>CAXKWD010000008.1:145776824-148176824 GCA_964059195.1 Ectobius pallidus
TTGTACATGATATGCTTATGTTAAGAGCTAAAACTTTAATTGAAACATTTTTTCGAAAAATTCTCTGAAGGGTAGTTATAAGCCACGCACTGTTTATAGAACTCAGTCTTGCCTGCCTTTCCAACAGGTTGAAACAACTGAATATGTGTTCTTTGCAATACGACTTATCCTATATCAGAAAGTGAAGTGAGAAATATGCATTGCTCATGCTATAGGGTAAAGAAAGTTACGTGAGTGCATTAATAAGTTTTTATGTGGGTTATGTATCCTTCGGGGATGCGATGTGTTGTGGTAACGACATCTCTTCGTTTTTACAATCAATTTACGTGATGAGAGTGTCTTTCATAATATTATATTGAGTGTCAAAACCTTTACTTTGGCAACGGATGTTATGTGTTTAAATTGTTTGTATTATAAAATCCTAGTCTGATCTTTGAATATGAGCAACTACAAATGCTTGAATTCTGTGCAAATATTGTTTAATAAAATATCTACAAAGATTCTTTCATAGTTGTGAGATGAAGTTTCGTCAATATGATAATTTCGGGGTGCGCGGGCAAAGAGAGTTAAGTCCACTTTCTTGTTACTGAGAATTAGAGTGACTTAACACACTATACCAGCCCAACATAGCTTTAGAGATGGATAAACCCATGAGGCACACATCCATAACTACCGTAAAATTTTGAATATGACTTACTGGACTTAACACAAATGTAGAGAACATTTTTATCTATAACTCTGTGGACATATCTCAAATTTTTAGGATGGTGAACTTAACTCTCTTTGCCCGCGCACCCCGGAATTGACACTTCCTTATGTAAAGCGTAACACCCATGCGAGAAGTAATAGATAAAAGGCGTGAATTGCTGATCGTCTAAGCTGGTAGGGAATGTAAATTTGGCTGTAGAAACAACTGAGCATATGTTTTGTGCCTGTATTTCTCTACATGACGTCAAAATCCGTGATTCCGACAAAAGCTGATTTGCAGAGTCTCATTATCTGGAGTCTGCGTAGGCCTATCGCAGTTCGATTTATCGATTTTATGTCAACGATGAAAGATGACCCGATTATATTTAAGTCGTTGTATGTGATATTTACATAATATATTCAGCAAAAAAGGTACAGATGTTTACAACAGTTTGTGAAACAGTTTTAATATTTATAATGTAGGTCTTTGAGCTCCGTGCGTTTAAATTTTACTAAATAAGAAAACTGCTTAAAAAGTAGGCTCCTTCAGCTCAGACGATTGTCACTGGAGTGTATGGATATTAATAACGTAACACCAGTTAGAGAAAACACTTAATACTAGGACAGTGTGATCCATGAATAGAATATATCAGCTCTCTATGACGTATGATCCGTGTTGGAAAGTTTCAGTCGCCAAAATATCCTTACTAGTTTTTCTTTCAATTTAGGACTGACATCACAGCAAAACATCACGTTCTACTTATTGTGAAGCATTTTTCTATCATATTTTATTTGTAAATATAAGCAAAGTCGTCCCTACTAGAGACCTTAGGCGTCCTGAAGCTTGAGGCAGCTGGATTTACAAATAGATAAATCGGGCGTCTTTATCTTGCATTATTGCTGCTGACACTTTCACCCCAGACCATAATGCCACCAATTCAGCAACACCTACTATATAAAAACCAAACTTCGTGTGTATATCATGAACGCACAGCCAATGCCACCTATTAACAAGACAGTATGGTATTAAATTTTGAATTTCCATAGTAACAGGGGAAAAAGAGCATTGAATTGACTTGGACGAAACTCACTATGCGGAGGTTTTTTGGGCTGTGGAACTCGAATCTGAGATCGTTTTTTCCCGGGCGGCGCACTTTAATGGTGAAATGTACATCGAAACCGGGATTTTTGGTATTTTAATTATCAATTTTTTTAATTGTTTATGCATGATTTGGGTAAGGTTCATCAGTCTGTATTATGTTTTATTTGTTTCTTTCGAATCCTTATGTCGTTCTATTCGTTTAATTATTTATATTTGTTACGGAAACTCCGTGGCGCTAACATCCCAGAAGGGACAAGGCCTACCACCCAACCGCTGCGTCATCTACCACAGGCAGATGGCAGGATTGGGGGGCATGTGGTCAGCATGCCGACACCCACGGCCGTTAATGGTGGTTGCCATGGCCGGAGCCGCTACTTCTCTATCAAGTAGCTCCTCAATTTGAATCACGAGGCTGAGTGCACCCCTACCAGACCTCCCTACCTCAGAAAAATCCATATTTGTTACGGAGACACAATATAGGCTAATTAAGAATAAACTTATGTAATTCATACAGCTTATGTAATAACGATGTAAGTGTTAATAAATATAATATTATAATTATTTTTCAGTTAAAAATTATTTAAATAAAACATCTAGCAGTTTAGCAGTTGAGTAAATAATCGTGGGCACCCGCTTCTGTTAGATAAACAGACTTCATCTTTTTGCCGCTGTTCACGTTGGGATTGCATGTAACAGTTTCTACAAAATTTAAGTTAATTTGGCTATGCCACATTTACATTTTGTAAATTGTAAATGATGATATCCCAACTCCATTATCTTTCTGAACAAGCCTGAGCAACTTTACACTACACAAGAAAAACTGGAACCGGAATTAGAAAGAGAGAAGCAAAGCAGAAAGGAGAAAAGGGTCCATGGTCGAACCCTGAAGCCTGTGTGCAGCAGTCACAATCCTTAAAAACAAATTTCTTGCTGGAAATGTTCACAGTCCATTCTGGATTAAAGAATTCGCAATTCGTCATGAACAATTAACAGACTTATTAGACTTCATTCTCTATTAGTTAGAGTATTGTAAACCTTATTCAACATCGAATTTTAAATTTCAGTAAGTTATATATAAGTGGTCTTATAAAAATGAGCAAAGTGAAGAAAACTGATATCTAATTACTAATCAATAATCGGGGAGATAGTCTTTAAATAGAGGGGTAAAATGCATTGTTGTTGGGGGTTCTTAAAAGATTCACTCGCTAAGAGGGGTGATCTCTTAAAAGGAGTGGGGGTTTTCAGACATTTTTAACAGAATTTTATTGAAATAGCTGTCCGACTGGAAATGTGTGTCTATTTTAAATTCTCTCTTGGCGTAGCTTCAGCAAGTTTGACAGGCATCTGGTATACAGCAAGCATTCATGTTTTATAAGCAGTCCATGCTGTTCAGTAGACAGTATCTCTTCTTCAAAATCGATATTTTGTAGCATTCGTTGTAACTGGATCACTATTTGTATATTTTACTCCTTATTTTTAGACTATGGGAAACCATAAACGTCCGTGATACACTATATGACGATTATATAAATTTGGCCCATAAACTAGGTAGTCTAAATATTTGACAAACCACAAACGTAAGCCAACACAATAGTTTCATGTAAAACATTACTCACGATCTTCTGTTCTCTATTTCTCTCAATTAATTAAACTCCTGCAACTTTTTATCAATGCGAAGGATTTTTCATTACTAGTTCCTTTCTTGCTTTTTCAGTAATTTCAAGAGAATATCCATTTCTTCATAAACAGGTCATTCAATTCCACGTTTCATTCCTAGTTCCTGTCTTGCCTTTTCAATAATTTCAAGAGAAATGTCCATTTCTTCATAAACAGGTCATTCAATTCCACATTTCATTCCTAGTTCCTTTCTTGCCTTTTCAATAATTTCAAGAGAAATATCCATTTCTTCATAAACAGGTCATTCAATTCCACATTTCATTCCTAGTTCCTTTCTTGCCTTTTCAATAATTTCAAGAGAAATATCCATTTCTTCATAAACAGGTCATTCAATTCCACATTTCATTCCTAGTTCCTTTCTTGCCTTTTCAATAATTTCAAGAGAAATATCCATTTCTTCATAAACAGGTCATTCAATTCCACATTTCATTCCTAGTTCCTTTCTTGCCTTTTCAATAATTTCAAGAGAAATATCCATTTCTTCATAAACAGGTCATTCAATTCCACGTTTCATTCCTAGTTCCTGTCTTGCCTTTTCAATAATTTCAAGAGAAATATCCATTTCTTCATAAACAGGTCATTCAATTCCACATTTCATTCCTAGTTCCTTTCTTGCCTTTTCAATAATTTCAAGAGAAATATCCATTTCTTCATAAACAGGTCATTCAATTCCACATTTCATTCCTAGTTCCTTTCTTGCCTTTTCAATAATTTCAAGAGAAATATCCATTTCTTCATAAACAGGTCATTCAATTCCACATTTCATTCCTAGTTCCTTTCTTGCCTTTTCAATAATTTCAAGAGAAATATCCATTTCTTCATAAACAGGTCATTCAATTCCACGTTTCATTCCTAGTTCCTGTCTTGCCTTTTTCAATAATTTCAAGAGAAATATCCATTTCTTCATAAACAGGTCATTCAATTCCACATTTCATTCCTAGTTCCTTTCTTGCCTTTTCAATAATTTCAAGAGAAATATCCATTTCTTCATAAACAGGTCATTCAATTCCACATTTCATTCCTAGTTCCTTTCTTGCCTTTTCAATAATTTCAAGAGAAATATCCATTTCTTCATAAACAGGTCATTCAATTCCACGTTTCATTCCTAGTTCCTGTCTTGCCTTTTCAATAATTTCAAGAGAAATATCCATTTCTTCATAAACAGGTCATTCAATTCCACATTTCATTCCTAGTTCCTTTCTTGCCTTTTCAATAATTTCAAGAGAAATATCCATTTCTTCATAAACAGGTCATTCAATTCCACGTTTCATTCCTAGTTCCTGTCTTGCCTTTTCAATAATTTCAAGAGAAATATCCATTTCTTCATAAACAGGTCATTCAATTCCACATTTCATTCCTAGTTCCTTTCTTGCCTTTTCAATAATTTCAAGAGAAATATCCATTTCTTCATAAACAGGTCATTCAATTCCACGTTTCATTCCTAGTTCCTGTCTTGCCTTTTCAATAATTTCAAGAGAAATATCCATTTCTTCATAAACAGGTCATTCAATTCCACATTTCATTCCTAGTTCCTTTCTTGCCTTTTCAATAATTTCAAGAGAAATATCCATTTCTTCATAAACAGGTCATTCAATTCCACGTTTCATTCCTAGTTCCTGTCTTGCCTTTTCAATAATTTCAAGAGAAATATCCATTTCTTCATAAACAGGTCATTCAATTCCACATTTCATTCCTAGTTCCTTTCTTGCCTTTTCAATAATTTCAAGAGAAATATCCATTTCTTCATAAACAGGTCATTCAATTCCACGTTTCATTCCTAGTTCCTGTCTTGCCTTTTCAATAATTTCAAGAGAAATATCCATTTCTTCATAAACAGGTCATTCAATTCCACATTTCATTCCTAGTTCCTTTCTTGCCTTTTCAATAATTTCAAGAGAAATATCCATTTCTTCATAAACAGGTCATTCAATTCCACGTTTCATTCCTAGTTCCTGTCTTGCCTTTTCAATAATTTCAAGAGAAATATCAATTTCTTCATATACAGGTCATTCATTTCAACATTTCATTCATAGTTCCTTTCTTGCCTTTTCAACAATTTCAAGAGAAATATCAATTTCTTCATAAACAGGTCATTCATTTCCACATTTCATTCCTAATGGATATACAAGCATTCATGAGCCACAGATTATTGTCTCTGTTGGACACTACATGAGAATATTATAGGAGAAAAATTCATCCGGCACTGGGACTTGAACCCAGGACCTTTGGCTATTCGCGCCAATGCTCTACCAACTGAGCTAAGCCGGAGCTCAATTCACAGCGCCAGATGGAACTTCTCTCCTATGACTGATTGCCCTAATGGTCTACCTCACAGACAGACAAGTTATGTCATATGCAGTACTGTGAGGCACACTAAGTAGTGATTTTTGTGACCGGGCTCCCACTGTTATTGTACAGTTAACATTCAAGATGGATATACAAGCATTCATGAGCCACAGATTATTGTCTCTGAGAATATTATAGGAGAAAAATTCCTCCGGCACTGGGACTTGAACCCAGGACCTTTGGCTATTCGCGCCAATGCTCTACCAACTGAGCTAAGCCGGAGCTCAATTCACAGCGCCAGATGGAACTTCTCTCCTATGACTGATTGCCCTGACTGATTGGCGCGAATAGCCAAAGGTCCTGGGTTCAAGTCCCAGTGCCGGAGGAATTTTTCTCCTATAATATTCTCATTTCATTCCTAGTTCCTTTCTTGCCTTTTCAATAATTACAAGAGAAATATCCATTTCTTCATAAACAGGTCATTCATTTCCACATTTCATTCCTAGTTCCTTTCTTGCCTTTTCAATATTTTCAAAAGAAATATCAATTTCTTCATATACAGGTCATTCATTTCCACATTTCATTCATAGTTCCTTTCTTGCCTTTTCAACAATTTCAAGAGAATATCAATTTCTTTATAAACAGGTCATTCATTTCCACATTTCATTCCTAGTTCCTTTCTTGCCTTTTCAATAATTTCAAGAGAAATATCCATTTCTTCATAAACAGGTCATTCATTTCCACATTTCATTCATAGTTCCTTTCTTGCCTTTTCAACAATTTCAAGAGAAATATCAATTTCTTCATAAACAGGTCATTCATTTCCACATTTCATTCATAGTTCCTTTCTTGCCTTTTCAACAATTTCAAGAGAAATATCTATTTCTTCATAAACAGGTCATTCATATCCATAAATGTTTCTGGTATTTTACATTGCTTTCAAACAGTGTTTTTATTTCAACAAATTGTAGACAACGGAAAGAGGCTGCTACCTGGATGGGTGGTGTAAAGGGGTGCATGGTAGAAAGAGGACTACAAGATATGACGGACAGACGGACAGAACGGACAGTGGAGGAGCAAAATTAGTTAAAATTGGAATATTCATTATTATGTATTGTTTGGTTCAGGGAAACCAAAGCTTTGTGGGGAAAAGCCCTAAGGGAAAATTATTATTGAAGTGAAACTTTTTAGGCGCGCTAGAAGTAAATAGAGAGCTAACACAAAATTGCGTTACGCTCTAGCCTTTATAAGTTGGCGCCACTGCTGCAAAGATTTAAATTAACATGAAACTTGTTAGGTCTGGAAATCTTCCCTCTTACAAGACACGCGATATGCAAAAAAGCTAAGCGTGTCTGAGAATTCGACTGGTGAAATTTTCGGAAAGGAGGAGATAAGATTGTTCACACGTCCTTATCAGTGTTAATCTGCGAGATGGCAAAAAGGGAGGAAATAATACAAGACGGCATTGAAATGAGCGGTGAATGCCTGCTTGGCCTTAAAACGTGAAGACACCTCAGGAGTTCAAAGGTCACAAGTGGGAGACGTAAAGATGTTCACCCACAACTTCGATAATATCCCCAAGCGACTATCTTCAGAATATATTGTTTTCTGATCACACCTTCCAAGTTGTAATAATTGTAATATGCATGACCAAATGGATATTGCTATTCAGTCGATCGTATCTTGATAGCCAGTTTGAAAGATGTTAATGATTAGGGCAAGGCATTTGATGGTATTGCATCTTTTTTATATGAAGGATAAAAGATAGATCGAATAGGCTTATATATAATATATGTTTTGAGGTCCCCTGAATCCAAAAGTACTATTTTCGGAAACACGTCTCTGTGTGTGTCTGTATGGAAGTCTGTGAACATTCTAGCTGTGGAATGAAAAGTCGTATGAAAACAAAATTTTGTATTTGGATCAGGTATCTTCTGAAGATGTGACCCAAAAATTGGCGACAAGTTTCTCTTATCTTTAAGGTACTTTACATTAATAAATTATCATTTTTCGCGATTTTCTTTAAAACGGCTCTATTTATTTATTTATTTATTTAACCTGGCGGAGTGAAGGCCATAAGGCCTTCTCTACCACTCAGCCAGGGCAAAAACATGAAATACATAATGTTAACAATAATAATGATTAAAAATAAATTAAAAAAGAACTGATGTACATGAATACAAGAAACGAACATTAAATACAAAGAAAAAATTAGAACATATATACTTGAATAATTAAGATACATTAAGATACATTAAATGATAAAAAAGAAATTAATTGTTACAAATATGATTTAGTTATATAAAAGCATTAAGTGATAGAAACTGAAATTAACATAGGACATGAAAAAGATTATTAAGTACTACGTATATGTGCTGTTAACTGCGATCTGAAGGTTGACAGATCTATCGATTGGCTTAAATTTTGCACATGGGTTGCTTATGCTAAGAGCTAAAACATTTATTTGAAACATTTTTTTTCCTCGAAAAAAAATTCTCTGAGGGATAGTTATAAGCCACCCTCAACAATGTTATAAGCCACAGAAGGTTGGCTCTATCGATTTTGTTTAAATTTTGCACATGGGTTGCTTATGCTAAAAGCTAAAACTTTTATTTGAAACATTTTTTTTCTCGAAGAAAAAATTCTTTGAGGGATAGTTATAAGCCACCCTCTCTAAATACGCGCTCTTTGCAACACGGCAACTTGTAACTGAAAATCGTATGAAAACAAAATTTTGTATTTGGGTTAGGAACCTTTTGGGGATGTGACAGGAAAATTGGCGACGACTTTCTCTTATTTTTTAGGGGACTTTACATGAAAAAATTCCGTTTGTCTCGATTTTCACGAAAACGGCTCCGTACTATGAGGTTAACTTTTATTTGGGCAGAGAAAGTTATGAGAATTTCACAACAGATTTTTATTTGGAAATCCTTAATGGGTGAAATATTTTATATTATACTCGATTAAGATTTGAACATATTTAAAATACAGGCTAAACTGCGTTCGTTGGTGGATGTCGGCTTTAATTCCAACAATTTTTGTTGTTTAATTCATGATCTTGATACAGGGAGAAGTTTTCTCGGCCGCTGTTACGAACTCCATAGGACCATAGTGGAAGCATTGATTTTACAATGTAAGACTGTCATTGCGCGTGTTTTCAGGGGGGTTCCATGTCACATTCGATTAAAATTTCAGTGCTTACCTCAAAAATAAAAAAACTTCTCAAATATACATGACGTGTTGAAATAATGAATTTACCAAGCATAGTAGACACATATTATTTTCGAGGAATTGAAATTATCCCTGTTGAAATCATTGAAATCCTCAATTACATAAAAGTTATATTTTGTGTAGGCCTAAAATGCATTTTACAGTATCGCTGTTAGTTAAAATTATCTATATCATTCTTGTCTAACTGGCGGCAGCCCTTGAATGTTATTTCGAAGAAACGATTAAATATTAGAATAAAGTTGGTATAGCATGAATTACCAAAGGCATAGGCCTAAGTTGCAGTTAAGGTCAAATTTAGAACAAAAAATTGGCATTTTCTCCATTTTGCCTAGCAGGAGATGTCAAATCAACAGAAGATATGAATTTTTTAAATTTTATGAGGTTATTGAAATAAGAGTTATTCAGAAGTTTTGTTCAAGTTTTTCTAATTTAAAAAACGTTAAGGACAAACTGTCTCTTCATAACAATCGTGGATCAACTATGAAAGTTTCAGCTTGAACAATGTGATTTTCAAGATGGTCCATTCGTTCAAAATTGAACAGTTCAGATCATATTTATGTTTGGAAACACGTAGGCCTTCTAATACGAAAGTGCATTTTCGAATGTACTCGTAACATTTATCAAAATACTTGCAGGACTTGCCTCATCGAGTGTTCTCTGTTATACTTGATGAGATTAGGTACTACTACCAACGAAGCAGTCATAACTGTAATAATCGGGTTTAGTTTCCCACTCTACTGGATTTCCGCACGCGATGTTCGGCGTTGGTATGCGGGCTCTGGCTTGCAGACCAACACTCCCATTGGCTGCCAACGACCTTGCATGTCATTGGTCTGTTCCATACGGTCCTGCAACCTCTACATAAAGCTAAATAATGCAAAACACTAACCACATTAGTTAAGTGCGCGAGCGGAGGCGGCAGCCGAAGCGAAGCGCCCTTGCATTTTCGAATAATGTACGATACACTGTTTGTCGGTTTCGAAAATGTGGCATATTATATCTTCCGGAGATTTGTCTGACCCTTATCATGTTGGCAGTTGATTCCAGCACCACGTGACCCATCGGATTCTTCCCAGCATGCACTGCACTGTCTCTAGCAGCTGATTCTGTATTATTGTGATTCCTTTCTGAACTCCATTTTAGGTTAGTTTTTTGTGAACTTCTTACCGATTTTACCCATATTTAAAATATTCTTGGAAACAAAATGTGCCTATATATGGATTCTAAAACTTCTGGAGAATAATATTACATGAAATTTCGCCGTTTTTCGAGTGTAAAAATAAAATTAACGAATCCAGTAGAATGGGAAACTAACCCCTAATAATCTAAAGTCTGTCTATATAAATATGACTCCAGTCCTTCTGAAGTTGGGCAGGCCTGAACGCCTGATCTAGATGGACGAATTTATTTAATTCTGTACAATGTACTAACCTTAATGTTTTCACTGCTAATGACGTGCTTACGCTTACCCGCAAAAATTGTATCAGGACTGAGATATAAGCTTAATATATTGATGCTTTATTTTAAAATGTGAAGATATTTACATACGTATTAAAATTGTCATTTATGGAAATCAGCTATTCCCTTAAATTTTTCCTGGTAGTTATCAAACTTATAACCCACTAGTGATGTTACTTTATGAATGCTTATATTAAAAATATAAATTCAGCTCTGAAAAGTTAAATAGCAAATATCTCTCTTCCGAACGTTCTAGGAATGTGCGTGCATTAATGCCTAAAACAAATAACTATGACAAAAATACTAAAGGCATTGAAAAAAAAATAAAAAAAACACATAGAATTTAAGCGTGATTTAAGTTTAACACGCAGTTGAGAATTGCTTGTGTATGGGTGCCGTTCATTTTGAAATGAATATAAATACCATTAATAGACAATAATATAAGCAATAAAATCAGGTAAACTGACGTAACAAAGTGACAGAATGCTTTTGTTTAATCAGTTATAATTGCAATTATGATATTCAGAAAGTTAAGTATTTCTTTAATCGATTTCCGAGTTAAGCTCCAGATTGATTCATTAAGCAGGACTTACGGAAAAACAAAGATCTAGTTTTTTTTATCAGTGTCCTGCATCAGCAGAACTATACAGATTTGTGATATCTTGACAATCGCACACTCACATAAAAAAACACGTATCAAATTCGCCGGTTATGGGATTTGAACCAGGGACCTCCAGAATGCGAGTTCAAGACGTTACCATCTCGGTCACCTCGCTCAGTTTAACGGTCTAGTTTGGTAAGCATATGTGAGGGAATAGTGATATTTGTCAAAGATAAATGTAGGCTACTGCAACTTCCAAAGCGGTAAATGAACACTCTAAAACAGTATGTTGTCTTGATAACTGATTTGCATTAATTAATAAATTCTTTCTAATAGCCTATGTTAAGATAAAATAGACACTAAATTTAGCTTTACTCCTGTACCAATCAACCGATTTGGTCCAATATCAATAGGCTTCGTCCCATGGATGTTATAAATGTGTATACCAAGTTTCATGGAAATCGTATTTGAGTTATCGCGCGTACAGACACATGGACGGACGGATAGACATTTTCCCTTCCCCCACACAATCTTATAAAGTACCATTCTGGGACTTAATAAAGTAATTCAAATTATATTTAGATTACAAGACAAACTGACGACAAGAAAGAAATTTACAAATGTACCAGAACTATGACAAAAGATCATATGAATAATAAAATTAAACATTAAATTAAAACTAAGAGTGATCATATAAATAATACTAGGAAGTGGATTGATGAAGCGGAAGAAGGATGACAATTTGAAGATATAACTTACTATTCATTTGATAAAATATTTTAAAATGTTGTGCCTCTTATGTTCGACTATATCGCTCGTCAATTTATCGGCGATTTCCAAGCCACTCGTGTCATTAACCATGATAAACAGATATGTTTCTAAAAAAAAATATTTTTTGGTTTCAAAAGACTTCAGAACGTGAATTTATGTAGAAAACGAGACTCTAATTTCAGGGTTGAACACAATATTTTCCCTATTATTTAATTCATTTTTCTGCATGTTTCAGTTATGTGATTTTCCCATGTTAATTCTTTTACTATGAGTTACATTTGAGTTACCATGCAAACGATCCCCTTTAAGCTGAGTTCTCTGAAGTAACGACTACCATAGATTCTGACTTGCGTGAATCGCCTGCTGTTCCATCCCTTGTCGAAGATAAATTCAGATTCTATTGCTCCTATTCCATATGCATCTTCATGGTTTACTACACGATATCTTTGAATTCAGATTTGTATGCGGTAGTATGTAAAAGTGTATCAGTCAAATAAAATATTCTCAAAATGATAGTCCAGCCGCAGCACTGGAATTTATATCAATCCCGCTTGGGTAAATTACTTCAGCAAAAACAAAAACTTACCGACGAATCATAAAGTAGCTTAAGAGGTCTACGGCGTTTATGAAGGTGGCTCTTCTAGAAGAATTGACATCATCGCCATTCCACCAGGCTCAACCAATGGATATATAATTTATTTTATTTATTTATATTTATACAAAACAAAACAAGACCACCCGAATGAGCATGCGCTCGTGCTCGGGCACAATTCAGCCATTTACATTACAAAATACAAATTACAAATACATAAAGAAAATATAATATTAAATCAATACCTAATAAATAATAACAAAAAAGAAAGAACAGAATAGTAAAAAGAAAAAAGGAAAAGTAGTAAGAACAAAAATTGAAACCCTGAGTTATTACAAATAAAATCGTTCCTAATCGATCTACAAATAATCGATCCTACAATCAGGTTTGAAACATGTAGCACCCCACCTGCAGAAGGTCATGCTGAAAAATGTCGTATCTACGAACCCTCCATCGCATACTACAAAGGAAAATACTCCCTTTCTTCTATTGCATCTTTGGGCTGATGGTGGGTGCAAGAGGAACGATTCCTTCACTCTTTGTGGATTTCTGCATATTCTTCCATCTGAATTACGTTGTAATAAAAGAAATGTCTCTGACAGCCCTGAAAGGTTCCCTCTCTATACTCAGGAATAACTTATATTTCTGATTAACGACATATAAATATTAATTTGCTTTTTATATTTTTATTTATTTGTTATATGTTTGTCTTCTAGTTTTTTCTTGTTGTTTCATAAGTTTTCTTGATATAGGCCTAAGTAGTAAATGTGAGTTTTTCTTAATGTTAAATGTAAATGCTTGTAAACACTTCTTTGTTATGTAAATTATCTTTTTTCCATTACGCTTTGTCTTAGGACAACCCTTAACTGAGGGAAGCTGAATGTAAATAACATTAAAATATATACAAGGGCCCGTATTTTTAGGTTCTTATAAAACCTGTTTTAGTTTTTAAACATATTATTATTATTATTATTATTATTATTATTATTATTATTATTATTTTACAATTTTTAGACTTGTTTTAGTTGCACTTTGATATGTACAATAAAATATTTAAAATATATTATAGACCTATTAATTCATTTTATTTTACTTAAGTTTCTATGGCTCTGAACCACAAAACTATAGGAATACTTTTTGCTTAGTTTTAGAATTACCCCTGCCTTTTCCAACCCCACCACATAAATTCAACAAAAACTTTTTCAATTAATCAACTTTTAAAATACTTCATTTTCGCCGTTTTACTGGAACAAACTAAAACTAAACTCCGTGGCGCTACATCCCTGAAGGGACAAGGAATACCACCCGACCGCAGCATCATCTGCCATAGACAGATGGCAGGATTGGGGGGGGGGGCATGTGGTCAGCATAACATGCCTGCCATGACATTAGAGCTTATAATTATGTTAAAATATCAAAATAAGCTGGGAAGGAACAAAGTAGTTTAAAACCTAAGAATCCTGGCCCTGATAATTATTATCGATCCTACATGCGAGTCATATTAATGAAACATTGAGATCATGAGTGAGGTGACATCTCGGTAAAAAGTAACATGTCAGTGAACGAGATGTCGGAAATTCGTTTTAATAAAAAATATCACTCATGAGATCCATCTCGCTCACTGATTTCAACTTCCGTCTCGCATTTTGGACGTCTGCCTCGCATTTATCGTCATTTATTCTCCTTACATAGGATATTATAAAATGCAACATACATTTGTCTGTCCATTTGAACGCTCACAATTTGAATATCACTGATCTGATTTCCACGCAGTTTTTTTAATTACAGGTACCCTATATTGCCTGGGCAGACTTTAGTATATTTTATTGCCTGGTGTGTGATCAGCACGATACAAAGTTTCCTCCTAAGACAACACAACATGCACGACAACCTACTGGGGAAATCCCTGAAAAAATGAAAATTGAAAAGCAAGTTCGCTCTAGAAAGATGTGTTTTTCTGTGCCTCAGATCGTTCATGAAGTAATACGTCTAAGATTTTTAAAATCATTACGTACCCCTAAAATATCTTAGCATACCCCCAATTGAATGTCATGGTTCTGCTCTACCAGAATGAGCAGTCGCGAATCTATCGATAAACTCGTAATCTCTCGTGGGATTACCTATGATAAACACTTGCGATTGTTTGAAATTACACATAGGCCTATTATGGAATGGCCACTGATTCATGAGCTAAGTAATTTTAATTAATTTTCTCACATGTTTATGCTCATTTCAATTTTTTTCTCAATTCTAAATGGAATTTTTCATGCTTAGACATGGTTTGGAGCTGGTGCATTTACGTATGAGCGTAAATGTCAGTCATTTCACAGTGCGGAATGAACTGACGGCTGATTTTGATGCCCTATTCAAACTATTATTTATTTATTGCCCCGTACCTAATGAGGTCATATTGAACTTTCCATTAATTTTTATCGATTTCCTGTCAGCCCGGTAATTGATTTACCTAGACAATATCCAACCACGTACTGAGCACGTTAAATTGGTATAAAATACAGGACCTAATGGAATGGAGCATTTTTTTTTATCCATTACGCCTTCCTCAATAGTAGCAGTAGACCGAAGTCGTGTGCCTACTATTAGCGTAATTGGATCTCAAAGTCATATTGCTCTAATAGAATAATTTCTAGGTGCGCATCTTCTTGTTTTGACGAACACTATTCCCTCCGAAATTTTGATTGCCTTATACCACTCTCCATACGATTAGAATATTAAAAGAACGGAGTATCTGCTTCACATTTTCCCATTGATTTAGGACAGCGTTTCTCAACCTTTTTGAACCCGAGGACCTCTAAAATGTCTAAAAAATTTTACGGACCCTTCATTTCATATCCCATTTTTAAAAGAAGGCCTAGGCCTATATTCTTAATATTTGGGGTGTTAATTATAACGTAATATGTGAAAAAATTTACTTCTTTACTTTCCACTTGCTTTATGATATTTTTTAATTATGTCTGCAATCTTTTTTTTTTTTTGTGCCCACCCTTACCCCCGGAGTGCCAAGCAATTAAGCCTAAACCTCCGGTCAGACCAAATTTTGGTAACCATATGTGATGTGTATATACCTATTGTGCCCTTATGTACATCCGTAGGGGATGTTGATGGTGTGACGTGTTTGGGCTGTGTACTTGTGTCTTAGTACTTTGGCGCAGGATAGACCTAAGTGCGGATAGGTCTTATGTGCAATATTTCCCCGAGTGTGTTTTTTTTAGTGAGTTGTAGTATGTATTCTAGAGATTTGTAGTGCGTGTATCTGTTTGAGGGGATTATTGACCAGTCCGGCATTCGCCTAAGAACGAGGGAAACCCCTCAAAAACCTCGTTCGGACCATCTACACCATCTTCGCGGACCATAAGTTGAGAAACGCTGATTTAGGACATACAAGAAGAGAAAACGGAGCAATATAACAAATGCGCCAAAAGATTGTTGGCACCGGAGTATGGCCTATGGTCGAGGGCTCCGGGTGTGGTGGAGGGCCAACAACAACGACAATGTATCTCCTGAAATTCTAATTAATCTACATCATAAAAGGAATTGTCTGCCTGTCTGTCTTTCTCTCGGCGATGCCCAGCCAAATTACCGGCACAAAAACTGTACCTCGAAGGCGGATTTTTAATTTTCGCATTCGTTCGCGAATTATAAAATAAAAAACTAGCAGAAAACGTGATTTTTTTCGTTACCAAATTAACAGTTTTGTCTAATGTATTTCAATTGTAAAATCAATTGCAGATGGGCTTGGTCTGCTGTCATAGCAACGGGGAAAAAAGAGCATTGCTGAAATCGATTTTTTGAAACATCAATTTGACGATTACTTCGATTTTCTTCGATACGTAGAGATGTGTTTTTTTTTTTACCGTAGGTGGACAGACTGCAGAGCTAAATTTGAAAACATTGAACGATTTGTGCGAGTCTCACTGTGCGGGGTTTCTTGACTAATGAACTCGAATCTGAGGTCTTTTTTTGGGGGGGGGGGACGCACTTTAATCGTGAAATGCATCTCGAAGCCAGATTGTTAGTGTTTTAATTGTCTATAGTTTTAGTTGTTTTTGAATTATTTTCATGTAAGAGTAGGCCTAATATTCATGAATCTGTGATTCATTTTCGAATGTGTATGTCTATATGACAACATAAGGTTTGTTTTAGTAATTTAAAAAAGTTATTTACTATATCTAACAACACAATTGAAAGTAAGATTATGTAATTCTTGCAGTTTATGTCTAAACGATGTCATTGTTAATAAATATAATGTTCTAAATATGTGTCTATTAAATAAATTATTTAAATAAAAAAAAACTCGCGAAGCCGCGGGCACCTGCTAGTATTAAATATATTAGAAATAGCATTAGCTAATGACTAGACCTGGGATTTTAAGGCAAATGCCTATTTTGTTCCTTATGAAATTACATGACAATTTTTAAATATTGGATGTTTCATGATAAATCACTTACATTTATAGAGTTTTATCGTGCCCTTAAATGCCTATTTGGACCTATAGAGCCTATTTTACTATTTTAGTGCTTAAAATGCCTATTTTGTACATTTAAAATAAAATTCAACTTCTGTAATTTTTACAAGCTTATAATGGACATCCCTCAATGAAAAGCAGAACAGGAGAGGTGGGTTTTTCACAGAAACTTGATTATTCCAAACAACTGTCGCTAAAAGAATGCTGACTGACGGGGGAGGGGGAGGATTAAGGGGGAAGGACTACTGTGTCAAGTCACCAGTGAAAGAACATCTGTTTAAGTGAATATAGTTCGTGATGCCTAATTTTGCAGTTAATTCTATTAAGAAAAGGTATACCACGTTTCTTGCAGTAAACAAAAGACCATGTTACAGTTTAAGTGTATATTGTAATATTTTAAAGTCTATTTTCTATATATTTACACATTTTTAAAGCACATTTTATGTGCCTATTTTCTGTTTTAAAAGCCTATTTACTTGTTTTAAAAGCCTATTTTAGGTGCCTAAAACTAATTTTTTTAGAGCCTAAAATCCCAGGTCTACTAATGACATCCCTGTGAGAACATGGGACGTTGCTTTTATAGAGTGGCTTACAAGAGAGTGCCATTTCCGTGGCACTAAGGCTCTACATATCTAATTATAATTCGCTGTTTAAACATGATTTACAAACATTAAACTAAGATTGGCTGTATATAAAATAATACTGTCCTTGGTAGTTCTGTCGTAAAATTCTGAGCGACGCAGTTCAGCGTTAATTCACCATTCTTAGGCAGTTCTTTACAGCCATTATGGATATTGCCGATGTATGTTTCTTCTACTGTCTGATACTGTGGGAGTATTCTGTAAGGTATCATTGACCTTGCTGTATTGTTTTATTCTGTCATAATGTTAAATGTTTGTAGATTTTCCACTTGACCATGAACTGAATTATCAGTATTGTCACGACTCTTTATAGCATTCGTGACAAGATCCTTTCAGTTTGATTATCGATTGATTGAAAGCATTAAGATTTCGCACCTCATGAGTGACTAATGGGCGGTCCTTGATCAGATCCCGGTGAGATCTGGGTGGAAGTTATAGATAATGTAGGTAGGTGTTGTTGACGTTGTTTGCACGCTCCCTGTGTCTTTATCAATCATGTGAGTTATTGTCTTGAAGGCAATGGCGACACTCTTTACATTCCTGTGCCCCCCCCCCCAAGCTGTCATTTTTTTAAACGTGTTTGCTCCAAATTGACTGATTCGCAGCAATATTATGCACGGAGAAAAGCGATATAGCCTACAGAGTGTTAATGAATAACACCGAAATATTTTAACTGTGTATGGAGAGGACATAAACAAGCAACTTTTATTATGAGAATTTTGCTTTATGACGTAAAATGTGTATGCTACAGGGCATTAAAGTCGTTACAATTTGATGCTCATAAGTCAATAATGAAGTGAAATAGGGTTAAAAGTTTCATTAAATTTACTTCATGCCTTTTTAGTGATCGATAAAAACCTGACTCCTAATCATTCATCAACAGCTGTGTTATAATTTAGTGCTTCCATGATCAGCAAAATTTACAGACTAATCACATGAGTGGCCACCACTGCATTAGTTTGCTTATTCATAACTCCTGTGTTAACAACGAAGTTCCTTTATTTTGCATTTTTCAAAGGTCAGAAGTCATAGGCGATCATGCCCTGGAGATTTTATGCTGTAACAGGAAAAATTGAATCCATAGAATAAAAGTTGCTTATCTATGTCCCCTCTATACATACGTAAAATATTTCGGCGTTATTCATTAATACTCTAAATAGAAAGGGAGATATGTTGCTAAAAGGTGTAGTTTACATGATAGCACTAGGTTCCATAATTACTTTCAAGAAGGTGCTTTCGTGAAATTAGTTACACGCATTTCCTTGAAAAGTCGGCCGCATGGTGAAAAGAGATAGCGTCTTTTCGTTAACAATAGAAACATTTGCCATGTTATTGAAATTCAATATTACTATGTTGTATAACTAAAGTAACCCCGTGCGAAACTTTAAAAAACTTGACAAAAACCAGAAAACTTCAAACGGTTCTTCAGGATTACGACTTAGACTATAGTCGAGAACAATGAAGAATGGTCTACTTTTGATCTCACTTCTGTCAGCATGTATTGAACGGAAGGCAAGGATTAACTGTTTATTGTCCAAGCACTGACATTTTCCGAGGCCATAATTAAATTCTCGTGTCATTAAAATTCCATCATATTAATTCAGTGGTCTGGAAATTGATAACGCCTCTGCTCTTGCACATAGCAATCTAGCGGGTTTCCATCCCGTATTGCATTGGGAAGGAAATTTAAAACAATTCGGAAACAAAAGGTATTGTGTATTTGGAATATTTATAGTTTCTCGTAGGTAGTATAGGTGATGGATGTACAGGGTGTTAATGAATGACTTCGAAATATTTTACCTGTGTATGGCTATTATTATTATTATAGAGGGGACAAAGACAACCAACTTTTATTAGGAGATTTTTGCTCTATGGATTAAATTTTTCCTGTTATGGTATAAAATCTCCCAGGGCATGGCCGCCACTGACTTCTAACATTGCAAAAACTGCAAAACAAAGGAACTTCGTTGTTAACACTGGAGTCATGAATAAAAAACTATTGCAGTAGCTGCCAGTCATATGATTAGTCTCGTAAATTTTACAAGTTATGAAAACTCTAAATTGTGATAAAGTTGTTGATGAATGATTTAGAATCAGGTTTTATCGATCATTAAGAAAGCATGCAGTAAATTTAATGAAAATTTTAAGCCCATTTCGGTCCATTATTGACTTATGAGCACCAAATTGTAATGGCTTTAATGCTCTGAGCATACACATTTTCTGTCATAGAGCAGAAATTTCCTAATAAAAGTTGCTTGTCTATGTCCCCCTCTATACTTAAGTAAAATTTTTCGGTGTTATTCATTACCGCTCTGTATTGTATTCAATCCTGAAAATTGATCTAGAGTTGACCATCGCATGTTTTAAAGGTTCTCTATCCCACAGTCGGATTGAATAAAATTAGGTTTTAGTATCCAGAGAACACTGGTTCCTCCATCCCCCCTACCAGTAATCCATCACACATTCCATTATAACACTACTGATATCCTACGTCCTTTGTCTTGGCAGAGAATGATAAAATAAGAGTTTTTAAATTGTTGTCCATTTACTATTTCAATTTTACTAACAGGTAAATGTAAGAAAAAGTGTAACATTTTTGTACCTATTTCAGTACTATTCATCGTAGAATTCCGTAGTAGGCCTACTTGTGACTTCTAATTTTAGTCTATGCTTCTAGGCATAAATTTAAGAACAACTATTGTTTCCTTTAGGATACATTTTAGGATGTATTTTAGGGTTAAAAAGCGTATTTTGTGGACGAGAACTTAATATAGGCTAATTGTCATTTCACCTAAGGTTCATGGGTTAAAACCTGGTTATGGGCGCGGTTGATTCTGCCGTACCGCCCGCAACATGGCTTCCTTTTTACAGGAAAATTAAATACATCTGTAGATTTGCGGAATTTTAGGGAACCCCATATCGCCATAGCAAAATTGGATGTGTGTGTAATATGGCTGCAGTAAAACCAAAGGGTCATGGATTCATACTTTGCTAAAAGCATGATTATTTCAGCCTCAGGGCCTGCAATATCACTTTGTATTAGGATAACAAAGTACTGTAGTTACTTAGGTGTTCTGGACTTATGGCGTTTTAAAGATCACTATTCCTAATAAAGAGAGTCCCGGGGAAAAATTATCTCGCGATTTACTCCGAAACTGTTGGTTATTTTCTTCTAGGTCCTTCCATACGCAATGCGCCAACCTTTCTTACTAAGGGCCTTCAGGCAATTACGTTATTGAAGTTGTAGTTATTGAAGACTTGTTCTGCTCTCTCTCTCTCTCTCTCTCTCTCTCTCTCTCTCTCTCTTACTTTCTTCCTCTCTCTCTTTTCCCTCTCTCTCTCTCTTTACCTCTCTCTTTCCCTCCCTCTCTCTCTCTCTACCTCCCTCTCTCTCCGTGACCACCTAAGCACACTACAAATTCCCAGACACCGCACCACTAAATTTAATAAATCCTTTATATGGACGGCTTCTCGATTATACAATGAACTCTATCTGTATCATTAAGAATGCTGCAACAACGAAAAACTTAATAAAACATCTTACAACCGCTTATGAAACCTGATTTCTCATTATTTTCTATAATTCTAGATTTAATATATTCTAGTCTACTCTTGTTATATATATATATATATATATATATAATGCTACTACTCATGATACAGATTAATGTTATATTTTATTTCCAGAATTTGTACCAGCAATATATCTTGAAACTACAGCCATGTTGTAAGATTTGAAGCTTTCAAAGCGCTGATTAATTATTTAGGATGGGTTGTCAGCCGTGTCACTATTCTTAAAATCAAGCTTTCAGTCACAGAATGATGATGGCCGAAAACTTGAATTTAATAATAAGCCTATTGACACGGCTGATAACCCGAAAAGCCATCCCAAATATTGTAATGTTATTTATAATTTTCTATGTATTTGTGAGTGGATTGTTTGCCTAAAAGGAACTCTTTAGTTCTTCCCTTCGATTCTTAAATTAAATGAAATAAAATTACCTCTATATATATCTCTCTCTCTTTATGTCTCTATCTCTCTCTATCTCTCTATATCTATCTATCTATCTATCTATCTATCTATCTATCTATCTATCTATCTATCTATCTATCTATCTATCTATCTATCTATCTATCTATCTATCTATCTATCTATCTATCTATCTATCTGTCTGTCTGTCTGTCTTTCTGTATATATATATATATCTTTCTCTCTGTCTCTTTGTCTATCGCTTTCTCTCTCTCTCACATACACACCACACACACACATAGGCGTAACCAGGCCGACCATATGGGGGGGGTACCCCCCAGGGAGAGGGGGGGCTCGGGGGTCCTCGAACGGAAAATTTTAAAAATTAAGATGCACAGTAACGAGTTTTAAGCTTCCCACGCTTTATACTCGTATTAAGTAATTTATAAGCAGACTTTAAAAAAATGTACAATTTTCCTTTTTTTAACCAATGGGGGGGGGGTTCAAACCCCCAAACCCCCCCGTTCGCCTCTGCACACACACACACACACAGAAACACTCGCGTACAAGGGAGTAATATTTTCAGTTACCCGTATTACTCTTAACACTAGTAGAAAGAGCAAACAGTTTTACGAGAAAAGCATTTGCAATATTGCAATATTCCCATCGTAATGCGGATATTCGCGAGCAGGTAAAATACCTGTAGAGCGAGATAACAAACAAATAAACAGGTCGATTCGTTAATCTGGCGAAAGTGTGTGTTGGGTGGCGGTCACGCAAGGAGAAGCCGGGATCGATGTGGGTAAACTGCTGGAGGGGGAATTGAACCCTGCACATCAGTAGTAGCCTACCCTGCACCATTTCCAGCCATGCAGCCCCTATATCATCTCGCTAATATCTGTCAGCACTCTTCCTATAAATTCACTGCAATCTTAGAAAGCTATCTTTCATTTTCATTGATTTCAATTTCCTCTTTTTAATTTAGTTGTTACTTCTCTCCCAAGCACTGTCTATCACTCCGTTTGACTTTAAGCGCCTGGATATGCTTTTATCTTTCAATCCCATCTGAGTTCTTCTTATATTACTTATTTATTATTTTATATTGAAATCAGTGACGTTCTTTCTTTGTGTTATCTTTCTTTCTTTCTTTCTTTCTTTCTTTTTATGTTCATTTATTTATTCACTCATTCCGTTTCTCCATTTCTTTTCTTCGTCTATACACACAACTCAAACTCAAACATTTATTAACATATTGCAGTGACATTTTGCATGCAAGTATATTTGATTAGGGAACAACACTATGAAGAATCATTGATGTAACTTTAATAGTTTATCTTAAAAATACCGGTAATATTTCTGATGAAAAAATTTGTAAAAAAAAAAAAAATAACAAGTGATGAATTATTATTATTTTTTTTTAAATTTTTATACTTCAGGTAATCCAAAGATACTAGATGATGTTGTTCATGTGATATTTAAAAATAGATAGAAAAAAGAATCACTCAGAAATATTGGTATTTATGAAAATTATCAGGGAAACGGCACTTCAGTGCACAAAATTTGGCTGACATTTTGTAATGACAATTACCCATAACTGTAATAGTTAAATTAATTCTGAAAATAGCATGCAATTGTAGAACTAGTCAATATAGAGCATGCCAGATTACGAGACTACAGAACAATTCAATGCTGAGAAAAAAAACGAACTTCACCTATTTTTCACCATCGAAAGCTGTATGTCCCCCCATAAGGATGACAGAAGCGTTTATTTAGCTATTTAAAAATGCTATTTTTTATTTTAGTGAGAAAAATCAAGCTTACCCAAAAGTATGCCTGTGCAAAATTTATTGCAGTGTTTACGTATGGAACAGGTGCTACTGACACTACCTTCAAACCTCATTGAGCTTATAATTGCTAGTGCATGCAAACGTTAATCGCCGTGTTCTTTGTTTCAATTTGAATGTTATTTTGCCACATTCAAAATCTATTTTCTGTCACAAAAATAGAGATACAGCTCTGAAAGTTTTTCAAAACATACTCTACTACGTGTGCAATAAAATGTCGTAATGCTATTTTTGTAAAGGAATTAGTTCTTTTAATAAATTGTTTGGCATAATCCCAGGGAAGTTTTTTTTTTTTTTTAAATTTTTCTAGGTAAAATATTTTTAGTACACGCTCTCTTAAACAGCTGCTTGTCGGACTGATAACTCACCGGAAAATTGCATTTTAGCAACAAAGGCAGCTAAAATTGCATAAAAATGCATTCAAAATGCAGTTTTATCGGCCTAGGACGCTAAAGTCGTCATGCCAACCTATAAACAAAATCCAGATGGCATTGACCAGTCATACGAGCTTTAACATGGATTTAAGCATATAATTGGTCATAAAACAACAAATTCAAGCCAACGTGTTTATTTATGATAATCATAAACTTTACCAGGATTTTTCGCAAGACACGGTAGCCTACTTCATCATATAACAACAAATATAAGCTAACAACTTTTCACATCTTCGTTCACAAGAGAAACATTGCTTCCCATGGATGCGCCAGCATTTAAATGCAATAATATATTTCTTCTCATAGTCTACTGCTTTTGTGATGTTGCTGGCAGGAGCTCAAATTCAATGTTTCTGGCTTGGATTGAAATTTCCTCGGGATTATCATTCATATTTTCACAAACTTTTCATAAATACTAGTTTGTTGCATTATTGCTTACAAAAAGTGACTCATATAATTATAATGCATCTATACGGCATTTCGTATTGGTACGTACGGTTCATTGTTGTTCTGCGATTCAGGTGGCTATGGGGATATGACGTTAATAAAAGGCTGACTATCTTTCATTATAATTAATTATACGGTAGTTTTTATTTATTTCATAAAATTTAGTGAGCTTTTACTAAAAAAATATTGTATGCACCACGTATGCAAAAACTTTATCGGACTCATCCAGTATTTCTACTAGATACTAGATTCGTCCGCTAAAGCGTTATTTTGCGTACTTGATATATAAATAGCTATTAAAACAAAACGCAGGCCTATAAAGGATTTAAAAAAAATCCATCGGTAAATTAAAGAATCTCACAAAAAATTAGGTTTATATTTTAATATCTGTCGGAGGAGCTTTCAATTTTGATTTTAAAAAATCATTTTAATTATCTCCAAAAGAAATTGGGATATTAGAATGAAGTTTTAAACTTTAGTTTTAGTTACATTTTAATTAATTGTGCAAAATTTCTAGTTTCTAGGAAAATAGTTAAGAAAACCACTCTCAACACTTCTGTCTTCCCTTAACGTCAGTAGACAGTAACAGAGTAACTACAGGGCGTTTAAAAGCTCTGGTAACTATGTTGAGACTAACTAGAATTTTTTCCACCTACAGTAAAGAAATGTTGAAGACTTTAAAAGTTGTTGAGAATGGATTAGGTAGCGTATTGTGCGTAATTGCATGCCGTAAGTCTGAGAGTAATGGAGCGTTTAAAATGCGCCCGTGCCTGCTGTGATTTACTCGCTACAACAAACACCATTTTATTCCGCTTGCGTGTTTCATTCCGTGATCTCTGTGTAGGCGTCCACAACTCACAACCACGATCCATAAAACTAGCTATGTTCCACTACGTACAAATATTTCCTCTTGTAGCCAGGCATTAAAGTCGAGATATCCAAGAAATTATAGGACTTTCATAACTTATCTATCTACATAAATAAAAATCAATTTCCACATATATGTCGCAGCATTCCCTTGAGAACGGCTCGACCGATTTGGCTGATATATATATATATATATATATATATATATATATATATATATATATATATATATATATATATATATCGTAATCGTCAGGACAAGGTTTGTATGAAAGACACTTTTTGGAAAATCCACGGAAAAAGTCGGAAATGAGAGTTCTGCTGTCACATGTTTACATAACAAAAGTATTGTTTATGGTATTCACATAGGGCTTTGGAAACTATATAATACTGGTCTTTAACAAGTTCTGATGCTATCGATGTAATACATTTGTGAAAATAATTAATGAAGAATGAATTCTACGAAAATAAATTTATGTTTCTTCTTATTTCAACCCCTCCCAGGCATGGTGTGAAAAAGCAACGAAATACATCCTCTATGAGCCATAAAAAGCTGTATCTAGCGTTTTCTGAGGGAATAGTTTGAGTAAGATAAGTCGTTCTTCCTCATTTCAAGTTCTACGTACATATTATACAAGGCCCTAGAGGTTAAAAATCGAAAGACCTGCATAAGTTAATTTCAAATTACAAAATAAACAGCCGCCGACGCTAGACCTTTTAAGCTAATTTGTCATAAATTGTGTCCCTATTTTACGGCAAGTATTCCATTCATACGTGTATTCGATATTGACCATTACTGTTTAGAAATTCCTCGGGTATCGAGCAATCAAAGTCATCTCATAATTTGCTTGCAAGGATCACAAGGATGCAGTTTTATCTGATTAACCTTCTACTACTACTTCTTTAGTCTTCAATCCTTGGATTGGTTAGCAGCGATTCTCCATTCTGATCATCTGTCTGCCTTTTATTTTAATACTTCATACGTTTTACAGTTCATGTCCTCCTTCATTTGTTCCATGTACTGTAGTCTTTCTCTTCCTTTGCTATTCTTTCCGCGGTCAGCAGATTTGTTTGTTTGTTTGTTTTTTTTTTAATCTAAAATCTCAAAACCTAAACATTTAATTACGGTCGATCAAAAATAATCGTATGCAAATTGCCTATAGTGGTAATTTTGCTCGTTTCATAAACATTCTCGTATCTTAATAAATGCTGTTATAGGCTCGTTTTATAAAGTACTATTACGTAGGTGTTACAAGGGAGACTTTTTATGAGCTTCTTTAATAATAATTAGGGATGGGTCGATACCAGATTTTCTCGATACTCGATACCGATACATAATTTTTTTCCTCGATACTCGATACTTCGATACTCGATACCTTCAACATTTCCAGTTTCAATAAATAGGTACATTAAAAATTAAAATTTGAGAGAACTGTGTAATACCAACTAAATTAATTAAGTCTGCATATTTAATGAGACAAAATTTAATATCATCAGTAGCCTATAATTATTTTTAAACTCTACATTAAAACTAAAATTAGTTTTTGAAACAGTCCACTTACAAGTTTTTGTTCAAACATACTAGCATTCTCACTTAATTGCAGAATTACAAAAGTATCGAAAAAGTATCGAGCGAGTTTTCTGAAGTATCGTTCGATGCCGATACCATGTAAGTATCGAGAGTATCGAGGTATCGAAAGTATCGAGGACCCATCCCTAATAATAATAATAATAATAATAATAATAATAATAATAATAACAACAACAATAATAATAATAATAATAATAATAATAATAATAATAATAATAATAATAATAATCGTCCGTTTGAGCATAAAAGCCATAAGACTTGTCACTATATCTAAGATTAGGCCTAAATATCTACTCTTATACAATTCAACGAGCCTAAAAAGCGTGCTTGCTCGCTCGCCCGCTTCGTGAGACATCGGGTATATTCGGCGATGTTCGTCTCTCGCAGTGTAAACTTTCATGACGATTATAAAATTAGGTAAACCGCTATTATACATAAGGCCTAAGTGAAATGAACACAATGAACAAATATTCTAATTTTATTTTTACTTACAATTTTCATAGCTCTGAACCACAAACATTTTTAATAATCTACCAGTGTAAATTTCTTAAAAATCCTGGAGTCAATTAATCATGGCGGGCGAAGCACCGGGGGCACCAGCAGTAAAATATTGATGGTTTAACTCTTTAAATATCGCCGATAATAATCCAAACAAACCATTCCTTCCCTTGAAAAATTATATCATTTTTGAAAATTACACTGAATTGATCAAATAAAATTCACATCATATTCATGCCAATAAACAGTTGAGAAACAATACGTATTATGTGTTCACAGGTTTCTTTGGAACTGAGAATATTCTTTGGAACTGCATAATCGATTCTGATATAGTTTTCCCAGGGGGCGCTTTCATATCGTGGAATGTACTCTAAAGCAGGAATTTTAGCTGTTTCATTAATATTATTAATGGCTTAGTTTATGAATGATTCGCGTGCAAGTGTTAATAAATATAATGCTTTAATAATTATTATACTCTTAATATTTAATTTTTAAATGAATTATCGTGGGCGAAGCCACAAGCACCTCCTAGTTAATTATACATTGCCCACATTTGCTTCGTTAATACTGTATGGACACAATTGAATTAAACTCTTTCTGATACGTCTTTTAAAAACTTTCAGGTCATTAGTGACTCTAATGCCAACAGGCAGATCATTGTACATCTTCAAACCATACAGCATGATGGATTTCATTCTATTCTTAACTCAACTATTCTTATGAAGAATTAACTTTATATGAAGTAAATAACAAAGGTTGACTTCTGCAGTAAGTTATTCGTATATCTATGTAATTCGTACATCGTCTATTCTGGAATCCTCTCTGGCTCATTCTCTTTCTGAAGATTCTTTAATCGAATTATCTTGAACAGAGAGAAAAAGATGGCTAACATATGCGTGGAAGGAATAATTTTATTTAACCCTCATTGCTTTCTCTTGTAATGTCATTAATTATCATCGTGTTGGGGTGAAATTTCATATCGAATTTCACTGCATAATAAAACGGCATTCCAAGTATTATGAATATCTCTAGCATGGAGATAGGAGATTGCCTCCATATTAAAATACCGATACTGTTATTAAACTGACATTTTCGAGAAAACATGCTTCATTTTCCCATGCAGTATTTTTTTTATCAAGCATTGTTTTACATTGTATGTAGGCTATTTGTAGGTCTTATTGTATAGATAGATGTTATATCTTATTATAATTTATTATAATACGACAAATATACATGTTTCGAGGTTGGATAATTAAAAAATAAAAGAATGGTTCCTACACAGGCCGTGAAGCCCTTAAGTTACCAGGAGGTTGAAGCTTCCAGAATTTAGACAGTCGGCACATGAAGTCGCAGTGGCGTACCAAGGCTACTTGGCGCCCGGGGCTAATTAGATGGTAGTCGCCCCCAACACTAAATGGTTCAAGGTTCAATGAGTTTAATTTAAACACAGTTTAATGCTCAAAATTATTTATTTTTAATAAGTAGTATGTTACTTCAACACATCATAAAGAGAAAAATATGAATGAAATAAAACTGTAAGTATTATAAGGTTAGCTTGTTTGAAAAAATAAAAAATAAAGAGAAAAGAAGTTTCAGAATCATAACAAAATTTTTTAAATGTGCCTTCCTAGCCTTGATGGATGAAAAACTTATTTATAATAGAGTTGAAGTCTATAGTAGCAGCCACATCACGTTCAATTGATAAAATTGCTAAATTACTTAGTCTTTCTTTCGCCCGTACCGTGTGTGCTCAGCGCCACGACCTATTTCGTATTGTCTATAAATAGTTTAAAACAAAACGTTTATTTCATTTCTAAATAATACTACTGCAGTACTTAACAAAGTAATAAAGAAAATTTGACCAATAAAACCTTAGCCTGAAAAAAATATTTTTCCTTAAACTAAAAAATTACTTTTTCAATTTTGGCGCCCTCTTCTTTACGGCGCCCAGTGCGGCCGCCCCGTTCGCACCCCCCCGATGTACGCCACTGTGAAGTCGGTAAGGTCAGCCTTACTCACCAGCAGTCTTTATCCCCAGGATTGCTTCTGGTATTAATTTATGTTAAAGGCTATGTCGACCCCAGGGCTAAAGTGCCATCAGAAGGATTAGGTCAATTGAAAAATGTCAATTTCCTCATCGGGAATCGAATTCGTGCAGTGCCTCAATTAACTGCTCCACGGCGTAACCCGTTAGATCATTCAATTTCAAGTAATGACATAACATCCCGATAGTTAATAGATTGGTAACTGATCTGACTGTTAACTATGTTGTGTAATTACTAGACCTGGGATTTTAAGGCAAAAGCCTATTTTGTTCCTTATGAAATAACATGAAGATTTTTAAATATGTTGACATTTCATGATAAATCACTTATATTTATAGAGTTTTATAGTGCCCTAAAATGCCTATTTGGACCTTTGGAGCCTATTTTTACTATTTTAGTGCCTAAAGTGCCTATTTTGCACATTTAAAATAAAATTCAACTTCTGTAACTTTTACACTCATTTAATGGATATCCCTGAATGAAGAGCAGAACAGCAAAGGGTGGGTTTTTCACAGAAACTTCCCAAACATTTGTCGCCAAAGGAATGGTGACTGACGGGGAGGATTAGCTCAAAATAACAAGTAGCAGGTAGACTATATAGTGAAAAGGGACATACTGTGTCAATTTTTCATATAACCCAAAACTGTTTTTGATAAATGTATTTTTAATTCTGTCTTAATTTTGCAATTATTTCTGTTGAGAATAGGTATACCATGTTTTTTACAGTAAAAAAAGATCACGTTACAGTTGAAGAGAATATTGTAGTATTTTATAGTCTGTTTTCTGTCTATTTACACATTTTTAAAGCATATTTTAAGTGGCTATTTTCTCTTTTAAAGGCCTATTTACTTGTTTTAAAAGCCTATTTTAGGTGCCTAAAACTAATTTTTTTAGACCCTAAAATCCCAGGTCTAGTAATTACTAATTAGGGTTAAAATCCTAATCTCAAAAGGGTTAATTTCCTTTATTCTAATAAAATATGTTGCGAGATGGAACACACTATTTGCCTATAAACAGAATATCAATTTTGCGAGAAACTCAAATTAATTTCATTGAAGTTTTTAAAATTTTTGAATATTTGATATGCGACAGACGAGATGCTTAGGCATATTAACAATGCACAGCAAAGGTCAATTTATTTTGAATTCTAAATTTGACAAAAGGTCCAAGTTATGTCTAAAACAAAGGCTAAGTCTAGCAATTCAGCGTGGCCTCTGTCGTGGGAACATTCTTACCTTCTTCCACCGTGGCAGAAATTTTTTATATTTTACAGTTCATTTTGTTCAACAACTTGTTGTTTTCATATTACATTATGGTGATTGTGCAGATTTAGGAAAATTTAATTTAAATAAAATTATTTTTTGTTATTAGGCGAGACAACATCACACACAACTATAAACCCGTAACGGACTGCACAGAAAACAGTTATCAGAGTGATCTTGCTACGTTATTCTGAAAATCTATATTATATGAAATTTAGATTTTTCTTTAAACTCCTTTCCATCTTTTTATTACAAATTTAAGACAACAACTGTCCTTCGGGATACATTATTAATTTGTGGGTTAATTAAAGGTATAGGCTACAGTACGATTCGTCTTCAGATTTTTATAATATTTTGATATTTTCTTGAGTTTGGTTTATCTGTTAAAATTAATTAAAATGCTAGATCAAGGAAAGATTTAGAGCTGAAAATGACAAAAATTTCGTTTTTTGGCCCTGTGTTAACATATAATTTTCTGAATAATTTGCGTGTAGGGTATAATATTGAGGATGATAGTACAAAGTGTTTTAAATAGGAACCGGAATATATTATTAAAGTTTTTATTTTTTCTAACATATTTTATCCAAAAGTTTCGCGGGAACTTTTTGAAGTAGGGACTTGTATGGCTAATTTTTTTACCATAACTTACCACGCTGCATTTGTTTTAAGTCGTGACGTAATCAGTAATGGCTACGTCTCATCCAAGTATTGTTATTTTATCTTGGTAGAAATGTGTCTTTATTGTTATTAACAGTGGTTAACGTAAATATTTTGTGTGCATAGTAGTAGCCTAACAGTACCCCTCTGTATTCCGGCACTGCACCAATAGTGCGGCGTTTTCAAATTGGCGCTTGCGAGCGCGGCGTGGAGGGGAAAATAGTTTATGCGTGGCGTAGAGACTTCATGAAAATATGTTAAATTTTAACCAAAGAAACAAAGAAAATTTATAGTTATTTCATTGCAATAGAATATTAGAAACATCCAATAATATTTCAATAAGTGCTTTCAGTTTTTCGTATATGTTTGGAATGTACTAAGTTATATTAGGACAATATTAGGATAGATTTAAGCCTAAGGGTAATAGGATTTGTGAGGGATGGTTGGATGGAGTTAGCACAGAATAGGGTTGAATTGCGACCTCATGTCAGCGTGGCAATGAACCTTCGTTTTCCATAAAATAGATAATTTCTTTTGTTTGCTTAAGATTGTCTATTGCCATTGAGTAGATTATTATATTTATAACTTGTTCTTACAAAGCTTAAACCCAAAGAGGAGTTTAATAAGATTAAAGGTCAAAGCTCAATTTTACGAAGAACTCTAATTATATTGAACTTTTTAAATATTTCATACGACTGAGATCAGGATAGGCAAGATGCTTAACTCTAGGCGAGACAACTTCACGCACTATATAATAAACCCGTACCGGACTGCACAGAAAACAGTTATCACAATGATTAAGCCTTGAGTTTATTTCTTACTACCTTATTCTGAAAATTTATATTATATGAAGTCAAAATTTTTCGTTAAATTCCTTTTCCATCATGTTATTACAAATTTAAGTTAAAAAACCGTCCTTCAGGATAAATTATTAATTTGTGGGTTAACTAAAGGTAGGCCTATACAGTTCGATTCCTCTTCAGATTGTTACGATATTTTGATATTTTCTTGAGGACATATTCTGAAGTGCATTTTGTTGTTTCACATAGGCCTACCGTAATATACAAAACTCAACCCCCCTTCCTCCCCGCCATAATCAGATAAGAAATTGAAAGGTTTTTAAAGCAAATTGCAAGGCGATGAGTATATTATATTAGTATAAGAATAGCTAGGCTACAGGACGGATTTTTGTACTGAACAATAAATTTTGGATTATAATCACAAAGATGTTTTGTTTTGTTAATACTACATTAATTCGTAGTTAAAAACTTAAGTCAACGTATGCAGTCACATTAAAAGTAAAATTAAGTTGCATGAAAATATATTTCTGAAAAAATCTATTTTAATATTTTTTCTGATCTAAAACTAGTATTAGCGTACAGTACGTGCATTTTAAGGGAACTTCCGTTTAATCCGAAATTTCGGAGATAATACAGGGTCCGGTCCCATCTAGACTAGATTATCGGGACTTTACTGAAGTGCTGTTTTCGATCGAAACGAGCAATTGCAATTAATATGGAATGAAAACGGGGTTTCATAAAAAAAAAACATTTTTATATCGTACAATTACTATCTGTTATAAATCCCTCGTAATCTGATTTTTATAAGACTTATTTACTAATTATAATCAGCTAAATTTGCTTCGTTTAAGCTTCTAACATTTCAATAGGATGGTAAATATAGCAAAATACATTGAAATCTATGTTACAAATATAAAATGTATAAGTTATAAAGTATTCTTTAAGTTTTGAAGCGGACTGGACAATGCTTATCGACCCTTCAACCATCTTTGGGTCTTTCATGTCGCTTTTTGTGGGCTTCCAAAGCTTTGAATGGTTACATTAAAACTGACGCTTTGGAGCTACAGATTTTGAGAGAATGTAGGAATTGTTGTATCACTCTGATCACAATTATTTGAAAGGAATGAAAAAATAAAACTCTAAAAGTGTTCTGGTTAAAGAGGTACGTCATTAGAGACCCCCTTCACTCTCTATATTCTCTTTATCTATCTATCTATCTATCTATCTATCTATCTATCTATCTATCTATCTATCTATCTATCTATCTATCTATCTATCTATCTATCTATCTATCTATCTATCTATCTATCTATCTATCTATCTATCTATCTATCTATCTATCTATCTATCTATCTATCTATCTATCTATCTATCTATCTATCTATCTATCTATCTATCTATCTATCTATCTATCTATCTATCTATCTATCTATCTATCTATCTATCTATCTATCTATCTATCTATCTATCTATCTGTCTATCTGTCTATCTGTCTATCTGTCTGTCTGTCTGTCTGTCTGTCTGTCTGTCTGTCTGTCTGTCTGTCTGTCTGTCTGTCTGTCTGTCTGTCTGTCTGTCTGTCTGTCTGTCTGTCTGTCTGTCTGTCTGTCTGTCTGTCTGTCTGTCTGTCTGTCTGTCTGTCTGTCTGTCTGTCTGTCTGTCTGTCTATCTGTCTATCTGTCTATCTGTCTATCTGTCTGTCTGTCTGTCTGTCTGTCTGTCTGTCTGTCTATCTATCTATCTATCTATCTACACACACACACACACATATATATGTATCTTACACTCACATAAACACATCCCTACATACTCAGTATTATTAATTTTTTTAAAGAATATGTTAGGTATCAAATAATCTTGGAGGGCAAATCGAAAAGAGTTGATCGCTCTGGGGTAATTACCTTCTAAGTGGTATAATTCCCAACCCCGTGCACAGCTAATCGATTTGCAATCTGGAATATTAATCAAGCATTCTCAGCAAATTGAAAGCACACTTCCAGCATCTGCGGCCACCTAGAATATTACGGCATAAAACTCCCTTGAAATACAATGTTACGTTCAAAAAATGTATGGTAATCCTATAGATGTAGACTGGTAGCAAATGGCAAAATAGACCTACGAATCGAAAACTCTGTTTTTATTCTTAACATTCAAAACGTTCATGAGAAAACTAAGTTATCATTAATATTACTAAGTTGAACAAGTTGCAGCGATATCTGAAGCATTATCTGTTTAGTAGGCCTACTTCTTCTACTATTCCCTTTACAGGCCATGGAGGTCCAAAGGGTTTCAGGAGGGTGAGGCTCCCAGATTTTTAGACATTCGAGAAGTGAAGTTGATAAGTTGTTAAGTCGTTAGCCTTACGCATCGGCCGCCTTTACCCCCAGGATTGCTCCTTGTACTGATTTATGTTAAGTGGCTGAGTCGACCCCTGGGCCATGGTGCCACCAGAAGGATTAGGCCAGTTGAAAAATCTCAATGATCTCATCGGGGATCGAACATTACAAGTCACATACCTGGCATTCGTTGATAAGATTAGTCAATTTTACTTATACTTAAGCAATGAAACATAATATATTTTACTATCGAACAATTGAGATTGTTTATACACCGCCATCTGTCGAACCATAGCAACTGCATAGGACTATTACAGTCGTTATTTGATATTTTAATGGGGATAGGTTAGGGGTATAATTTTTTTTTAAGTGAAACTTCTTTAGCCGCGCTAGGAGTAAATCGAGGGCTAACCCAAACTTGCGTTACGAACAAAATCGTCACGAAATTAGTGGGGTGTGACGGAACGGACTGCACAGAAAACAATCAACTCAATGATTAGGCTTAATCAACATTTTAAAAATCCAAAATTGAAAAATAAAAAATCCGAAATTTTTAAAATCTAAAAATTCAAAATTAAAAAATCGAAAATAAAAATTAAAACAATCTAAAAAATATAAGAATTCAAAGGAGCAAAATTTAAAAAATCCAAAATTAAAAGAGTTTAAAAATCCAAAATTTAAAAAATAAAAAATCTAAAAATTTAAAAATAAAAAAAAATAAAAAAATAAAAAAAAAACAATCCAAAACTTCAAAGTTTTAAAAATCCAAAACTAAAACATCCAAAATATTAAAAATCTAAAATTCAAAAAAAAAAAAATCGAAACAAAAGTTAAAAATTCCAAAAAATAAAAAATTCAAAGATCCAAATCCAAAATTAAAAAATTAAAAGATCAACAATTTTAAAAATCCAAAATTTAAAAAGTCCAAAAACCCAACATTAAAATGTGCAACAATCCAAAACTGAAAAATCTAATAATCCAATGCTGTAAAAATCCAAAAATTAAAACAAGTTTCACTTCTGTCGCGTGGCGTTCTACGCACACTTTTTTTTCAATATGAAATGTAGACAGTTTGTTTGTTTGTTTTGAAGGCTGAGTTTGCAACATTTCATCGAGATCGGAATGAAACCGTAAAGTGATGAAATATAAAAATGCATACCACTCTCCTAGCTTTATTTTATTCCCAAAAATTGTGTGGCCCACCAGTCAACTCCTGAATATAATATGGACCTTCGGACCTCATGAAGTTGGAAAGCCCTGTGATAGGTTATAGTGATAAAGAATCGAATTAGCAGTTTCACGTTAATATTTAGTGAACCAGGCAAAGGAACCACGCCTTGAAAAGAAGATAAATTGATAACAAGCTAATTGGAGGACTTGCTTACCGCTGAGAATGTTAGTTACATGACCCGAGCCTGAACTTCACACCCACTGTGGTTACCCTATGAATCACACTTAAGGTTGTCCAGCTCTCATGTACAGTTCATATCATGGGAAACCTCCTACAAACTCCACAATCAAATATATTACACTCATTCGCAGATGCAGTACAACTTAAAGCTAACTTGTTTCGACCTATATTCCTGTACTAGTAATAGTGTTACATTGATAATATTAATACAAACAGGTACAGGATTTTCTCTGACTATTCTATTAATACACCGCGTGTTTGATATTGACCAATAACGTTTAGCAATTCCTCGGATATAAACCAATTACGATCGTTTATCTTATAAAATGCTTGCTATTAATATGAGGATGCGATTTTATCTAATAAAATCGTCAGCTCGTTACTGGACACGTAAGGCATCAACGTGCCGTGATTAATACGTCACTTGCTGCCATTGAGCAGCACGAAAACGTATTATTTTATACGACATAACTTTTTGGAAATTTAAATAATATAAATGTCCATTGATTAAAAACACAACTTCGATTCGGTGCAAGCCAGTTCGTGTGCTTTTGTAAAGTTTTGATGTAAGCATCTACCACGACACCCTCCATCTTGTGATGCGCACTATTGATAGCATTGGGAACTCTGATAGATTCATCGAATCGATTCTTGGACTATTCATTTATCTAGTATGCCGTGATCTTAGGCGGACAGAATATTGACAAGGAAGTAAGAAAATTATTATTATTTACAAAATCCGTTACAGTTTATTCGTGGAACAGTCTTAATAAATCCTACACGAGACTACGAGTTTCTTCAGATAAATTTGTTCGAACTTCTTTCTCGCAAATATATCGATAAACCAGACCTGCGGAGTTACTTATTAATGGCACTGTACTTCACTCTCTGTATACCGGTAGGCCTACACATTGAAAAAAAAAATTAAAATACATAGGTCATGTGTTTGATATTTTAGCTACGTTATAGGAAAAATTTCATTCCTAAAATATTATTGCTCTTTAATATTAGCTTAAAATATATTTAGTCTACTGCTTACGTGTCTGTTCACTTTCGTGCAGGATTTCGTGTTCACAGCTCGCTTCGATCTTATATTGGAATCTGTACCTATCGAGCTAGCTTTAAAATTTCAAACTTAAAGAGAGATACTGCAGACGAACTGAAGTAGTTTTGTTTTGTGTTTACGGGTGGAGATAAATAGGGCCTAATCAGTATGGGCGTAGGGTGAAATTTCGTTTTTTGGGTGGGAGAGATTCAATGTGAAGTTCTTCTAATTGTAGGGTATGTTGAAACAAGTTTAATTGAATAATTGAAATCCATTACTTATTCTATTAAAAAATTGTTTATTACTATTAAATTCTTCCAATGTGACGCCATTACTTTAGTTTTATTTGGCGATATTTGCAGATTATATGTATTTCTAATTTAAATAATAATAACTCTTTGTGTGCTGTCTTAGTCTGTTGATGTTATTGCCTGGTCATCGGCAATAAGAAGTGTAAATACATTTCTATTGCCAACTCTAAAAGTTATAAAATACGTTGAACACCGCCAACAATATCGTTGTCATGAGAAATTATTTACATTTAATGAATATTTCCACACATTAGGTCCCTAATTGGGCATTACTCCGGTACCGGTCAACCAATTTGTTCCGAAATTAATATGATTCGTCCCATGGACGTTATAAATACGTATACCAAGTTTCATGAAAATCCGATAATGCGTATTTTAGTTATCGCGCTTTTCTAATATATTACCATAAAATAAGCACTAAATTGGGCATTACTCCGGAACCGGTCAACCGATTTGGTCCAAAATCATTTAGGCTTCGTCCCATGGACGTTATAAATGCGTATACAAAATTTTATGAAAATCCGAAAAAGCGTATTCGAGTTATAGCGCGTACACACACACGGTCGGACGCACTGACATTTCCCGTCCACCATATAATCTCATAAAGTACAATTCTTTCACTTAATAAACGGTAAGAAGCAGCAGATAAAGAATGAACTTCTATCGTTATAAACAGGAGAAAATTACATTAGCGGTTTTATGAAAACAATTTTAAACACTTGCTAAGGGGACTTGGGAGTTTTAAAGTTTTAAAAATAAAATGAAGTACCGTATATTCGAGTTAGAAAACAAGAATAAAAAGCAGAGAAAAGGACGCCTGGCGTCGCCAAAGCCGTGGCGCCTCGGTACGGGTCAACACATATTTTCTTCCTCTGCTCTGTATTCCTCGTTTTGTTCTTGCAAATTGTTTCAAACGACTACAATAGAATGTTACTCTTGACTTCTCAACTCCATACGCTTCACAGCAAGGTTTTACTTGCCACTTTTTAGAAGGGAACCATATAAAACAAATGTACACTGCATAATAGAGGTAAATTCGTTTAAGTTTGTAATGTTTTATTTATTTTTTAATTTCAGCTGTGCTTATATTCCTTTTAGTTTCGAGGCTATATCAGGTGTTCGAGATCTGTGTCTGTACAGTAGGGTAGGCCATGGAACTATTGATTGTCAATTATTTCTAATATTAATGCATTTTTATGGAGTAAATTTCAACTGGTATTAATTTAAATGGATATGATACAAGATGAAATGGTGAGGATGATTCATGGTATGTAAATATCCAATTCGGCATTTGCCTTTACGACTGGGGAAACCATGAAAAGACCCATGTCAAATTGGCCGGCCACGGGTTTTCAACCTGGGACCTCCCGAATGCGAGTCCAAGACGTTATTATCTCGGCCACCTCGCTCGGTTTTATTTTTATTTTCTTTGTTTTAATCCATGAATTTAACAGATGTTTAGTCCAATATTAGCCTAAAATTGCTCACTTGTAATACACTTATACGTACAGTAGAACTCCAGTTATCTGAATTAATTGGGACAGGATCCGATCCGGATAGTAAGATATTCGGATGATTAGATGAATCATAAAAAATGTAATTTATTTAAAAAAAAAAAAACTAAATTGTACAGTACTGTACTTATATAAGTGTCACATCTACTCTTATACAATTCAACGGCCCTAAATAGCGTGCTTGCTCGCCCGCTTCGTGAGACATCGGGTATACTCGGCGATGTTCGTCCCTCGCAGTCTAAACATTCATAACGACTACAAAATTAGGAAGGAAAACCGTTTCTTTATTATATAAGGCCTAAGTGAAATGAACACAATGAACAAATATTCTAATTTTATTTTTACTTACAATTTTCATAGCTCTGAACCACAAACATTTTTAATAATCTACCAGTGTAATTTTCTTAAAAATCCTGGAGTCAATGAATAATGGCGGGCGAAGCCGGAGGCAACAGCTGTAAAATATTGATGGTTTTATCTCTTGAAATATCGCTGATAATAATAATCCAAACAAACCATTCTTTCCCTTGAAACATTATATAATTTCTGAAAATTACACTGAATTGATCAAATAAAATTCACATCATATTCATGTCAATAAACAGCTGAGAAACAATACGTATTATGTTGTCCACAGGTTCTTTGGAACTGCATAATCGATAATAGTTTTCCCAGGGGGCGCTTTCATGTCGTGGAATGTACTCTAAAGCAGGAATTTTAGCTGTTTCATTAATATTATTAATGGCTTAGTTTATGAATGATTCGCGTGCAAGTGTTAATAAATATAATGCTTTAATATTTATTATACTCTTAATTTTTAATTTTTAAAAGAATTATCGTGGGCGAAGCCACGGGCACCTCCTAGTCTTGAACATATCAGCCAGAGTTAGTTGTTTTGCTGACAAACTGTCGATCTTGTCGTCTAGAATTTTCGCAAATAATAGGCCCGGAAGGAGGGTTCCATAATGCTCGCTGCTTCAGAAACTACTTGAATACGACCTCTAAGCGATCCGGGTGGTTGGAGGCCGGATGATTGGAGTTTTACTGTATTGCAAATAGTCGTAAAGGCAAACGTTTAGGCCTATAATTAAACTTTAAATTAAAATAAATTATTTAATATCTCTAAATAATATTAAAGGATAATTTTATAGGAGAAAAATTCCTCTACACTGGGATTTGAAACCAGGACCTTTGGCTATCCTTGCAACTGCTCTACCAAGTGAGCTAAGCCACAGTTTACTTCACAGCACCAGATGGAACCTCTCTCCTGTGACTAATTGGCCTTAATGGTCTACCTCACTGACAGACATAGGAGAGAGGTTCCATCTAGCGCTTTGAAGTGAACTCTGGCTTAGTTCAGTTGGTAGAGCAGTGGCACGGATAGCCAAAGATCCTGAGTTCAAATCCCAGTGTCAGAGGAATTTTTCTCCTATAACATTTTCATGTAATGTCCAACAGAGACAGTAATCTGTGGTTCATGGATGCATATATATCCAATTTTAAAGGAGATTTAGAAGATGCTCTAAAAATACGACTGTCAGTTCCTAGTTTTGCGGACATGCCAGATTGAAATACTTAAAATTTTGTCACAGATGGAGACTGCGCTTAAGGAATTTCAGCAAGAGCAATCAGAAAGTTCTGCCAGAATGAATGTGTAATTTCACTAATGTGTATACTTACGCTATTCTCCCTACCAAGGTCGTCTAGGACACTTTTATAATATTCTATACATCCTATAATATTCTCGTGTAATGTCCAACAGAGACAATAATCTGTGGTTCATGAATGCTTATGTATTTATCTTGAATGTTAACTGTACAATAACAGTGGGAGCCCAGTCACAAAAATCACTAGTGTTCCTCACAGTACTGCATATGACAAATTGTCTGTCTGTGAGGTAGACCTTAGGGCAATCAGTCATAGGAGAGAGATTCCATCTGGCCCTTTGAGTTGAATTCCGGCTTAGCTCAGTTGGAGAGCATTGGCGCGAATAGCCTAAGGTCCTGGGTTCAAGTCCCAGTGTTGGATGAATTTTTCTCTTATAATATTCTCACTTTTATAATTCCTATTATACGCCTCCTTATCTTTGTGTAAGCTCGAATTTTGAAAGACTGCTCTAAAGACAACCTGTAATATGTTTGAAAGGATAGTTTAAAAAATAGAGATAGTAAAAGAAGGAAAAGATTAAAATCTAGTAATGATTAATGTTTCTTATATGAAGATAAAGTTGTTCAAATCCAGATCATTTGGCGATCTCTGTATTTCTCTATTTTTCCGTGTCAACTGCCATCTCAACCTCTCTCATGCTTGATCACGACTCCTTGCTTTACACAGAGAAGTATATAAATCAGCAGAGTCACGTACTAAATGAACAAGGATAATGACGTCTTCTGTAAATCTAGATAATGATAATTGCGAAATAAAACTGTGCAAAATAAATTATAATTACGTCACTAATAATTTATTGTTCCTGACAAGCGTTTTTACAGTCTGAAAGTTCATAAAATTAATTTTATTATACCGTAATGCAATTAAAATTATTGTACGCAAACAGTTGTCGTAAATCTGTTTCAAGCTGGGATCTATTTTAAGTAACAAACTGTAGCGCGCTAACTTAATTTGACCAAAGAACTATGTTCGAATCTCAGTGAGACTACAGACATTTTCATGGTAGACAAAATTGGGATTTTTTTTGTGTTATCTTGTTTCCCGAATTTCATTCCACCAACACTCTCCACTTTTCTACTTTTTCTCTTTTCGTCTCCTCTTCCCTTGGACACGTGCCAGCCACGTTAGGTTACACAGCGAATGAGGCGAATGCACTGCTTTGTACTCCTCCTTACTATGAGCCTAAGCGTGTTGGAGCCCTTATTAAATCAATTTAAACAAATCATGCTGCAATTTGTTTTTACACCAAAATATGATGTCCTCATTCGGATTAGAACCCAAGAGCCTTCTAACTACGAGAATATAAGAGGCTTTGTCCTGACTGACTGAATGAATGACTGACTGACTGACCGAGAATCAACATAAGTCCCTATAATGGGTAGAGACTTGGAATTTTGACAGTAACTTCGTTTCATAATGTAGGTGCTCACTAAGAAAGGATTTTGAAAAATGTTGATTTTAAATGCCAAAAATTAAGTGTTTTTGAGTATACTTAATCCCTTTTTACACAGAATTATCAAGTCCACATCACAAAACATATTGTTGCCAGTGGTATCAGATGGGTTTGGAAAAAAAATGAAATTCAAGTTTGACAAATAAGAGAAGTTTTCAATATAATTCATGTTATAAATAAATATTACAGAATGAAATCCACGAAAATAATGCAGTCACATAACTTTCTCTACCCTGGACATAGAGAAAACAAAACAAGGTATGGTAATGTGTATATTATTTTATCGCAGGTTTTTGGAGAGAGAAGAATGAAAATGATATTGCTTTCTGTTTAATTTCATCCCCAAAACGGGTTTATGGTAACATGAGAGTGAGAAATAAAATATTCCACAAAGACAGTACAAATTTATGTTACCGGAATTTCTTTTTCTTCTTATTTGAACCCCTATCAGGCTTGCTGTGTACTGTACAAGCGATGGGATGCAAAATTCTACATCCTGTATGAGCCATAAAAAGCGTTTTCTGAAGGAATAGTTTGAGTATGATAAGTCGTTCTTCCTATTTCAAATTGTAAATACCTATATAAGGACCTAGAATTTAAAAAACGAAAGTCCTTCATAAGTTAATTTCCAATTACGAAATAAAAAAACCCTTGGCGACGCCGGGCCTTTTAAGCTAGTAAAATATATAAACCAGGAGTGGCCAACTGCTTTTTGGAAGCCACTATCTAAAGGACAGACTTTAAAAAAAGTATCACTTAGGCCTAATTTTAGGTTGTTACAGATCAAAGTCAGGAAATGCCTGCTTTTATGCAGTTCAGAAACTCTTATCTTCCCGTCTTCTGTCCAGAAATCTAAAAATAAAAATTTATAAGACAATTATCCTGCCGATTGTATTAATGGATGTGAGACATGGTCGCTTACTCTTCGGGAAGAACATAATCTGAGAGTGTTCGAAAACAGGGTTCTTAGGAAAATATTTTGGCCCAAGAGATATTAAAATGGGGACTGGAAAAAAACTGCATAACGACGACTATCTTAATACTCAATACAACAGTGAGAAATACAACCAAAATTATTATATTTCGCGGGTAGCCTATGATTTGAATAATAGTGATATTTTAAGCATCTGTAAAAATAAAAGTAGCCAAGGAAAGCTGTTTTGTAAAATTTCGCTTATGGTTTGTTTTGTGATTCGTTATCATTTTTAAAATGATTGATTATTTCGTCTATTACAAACTTCAACATAAAATTAAAGCCTATATTTCGTTACACTTTTGCACTAAGTTCAGAGCAACTGAATTGAAAGCAGAACAGTAATAAATCGTGCTGATTTAATTTGAAGTTACACTTTTACATATCGTTATCTCTGACAGTGGTTTCTATTTACAGACGCCTGTGATATGCATATGTGTAGTTTACGTTGAGTCATAACACTAAAACACTGAGTTATAAATATTGATATATCTTTTATTATGACAAAACGTACAAGCATAATGCGTCGTAAATCGTTGCAAAACTAGAACTGTTAAAGATGGTGTATGCGATACATTTTATGTGTCCATTGAATTCAGGTTATGAGAAAAAATCAAGTGCGCTAATACAAATCCAGCGCCTTCTATAGTAGCGATCTTGATGCTAAGCCCCCATGAAATAGCACTAATGATACCTAGAACTGCTCGGGGCAATCATAGCAGCTACCGAGCGAAGGACTTACGCGACCGGTATCTGCAAATTCTCACGACATTCAAACCCACACGTTGCAACAGAGATGAATATTGACAACGACGTTTGATCCCAGCTTCACGGACCGGTAACTTACAAATGTAAATTAATTGATCGAGTGATTAAGGCACATTAGAGGAGGACTGATTGAAATGCTCGACTTGAAATGTCACGATCCATGGATCAATAAGGGCGAGGTGTGCATAAAGAAATGAATAATTATCAGCTCTATTGACTTTCTCGTTCTCTCCCTTTCAAATTAGTAGGTTAAGTGAAGTAATTTGTCAACGAACAAACTATTACAAGGTGTTGCATTACACCATCAATGATCTATACGTAGAAAGTAGTTCCCTTTTTTTTAGAATCAGTACCGGATGTAGAAATGCCCTTACAAGCACTTCACAATACATTACAATGTGAGTTTTTTTTCAGTCTCCGGATATGAAAGATCAAGGAGAAATGAAGGATGAGGATAGTCCTTTTAAAAAGAGGCAACGTGGGCCTAAGGTACTATCTCTAGATGGGGACTTCATGATACTAGGGTTACTGCAAAAGTCATGGAACAATTTCCAATTGAAATTTGGCACACTTATAGATTTTAGCCTATAACGTTTAGGACAAATTTTTATTTTTTACCCTCTAAAAACCTTTAAAATGGCGGAGGCAGCTGTAAAGTCGTTGCCGAACATTTTAGTTAAACGGTAAGTCCCTATAATATAAAGCCACACGGCTGAGTCACTCACTCACTGCCCACTTCCAGATGAGCTACAAACTTGAAATTTGGTACATATATATATATATATATATAGCTTTTAGGCTGTAAACCACAGGAAAATTCCAAAAACCTTTCCCGAGAACCTCAGCGGGGATTTAAGGGCGGAGCCTCCGATGAGCAAAGCGAGTCATATTATAAAACCGATTGCACCTACGGTAACGGACTTGGAGAGTTCTACAAGTTTAGCTCTTTGACTGTTCGTCGTATCTTTATCAGCTATGCCTCAGAAAGAGTCATTTTTTATCTAGTTAAATTTCGTACATTTTCCACACATTATGTAATTTTTTACAGACTTGTAGGACAGCTATACACATAAAATTATTTATTTGGGCTCTAAGTTTGTTATCCCGTAACAAACGAAAGTGCAGTTCTTTGAATGAAAGAGAGGGATGAATAAACTAGCGAGTCTAGCTTCTACTTAACGGTAAAACCAAAAGAGCTAGATTGGGCTGAGTATAATGTGAAATGCTGAAAATAAAGGGTAATCTATTATGAAGCCAATTCTGGCCAAGAATTGCTTAATGAACTTTGCCTTCTAAAATGTATGTAGGTACTACATGAAATTCCGATATAAAATATTGTACTACGTATCAGTGATACTAATATAGGCCCAAATAATAGGCCGGTGTATGCCATTTTCGTGTTGTTTGATCATTATCACTGATGAGTGGGCATAATAATGAATATAATTTTGTATTATGAGATATATGAAAATTGGCAACGGTGGAATGAACGATTTTATAATAGAGCCTATTTTCCGATTTTTAGAGCCTATTTCCTAAAAAATTATACCTTATTTTAGGCATCTAAAATTTCATTTTAGCGACCTAATGTCTGAAGTCTAGTCACCAAGCCTAGTAGCGAAAAAACTTATAAAAACCATTTAGGCCTATACAATTTCAGAGGATATGATATTTTACTTTAAGAATAGCTTTTGCAATTTTCTCTTATACTGCTTTAAAGATTTATTAATAATATTGATGTCAACAATTTTTATTTGAAACATTTACTGCCTGAGTATTTTTGAATGGTAGTTATAAGATAGCACGACAATCAAAGCCTGCACGAATTCTACAGCAGGCAGCTGGGTGTTCTCTTGTTGGTTGCAACAATGTGGAGCTAGAACGTTCCCAAGATTCCTGCTTAGGGTAGATCTTATGAATTTCTCACATCAGATTTTAAATCTTCCAATATAAGTTATTATTTAGCCTATATTGTAGGCTTGATGCTACAGTTGCATAGAAAGTGAAACAGTGAACATGATTGCTAAGACGATATTGACACAGATTCTGCAAAGATTATAGATCGGAATGCAGAACAACCCAAATTATGACTGTGCATAGTACGTCCCGCCACAGCCACCTACATACATTCACATTGTCCAAGGACAATTAAAACGACATGTTTCGTTACTTGTTACAAGAAAAAAATCCAGGAGCTTTAGTAATATTACTGCATGTTAACTATTCGTGATATTTTGTAATTTATTTTAAATCCATGTTATTTATTTTCTGAGAATGTGTGGAGGACCGAAAAATGTGTGTCCGTATGTCTGTGCTCGCGATAACTCAAATACGCTTTATCGGATTTTCATGAAACTTGGTATAGGCCTACACAATTATGACGTCCATGGGAAGAAGCCTATTGACCGTTACCGGAGTAATGCCTAATTTTATGGTAATATATTAGACAGAATTTATCTAATGCAAGTCAGTTCTCACGACATCTTGTTTTACAGTGTTCATATACGGGTTTGGAAGTTGCAATGCACTTAGCTTTGACAAATAACACAACCCACATATTCCTTCACATATGCTTATAAACTAGACCTTTGTTCTTTCGTCAGCCCTGCTTATTGAATCGATCTGGATCTTAGCTCGGAAATCGATTAAAAAATAACTTATTTTCTGCATCTTTCCCTAGATAATCTGATCACAGAACCACAAAAAAAAAAGTTTCTCAATATAACATTATTGGATTCAGGCGACATCAAAACGTATATTTATTGAAAACTCTACATCGAATTTTGGGGTTGAACACAAACTTCCCCTACCTATGTGAGATAGAAAACTTGTTTCAGACAAGTTATAAATTTGCTAATCCATTTTTTATTTTATTTAAACGTTTCCTTATTCCATGATTCGCGAATTTTCCGACCCTAAGTGAAGTAGTTGAAGAAAATTCCACCAAGCCCGATTCGAAACAGAGGCTTCCGCATTCCGTTACATCCAAATACGTTATTCATTCAGCATTAACGCCTTATAAACTTATAATTACAGAGTTGCACGAAATGTTGCTAACTTTCTTGCACGGATGAATTTAACTAAACCGCTATAAATACAGAATTTTCACATAATTCATTCTATACACTTTTTCTTAATATTTTGTTTTTCTTATCATTTTTTTGTGTGGGGGTGTTCTATTAAAGAATTCAGGAACTTGAAATGCATAATTTTCTTCCACCCTCTCCGTCTAACAAGACATTCCCTTCTAAATTCCTCAGAGGAAACTATTTCTGCTACGTGAAGCAAATCCAATTCATTGATTTAATACTTCCCCTTAATATGGAAATTCCATAGAACTCGGATTTCATATCTCGAAAAGAAATTACTAACTGTATGTGGGAAGTCGTAAAAGAAATTTTAAAATGATCAAAGCCCTTTAGTTCATCACTAGAGTCCGGATTTGTAAGCAAAATTCATATTTATTTTCCGTCTCATTTCCGGTGTTGAATATGTTGAAAAATAGTAAGAAGGGACATACTGTGTCAATTTTTCATATAATCCAACACTGTTTTTCATAAATGTATTTTTAATTGTCTTAATTTTGCAATTATTTCTGTTAAGAATAGGTAGACCTATACCACGTTTCTTACAGTAAAAAAATCACGTTACAGTTTAAGAGCATATTGTAGTATTTTAAAGTCTATTTTCTGTCTATTTAGGCCTACACATTTTTAAAGCATATTTTAAGTGCCTATTTTCGCTTTTAAAAGCCTATTTACTCGTTTTAAAAGCCTGTTTTAGGTGCCTAAAACGATTTTTTTTAGAGCCTAAAATCCCAGGTCTAAATATGAGACCCGATTGACCACGTATTGGTCAAGCTGTATTCTAACTATAAACGCGCAGTTCAATGGAATCATGGAACGGGGTTACTCAACCGGAAGAATACGATCTTGAAGCCTGGATTGTGTCCTCGGATTATTCACGCCTCTCTAGGCTATTTGCATAGGTAGGTCAGCCGTCGTTGTACGCCAGAGACGTTAATTTCCATGAGAGTAAACGTGATACGAAGCTGTAAACAAACATAAAACAGAATATTAACCAGCGGCTAATACGTTAGTCACATGTCACTTGTTGTTGCTTTTGTCGAAAGTTTTATCAGCAACGCGAAATATTCTTACAATAAAAATTATTTGGAATTTGTCATAGTTAGTGTAACGAGAGATCCGTATTTTACATCTTGAGAAATCCTGACATCAAGTTAAATTTATTGTAACCATAGTGAAATTTCAATTATCCGTGAAATTAGATTTAAAATATATTTTCCACCTTATACCCTCAAAAAATAAAAATATCTACTCTTATATAATTCAACGGCCCTAAATAGCGTGCTCACTCGCTCGCCCGCTTCGTGAAACATCGGGTATACTCGGCGATGTTCGTCTCTGGCAGTGTAAACTTTCACGAAGAGTACAAAATTAGGAAAACCGTTTCTTTATTATATAAAGCCTCAGTGAAACGAACACAATGAACAATTATTCTAATTTTATTTTTACTTACAATTTTCATAGCTCTGAACCACAAACATTTTTAATAAACTACCAGTGTAAATTTCTTAAACAACCTGGAGTCAGTTAATAATGGCGGGCGAAGCCGGGGGCACCAGCTGTAAAATATGGATGGTTTAACTCTTGAAATATAGCTGATAATAAAAATCCAAACAAACCATTCCTTCCCTTGAAACATTATATAATTTCTGAAAATTACACTGAATTTATCAAATAAAATTCACATCATATTCATCTGTCAACAAACAGTTGAGAAACAATACGTATTATGTGTTCACAGGTTCCTTTGGAACTGCATAATCGAATCTGAGATCGTTTTTTTCAGGCGGCGCTTTCTAATCGTGGAATGTAGGCTTACTCTGAAGCCGGAATTTAGCTGTATCATTAATTATATAATGTTTATGAATGATTCGCGTGCAAGTGTTAATAAATATAATGCTTCAATAGTTATAATACTCTTAAAATTTAATTTTTAAATTAATTATCGTGGGCGAAGCCACGGGCACCTACAAAACAGTCAAATGATTTTTGGGATTGCATCCAAATTACAAAGTTTTATCTGATTTTGTAGAGATATTTATTTTCGATTTGAACCACTGTGTGACAACCATTTCCTCTTCTCTATCATTCCCTCTCATTTCTTGAGGTCTAGGAAAAGATGGATATCACTGGGAGCGAGGTTCGGGCTGTAGGGTGGATGTTTAAACTCTTCCCAGCCAAACTTCTGCGGAAGACTTGCTGGGAGGTGTTTAAAAATCCACTCTGATCTCGTTCCCAGTTATTTTCATCTTTTCCTACACCTCAAGAAATGATAGAGAATGAAACAGGCAAAGGTGGTTGTCACACAGTGGTTCAAATCCCAGGCGGCAGACTTCTACGATACAAGCATTACAAAGTTGGTCACACAGTATGGCAAATGTCTCAATTCCGGTGGCGAATATGTTCAAAAATAGCTGAACACTTGCAATAAATATTTTCATGAAATTGTGTTTTGTTTCTGTAAACGGTCCCAGGGAAGCTTACTTTCTGCACGCGCCTCGTATTTTAGGAGGAACTCTCTTTTGCTATTTTGTGTGTATACTTTGCTGAGTATTTAATTTCATGAATCCAACAAAAGACTGTCATTTTTTTGGGAGGGGGGACCGGGAGGCTAAATGTGCGAAATTTTCACACGTGTATTGGTTCTATTATATTTATATGATATTTCACAAATAGGTAATCATCAGGGCCCGGATTCTAATTACATGTCATCTTTTTATTGATGCTTCATAGACATTGCCAACTTGTAGATAAATCCTAATCATGTCTTGTAGATTACAGAAATGCATTTTTATTAGGTCATTTTTGTCATTTTTATGCATTTTTTCAGGGCATTTATTTCAATTTCACGTCATTATTTTGTCATTTTCGTGTCATGTGCTTCCCTATTTAGTAATTTTCATGCATTTATATCGAGTACATTAACTTTTTTGCCATCCCCAGCGGTGCTGTCTTTGAAGTGTTATTTGTTTACTGCAAGAAGGTTACACTCGGTGTTAAAGTGTTGTCATGTCTCAGTCGCAAACGAGAATCAAAGAAACGCCAACATTTTGTATTATATTACTATTGACTTGACAACAAGCCTGTCATGTGCTTGGATTTGAGAGTGCAAACTACTGTTTACCCTCAATAATGTACTAGGCTACTATAATGCAACATTTTTGTAGGATTTACTTTAAAAACAATTTTCTTACTTTTCTTCTGAAGTGCTCCAATCAAGAAGAAAAAACAAAGTTTTTAGACCTACAGCATCCTTTCTGCATTTACAGTTTTTACAGTTATGTATAAATTAGTCTACAGCTTTGTGTGTAGAATAAAAAAAAAATTATAAATAAAATATCAGTTTTTAGGTAATTCTTTATAATCATTAAGTCATTTTCTTAAAAACTTAGGGTAATTTTATAGGTAATTTTTCAAACAATTTTAGGTCAACAGAATCCGGGCCCTGGTAAACATGTATTATAGCGTTCTGCTTTTACCAAAGCCAAATTGTTTTCGGTAGCCTCATGCTAAACTGCATCGCCATTTGGGTTAAAATCCATAACAGAATCCATTATGCATATTTTGTGTTATCTTGCAGGGCAAACTGCCTTCAGCGATGTAAAGCATACTCCGCAGCAGTTCATGAATATTTAATAACTCCTTGATTATCAGAGTATAACAATTTTGTAATGTGGCTGTAAATTTCAAGGTCTAGTGTCAAACTAATCCGCCACGAAACAAGATACAATTTATCTGCTGTTACTCTATTTAGAGTACCATTGTCAGCAGTCCACTTGATTTATAATACGATCCGCCTTAGCTTTAATGTAAGCGATAGCAAAGTTACGTAGTCATATCAGATGATTTTTTTAAAAGGTTGAGCCGGTGTAACACTTACACCAAGGTTAAGGAATGTGCTCTTCGATGTGGAAGTTGTAGAAAGGTGACTTGTTATGAGGTAGGCACCCCCTCCCCCAAACAACCCTGACCCATATCGAGAAAGACCCAGCCTGATAAACAAGGTACCACGTACACGTATGACGAGAAAATTACATGCATGTAATGACAGCTGTATGCAGGTGTGCAAATGAATATTGGATTCTATCACGGCAGATATCTACCTGCTATGTCCCGACAATCCATTATTTCACATGAAATAGCTCGCTTTTTAAATGGAGTAAGGGGTGAAACATTGGGCCCTGTTTCATAGAACTTTTACACTCATATTATTAGCAAATGCATAATAATATTAGTTATTATTATTAGTCTTCTGTTTCATTGGTTCTAAATTATTATTAAATATTGCCAATATTATTAGTAAACTGTTTCATAGACTTCAAAACTAATAAAATTTACCGATAATATTAGGTGTTTTTCTTTAAGTGTATTTGGGCTAATAAGTTATTCTCAACCTCACCTGTGAGATAAATGTCGGATAACTTTAGGCCCTTGTGGTCCCCAGATATCACCAGGCCGTCATTATCATCTTCATCCCATCCTCGCCTTGTTTGGAGTGAGTGTGTGTGAATGGTGTGTTTCGTCCTATGTGTTCGTGTTATCTCGGAGGTGGCCCCGGCATTGGGCTGATCACTCATCCGGGAGGCCCTCCATGTAATTGGCTGGTCAAAAATGTATGTGATCCATAGATTATCCCCCTCCCGACAGGTCGCTGCCCTGTAAGGCCCGAGCGGCTTAGGTCGCTTAAATCCTAAAAGGGAGAGGTAAAACTAAGACAAAGAAAGATAAAAGGAAAGAAAAGTTATTCTCAAGCCCATGTAATTCAGAATTCGTGATCTTAAAATTCTGGAAAACGAATCACTCTGATTTAATTATCAATTTAGGAAAAAGCTTACGTATGATATCAAAGGAATTTTTGTCATAACAAGATTTTAGGATTTGTGGTTAGATTTTAGTACATAACCTACTGCTATTTTGAATAAATGCCTGGCAGATTTATTCATTTCTTCGAGCTATTTATTACTTGTTACATTTATGAAAATATATGTATGCCGTGCTACTTTGAAATAGTATTGACAAAAAGACTAAGAAGAGAAAAAACACAAACAACAATCCAGACTTAACCTCCAAATCAATCAGCTGACTAATGAACTCATAATATTAGTGAAGGGATTTTATGAGCAGTGTTCATATCTCTATGAAACAAGATTTTGATAACTAATGAATAATATTATGAGTTCTACTATTAGCAAGTTCTATGAAACCGGACCGGAGTATGATATTTCACGTAATGGCTCTTATTTGAAGTTTGTCTTTGTCAGATGAAAATGTCTTCTGGAACTTTAGAAACCAGGCTGTGTTCTTTAATCAAACTATGTACATAACGCTACATTGTTTCCATGGAAACAAACTTAGTAAAGCAGAACATCTGGTGGATATGAAATGGAAATTACAACTACCCACTGTTTCTCCATTTTGTGCTACGTCCACTTCAGTAACAGGTAGCAGATCAGATAAATGAGAATAGAAACAGCAGAAGTTAAGTTCTTATGCTCAGGAGGAGGCAAACAAAACTATGAGAAAAAGCTGCATTTAACATTAATAACCTGTTACTCAGAAATACAAATTTAATATCCGGTTAGTATACTTCAAAACTTAAAGACTTTACTGCATATTAAAAATGAAAGAAAAAACAGAAAATAAATAAAATCGCGTAAATTGATGTAACAAAGTGCCAGAATGCCTTTGTTTAGTCAGTTATAATTGCACTTAGCCTATGATATGCAGAAAAATAAGTTTTTTTTTCGATTTCCGAGTTAAGCTCCAGATGGATTCATTAAGCAGGACTTACGGAAGAATAAAGGTCTAGTTTTGTTTTAAAATCAGATTAACATAGTCTACCATCAGCAGAACTATACAGATCTGTGATATCTTGACAATCATACACTCACATAAAGTACAAAAGAAAGTCACATCTGCCGGCTATGGGATTTGAACCAGGGACCTCCAAAATGCCAGTCCAAGACGTTACAATCTCGGCCACCTCGCTCAGTTTAACGGTCTAGTTTGATAAGCATATGTGAGGGAATAGTGTTATTTGTGAAAGCTAAATGTATTGCAACTTTCAAAGCCGTATATGCACACTCTAAAACAATATGTTGTCATGAGAACTGATTTGCATTTGATAAATTCTTTCTAATATATTACCATAAAATATGCGCTAAATTGGGCTTTACTCTGGTACCGGTCAACCGATTTTGTTCAATATCAAGAGACGTTATAAGTGCGTATACCAAGTTTCATGCAAATCCGATAAAGCGTATTTGAGTTATCGCGCGTATAGACACAAGGACGGACGGATAGACGGACAGAAATTTTCCCGTCCCCCACAAGAAAAAATCACTTTAGGTCACACAAGTTGTAGCACGCCACTATGTTGAACCGATGATATATTCAATAGTCTATGCTTAATTGTTAATAACATTTCCCAGCGATCTGGACAGACACCGAAGAGCGTTAGGCATTACACATCTATGTAATTTTGCATCAGGATTTTTTGACGTGGCCAGAGATTGTAGGCGAGTTCCGCATATGTTCCAGTCATTACTTATGCAGCACACTTAATGGTTCAACTGCCACATGCGGACAACTTTATGGCCCCGACCCCACAAGGCACTGGGGAGCTTTTGCTTTTTTAATCAGTTCTCACTTCCACAGACTATTACTTATGTAGCTTCTTCTGTTTTATTTATACACATCACAAGGAGTACAGTGCTGATGCTTCGGAAGATTAAGTTATAGGTACCTGTGTTTTTAATTTCAAAACGGGTTATGTAAAACAAAACAGTATTTTTATACGAAATAGAAGTAACCTGCGCGACGATTTGTTTTATTTGATGCGTTTAATTGCCCGGTAAACTACATGTCACTAGGCATGCTTTTGATAAGGGCGCAAGCACAGTATACGCTAGTGTTTTTTTTTTTTTCATGGGAGAAACTGTTTCGAAGATGATATTCATTAAGTCAAATTTATTTATTGGACTTCTAGTGTTCGTCACTTACCTCACAATACAGATATACAAGCGTTCATGAACCCCAGATTATTGTCTCTGTTGGACATTACGTGAGAATATTATAGGAGAAAAATTCCTCCGACACTGGGACTTGAACCTCACAATGCCCTGATAAATATAGTCAGTTTACCTGTCGTGTCATGAACAATTTAGCCTATTGGCCTATATCTTGCCACAAACTGCACAACATACGAGAACTGGATATTTAATGGTGGCAACACATCTATAAAATCAAGGTGAATTACAAAAAGTTCAACTCAATTTTGACAGATGTTGGTTGGATATATAGCATACTTCAAAGCAAATTTGAGCCTTCTATCACTAGGAATACCTTCACAGTAAACAGAAGAAATTGAGCTAACCCCATTATCCGGTCTAAAATGAATTTTAGATCTGAAAGAATATCTTTCTTTCTCTCTCTCTTTCTTTCTTTCTTTCTTTCTTTTTCTTTCTTAGTTTTACCTCCCCCTTTTAGGATTTAAGCGACCCAAGCCGCCCGGGCCTTACAGGGCCGCGACCTGTCGGGAGAGGATTATCTTTGGATCACATACATACTTTTTTGACCAGACAAGGACATGAAAGCCCTCCCTGGATGAGTGATCAGCCCAATGCCGGGGCCACCTCCGAGACAACACGAACACATAGGACGAGACACACCATTCACACACACACTCACTCCAAACAAGGCGAGGATGGGATGAAGATGATAATGACGGCCAGGTGATATCTGGGGACCACAAGGGCCTAAAGTTATCCGTCATTTGTCTCACAGTTGAGGAAAAAAATCGAACCCGGGCCCGCTGCGTGAGAGGAGCGAACGCATCCCCTACGCCACAGCGGTGGACGAAAGAATATGAATGATTAAAAATAATTCAATATCTTACAATTAATCTTGATTCACAGTAAACTGCAATAACATTATTAACAATTTCAAGATTTTTTTTTTCTCATAATGGATTAATTGAATGTAACACATGACTGAACAATTGACAGGCTTTGACCCATTCTGCTCCTTTTTGGTACAAAAATGTAAATTCTTTAAAAGCCTCTGAAGGCCAAGAATTTCCTCTTCTTTCTTTCTTTCTTTCTTTCTTTCTTTCTTTCTTTTTTCTTTCTTAATAATGAATCGTTGTTACCTCTGTGACTTCTAAAACCCATTTTAGGCCAGCTGATGGGGTTACCTCATTTTCTTCTGATTACTGTGAAGTCATTCTTATTGATCGAGGCTCCAATTTTCTCTGAAGTATACTGGATATCCCCGGTCATGAAAACCACCATCAACGGCCGTGGGTGTCAGCGTGCTGACCACATGCCCCCCAACCTGCCATCTGCCTGTGGTAGATGACGCAGCGGTCGGGTGGTAGGACAAATCCCTCCAGGGATGTGGCGCCACGGAGTATAGTTTAGTTTAGTATACCGTACTGGATATCCAAGCATTATCTTACAAAAGGGATTCAAACTTCCTGTAATTCACCGCGATTTTATGGATGTGTTGCCAATATTAAATATCTAACCCACGTAATTCTTTATCATGAGATGTTTTCACCCGTGATTATAATGGCTCCAGGGTATATATATATATATTATTGACTTAAACCAGTTAATAAATCGTTTCCCCTGAAAGAACCGCAAGTTAGACCCTAGAGAAAAATCTAGGCGTCATATTTGCTATCTGTCTGTCAATTGGTGGTCCTAAGTTGAATAGATTGGTTGTAACGAAAATAGAATAGCACTTATAAGATAGGCAAACATACGGTACCACATGTAGAAGGATAATAAGAACTTAATTCTATTAATGGTCTTTTTTAATCAGAGACGTAACGAGGGGGGGTTGGGGGTTTGAACCCCCCCCCCCCATTGGTTAAAAAAAGGAAAATTGTACAATTTTTTTTAAGTCTGCTTATAAATTACTTAATACGAGTATAAAGCGTGGGAAGCTTAAAACTCGTTACTATGCATCTTAATTTTAAAAATTTTCCAGGGGAGGACCCCCGAGCCCCCAGACCCCCCGGATGTTATAAGCCCCCCATATGGTCGGCCTGGTTACGCCTATGTGTTTAATCAACGTATAATCAATTATTATAATCCTGTCGATACGTGTACACAGAGGTGGTATTATCGGAGTGAGAATCTCTGTATAGTTTTTATCAAGGGAAAATGTCAATAAAATATTTCCAAAATGTATTATCGTTTCATCAAAAATGCTTCGCCAATATAGTAATTTTGCGACTGTTGCTGTCTTGCCGTGTGATATCAACTCCATCCACAAGATTGCAAAATGACGCGTATTAGGTTTCAACCGCTAGATGGCAGCGCAATACGAAATTTAATAATTGATATAAAAATGAAGAATTATATATTATGTTACATGCGAAACGAATTATTTGTTACTATGGTTAATCTAATTAATCTACCATATCGTAGAAACATATAACTTGCATCATATGTTCTCAAGTTAATTTTCTGTGTTAAAATTTGTTACCGAGTCCATAAAAGACGCTCTACGTTGGTTTCGTAAGAAGTCTCTTAAGATTGGCTTAAGCATACTTACCTGGTGTCAGGGTTACCGTGATCAATAAGGCGGTTTCCTCAGGGTGAGACTTTTCCATTGCACTAAGGTTGAGTTGACCCCTGCGATTGCCCCTAATGTGGGCACTCGGGCATGCAATTTTTGGTAGTCGGGACTGCGTTCGCGCTGTCCCGGAATTATATTCTCTTGTCATTTTCTTGAATTGATAACTTGTTATTTGCTATTTATGAGCATAAAATAGTATAGTGGGACCAGATAGTAATGTCTTGGACTCTCATTCGGTAGGGGCCAGATTCAAATCCCTTGGCCGACCTATTTGACATGGGGTTTTTTTCATGACTTCACCACTCGTAAAGGCAAATGCCGAATTGGATATTTACATAACAAGCATCAACACCCTTTATCATATCCATTTAAATTAATATCAGTTGAAATTTACTTCATAAAATACACCAATAATAGAAACAATTGACGAACAATTCCATGACCTACCCTACTTTAATAATTCCTTTAATGATAATGCCTTTATTGCAACCGATGGTCATAGTAGGATGAGTGGAGCTCTGGTGGAATGATATATGGTAGGGGAAACAGGAGCACCCAGAGAAAACCTGTCCCGACCACAAATTCCACATGGGTCCACCGAGATTCGATCCTGGGTTCCAGCGGTGTAAAGCGAGCGGTCTAACCACTCAGCCATGGGAGCCATGGTCACCTAGCCTACTTTATAGACACAGATCTCGAACTCATGATTTGGCCTCATAGCTAAAAGTTATATAAACACAGAAGAATTTGTATATACCTTTAAAAAAAAAAATGGGGGAATTATGATGGGTATTAGGCGTACGAAGGATGAACAGCGTTAGATATTGTGTGTGATCCGAGATAAAATGTTGGAAAACCTAGCAGCAGAAAGCCTAAAGGTAGCCAAGAAATACAGACGCAGATACCCTTAAGCCGATGGACAAATACAGCTTTTTCGAGTCGACTATTACAAAATCCTAGTCGCTATGTAGAAGAAGGAATGGCTCCGGAATTTCAATGTGGACGAAAATAATATTCAAATGATGGTTTTCACAGTTGTGCTGTTTGGATGTGAGAGTTGGGCTTTAAGAAGCGAAGAAAACTCGACTCTTTTGAGATGTGCACTTGGAGAAAACTACGTTGATCATTGAGGAATTTTTACCGGATTAGAAACCCGAGGCAGGAAATTCAAACTGTCCTACATCGGACACATTATAAGATCACATTTCCTAGAAAATTCTTGGGCCTAATGCTACGTGTGGTAGAAGAGAGAGAGAGAGAGAGAGAGAGAGAGAGAGAGAGAGAGGAAAAGAATAATGAAATTATACAAGCTATCTTGGACTAATGTTATCAAGAGAGATTGACTGATTTTATTTTAAGTATTGTAAGCGTAGAACTTAAAAGTTCCTTTTAGGCATACAATCCACTCACAATGACAGAAAAAAATTACAATTGACAAATTACAAATATAATAATAATTACAGTCTGATTGTTAATACAAATACAAATACTGAAAATAAAACGTAAAACTTAACCTAATGTCATGAAGTAGTAGCCAATATATAGCCTATAAGAGAAACCTTTTGTAGAAGATATTGGGAAATTAGGATTCATAAGCGATTAATACCGGTAGGTATAACTAAGAGGTTTTTTTTTTCTTTCCGTAGTAAAAGATTAACTTTGATAATAATGATACAGATGGAGTTTATTGTATAATCGCGAGGCCGTGCATATAACAGATTTATTAAATTTAGTGGTGTTTATGAAAACAAGAAAAATAGTCTTAATAAACATAACCCTAAAATGGATGTTTTTATACAGAATTATTGAATAAAATTCTTCAGGTAGACTGGGCATTACTCCGGTACCGGTCAACCGATTTGATCCAGTATCAATAGACTTCTTCCGCTGTGGCTCAGGGGATGCGTTCAATCCTCTCACGCAGCGGGCCCGGGTTCGATTCCTGGTCGGGACAAGTTACCTCTGGGGTTTTTCCTCACCTTTGAGACAAATGTCGGGTAACTTTAGGCCCTTGTGGTCCCCAGATACAAGTTACCTAGGTGGGATTTTTTCTAGGGTTTTTCCTCACCTTTGAGACAAATGTCGGGTAACTTTAGGCCCTTGTGGTCCCCAGATATCATCTGGCCGCCATTATCATCTTCATCCCATCCTCGCCTTGTTTGGAGTGAGTGTGTGTGTGTGAATGGTGTGTCTCGTCCTATGTGTTCGTGTTGTCTCGGAGGTGGCCCCGGCATTGGGCTGATCACTCATCCGGGGAGGCCCTCCATGTCCTTGTCTGGTCAAATAAGTATGTATGCGATCCAAAGATAATCCCTCTCCCGACTGGTCGCGGCTCTGTAAGGCCCGAGCGGCTTGGGTCGCTTAAATCCTAAATGGGAGAGGTGAAACTACGATAAAGAAAGAAAGAAAGAACTCTAAGATTATGACCTGACAAAATCATAAACCTACCTAATGAATCCCCTAATCGCTTAGGTCAACAAGTTAAGATAATTTACTATTATATTTTAACTGTAGTAGAATTGTACTGTCACAACTTGTAATGCTACATTACTTCAGTTAAGAACGATTAAAATTTTACACGCTCTAAAAGTAAACAAAGTGGTCCATATAATTCAGTCTGGCACTGCTTCGCACATACTAGCCTTCAAACCGGTTACACAGAAAATAATGTGTGATGACATGTTAAGTAGTTTATCTTGTAGTACAAGACTACAGCAATTACAATAACACGAAAATCTCACTAAACGGATGTGAGAAACTACATTATGAAATTCGTACAACTTCAGTTGTTAATGTAGCTTTAACAACTGAAATAAATAATTTCTTACTCCACTCCACTTAGCACTGACATTTACATATTTTATGACGTTCGCAGAGAAACGTTAACATGTGCAAAAGACTTGTAAGAATAGGATATTTCCCGTAGAAAAAAATGAAATGAAAGAATGAAAAGATACTAAATTAGAGAAAACGGAATAGAATGCTGCTACAGTATTTCAACTAATTTGTTTCCTATAAATTTATTTTTTTCCTTTCGCCTATATTATGTGATTTGAATAATAATAATAATAATAATAATAATAATAATAATAATAATAATAATAATAATAATAATAATAATAATACAATCGGGTAAACTGATGTAGCAAAATGCCAGAATGCTTTTGTTTAACAAGTGATAATTGCAATTGATATGCAGAAAATGAGATATTTTTGTAATCGATTTCCGAGTTAAGCTCCAGATCGATTCATTAAGCAGGGCTTACGGAAGCACAAAAGTCTGGTTTGATAAGCATATGTGAAGGAATATGTGGGTCGTATTATTTATCAAAGCTAACTGTATTGCAACTTCCAAAGCCGTATGTGAACAGTGTAAAACGATATGTTATCATGATTTGCATTTGATAAATTCTTTCTAATATAATACCATAAAATAGGCACTAAATTGGGCATTACTCCGGTACCGGTCAACCGATTTGATCCAGTATCAATAGACTTCTTCCTACCGACGTTATAAATGCGTACAACCGTATATCAAGTTTCATGAAAATCCGATAAAGCGTATTTGAGTTATCGCGCGTATTGACAGATGGACAGACATTTTCCCGTCCCCCACACTCATAAAGTACCATTCTGGCACTTAATAATAATAAAAATAATAATAGCTATATTATTATTCATATTAATATTATCTGATAACGGGGAAAACACCGAAAAATAATATTTTTTTCAGGAGAAGCATTCTTTTGTTCGCTGTGTTTAACATCAGAAGTAAACGTGTAATGGCCGGTTTCTATAAACTCGCGAATTACCTATGGGTAAATTACCCAATGGACAGAATTTACACAAGAATAACACCACACAAACACAAATAATTTAAAGATAGCAATCACTTACACTTATGGCGAGTTTCTAGATAAATGTCTTCTGAGTAAATATGAAAATGACAGAAGAAATCTTCCTACAAACTTGGGCTAGATCTTTCCAAGGGTAAATCGTCGGGTTAATTTATCCTTTCATGGATGGCTGGATAAAATTTAACCTCTTGTAGGATCAATAACAATGAGAATCAAAGCCTTCTGAATTAAATTAACTGCACAACTCCAAGGCCTTGCTCATTATATCATTGTGGTTGAAATGGGACTTATTTATCCATGGATAATTTACCCATAGGTAATTCACAAGTTTGTAGAAACCGGGCATTAGTGATGCAAAGAAAATGAGTTGAGAATTTTCTGACTTCATGAATTATCTGGTTGTGTCGGTTCAAGAAATGCATTATATATGGGTTTTCCTTTACAATTTTGCAATTTTTGCTATGATGGTTTCTGAATGTCTGTAGGGACAAACGCATTACTCTCCTTCTGTTTAGTATGTCTGGGAAGTTACTCCCGTATCTGAGGAATCCCACGTTGCCCGAGGCGGATCAAATGCAACGTGCAGTCACCTTGAGGTGCTAGGGTGTATGAATGATAGCAATCAAACTGCCTGCATACAGAACACCTGATACAATACTGCCATGGAAGAATCGTGTGGCTGACCCGGATCTGCCTATCCCAACAATGCAAGGGCGTTAATTGTAACGTTGCTAATTAGAACTACCTCGAGGAAATGGGCTGTACGTGTTCAGAGCTCAATATTCAGTAGATAAACTTATTATTCCCAGCGGGAGTGTGCTTTCACATCTGTTCTTGTTAGTATTTGTTTGGCCTTTGACTTTGTTATGTTGTATGGCAAACAAGTCTCGAATGAAATCAATGTCGACACTAACTGCCTGCGTGGAATAATAATTATTAATAATTAATTATCAACCAAAAAAGAAAAAAGACAAAAGCAGGCGGAGAAAAAAGAAAGTAGGAGAAAATAAGGAGGGGGAAGAAGGAAAATACGAAGTAAAAATAAAATGGAAAATGCAGACATAATTATCTCTTAGAGCATGGATTTTCAATCTTTTGCTATTCACTTTTAAGTTACAGGAACGTTGTTTGAACCCCTTCACACCCATGAATTGAATAAATATAGAGACAGTCAGTGGTGAAGGAAATTAATATTTTTTATGTCTAGGAGAATTATTATAGCTTTTTTCGTTAAAATGCCAATGTTTATGGTACATTTGTGGCTTCCTAAGGCTCATGTGGAAGCTCCAATTTCTGGTTCAATAATTATGGCACAAAACCAACCCTATTTGGTCCCTTACGAAAATGGATATATTCCAAAACACCTACGTTCTAAACTAACTAAACTCCGTGGCGCTACATCCCTGGAGGGACTTGGCCTACCACCCGACCGCTGCGTCATCTACCGTAGGCAGATGACAGGATTGGGGGGCATGTGGTCAGCATGCCGACACCCACGGCCGTTAATGGTGGTTTTCTTGACCGGAGCCGCTACTTCTCTATCAAGTAGCTCCTCAATTTTGAATCACGAGGCTGAGTGCACCCCTACCAGACCTCCCTACCTCAGAAAAATCCGAGGAGGTACCGGGAATCGAACCTGGGCCGACGGATCTGTAGTCAGCGACACTAACCACAAGACCACGCCGGCGGACACACCTACGTTCTAACAACGTTAAAAAAGCAACACCTGACCAAATATATTATGACCAAAGACAAGTTTTAAGACAAAATGCCTACATGTTATTCTTTCATAACACAATCGTCTTTGTATCTGTCTGTATAGGCCTAAGTATCTGCGAACAGCATATCTGGAGGACAAAAGATCGTATAAAAGCAAATTTTATATTTATGACAAATAACTTTATGTGTGTAACACGAATATCACCGCATCTTTCTCTTTCACTGCCACTTCTCAAGAAGAAAATTTCATTTTCGCGATATTCTCGAAAACCGATATAACGATTTCGTTTAAAATCTCTACACGAGGTGCTTTACTAGACCTGACATTTATTTGATTTTTTTTTTTTTTCAAAAAATTCTTTAAAGGGTAATTATTAGCCAGCATCGTTTATATAAAAAAAAAAGTCTTTTAAGTGATGCGGGGCGAAGACCTTTGAATGAGGCTGAAATAACTGACTTCCTACTCCCTGTATTGTGCCTAAAGATAGCATAGTAAATATATATACGGCCTCTTAACCTATAACAGAATTTGAAATGAACAATTTTTATTACCCATGCCAAGGGTAGAAAGTTGTGTGAAAGTATAACATCGGAATTTTTCTTATATTTTATGTTGTAAATACTTATTATATAAGTTACTAAATGTGCCTTGAGATGTGTGTATGCTCACTTCCTTCTCTGAGACTCTTTGACCTAGAGGTCTGAAAGTTTCACCGTACGTTCCCCATGACCTGGGGAGTGTCTATCTCAAATTTCATCCAGATAGCACACTCGATTAGGTCAAAATTTAATTTTAAATTTTGGTTACGGTTATTTGTTGTGCCAAAATAAAGGTATTAAATAAATAAAGAAAGAAAGAAAGAAAGAAAGAACTGTTCGCTTTATACTGTATGGAAAGTAAAAATAAAGTGACAAATTAGTATCTAATGAAAGAGATAAGGAACTACAGAACTAAATACGAGTATACAGGGTGTTAATGAATAACACCGAAATATTTTACCTGTGTATAGAGGGGACATAGCCAAGTAACTTTTATTAGGAGATTTTTTCTCTATGAATTCAATTTTTCCTGTTACAGCATAAAATCTCCCAGGACATGGCCGCCACTGACTTCTAACATTTGAAAAAATCTAAAACAAAGGAACTTCGTTCTTAACATTGGATTATGAATAAAAAAACGAATAAATATATTTTTATTATAATATTCCGCCTTTACCCTTACCATATAATACACAACTTATTTGAAGATGCATTTCGGCGTATGCTGCGCCATCTTCAGTTCATATAAGATGTAATGAACACCACAATTCTTCTGAAATAATGTTGTTTATAAAATTTGTTATTTGGTAACCTAGGTCACCGTTGTAGTCAAGTCAAATAAATGATTTTGGTCAATTATGTTTTCATTGAGGATGTTACTCCTATTCTTATAAATTGAAAGTTTTCCAATGTATTTAGTCTAACACCCTTATCACATATATGTAGGACTTCCATGGTGTTATTTAAGTTGTCCAATCTATGACCACTATCAAGCAGGTGTTTAGCATACGCTGAGCGTAATCTGCCATATTTAAAGTCAGAAACATGTTCACTGAATCTTTGCTTGAATTTTCTTCCAGTTTGTCCCACATATACCTTTTTGCAATCAATACACGTCAATTTGTAAACACCACTTTCTTCCATTTTATCCACAGAGTTAGTATTATTGCTGTATAATTTATTCTTTAAGTTGCAGTTTGTTCTGTAAGCAATTTTAAAGTTTTCTTTACGTAGTAACTTTGTGATAGCATGAATTCTGTTATCTGTGTAATTAAATGTAGCAAAATATTTATTATTGTTGTCTTTTTGTAGAGGTGTGAGCTGGCTTATGGGGTTTTGTTTGTTATGCAATTTCGTTTTGTGTTTTCTGATTAAATTTCTAATCAGACTTTTATTGTATCCATTATTTTCGGCAATTTTCATAATTGTACTACATTCTTTGTTGTAGTTAGTTTCATTCATTGGTATGTTAACCATTCTGTATACCATGCTGTTGAAAGCGGCCATTTTGTGGCTAATAGGATGATTAGAAGAATTGCCGATGATATTATCCGAATAGGTATTTTTTCTGAATATACCAAAATCGAGTTTCTTGTTGATTGTGGTAAAACTAATGCTGTGGCGGCCAGTCATGTGATTAGTCTGTAAATTTTGCAGATTATGGAAACACTAAATTATGATATAGCTGTTGACGATTGATCAAGAGTCTGGTTTTTATCGATCACCAGGAAGGCATAAAGTCAATTTAATGAACATTTTAACCCTATTTCGCGTAATTATTGATTTATGAGCACCAAATTATAATAACTTTAATGACCTGTAGCATACACATTTTACGTCGTAGAAAAATATCTCCTAATAAAAGTTGCTTGTCTAAGTCCCCTCTATATACAGGTAAAATATTTCGGTGTTCTTTATTAACCCCCTGTTCAAAAAAGCATTAACTTAAGTGTGCGACTTTAACTTTTCACGCAAATTATAAATGTGTTCCGGACTGCAAAGAAAATAGGTAAGGCAACGATTAAGGCCAGAAGAAAATCTTCTTCTTCTTCTTTACCTGATTTTTACCTCTCCCGTGTAGGGACGTTTATGCGGCTCTGGCCTTATAGTATTCTTCTAAACAAAAGCTTACACTATTTATTGTTGTAAATGTGATGATTCAAGATCAATAATGAATCAACCATGATGCTTTCAGTAAGATGCTTAGTTTCTTCTTTGGTAATTCCTAGATTTTGATCCCTCGGAAACCAAACACAAAACCATGACGACTACCAAATCGTGTGTGATATTTTCTTTGAGAAATTGAATGCAGCTCTCCTAGATGCTCTTTTGTTTATGTCAACATTTCCGGCTTGATCAGTGTTATTGGCTACATAGCGATTGATTGTATCGAGAATATAAGCTATTTTATCTCCTATCGTGAACAATATTATATATATATGAGGCGGTTAGATCCTAATCCATCTAGGAATGCATTTCCTCAAAGTATTTATATCCCTTATTGGTAAAAGGCTGGACGTGGACAGTGAATATTTCGTTCGTTTAACAAGCAGGGAATTAAATGAATATGATCCGAATACATAGCTCAGCTCCTTTAGCTCCTTCGTACATCATTCACATGTTTTTCTTTCGTATTATTTTCCGTTATTAAGTGACAGAGTTTTACTTTCTGAGATTATGTGGTGGACGGGAAAATATCTGTCTGTGTGTCTGTAATAGCAATAATTCAAATACGCTTTATAGGATTTTTCAATTGGTATACGCATTTATAACGACAATGGGAAGAAGCCTATTTATTAAGTGCCAGTATGGTACTTTATGAGATTGTGTGTTGGGGACGGAAAAATGTCTGTCCGTCCGTCCGTCTGTCTGTCTGTCTGTCGGTCTGTCTGTCTGTCTGTCTGTCTGTCCGTCCGTGTGTCTGTACGCGCCAAACTCAAATACGCTTTATCGGATTTTCATGAAACTTGGTATACGCATTTATAATGTTCATGGGAAGAACCCTATTGTTATTGAACCAAATCGGTTCACCGGTACCGGCGTCAAACCCAATTTAGTGTTTTTATTTAAAAGCGCTATAACTCAAATACGCTTTATCGGATTTTCATGATATTTGGTATACACATTTATAATATCCGTGGAAAGACGTCTGTTGATATTGGACCAAATCGGTTGGCCGGTACCGGACTAATGCCCAATTTAGTGCATTTTTATGGTATTTTATAACAAAAGGCCTCATAACTCAAATATGCTTTATCGGATTTTCATGAAACTTGGTATAAGCATTTATAACGTCCATGGCAAGAAGACTATTAATTTTGGACCTAATCGGTTGACCGGTACCGGAGTAACAACTAATTAAAGGTCAAATGTTTTTCTTTTAAATTTTTGTCTACTGGTATAGTTTCACAGTTAACACTATTCCTTCACATATGCTTATCAAACAAAACCGTCAAACTGACTGAGTTGGCCAAACGGTAACGTCTTGGACTCATATTCTGCAGGTCCCCGGATCGAATCCCGTTGCCGGCCGGTTTGACGTGGGTTTTTTAATGTTATTTTTTATTTTTATGTGAGTGCACGATTGTCAAGGTATCACAAATCTATAGTTCTGCTGACGCTGGTCGATTTTAATCTGATTAGAAAAACTTATTTTCTGCATATCATCATTGCAATTATAATTGATTCAACAAAACATACTGGCACTTTGTTATATCAGTTTACCTGATTTTATTTTGGACCAAATCGGTTGACCGGTACCCGAGCAATGCCCGATATAGTGTCTATTTTATGGTAATACATTAGAAAGAATTTATCAAATGCAAATCAGTTCTCATGACAACATATTGCTTTACGGCTTTAGAAGTTGCAATACAGTTAGCTTTGACAAATAACACCACCCACATATTCCTTCACATATGCCTATCAAATTAGACCTTTGTTCTTCCGTAAGCCCGCTTAATGAATCGATCTGGAACTTAACTCGGAAACGATTTAAAAAAAAAAAAAACTTATTTTATCCATATCATAATCGCAATTATCACTGATTAAACAAAAGCATTCTGGCACTTTGTTACATCAGTTTACCTGTTTTAATTTTTTTGGCACATTTAAGACATACTATTTAATTTCAATTAATTTGGCAGATAGGCCCATGTAAGGAGACGGGTGTGATAAAGAGTATAGAATCAATGTACCAGAGCGAATTATACAGAGAGATCTCAATATTAAAATGCTCCGACAGTAAGTGTATATATCATGTCACTCCATCCCATTAGCATAACAGCTACCAGTCAGTATGTGTCCAGTAGTGTGTACCGTCCGGTCAGCTTGTTAGGGAGCAAGTAACACCATTCGGAAAAAGACCAGACATAAATTATGCAAGCCTTTTTGTAGCAATTAGGCGCCCTCCTCTTTCATGTAATCAACCCTCGTGTACTTCTTGACCCTTACCCTCCCTACAACGTTACGCACCAGTGTCCATTATAATATCTAAGTCCGTTTACTCTCTCAAATCGATAGATCGACCCGATTCACTGTGTATGGAGTTATCCTCTTGTGTTTTATTTTATTTTCAATCCTTTCGTAGTTCCTTTTTCCATTTTTTCAAGAATTTTTACTTCCTCTGTCCTTACTATATGTACTAAAGAAGTATTGTATTCGATGCCATAATTCGAAGTTGAGTTTTAACATAAATAGATGTTTTGAGGTCCCCTCAATCCAAAAATACTATTTTCAGAAACGTGTATGTCTGTGTGTCTGTGAACAGCGTAACTCCAGAACGAAAAATCGTATGAAATCAAAATGTTGTATTTGGGTTAGATATCTTCTGGGGATGTGACACGAAGTTTGGCAGCGACTTTCTCTTACTGTTAATTCCACTTTACATGAAGAAAATTTCGACTTTGGCGATTTTCTCGAAAACGTCTGTAACGATTTTGTTTAACTTCTGTACATGAGGTGCTTATACTAATAGCTAAAATATTGATTTGAAACATTTTTTCGACTAAATTCTCCGAAGGATAGTTATAACTAGGGGGCGGATTTCTATGACATGTCATATTTTTTTCCCTTTGCATTATTTCAGGTTTTCGACTAATTTAAACCCGACTCCAAGCATCCTGGTGAAAATGGAACGGCTTTTATTGAGCATTTAACTGCATATTTAGGAAATTTTCAACTATTGTAGCATATTTTGTATGAATATGCATATTTAGTTATATTATTGGCATATTTATGTGCATATTAAAGAAATTTTGAAGTATCATACATTTTGCAAATTTTGCATTATAATGATATTTTTTGAGAATTTACAGATATTTTAAATAATTAAGACTATATTTTAATAAAATGTATTGTAATGAAACTTTAAAAAAAATGTACACAATGTGTAAGTCGTAAAGTCATACTTTAAATTTTATTGGTCATATTTTAATGTTTTTTAGGTCATAAATGCATGCATATATTCTATTTTTAGGTCGTAGAAATCCGCCCCTAGTTATAACTCAACCACTGATTATTATACCTAGGTAGAAACTAGGTTTTGCCTGGTGAACATCACGTTGAAAAACTGAATACTCGCTCTTTGCAATACAGCCTCTTATTCTGTATCAGAATGTGAAGTGAGAAAGGTGCAGTGCCCATGCTTAGGGTGCAGGAAGTTACACGAGCTTAACTTTGAAATCGACTACAAAATTAACTTATCTTCTGCATAGGCTATCATAATTCCAATTATCACTGATTAAAATCATTCTGATACTTTGTTACATCAGTTTACCTTATTTTATTTCAGTACTAAGTAGGGATGGGTCGATACCAGATTTTCTCGATACTCGATACCGATACATGATTTTTTCCTCGATACTCGATACTTCAATACTCGATACCTTCAACATTTCCAGTTTCAATAAATAGGTACATTAAAAATTAAAATTTGAGAGAACTGTGTAATACCAACTAAATTAATTAAGTCTGCATATTTAATGAGACAAAATTTAATATCATCAGTAGCCTATAATTATTTTTACACTTTACATTAAAACTAAAATTAGTGTTTTAAACAGCCCACTCACAAGTTTTTGTTCAAGAAATACTAGCATTCTCACTTATTTGCCGAATTGCAGAATTACAAAAGTATCGAAAAAGTATCGAGCGAGTTTTCTGAAGTATCGTTCGATGCCGATACCATGCAAGTATCGAGAGTATCGAAGTATCGAAAGTATCGAGGACCCATCCCTAGTACTAAGTTAACAGGCAGAAACTCTGACCACTAGACCACTAGACCAGCAGAATGGAGAATGTTTGGAACATTGCCTACATAATTCAGGCAGACTTCTTTTTTTCTGTGTCTCATTGTAGTAGAGAGGCTTCGATCTGTTGTTTACTATTCATAAGGCATTTTGCTTGTTTGCATTCAATGGGGTGTAAACGAAGCTGTTTCTATAGTAATTTACGGCGATGTCGTTAGCGGTGATATATTGAACAACAGCACGATTGTTCTAAATTAAATGAACTTTTGATCTTGCACTTAAACCTGGTCTCTAAGCAGTTCGATTCCCATTGTTTGAAAAGTTCCTCTATAGTGATGTTAGCGTGGTATTGTTTTGCTTCGGCCTTGCTGACCTATGAAGCAACTTCGTTATTTCTAGGATCATAAATCAGTAATTCACGGTGGGTAGTTGGAAGGTGTTTGAACTTGTTTTAAGTTTTTAAAACGTGAACATGGAGGTCATCATTAAGGATCATAATCATGTATATAATTTTTGTTGTCAACATCCTTTTTTTCTCTCCTTACAAAGCCTACAGCTTCTGCCTAATAAGATATCAGAGAATAGGACTCTATTTTACGTTAAGTACAAATTAAAGAAATCCCTATACAGGCCATGGAGGGTTCCAAGAGGTTGAGGCTCCCAGATTTTGGACATTCGGCACGTGAAGGTGGTAAGGTTCTCAGCCTTACGCACCGGCCGCCTTTACCCCCAGGATTGCTCCTGGTACTCATTTCTGTTAGAGGCTGAGTCGACCCCTGGGCCATAGTGCCACCAGAAGGATTAGGCCAATTGAAAAACTCCAACGACCTCATCGGGAATCGAACCCGCGTCCTTCCGGTTTGCAGCGCTACGGCGTACCCCTGTAGTTTATGTTAAGACACATTGTTATTTAAAATTGCCATGTGTGGGCCTGTAATAATCTGTAAAAAAATCTTTTAGACACTCGAAGGTAAAAGAAATACTTTTAACGGTATTAATTAAAAGGAGAAGATTATGCCACTGAGTGTTATAAAATTATGACACTCCAGAGTGACTAACTTTGATTGCTTCGCATGGAAAATAATCTTGAGGTTAAGAATAATTGCATATGATGATTAAATAGAATGAGTCTGATTGAAAATGTTAAAATTCATAACTCCTTTTTGAACGCTAAATTTCTCAAGGTGGTCTCAAATATGTCATACTTGTTGCCTTAGAAGCGTTGTCCATTCCATCTCTTACATTGGCAGCCATGTACGAGAAATATAATCTCAGTCTGCGCAAGTGCATGCCAGGTGGCAGGAGAGTTCACGAACAGCTGTAAAGCTCCCAAAATTGCTGCAGCGTACGTATTAAAAATTATTATTTCACAAATATGAACGCCTGTCTAAAAAATAGTGTATGCTACACATGGTAAAATGATTTTATTTTGCTCGTAGGATTGTTTCACTCGCCCTTACGGGCTCGTTCCGCAAACATACCTACTCGCAAAATAAAATCCTTTCTTTAGCCCTTAAAAATAATTCCTCTCTTCTCAGAGGTATTGAGTCTTACAATATCCTAAGAATGGAAGGATTTTGATCTACAGTACCATGGTCTCATTCAGTGGTTAAAGAAATCCCATACACATTCACAAATAAAAGAAAAATTGACTGTTCCAACAGTATATCTTTGCTAATGGTGATGTATCTATCGCTACAGCCGTTTTGGGTCCCCCCGTAGTCGAATAGTGAACGAGTTGATTCCCATTTTCGATAAATTCGCCGTACAATAGCATCCGTGTTGATTCCGCTAACTTTCGACCGATTTTAGTAGTAGTTCTGAACGGACTACTAACTGCTGTGAGGCATTCCACTCTAAACTGAAAGCTCAGTTTTACTCTTCGATCCCAACATATTCTATCTGCTAGAGACATTAAAGGGTGTTCAATCTGACACTTACGTTAAAATGAGAAGCCAGAAGAAAACTACTCCCAAAAACTGCGGGACAATTCAAAACTACATAAAAGGAAAAATGGAAAAGATGTCTAATTCAACCATTACCCGGTATGAATATCTTCAAAACATCTGCTACAAGTTTCTCCCATCTACATAATTTTATTACTTATGCTTGACAATTGCAAGTTTGCATGTACAATTTTACTTACAGTATGAGAATAACAAAAGCCAAACATTTTTAACCATACCTACTGCATCTAGACAGTCCTTAGTCTGTGTAAAATGGGAAGGAAAATGTTATGCGCTGTTTTTAACTGACGGGAATCAACACGTACGCTATGGAAAAATAAGTTGACAACTAATGGGAATCAACACGTCCGTTTCGGAACCAATTTGGTATCAGCCGTATCTATAATCTTGTGTATAAGATACCTCGTTAAATCATTACTGATTGATCAATACATGGCATAGCCTAATTACAGAGACAGTCGATTGCAATCGAAAAAATGAGATTACAAACTGGCCTCATGAATGGATTATCTGAACATGAGTCTAGTAGATGACAATTACCGAAAGGCAGATATTACAAAACTCACTAATCTAAAATGTCATTGTCATTAGGTGCTGCGTACATGCGTATTGCCATTGTTATTTCAAACGATTTGATTAATATTAATGTTGCGACAAGTTTTGGCTGTTGATTTTTTTATTTTCTTACTGGCCTTAAGTTAATACATGGGTGGCCAACGCAAGACACACGGCGTATCATTCCTGAAGTAGATACTCGTGAATGGTACGTGTAAAATACTTATATGTAAACTAGCTTAAAAGACCCGGCGTCGCCCGGGTTTTGTATTTTGTAGTTGGAAATTAACTTATGAAGGACTTTCGATTTTTAAATTCTAGGTCCTTATATAGGCATTTATAATTTGAAATAGGAAGAACGACTTATTACACTCAAACTATTCCCTCAGAAAACGCTTGATATAGTTTTTTATGGCTCTTACAGGATGTAGAATTTTGCATCCCATCGCTTGCACAGCAAGCCTGGTAGGGGTTCAAATAAGAAGAAACAGAAATTCCTGTAACATAAAATTGTAATATCGAGGTGGAAAATTTTATTTCCCACTCTCATGTCACCATAAAACTGTTTTGGGGATGAAATTAAACAGAAAGCATTATAACTTTCATACTTCTCTCTTCAAAAACCTGCTATATAATATAATAAAAACCTGCGATATAATATAATAATATACACATTACCATACCTCTTTTTGCTTTCTCTATGTCCAGGGTAGAGAACGTTATGTGACTGCATTATTTTCGTGGATTTCATTCTGAAATATTTATTTATAACATGAATTATTTTGATAACTTCTCTTATTTGTCAAACTTGTATGTCATTTTTTTTTCAAGGCCAACTGATGCCATTTGGCAACAATATATTCTGTGATTTGGAATTGATAATTCTATGTAAAAAGGGATTAAGTATTTTCAAAAACATTTAATTTTTGGCATTTAGAATCAAAATTTTGCAAAATCCTTTCTTAGTGAGCACCTACATTATGAAACGAAGGTACTGTCAAAATTCCAAGTCTCTACCTGTTATAGTTTAGGCTGTACGTTGATTCCTGTCATTCAGTCAGTCATTCATTCAGTCAGTCAGGACAAAGCCTTTTATATATATAGAGATTACCAGCCCAACCTTGTCTGTAGGTCAAATTAAGAGGTCAATGCAACAGTGGTCTAAGCCATTTTTAAAAAAGTTTAGAGAAAAGATAAAGTTCAACACTTGTGGTTTTTCATACTGTTTGAAAAACACAGATTTTTGGTAGTGGGGTGTTCTGTGGGGTTACAGATATTTCGGAGCAATTATCATTTTTGTGCTTACATTATAATAGTTTCTACTTGACAGAGGAGAAAAAAGTTATTTAAACAAATGGTGGATTTTTACATATAATGAAACTTCCTGAGGAATAGACTTGTATCATTTTTATTTATGCGTACCAATGAATAACTCAGTTCTACTCACGATGAAATACATGAAAAACTCACTGTCATTCCTGCAACACCTGCCTAAGTCACAGAAATCAGTGTGTCTCGTCCTATTGCGTTCGTGTTGTATCGGAGGTGGCCCCGGCATTGGGCTGATCACTAATCCGGGGAGGCCTTCCATGTCCTTGTCTGGTCAAAAAATATGTATCTGACCCATAGATAATTCCTCTCCCGACAGATCGCGGCCCTGTAAGGTCTGGGCCTCGTGGGTCGCTTAAAATGTCCCTAAAAGGGAGAGGTAAAACTAAGGTAAAGAAAGAATAGAAAGTATTAGGCTATATCAATCTACTGTCTAATTTTAATTTAATTAAGTTCAAAGTACAGGCTCTTGTATTATTGTTTAATCCATCAAGTTTTCGAGCGAGGAGTTAATGAATATAGAACTTGTTTAAACGGTTATCAGATGCCATCTTGGGCAAATAAATTGATTATAGCCTTTTTATGGGCACGGCCGGTGAGACGGTAGCATGAACATTATTATTATTTCGACTTCTTATTTGTTTTGTGAAAGTAGGTTTATTATATCAGCCTGACCTAATAACCCCTAGTGAAGTCCACAAATGATTATTATTGTTGACCATATGATTCCATGAGAAGACAGCCTTTCACTGGCTTTACCACGCACATGCCTTGATTAGATTTTCGTGAATACCAGAAGAATACGTCAATTCCAAAGCCGTTTTGTTACCAGGAGCGAATCAGCCTTAGGGCGTGATATTTCCCATCTGTCAGAATGATAGAGTGCAGTACAGCTGTTGTTCGAATATTTCGACACAGAAATACTAAGAACAAATATACAGTAAGTCAACAATATGAACAATTTCACTATTGCGTAGGCCTAATTTGTGTCATTACACTTCTTGATAAGACGTTGCGTCATGCGCTTTTCCATGGTTATATCATAGAAAAGGGAGTGGCATACATTGAAATATCCTCCCCCCCCCCCAAAATAGCAGTTATATATGTAAAATACGTGAATACAGCAGAACTCTAATTATCCGGATTAATTGGGACCGGACCCGATCCGGAAAATCAAATATCCGGATAGTTGGATAAAACACGAAAAGGTAATTACTTTTAAAAAATCTAAACTGTATAGTACTCTACTTACATAAAGTGTAACATTTTGAACGTATCGGTTGTTTTGCTGACAAACTGTCAATTTTGTTGGCTAAAAGTTTTGCTTTTAGGCAAATAATCGACCGTGAAAGAGGGTAGTTGTCTGCCGTAAAAAAACTATCTGAATACGGCATCAAAGCGATCCGAGTAATTGGCGATCGGGATAGTTGGACTAAGGATAATTTATTGGAGTTCTACTACATTTAGCTCATGAAACAGTGGCTAATCCAATAGGCCTATTAGAATATTCTTTCTTCTTCTATGTCGTAGTTTTACCTCTCCCTTTTAGGATTTAAGCGACCCAAGCCGTCCGGGCCTTACAGGGCCGCGACCTGTCGGGAGAGGGATTATCTTTGGATCACATACATACTTTTTTGACCAGACAAGGGCAGGGAGGGCCTCCCCGGATGAGTGATCAGCCCAATTCTGGGGCCACCTCCGAGACAACACGAACACATCACCATTCACACACACTCACTCAGATGATAATGACGGACAGATGATATCCGGGGACCACAAGGGCCTAAAGTTACCGGGAAAACCCCGGAAAAAACCTCACCTAGGTAACTTGTCCCGACCAGGAATCGAAACCGGGCCCGCTGCGTGTGAGGATTGAACGCATCCCCTGAGCCACAGCGGTGGACCTATTAGAATTTGTGGGATTTAAACCAATTGGAAATGTTCGTCATAGGTACTAATTTTTTTATATGTTTATCACGTTCATGTTATCGCACCTACGTACACTTATTTTTATGTAAATTCCTAAAAACTGAACACATTGCTTACTTGATCAAGAACAATCATTGAACGCAACGTCTGGGTATTTGTAAGCTGGATATGAGCAAAAGGAGATAAGAAAATCATATACAGATGTGTGGTGAAGCATTATACATCTTGTATAATAATAAATACAATTTTAACAACACTATAGGCCTATATTGTTTAATAGCAAAACATTTAAAGCAAAGAAATAAAAAGTACACTTCCTTGTAGGAGTTCTCGCATCGTCTTTTTTTTACCCGAAACAACTTACGTAGTTGTAGGATCCATATGGAAGTCAAGAAACTATCATGGCAGGAAATTATAATCGTTTTGCTGAGGAATATATTAATAAAGAGTATTTAATAAGAATATAAGATTGTAAGTAAGTAGGATGTTAATGATTTTTATTCGCTGAAAAGTCACAATAAATAGGCCTATAACCTGAGTTCTGAATTTTCTCAAGATAAATTCGTAAGCACCTTCCTCATGAATTTATCGATAAAATCCGGGCCTCTCTTGCTATTACCTGTGATAATATTAGATTTAGATTTAGACTATTAGCCAAGTGTAATAGATTTACATGGCTTTGTAAGTACACAAAGTATGAAATTAACATGATCGTTATTATTATTGATATTAGTACTATTAGGCCTACTACTGCTGCTATTATTATCATTATTATTATTATTATTATTATTATTATTATTATTATTATTATTATTATTATTATTATTATTATTATTAGTATCATCATCATCGTCGTCGTCATCGTCAACTTTATTACACAACGTTCGTGTTTCCAACTTCTGTACGGTACAGTCTGCATTATGCGATGACGCAACAATAATATCCTACCCCATTAAACCAAGTTCATAAGACATCTCAGCCCGAGCCCGGCCCATGCTCATCTCTAGCGAAACAGGACGTGCACTAATGTAAGTTTTGCTGAATACTTAGAAGGTGAACCACCCAAGTTAATTTAACTGCAATTGAGGAGCATCTGACAAGTTGATATTTGAAATGTGGAAATTCAAATTGCATGCCTCTACATGACGTCCGTATAAAATTCAATTTCTCTGGGTCAAAGGTCTGAGCTCACAATGAACTTTACACTTTTGCCTCTCGTCATTAAATTGGCTTAAAAATTAATTTCGGAAAATGCTCTCAGGCGCTGTACGGGATAAACAATATTCCATTAACGTCTGATTTCTTGTCCATGCACTGTCTGATGTAATCTACACATGCGAGAGGGTAGAAAATGGAAACATTATAATGAAACTTGTGGCCTAACTCACTCTCTGTAGCCTATGCACCCTGTAAATTATGTAAGTTATTAAAACTAATTACCAATAAATTAGAAGCGTGCATGTGAACTATAGGCTTACACTTGACATCGATTCCTGCTGGCAGCAGGTCTTAAGTTAAAATTATTATGATTCAGAGGGATTTTATAGTACATTCACTCCTCTAGGCCCTTAGTGACAAGCAATCAGTCTGCCAGGGAGAAAAACCTAGGAGAAGAAGAAATTATATATAGTACTGTATTAAGTACTAAATTATATTTTATCATTATATTACTGTATTATATATGTTCTGCAGGAATGTTGGATTAGACATTAATAAGTTACAGGAAAAAAAACTAATCATATGATCAAGAAACCTCAAAACATTGCGCTACAAAATATTAGGATAGCCGGTAAATCGTTCAAACAAGTGGCTAAATTCAAATATCTGTTAGCAATAATTACAGACACAAATAATTTTAAGGCAGAAGTTAAATGTAGATTCAAATCAGAAAATGCCTGTTTTTATGCAGTTCAGAAACTCTTGTCTTCTCGTCTTCCGTCCAGAAATCTAAAAATAAAAATTTATAAGACAATTACTGTGCCGGTTGAATTATATGGTTGAGACATGGTCCTTACACTTCGGGAAGAACATAATCTGAGAGTATTCGAAAACAGGGTGCTTAGGAAAATATTTGGGCCTATGAGAGATGAAAATGGTGACTGGAGAAATCTGCATAACGACGAGCTTCAAAAGCTGTACTTTTCACCGGATATAGTAAGGATAATTCAATAACGGAGGATGAAATGGGCTGGACATGTGGCGCGCATGGGGGAGGAAAGACATATCTCAAAAGGATTGACTGGGCCGAAGGAAAAGACCAGTTGGAAGACCTAGACGTAGGTGGGAGGACAATATTAGGATGGTTTTAAGGGAAATAGGATTTGAGAGGGATGATTGGATGGAGTTAGCACAGAATAGGGTTGGATGGCAGCCTCAGGTAAGCGCGGCAATGAACCTTCGGGTCCCATAAAATAGATAATATTCCTTTAGCTTGCTTAGGAATTGTCTATTGTATATTGCCATTGAGTAAGTGTTGTTATATGGGGATCCAGGCTCTCTTTGGGAATCGCCTACATATTTGTTAAAAAATTAAAAGATTTTACAATTTTAAATTCCTACGATTTGAAAAGTTGCTCCTACAGTGTTAAGCATTTCTGGTTCTGTTAATGGTAGTCTACTATGCTGTTGAATTATATAAATCGTTCTTCATACGACGATAGGTGGTAGTCTACAAAGCTGTTGAATTATATGAATCGTTCTTCATACGACGATAGGTGTGTCCTTAATTACTTCAAAAAGGAAAGTTCTATAAGGATATATTTTATAAGATTTTGTTCTTTCACAAGCGAAGAAATGGGCTAGGTCAACCTTGGCGCCCTTAAACAGGACTGATGGCTGTGTAAATGTGTGAGATATTTACTCTCTCTTTCTCTCTCCTCTTCGGTGTCGACAAAGATTGACATTTATTTCCCGCTTTACAGCTTCTTTGCACTCAGAGATCAGTGTAAAAGGTTCACTATAAATCAGTCTTAGCTCTCTATTGAGATAATGGCGCAGAAAAGAAAAACAAGTCAACTAGAAATAATTCTGTCTTCAAGAATTGCACTATTTTCCCATACAGAAAGAAGGGCAATAATTCTCTGGATATTTTCATTGCACAATCACTGTCGTCATTAAAGGTGAATGCCTTTGAGACAATTAAAATAACTCAGATTCAACTCTTACTGCATTGTAACCAAGCAATTGAAAATGCGTCGTTTGCTCTGTGGCATACTGAAAGTCGTGATCAAATTTTTTCACAACCTTAATCTTTATTTGTAAGTGAAACCAAGTATATCATCTCAATCTACAAATACTTTCACTTTTCCACATAATGTAAATCAAGTTACATATGGATATCTCCTACTAATGACGGCCATCAATAGCATTTTTACCAATATCTTTTTAGATATGTTTCTGTCAATGAAGGAGACCATTAAGGACAGTCCTATACCCTTAGCAACCAGGGAAGGCGGTTGAGGCCAGGTAGTTTCCTTCAACCTCAAGCACATTTACAAGGGCAGGAGATTTAGGACCAACCTTAATTTCCTCCCCATGAGTCACCTAGTCTACTTCAATCAATCAATCTTAGATTTTTAATGTGTCATTTTATCTTAAAATGTTTGTTATATATCAATTCTACACATAATTACAAGAAAAATGACACCAAACAATGTATAATTTACTTTAATAGGAACATTTCTAACAAATACATAAATAAAAGTTACGAGAAAACTGCTTTCAAGTCCTGTGTTCATATTAAAGTAAATTATACATTGTTTGGTGTCATTTTTCTTGTAATTATGTGTAGAATTGATATATAACAAACATTTTAAGATAAAATGACATTAAAAAAATCTAAGATTGATTGATTGAAGTAGACTAGGTGACTCATGGGGACAGTGGCGGACGCAGGGGGGGGGGATAGGGGGGTTACATCCCCCCCCCCCGAAATTTGAAAAAAAGTACTCTAATTGGCCAGTTTTATAAACTAATTGTATATGTAAGTTGATTAATTTTTTTTGTATTCTTTCTACCTATTCAAATCCCCCCCCCGAAAAAAATTTCTGCGTCCGCCACTGCATGGGGAGGAAATTACGGTTGGTCCTAAATCTCCTGCCCCTGTAAATGTGAGGGTGCTTGCCGGTGAAGGAACCTACCTGGCCTCAACCGCCATCCCTAGTTGCTAAGGGTATAGGAGAGAGGTTCCATCTGGCGCTGTGAAGAAAACTCTGACTTAGCTCAGTTGGTAGAGCAGTGGCACGGATAGCTGAAGGTTCTGGGTTCGAATCCCAGTGCCAGAGGAATTTTTCTGCTATAATATTCTCATGTAATGTCCAACAGAGAAAATAATCAGTGGTTCATTAATGCATCTTATGTATTGTAATTACAAAAATTTAGTAACTCCGCCTTGTCAATATTAAAGTCTTTATATTTTTGTAACATTTTTGTAACATATTATGGTGTAGGCCTAGGCCTATGTTACTTACATGGCCACATGGCCAGCTCTGAACTGAAGCTTCACTAGATGGGTATTAAATTAATACAGCTACCCTAGTGAAGCTTCGGTTCAGAGCTGGCCATGTAAGTAACATAGACCTAGGCCTACATCATAGGCTACATGTTACAAAAATGCTATCACTGAGGATGACCACAAGTTGGTTGCAATAGGCTATATTTGATTTCAACATTTTAAAGAGGAAAATTGACAATGCGGAATTAATTCATTTTAGTAATTGAAATAAATCAATATGGCTCTGTTTTATGAACATTGGATTGTTTTGCATTGTAGTTCAAATTAGTATTTGTTTGCGGGCCGCCACAAATTAAGCCACGGGCCGAATGCGGCCTCCGGACCATGGGTTGAAGACCATTGATCTTGAGGACATTTTCTGCAAATGTTCGGCAGCATAATTGAAACAGTTGTTCTTGTTGAGCCGTAGTGTTCCGTGCAACAAGTTTATGACAGATGAGGCAGCAGATCACCGATGACAGTTCCATAAGCATTACAATAATATGCGGTGAGAAAATGAGCTCGTCATGTGGTCCCGCCCTGAAGTTGCCATTTTGCAAATTAGTCCACCACACATTATTAAATACTGACCCCCGGCTGTGCCGACCTTTCAATTCATTGCTCTGATTGCGATGCATCTGCGGCAAGGTTAAGCGGATTGGGTTAGGTTTCATGACCTTGCGGTTATTACGAGATTCCATAACCACTGTTCATAGAACCGAAATATGAGCCATTAAACTTTCGAACAATGCAGAGAAATGTCAAATCTCCTGGCAAAGGTAGATTATATCTCGCCTCAAGAGAAACAAAAGGAATAGAGCGTGTGAACTTACCAACTGGGTTCAAGGGCGTCATTGCCTTCAGATCACAAAATTATAAGAAACCTAATTTATGGCATATAAGGACAAGTCCATATTGAGACTAAAGATGAAAACACGCTCCTCCAACTCATCGCAAACTTTATCTGCCCTAAAAGCAGAGCAATAGTAAAAATAATATTCTATTTACCGAGCGAGGTGGCCGAGATGGTAACGTCTTGGAATAGCATTCGGGAGGTCACTGGTTCAAATCCCGTGACCGGAAAATTTGACATGATTTTTTTCATAGTTTCTCCAGTCGTAAAGGCAAATGCCGAGCTGGATATTTACACACCATGAATCATCTTCACCATTTCATTTTGTATCGTATTCATTTAAATTAACATCAATTGAAATTTACTCCATAAAAATGCACCTACAATAGAAACAATTTACAATAGTTCCATGGCCTACCCTACTGTGAAGACACAGATCCCGAATTCCTGATTTCCTGATCCCGAATTCCATATTATGGCCTCGCAGCTAAAAGGAGTATAAACACAGCTGAATTATATATACGCTGCTCTTCACAAGTGGACGATGGTAACATGCGTGCCATCTTTGTTGCATAGTTCACGCTTCTCTCGCTAGAGCTACACATTAGAACAAAATAGCGTCCGTAGCGGAAGCTTCAAACTCTATCTTGGTGAAAGTTCAACATCCCAGCCGCAATACCAACGCAGAAAAAAATTATTGTGCGTTACTTTTTGATCCTCTCTCGTATTAACTTCCGTACATCTCGTTATATCAACTATACGCTTGGGAAGTTAGATTTCTGCTCTGAGTGTACACTGCATTACAGGAGACAGGGTCCGGTATTTACACAGCGGTTTCATTAGCTTGGGATGAGGGCTACCACTTCCACATCTGGCTTGAAATGATTAATGAAAGTGGCCGTGGCCTAATTCTCAAGGTGCAATCCACCAGTTTACCTACAACAGCACCTCGGTTAGATTATCCAACCTCGGTAATCGAACACCGGAACTCTTACATAAGTGACTGGCGTGAATCAGAGCACTTTACGTCTCTACAGACTCAGATAACTCGCACTGTGCTGCACGATTCCCGAGCGACAAAGATATTGGTTATTAATAGGTGGCAGATTTCTATGACATGTCATATTTTTCCCCTTTGCATTATTTCAGGTTTCCGATTAATTTAAACCCGATTCCAATCATCCTGGTGAAAATAGAACGGCTTTTATTGTGCATATAACTGCATATTTAGGAAATTTTCAACTATTGTAGCATATTTAGTATGAATATGCATATTAAGGTCATATTTTTGGCATATTTGTGTGAATATTAAAGAAATTTTGAAGTTTAATATCGTATTTTGTAAATTTTGCATTATAATGATACTTTTTAGAATTGACAGTTATTTTAAATAATTAACACTATATTTTAATAAAATGTATTGTAATAGAATTTTAAAAAAATGTACACAATGTGTAAGTGGTAAAGACATTTTTTAAATTTTATTGGTCATATTTTAATGTTTTAGGTAATAAATGCATGCATATATCCTATATTTTAGGTCATAGAAATCCGCCCCCTTGTTATTAAGAATGGATGTTCAATACGTATCTCAAAATTCAAACTCAAACATCTACTAAACGATCGACTGTTTCAGACTTTGCCATTCATACTCCGCGTGTTTGATATTAACCAAAAGCAATTCCTCTGATATAGACCAATGACGATCTTATAACATGCTTCCTCGGATCACAAGGATGCAATTTTATCTGATAAAACGTCAGCTTGTTACTGGACACGTAAGGCATCAACGTGCGGTGATTAATACGTCACACGCTGCCAATGAACATAATGAAAACACATTGTTTTATACAATATATCTTGTTGAAATATTATAAATTCCCATTGATTAAAACCACAATTTCGGTTCGGTGCTAGCCAGTTCGTGTGCTTTTATAACGTTTCTAGTATGCCTTGATCTTACGGCTGACAGAATATTGTGAATTGTGAGAGAGCTTATATATGATTTTTAGTCAAATTGATTTTTTTGTGATTGGACACTCAAAATCTCTCATCCCTAATTCCTCACTAATTTCCCTGAGGAAGGCCGCAGAGATGTCAGCGACCGAAAGCTTGAATGTTGTATAACCTTTTTCTCGGTTTATAGCTCGTGTAACCATTACTAATATTCAACGCTGAGAAAGCCTCAAATCTTAAGTAAGAAAATAATTATTAATTACAAAACCCGTTAGATTTTATTCATGGAATAGTCGTAATAAATCCTACTCGGGATTACGAGTTTCTTCAGATCAATTTCATCGATAAATATATCGTTAAACTGGTAATCTCTCGTGAGAATATTATAGGAGAAAAATTCCTCCGACACTGGGACTTGAACCCAGGACCTTTGGCTATTCGCGCCAATGCTCTACCAACTGAGCTTCCATCTGGTGCTGTGAATTGAACTCCGGCTTAGCTCAGTTGGTAGAGCATTGGCGCGAATAGCCAAAGGTCCTGGGTTCATGTCCCAGTGTCGGAGGAATTTTTCTCCTATAATATTCTCATGTAATGTCCAACAGAGACAATAATCTGTGGTTGATGAATGTTTATGTATCAATCTCTCGTGGTTTTACCTATAATAATATATTATTAAGTCTTTACATAGGCAATCTATTCAGTCAGCGCGGGAATTTGTAATTTTACCCAGTACTTTTTTGTATTATTATTATTATTATTATTATTATTATTATTATTATTATTATTATTATTATTGAACTCTTCTGCGGACCACCCCAAATGCTCTCGCGTTGGGCCCACTCTTCTAATTCTTCGGCTAACGATCATTCATGAAATGGCTCATAGCCAGCCACTTATATGTTGTGAAACAACAGGTCATTAGCCTATCAATAAGAGGAAGACACTTCTGATGCTTAGCTGTGGAGATTCAACACCCTCAGCCCAACCAGGAATAGAGCCACAACGGTGCTTAACAGTATCGATGGAGTCTTCTCCTGAGCTATCTCTGAGGTCTTAGGAACCCTTGGGTTCACGTCTTAATTATAGCGTTGTATTAATATAAAGTTTGCAATAACTTGGGTTTCTGTAATACTGTAATAGAGTTCTTTTACAATTGATGGTATAGGGTTTTGTCATAACTGCGGGCTGTACTAAGGTTAGTTACGGTAGAAGAGCATGTAAGTGGTCCACATTATCTCCGCCCAACCCCTCCCAGCCAACCTACCAATTATCTCCATGATAGCACCGCGATTAAAATGTAAAGATCACTGAGTGCTTTCTGCTATCTTCCTACAGGCTCCCGGACAGTAACCCTAGCGACTTTCACCATATTAGGCGAACGGACAACAATATAAGATTTTAATGCTGTAGGCCAGGTCTCCCAAGGGTCATATGATCAGAGTGACCAGATTGTAAAATAAAAAACCCGGGGAACACCTTACCGAACTATACAAAATTTAAACTTTTTCAATATGTTCTTTTTATCATCGTATCATTATTTACAAATGAAGAATATAAATTGTTGCGATTAGAATACAGAAGAAATCCAACTATCCGTATCGCCAATTATCCGGGTCGCTTTGAGGCCGTATTCAAGTGGTTTTTGCAGCAGCGAGCATTCGGAAACCCTCTTCCAGGGCCGATTATTTTCGAAAAAGCAAAACTTTTAGCCGACAAAATTGAAAGTTTGTCAGCAAAAGTACTAACTATGGCCGATATGTTCAAGATGTAACACTTTATGTAAACAGTACTGTTCAACTTCGTTTTTTTTAAAAATAAATTACCTTTTTTCATGATTTATCCAATTTTTTCTAAATTCTTTATTCTTATATATATAAATCTTATATGACAAAAGATTACCCGAATGTTCAGGTACAGTTCAGTTATTTATCTTAAAAAATAGTAGGCCTACACAGAGTGAAGTTTTCTCGGGCAGTCAGCCAGCTTCAACTTCACTCAGCTTCTGCGCCAGGAAAACCTCAGATCCTACAAATAGTACACAGTTAAATACAAATACATAAAACAAAATATAACTCTATCTTGAAATCAATACCTAGAAAAAAATTTAAAAAGAAAGAGCACAAAAAGTACAAAGTGTGAAGAACAAATTTGAAATCCTGTGGTATAGCTAATAAACTGGTTCTTTAAATATCTACTAATTTAGAGTGAAGTAAATTATAACCTGTAAATAAGATTTTTTATATACTTACCGAATTTTTTGCTATTCATATTTACTATTTCTGATGTGACCTGATCCATATATTTAATTATTGGGTCCGGTCCCAATTAATACGGATAATTTGGAGTTCTACAGAATAGCAGTTCTCAGAGAAATTGATGTTAGAGCAGGTGTTGCAAATGTCCAGTTTACAGTTAATCCCAATGAAGATGGCAATCTCATTGTAATTGAAATGAATCCAGGGATTTCTCGCTTTTCTCTACTGACCTAAATGCAACAAAGTCAATTGCACTTCAAATTTCTCTAAAGACATGTTCATTGCAAAAGCAATTTGAATTATTTACTCAGAATAGTTCATTTGGTACATGAACTCTGCATTTTACAACTCTTCCTTATTACTTTTTTCCCTACGTGAACTTCGCAAAAAAAAAAAAAAAAAAAAAAAAAAAAAAAATGAATTCTGTCCCCGTAAAAAACATAAACTACAGTATATTTCAACAAAAGTACAAGCTCTGCCCCAACAAAAATGAAACATAAACCCTTGAAAATTTACATGTGCATATAAGAATAAAAATATATGTCGATGTGGAGCAATGAACATCTTAGTAAAATTTGAACTAAAAGTCTCGCAGAAAATTTTTTTTGTTCTACTTGACGATGTTGTTTGTGCGCAGTTGAAGTACCCCCCCCCCCTCCGCATAGACTGTGCGCGCAATTCAAATTCACTGGATGGTCACAATAATAATTTTCCTGACCGCTGTGCGCACTTAGCTATGTCGTTATGGGATAGTACTATTGAATTTCAACATAAAAACCACCTATTGGTATATGGGAGCTCACGTGTCACCACGAACTCTATGGTGGAGGTGTGTGACGCAATGATATATCCTACTGCATTGCGTTCACACGACAAAGTCATTTCACTTTCTTTCCTGACCGAATTCATTTGCAATCCATAATGGAATGAAAGGACACTTATGCAATAAATCTTGGTGAACCGAAAGGGCATAAAACTAACCTCACAATATTATGATCCATAACTCAGGTTATAATAGCCACTTAAATACGCACCTTGGGTTTAACGCAATACTGACATGAAAAATAATGAGACATTATTATGTAGACTGTAAATTGATTTTATAGACGGATCCGCCTCATAATGTGGTAATCAGAGTTTTTTACCATTGGGTTTTATAAGTAAACTTAATAACTGAGATAAGTGGTCGAAACGATAGCGTCGCTGGCTCTCGCTTTGAGGAGTCCCTGGGTTCAAACCTCCTGGTCGGCCAATTTGTCTTTGTTTTTTCGTGGTTTCCTCAGTCGCAAAGGCAAATACCGGATTGGATGTTTATTTACCATGATTCATCACCGCTATATCACCTATCATCAATCATCAAAACCGAATAAGAGTCAAAATAAAACTATTAAGATTAAAAATTTAATTAAAACCAATACATGCATTGCTCAATTTTATTTTATTTTTCCACCAGGCTTTTCGACGTTTTTACCTCATTATCAGGTCTTCTTGAATATTCAAGTTGAATATGGATTTAGACTTTAGTGTTATATTCCATCTTACAACCTCAATTAATCAAGTAGATATAAAACCATATAAGTTTTTATGTTTTATATGAAAAAATTATTTCGAATTATGTAGGCATAACGAAACTTCAATGTGAGTTACTATAAAAATTTTAAGACCAGCTAGTAAAATTTTAATTAAGAGGTCTATTTACCACAGAATAGTTTATCTTGAATGCCAGAAACACTATTTTCGTAAAACACAAAAAAATTAGAAACTCCCACTCTGAGTTGTACAGACATTAAATAAATACACTTTTTAATATTAATTTGTCTTGGGTTGCAAGAAAACGACTAAGCGTACCCGGCATGGATGCAATATCAGGTGAAAAAGTTCCCAAAATGAATCCCTAATATTGAGTTAAGTATCATTTTGAACGTTTCTAAACGGGGGGCTAAAGTATAAAATTAGAAGGATATATTTAGCAGTTGAATGTCATTGCCAAGTGCTGTTTACATTTATTGTAACCGGTTATGTGCGAAAGGTCACAAGGCCATCGTCATAACATATTATAGCTGTTTCGTTACTACTTTTTATTATTATATTAATGATTTATTTGATGTGCAATAAGCGAAGTTAGGTCAATAAAACCATTAACAACTTTCGTTAATTAGATAATTTCACCTCATAGTGACCTTAATTTGAGACCTCTGTCAGCATGTATTATATTATATTATGTAATTATAAACAGTCATGTGAAAACGGACATAACGGAGTGTTAAGCATTAACTACAGAACGTTTGTTTTAAATTTTGCTTGAGAATCCCTGGTGATGATCTAAAGGGGGAAAAATGCCTGAAATTTAGCTTAGACGCCTCTTACGATTGATCACTAAGGCAAGGCATTTAATGACTATAAAATGGTGGCAAAATGCAAAATAAAAAGTGCATTTATGACCTAAAAATAGTGAAAAAATTACACGGAATTAAAAAGAAATACAATAAATTTAAATTATTTACAATGAGTTTTTAAGTAAGAAATTGCTAAAAGCAATTTAATGGATGATAGTGCGTTATATATGAATTTAAAATATAAAACACACTTATTTTGCTACTAAAGAAGTAAGTAAATTTATACTACTTGGACACCTTTAGCGAAAAAGAAATTCTTTCTGAACTGGCATGCCCACCAAATTACCCCTAGCAAGTATATGCCGATTAAAAAGAAAGGAAAATTAATTCTTTATTGCTACGAGACAAACTGCTGTGGTGTTTACAATAAACCTTAGAATTAAAATGAACTGTGAACACTTGGCAAAGATGCTCAAATAAAAACTATTGTCTGTTTTCTGAAAGTAACGATATGTAGGCCTACATGATAAAGCTCCTTTCTACCTCCACTGAAACATGACCTAAAATACCGAAAAAGACGTAAAAGTGCCGAAAATGACCTAAATATGCAGAAAATTACCAAAAAACTTCCTAAAAATGACCTACTCTTAAAAATGAAGAAAAATGGAAAATAAAGCAAAAAATGCAAAAAAACAAATTGCTCTAATTTAATCAATTATTTCGTGATACTCATTTGTAGTGTATATATTCGGGCTATCTTTTAACCTTCTTATAAAAAAGATGCGAATCATAAAATGCCTTGCCCAATTGATCACATAATCTCATGCTACGTAAAATCGTCCGTTCTGATAAATTTTCATGCTCTTTTATTTGGATTCTCCGTATTTCTAATTTTAATACCTTCACCCACTTTTTGCTCTACCTTCAATCAAATTTATCTTCTTATTTCTTCCATCTCTTTGTTCTTATTTCACCCACGTTTTTGTTCTTAATTTATTAATTTTACTCTCAACACCGCTATTGATCTCTATCTTTCTACATCCTTCTCGACTTTTGATAATGATTGATATACAGAGAAACCTCAGTATAATGATAATTGTGGGCCCTAGCAGATCTATTGTTATATGAGGGTTATTGTTATATTGATGGATTGTAATTTACTACATATTAGAAAGACTGTATGCAGAAAACTGTGTAATCTACAGGATAATTCATGGAACGGATATGTGAAGAAGTAGAAAACTAATTTTTTGCACGACTTAACTAATTATTAGTGGCACTTACGAATGTTGTTGCCGTGGATCGTAAGTTGACATTCCCGCACGCAATCTTGTTGCTATGGAAACAAAACAAATTTCCATGCGGTAAGAGTTTCCGTTCGGTAAGAATTTACTTACGCCACCTCATAATACAAGCCTTTATGGACAAGGCCCCCCAGGACAAATATTCGGTTCCCATGACAACAAACACATGCGAATCACTTTGTGAAATAAACATCTATCTTCAATAATGTATATACATAATATTTTCAGGTAATATCTCAATTAATATAATTAAATTGATATAAATAATCATCGTGCAAAAAATAGTATGCAATACTCTGCGCCAGCGCCTCGTTTTTTCAAACTCTTTCCTCGATCCGTATGCATCGCTTACGGTACTTGTATTGCAATATACTATTGTTACTCAACTTACTGAGTTCCGTTGAACTATAGCCATAGTTACTTTATACCCGTACACTAATAACTATCAGATTGTTTTAACATCACGGATCATGGCTTGCTTTGAACCTAGCCATGTGTCAAAAATTTCATACTCGTAGATGGTTGGAAAAGAGAAGAGAGGGACAAGCAAATTCAACACATAGCTAAGGCAAAACTAAAACAATTCCTCCTTAGACTATATGGTGTTTTAATTGCAAATTATGTAGCCTACATGTTGAAGTAACAATCTAACTCACAGTATGTTTTTGCACACATAAGGGATGATTTTAGCCTCAGTGATCCTATTTTCCATCCCTCATGAACCTTTCTTTTCTGGAATTTCCAAAAAATGTAATAGATATCAGGCAGCCAGAAAACAATATTGGTGGCTGGGAAGGATACTGATCTGATACCAGCTACCATCCATAGGGCTAAGCTACTAGTTTTGCAGTAACAATTCAACCTCCAAATATCGTTATAAAAGGTTGTCCATAAAAAAAATTCATCGTTATAGTGAGTGACATTTAAAATTATTAAGATAGGAAATTCGCAGGGACCAAACAAAAATATTGCTTTATGCGAGTTTATCGTTATATCGATCTTCGTTATAAAGAGGTTTGACTGTATATCAGCGATGCTGTTATTTGCTATGGCAACCGAGCAAGGCCACCTTCAATTAATTTCGAATTTGAATACAGTCTACATGGAAATACCAGCTCTAATATTATGGGTCAAGTGAATAAACATGTAGCAATTGCTTTCACTTGAAAATAACAGAATAAGCTTCAAAATATGTGAATAATAATATAGAATATGCTTGTGCTAATTAACAAAAGAAAGTTGTTGTAGCAAATGCTGAATTTCCCAGCACTTGCTTAAAAGGTGTGAATAAAAGCAAGACTCTGCTTTGACTTCATAGCAAATGCTGCAAATTTTTCAAGTGTGTTGTACCCATGTTACAGTTTTAATTTTATTGAAAGTGTAAATGATGAAATGGCTGCTTTTATGCAAGTGAGAACTCCTAAATATCGCAGGCATGTTCGGACTCTTGAAAGTGATTAGGGTAGTTTTGGCTCCGACGGACACTTGGGTCTGACGGACAGTATTAAGGTTAGATGGTGCTGCACTCCTACAGGAGAGTGAAGAATTAAAAAGTAGTAGCTCTCGAGGAAGATTGGTTTGTGTCGCCGATGCTGGAGAAGAAATTGTAATCTTTAGTTGAATGTTCTTGATGATATAGGCATTTAAATAGCACAAGGTGAGTAGTTACAGCCACGTTGTGACGAGTATTGTAAAATTTCTTTGTCATTTGCTAGTGTTCTGTGGCTAAATACGTGAAAGAATGAAACAGTTTACGGCGGGCTTTGCTTCCATGATGCATAAACTACACCAGGCTAGCTTTAGAACATGATAGCATGTGCCATCTGTTGACTACAAGTTGAACTTTTAGTTTTGTCAAGTCGGGGCCGATGGACACTCCGATTTGGGGTCCGATGGACATGCATTATTTCTCTGGGCTGACGGACACGCGCTTCATTTGAATAACAGTCCACCTGCCAACCTTTTTACTCTTTCAAATTTAGCCTGTTTATTAAAAATACGCTATTTAACTATAATGCATAGGCCTAACTACAGTGTTCACCACCCTGCTGAAGACACATCAGTGGAAGATGATAGCCAGAAGGAAAAGAAAAATGACTCTTCTTCTTCCAGTGAACAGTTGTCCTTGGAAGAATTGTCTCCTTTGCCGAAAGTACTTGTAAAATCTGGGTCAACTCAGAGACGAAAGTCTCATGGCTGTGAAGAAATGACGTCTTCTGAGTTCATTAAGGCACTTGAAGAGAAAAAGAAGAATAAGGAGGAACCAACAAACAGAAAAAAGAACAAGAAAGAAGAACCAAAACCGGGACCTAGTGGTTTGCAACAACAGAAAAAGAATACGCCCAAATCCGATGCATTCAACTTCTGTCATGGATGTAGAAAACATTTTTCCTCTGATAAGAAGGGTGAAACTTGGGTCCAGTGTTTAGACTGCAACATGTGGTACCATACAAAGTGTACAGAAAACGGTGAAAATCCTTATTTTACGTGCCACAAGGGTTTAGACGACGACACTGACTGAGAAGATGGACTTTACCATGTGTGTCCATGAGCCCCAACCAATGTGTCCGTCATTCCCAAGTATTAGGGGTCTAATGGACACGAAGGTGGCAATAATAAAAATTGTGTTATAGAGGTGTACACCATAGTTATGATATTGTAATTATTATATTTCATCACAAACATTGCTTACTAAGTTTTGTCAAAATTGTAAAAAAATAGCAATAACAATAACATTGTGTTAGAAGAAAATATGCTTAAGATGTCCATCGGACCCAAAACTACCCTATCATTCTTCAGAATATGAACAAATTCTAACTGTTTATCACTTTCTTCACTGGTCATAGAAATTTCAGACTCAGAAGATGACATTTTCATGTCAATAACAATTAAAGACACTCACATGTTTCCTATTATTTTCATGACCTGCTAGATTGATGTTTATTTTTAATTATCTGGGGGGCCGTGATCCACAGAAAAGGCTAAATTTTTCCAGCATTTACTAGCTAGCGCTAGTAAAAGGTTATTCACACAAAACTGACCTAATGCTAGTGCTATTACTTAATACTAGATAGCAAATACTTTTGCTAATACTTAATTTTAAAAGCAAATGCTTTTGCTAATACTTAATTCTAAAAGCAAATGCTTGTTTTTTATTCACTTGACCCTATATTAGGTGATCGAACAAAAGAAAATCGATATATTGGTAAATGCTTTGTTAAGTTCAGTTAATGGTATAAAAAGTCACCGTGAGTGGACTGAAAGTGTTCGCCCCTGTTCTAATTCGTACTTTTCTACTTTGTGGAGAGCAGATGATGAAATTTGGGGTGTCCAGCTGGCAGGGTAAGGACGTGTTAGGAGTTAGTGAAATCCCTGGGCATATGCCAGGATAGTAGTTGCTTGAAATAGGTCACGATCAATACTTCCTTGTCTTTTCATTAATTGCGATCGTCTTATCATATCATGTCGCGCCGCTGTTACATCTGCTGCCGCTTCCGCACCGCATGCGTGAAAATAAGGAAACGCGGTACCGCGCGTTGGGGTGGGTGTATATGTTTAAAATACTCATGAACTTACTTATGTATTCATGAACCACAGATTATTGAAGTGAAACTTCTTTAGGCGCGCTAGGAGTAAATCGAGAGCTAATACAAAGTTGCGTTTTGTCTCTGTTGGACATCACATGAGAATATTATAGGAGAAAAATTCCTCTGGCACTGGGATTTGAACCCAGGACCTCTCATGTAATGTCCAACAGAGACAATAATCTGTGGTAATCTGTGGTTCATATCCATCTTGAATGTTAACTGTAAAATAACAGTGGAATCCCTGTCACAAAATCACTAATTAGTGTGCCTCACAGTACTGCATATGACATAACTTGTTTGTCAGTGAGGTAGACCATAAGGGCAATCAGTCATAGGAGAGAGGTTCTATCTGGCGCTGTGAAATTAACTCCGGCTTAGCTCAGTTGGTAGAGCATTGGCGCGAATAACCAAAGGTCCTGAGTTCAAGTCTCAGTGTCAGAGGAATTTTTCTCCTATACTATTCTCAAGAAATAATGTTTTTATGTCACAAGACAATAATACTAACCTTGTAGTCCCATGTTCTTTGGGAACAACACTCTTTTTTTTCATTGAGCCGTAACTTTCATATTAAACTCATTTTTACTGAGAATTATTTTATCACAGCAATTTCAAAGTGTACAATGCACCATATGAAATATAAATGAATCTGAAACCTCTTTGATAAAAAGAGAGTTGTTTATTATGTTTCAAATTGATATTATATTTTATTATTTATTTTTTATTTTGCCATGCATTATTGTTCTAAAGGTGTGTAACTATTATTTTTAATATTTCAAACTCTATTATGTTGGTAATTTTATCCTTAGTCGGTCCTCACACATTTCTTTCGGCAGGCCTTCAGGCTGAGATATATTTTTAAGTGTTATTGTTTTTCAAACATTCAAATCTCTCCTTATATGAGGACTATCGAGAAACTAGTTATTGATTTGTAGAGTACTCATCAAGAGCTTTTCAACGATACCCCACAAGACGTGGTTTCGAAAATTTCGAATTTCTATCCCCACCCCTACTCGCACCCCTCCCCCCCAAACCCCCGAATCGTTGGTGTCACTGTGAACTCCATAGTGAATACTCTAATTTATTCAAGAAAGTTTCCCTCTATACTTCATAGGGGCCGAGATGTAAATTTTTCAAAATTTCAACCCCCTCCCCGACCCTTCCCTTGAGCCAATTTTGCTCATTAACGAACTTGTCCGAACTATTGGGCCTAGATATAACAGAATCAAATTTGGTTCAATTATCTTCAAAATTACGGCCGCTAGCATGTAAAGATATATATATATATATATATATAAACTTTTGAACGGGCGGTGGTTTCGTACTTAGGGAGGCATGAAACGTAAAGATATGAAAGAATTTTTTCGAAAATCATGACATGGTTCCGATCCCAATAGGTAGATTTTTGTTCGAAATCTACCTAAAAATAAAAAATCTAAGTTACTAGTTTCAAACCGTTGTGCTCCCCCTAAGACTGGGAAGCCCCCAGATTGGGAAGCACTTGCTTAGATCAAAGAATTTAAACAGATAATTAAGTACGCTCTCACGAATTCAAATAAAAAAAAAAAATTCAACGTACAAGCGATTAAAGTAAACTATAGGCCGCGGTGATTCATTTAAATGTAACTCATCCTTCTACAGGATTGGTCACTGAATCATGAGCTAAATAGCAATTAACCAGAAAACATGCAATAAAAGCCCGTTGCAAAAATACTGTCGAAAGGACAAAAAGCCCCTGCAGTTATTGACTAGTCAACACGCAGTACACGTCTGTTGGAGAAATTGTCTAAGGTGCTAGGCGAGCGAGGAGCTCCTGCAGTTGATGACTAGTCAACACGCAGTACACATCTGCTACAGAAGTTGCCTAACGTACTAGGCGGGCAATAAGCCCCTGCAGTTAATGACTAGAAAACATGCAGTACACGACTGCTGCAGAAGTTGTCTGACACTCTAGGCGAGCAGTAAGATATTGAAGTATTTCCTTACTCTTTTTCATGGCGTCTTCCATCAGAAAAACATGTAGGATAGTTTCTAATGGAAGACATCATGAACATGAGAAAAGGAAAATAAGCTAGGCCTACATGAAAATTCGGAAGAATAATTAAACGGGCAGGATACTAGAGTTAAGGTCCAATATGATGCATAGGCGTAACCAGGCCGACCATATGGGGGGTTATAAAGGAATACCCCCCAGGGAGAGGGGGTCCGGGGGCCCTCCCCCGGAAAATTTTAAAAATTCAGACGCAAAATAACGAGTTTTAAGCTTCCGGGGCTCCCCCCGGAAAATTTAAAAAATTTAGACGCAAAATAACGAGTTTTAAGCTTCCGGGGGTTTTCCCCGGAAAATTTTAAAAATTAAGACGCAAAATAACGAGTTTTAAGCTTCCCACGCTTTATACTTGTATTAAGTAATTTATGGGCAGACTTAAAAAAATTATACAATTTTCCTTTTTTTAATCAATGGGGGGGGGGGGTTAAAACCCCCAAAACCCCCCCTCGGTACGCCTATGATATGATGTGAACTACTTAAATCGCATACCGGTATGAAATTCCTTAAAATGTGCCGGTGTGTAATTAGCTGAAGTAGAGAAATCACGCATACCGGCGTGTACTTTACTATACCACTTCAGCAATAATCAGCAATTAATTTTACAATACCTTTACTCATTTTTACCAATGAGGGGATGTTATATAATAAGTAGGGCAAGGCATTTGATGATTTTGCATCTTTTTATATGAAGGTTAAAAGATAGCTCGAATATATATATATATGAATGTGTTTCAGGAAATAAATGATTAAATAAGGGCAATTTGTTTTTGCATTTTTCGTCACTTTCAAGAGGTCGGTCATTTTATGGCAATTTTTAGGTCTTTTTCGGCATTTTAGGTCATGTTTCTATGGAGGTAGGGAGGAGCTTTTCCATGTACAAAGCGTTACTTTCAGACAACAGACAATCGTTTTTATTTGAGATTCTCCACCAAGTGTTCTTAGTTCATTTTAATTCAGATTTATTGTAAACACCTATGACTCCTATGCATATGACATAAATTATCTGTCAGTGAGGTAGACCACTGAGGACAATCAGTCGTAGGAGAGAGGTTCAATCTGGCGCTGAGTAGTGAACCCTGGCCTAGCTCAGTTGGTAGAGCAGTGGCAGCCAAAGGTCCTGGGTTCAATTCTCACTGTCAGAGGAATTTTTCTCTTACAATATTCTCATAAACTTACTTATAAGTGCTCAGGCTTAGTTCCAGAAACAAATAAGTTGCAATGGCCTACATTGACTGAAAAGGCACGTTAAGGGATGTCCGAAGTGATAAGAGAGATTTTCAATACTATTTTGGCTATAACTTAACTGGCACACTTAACTCAAACAGGGTCAGAAATTAGTTTCATATTTCAGTTTATTGGGTCAAGTGAATAAAAAGCAAGCACTTGCTTTTAGAATTAAGTGTAAGCAAAAGCATTTGCTATCTAGCATTAAGTAATAGCACTAGCATTAGCTCAGTTTTGTGTGAATAATCTTTTACTAGTGCTAGCTAGTAAATGCTGGAAAAATTTAGCCTTTTCTGTGGATCACGGCCCCCTAGATAATTAAAAATACACATCATCCTAGCAGGTCATGGAAATAGTAGGAATCATGTGAGTGTTTTTTAATTGTTATCGACATCAAAATGTCATCTTCTGAGTCTTGAAATTTTTATGACCAGTGATGAAAGTGATAAACAGTTACAATTTGTTCATATTCTGAAGAATGATAATCACTTTCAAGAGTCCGAACACGCCTGCGATATTTAGGAGTTTTCACTTGCATAAAAGCAGTCATTTCATCATTTACACTTCCAATAAAATTAAAACTAGCATGGATATATCCACACTTCAAAAATTTGCAGCATTTGCTATGAAGTCAAAGCAGAGTCTTGGTTTTATTCACACCTTTTTAAGCAAGTGCTGGGAAATTCAGCATTTGCTACAACAACTTTCTTTTGTTAATTAGCACAAGCATATTCTATATTATTATTCACATATTTTGAAGCTTATTCTGTTATTTTCAAGTAAAAGCAATTGCTACATGTTTATTCACTTGGCCCAATATCTCAATTTGTTTCTGAGACAGGTGATTCACCCTAAAGCCCGGACCTCGCTCCCAGTGATTTCCATCTTTTCCTTCACCTAAAGAAATTTCAAAGAATGACAGAGAGGCGGAGATGTTTGCCACACAGTGGTTCAAATACCTGGCGGCAAACTTCTACGACACAGGTGTTCAAAAGACAAGACAAAGGTTTCAATTCTGGTGGCGAATGTGTTGAAAAATAGCTAAAACTGGCTGTGTCCGTTGCAGTAAATATTTCCTTGAAATTTTGTTTTGTTTCTGTAAACGGACCTAGGGAAACTTACTTTATGGACGCGCCTCGTAGTAGTTTTCGTAAATGATATGCAATATTAAGGGGGATAAACTTAAGATTCCATTTCCATTTCGGGGGGGATTTTTTTATTTAAAAAATTTAATATGTAGCGATTACCGTATTTTTCGGACTATTAGACGCTCCGGACCAAAAGACGCACCTTGATTTTAGCATGAAATTTTAAGGGAAAAAGTTTAATGTGATTCTGAATTAAATTTCGTGAAAGACTGAAAATATGTTTATATCCTCTCACAATCAATACAGCATTTGGTAAATGTAACGGAACAAGGCTCTTTAGAGATCATTACCTTCATTTAGACCACCTATGGAGATATCTTTTTGTAGGAAAGAACCCAACATTTCTTTATTTTCAAGTTGTATACCTGGATTCCCACAAACTCTCATTTTTTGATTGTCAAAACTACACCGATGTACAGTCTGTGCCACAATTTGCAACTAACTTATAATTGTACAACACCTTGTTTATGATTATGACATTACCGGCAATAAGCCTATTTAACATTATTTTATTTTATTAATTTTTAGTTTACTTCGGACCATTAGACGCACTCAACTTTCAAGGCTCTGTTTTGAATTTAAAAAAGTGCGTCTTATAGTCCGAAAAATACGGTAACTTGAAATTTAATTGGGAGCGATTGGGGCATGGCATCCTTGAAAATATAAATGGATTTTTTACATTACTATTCCATATAATTTTCGAAACTATATTCTATATTCTAATAAATTGAAGCCCATCCTCAACTAAACACTGACGGTGTCTAATGCATTTTCTTCTCTGTATGCATGGTGTATCAAGGTTACAGGAGTGAAAAGAGCTAATCTAATCGCCTGGGTGTAATACAAAGGTGTTAAGTATGCTAACTGTGTATAATAAGAATGAATAAGGAGACAAGATAATTGGAGTAGGTAGCAGTGCAGTGTTAAGGATTACATGATGTCGGATTAGAAACCCTGGGGATATAAACCTCTAGAGTCGAGACTAGGTTCATTCTCAGTAAAACAATTAATGTCTGCGTGCTTTCTGGTTTTAAAGACTGTAATAAACAAAAGTGGGAAATGAGTTTAATCTCTCAGCCTACTATGCAATCCACAACACGGATTGATCTACTTGCCCATTGTCCACTTATTTCTCTGCTACTATTGCGCTATCATTATTGTTCTTTATAATTGAATCTGTATGGACGCAACAATTTATGATTCGATGGATCTATCAAGATATATTTTAACGATCTACTGCAGTAGAATTCATAGGGAGACATAGAAGTGGGCCAGAACTGTTAAAGTACGTTCAACTCACGATCATTAAAATATAATAAAATGTATTATTAAAACCATCAGCTCAACAACTTTTATTTTACACTGCGTAGACCTTGCGACACTTTTATGTCATCTTCAGAGCATCTGGCTGTGCTGGCGAAAATGCATTAGGCCTAACTATTACAAATTAAAATGGCATTGTCTTGTGACTTTGTCTTGCTGATAAAGACCTCCTCTTCATCCACATAACTCTGGCACCTTTTTAGGATTTTTTTTTCACGCGCATAAGTTCAGCTTCCGAGATAGAGTTAATTCCTCTTGTGATATTATCTTTAAGTTCTTCTACTGTATGGGGGTTTGACCTGTACACTTTATTTTTAAAGTGTTTATATCACTTGACTTCCATCCCTGGGACCCGTGATCGAATCTCGGTGGATCCAAATAGAATTGCTTGTGGAAGTTCTTTCACGGCAGAATTACGAAGGTATGTACTGTAACCTACTTTGATATATGTATTTCTGTATCAGTGACAAACATTCAGTACTCCTAGGATAATAAAACTAAATAGTTGCTAAGCTTGATGGTAACTTCAGGAGCATGAAAGGTTCTTCGGATTGTCCAGAATCATTGAGAGGCTTTTCAGATCGTTCTGTTATCAGCAGGGCCAGGATTTTGATGACATGTCATCTTTTAACTGGTACTTCATGGACGTTGTGCAAATATTCTGATCATGACTCCTAGATTATAAAAAATTGGCTATTTTCCCAACTTTTTATTTTTAGCTCATTTTGTTTTAATTGAATTCGTTATTTGGTAATTTTTGGCCATTTTATGGTATTTTCCCCCATTTCATATTTTGGGTAATTTAAAAACAAATTAAAGTAATTATATTCTGGTTTTGTGTTGTTTCTCGCATTAAGAGTTTTTGTGCATTCACATACATTGAATATTTTCGGAACTCTAAATAATCCTGAATAAATAAATCTTGATATAATTTTAATTTGTATACAGAAATACGTTGTTTTCTGTTTGCATTTAACCGTATTTATTTAACTAATTACAAGTCTATAATTGGATCAACAACAGAACTGTAGAATAGACACAAATCTGATGAACAAACTAGTAGTTTCATACAAATTTTTGAGTCACTTTTGTTAGTTTTCATGTAATTTTTTATTTATTTTTATTTTTGAAGTCATTTTATGGCTCATATTTTAAATATTTTAGGGCCCTGGTTATCAGGCACATTGCACCGTGATCATTCATCACATAACTAGGGTATTGCCTACCTAAGAACCTAGAAGGGAGAGGAAGGAACAGTCTAGGCGTGAAACGGCGGTAATTTTGTACAATAACTATCTAGTTTTGTTGTCAAATAAAACAATTCTGTAATATTTTCACGCCTGTTGACATCATATAGGTTGATGAAGGCGATTTCCAACCAGACTTGTATAATTATAACTCCATCGAGCGAGGTGGCCGAGATGGTAACGTCTGGGACTCGCATTCGGAAGGTCCCAGGTTCAAATCCCGTAGCCGGCCAATTTGACATGGGTTTTTTCATGGTTTCCCCAGTCGTAAAGGCAAATACCGAATTGTACATTTACATACCATGAATCATCTTCACAATTTCATCTTGCATCATATCCATTTAAATTAATATGAGTTGAAATTTACTCCATAAAAATACACCAATAATAGAAACAATTGGCAAGCAATAGTTCCGTGGCCTACCCTACTGTATAGACACAGATCCCGAACTCATGATATGGCCTCGCAACTAAAAGGAGTATAAATACAGCTGAATTAAAACAAATTAAAACACCGGTAATTCTCTTTTGTATAGGCTATATAAATCTTCGGTAACAGCTGCTTTTCTTAAATTCGTATTTATGTGCGATTTTCACACTATGGCGTAATATTCTCGAGCTAGATAATGGCGAAATGGAATTCAGTGGTAATGTTTGACATAATATATGTGCGCTAATAATAAGCTTTAATTTCCTATTCTCTGTGACCCAGGAAATAAATCAATCAACGCGCCCGGGTCAGAGAACTCACGCAAACAACCACTCTTTTCATTCTCTCACGGCAAAGTTACAGAAGAATGTACTTTGATATCGTAACAGGTTCCTGGATATTTCTGTAACAGTGACACGCATTCAATACTCTTACACATTCCTAATGCGATGGTCTACCAGTGGCGGACGCAGAATTTCTTTTCGGGGGGGGGGATTTGAATATGTTGAAAGAATGCTAAAAAAAACTAAAGAAATAACTTATACTTACGGATAATATTCTCTCCTATAATATTCTCATATAGTGTCCAACAGAGACAATAATCTGTGGTTCATGAATGCCTATATATATATGGGTGATTCTTCAAATTCGGGAAAATTTGGTGTGTGTAAAATCCAATTTTTTTATTTTGTTTAAAAAATCTCCAAAAAATTACTAAAATACTTTAGGGGTTACTTGATTATAATATGACACCAGCAGAGCTTAAATGTTTATATTTTTATTTATTTTTATTTTTTAATTTTTTTTAAAGCCATGTGAATGACATCCGTGTATATGTGGGTGGCAGAAGGCCACATTAATGACTAGCTTTGGCAACAGTATACTTTTCTTTATGTGGTTTCATATTTTTCTCAGTGTGCTTCAGTTGATTTTGCACCAAGTTTGTAAATTTGTGTGCATACTCCGGAATTAATGTAATTTTAACTAGACTGCGTTTTTATGGTTTGGGGGGGGGGGAATCAAGCAGAAATTCACTTAATCAGTTTTAAGATTTTAAGTACAGGTCACAGACACCGCAGACACAATAGTACCCTACGTTTATCATCTACATGACTTGAGAGTCATCCACATACCCCTTAATGAGGCATGTGGATGACGCAAAAACCAGGCATGTGGATGACAAAAAAGGAGTTTTAGTGGTCTCAGCAAGCCATTTCTAAACCTCTGTAGGCTCAACTTCAGTCAGGTACTTTGATTTGGAAGGTTTATCATAGTGCATAATCAAAATTAATTAATATTCACTTTCTGCCTACTTTCTAGAAGTCATGTTAATGACGGGGAATAAAAACGCTTTCCTTGAAAATGATGCAAAGTCCTTTGTTAATCCCAAACTGTTTGTAAGCAAGCAAAATTCAACCTTACTATTCAACCACAAGCTGCCCTGTTGACTTTCTAACACTGTTGCCAGTTATACAAATTTCTCATTTCTGCAGAAAAAATTCTATTCTTTTCAGCCATGTGGATGACCAAAAACCCTTGGGACATTCTTTATGTTCATTAGGTGGGGTGACAATTTTATTTCATTTTATTTTTCAGGGGTTAATATTCTTCACACATTCATACTCATTGGCAGGAAAAAAGTTGAAAAGGAAATAACATTTTGTTTTGTGGAAAAATGCATTAGAATATACAAAACTGGGGTATGGGACAGGGCATGTGGATGACATTTCATTGAATTAAATTTGATTTTGGAATATCAGAATTTAAAGTTAGTGACATTTCAAAGTGATAGTTATAGTATGGAAGTAGTAGAAACAAACTTTTATTTAATTTTTTTTTAAGTTGAATTTAAAGGGAAATATCACTCCGGAACACAAATTTTCCCGTATTTGAAGAATCACATATATATATATATATATATATATATATATATATATATATATATATATCTTGAATGTTAACTGTACAATAACAGTGGGAGCCCGGTCACAAAAATCACTACTTAGTGTGCCTCACAGTACTGCATATGACATAACTTGTCTGTGAGGTAGACCATTAGGGCATTAGTTTATAAAACTGGCTGTTTACATTGCATATACAGCCTTTTTTAAAATTAAATAGCCCCAATTCCCCCCCCCCCCTGCGTCCGCCACTGTGGCTTACAATCAAACTTCTTGGAACTGCCTTTCTACAACAAACTTTTAATGGAGGGGCATTTATAACTTTTAGAGTTTGAACAATTATTTGAAGTGTGATTTTTTTATACTTAAGGGGGGAGGTAAACCTTGGCTAGTGTAAAATTGGATAACTTTTACATTTTATATTTCAGAAACCTTAAGATCCACTGAACTGATATTTAGCCTACGTAATATACAGTGCATCTGCATTATTAAGTTCCTTTTATATTTTCTGAAAGACTTTTCATTGAACGGTATATGCATTATCATTAACTATAATAATTATGTGCAGTCCATGAACATTTACATGCTAAATTCTTAATTACTTCTTAATTCTTAATATTAAAATTCTTACATAATAAACAAGTTATAGCATAAGAGAATTAGATAATTTTCATGTTATAGTGCGTATTAAGGTTTTTAAGTTGATGGAGGAGCGACCAGAACGAATTACCCTAATACTGTAGACCTACTATGTATTTGTAGGATACAGTTGTTTGCCTTAAGTATGTAATAAAATAACTCTAAATAAAATTTAAAATGCATGTATAATTTACAAAGTACAAGAAATGAACTATGAGCCTAATCACTGTATTCATTGTTTTCTTCGAGGTCCGGCAAGTATTTATAATTTTGACGTGAGAATTGACGTGACAAAATTACAAAATTTTAGTTTTCAATGTTGTTATGACCCACTTCTACAACATAAAGCAGGATCTGTATCATATCTCTTCAAAATATATTTATTTTTTATTAATTTCTAAAAAAATGTAGTAAAAATTTGAAGTTATAATGAGACATTGTTTTAAAAATAAACTAGAGTGCCAATGAAAAATCCTGCTTCATGTTGTTCACATAGTTAAACTATACCAGCACAGAAGAAAATCACTAAAATATCTTTAATAGTTTTAAAGTTAAGATGTAAAACGAGTCAACGTTTACGGCCATAACTCCGGAAGTAGGCCTATTATACATAATTATATAAAAAAATTCCTTCCCCAAATTGAAGAAAACCGCATGTGCTACAGAGCCAAATTAATTTGAAAAATTGCATTTTTTTACCCTCAAAGGTAAATCAGGATGTAGTTTAAGTTAATTCAATCCAGTAACTGTTAACGAAAATGGTACAAGGGTTGTTTTGTCTACTGTATATTAAGAGAAAGAAAAAATTGAATCTATTCATATTTTAACCATTTTTAAACCAAATTTGCAATATTGTAAGTATCATTCCAAACCGAAAACTAAGGAAAGAAGGGAAGAATGTATGTAAAGTTTCTAAATTATCTATCTGTACAAGCTAGTCTTCCAAACCGAAAACTAAGGAAAAAAGGGAAGAATGTAGGTAAAAGTTCTAAATTAGGCCTATCTATCTGTACAAGCTAGTCTTCCAAACCGAAAACTAAGGAAAGAAGGGAAGAATTTAGGTAAAGTTTCTAAATTATCTATATGTACAAGGTAGTCTCTACCACTGCAAGCATTTGTGTAAACCACAAGCTAAGCTGCTCTGAAAGAGGAGGCTCTGCTTTAACCTGGTCGACCAGCGTGGAATCCCCGTAACTAATAACCTGGACAAGAGTAAACATTCCAGCATTCCAGTCGGGATAAGTAAGGGGTAGGAGAACATGTGCTATATAAAGGAAGTCGATACTGTATCTATCCGTAGGGTTACCATTTTACTGCTGAAAGCTAAGAGCATTGGAGTAGGTTGTCAAATTTCACTGATCAATACCATGTGCATCTCCGGTCTTAAGAGGATTCCTTCACTGTGAATACAGTGTGTTCCACTTTTAAAGATCACTGACATCATCATCATTATTAAGTGCCAAAATGGTACTTTGTGAGATTGTGTGGGGACGGGAAAATGTCTGTCCGTGTGTCTGTACGCGCGATAACTCAAATACGCTTATTCGAATTTTCATGAAACTTGGTATAAGTGTTAAAATTTTCATGGGAAGAAGCCTATTGATATTGGACCAAATTGGTTGACCGCTGCCGGAGTAAGTTAATGCCCAATTTAGCGGCTATTTTATGATAATATATCAGAAATAATTTACCAATTCAAATCAGTTCTCATGACAATATATTACTTTACGGTGTTCATATATGGCTTTGGAAGTTGCAATACAAGTAGCTTTGACAAATAACACTACCCACATATTCCTTCACATATGTTTATCAAACTTTAGATCTTTGTCATTCCGTAAGCCCTGCTTAATGAATCAATCTGGAGCTTAACTCGGAAATCGATTTAAAAATAATTTATTTTCTGCATATCATAATTGCAATTATTACTGATTAAACAAAAACATTCTCACTCTTTGTTACATCAGTTTACCTGATTTTATTATTATTATCTTCATCATCATCCTTGGTTAACATTGCTCGCTGCAGATTCGCAGGTCCTAGTTCGATCCCCGGTACTTCCTGAGATTTTTCTGATCTTGGGAGGCCTGGGACGGGGTGCACTCAGCCTTGTGACACAAACTGAGGAGCTACTTGATAAGTCGTGGTAATTCTACTTCTCTCTGATTAACCACCATCAACACCGCAACTTTGGGGGAACGAAAAACAATTTTTGTAGCCGCCAGTGGTTCGCGTACTACGGTTAGTAAACCGCTGGTCCAACATCTCTTCAGAGTGAAGAAGAATATTGTCTCTTTGGAAATCCACTGAAACCAATATTATATCTCTCCAAGTTCCAGGGTGTTCACTGGTCGGGAAAATCCGGGAATTCGGGAAAAGGCCGGGAATTTCGTATGGTCGGGAAAATCCGGGAAAAGTCAATGAATTTGTTAAAATATCCGGGAAAATTCGAAAAATTGTGGCACACATAAAACAGGTGAAAATGAATACAATTTTACCTTCTGCCAGCTTCCAAAAAACCTCAACTGCTCTTGAAGATAAACTTTTCCTGCCAAAAATTGCTTTCTTCTTATCTTCTTTTTCTTATTTAAAGTATGTATAATCCTATGATTTTTCTTACACAGTTATTAGAAAGTGCTTCGCAATCATATGTTGGTCGGGAATTTCTGTAATGATCAATGAAAATCAGGGAATAAGTCGGGAATTTCTTCAGCATTACTTGGTGGACACCCTGAAGTTCCCACCGCTGTGAAATAGACAAGTTGGTTTGCTGTTACTTGGTTTACTGTTTTGTGTGTCTTTTGTAGAAGCAGTCTGGTTATCGACAGAGGCATATCCACCAACGAACTTCCTAAAGTAATAGATATCGGTAACTCTTTGTCAAATATCTTCGTATAAAGGCCTAAATGACCTTTCTGTCGATAGGTCTTCATACCTCAATATCTTTGTCCCATTTAATAAGATACCTTCCTCATACCACCGGTTCCATAATCTGTTTTTTGTTCTACCATAGACCTACTGTGATCAGCTTATTATAAAGCCTTTACGTAACAGTACCTTAATGACATTAATTAAAATACGGATTTTCATTATAACGCTGGTGTGGTATCTATTAATATCGAACACAGAATAATCTTGAAGTCTTGAGAGCAGCAAATGAAGCTGCGTAATAAAAACATGTACCGGTTTATAACATAAAAATAAATTCTGTTCGTGATTTTGCTGATCTTTATATATAGCAATATATGTCACATCCCCAAGAGATTTAACCCAAATACTAAATATTGTTTCTTTATGAATTTTTATTCTCGAGTTAGGATTATAACACACATATATGCAAAAATGTTTCTGAAACCAGCATTTTTAGATTCAAGGGGACCTCCAAACATACTATTTCGGTTTGGAGCTGATAATATAAATCTTCAGTGAGGTAAAACTGAAAAAGAGTGTTTCAATTTCTTGACTAAATAGAATCTGAGTATAGTATATTGCCGATAAATTGTTCGGACGTACAATCTGTGTGTAGATAGCATTTTCTTTCAAGTCTCACGAGCCGCCACTGTTAGCGATTGTACTTTGTTATTGTTCCCTCGTACAGTAAAGCAGCCAATAACACGACGATATCGGCAGTCTCTGAGAGTCTTCTTGCTGCCGAACACACATTCACATTACATATGGCCATGTGTATTCTACTGCTCTGCTCCAGCGAATTGCGATCCTTGCAGGAAATTGGATTCACTCTCGTTTTAATGCATAGGCCTATACTAATATCCTGTAGCCATAGAAAAGCCCGTACGGTTTTTATAATCCTCGTGAATAAAAGGAATGCATTCTAACTAGAAATTTATGGAAGAACGCTATATCCCAGAATTTAAAAAATCCCTTTAGCCAGGCCTACAGTGCTTTTGGTTTAATTTATTGTCGCTGCGCACCACTCTTCTTCTTTAGCCTTGGCATGACAGACCCGCAATAATAACTGCAAAAAAGAGGAAAGAGGACGTTTTCAAACATTCAAATCTCGCCTTATATGAGAACTATCGAGAAACTAGTTATTGATTTGTTGAGTACTGATCAAGAGCTTTTCAACGAAACCCCACAAGACGAGGTTTCAAAAATTTCGAATTTCCATCCCCCACCCACACTCCTACCTCCAAAACCCCCGAATCGTTGGTGTCACTGTGAACTCCATAGGGAGTACTCTAATTTAATCAAACAAAGTTTCCCTCTATTCTTCATAGGGCCGAGATACAAATTTTTCAAAATTTAGACCCCGTCCCCCGACCACCCCCCTTGGGCCAATTTTGCTCATTAACGAACTTGTCCGAACTATTGGGCCTACATAATAAAATTTGGTTCAAATTTCTTCAAAATTACGGCCGCTAGCGTCTAAAGATGTATACATATATAAATATATACCGGTATATACCCTAAATATCACAAAAAAAATTGAACGGGCGGTGGTTTCGTACTTAAGGAGGCATGAAATGTAAAGATATGGAAGAATTTTGGAAGGGGTATGCCGTAGCGTAGTGGTTGAGGCGCTGCGCTGCAAACCGGAAGGTCGCGGGTTCGATTTCAATTGGTCTAATCCTTCTGGTGGCACTATGGCCCTGGGGTCGACTCAGCCTCTACCAGAAATGATTACCAGGAGCAATCCTGGGGGTAAAGGCGGCCGGTGCGTGAGGCTGACAACCTTATCACCTTCATGTGCTGAATGACCAAAATCTGGTAGCCTCAACCTCCTGGAACCCTCTAGGCCTCCATGGCCTGTATAGGGAGAAATAAAGCTGCAAAAATGAAAATGTGATAACATAAACCGAATCTTTGATCACAACAAACAGCATTATTTCAGTGTAGGCCTATTAGTATTATCCGTACGGGACTACATAAAAGAGATAACATTATCCGCGATTGCATTAAGCGGCGTTCACTGTATTTTACAGAACCTGGACGCTTGATATGACATCGATGTTGAAAGGAGTGTAATTAGTAAAGCTGAAAAAATCTCCTGTCGAAATGTAGAAAACCGCCATATTGACAGAAAGAGGGTTTGCTCTCCTTATTCTTTTCTAAGGCTCTTTAGGACTCCCTCATCCGATGTCAATACCTTACTCTCCTTTCTCTATGCAGCTTGTTGACTTTGAGTATTCATCCATGGACTTTGATGCAGCAAATCTGATTTACAAAAGAGCGTGGTTAGGCATTTTATATGAATAGCTTGTACATGAGAGTGTTTTAAAGCGCAACAGGCTGCGAGTCATATTTTCAAAGGCTTGTACGTAGCAGTCTGTTATCAACTGCCCACACGTCTTTATTGAGCGGCCATTTCGCTTATTTTTGTGTCAAACACACTCCTACATTTAACTACCTGTCCCAACTCCATTTGCGAGGCGTGGGTGCTTCTACAGTTCACTTCAGTATTTTTAAACACCCCCATACTTTTATATTTTTACTTCTACTTCCTCTGAACTTACCACAGATCCAGTAGGCAGAAGTACTATTGTGTTCGACCACGAAATTAGTTTTCACGTTTTCAACATAAATACACGTTAATGAATTTCATTTTGAGTCAATGAGGGTGGATAGATTGAAAATATATTTTTGAACCACCTTATACCATCATTAATTTTGAAATGAAATTAGAAGAAGAATTCTTTGTGTGTAACTATAATTGCAGGAGTAAGTTAACCGTTGACAAGTTTTCTTATAATTGTCGTAAACTACCTTGATAAACAAAAAAATATTCAAAGTGTGCATACATAAATGTATGTAAAGAGTCACACTTTTAATACGTACATAATTCATACATAATTAACTTTTAATTCATACACAAATGTATGAAAAGACGGCACACTTTTAATATTTATGTTTTTATCAAGGGCTATTGTCAACGGTTACTCCTGCAATTATAGTTACACACACAAAATTCTTCTTCTTCTTCTTCTTCTTCTAGTTTCGTTTAAAAATTAATGAGGATATAAGGTGATTCAAAAGTATATTTTCACAATAAATACACGTTTTGAGGGCCCGTTGTTGGTGTATTTGCATACAGCATAGCTCCAGAACGAAAAATCGTATAGAAACATGTTTTACATTTGAGTAGATATCTTCTATATCTTCTGGGGATGTGACGAGAAGATTGACTACGACTTGCTCTTATTTTTGCTACTAGGCTATTGTATAGGACTCACCTTAACAGCCCTGAAAGCCGTACTGGTTGGGTTTGTCTGAAGAGTGACTAGCCAAACGGTTCCTGCTTCAAAATTTTGAGAACTACTTCCACTCTCGAGTGTAGAATTTCCTACAACTTTGTTCCACTAAGTTATATGTTTGACGCCACTTGTTTTGCCGACATTTCGTATGTTTTTCTGTAAATCTGCTTGTTACTTAGTCGTGACTACATGACCAAACGCTTTGTTTGATTTTGTTCAAATTTTGCACGAATGCGCCTTGGCTTAATTAAAATCCAAGTGTGTGTAAGAATTTTTATTTTTTGATTCCGTTTAAACATGATGATCATATCTTAGGTTATATATACACTATATGTATATATATATATATATATATATATATATATATATATGAGGCCTACTGTTCACATAACTCTAGTATATGGACAAATATTTGGTGGAGGAAAATTTTCCGAAAATTACTCATTCCATAAAAATATTTCACAAGGAAAACAGAATTTTCAAAACAGGATGATATATAGGGTGTTAATGAATAACACCAAAACATTTTACCTGTGTATAGATGGGACAGAGACAAGCAACTTTTATTAGGAGATTTTTGCTCCATGAAGTAAAATGTGCTACAGGGCATTAAAGTAATTACAATTTGGTGCTCATAAAATAAAAAATGAAACGAAATAAGGTTAAAATTGTCATTAAATTGACTTCATGCCTTCTTAGTGATAGACAAAAACCTGATTCTTAATCATTCATCAATAGCTATATCATAATTTAGTGTTTTCATAATCTGCAAAATTTACAGACTTGACTGGCCGTCACTGCATATGTTATTTTATTCATAACTCCAGTGTTAACAACGAAATTCCTTTGTTTTGCATTTTTTCAAATGTTACAAGTCAGTGGTGGCCACGCCCTGGGAGATTTTATGCTGATTTAATCCATACAGCAAAAATCTCTTAACAAAAGTTGCTTGTCTATGTCCCCTTATACACAGGTAAAATGTTTCGTTGTTATTCATTAGCACCCTGTATATTGTAGATAAAGATGTACTGAAGTAAAAAAATTGCTCAGATATTTTTCTTTGAGCCAGAATTCAACCCACACCTTGTATATAAATGGTAGTGTGAAATGAAAACTTGTTCGTTGCAACAAGGCAGAGTTTTTGCACCATATAATCAAGGTAAAAAAAAAAAAGTTAAATTAATCAGAACCGATTGCAGACAACAAAATTAATCACTACGAACAAATAAAACACGGGGAAAATCATAAATAAAAATACTGGACATCAAGGCCGAAAGATTGTGACAGGTATAAACAGATCAGCAATATTAATGATGCTAAACCGGGGCAATATGCATCTGATAAGCGTAAATGGGGCGTTTAAACATACGAGATGTAAAGCAAGTTGTGTAGGCCATCTGAGTGTTATAAATTGTGTTTACTATAGGTAATACTAGCAGGTGCCCGCAGCTTCGCCCGCGATAATTTATTCAAAAATTAAGAGCATAATACGTAGTTACATCATAATAGTTATTAACACCTAAATCACGTGGAGTACATTTCACGATTAGTAAGCGTCGCCTGGGAAAAACGACCTCATATTCGGGTTCCCTGGCCTAGAAAACCCCTGCATAATGAGTTCCGTCCAAATCTAAGTATCCATTTAGGCCTATATTCAGTATCCCTCTTGTGTCTATGTTGAAAATTTCAGATGTCTGCGTGCCTTGACATTATAAACAAATGAATCGACCAGGGTGGGCTTACAAAATTCAAGCGATCGCGATGCTTTTATCTCCAAGGTATGGCAAAAATAGGCAAAGCCACTTGAAATTGATATTACAAATGAAATGTATTACTGAAAGCTGATGCTTCGAAAGCGCAAAAACGTCACGTTTTCTGCCCGTTTTTCACTCATAACTCGCGAACGAAAGCGAAAATAAAAAATCCGACTTCGAGGCACCATCGGCCACCCTTTAGTTCATCTATGTTTAAAATTTCAGATCTCTGCGTTTAGTAGATTTCGCTGGGCATCGCGCACAGACAGACAAACAGAAAGACAAACACTTCCTTTTATTATTATAGATAACGAGAGATCCGAAATTTATCTTGAGAGAATCCAGACCTCGAGTTTTATTTATTGTGACTATTTAGCGAATACTCACATAATTAAACACATAATTAATCATTAAAACCACGAAAATGAATAAAACACGTCGCTATTTGTGTCGTAAGCGTGATAGCCTATGACGAGACAATCAATATATTATAATGTATAGATCCATTTACTAAATTATTTTAATGATCGAGCTCAACGAAACAACACAATTTCAAACGCTGTGGATGTAGAAGTCAAACAGTAAAAGCTCGGTTTAACGTTTCTTTACTAGAATATCTGCATCCATTAAAAATGTTTCTCCTTATTTTAAATATGAGTAGGTAATTTATTCAATAATTTAAATCCAATAAAATCCAGAGTTTTTATGGCATTTATTTTGAAAAGCATTGATTTTTTAATTCAGAAACATTTTAAATATTTGGTTTACGAGACAGTTTTAGATAATAGCTATTTATGTGATTTATGTATAGCGTAGAGCTTTATCACTGGTACTCACTACTAAATTGCGGTATTTTTACGGTAAAAATACCGCAATTTAGTAGTGAGTACCAGTGATAAAGCTCTACGCTATACATAAATCATTAAGATTATCGCTACAGAATGGACAAAACTCAAGCTATTTATGTATCAAGTACGCAAAATAAAGCTTTTGCGGGCGAATCTAGTATTGCTAAAGTTTTTGCGTACGTGGTGCATACAATAGTTTTTAGCATAGACGTAACCAGGCCGACCATATGGGGGGGTTTATAACATCCGCGGGGTCTAGGGGGTATGCAATACCCCCAGGGAGAGGGGGGTCCGGGGGTCCTCCCCGAAAAATTTTAAAAATTAAGATGCAAAATAACGAGTTTTAAGCTTCCGGGGTTCCTCCCCCGAAAATTTTTAAAAATTAAGACGCAAAATGACGAGTTTTAAGCTTCCCACGCTACCAATTCTTATGGGCAGACTTTAAAAAATTATACAATTTTCCTTTTTTTAATCAATGGGGGGGGGGTTCAAACCCCAACCCCCCCTCCTCGGTACGCCTATGGTTTTTAGTAAAAGCTCTGTAATTTTACTGCTAATAAGCTCAGTTTTTCACTCATTTTCAATGATTCTGCATAAAGAAAGCAAAGATAATGACAATTGTGTCAGCAGTGCCTGTTAATAAACTTCGCTTGCTGGGAATTGTTTCTTTTCCTTAAAAATAAACTTTTAAAGACATCGTATGAAAAAAAAAACTTTTTATTTAGATCAGGTACCTTCTGAAGATGTGACCCGAAGATTGGTGATAAGTTTATCTTATTTTTAAGGGGACTTTACTTGAAGAAATTTTAGTTTTTCGCGATTTTCTCAAAAATGGCTTTAAAGATTTTCTTTAAATTTTGCACATGGGTTGCTTATATTAAAAGCTAAAACTTTTATTTGAAATATGTTTTCGAAAAAATTGTCTGAAGGATGGCTATAAGCCATCCACTCTAAATACGTGCTCTTTGCAATACTGCCTCTTGTAACGGAAAATCATACGAATACAAAATGTTGTATTTGGGTTAGATACCTTTAGGGGATGAAACACGAAGATTGGCGACGACTTTCTCTTATTATTAAGGGGACTTTACATGAAGAAAATTTCGTTTGTGGCGATTGTCTCGAAAACAGCTCCGTACTATTCTCTATCCCATTTAAGAACGATCCTGTTCAAAACAAAGAGGCATGGCTGTCATAGCCCGCACGTGAGAACGCACGTGTTCACAGTGCTTATGTTAGTTTGTTTATTCTCAGTACAACTGCCCCCCATGGTCGTCGTGAACAATGAATCCTTTGTTTTGTTTGCTAATTGGGTATACTATAATGATGACGATGCCAGTGAGAGTTTGTTATTTCACGTGTAAATGTTGATATTATTGTTGCATGAACTTAAGAACACTCGCTAGCCACACCCTGCTAATGGCGCATGCTAATGACATTAACCAATCACGTTTTATCACATGATGCGAATTTTCCGCGAACTCTCTGTGAGTTCTCCTCCCCTTTGTTTTGACTAGGATCAAACTAGAATGGGATATAGAATAAGAGGCTGACTTTTATTTGGGCAGACGAAGTTACGTGAATTTCACATCAGATTTTTTTATTCCTTTTCAATATGGTAGGTGTTTAACTGATGAAGAGCTAATCAAATATCTTTTTCGAGGCGATGTCTACTGTTCACAGAATTACTAGTTGCTATTATTGTCATGTGACGATGATAGATGAAAAAGGAACGAAGTGAAGAGTAGCTAATGCAATAATGACTGAACCAAGCAGGCGAACCGCGAGGAAATTGCCATCATATCCGCTTTATCTACCAAATAGGCTGTATCGTCACACTTGCCACAGATTTAAAGAAGAGAGTGACATGGTCTCTATATTATCATGAAAGGCCTAGGTGTAATGAAGTAAAACCAAATAAAAATACTGCATATAACTTATAATAGTATACTGCGATACAAGTGCCGTAAGCAGTGCATACGAATCGAGGAAAGAGTTTGAAAAAAACGAGGCGCTTGCGTCGAGTTTTTTCAATTTCCGAGATCCGTTATGCGCTTACGGCACGAGTATTGCATGCTCTTTTTTTGCACGGTGATTATTTATATCAATTTATTTATATTAATTGAGATATTAGCTGAAAATATTATGTAGCCTATATATATACTATTGAAGACGGATGTTATATTTCAGAAAGTGATTTTCATGTGTTGGTTGTTGTGGGAACCGAATATTTGTCCTGTTAAAGACGCCACAAACTAGGGGGCCTTGGTTCCGGTCTTCCATAAAGGCTTGTATTATGATGATTTTACTTACGGCACTTGTGCTTGTTGTCATTTTTACAGCACTGAGATTTCTTTTGTTTTTGAAGTACGTGGGAATGTCAACTTACAATCCACGGCAACAATATTCGTAAGTACCACTAATTAGTTACGTCGTGCAAAAAAGTTTAAATTTATTGTTCAACGAACGAGCTCTAAAGAACTTTGTTTTGACGATACATCCACTTGAATAATATTGGAAAGCCTACGCGTTTAGCACTGTGTATGTACAGGTCTATACCTCTGTGTCTAATCTGTGCTTGTAAAGCTGACATATTGAATTTGTTGCCTGTGTGAGTTAACTTGGGAAGTACACCATCGACATTTTATTCCTCATGGTAGGCCGTGGACCTTAACGATAATCAATAAAGCCAGGCTTTGTAAGCAAAATAAAACATAAAAATATGCAAGCAAATAATCATGAAAAATTAAAAAAAGTAAGCATCAAAATAAGCAAAAATATATTACACGAAAATCAAGTAAATTATTAGTTTCGTAGGAATCGTAGCTTATTCATGGCTTTTACAAGAAACAAAGTCTTCCGCAGCTTTTCTTATGTAAAGCTTGTGGATTAAGGAGGATTTGTAAAGTGAAAATGTTCTTTAAACGTCGCAGGACGTCACAGGAGCATGTGAAAAGCAACACAATTCTTATTCGATGAATTCCTCTTCAGTACCTGTTTGTTCACTGGAAAACGTTTTTAGAAATCTTAGAATGTTTTATAACCCGGATTTTTCAATAATTCTATTAACCGACAGAAAAAGGAAAGCCGTGATAATGACGTAAACGAGTGAAATAAGTGCTTTTAATATGACAGTTTTGAGTAAAATATGCTATTTTAATTGAAAATCGTAACATAAGCAAAATCTTTTTCTCTAGGAATAAGCAAAATAATAAAGTTAAAATTGCATGTCGAGGTATGGCTTTATGAAATAGGCCTATAACATTTCTCCTTAAGTTATGTTTAGGAGTCGTGAAAATAAATATTCATTTTGCTTAGAAATCCGGGCTGTAGAGAGAGATTCCATCTGGCGCTTGAATCGAACTCTGGGAGAGCACCTGCAAGGAATGTCGAAGGTCATGGGTTCGAGTCCCAGTGTCAGAGGATTTTTTATCCTGAAACATTCTCACGTAATGTTCAACAGCAATGTAATAATATAGACGTCCCGTGTCTGTGTGATAGACGGGCATGTAATAAAACTACTGCGGTTAACATTCCGGCACATCTTCATCGATCACAGACTTCGTGAGGACACCTGACGAGCTACTTGAATGTAGATATGGCAGTTTCGTTTAAGGATATTTTTATTAATGGCCGTGAGACCCGGTATGTTGACCACTTGCCACTCGCTCTTGCCATCAACTAATGAAATAATTTGAAAACCGAAGGTAGATATCAAACTTTTCGGACGTTCGGTCTTGTCCCGGGCTGGGATGCCGTGCGGTGTGGTATAATTTTAGTTCTAGATTTAAAGTTTAATAAAATCAGGTAAAGTGATAAAGTGCCGGGTAGATAATAGGCCATATTTAAGAAACTATTGAGTATTAAACCACGATTTCTTTAGAAAGTTCCTCTGACGTTAGACTCCTCAGTCCGAGAAAGATTACGCACCAAATAATAAATATTTAAAATCTGTAAGATGTTTCTTATATTCCACAAGAATTTTCTTATATTCCATGTGTTCTAGAGAGAATATTCCACTCATATCCTGCGTGTTTGATATTGACCAATAACGTTTAGCAATTCCTCGGATATAGACCAATCACGTTCGTTTATCTTATAAAATTCTTGTTATCAATATGAGGATGTGGTTTTAGCTGATAAAATCGTCAGCTCCTTACTGGACACGTAATTAATACGTCACATGCTGCCATTAAGCAGCACGAAAACAGGTTATTTTATAGAACATACCTTGGTTTGGAAATTCAAATAATATAAATGAACATTGATTAAAACATAATTTCGATTCGGTGCTAGCCAGTTCGTGTGTTTTATTCTTTTCTGCTGTTAGCTTACCTGAATGAAGTTAACTATGTCTTATATGCATCATTGGTAGCTCTGGTCACAAGATGGTAACTCGAATTGAGTCATGGTTGGTTGATTCATACTATGCCGTGATCTCGCAGCTGTTAATTTTGTTTTTATATAACGAAGCACGAAAGTAATTATTATTTGTATAATCCGTTACATTTTTATTCATGGAGTAATAATGAATTCAACTCGAGAGTTGACGGGTTTCATCAGATAAATTCGTAAACTCCGTGGGATTACCTATGATAAACTGGCTCATAAGGGTGCCCGACACCCCCTACAGGCCAGCCTTTTGACTATTCTGTATATTGGATAAATTTCCTTTTGATGTATTGTATAATTTACTGGTTCACCATTTTGTTGATCCATTCCTTATCAGATTTACTCAAATACATGGCTACAAAAGTGTGCTTCGGTAATTCTGTTTGAAACAAAGCCTAATTCTCTCTGATACGATATCTACATATTAACTGGATGCATATTTGTGTGCTATTATCGATGACGCATTGTTGAGTGGATGATTAAGTTCTCATTGGCAGGCGCCCGAGAGAAAGGAATTAGCACCCACACCAAACTCGGTCATGTGGATGCCTGACTGCTATTGATTTAATGTCTAATAGATCCTGTCTGCCTACATTGAATTAGGAGTAGGTCCCCTACGAGTAAACGTATTCACACTATTGAGAGATTCTCTTTCTCAATCTCTTTCCCACTCTCTCCGCTTTTATTTCTACACCCACTTATCTCTTTTCCATTTCCACTATTAGACGTATGTAAATAACGTATGATATTTCAGAAAATCTCCCGGCTTCCAGCTGGTTTTCTTTACAAACACTGAGAAGCATTCACGTGAAAGCAGAGAGTATAAACCAGAAGCGGACAAGGATCGTAAAATTCTATTATGATATGCAAAAATAAGGAAATAAAATACGCTAGTACACTGCAGACCTAATACATCCCTTTCCCCTTTCAATTTATATGTCCATAATTGAGGGTATCAGCGCAAGAGTGGTCCAAGCCACTTTTTTTTTAATTCATAAACTTCGTTGCCAAAGAGGGTAGATTTCTTCCAGATAGATAATATTCGTTTTTCTCCTTATACAATCAAATAATATGGTAGGCTAAAAATTATTACCAAATTAAACAATAACAACACTGTTGTCCAGCTCCTTAGGATACAGTGTGTTGTTATTGGTTAATTTGGTAACAAATTTTACCGTATATTAGAGGGTAAAGTAAAGTGATCCCTATACAGGCCATGGAGGGCTATGGGATTTGAACCAAGGACCTCAAGAATGAGAGTCCAAGGCGTTCCCATATCGGCCACCTCACTCAGTTTAACGATCTAGTTTGATAAAAGTATGTGAAGGAATAGTGTTATTTGTCATAGCTAACTGTATTGCAACTTCCAAAGCCGTATATGAACACTGTAAAACAATATGTTGTCATAACTGATTTGCATTTAATCAATTCAGTCTAATATATTACCATAAAATAGCCGCTAAATTGAGCATTACTCCGGTACCGATCAACCGATTTGTTCCAAAATGAATAGGCTTCTTGCCATGGACGTTATAAATGTTTATGCCAAGTTTCATGAAAATCCGATAAAGCGTATTTGAGTTATCGCGCGTACAGACACACGGACGGACGGACAGATATTTTCTCGTCCCGCACACATCTCATAAAGTACCATACTGGCTGGCTCTTAATAAATAAGGAAATAAGCCATAAAACCAGTAAATTGTTAAATGATATATAAATGTTTATTTAATTAAATTGAACGGTTTATAATGACGCGTTTATGGGTTACATAGAAATAAACGATTATTCATATAACATTTAAGTAAGATAAATAATGCATCAGATAATAAAATGGCGGAAATACATAATTCCTTGCTTTTTGGGCTTTTCGTGCAAGCAATTCGTGTGATTATTTCTCCATTTTTAATTTCTTCTTGCGCTCGTGGTGCTTTTATTGTATACAATAACCAGATTGGTAACCGACCCAGCAATAACTCAGGAGCTAAACAGAATAGAATCGTACACCCTACAAACAAAAGAGAACTCCGTTGCTAGGATAAAGGAATGTAATTGTACTAATGCTGCAGTGTTCTCCGCGAAAATGTTTATTTCGTTTCATAATCTGCTGCAGAAACTTACGGTTTATGGTATTTCATCCGTGAAGTTTAAAATTTACATTTGGTTTGCCAGAAGCTTGAATTTCAAATGACAATGAAAAAAATTGATTACAGGAATTATAAGGCAATACTCACGAAATGCTTTCAAAAGTAAAGAGTTTAATAAATTTGTGAAAGGGACACGCTTTTGTTTTTGAAAGTAAAAAGTGACATAGATTCATAGACGATTGTCGTGAATGACAACCTTCCTAGAGATTTATTGTGTTTCAAGTTTATTGCAGTAATATACTAGGTACTCTCTTAAGCTCTGAAGTGGATGTAACGCAATTTTTTAAGCATATGTTATGCCAATAGACAGTGACAAATTATTGTTGACCTTTTTTTGTGATTGCTAGAACTTACATTCTTTCCAAATACGAGGGCCGTTCACAAAGTAAGTTTCCATAGGGCCGTTTACACAAACAAACCAAAATTTCATGGAAATATTTATCGCAACAGGTATAGCAAGTGTTCAGCTATTTTTCAACGTATTCGCCATATCTGGTTTTTTTATGTTCTAGAAGTATTTCTTCATAATATTGAATTAGATGGTTTAACTGTCTTGAAGTCCACATAACTGAACTATGTTCAAGATATTGCCTGTCTAATGAATTATAATGTTTGATTAATCTGAATTCACTAAATATACGTGAATTTCTTTTAATGAAAAACTATTTTTTTGGTATTTGTTGTAACGTTCTGTAAAGTCACTGAATAAAAAATGTGTTCTAAAAGAAAAGTGAATATTTAATTACACGTTTCTGAAAAATTTACATTCCACTTTGGGATGTTTTAATTATAGCAGCCTTCCCTTAAAATCGTTCATATAATCTAATTTCGACCATTGGTTGTTCTTGCACCCAAGGCACTGATTTGTAGTTCGATGTTTGTGTAAATTTTAAAAGATGGTAAATATATCCGGAGAACTTTGCTTTAAGTTCTCAGAGCATAAATTTTTTAATATGGTCTTATATGGAGGGTTAAGAGTGAAAATGAACCAAGTCCATTTTTTGTCCATTTTGAACTACCACTACCATGGTAAAATAGAAATGTTATATTTTATGAGAAATGATTAATCAAGTCCACCATGTGACAGCAAGAACAATTACAAGTCAAAGTTAATTAATGCAGGTAATGTACTTTGAGACATGCTTTCTAAGAAAGGATCTGATGTACTTGGTTCTCTTTAATTCTGAACCATCTATATGTAGATGGATTTCACATAAAACAAATATGAGATCACTTAGGATCTTCTTGACATTCAGAAGTTCGCTAAGTCCACAGTCCATAACCTGAGGCGAAGAATATACTGTGTAGTCTAGTGTCTAAAATGTTTTGCATGTTGTGTAATGCATGCTGCTTCAAATTGATGTAATCGCTGGTAATTCCATGGATATATGCACAATAAGATAGGTGGTGCATTGTGGTATGTTGAAAAATGCTTATAGATCACGCTATGTGGTACTAACGACCTGTTGGTCTATTCGTCTTATCTTACCGGAGGTTATCCTTAGTCTTAGGTCAGAGGAAATAAGTAGGTGGATGTTTCATATTGTTGAAATAAACATAGTAATAATGTGAATTAGGTCAATGTTATATACCGCTGCTCTAACAGAAAATAGTTTTGTAACGTTGCATTTTGTAATTTTATACGATTGATGGCTAGAAATTATTATTATTATTATTATTATTATTATTATTATTATTATTATTATAGGCCTACACACATTTTAATCATGGAATGAATATGGCGATTGCTTACATAGGTTAACCACACAAACGGCCACAAATGACAAATTAGCCAACAATGCGAAAATCGCAATATACTCCCGGGGAACATATTGAGTTGGGATCGGATTCAAATCGATTTCAATCCCTCATGTAAACGTGGTAATTCGATTTATCTCTGATTAACCACAATCAACACCGCAAATTTGGGGGAACGAAAAACAAGTTTAGTAGCCGCCAGTGGTTCGCGTACGCTTATTTTTAAACAGAATCCTTTAGTGTTCCTCATTATTGTTAAGAAAACAGTACAAATAGTGCAAATTTATATTGATTTTTCCTTATCGTATTCGTCACGAACTTTTAGCCAGTTTAGCTTGACGTCATGTATTTACGCAGTTGCCATTACGCTGCAAAACCCTTCTGCTTGCTGGCGGGGCTTTATAGGTTTTATTCTGCAGCAGCCAGCTAGGTGTGGATGCGCTGGGCCCTATTTCATAAAAAAAAACTACTGGTGTGACAATTACGACATTTGTCAATATGACGTGACAGTTGTATTTTTAATAAATATTACAACTCTTCCTTACATTACAGGCAAATTAATGTAAATTGTCAGACTAAAAAATCCCTTTTCATAAACGCGAAAATTTTATGTCAAACCTAAAGATTACTTTAGTACACTGTAGATGGCTCTCATATACGCATGCTTTAATCGATCTCAACACCATGTGGTACCTAAGCAATCGATTATTACTGTTTAAAATATTGAATTATATTTCTCTTTGACTACAAGGTCACTGAAATTGAAAGTTACGTTAATCCGATGCCTAAAACCCCTGCATAGTCACATGTCTATTTCTTTATAACTTTCACTACTACTAATATCATTACTACTAGTGTTGATTATTAACAAGACAATTTAGCAAGTTTATTAACAAGAAAGTTTAAATCACAAAAACAGTTTGCCAAGTTATGCCACAGATTTACATAACCTACTTACTTGGCCTACATATGAAAGATTGCCTGTCACTTCTGTATTGATAATTCTACATATTTTGTAAATTTGTAAGTGTGTCAACAAAAAATTAGGTTTTATAAGTAGTAGGTATCCTAGATTTGACATATTTGTCAGACTTCTGCCTTTAAACTCAAAAGTTTTGAGAAACAACAACATGTAAAATGGTCATGACATTTATGTAAAGTTGTCAGCTTTTATGAAAAACACAATTGTCAAAATGTAAACCTGTAAAACAATTTACTGATACCTGTCACCTGTAAAATTATAACTTTTATTAAATAGGGCCCTGGCAGTCCTTTTTGGTTCGTAAGCCGCCCATTGCCGGCGCGGTGGCTCATGAGGTAGCGCGTGAGCCTGTGATGCTTGCGGTCCTGAGTTCAAATCTCGGGTGTGTCATTCGTGGTGGACGAAGCCGTGCTTTGGGGGGTTTTCTCGGGGTTCTCCCGTTTCCCCCTTTCATTCCACCAACACTCTCCACTCCATCTCACCTTTCCCCCTTTTCATCCTCATCCCGTTTCCACTTCTGGCATCGGGTCTGCTTCGGCAGTCAGAGCCCTTTGGGGGGCCTCTCCCGTTCTCCCCGCTGCTTGTGGTCAAGAGGTTGTTGGTGGTGTGTGTCACGAACCTGTCGGGGCTCCCGGTTGGTGGTACCGCAGGGGGTGGCGCACACGTGGCATGGTAAAGGCTTGTTGGATGTAGGGGAGTTCCGTGAGGGCCCACGGGGGGCTTTGCGGGTCCGGGGCGGCCTGTGGGCACGCAACTCATCCCATCCCGGAGGTAGGTACAATAAGTCGGCAACGGCTGCGGTGCTTAGGGGCGTTCCCACCCCGCCTCCCCGCCTTAAGGGGCACAAAATAGAATAGGTTACTTGTTTTAAAAGCCTATTTTAGGTGCCTAAAACTAACTTTTTTAGAGTCTAAAATCTCAAGTCTACTAATGAAATTGAAAACCTAAGGTAGATATCAAACTTTTCGGACTTTCGGTCTTGTCCCGGGCTGGGATGCAGTGCGGTGTGGTATAGTTTTAGTTCTAGATTTAAAGTTTAATAAAATTAGGTAGATAAAAGGCCATATTTCATAAACTATTGAGTTTTAAACCACGATTTCTTGAGAAAGTTCCTCTGACGTTAGACTCCTCAGTCCGAGAACGATTACGCACGAAATAATAGATGTTTAAAATCTGTTAGATGTTTCTTATATTCCATAAGAATTTTCTTATATTCCATGTGTTTTTGAGAGACTATTCCACTCATATCCTGCGTATTTGATATTGACCAATAACGTTTAGCAATTCCTCGGATATAGACCAATCACGTTCGTTTATCTTATAAAATTCTTGTTATCAATATGAGGATGTGGTTTTAGCTGATAAAATCGTCAGCTCGTTACTGGACACGTTAGCATCAATGTGCCGTAATTAATACGTCACATGCTGCCATTAAGCAGCACGAAAACAGGTTATTTTATGCAACATATCTTGGTTGGAAATTGAAATAATATAAATGTATATTGATTGGCATCAATGTGCCGTAATTAATACGTCACATGCTGCCATTAAGCAGCACGAAAACATTCCTGTCAAAAACTTACTTCCATAAAATTTTCCGTAATTAATTTAAGGAAAACTGTCAACCTTAGCCTAGGCATTGATTGCGAAATGTGCATGAGTGCTAGGCGAAGTGCAATGTCCCTGAGTTTGATGGGCACGGCGGCACAGGCTTATCTGGGTCTCGGGTGTGTAGAAGATGCAGATTCCAGATCGATGTGTCTCCAGCAGCCAGAGGAATGCTATTTAGAAGCAAGTTCCTTTCTCTCGTCCTTGCCCTTGTTCTTTGTGCCGTTGCTATTGACCGCCACAATCGCTTCTGGTCATCAATTACGTTACGTTACGCCACACCGCAGATCTTATCTGGCCTTACTTATGTGAGCATTACACTCGATATGAACGATCTTATTCAATGCTGCATAGCGAGTTACATAACCTATAATGCGAACTGCGGTATTTGTTGCCACAAAACGCTGTGATCTAGTTCAGGGGTTTCCAGCTTCATCAGCTTCCAGGACCAACATTATGTCCAGGAATTTATTGGTAGGCAGCACATTTTTCTAGGGATAAAATTAGACATAAAATATTGTAAAAAAAAAAAGCTGAAAATAAAGTATAAAATTACAACAAGAAATCCCTTTCATGGGGGTCAAAAATTAAACATTACAGAACAGTAATTAAACCAGAAGCGCTGTACGCGGCAGAAACGCTAAACATGAATTTCAAAGGTCAGATGGAGAAACTTGAACTAAAGGAAAGGAAGATTTTAAGATAAATCATAGGACCAAAATTTCAGGATAATAAGATGATATACATCAAGAATGAAACCCTCTACAAGAAAATTGAAAAAACTTTCAGATACTATGCGAAAAAGGAGGATAAATTTCTATGGTCATCTTCTCAGAATGGACTCTGTTAGACTTCTTCCGCAACCGCAAAACAAAACCCAACTGGCTCAAAGAAACTGAAAAAGACCTGGTCGAGTTAAAAATTACAGAAAATTCACTACTCGATTGAACGGCTAAAATCTATATTAATAAAAGGAAGTGTCTGTCCTCCGTCTGTCTGTCTGTCTGTCTTCCGTCTGTCCTCCGTCTGTCCGCGATGCCCAGCGAAATCTACTCAACGCAGAGATCTGAAATTTTATACATAGGCGGACTAAAGGGTCGGAATGTGCACCTCGAAGCCGGAATTTTAATTTTCGCTTTAGTTTGTGAGTTATGAGTGAAAAACGGGCAGAAAACGTGTATTTATTCCGTTTTCGAAGCATCAGTTTCAGTAATAAATTTCAATATCAAATCACTTACAGATGGCTTTGGCTATTTTTGTCAACATACCTCATACCTTGGAAATAAAAGCAACGCGATCGCTTGATTTTGTTGTCCATCCTAGACGATTCATTTGTTTAGAGTGTCAAGGCCCACAGACATATGACATTTTCAACCTACACGGAAGAAGGGTAATCAACCCTAAATATGGTCAAACATTGTTCGATTTGAACGAAACTCACTATACAGGGGTTTTCTGGGCCAAGGAACTCGAATCTGAGGTCGCTTTTACCAGGGGACGCTACCTAATCGTGGAATGCACTCCACGTGATTTAGGTGTTAATAAATATAATGATTTAACTATGCTCTTAATTTTTAGTTTTTAATTTTTGAAATAATTATCGTGGGGGAAGCCGCGGGCACATGCGGGCACATGCTATGTCTGTCTGTCTGTCCGCGATGCCCATCGAAATCTACTGAACGCAGAGATCTGAAATTTTAAACATAGATGGACTGAAAGGTGGGCGAATGCACCTCGAAGCCGAAGTTTTAATTTTAGCTTTCGTTCGCGATTTATGAGTGAAATACTGGCAGAAAACTTGATTTTAGCGCTGTCGAAGCATCAGATTTCAGTAATAGGTTTCAATGTCAAATCAATTGCAGTTGGCTTTGGCTATTTTTGTCATACCGTGGAAATAAAAGCATCGCGATCGCTTGAATGTTGTAAGCCCACGCTGGTCGATTCATTTGTTTAGAATGTCAAGGCCCGAAGACATATGAAATTTTCAACCTACACGGAAGAGGTAGACCATCAACATAGACCTAAATATGGTTAAACATCGTTCGATTTGGACGAAACTCACTATACAGGGATTTTCTGGGCCAAGGAACTCGAATCTGAGATCGCTTTTACCAGCGACGCTATCTAATCGTGGCATGTAATTCACGTGATTTAGGTGTTAATAAATATAATGATTTTACTATTATGCTCTTAATTTTTAATTCTTGAAATAACTATCGCGGGCGATCGCTTGATTTTGTAAGTCCATACTGGACGATTCATTTGTTTAGAACAGCGTTTCTCAACCTATGGTCCGCGATGGTCCGCAGACATAATTAAAAAATATAAAGCAAGTGGAAAGTAAAGAAGTACAATTTTTTCACATATTTCGTCATAATGACCTATAATTAATACCCCAAATATTAAGAATATAGGCCTTTTTTAAAAAATGGGATGTAAAAATTAGGGGTCCGTAAAATTGTTTAGGCATTTTAGTCGTCCTCGGGTTCAAAAAGGTTGAGAAACGCTGGTTTAGAATATCAAGGCCCGAAGACATATGAAATTTTCAACCTACATGGAAGAGGGATAATCAATATAGGCCTAAATATGGTCAAACATTGTTCGATTTGGACGAAACTCACTGTACAGGGGTATTCTGGGCCAAGGAACTCGAATCTGAGGTCGCTTTTACCAGGCGACGCTATCTAATCGTGGTATGTAGTCCACGTGATTTAGGTGTTAATAAATATAATGATTTAACTATTATGCTCTTAATTTTTTATTTTTTGAAATAATTATCGCGGGCGAAGCCGCGGGCACATGCTAGTAATAACTAAAGACGAAAATACAAGGTTCCAAGACAGGTCGACACTGAAGTCCAAACCTATTATCTCTGAAGAAGAGAGGAAAAGAAGATCAGAAAGAATGAAGAAATACTGGGCACTTAGGAAGGAACAACATACAAAGAAATGATTGGTTCAACGTACCCCAAAGAGGGTGAAACGAAAGAAGAAGAAAGTATAAAATTCTTATATGACTTTTCTTCTCTCAAAACATCTTTAACAAGATGTTAATGCGATGGATGGGGCCTAAGTCATGGAAACTATTTTTCTTTTGAATTGTATTGAATTATACAGTAATACGAGGGCGAATCAAAAAGTAAGTTACACTTCCAAGTTATGAACATTTATGAAACCACCTACACATAGGCAACACGGCTATGACAACATACAATGTACGATCACTTTTCCACATAGTCCCCAAGAGACTAAACATTTCTCGGAACGGTCAACAACTTTTCGATTCCGTATACGTAGAAATAACCTCCAGTTCTATGTAACCACCTGGAGACAGCTGCTTTCACCTCCTCGTCGTTTCGGAATCGTCGTCCACCGAGTTCCTTTTTCAGCTTACCGAACACATGATAATCGCATGGCGCTAAGTCTGGACTGTATGGAGGATGTTGCCATACCTCCCACTTGAATCGCTGCAGCAGTTCGGACTTAGTCCAGACTTAGCACCATGCGATTATCATGTGTTCGGTAAGCTGAAAAAGGATCTCAGTGGACAACGATTCCGAAACGATGAGGAGGTGAAAGCAGCAGTCTCCAGATGGTTACATAGCGCTGGCGGTGATTTCTACGCATCTGGAATCGAAAAGTTGGTTGACCGTTCCGAGAAATGTTTACAGTCTCTTTGGGATTATGTGGAACAGTGAACGAACATTGTATGTTGTCATAACCGTAATGCCTATGTGTAGGTGGCCGTAACTTGGAAGTATAACTTACTTTTTGATTCGCCCGCGTAAATCCCTGACTAAAAGTCTGTCATTATTCTTTCGGGATTGTGACAATAAGCGTGTGTAGATATTCTCGTACTCGTTAACACTTTACATTACGATATTTCTAAAAAAAATTACCTAAAATATAAGTCCTGTATACTAACCGCTTATTCTCAGATCTGAAACTTTTCATTTTAAGCTTTTCTCTAAGAAATTGTTTAAAGGGTAGTTATAAGCAGGGCTTTATTAAATCTTCCCTCGCAAACAACACGAATTTGTGTGAAGCTCAGTCAACTGTAGAGATGTAATTCCATTGGGAAGGAAAAGTCATATGAATGTTTCACATAAAAATTGTATAGATCTCTTTCTTCTTAACTTATTTGTATGATTTTTTTTACAAGAGGATGTATAAATATTTTCAGTAGTCCTATTGATTTACGTACATTAGTCATTTAACCCTTAAATTGATAATGCATCCTACAAATGTGTAATAAGATGAGGGGAAATGAGTTTTTAAGAAATGTTAAATTTCATATAAATTTTCATTGAAAAATATTGTCCTAGTCATTGTGTTAACTGTTTTCTTTGCCGTCTGACACGCGATTATAAATCGTTGAGAAATTCACTTTCGCTCATGGGTTATAATAGCATTTTATAAGGAATGATTGGTGTTCTGTGTTTTTATATCTTTGCTGTTCACTAGGTGATTGTATACTATTTGTATCTTATGGCTTTTCCTATATTCATACATTTCAATTTCCATTCATTTTCCCCTTCTAGTTCACAGTTTCCGACATATAAAGCCGAATATAACAGGTGAATCTGCGAAACATATAAGTTACAATAGGCCTATCAAGAAACCAATTTGTATCATGAAATCAAAGAAGCTGAAAAGAGAAGGAATACATGGTTACATGAACAAATAAAAAAAATCTGATAATAACCAATAAACAATGTAAGGGACCAGCGAACATTTATTTCACGTTTTTACAGTTTGTTAAACTCTTTGCAAACCGGCAATACGAAAGCTGTATGTTACCGGTGATTTATGTGACCCAATTCTTATGACTGCTTGTTGGGTTGCCTATAACCTGAAACTGGTACGATGTTCCTACATTAAATATAGTGTTCGCTTTTATCTCTGTGACTGTTCATAATTTGTACCTTATGGTTTTTAATGGATTCATACATTTCAATTTTAATTCATTCTTCCCCCTCCAACTCACAATTTTACTCTCTCTGCCTTAGTTTTTTTTTTTTTTTCTCTCTCTCACCCACCCTTATACTATGAAATTTTCTTTTTCTCAACCTCTCTCCATTTGTCTCCCAATTTTTGTTCCTCCTTCTTCATTAACCTCTCACTTTTTTCTATTTCTATTTTCTGTCTCGTCCTCCTTTTTCACCACAATTTCCCCTTCGCCCTCTTCATTTTTCTTGTGTGACCTGTCTGCTTCCTTATTTTCTCTCGCTCTTTCACTCTGCTTCACTCTCATTTTTTATTTTTATTTCTCTCTTTCACACACACATTCTCACTCTCTTTTATTTTAATTTCTTTCTTTCACACACATATTCTCTCTCTTTTTTATTGTTCTAATACATCCTTTCACAGGGTTTTTCTCCATGTCTTTCTCAGTAAGTATCCGCACTCTTTATTTAATCTTTTGTAGGTTGACTGTACCGCTTTATGCTCGCTCACGTCGACATCGTCGACATGTTGTTCATTTGTCTGCGCTTGTGGAACGTTTGACCGTTGTGATTCCACTGAGGGTTGCACTGTTGCACATTAAACAGCGTACTGAACTGTAGGAAGCGGTGCATACGTGGCTTGCTACTCAGCTGAAAAACTTTTTCTTCTGTGGGTGTCAGAAAGCTTGTGAATTGAGAATCAAGGGGGCTATGTTGAAAATAATTGAAAGTTTAATATTGCTGTTACAATAAATTTAAAAAAAAATAGAGTGCGGATACTTATTGATTTACCGATACGACTTCTTCGATGGATTTCGGTTCCTGGTACACTTTCAGACGAAAAAAAAATGGATCACTGCACTTTCATTGAAGAAAGGAGTAGGTTTTTCCAGAAGTCTTTTTCTTAGCATAAGAAATAATAATCTGACTGAAACAAAAATGTTAATAAGAATTACTTTAGAGGTGCTTTAGTTATGAAAACTTCGTCTCTATGTGATGTAATTGGGATAAATGATAGTAATTAATTTAAGTTTTTATTTCATATTATTATTTTTCCTATCTCTTTTTGTGTCTCTCTCCATCCTATCTCTTTTGCCTTCCATTACTCGCACTTACTCTCCACACTTCATTCCAGGGGCGGATCCAGAGAGACTTTTTTGGGGGGGGGCCAAAGTAATTATTCCCAGCACACAATTGAAATCAAAATGAACATTTCAGCATTTTATTACAAATGTATTTGAAAATAATGAATGTCGTTGCTTTAATTTAAGGATTTGGGTTATGTTGTCTTTACAAAAAAAAAAAAATTAGAATAATACATTTTGAATAATTTATGCTTAATGTTACAATTTATGGGGGGGGGGGAGAATTTCCCCCCATTTCCCCCGTGGATCCGCCCCTGCTTCATTCCCATCTTCCCTTCCTACCCTTTGTTTCTGTCACTATGTGAATGTGTCAGGACTAATTTGCCACATTTTGTTGCTGATCCACAGTGGCTGCCTACGTTCGCAGTTTTAGTGCTGATAGCTAAGCTGGCTGTGTCGGCGCCGGGCCCCCAGTCTTCAATCCTCATCAAGCTGGTGCCTCACCCTCAGGGGGTTCCAGGTAATCTCACTTCTTTCCATTTACACACCAAATTGTGAACTACTAAACGATCTGAACCTCCTACATACAGTAGAACATTGCTACTGAAGAAAAATTAGATCACTCCAGCAAATGAAATACAAGATTAGGCCTATTAATTTCATTGTGTTTAACAATATGGAAATTGAACAAAAGACGAAGTTAAATTTTCTAGAGTTAACGGTAGATTGCCATTCAAACTGTAACACATACACAATTTGTGTAAATATTTATCTAATTATATTTATACTTATATATTTATACTTATACTTATATATTCGTTAAGGGGACCCGGAATGCCTATCCTTACAATGTTAAATAATTAATGGATATTCCATGTACCTTTTCTCCAAAACTGTCAGTGACAGACACATGAAATTTTCATATGTTTTAGATACGTACTTTGGCTATATACTGAAGCTTAGATATTTAAATTTAGCCTTCAGGTTTCATAAATTATAATTTTTTACATGAACCTTTTTTTTCTCTACATTTTACAACATATAATTCTCATTAAAGTGATTACAAAATTGAAATCTGTAATTTTGAGAGCTTCAGTATATGCACAATCTCTGTATTAACAAACTTTGAAAATTTCAAGATCCTACATGTAGCAGAAGTTGAGAAAAGGTACATTAAGTAATTAAAAAAGAAACTTACGGAAAACTGCGTCTGAAGTTGGACTATCAAAATAAGCCAGCCCCATAACTTGGTTCACCTTCCATGCACGACATTTTTTAAAAATTAATTTAAAATATTTAGCCTTACAGTACAGTAATTATTTATACCTCATTTTAAAGCTATAACTTCAGAGTTATTTTTAATCAATGAAAAAAAAAAATTGCTCCAAAATCTCATTTCGGGTCTCCTTAAGTTAGTATTTTATTGCATTAAGAAACCCCTTCTTCCACGCTATTACCAAACTATACAGGTTGCATATTCCGGGATAGACCAATCGCAGCACTTGAGTGCGTGACGTCACCAGATTCCAAATCTCGCAATTCCCAGTTTTTACTCAGTCTAGAAAATCTTACACCGCGTGATTAAACTCGTAATCTTTAATTAACCCTTGATCGGATTCCTGTGAAATTTGTACAGAAATAATCTACACACATCAGCCCTACTGATAGTTAAAACAGAGCCTTAAAAAAGCGGACACAAATGTTTTTATTTCATTTTATAAACATTACCCGCTACACAACATTCACGGAGGGAGAAGCAAATTTCACTATGCGACAATTTTTTGTATTTTTGTGTCCCGAAAAAAACTTCAAGCGAGAAAGTTTTAGTGAAATAATTGAATTTTAATACAAATGAAGTTCCAGCCCTATACCTCGAATGGTTTACGAGTAATTGAGTGGTAATTATTCCGGGCGCTTCAGTTTTCGGAATGATTTGTGACGACCGTGAAATGTTCAGGAAGAAGCATATTTGACTATTCGACAATTTTGTTTTTTTCTGTGACCAGAAAATGATTCAAGCATGTAAGCTTTAGGGAAATATTTGAATTTTATTATACATTAAGTACCACGTTTATTTCTTGAATGGTTTACGAGTAATAGAGTGGTAATTACTCAAGGCGATGAAGCTATCGGAACGGTACAGAGGTATTTTTGTTCTATAACATAGACCTACTAGCAATTACGTAAAAATCCTTAAATATTTTAGTCGTGGACTCAATAATAAAGGATATTAACTGGCTACTTGTAACCATACTGAAAGATTGACCCTTTGAAACCAAATTATTTTGAAAGACTTCAATAGACGCCGGTCGTGAAAGCCTAAATACTTATAATTAGTTATTTTTAATAAATCATTAAATTATAAAAAGAGTGTCGACATGAATACCTATAACAATATAAGTGAATAATAGTCGCAAAAATTTAATAAAACATAATTTAGCCTGGTTAAATCCATGGGCCCTTTACTCCGTGATCTGCCGAGAGCTGTGAATATTAATCTTCAATAATTTCGTTCAATAATTCTGCCTTGCTGCAGACTAATTTCCACTCCTCAATAAAAATACGCTTTCCAGTGCAATTAAAGAATTAATGTTCAATAATGATATCCTTCGGGAGGTACCTTTTTATTTAGTCATCCCGACATAGCTGCGCATATAAAGTCAAACAAAGTTCTGTAGTCCTAAAAGTCCATGTAAATATGATTAATAACAATTACAATAATAATACTAATAAGAATAGTATTATATATTATTTACCTTTTTCTCTTGGTTTTTTCCCTTGGTAAATTCAGCAGTTCAGCTTTGGATTGTGAAGTCCAAGGAACAAACTCTACTTGTATCAGGATTCCAAGAATCATTTCTTCGGCAAGCAACAATCCATTGCTTGCGAACATCTTTGATTTTTGGAAAGACGTGGAACGAAATGTTACAGTCAAGCTTCTTGCAATCTGAGAAATTACTGTTACACACTGGATATTACTGTTACACACTGCCACAGCACATCACTGGCCCGGCATAATGGTTCAGTTATTTGCACATTCTAAAGCACTGTCTAATTGTACTATTAAAAACAATATGTATTGGTAATCTCTACCCTAAAAGACTATGGTCAAGCGGCCGAGGTCAGTAGGTACAAAAGCCTTGTCAGCGGCACCATGCTCTATACTGTCCTGCTCGAAGCGCCAAATCATTCAGATAGGTGAAGCGCCCGAAATAATTACCACTCAATTACTCGTAAACCATTCGAGATATGGGGCTGGAACTTCATTTGTATTAAAATTCAATTATTTCACTAAAACTTTCTCGCTTGAAGTTTTTTCGGGACACAAAAATACAAAAAATTGTCGCATATTGAAATTTGCTTCTCCCTCCATGAATTTTGTGTAACGGGTGATGTTTATAAAATGAAATAAAAACATTTGTGTCCGCTTTTTTAAGGCTCTGTTTTAACCATCAGTAGGGCAGATGTGTATAGATTATTTCTGTATAAATTTCACAGGAATCCGACCAAGGGTTAATTAAAGGTTACGAGTTTAATCACGCGGTGTAACATTTTCTAGACTGAGTAAAAACTGGGAATTGCGAGATTTGGAATCCGGTGACGTCACAAACTCGCCTGCTAGCCGCAACCCCCTGTCCTATAAACTCGCCGGAATACGCTACCTCTGTAGTTTACAAGCCTTGCGCTATTACAGCTATGCAATTTTTTGGCGTGTTACCAGTCCGACAATGAACTGTTTTAGAGAGCGTGTACTAAAAGTTTATTTTATGTACTGTTTTTTTTTCTTTTTCAATGACAATAAATTTATTCTGTAGGTAAAAAATACATAATTACGTATAATCTTATGACATCTTATGACATTAAACTAAGTAAAATATTTCCTCTAGCTCAAGATTTTTAGGGAAAGTACCCATAACGCAGGCGGCATTTCCCCTTTGAATAACGTCTTAGGAAAGCTCTTGATCGAGAATCACCGTTTTAAGCCACAAGTTTGTTCCTTATGTCAAAGATCAGTGTCTTAGCCTCAGCTCACCAAGATCCCATGGTCTCAACCGCGAAAGCAATAAATTAATACCTATGTAGCAGATCTCAGTACTTATTTCTCATTTGCTTAGATAAAGATTTTAACCTCGGCCTTCTGTTTTGGAACATATCCCATGACAAAGGACTTCGTTAAGAATCAGTAGTTTTTCCTAACAGACTATATAGAAGGAAAATTCTACTTACAGAATGACACTGCTACATATATCCATTTCGAAAGAAAAAAAACTTTTGCTACCGATCCTATCACCAGAAACCTATTATAAACATTTATAATAATAAAAAATGCATTTTGATATTTATAAGTAGGCTATTCATTAAAATTCTAATGCTTTCGTAGGAAACACACAAATAACATAAAATATTATGTTACACAAGACGATAATTCATTTTTATCGAATGACAATAAAAATTAATGTTATCGTCTTGTATAATAAAGAATAATTTGTGACGAATCTAACCATTTTCTCAATTAAACTGTTTTATTTTGGTTTTGAGTCAAAACAACACACTGTATTATGAAAAACAAGTTTTTAAAAATATCCAAATAAATAATAGAATTCAGAATTGTGTTAGAGGTTTTGAATATCCCTGTGTTATTGTGATTGTGTTTACAGGTCCGAATGGCGGTGACCCAGAAGCGATGTGGCCTAATGGAGTGTTCCTGCCCCCTGATGACGAGATACAGTCCTTGTTAGACCTGCAACATCCCGGAGACGTTCTGCAGAGACTGGGTGGGTACTCCAATTAACTCTGTTCTTTGTTTGCTTCACATCTAACACCATTACTCCATTTCATTCTCTATGCAATTCAACTAAATTGCTTCCACATATTCCGTAAGTACGGAGTAAGCAACTATCTGACTCTTCTATTGTTCTGTTGACTTTTCCCCTTATTCTCCCCTCAATGGATTGCATTATATCACTATAATCTATCACTATAATACCTCAATTGTAGCAAAGACCCTGTGATGAAAGAGGTCATTTAGAATTGTAGTTGTTGGGGTTTTATTTCCAAGAATGACAAATCCTTCTTCTTCTATTTCTACCATCATGCTTTAGACATTTCTGCCTGTTACAATCTACATTATTGTCTCATTCATGTTTTTTTTTAAAGGTATACCTATACATAATTCTTAGAGTAGTATAGTAATCTGTCGAGTGTCATTCTCTGAGGAAATCCACTTACTTCTGTATTCTTTTGCTTTATCGTTCAGGTTATACAGAGTGTTCGTGAATAACACCGAAATACTTTATCTTTGTATAGAGGGGACACATACAAGCAACTTTTATTAGGAGATTTTTTCCTCTGTGGATTCAATGTTACCTGTTACAGCATAAAATCTCCCGCTGACTTCTATCAATTCCGGACCTCAATTTCAAATAATTAGGTTAAATTAATACATTATTATTCACTTAGTTAACCGGACCGTAGATTTGAACCCCAGCTAAATTCAACGAGACTGAAATGATTTTAAATTAACAGATTACGCTCTTTTGAGGAACGCCTTGGTGACGTATTATTATAAATACGTATTATAATTATAATTAGTTAATACTTGCTAATCTCATTATAAAATAACTACGTTTTGTTATTCTCCATGCAACAACTGCAGGTTGACAAAGAGCACAAAAAATAAATGAATCCACAAGGCATTCCAGATGGGGCAGTTCCCCCTTGCCCTCCCATACCAACGCCCATGGACAGAATGAGACTAATCCAATAACACAATTTTATTTTCTAGATCATGAAGAAATTCTCGACCCTTTGCTCCTGACAGGACAGAAAGCGATCCACGTCGTAACCCTACTTTTCAGCCATGGAGAGCTGTTTTACGACGAGGTGCCTCACGCCCGGGCCCTCTTGAGACATCAGCAGGAGAGGATTGACAATGGCCTGGAGGGACATCGCCTCGGGAGCAATCGTCCAGAATCGCCCTTCTATAGGTGGAAAGGGCGTAAGGCACAGCAGAGAGTTTTGGAATACCTGTAAAAATCATTTCTAGGAGTGCTCCAGGGATCAGCAGTACAGTAAAGAATGAGGCGTTTTTTTGAAAGGTATTTCTCAATAACAATTCGTAATTATATTTCACATTTTTATAAATTTTTATTCCATGAATGAATATTGATTTGTTAGCGTTTAAGGGTGGACATACAGCTTTTGGTGAAATTCATAGGTGAGAAAAAGGGAAATTTCATAATTTTTTTCGTCAGCAATGAATTGCTCTACAATCTTGTAATCTGGCATGTTCCTTATTGACTGCCTCTGCTATCACATACTATTTTCAGAATTAATTAAACTGTTACAGTTATGGGTAATTATCGTTACAAAATGCCAGCCTCGTTTCTTGCACTAAAATGCCGTTTCCGTGATAATTCCACAAATGGCAATATTTTTCAGTGATTCTTTTTTCTATCTATTTGAAAATATCATATGAACAATATCACCTACAATCTTTGGAATTTCTACAGTAAAGTATTAAAAATAATTTTTTTATAAATTTTATTTTTATTAATGTATATATACTGATTATTTTAATTTTCTTGTCATTATGTTTATGATCTAACTGAAAGCTTGTAATTTTTATGTAAGTGTATATTTTGTTGAAAGATATTCTTTGTCTGCAAGGCAATCTGCGTTATGCAGAAAGATTACATAAATAAATAAATAAATAAATATAATTAATAAACTATTAATGTTAAACGAATGATTATAGATAGTGTTGTTCATATGGCATTAACAAATACACAGAAAAATCACTCAGAAATCTTGATATTTGTAGAAGTTATCGAGGAAACGGCATTTCAGTGCATGAAACGTGGCTGCCATTTTGAAACGATAATTACCAGTAACTGTAACAGTTTTGATTAATTTTGAAAATAGTATGCAATTTTAGAAGAAGTCAATAAAGAGTTTATCAGATTGCAAGATTGTAGAGCAATTCATTGCTGAAGAAAAACATAATTAAATTTACCTATTTCTCACCTATGAATTTCACTGAAAGCTGTTTGTCCCCCCTTAATTACATTAACTGTTACTAGGATTTAATCCCAAATTATGATAATCTGTAGTTTATTCATTTACAGCTAGTTGGTATAGAATTGCGCTTTTAAGTAATTTTAAGACTATTTGATAATATAATCTACTTATAAAGATTCTAACGGTATATATATCCTTCTAAAAAGTAATCAGTAAAATTGCAATTTTACCTACCACAAAAATTCTTTTTTGATTTGTTTGTAAGGCCACAGCCACGACCAAAGGCTTCAAGGCTAAAAACTATTGGGCTATTCAGTGGAAAAACTGCCTGGGACGTTACTAAGTCCAAAATTAATTATTAATGACCAAACAAAAAACACAATACTAATGTTTCCAAGTACATTGAATGATTTTTTGTTAACATTAGACTGAATATTAGTAGCAAAAACAACAGTGATGACGATGTAGCAGAAGCAAGAATGATACTAATACGCTAATACTAACGATTGCTAAAATGTAACGATTTCAATTTTATTTCCAAGGCCCTGCTTCATAGAACTTCCTAAAAATATTAGTTAATAACATTTGAACTCATATTATTCATTAGTTATCAAAATCTTGTTTCATAGAGATATGAACACTACTCGTAAAATTTCTTCACTAATATTATTAGTTCATTAATCAGCTGATTGATTTGGAGGTTATGTCTGGATTTTTTTTCCCCTTCTTAGTCTTTTGTCAATACTATTTCAAATCAGGTCGGTCTACATATATCTTCATAAACGTAACAAATAATAACTAGCTCTAAGAAATTAATAAATCTGCCAGGCACTTATTCAAGATAGCAGTAGACTTATGTACTAAAATCTAACCTCAAATCCTAAAATACTTGTTATTACAAAAATCCCTTTGATAGCGTATGTAAGCGTTTTTCTAATTTGATAATGTTATTAGTTCTGCAGTGTATGTAACAGATTACTATTAATATTAGCAATATTTAGTAATAATTTAGAGTCATGAACAATGGCGGTACCCACTTTGTTATATGGATCTGAAGCTTGGGCAACAAAGAAAAAAGATGTCAAACAAATTGAATCTTCAGAAATGAAGTTTCTTAGAGCGGTGAAAGGCTGTACAAGAATAGACCATGTAAGGAACGAGGATATAAGACAAGAATTAGGAGTACAACAAATAATAGAAACAATGATAGGGCCTACAGTATAAAGAAAGATGGAGAGAACAAGTTTTGCACATGTCCCCTACAATAATACCGCAGCAAACTATGCTATATAAACCAATAGGAAGATGGAGTGTCGGGAGACCGAGGACAAGATGGTGAAGCCGGAACAGGCAAATGTGCCTAATCCTGGATTCTCAGAAGAAGAAGAACTCCTAACTTATGTTATTAGAAAATTTTCTTATGAAAGAGAAGACTAATAATAAAACTAATATTATTATGTATTTGCTAATTATATGAGTGTAAAAGTTCTACGAAACAGGGCCCAGAACTAAATTACGAGTAAAAATTACATTTTCCAAAAAGTAACAATTACAAGGAAATGGGATCAAAAATGTAATCCAATTACTTTCTATCACTGATTATATCGTTATTGCATACGCGGAAGGCTGTCAGTCTCCAAAGCGTTGTCATTAAGTCTGGCTTTGTAATTAGTTTATTACTTTATATAGCAATTCCTCTGCACAAAATTGCAATCATTTTCTTGCGGTGTGAAATCATTTTTCTATAAGATAGCCCGAAGTAATACAGTTGATAATTTGTTTGGATTATCATTGTCCTTAGTGTATACTGTTATTTTCATGTTTTTAGCAATTTTATGTTACACATTGAAGCTATGAAATCGCTGCAGCTTCATTACTGCAGTTGCTCTTCCTTGTTTTATAATTGCTCGTTATGGCATAATTACAGGGAAACTTTTACCTAGTTCACTGTGCGTCGTGACTTACACTTAATGAACAAAATTCACTGCTTATTATTACGCAGAAAGTATGCAGTGTTGCAGCCAAAAACAGTTCGTTGTCACGCCGAAATAAAGGAGCGCAACAGTAATTCATTAAAAAGTCTTCAGCTCCGTCTAACAATACTTCAGGGAAGGACATGAACCTGCCTACTCTATCTTCGGGTGTCCATTCGTCCTGTTTTTCTCGGGACAGTCCCGTTTAAAAAAAAATGACCCGCTGCCCCAAAAGTTTGATTGGGGACACTCAAATGTTAATACCGAAAACCCGTACTCAAAGTGCATTTAGGCTACTTTATTTACATTTCTAATGTTTGCTTTTGTATATTCTAAAAATATGAAATAGTACCGAAAATAATTATTAGAGACGTGCATATTGTGGAAGTGTAGTAAATTAATTATGCATATATTTTTTTTTTTTTACTTTTTAACATTATTTTCATTCTATTGTGTAAAATTGTTTCTAATGTGTTGTATTAACAGTAGTAACACAACACAGAGAAAGCAAAACTAATTAGTGAATTCTAAGAAAATAGTCATAACCAGGGCCCAGATTTTGATGACATGTCATCTTTTAACTGGAGCATCATGGACGTTGCCAACTAGTGCAGATATTGTGATCATGATTCCTAGATTATATAAATGGTAACTTTAGGGTCTTTTTCATATTTTTCCCATTTTTCATTTTTAGAAGGTAATGTCATGATTTGGTTATTTTACAGTCATTTTTTTTCTTTTCAGTGTCTATAAAGTCATGGTAGGATTTCAACAGTACGGTATAGTAAAATTTCCATTATAATTACGTACTTTTTAAATTTATTTTCAGACGCGTCCCCATAAATCATTTAACACATTCATGCTTTTTTCTTTGATGTACTGTACCTGGAGCTTAGTCGTGTATTATAGACGTAGAAATGCAGAAAGGAAACTTGATCACTGTTAGGCCTATAGTTATTCCATTCTGCGGTAAATCAGGCTGTCAAAGACTAAGGAATAAACTTCTGTCTTTTGCAATTCTACTCCAGTGTATATAATATATTTTTCTTGTCTCATATAAACTTGCTCTGTAAAATGTATATTAGGAGATATATTACTTTATAACATTCACAATATGCTATTATTATTTATTGCCTTTAATTTGGTATATGCTAAGATTTTGCGCAATTATTCCGACTCAGTATAGCTTTGAATATACGTTCCTTATAAATACATTTATGATATTTTCTTTCCTTAGTCTATGACTTGCTTATATGAATTGCCAGTGAAAATGCTGGTCTGGTACGTCATTTGTCACTAATATCACATCTTTGAGATGTTCGTTTGTAAATAAACTTTATATAGAATATAGATAGATTTCTCATTCCAATATAAAATGTAAGTTAAGTAACGTGTATAGGCGAAGGAATATTGTATGCTGTTCTTTATCAATATTTTTTATTCCATTTGTATCATTTCTACACATAAACAAAGTATTTATGTTTTATTTATAGCCTTACTAATGCTTGTACATTGCTCCTTAAATATAATTTATTGTTTGCGTACCTCTAAGTCAAAGGGAAGAATATAATAAAAGTGCTTATAGAATACCCATTAATCTTATTAATTCCTAGCACAATCCTTAACATTCCATTCCAGCCAGTGAACTGAACGTCGCAGAGACTCAAGAAGGATGAAAGAAGAAAAGTTCAAAAGATGTTTTATTCAGAGAGCTGCTGGAATTGCAGATGGGCTACTGGAACACTATGTTAGATAGGTCTACCGGTAATGGTAAGTTATGTATAAAGTCAACAGTAGTTTGTTAGCATTGAGTTCATTACCATGGTAAATATTATTATTTCTAATTCGTATATAAATCCTTCCAAACTAGTTTCTGTTTTTCTTTCTGTCTATATTTCATTCTATAATTCTCTCTCTCTCTATAGTCCTATTTTTCTTTCCTCCAATAGTACGTACTTTATTATTCCTTTGTTGTTTACCTTTCTTTCCTTTCTTGGTCTATATATTTTTCTCACTGTAGGCCTATATTTTATTTCTACCTTCCTTCCTCGCTACTTTCCTTCATTGCAACCTTCTTTATTTCGTTCATTTACGACAGGGTTGCTCAATAGGCGGCCGTCGGCCTCATTCTGTGCGGCCCAAAAATACCAATTAATCTTTTTTTCTTTCTTTATCTTAGTTTTACCTCTCCCTTTAAGGATTTAAGTGACCCAAGCCGCCCGGGCCTTACAGGGCCGCGACCTGTCGGGAGAGGGATTATCGGTGGATCACATACATACTTTTTTACCAGACAAGGAAATGGAGGCCCTCCCTGGATGAGTGATCAGCCCAATGCCGGGGCCACTTCCGAGACAACACGAACACATAGGACGAGACACACCATTCACACACACATACACTCACTCCAAACAAGGCGAGGATGATAATGACGGCCAGGGCCTAAACTTACCCCACATTTGTCTCACAGGTGAGGAAAAAACCCCTAGGTAACTTGTCCCGACCAGGAATCGAATCCGGGCCCGCTGCGCGAGAGGAGCGAACGCATCCCCTACGCCACAGCGGTGGACAAATACCAATTAATAAAATTTAAATTATTTTTTTCTTTATAAGTTAGTTTTATATTATGGATAGTTTTGACTTCGGATAACCTGCTGCTTCTATATTCCAAACTACATTCTATGGGTAAAGGATAAAATTTAAATATACAACCTAAACTATCTTACACAGATCATCCCATTTTTTACAAAACTGACCTTGATACCTTTTGTAAATTAGCGGGATAATGACCCTCTTCAGAACTTGTTAAAAATATCAACAATATCTTTGGAAATTGATTTTGGGGAACTTGTTATTTCCCACGAGCGCCCACTGTGCTCTCATTAGTGTGTAGGCCTACTGCATTTTAACAAATAATTTACGGTATCCATCTACCCCTAAAATCAGAATTTTTCACCAAAAAATCATTTTCCCCCCCTTTGTCTCGTTAGAAAGCTTGATTTCTGTAGTTTTCAAACATATATAACATGTTTGGGTTTTCTCTATTATTGATTGACCAAGCGGGTCCTCCTGCGAGTTGAGAAACATCCAAATACAGGATTACTCAAACTTTAACTACATTTTTCTCTTATTTCAAAATTTTCAGCATTTCTTAACTTTCGGCTTAAGAAAAATGTACTTAGAATTGAGCTATTGAATTCATCTTTTAAACACCAAAATGAAGCTTAAACATATAGCTAGTCTGTATACTAGAATCAAATAAATGAGCCTATGGTAAGGATCCTGACCCCTTATCAAAAGAAAAATAGAGTAATTATTTTTTTAGACTTCAGGAAGAAAAGAAAAATTAAACTACCTTTGATAAGCACTCCAAAGATGATGCTAGTATGTAGACATATGTATGAAATGGGGAACATTTTAGTGTAAAAATCACTGTTCTAGTGTAATTGGAAGTAGAGATATGCTTGCCGAAAAAAAATACATTTTTTTTTTAATCTTCCTCTGGTGCCCCCAAATTTTTAATTTTTAGTTTTTATTATTGAAACCCTTTCATTTTATGACAAATAACATGTGATCAAATTTTTAAAGTGATGAAGAGGAAATTGTATTTTTTTATATCTAGGGTTGATGGATACCTTAACTGTATCCAAAAAAATGCTTTAAAGTGTTTTGAATTTTAATAAACTATAATTTTACTGCATCCAAAGAACGAGATCTCATTAACGTGTACTGCCGTTTAATAAATAACCATTTTAATTTGTAGAAATAATTTTACGGCATTAAAAAATGTATGGCCCGTGATGTCAACACACGTCATACAGTAGTCCTCGTAAGTAAAGAAGTTTGCCCACCCCTGATTTACGGTTCTGTCTTCTTTCGTTTCATTCTTTCTTTCACTCATAGATAAGCATAGATGCATTCTTTTATTATTATTATTATTATTAGTAGTAGTAGTAGTAGTAGTAGTAGTAGTAGTAGTATCAGTAGCAGTAGCAGTAGTAGTAGTAGTTTCAAAAGTACTTTCACTTGTCTTCTTGAATCTTAAACATTCACAAATCACAAGGGAACAGTCGACCTGTGAAGGAAAAGAATGTGATTTGGCCTTAGGGTTACGGGGATGTCAGAATAAGGTTGACTGCTGCCCAATAGGGCAAAGACATTCAATAAAAGATAGCACACCTACCTTATCGCATCTTTTTCTCCCAAGATATCTGGAATGGACAGTAGACTGTCTCCGAATTGTAATAACCAGGGCCCGGATTCTAATGACATGTCATCTTTTTATTGATTCTACTTAGACATTGCCAACTTGTAGATAAATCCTAATCATAGCCTCTAAATTATAGAAATGCATTTTTATTGGGTCATTTTTTGTCATTTTATGCAATTTTATACTTTTAGGGCATTTATTTCAATTTTACATCATTATTTTGTAATTTTCGTGTCATTTCCTTCCTTATTTAGTCATTTTTCATGTATTTACATTGAGTATATTAACTTTTTTGTCGTCTTTTTTTCTCATAGGTTAATATTTAAATAAATTACTAGGTTAGTATAATGCATCATTTTTTGTAGGATCTGTTTTAAAAACTACTTTCTTACTTTTCTTCTCAAATGCTCGAATCAAGAACAAAGTTTTTAGACCTACAACATCCTTTCTGCGTTCACAGTTTTTACAATTATGTACAAATTAGTCTATGAATTTGTGTACAATAATTTTTTGTAATTAAAATATCAGTTTTTTGGTCATTCTTTACAATTATTAAATCATTTTCTTTAATATTTAGGGTCATTTTATGGGTCATTTTTCCAACAGTTTTAGGTCATCAGAATCCGGGCCCTGGTAATAACGTAGCTTATATTATACTAGCTTAAAAGACCCGGCGTCGCCCGGGTTTTGTATTTTGTAATTGGAAATTAACTTATGAAGGATTTTCAATTTTAAATTCTAGGTCCTTATATAGGCATTTATAATTTGAAATAGGAAGAACGACTTATTACACTCAAACTATTCCCTCAGAAAACGCTTGATATAGTTTTTTATGGCTCATAGAGGATCTAGAATTTTGCATCCCATCGCTTGTACAGTGCACAGCAAGCCTGGTAGAGGTTTAAATAAGAAGAAACAGAAATTCCAGTAACATAAAATTGTAATATCGAGGCGGGAAATTTCCCACTCTTATGTTACCATAAAACCGTTTTGGAGATGAAATTAAACAGAAAGCATTATCACTTTCATACTTTTCTCTCCAAAAGCCAGCGATATAATATAATAATATACACATTACCATACCTCGTTTTGTTTTCTCTATGTCCAGGGTAGAGAAAGTTATGTGATTCCATTATTTTAGTGGATTTCATTCTGTAATATTTATTTATAACATGAATTATTTTGATAACTTCTCTTATTTGTCAAAAGTGCATTTCATTTGTTTTTTCCAAGCCCATCTGATACCATTTGGCAACAATATATTCTGTGATTTGGAATGGATAATTCTATGTAAAAAGGGATTAAGTATTTTCAAAAACATTTAATTTTTGGCATTTAGAATCAGAATTTTTCAAAATCCTTTCTTAGTGAGCACCTACATTATGAAACGAAGGTACTGTCAAAATTCCAAGTCTCTACCTGTTATAGTTTAGGCTGTACGTTGATTCCTGTCATTCAGTCAGTCAGTCATTCATTCAGTCAGTCAGGACAAAGCCTTTTATATATATAGAGATAATCAAAATAAGTAATTTTTTTTTAATAGTTCTTTCTTTTGCTCGCCCTGTACCACTGCACACGACTCATTTACACAAGCTTTCAATTTGCAGGATAGCCCGCCTTCTTGATGTGAGGATCAGAGGCAGTGTGTAATGAGAAAACACCACTTAATCCGGTGTCGGCACATAAATCATCGGCTTCTTTAAATCCACTTACCGGCGCTTTACTTGTCAGAGTTAGTGAGCTTCTTTTGTAGCGTTCTTCTCTGTGGGTAATGGAATCAAAGTGGACCCCTTAATTCCACATGGCAAGCAACTTAATCAAAAGAGGTTTATAACATGATGCTATACGACCTGTAAGAATTATGTATTTCACGATTATTCTTCTGCTTCATCTGTCCGTAAATTTCAGCTTACAGTTTGAAAGAATAACTGCCTATTGCAAACGTTAACATTATGCGAATTTCGGAAAGTTCTACGTGGTTGTGCGGTTCATGGTCCCTAGACCCCAAACCATCGTCGACTCAAAAGTTTGCATACTGTATTTATACAATAATTATATCTATAACATTTTATAGTCACTATAACTGCCGTAATTTTGCACAAATTAATTCCAGAATGATACATAATATGTAGAGATGGAAAATCTAGGCTTCCGCGCGTGTTTACGGTATAATTTAGTTAATTTATTTGGCCTGGTAGATATATAACCATGTCTTTTCTTCCCCTCTACCAAGATTCTAAAAAACTACATCACAATACAAAAATTACAAGAAAAAATACAATAAGAAAAAAAAAGCTCTGACACTAAAGTTAAAATATGAATTTACAATAATAATACTACTACTAATAATAATAACAACAATAAAAATACTGCAAAGTAATACAAATGAAATTTATCACTTGTGACTTTTTAGCTTATTTACATCCTTAACATTACATTTTTATGTAGGCCTACAAAGCGATAAACCTTAGCGAGTTAGGTAAGTTTTTGTTTTAATTGTCTGAACTTTTGACAGTCCCTGACATTCACGGGCAAAGAGTTCCATAATCGAATTATTGTGGAAATGGTGACATGAAAATTATGAACTACTGTCCATTCCAGATGTGTTGAGAAAATAAGTAAACAGTGCAGTGGTTGTAAAGGGAAAAAAGCGCGGTTCACCAGCTAGCAAAACTCAAGTTGAAATTTATAACACTTAAGTGCTACTTTCGAAATTAATTATGGTAATACTGAACATACCATATGTACAATACTTTCAAAATTACGTTCACTTGTCTTCAATCTTAGGATTCACAAATCACAAGGGAACTGTCGAACTTGAAGCGAAAGAATATGATTTGGGCTCAGGGTTGCGGGGATATGTCTGAATAAGGTTGGCCGCTGCCCAATAAGGTAAAGGCATTGAAACCAAGATCGCATACCTACCTTATCGATCCGCGTCTTTTTCTCTCAAGACATCTGGAATGGACAGTAGACTGTCGCCGAATTGTAATAACGTAACCTATATTACGAATGGATTGCCAACAAGAACATCAGTGCGAATGGCTTAGACTAGAGTTATTAGGCAGCAAGCCTTACTCTCATCTAACCTAATTTAATCTAATCCATATAACTAACCACATAGATTTATAAGAAGTTGTAAGGACAAAAAAATCAATGAAGACGCTTAGGAACATGATAGATAAAACGCAGACAACCACTGTTTTTTATAATCTACTTTGTGATTTGGCATAAAGAGATTTTCCCAAGACTCGCAAGACAGCCCTGTTCCAGTGGCCCACATGTTTTTATTGAATTTTACAGTAGGCGCTGCAAATCAATGCGTAGAGGCGCGGCACAAAACTTCTTGAGGAAAGATCCCCCCCCCCCTTCCCGCATCTCGCACAAGCATCGTGCCGCACGCAGCTGAAAAGAAGGGATTTGTGCTTTGCTACTAAGTTCATTAGCAAAGATTCGTTAAACTAGTTTAATTATTAAGCAAAACTAGTTTTAAAATATCAGTATTTCGGTGTTATTACTAATTAGCATGCGCTGGCGGCTTCGCCCGCGTTTATTAATTCAATTAAGGGGTCGGGGAAGTTAGTGCTAGCCCCCACTTTGCACTATTTATATATTTTTAGTTGCTATTTATTCCAATGTTTCTGAGCATTCTGTCGGTAAGTCTTGTTAGTAACATAATATGTAAGCCTACCAAAAAAAGATAAAAATACAATTTGCAGAATTGAGAAAACTTTAAGAATGGAATATCTCAAAATGAGGTTTGGTGTGTTAGAATTGTCTTCCCTCAAATCTTTCGATTGCCAGATATTTTTAAATGGCGTAGGGCAGGGGTTCTCAAACTTCCTTTATTCGAGGACCCCTTTAATTAATTATTAATGTTGTCATTTCGGACCCCTAAAAAAAGACCCTTTACTATTTTTACTAATTGTGTAGTAATAACCATCTGAAATGTATTTAATTCAAAACGAAAAGATATAGGATAGAAAAAGAAAGCAGTCTGTTTGTTTTGATAGTTTTATTTCTGACATTGAATTCAATTGCAAAACGATAGGACTCTTAGTATTAATTATAAAAAATTACCAATGGAACAGTTATATAGTAAAATACCACTAATTTCAGTGAGAAGGATGGTGTTGTTTTTTGCTTTTGACAATCTCTGAAATATTAGGTTTTATTTTTGAAAGTTTCAGCCTTAAATCTACTTCAATATTCAATATACAAAAATCTCTCGCGGACCCCTCAAACCATGCGGGGGTCCGCGGACCACACTTTGAGAACCACTGGCGTAGGGGATGCGTTCGCTCCTCTCACGCAGCGGGCCCGGGTTCGAATCCTGGTCGGGACAAGTTACCTAGGAGGGGTTTTTTTCCTCACCTGTGAGACAAATGTCGGGTAACTTTAGGCCCTTGTGGTCCACGGATATCATCTGGCTGTCATTATCATCTTCATCCCATCCTCGCCTTGTTTGAAGTGAGTGTGTGTGTGTGGTGTGTCTCGTCCTATGTGTTCGTGATGTCTCAGAGGTGGCCCCGGCATTTGGCTGATCACACATCAGGGGGTGGCCCTCCATGTCCTTGTCTGGTCAAAAAAGTATGTATGTGTTCCATAGATAATCCCTCTCCCGACAGGTCGCGGCCCTGTAAGGCCCGGGCGACTTGGGCCGCTTAAATACTAAAAGGGAGAAGTAAAACTAAGATAAGGAAAGAAATAAAGAAGATTAATTGGTATTTTTGGGCCGCTTGGGTCGCTTAAATATCCCTACAAGGGAGATGTAAAACTCAGTAAAGATAGATAGATATTTTAACAGCAAACTAATTCTAGTACTGTATTTATTTAATAGTTAGATAATTCACAGAGACAGCTAAAACTATTAATAAAATCAGGATGTAGACTTAAAAGCACCGTGCACACCAATACGTCTTGTTGCCAGTGTGTGGCCTCTTCAAATGTGAGGTCACACCTATAAAATTACCAGATGTGTTTTCATCTGGTAGCCTCGCTTATCGAACTTTAAAATTGAAATCGGATCAGGGAATTCTCAAACTAGAACACAAATAAATTATCGGTTCCCTTGTCCCAATTCCCATATTAGTGGCGATGAATGAAAAACGGGATGTAGTTAAATTCATTAGACCCGCGATCACCGATTGTTTCGAATCGTTAAACATCGTTCCAACCTAACAAAACACGATCTGGGCGAAAGTCGTTAATTTTAATATCGTTTCGACGGTGCAAATTATATTAAGCTACTGCGTGCTGTTTATTCAATCACGCACCCAATTTTTAAAAATCAGTTCAGTGATTATGTATGTGCCTTATGTTTTGCTGTTTGTTGTTAAATAAAACACATATAAACTTTAAAGTTGATACTATTGTATAGACACACTTTCACAGGTACTGATGTATAAATTCTTCATATCAAAATAAAATCACGTAAACTGATGTAACAAAGTGCCAGAATGCTTTTGTTTAATCAGTGATAATTGCAATTATGATATGCAGAAAATAAGTTATTTTTTTAATCGATTTCCGAGTTAAGCTCCAGATCGATTCATTAAGCAGGGCTTAAGGAAGGACAAAGGTCTAGTTTGATAAGCATAGGCTACGTGAAGGAATATGTAGGTAGTGGTATTTGTCAAAGCAAGCTATATTACAACTTCCAAAGCCGTATATAAACACTGTAAAAAATATGTTGTCATGATAACTGATTTGCATTTGATAAATTCTGCCTAATATATTACCATTAAATAGGCTCTAATTTGGGTATTACCCAGGTACCGGTCAACCGATTTGGTCCAATATCAGTAGGCTTCTTCCCATGGACGTTATAGATGCGTATACCACGTTTCATGAAAATCCGATAAAGCGTATTTGAGTTGTCGCGCGTACAGACACAGGACATTTTCCGTCCATCTTACAATCTCATAAAGTACCATTCTGGCACTTAATACTGTATAAAAGCATAAATTTAATTTATAAAAGATTAATACATTACTATTTTATGTACAATATGAGGATTTCCCCTCTTTATGACTGTCTTCAGTGGATACCAGCTCATCCACTAAAATTTTTCTCATCGATTCTATGCTTAGAGCGCACTGATGATTTGACTTCGTGATTGCTTATATAAATATACGAATTTAGCTCTGAAAGGGTTAATAAAATAAAATCCCTACAAAAGAAAATTAGCAACATTTTTGCTTTACTGCTCAATTCAATTTATTTATTCAAAATAGGGGCATGATGTGTGTCCACTTATGAACTAATAGGCCTATGTGTATTTATTTATTGACAGAAAAAATGAGCCTGATGTCCGAGGATCACAAGGGCCTGAATTTACAGGACATTTGTCTCACTGGCGAGGAAAAACCGAAAAACCCCCACCTAGGTAATTTATCCCGATCAGGAATCGAACCAAGGCACCCTGCGGCACAGAGGTGGGCTAATAAGATCTCTACAAAATAAAATTCACAAAATTTTTATTTTACTGCTCAGTTTGTATTCGGTAGGAGCAATGGGTGTGCCCTGTTATAAACTAATTTAGCCGTAACGAAAGTCTGTAGAACTGGCCATAAGAATGCCAACTTCATATTCATGTAATTCTTCATTAGCGTGTTGGGAGCAATACACGCTAGCGTCATACGTCGCTCCCATTTGGGTTAAACATCATGTCTTGGGCTTGCGAGCACATTGATTATATTCCCCGCCTGATATACTAATACACAGATCAATAGGAAACTTCCCAGACTTGTGAGATAAGCTCTCTCATCACTTAAACATCAGGTTTGACGCTTACTTTAAAATGAAAAAAAATCTATGAACATCAACATAAAATATTTAAATATTAAAATATTCGCCGAGATGCCAAGTGCCTACTTTGCGTTTTTTCAATCTCATATACTGTATGGTACCAGGATCTGGGGCCACTCCAGCAGAGTGCAGATGGTTTTGCGATTACAGAAAAATGCTGTGCGCCTTCTACCCAATGCTCATTATATGAGCCACTGTAAACCCTTATTTGTATCCAACCAAATTCTGATAGTTGTCAATGTATATGTACTTCAGTGCCTTCTGTTTATTAAGGAAAGGGAAAGTACTTTCCCTGTAAACAACGATATACACGCCTTTGAAACCAGAAATAATATGAACATTCATGTAAATAGACATAGAGTGACAAAAGCTTTAAAATGCTCTCCTGTCACGGGTGTACCAATTTGTTACCAGTATCAATACGTAACTTAGGCCTACCAATAACCAAATTCTCAAATGTTCTCAAAACTTGGTTGCTGAGGAACCCATTTTATTCAATCATCTTAAAAATGTACAATAGCACAGTATGCAATGAACAAGTTCACTGCCTTCTAAAGAAATTAAGAAGGCAGTGACATATTGCATACGACTGTTTTTGTTCAGTCATAATTAAATCTTCAATTTTTTAGATTTTAGATTCATAAAAAAAAGAAAAAAGACGTCTGCTGACCGCGGCAAACAGATCTTAACAAGTTCTCGTAGTTCTTGTCTTTTGCGATAGATGGCAGGTGATTACGTACGGTCAAGTCGAAGCTTGGTCTTGGCCATTTTATTTAAACGAACGGACTTTTACAAGACGAAATTAATTCACTTTAGTATAATATTAAAGTGGACACGAACAGAATTATTTTATTTTAAATATAGGCTATTTATTAGGCAGTTTCATTTGCTGCTTTCTTAGGTTTCAAGCTCGTTCCGTGTTCGATAGTAACCTATACCACACCTTACAGACTTACAAATTAAGAAAAAGTTTTACAGAAATAACAAAGAATTCTATCTATATTAATAAAAATGAATTTCCAAAATGTATGTTGCCACATCACTTGAGAACGGCTCGACCGATTTGGTTGATTTCTTTTTTGTAGTGTTCGTAATTGTCGGGACAAGGTTTGTATGAAATAATTTTTTTGGAAAATCCACGGGAAAAGTCGGAAACCTGAAATGAGGCAGAGTTAGAGAGTTCTGCTGTCAATTGTTTACTTAACAAAAAAATATTTAAAACATTGAAGTGTGACAAAAGAAGTGTGACATATTCACAGTTTGAGAGTTCCGCTGTCACATGTTTTCATAACAAAAAAAAATTGTGAGTCTTGCAACCAAGCCAAATCGAAAGTGTGTATGTGGGTATGTATGTTCCCTATACAAATCTACATTTCTTGACCAATTTGCACGAAATTTGGCACACTTACCCAGTTAAGCCCGAGAAGTAATGCGATCAACATTAAAATTCAAACAAGCCTATACTGAAAAAATGAAATACAATTCAATTATCATGACAACAGTGTATTGTTTACAATGTTCACATAGGGCTTTGGGAACTATATAATACTGGGCTTTAACAAATTGTGAAAATTGTGAAAATAATTCTTGAAGAATGAAATCCACGAAAATAAAACACAATGAGATGCAGTCAAGTAACTTTCTCTACGCTCGACATGGAAAATATCATTTTCTCAATTCACATTTTGATGTAGAATAAAATGTTTATTCGTGCAATTTTTGATAAAGGATGTCAGTGTTAATAAATATCTCTTAATTACTCCTTTTAAATAAATGGTATACATAAAACATCTAGCAGTTGAGTACATAATAGTGAGCGAAGCCGCGTGCACCTGCTAGTACTTTATATAAAATACTTTCATCACCTTGTAATTAACATTTTTTGCTAAAATAATATAATATAAACCAATGAAATCTTCAATACACCCAGATTTACATGAGTACGCCTGCAAACTCTGATTCGACTGCCCGCAGTACACAGCTGTCGGAGAAGTTGCCGCGTCTTGTACATGTTTCTCTATTATAGACGCCTGCAAACTCTGATTCGACTGCCCGCAGTACGCAGCTGTCGGAGAAATTGCGGCGCCTGTCTATTATAGACAGGTCATTCTAAGCAAGAAAGGAATACAAAGGATTCGACTATATTCAACGCTGAGAAACCATGCTAAGGCAATATAAATTTGCTGTTATAATAACTGTTGAAAGATTAATTTCTCACCATCAATTCTCACATATTATAATTACGTTATTTTAAAACAAAGGGGAACAAAATCCTTTATGCGTCAATTATCACTGCAACAGTCATTTTGCCACTGATTCTAATTAGGCCTACCAACTTTGGATATTTTGATATCACTGATTTCGAAACTGGCCATGAAAATGTTCGATCGGTAACGGTTTTATGTATTCCACACATGGAAAATACTTCTCATAAATGATACAATTATACTTGTATTAACTAATTAATACGTAAGCCTATAACTTATATGAGAATACAAAATTTATTAGACATGAAATGCACTTTTCCCTATAATTGGACCCTCCTGAACAAGAATATGACAGTAAAAATTATTTGGTACCAGATTTGGAGAAAATTCTGATTTCACAGAAAATTATTTTACATTAATGTAAAATCGAAACTTCTTGAAATACTAAACCAGCTATTTTTTTTATTATTGCCACATTCGTGTTCAGGAGGGTCGAAGTATATGGAAGACATGACTTTTATGTCCAACCAAATTCTTATTGCCCTATAATTTGTATTATTATTTGGTTAATACTGTTTTGCAGAAAATGTCTTCGGATTAATGTAATACTGAAATTTTCTCGAAATTCTCAATGAACAAAATTATTTTATTATCATATTCATATTCATTGATGTCAAATTCATAAGAAAATCCTATTGCTGCCTCTGGAACACACAAAAAGTAAAAATTTGTTTCGGTTTTCGGAAGTCCTTATTTTAAGTTGGAACCTTCTTTAGATCCGTGGTGAAGGAGGGTTTGGGTTCGAGTCCCATCTCGGGCATGAGTGTTTGTGTGTAATAAGGAAAAATGGAAAACAAGGAAAACAAAACTCTATACTAAATAAATAATTCAGGAAAATTGACCTATGGCCGGCTACATTTTACTAAAAAAGACATCTGTGAGCTCATCCCCTGGTCGATTTGTTTGTCTGTAATGTCAAGGCACGCAGACATCTGAATTTTTCAACATTGACGGAAGAGCAATAATGAATGTAGGCCTAAATCGGCAAACATTGACCCATTTGGATGGAACCCACTATGAAGGGGTTTTCTGGGGCAGAAACTCGAATCTGAGGTAGTTTTTCCCATTTAATCGTGGAATGCACTCCAAAGCCGGATTTTTAGCTGTTTCGTTATAATTATTATTAATTTTAACTATTATATTTTAATTATTTTGCTCTTAATTTCTTAATTAATTATCGTGGGCGAAGCCACACCTGCTAGTTAAAAATAAAAGTGGATCGTCAAGCGTCAATGTGAAAAATAAGTTTTTACTAGATTTCGTAAGTTTACATTATAAAGGCATGCTCAAAATATAAACAATGGATAAGTAAAAATTGTCTGATAATAAGTTATGTAGAATCCCTTTTCTTTCACCAAAAATTATTTAAATAGAAAAACTGATCTACGCCAACTACGAGTATTTAATTATAATGGAACTTGAGTTGTACTGTCATATTTATCGTAGAATGTAAGAGATATTGGTAGCCTACTTGGTTAGACCCATTAGCAGGACCTCACTGACTTTCGTATTAACCGACCCCTGTTTCTAAGTTTAGTTAAAACTTGGAATAAAATACTAAATAAAATACACATAAATCACAAATAAAACGAAGAAATACACGATTATAATAACAAAAAACAAATTATTTATCCAATAAAGTACAAACGTAAATGGTGTTACTTTCACTGAATTATCTATGTATGGAGTGTTAAGGTGCTGACTCTTAAAAAAGGCGAGTTTCCCCTCTCAGAACAAGAGTCTTGTAAAGTTATGATCTTACTTTACATTTTAGTAAGAAAGAGGGAAATAAAATATTCCGTAAAGACAGTAAAATGTTATGTTGCCGGAATTTCTGTTTCTTTTTATTGTAACCAGTACGAAGAATGGTGTGTAAAAGCAAAGGGCTGCAAAAATCCTGTATGAGCTATAAAACGCATATCTAGAGTTTTCTGAGTGAATAGTTTGAGAGTGATAAATCTTTCTTCTTTGCTTCTAACTCTAGATAGGCCTACCTATATAAGGACTTGAAGCTTGAAAATCAGAAGTCCTCCATAATTTAATTTTGAATTAGACGCAAAATACAAAACCCGGGCGACCCCGGACCTTTTAAGCTTGCAGTCTATAAAAACGCTAATACACTTCTAATAGTACTAATAACCGGCTAATAACCAAGGATAAGATATTTTGTAAGGACTGTGGTGCTTATTTAAAATCAAATGTTTACAAGCTCACTGATGCCACTTATTAATCAAAAATCATATTATCAGTTGATTCAAAAATGGTACATAGGCCTCTGCATTGTTAATGCATGCGCTGCCATCTACTGGACGCTCCGTAAACAACACGCTTAGCTTCAGCTCAACCCTATCTCGGGGTGGATCTATTTCCCCTCATAATCATTGGTTTGCGACTAGTGTAAGTGAAATTTGTAGTTCGGACAGGGGTGAATTACGGACCACATATTTTCCCATTGCGGATTACAAAGTGAACATTTTTGCAAGAAGAGTCTGGTTTTTGTTCAGCTGATGTGAGTTTTTTTACAATACAGTGTATATCCCGTGTAACAGTGTGGTTTCATTTGGAGGAGGATTGACACCATTTCAGGTATAGTGATAAACGAGGAAGAATCACGGGTGTAGTTTCTGATAAGAGTGCATATATTTTACGTTCTTGTGGAGCATGGTTTAGTTTTTACATCTGATTTAAGATGTGGATACGGGGTTAATAGTAATTGTAATAAATATAAAAATGTATATACTGCAATACCGGTAATCATTGAAAGTGGAAAATTACTAGATAAAAAGCTTATTACTTCTTGCTTGTGAATATACTTTCATTTAGAATATAGTTATAGTAGATACGGAATATATAGTAATAGTACGAACATCAATACTTGACCTCCAAGGTTCTTTTATAAGCGGTCGATCTCCGTAACTGTCTGTTATTGGCCATACAGCAGTGACGTCATCTCAGATCAGAATTCAGCGGGAATTCAAATGCGTCCAACATGTTACTGCAGTGAACACTATTCTGTAGAAAACATTATTTTAGTGTCGAAATTGAAATGAAAATTAAAAAATTGGGTTCCAAAACTAGGAAATATATAAATTAGTAATTAAAATTGCAGCCTAACACCTTTTTATAAGTACATTCACAAACAAATCCCAACAAAATATTCTTTTAGGAAAACACTGTATTACTATATTGTAATTATGATTACAAAGAAATTTTAGTGGACTTTTCTGGCGAAAAATACCCGTTCATTTAATTTTAACAGTTAATTCAGATCACTATAAGCCTAGGCTAGCTGTTCAATTAGATGTCCCAGCCTTTCTTGAAAATAGCATCGATAGTACAGTAAGTTTATTTATTTTGTGCCATAAAATACAAAAATAATTTCACTCTTGAGAAAACAAAACATTTCTAGGTTACCACTGTGTATTATGATGGCCTGGTCAAAAAGTGTGGTGTGCCTGCTTTCCATGACTACATTAGACTTCTGTTTGCCGTTGTTGTGCATGGAAACTAGACATGCCACACTGTTTGACAGCCAAGATAGTTTTGAATCCAGTCATGGAAACTGAAAAAAGTATTTCATACTAAGTCTCAAGGAACAAACGTGGTAGTAGAGGTTTGACTGATAATAGTAGCTAATTGTGACTTACGATACTAGTGACACAATGGATAAATATTATTATTATTATTATAAGCTCCTAAAGTGTTTAAACTTCTTTATTTAAGAAGTTCGGCTTCGAGGTCTCTTCTTATTCCACACTCACTTGAAGAATATTAGTTAAGAAATGTATGGTATATATATATTTTTTTTTTACAATTGCACCAAATTTACAGCAATATACACTTAAACTTACAGTAAATAAATATTTTAAGATAAAGAGGTTATAAAGTAATGATTTCATAGCCATCTGAATTTGCGATTGTCAATTGCATTTATTAAGGTTATAGGTAGGGTTACCAGATTCCTAGTGGTCTAAAATATAGGACATTACAAAATGTAGGACAATGTAGATAACTCTGAGAAAATTAGATACTAAAACTATGCTACATAAATTATTACTCAAACTTGTATGCAAAGGTTTTATATTTTCTTTATACCTCTTCGCAAAATCATTAGTAAACTTACATTCTCTCTCTGGCATACGTCATACAACTGAACTACTAATTTATTATAACATTCTTGCTTCTGCATTCCACGACAAACAAAATGCAAATGGAAGATTGTAGTTTTGCTATTATTGCTGTCCAGACCAGCACAGCTCACGACTGTAGCGGTTATTCAGGGGAAGTAGGTGAGGTGCTACTTCACCTACGCATGCGCTCTTCATACGGTGCAATGCAAAGCAATGGTAGACTTTCATTCCATGCAATCTACCCTTACCAGTGTCAGGCGTCTTCCTAGTTAGACCGCTCTCTAGCTCTTCACCCAACTTCCCAGCCACGAGCCGCGCCTTGCTCACGATGCTACAATTTAACATCACTGCTCCACTGGAGTATGTTGTATGCAATCTATACCATCATGTTGTATGCAGTGCATACCATGACTGCATAAAGCACAACAAAATAAGCTCACAAAATTAAACATTAAATTTTTACCGAACTGACGATGACTATGAATGAAATGAAAGCTCAGGATGGAATTTGAGATAGATACTCCCCAGATCATGGAGAACACCCACGTGGTGAAAATTTCAGATCTCTCAGTCAAAGGGTCTCGGAGGAGTAAGCGAAATACACACATCTTAGGGTATATTTAATAGAGTATAGATAGATACGGATAGTGCTTACAAAAGGAAGGGTATTTCTTGATATTTCCAGATGAGCTTGTAACACAGTACCAAATGCTATAAAATAATCTTGACTAAATTTGATTTTCAGCTACTGTTTTCAAAATTGAAATTTCTTGTTCTGTATTATATCATCGCTGTCACTTCCTAATTGAAATGCACATTGATGATTCACTTATGCCTTTTAATTCCTAAGTGGAACATACGCCTCTCATGGAGGTTTCAGTACCTTGGACTAATTTGTTATGATTATTTTCTGAAAGAGGGCAGAGGGACAAGTGGACATCCCCTCAGCAACCCCCGAGAAAGGGTCGATGAATTTTTTCAAGAGGGGTTATTTCTTCATATTTCCAGATGAACTTGTAATTTTGACTTGGAGTTCTTTAACATGCCATAAATCTATGACACTGGGCCCCTAACTCAAAGTCCATCCCGGAGGACTTGATGCCCAGGATTTTTACGTCCTGAAAAATCCAACAACCATGGCCAGGTTCGAGTGTAAAGGATTAACTAATAAATTCCCATGTCTTACTATGAATGAGAGAAATTTGTTGCATGTTCTTCCTTACAATGAACAGTAAAAGTAATAATAAATAAGTTCGTTACTTTAAGTGATCACTAAAGTGAAATAATTTAACCTTACCTGGATAGTGCATGGTATTGGTAGTTAGTTGGACTAGGTATTTACAGAACCAATTCCATTGCTTTTATAAAATTACTTCAGCAATTCTATTACCAGATTTGGGGATGCTATGACAGTCTGCATGCTGTTCAGACACTTACAACCTATAATAATCATATTATAGGTTATACTGTTCTTAAAAACCTATAGAATTGCGGTCCTACTAATAATCCATTTATAACATTTATTCTAGGAATATACACAGCTGAGAAGAAAAATATAGACTACTAATAATCCTTGCATAAGGTTGAATGGTGCAACACTTTACACAGCCTAACACCCTTGTATAAGCTTGACTTAAATCGTCAAGCTTGACTTAAATAGTCGAGATGGTCGATATCTGTAACAGTCGTTTCATAGATGTCTGAGATTGAATTTTGAGGTTATGCTTCCATTATTCAGGTAATTTGTTAGGATACATTCGAAGCTGCTTTTGCAGAATTATAAACATTGTTCTGTTTTGTAGGACATATTTTCATAATTTTACCCATGATTACAGCTATCTGAAAACAATATAATGAAATACTGAAACTAGATTTCCTCTCGGCAGACGATACACTGCTGTTTGTTCTCTGCTTGGACAGATGGCGACTTGGCGTTCTGCAATTGCATGGTTTCTTCACAGCCGCGGGCTAGTAACGACATCACCAGCATGCTGTGTTTGATGACATTTCACATTCAGACCTGGTGTAATCTTTGGCAGTTAGGCTGGGTTTATTAGTAACACAGCTTATGTAGAACTTGCGCAGTGATCAACCAAACAACCGTTCAATGCAAATATAAGCAATTTATTAGTAAGGCTGTTGATATATATAAACTCATTTTGTTCCTAAAAACACAAAAAATTAAAGAAAATCATCAAGAAGTGGACACTTATGTAATCTGAAATAGCATCATTTATAGTGGTTACTCACAAGATTTGGCAGGTGGTCGTACATTGAGAGAGGTGGGGAAGGCAGGGGAATGGTGCACAGAATTAGTGTCATCATGAAACACTGTAGTAAACTCAACGATGTTGATGATGGTTATATGTTGTCACTAGAGCTATCTATCACTAAATTGACCTAACCTAACCTATCACAAACCTTGTTCATGTCTAAATGTATGACACAAAATGACCAACATAACACATGCAGAAGTCATATGCCACTTCTAATCTAATATCACTGTTGGTAACCTAATAAAACCTAACCTAGAATCTACCTGCCACTAACCTAGTTGCCCACCACTAGCCTAGAGACATTATCCATGACAGGGTAAACTCTGTGCAAATTCAGCTAGCCTCAAGGATCCATCTGGATCCCTTGTATTGTGGCTCACTATGTCAGGGAGAATGCATCAATTAGTACACTACAATAATGTGAAATTACAACAAATCACATTTATTTATTTATTTATTTATTTATTTAGATCTAAGTAATCAACATAATACATGATATTATAAAATGTAGAACATTAGGTACTTAATTGATGAGCTTTTGATGGAGTTGTGTGTGTATAGCTTAGTGACTAACACAGACATGATTGCAGTATTCCTCAATAGCCTACTATAAAAACATGCATTATTAAAAAAAAAACTTTTTAAGATAGCATAAGCCAGGTTAGATTAAATACCATTGCTTTCTACTTTTACCCATTTTTGTGAAGTAGAACTTGATAGCTAGACCTTGATTTTACTTGTTTTCTCTCTAAACAGTAGGCTACTGGTACCGGTACCTAAAAATATTTTTATCCGTGGTTGTTATAGTTTCTACTATAGGAATGGAAGAGTACAGCATTTAACATAATTTATAACAATAAATGGCATAAGTAAAATGTCTTTTGCAGTCTTTTCATAAGGGTAGACTTAGGTTATGTATGGTAAAGAATCGCATATTTTAAAAATTGCATCATTTGATTCTATTATGTTTCAAGAATATTCTCTCCAAATTTTAGGACCGAATTCCATCTGTGAATGCCTTTTAAAAAATAAAGACCCAACCCATGTAATCTTCCATGCCCCTTTGAGTAAACAGCAAAAAGAAAAAGAAGTAAACTTTAAACGCTTTTCCCTGTAAGTTACATTTTCCAATGCATATATAGGCATTCTTTTTTCTCAGAAACTATTCAAGATAAATGCATAAAACTTTTCTTTGGAACGGAATTTGGATTTAGCCATTTTTTTTATTTCCTGCATTATTAAGAGGACTGATTTTTAATACAAATTTTGGCATCAAAACTTAAATTTGGGAAGAAATGAAATGGAATTTAAAAAAATGCCTCCATGGAAAGTTATATGGATCCTTATAAAGTAGCCTATGTTTCAGAGTGATTCATTAAATAGTTTCCATAGAAAAGGTACCCACGTATAGGGATTAAATTTTTAAAAATCATAATCGAAATACTAATAGCACAACATTTTTTAATAAAATAAAGTATTATTAACGTAACATATCAAGTATGAGTATAGAATTTAAGACTTATGGCTGCAATTTTCTGAGAAGATATGAGTGATTTTCTAAAACTCTGCATTCTGATCTATGTCTACCCATAATAAAATCATAAATTTGAATGTTACCATTTCACTTCTGTTTTATTCTTAAATATTGGTACAGCACATTACCAGCGTCACATGAAGTCAATGTTGTCTTTGCTCCTGTGTTTTCCAGCTTTATTCTAGATTTAAATAAATAAATAGGATTTACGTAAGACTTGAGGCTTTCTCGGCGTTGATTACTAATGATGGTTTCACGGGCTATAAGCCGAGTAAAAGGATATATTGTATCCAAGCTTTCGGTCGCTGACATCTCTGCGGCCTTCCTCAGGGAAATGAGTGTAGAAAAGTGGGTGGAGAGAGCTTATATATGTTTGAAGTGAAAAAAGAAATTCTGTGATTGGAGGAATAGGGTTGGCGTGTATCGGCCAATCAGAAAGCGGGAATTTTCTTTATAGTAAAAACATTGAACAAGCAATCGGTCCATATCAGGACCAATGGGAGAAAAATAAGGATTGATAATGTGAGTCAGAGCAGAGTGGTTTAGGGGGATAATCGTTGTGAAATGTGAATAGAAATAATCGGTCCAAGTCAGGGCCAATGATTAAAAAGAAGAAGACATGGGGGTCCGAGAGTTTGGAGTCTTGCTACTGTTGGAGGTTTCTTGTGTTGAATCTCGATACAGCTTCAGGGATGGAGCCCAGGCGTTGCTGAGGAAGAGTCCACCTTCTCTGTTGAAATTGTTGGGATGAGACCTTATTTCTATTGCTTCTTTTATGACACGGTCCCAATAAGCTGTAGAGTTGTGCATGATTGTGGTTTTGTCGAACATGATTCTGTGGTCATTTTCTATGGCGTGTTGTGCCACGGCGGATTTATCTGGGTAGAATAGCCTCATGTTGCGTTGGTGTTCCTGCAATCTCTCCTGGACCGTCCTTCCAGTTTGCCCAATGTAGACGCTGCCACATTCGCAGGGGATCTTATAGACTCCTGAAGTTCGCAGGCCTCGATGGTATTTCACTGGCCGTAGAAATTGTAGGATTTATTTTTATTTGTCATCTTCCTTTAGCTAAAGCTGTCATTTGAAGAAAGAATAGGCTTACAGAAGATAATAAATAAACAAAATTATAACAATTAGAAAAAGAAATAAAAATACATAACCTTATACACTGCAGTAATTATTGTAACAATAGCTTCTATATGAGAGTCATCAATTCAAAATGTGATTAGTGCACCTTCAATCGTAATTTGGTTAGAAGCGGATTCACACTCTCTGAAGTGTTCTGCATGATTCTACAATATGTTTTTGTTTCAAATTGTAACCTTTCACCACTTAAATTGAGCCTGAAATATGAATTTTGATCCAAAAATGCGAACAGTTCAGTGCTTGGTTTGGGACAAAAGAGATGTGCCCATCTTTCAGATACAACCATACACGAAAGAGGTGGTGCGATGTACTTTGAGATATCTGTTGTTGCACGTGTTCTTGTAATGAGAAAAGTCCAGTCACTAGATGCCAAAATAGTGAGCATTATTAAAAGAACAAGAAGATTAACATAGATCACAACTCATTGCATGGTATAAGACAATTTACTTTTCTTGTTGCAATAACAGAGGATCCTATATCCTTATTGCCAAAGATTCTGTAGTCATTAACCACAGCAGTTCTACATCCAGCTGGCCACCACATCATGCAAAAAGTTAAATTGCTAGATATAAAATTTTACCCAGATCAGATTTGTTTCTCATATAGCCAATTTGTATCTGATTTTGAAAACGAAGTAAGAATAAAGCACAGAATTTAAATCTACAGTAGGAACCAAACATTTTGACATTTGAGGCATGTTCGCGAACAAATATCAACAGTGCAGTGTTTCCTCACATGGAAAGTACTGCTTGCTGCTTGTGAAACTCAAAATGGAATTTCATGTGCTGTCAGGCAAATTTCATATGATAGGTACAATATGGTAGTTAGGGTACAATGCTACACTCAATATGTACAGAAAAAGAATCATATTTGTAAAACAGGGGGTTCATATTTTATCAATAGATAATATATATCATATCCACTGTACATTATTAATAAACACTTTAGTATAATAAAAATCAGTATGAAGTCTTTTATACAGTAGAGCATGTTCAATTAAAATTAAAATTAGTCAAACATTAAAAACACTTCTTACTCCACTTGGAGCAAGAAGTGTTTTTAAAGTTTGATTAATTTTAATTTTAATTTACTTTAGTACAAATTTCTGATGTAAATTAAGCTATTTTAAGTGGTGTAGTAGTTAAAAATAGGACATTCCCTTCAGTTCTGCATTTTCCTTAGCAGTTAACCATGGATTAACATGATCTTTAAGTATGTCCATCACTAATATGCCGGTTTGGAATAAAATTAATTGTACAAGTCCCCTGTTATGCATATTTTTTTTTTAACTTTTAGGATAAAATCAATGCAATCCATTAAAACATTGCTATAATATAAGAAAGCCTCCTAGTCACAGAAAGTGATGTCTTTTATTCAATATTGTAGATTTCATTATTAAATACATGCTTAAGTATTTGTGCATCCCTGAAGAGACCCAACCACTGCATCATCTACCATAGGCAGATGGCAGGATTTGGAGGCATGTGGTCAGCATGCCTACACCCATTAAGGCTAGTTTACACGATGACACTAGGTTTCGTAACCACTTTCATGAAAGTGATTTCGTGAAACTAATTACACACATTTTCTTTCCAATGCAACCACACATTTCATGTTATCTTTGAAGTTCAAGTTATTAAAATCCCATATAAATGTTTGAAACACTTATGAATACAGGCATTTCACAATTTCCTCACTTCCCCATTTCATTTTACGAAAAGCGAACAAGCTAAATAAGCGTAAAATATCAACATTACTATTATAGTTTCGTGAAAAGTTGGAATCAGCCGAAACTGCGTAGTTTCGTAACTCATTGTCGCCAGTACATCTTGCGCTTGTGCATTCAAGCAAAAAACAATTGCGAAACTTACTTACGAAACCTAATTTCGTCATGTAAACTAGCCTTTACTGTTAACTGCTTCCATTACTGTTAATGACCAGAGCTGCTACTTCTTAATCAAGTGGTTCCTCAGTTTGAATCACAAGGCTGAGGGCATCCTGTTCCAGGACTCCCTACATCAGAAAAATCTGAGGAGGTACCGGGGATTGAACCCAGGCCTTTGGATCTGTAGCCAGCGGTTGTAACCATGAGACCATGCACATGGTCATTCACTAAATAATCATCATAAATATCAATAGAGGTCTACATTCTCTCAGGATAAATTCCCGGATCTCTCATTGTTCAAATAATATTAATTATGATAAATAATAATGATACCTTGATAATGCTAGAAAAATGGTTTTTAGGTTAATAATGTTTTTATAATTAAAAATGCGTGGAAATGCTGCCAGCATCAAGGGCACTTTCGCTGAATCTGCTGGCCTGGAGGAAGTGTTATTTCCTTTGACTTCTATTACTTGAACACAAGAAGATAGCTGTTTTTGGGAGACGTCACAAGAACTGAATTGCAATGGATCAAGAAACATAAAGATTCTATCACAGAATGGCTCCAAAATCACACTGTGGAAGACACTCAATAATTATAAAAACTAAAAATAATTGTCTTTATCGTTAATTCTATACCTCATTTCTAGAAATATGAAAACATTCATTCCAATTCCATTATTCCCAATGAAAACCATAGAGTCAAAATGGCCACATAGCCAAGACATACATTATAATATTGACACCACTGGTAACTCGAGAAATTTTAATAAATAATTATTTATTACTGATTATAATCAGTGCTGTGAAAGCATGGAAGTCAAGATTTCATTCACTCATACATGGACATATTATACAGGCTCTGTAGCCTATATACACCCAAAAGTATGAAGCTGACACAATAGACGCATTGTCTGCTGAGTTATTAATGTTGATGAAAACAAACCTCCTTGTTTGTATTCACAACTACAGTTTCCAGTGGTGATAGAAACTTGATAACAATCTGGAATTGTCATGTATCAAACATAGATCAAGAGTTCCCAAACTTTTTTCAGCTGCAAAACTCTTTACTAAAAACTTGAAATCCTTCAGGATTTCCATGATAAACAAGGCGAAGTAAAGCTTGTTCGTTATGATGGATTAAGGAAGTTTTGATCCCTGAATTATACTCTGCTTTACAACTTTAGGGTCTCTCTTTAGAACAGTTTGAAGGGTAGAGGGGAAGAAGGGAAGAGTCAAACAAAATCGGAAATTGAGATATCTAGCCCATCTGGGAGCTTACTTAGCAATCTTTTAATAACTTACTAAGTGCCAGTAAGATTGTGTGGGGGACGGGAAAATGTCTGTGTCTGTATGCGCGATAACTCAAATACGCTTTATCGGATTTTCATGAAACATGGTATACACATTTTTAATGTCCATGGGAAGAAGCCTATTGATATTGGACCAAATCAGTTGACTGGTACCAGAGTAATGACCAATTTAGTGCTTATTTTATAGTAATATATTAGAAAGAATTTATCAAATAGAAATCAGTTATCATGACAACAAATTATTTTACAGTGTTCATATACAGCTTTGGAAATTGCAATACAGTTAGCTATAACAAACAACACTATTCCTTCACACATGCTTATCAAAATAGATCATTAAACTGAGAGAGGTAGCCAAGATGGTAACATCTTAGACCTCACATTCTGGAGGTTCCAGGTTCAAATCCTGTTGCCGACCAATTTGACTTTTTTTTTTTTTTATTTCTATGTGAGTGTGCAATTGTCTAGATATCACAAATCTGTATAGTTCTGCTGATGCTGGACGATTTTAATCTGATTTTTAAAAAAGCTGGTCCTTTGTTCTTCCGTAAGCCCTGCTTAATGAATCAATCTGGAGCTTAACTCTGAAATCAATTTTTAAAAAAGAACTTATTTTCTGTATATCATAATTACAATTATAACTGATTAAACAAAAGAATTCTGGCACTTTGTTACATCAGTTTACCTGATTTTATTGCTTTTGAAACTGGCGAAAAAAGCGTAAAGTAAGGGAAAAATAGCAGTTTAAATTTCTCCGTGCTAGTTATGAAGCTGGAAAGTCAATTTTTAAAACTTCTTTTCTAGAAAATATTAATTTTTGACATTCCATCTCCTTCCCCTGTACCCTTCATTTGTGAATACACCTCACTTACATTTAAAAAACTTATCAATTCTATTGCTTCAAAACCGATACTATATTATGAATTAAAAGCACAATATCTTGACTCGTATTTACACAATCTACTTGATGACATAGGCGTAACCAGGCCGACCATATGGGGGGGGTTATAACATCCGGGAGAGGGGGGTCCGGGGGTCTTCACCCGGAAAATTTTAAAAATTTAGATGCAAAATAACGAGTCTTTCGCTTCCGGGGGTCTTACCCCGGAAAATTTTAAAAATTAAGACGCAAAATAACGAGTTTTAAGCTTCCCACGCTTTATACTTGTATTAAATAATTTATTTGCAGACTTAAAAAAATTATTCAATTTTCCTTTTTTTAATCAATGGGGGGGGTTCAAACCCCCAAACCCCCCCCCCCCTCGGTACGCCTATGCTTGATGATGTGTTCAAGATCTTCAGTAATATTTATGCTGAAGTTGGTATCACTGGGCTGGATTTGCTTAGCACCCTTACCTTTTCTGTTGTTCTAATAGGACAAAGCATGGCTAATAGCATCTTTAAAATTTATTCCCTTAAATGCTTCATTCAATTCTGTTGGCAGATCACTCAAGCAGTACGAGTATTTTCACAAAAAAAGATATGTGACACTATAGTTCTTTTAATATATTTATTACATTATTTAAATGCGATGGCAAATGTTTACAGCAGTAATATCATTATGGAATTGAAAAAATTGATCCAAGTACAGTGTGAACAGAGATTACAGGCTTTGTAATCAAAACCTGCTTTGTACACCAAATCAATGAAAGAACATTAAGACAGAAATTTAGTAGCAGAACTTTTGAATGAGGTGTGTGAAACAATAGAGGAAACCGCAAAAGCTTAAATGCAACAGAAAAAGCACTAAAGATTCATATTATAATAGGATTGCAGAATAGGAATAATCATTTTATTGGACTTCCTATACTTACTGCATATACCGAAGATGTTATACAGGCGTTCAGTTTGAAATTCATTAGTCCACCGCTGTGGCTCAGAGGATGTGTTCTTTACTTTCACACAGCAGTTTCAGGTTAGATTCTTGGTTGGGACCAGTTACCTAGGTGGGATTTTCGAGAGATTTCCTCACCAAAATTTCACGCTTATCACTGTTATAAAAAAATATGGTCCCTATATATTTGGTGCCATTTTAAGAAGACCTTGTCCCAAATCATCTTCTATCTACGAAACAATATATGAGGGAAATGAGGGCAGTGATTCGCTTTTTGTTTGCAGAAGGTGTTAAACTTGCGGACATTATTCGTTGAATGCAAGAACAGTATGGTGACAGCTGTTTATCGCGAAAGAAGTTTTACAAATGAATAGAGCACTTCAAACAGGGAAGAACTTCTTTATGTGACAATGAAAGATCGGGCAGGCCATCGACTTCAACCACTAAGGACAATGTGAAAATCTTTGACAGTATGGTGAGGGGAAACAGATGAATCACAGTGAACAAAATCACCAATATTTTACATATCAGTCATCACTGCCCTCATTTCTTCCTTGGTGCAGATCGACAATGGAGCTGCCATGTTTAACGGTTTGCTACACTCCAACTAACGCAGGAATAAGAGTGACACGTTGTATAGAAGTGTTGCTGACTATGCTACTTCAGCCCTGGATACTAGCAGTGTTACCAAACCCTGAAAAGAGAAATTGGAAAAGTTCCTTTACTTTTTGACTTTCCCTCGTAATAGCATTGTTCCCTAATCCAAAAATCTGCACCGACATTGACACCAGCAAAGAACAGGTGCTCTTCTAGTTGCGTGGGTATCCCCAGGGTTGCTGCTGTCATTCACTACTTCTTAAGCAAAGTAAATGCTGTGGTACGTATTTGACAACATTGTACTGGACTGCAGACAAGTGTGAATACGTCTCATTACCATTCTATTCACTGACTGAGGTCAAAGAGGATTAGGGTAGCAGCTGATAGAGGCAGTTCTTGGTAAGATTAGAAAATAAAAATGTATTTCACTATTGAATTTTCTTGTTTTTCAGAAACTTCATGATTGACCAGAGAAATTAAGAATTTAACATTACGTTCAACTCATTCCACCATGTTGCCTGGAAATTTTAAGTGCTATACACCATTTTAATTTGAAGGTGAAACTTCAGATTTAATGAAGAGCTTTTGTAGTATGATGAGGTCATACTTTGCTTTCCAGCTAGAACAAATTGCAGCATTGATCTGATGTACAAATAAATGGGTAAGTACAAAGAAATTATGTTTAATAATGTACTCTATGAATCCTAAACTTACACTCTCATTAATGTAATGTGCTCTTAACTATTCTGAATATACTGTACCTGAATAATGTACTTTAAAATGTTTAATCCCTTCTAGTTAAATATTTGTCCCTGTTATGTGTATAAAAATAGTATATATGTACTTCTAACAGTACCTTTAACTGTATTGCACAAATATTATGATGCACATGAGAGAATGTTTTTAATGTCACAGCTCCCTTTCCTTTTTATGTTTATGACACATGACCGTACTGTACAATAATTTTCCATTAACTGACATGCGTAATAATGCATTATAAACCTGTGATGCATCTGGTATTGAAATGAAGTTCTTTGTGCAACAAGCCTATAATGGCATGTATTAAGATATTTCATAATTTTCTTATGTCTTTAATTACCATTATAGGCAAGTTGGATACGGCTATTTTTGTTCGACCATTAGTAAATGTTTAAGTTTTGAGATTTTAGATTATTGAACAAATTGAGATGGTATTAATGAATTTCATTCCACTAGTGCTGAATTATATGAAAATTAGAATTATATATTCAGCGTTAAGCACTAGAAGATGTTCATCTCCATAACACAAGACAAGTCAGTCATCTTTTTGTAACTCATAGCGAATCCACTACGTATGGCCTAAATGGAATATTACCTCATGCTATAAAATTGTTTAACATGTTACCTGAAAGTGTGTCCAGTTCCATTAGTAATGTTAAACCAAAAGCATTATCATATTTTTTAGATGTGTACTTTAGTCAGTAGGATAGTTATAACATATTTCCGGAAGTCGTACAAAAATAGAATGCATATTTCAAAATTGGTTAGTATATTATTTCAAATTTTTTTTGTGGTTTGTAGTATGTTTGTCACTAGTGAATTTGTTACAGCCATAAAATAATTGTAGTATGTTTTAGAACCAATGTATTTATGTCACCTCTCAAATGAGCTTTGCTCTTTGGGGTTGTAATATGTTATATATACCGGTATTAAATTAAATATATATATATATATTATTAGAATCTAACAGGATATTGATGCTGAAGACGTAGAATAATTACAATTTATATAATTTATTGTTGGTAACGTAATGAGTATTAATTGTACATTGATACATTTTTGTATCATTTTAACATTACGTTACCAACAATAAATTATATAAATTGTAATTATTCTACGTCTTCAGCCTCAATATCCTGTTAGATTCTAATAAAATCATATTCTAGTGCTTAAGGCTGAATATATCATTCTAATTTTCAAATTGAGATGGCTCGTGACTGCACTTTGTAATCAGTAGGGACCGGATTCTTAGGTTTTTATCTATTTTTTTCCTTACTTCCAAAACAAAAAGCGCTCATACACTTTTTCGAATCATGTCCATAGGATTCACCCACATTAATTCTGTGGCACCTAAAAATACCTAAATGGGTATAAAAACCTAAATATACCTAAACGGGATATAAAACCTAAAATATCTTATTTAGGCTCCTTTTTTTTCTTTCTTTTATGTTTGTCAGTTGAGAAATCGATATTTTGCAGGGGGAGAATAATTTTTGTTGGTTAGAAATTAATACCACCAGTGGTTCATTCAACCCATTGTCGTTGAGGATGGACAGTATCAAGAGAGGAACAGAGTACCGGCATATTCCTTTGAAAATATTCATACTAACAACCATTGTTGCCGTGTATGAACAAGGATATAGATTTCTGTGTTTTAAAGCGCTTGTTTTTTTCCCTTCTTTTTTCTTTAGTAAGGAAGGAAGGAAGTTACTCCTCTGGGTCGCGAGCGACCCCTGGGGATCCCGTAAGGGGATATTCACAGCGGATTTGTTACCGGGGTGCGCCAGTCCCCTACCTACTTAAACCTAAGGACACATACACACACCCAGTCCTGAACCCGGGAAAGAAATTTTTCACTACTGAAAAATCCCCAACCCGGCCGGGAATCGAACCCGGGCCGCCGGAGTGGAAGGCAGGAGCGCTACCGACTCACCCACGGCGGCGGGCTTTTCTTTAGTACTGCCCTGTTATTCATACTGAGTGGTCACACTATGAGTTTTAAGAAGACCTGTTAATTATGCCGAAACAAATGAAATCGAGTTTATTAAGGCAGTGGATTGGCGACGATCTGAATTTCACTACAGATGGCAAAGTAATAGTTTGTCAAGCCTGCCAGAAACACGTATTATTTACCTTTCTAGAAAAGGGGGAAGTTTTCGTTCCTAGTTGATCTGTTGTGCGGTTAGCATGCGTAACAACAGAAAAAAGGAAAATAATCTGTTTCACATTATCCACATCCAACCATAAAGTATTTTACTAACTAAATTAGAAGCATCGGATCCGAATCCTGAGAAGGGTAGAGTCTAGATGCAGTATTAACTATTAACTAAGAGATATCAGGAAGAACTTCACAGTTGAGAATCTTGAAAGATATTTAGTGATATACTGTAACCAGGAAATGTGAGGCAATCTTAATTTCACTGCTTCTTTTGATTGTTTATGCTTTCTTTCTTCAATTGTATAATGTCTTAAAGCAAGTTTACACAAATTTAAGTCAATTTTGTAAAGTTAAACTTTACAAGTATTATGTACTCAATCCTATGTAGCACATTCAAATTCATTAAACAAATTATTCTACCCGAAAACGATATTTTGGACAAAATACTTAAAAAAAACTATTTCACCTAATGAAAAACCTAAAACAGTGTTTTTAAAAATCTAAAAATCCGGTCCCTAGTAATCAGCTACTAATAAGTTCTCATAGTTCTTGTCTTCTGTGATAGATGGCAACTGATGGCATGTGGTCTAGTTGGCTGTTTCTTGAAACCAACATATTTTTATCTTACTAAATGAATTCAGTTTGCTATAATATTAAAACTAACATGAAAATAATTTATTTTATTTTAAATACATTTGTTTATTATGCAGTTTCATTTTGCTGCTCTCAAGGCTTCAATATTGTTCTGTGTTCAATAATAATCAATACCACACTAGTGTTTTAATGAAAATCTGTACTTTTTATTGGATGTCATTAAGATACTGGTCGAACAAAAATACTTTTATTTACAGATACTTCCAACATGCCTATGAATTTTCCAAAATTTTACTCATTAGTCTTTTTGTTACATTCCATATGATCTCATATACAATTTCAAAGAAAACTTATAAATATAAAACAAGTTTGTAAAAAAACTATACTATACATGAACAAGCAAGAACACATACCGGTACACATATTATAAGCTATAAATGCAAAAATCCACCTTATACCCCCATTATATAGTAGTCTTATGTTCAACGTAAGAAGTCTAGGTCTAGTGAAATTTATTAACACATATTATATTAGTTTTTCACACAACTGAGTATGAAGTCTGAAAAGTCCTGCACCATAAGAAAAATCACAGTATTTGTTCTATGTGCTCTTCCCTGACTTCCGCAAACGTTTTTAGATGGGAATGAAAATTGTTGAACACATGGGGGACATAATCTAGCCAATAAATTCTTCTTGGCTTCTGATTACATATTTCAATCTAGCCAATTGCTTTGCATATGTTGTTGATTCTTGTGCAAAGACGAGATGTAAGTCTATTTTTAACGTAATACAATCAAATCTATATAGGCATAATCCCTACATATAAAATGCAACACCTCTCTCGTCTGTCTATCTATCTATTCTTTAGTGTGCTTAAACTCGAGTACCTCTGGTCCGAATTACATGCTTCTTGTTTTAGTTTATAGATATGTTCTCTGGTCAAGTTTGAATGTACATTTTGTTCTGTTTGGTAACATAAGGAGTACCGGTAAGCAATAACAATTTTTTGTGCATCAAGTGGTATAAAGCCCATTGGTTTTACATGGACATGGAGAGTGGTAATTATTCAGTCAGCTTGATATAGGTGGTCATGCTTTGTTGTTGCCCAGATAACAATTGTAACTAAGAAGACTTGAATCTCTCAGGGCTGATTGTATAAACCATTTCATCTTGGATCAGAGACTAAACTGATCTTAGTTGATGCTGAACTTCAACATTTTTGTTGTATAAACGTTAATCTGATAAATCGCGCTAAACTAGGATCAAATTTGACTAGAGAAATTTCTTCGATCAAACTCATTGATCTCAGTTCAAGGAGTTGTTTTCTTATCTGAGACACAAGATCAGTTGATTATAAACTTAATATTACCTAGGTGTTATTATGAAAAATGGAAGAAAATACACATAGGCTATGTTAGGTTCCTTATTAAAACTTGAATTAAAACTTGACATCAGCGACCATTAGACAGCGACTGCTGCAATAATGCAGTGTATCATAACTCTACAACATAACTTCTATAAATTGCTTACGGTATTGTAAGCTTATCATCTCTTTCCAATGTCTGATTACTCTGATAGGCCCTATATCATCTAATGTTGAAAATGATGTATTTTGTTGAGCTCCCGTGTGTCTAGAGCAAATACTTTCTTTGTTCTCTTTTTTATGTTCTCATTGCATAAATATGACCAATTAACCCTTTCCGAGCTGAGGTTTTACATGACTGAACTTAGATCATAATTGATCTCCAGTCAACAATGTTTATACAATCAGCCCTCAAAGTTTCTGTCCTTAAAATGCGATGTTCATATGAGATTAATTCATCAATACATTCACTGAAATAATATTTCTACAAATACATTTTGATTAATGCTGCATTCATACATAATGACTCACTTTTTGCAGTAGTTTAAAATCTTCACATCAAAATAATACATAGACAATGAAGGGTTTTTGTAAACATTTTTTTAATACATTGTGCATGTGCATATATGTTTAAGGTTTTCGTTTGTGACTAAAAACGACTATATAAGAGTGTACAAAATTACCTAACTATACTTCTAGTTTTCCTAGGCACCCTGTCAAAAGGGGTGAAATGCGAAAGCTTCACACGAGGTTACTAGTATATACATACAGAGTGTAACAAAAAGGGTAGGCCAAAACTTTGAGGAAACATTCCATACATATAAGAAAAAGAATAAGAATAAGCCCATGTCATCCCTTTATGGTCAAGGGCCTCCTGCTGTGATGCAGGGTGAGCTCACTTTTGAACCTGCCAGGGGAGCTACTCCTGACAGTTCACATTGTGTATTTATTTCCATGCTTGATTTCACTTTCACTTATCACATCTGTTTGTTGAAGTAATAGTGTCTGTTATTCTTGTCCGGCGTGGAGTAGTCATTTCTCTAACTCTTTCCATGTGCGTCGGCATTTTGCTACTCTGGACCACTGGCCACCCGCTATCTTCTTGAATAAATCACCTGCACCACTTAGCAGAAAACTGAAAAAAATAATAATAAAAAATAAAATAAAAAATAATAATAATAATAAAAAAATAATAATAAAAAAAATAATAATAATAGTTTATTTATCCATTGATCAAATACATTGATATAGGACACTTCAAGTCTGTACAATACAAAACTTACAAATTTCCTCTCACACACACATGCACACTCATACAAAGTTTTTAATTATGATACAATTTTAAAATTTCTCTATTAGCTATAATGTTTTAAAATAGTGAAGCTGTACATTAATACACCACTTAAAAGTGATATTAAACATAATTTTAAAAAATTTATATCATTTTAAAGACAACTTAATCTTAGCATACAAGCACATATGCCTACACAAAACATGGAGATGATTTTGAAAGACTCTAGGGCAGCATCTTTGACTTAAACATATTATGAGTGAAACATCAATGACTTAAACATTTATGAGCAGCAGCTAGAATATACAATAATTTATTAAGAGAAGAATATTGAATCCTTCATATACTATTTTATGAAATAATCTTACTTTCAAAATATCATCCAATTAGTTGTAGATATAGAACTGTGGAAAACAGAAAATCATGTTATTCAGAAACAGAACGTCAAATGAAATGTTCAAAATGTCCTCCATGAGCACAAATATATCAGTCAACTCGCCATTGCTTGAACTTCCTGATGCTCTGATGTATCTCTGGAATATATCTCGTATTATGTGGTACCCTTGCAGAATACAAGTAAAGAAACTCTCTACATCTTGCACCAGTTTTGCATACACAAAGGTTTTTAAAGCCCCACAAATAAAAATCTAGTAGATTCAGGTCAGGTGAGCATGGAGGCCAAGCAGTTGACCCACTTCTTCCTAACCATTTATCACAGAACCATCTATTCAGAAACTGAACATTGAGGCTGAAATGAGCAGGAGCTCCACCATGCGTGAAGTGCATGTCTCATCATATTCATAATGGCACATGTCCCAACAGGATAGGTACCGTATTTTACGGACCATAAGACGCTCCAGACCATAAGAGACACCTTGATTTTAGGATGGAAATTTAAAAAAAATAAATTTAATGTGATTCTAAAAGAAAAAAATTTAAGGGAATAATATACTTTATTGCATAAACGAACTATAACCTTGGACAATGGAATCACTGTAAATCACTTCTAACTTAAAAACTGCATTGTTCAAAAATCTCTTCTGTACATTTGGTATTGCGTAAATTTTAACAACTGACTGATTTCTCATGAAAGACTGAAAATACTTTTACACCCTCTAACCCTCAATTCAGCGTATGGTAAGTATAACTGGACAAGGCTGTGTAGAGGTCATTGCCTTCATTTAAACCACCTGGTGGAGACAACTTCTTTCGTATAAAAGAACTCAACATTCCTTTCTTTTCACATTGTATACCTGGCTTCCAGCTACCCTTATTTTACGATTGTGACAAGGGCACTGATGTACAGTTTGTGACAAAATGTGTAATTATCTTATCGTTTACAACACCTTGTTTATAACTACGGTATTCTAGCAATATTTACCACAATTTAAATTTTTTAGTGTAGCCTACTTCGGACTATTAGACACATCCAATTTTAAAGGCTCTGATTTCAAAGTAAAAAAAGTCTGTCTTAAGGTGCGTAAAATACGGTAATTGGTTTTATGAAGAACGCTCTGCACCTTCGTCCATTGAGATGATATGGCAGTGCATACAGTCCCACAAACAGTCACCAATGATGACAGCCCAGAGTTGTAGACAAAGGGCTCTAATCAGGAAATAAGGCATTTTTGGCTCTATGCTCATATACCTTAATTTCACTCTGTATATGCAAAGAATGTTTCTCAAAAGTTTTAGCCTACCTTCTTGTTACATCCTGTATAATATCAGGTTTATGCTTCAAGAAAGGTTACTGGTGTATTCATGGTACATGGATTGATTTTTTAGTAGTGGCAACTATTTTATTTCTCCATATATAGCATACATACATGGTTCTAACTTTTGTAGGCCTTCGATCTAATCACCACCATTGCTTACAACATGTTCCTAGCGATGTGTGAGTCTTTGGACCCCGATGGCACTGCCTAATCTATTCATGGTGTGAAGAGAGCGGTCGGTTGCCTGTAAAACATTATTGGGATGGTGTGATCTTAAAACATACCGTTCCTCCAAGCCAGAACGTTATTGCGGAGTACTACTGCTCGTTTTTGCAAAACAATCTGCACGCAGCTCTAAAAAGAAAATGGCGACAGTTCGTGGACAATCCACCCATTATTTTGCATGACAACGCTAGGGCGCATACGGCAGGAGTTGTGTCTGAACTGTTCAACCATTGGGGCTGGGAGGTGCTCTATCACCCTCCGTACTCTCAAGATTTAAGTCCCTGCGACTTTGATCTAATTCTGATCTAATTTGTGTTGAAGATGTTTTACAAGCAACCAACTGCTCTCTTCGCACCATCAAGATTAGGCAGTGCCAACGGGATCCAAAGACTTCCGTGTCACTGGGAACATGTTGTACGCAATAATGGTGATTAGATTGAAGGTGTATAAAAGTTATAACCATGTACGTATGCTATATGTGGAGAAATAAAATAGTTGGCACTACTAAAAAATCAACCCATGTATTACTTCGTTCCTTAATTATGTGCCAGGTATTCATTCTGTGTTTCAGGTGAAATCTTGGATAGGGGCAGTTAATGCCCTTTTCAGTTATTTATATTATTGAATTTTGTACGCTGTTCAACAAGGAATGTTCATTAAACCAAACAACTCGTCTGCAGGTCAGTTTCACTGTAACAGGCCAAATAAAAAAACACAGTGAATTTTAACGTAATAATATTGCTATGACTTGATTTTCAAGAAACTGATTTTATCCTTTTCAATTTTCTCTTTATAATTTGCTAGTTATTGAGACAATTGTGAGATGATTAGGTTAATAGCGAACTGCTGTTTTCACTTCTGCATCTGACACAAAGCTTTTACTGGCCAGGAATTTTTTCATGGGACCAAACAAATGAAAATACAATGGTGCCAGATCTGGACTGTATGGAACGAGGTGCATCACAAAGGTTATCACGGCCATCTTCGAAGAATGTACACCATCTGGAGACATTGCTACAGTCCATACAGTCGTCCCCATTCACGCCATGCATGTCCCTGTGAATTTCAATTGGGTTATGCCCTTTAGCCTATAAAAATCGCACTACACCTCACTCTTCACAAGTGAACAATAGTACCATGCGCATCATCTTTATTGATAGTTTATGCTTCTCTCGCTAGAGCTACACATGAGAACAAAATAGCATCCATAGCAGAAGCTTCAAACTCCATCTTGGTGAAGTTTAACATCCCAGCCGCAATACCAACTCAGAAAAAAAATTATTGTGAGTTACTTTTCGATCCACCTCAACTTCGTAGCACAATAGGGAATCATATGTTTAATATGTTGAAGCTATAGTAGTACAGACTGGTGTCATTTCAAACTATTAAAGCTCACCTATAGTATCATAATCCAATACATGAGGCCCTAAAAAAAATTGTAGCATTGAGTGCTGTTGTGACCCTGCCACTGAAATGTAGTTTATCTCCTGTTATAGGTTGAGGAAGTATTGTGTGGGATGGTGACATCTGATTTAGGTTTTTAGCATTTGTACAAGTTTTCTAGACTTCTGATTTCAATTACCGGTATCTATATTTTCCTAGAAATTCTGGTAGGGATAACATGATGTAGGCTTTCACGGCCGGTGTCCACATGGTTAAAACTTTCCGGGCTCTGTAGCCGTGGTCCTTCGGATGAGTTTCCGGACGTTTCGCCTGCAACCGCGGCAAGCATCTTCAGCGGTGAAGTCTGAGGTCTGAGGCGAAGTCTCCTCGGCGAGGTCTTGTTGTCGACAACAAGACTTTGCCTTCATTAGGGTGGTAGGCCTTGTCTCTTCAGGGATGTTGCACTATGGAGTTTAGTTTAGTTTTACAAACAGTACCAGTACTGCTTTTCATTGAATCTGCTCTCACACAATGTGACTGCTTCCTTTTGTTGGAACGTGAAGTGAAAGATCACATGGTCAATGCTCAGGTTATAGAAATTACAATCACATAATTTTTTTTTTTATTAATCAGATCTTGAAAATCAAGTAGCAACTTGAAAACCTCAGGTTTTGACTGTGACATATTAGAACTTCAAAGCAAGCAAATTCTTTCCTGCTTTTCTGTTTGTTTGTTCACTCCCCAACATCATTGTGATACAAAATATTGGATTGCACATTACACTGTAGAAATCAGTATTTTGCTTCTCATTTTCAAAATCGTTATGTTACAGTCCATTTAGAAAGCTTTTAGAATTCTCATTCACTGTCCACAGAATGTAATCTGGCATTTTTGTGTGTATGAATGTAAAAATATAAAAATTGATTCAAACACCTTTTACAGTACATCAGAACTTATGTATTTTTTTCATACCCATATGATTGTCATGAATAGTCAGTTTGATAATTATTAAAACTACTTCAATAATAGATTTTATGCTGCGGAAAATTTATTTACTTTTGTACTTTCTCTAGCCGTACCATTAATAGGCTTACTATAGGTAGAGGAAGTATTGACGACTGATTCTCCCTTTATAGATGCAGTTTATTATGTTTACAATTTTATTGACAGTATAAGCATTTTTCATTAGTACCATTTTTATAATTATTGATCCATAATTTTCACATTATTTTTTCCATTTTACAATCAAATGACATTCACTATGAAAAGCATTGATGTGAAAAGAAAATGTATGACCATTCGTAATGAAAATAGACTACATTGCTGTAAAAACAAAATAATTGAAAAGCTTGTAGGGAATGCTTGTAAAATGGATGCTACTACAATGAGTGATAATGCTCCAGTACAATCTACGTTGTTGAAAATTTTATTAGCTCGTGTGTGCAGTATCTGAAAGCAAGAAAATCTAGACTAGAAGATGGTGGGTTCATCCATTGAACCAAAGGCGTATTGGAAGGGTAGAGTAAGAGTTCAATACCATAGGCAGGAATTGAACCACAGATCTTAAGTTCTCTGTGCCACTCAAATCGTGGCTATGGCATTGAATTTTTCAGTCTGAATCTACCTTTCCAGCTTAGCCTACACAAAGAAAGTGTGAAAGAACTGTAATTCCAAAGGAGTGTTATTCAAGGAACTTCCATAATCTTCTGTGTGAAATGTGAAACGAAGACCCTAAATTCAACAATATATGGAAAGTTAACACAGTGAAGCTATATTATACAGCAGGGGTGGCTTCAATGAGCCAATCTCATGTGGCTCTTGAAACCAAGCTAAGAGTAAATATGGTACAGATTTTTAAAAGTATGTAGTTAATATAATTTAATTAAAACATATTACAAGGAAGTGGAAACTTATTTCTGACTTAGCGCAGAGTGTATTTAGTTTTCAGAGCAAATTAAGACTCTTTTGGAAAGACCTTGAGACTAAAACATTCCCTCATTTCAAATGTTTGAGAAAATTACTGAAACCCTTCCTGAAGTTCAGGTGGAAACAGAAGATTATTTGTGTGAAATGTCTGGTCTTGCTAAAGATTTAATGATTTGAGAACACTTAAATCTTCATTTTCATTTTTGGAAAATCCTTTTGCTGTTGATGTGGTGGGCTAATGCTGTCCTATTTCTTCATCAATTACAAAGGATACAGTTGGAGTAGAGTTGGAGCTACTAGAACTGCAAGAAAACGAAGGACCGAAGTGGTGTTTTGGCCATAGAATTTTGGAAGAAAGATCCAGAAGAAAATACTTACTAAGAAAACAGTGTACTGAGAGACTTATCTCAATATTTGGGACTACTTATGTGTGTGAATCTCTGTACTGAACGCTTAAGTTCATTAAATGTAAATCTAACCGATGAACATTTAAGTGAACTCGTGCGAAGAACTGTGCTTACCAATTATCAGCCAGATTTCAAACGACTAAATGAAAAATGAACATTCGAAAAAGCACTTCTCAAAAGTGAAATCTTATTTCTTGTTGTGTAATTGAACAATAATGTTTATGTGTATAGTAAGAACAATGTGGTTCACTTCAAACAGCTTCATTAAAGTTAAAGTTAGTGGCCTCCCCTATTATACAGGATGTAATATTGAGTTGGGTTTAGCACATATATTTCATGTTTTGAATAAATACCTGAACCAGTTTTAAAGACCATTGTCATTCATTATCATCAGAGTAACACCAACTGGTGATTATGAAAGTTTAGTTTAGTTTAGTTTAGTTTAGTTTATTTCATCCTCTGGATCATTACAAAATGATATGGGACACAATTTGATGGAGTTATACAATAGTACTGTTGAAGTGGACAACAAAATACAATACAATACAATGCAAATGAATAAAATATAGATGATTACAATACAATAGGCCCTACAATACAAATGAATAAAACATAGATGATTACAATAAAAACAAATTAATAAAACATAGATGATTACAATGAAAATTATTAATTACTACAGGATTTAGCTTGCTTACATTGACTAGTCGAGACTATGAATGGAGTTGTTTTAGTTAAAACGTTGAGTCTAAGTAATCTTTAATACTAAGGAACTTGCCATTCAGGAGTATATCTTTTAGTTTTCCCTTGAAAGTTTTGATGTTGGATTTTGTTATTTCTGGTGGCAGTTTATTGTACATGAGAATTCCTGTGTGAGATATGCTAAGTAAGCTTTTGGTAAGTCTATGGCTGTCCAAATGTACGTTATTAAATGTTCTTGTGTGATGATTATGTATCTCAGAGTTTAGACGAAATTCAGTTTTATTCTTGTGGATGAAGAGTAACGTTTCAAGTATATATAAGCTCGGTACAGGTAAGATTCCTATTTTTCCAAGGAGCTCTTTGGTTGGTGTTCTAATGGGTAAGTGGAAAATTGTTTTTAGTATCCGCTTTTGCAATCAGCTTTTGGAGTGACAATGGTTTTGAAACTAATTCAGGTATTTATATAAAAAGTGGAGTATACGTGCTAGACCCAACTCAGTATTACATCCTGGATGACCCTAAACATTATATGAGGTTGAACAAAGCCCAGTTTGCTGAAATGTGTATCTGGTATAACATTTTCAGTACGATCTAACTTATGCGTTTTGACATAAAGACAAAGGTGGCTTGAAAACAAAGTAATGTTTCTGCATTCTCTTCATTGTTCCTCTACAAGATGATAATGTCTTTTTGTTCTCTAATCATGTTTAACATGAATGTGAAAATTTAGAGTTTTTGAAACTTTTGCATCAGCAATCTTGTGCAGCAGAAACCAGAGCTGATATAGCAAAAACTAAACATAAAGTAAGCACATGTGAAATTAAAATTTTAAAGTCTAGTCAAGGGAAGACACTGTTTGACAGGATGTGTGGCCTAATACAGATATCAGGGAGATTAGCAAAATTCAAGAAATAAAAAAATGTATCAAAGACAGAAGAAAATACTAGAAAGAGCATAAAGATAGAAAAGCAGAAGATTAGCTGGTGAGAAGATCTAAAGAAGATACTGGTAGGCCCTTACATGGGAAGAAAGAGGAAGAATTCCAAAGAGATGGGCAAAGAGTATATGCACATCTTTAGAGGAATACATTTGAATAGGGAAACAAACAGGATACATATCGTACAATCAAAGAAGAAGAAGAAGAAGAAGCATTAGGATCTTATGTTTGAGTTATGCATTTCATTGTTAATGCTTACGTTAACCTTTTAGCCTACCATCACGGCTGCAAGACATGAGCAAAGTACAAGTCACAGCTGCCAGATGAGTTGAGCTACCAATTCCTTTTTTCTTGTAGTTCTAGCTCTGCGCAAGTTTTTAAACTCATCAAAGAAAATGTGCTGATTTGCAGTCAATGAGTTGCAAATGCACTGTATTTAAGAACGATTTCCATTGGATCATTTTAAACAAGCCACCGGTTCCATCAGCACCCAAGACCGATGGAAATGATTGAACATTGCATTTAATGCTCTGGAAAGAAGAATGTGTTTAAGAACACTTGCAATGTAATGTGCACGACAATGCGCTGAGTTTAAAAACACACCCTTTCTGTCATGGGATTTTGCAGCTGCCAGACCAGTTGAGCAACCAATTCCTTTTCTTTTAGTTCTAGCTTTCTGTTAATAGATGGCATGACATGCCTTAAAACATTTTAAAGTTGTTTTTAATATTTTATTTGAATTATGCTGAATATTATGAGAGATAAGCTTTAATAATACATTTTTTAAATACTATTATTTACCCACACAATTTATTTATATAGATTCTTAAGTTATAAATCGATCTGAAAGTCTTGTAATTATTGTGGGATTCACAGTCACACTCAGTTACCTTATTTTTTAGTACAGTATTTATGGGTGTGCCGTGAGTGAAGACATAGCATGCCAATGAGCTCAATAATGAAAGCTTCATATATTTTACACTTTTTTTCTTTATTTATCATTAGAGGTTGGTCCTTTACACTTACGAGTATGGGTAATTTAATTGACTATTCATGGCATTGAACTGCTTTGCAGTAGTTTTCTGAAGTACAGCTAATTTAATACAAGGCAAACATGTAGAAAATCTGACAAATGCTTACTACACTTGCTTTTCTCTTTCACATGCTTTTCTGATAAGCTTCTGTCCATTAGAAAAGGATATTCTCTGTGAGTAGTGTTTGTTCATAAAACCTGGACCTGTTTTTATAAAAAAATAAGTGTGGTGTATAGGCTGTCCATGTCAGTTGTTTTAAATAGAGTAATTTTATGTTTCAATTTGGAATGACATATAACACATGCACACTGTTCAGAAGAAATGAAACAATACTTGAATCCTCTAGATTCAAAACCCCCTAAACGCCATTAAAAAATAGAGGTGTTTTTTAAGTTTAAAGCAGTGGGATAGAGGGGTTTTTGAACTTAACTCTGATTTTCAACATGGCATTATATAGTACTTTAGGGGGTTTTGAACCTCACATTTAAATAAACCAATTTAAGTTATCCATACAAATCTGATGATGTATAAAAGTAAGAAAATATAATTTGGCGTTTAGGGGATTTTGAATCTAGAGGATTCACTTATTAGGTGTACAAATATTCTGAGTTCCCAGTTCTGTACAGTTCCCAGGTTATAATTGTTGAGTCATTTAATTGAGTCACACATTGAGATGTTTGTTCAAATGCTGCTTTGAATCAAATTATCTTAAGATTTTTGCCAAGATTTTATAAGACAAAAAGCTATATTATCTGACAATGAGAAACAGATTTATCTGATATCATGTCACCATTACCACATCACATATTATTTTGCAAAAGACAATGGGAAACCACTGCAAGTGCACATTAAAGTACCATTATGCATACAAAATGGTGCCTTTGTAGTGTGCTTATAAAGAACATGTTAAGACTAACAAGGTAATCACTTCATCACACCCTCTTTTGGCACTTTGCTCATTTTCAAGCTGAATAAATCAAAACTGCATTAAGGTGGTGGTTTTTTTTTTTTTTTTTTTTTTTTTTTAATGCAGGTGTTAATTCTGTTTTGATTTTGTTGGTATTATTGGACTAGTTTTGGAAAGTTCACTCATAGGTTATTTTTCATATAATTTATTATAATATAGGTTGATAATACTTTTTTATTTTATTAGGATATAGATATTTAAAGAATGATTTAAGAAGTTACATCCAACTTGTCTAATATTTTTTTTAAACTTTAACTGTGTGAAAGAATTAGTTTACATCTGAAATAGTTTCTGAGTTATAATTTTAAAGGCTGCTGGCACCACGCCCCATCCTGGTGTCACTTTAAATATGTAGGCCTATGTAATTTCAATCTCGCATTTCATATTTGCCGCCGCAACTACAGGATGCTCTTTGCTAATAGGAAGCGACATCTACTTCCTTTTCTCCATGTAGAACTAATTACGAAAATTTTGGTTCTTTTTGTGGTGCAAGTGTTTTTTTCTCGTGGTGTTCTGAATTGTGAGATGTTTCACGAGATGTTATTGAAATATGCGAAACAGAAAGCCTTAGAAAAGTGGAAAAAATGGCATATCATGATAAGAGAGTTACGAAAAATAAAATTAAAACAGCTGCTGTCAAACCTTACACAAAGAGTATCTTCAAGTCTTCTCTCAGTCATGTAAGTATTATTCTGGGAATACCGGTATAAAAATGTAATTCTTGACATTAATTTTGGAAAAAAAATAGTTTTAGGTCGCGCACTAGGCTCCTCCCACCAACTCTAACGGGACCCGCCTGGGAAGGAGGGGTTAAGGGTGGGGAGTAATTTAAAACGGAAGCAACTAGATGGCTCTCCATTCGAACTACTACCAACGTCATCTATCGTGGGAAAGGTGAAAATGGGAAAAACTTAAATTATTTATTTATTTTTTATCCTCTCTTTCTCTACCTTTTCTGCCCTCTTCCTCCCTTTCTCTCATCTCCTCCTCGCCCTAGCTACCTATTTGGGACCTATTCTGGCAATAGGGTAGGCTGGTAATACATGTCACCCACAAGCTCCTCCTCTACTCAATAATAAAAATGACCCTTGCACCAAAAATCATATTTCACAATTATACTCGTAGGAGTAGGAGTGGGGGACTCAGGGTGACATGTTTACCTTTTTCCCAACCACTACACCATGAGTGATTGCTGAGTAGTGAAGGGAAAATTCATCTGGATATTTAAGTTTAGAGAGCTTTAATGTAGCCTACATGAGAAATTGCCACTTTCGTGCAAGGGTTGTTTTTTATAATTGTGAAATATTATGTTCGCTGTGAAAAGAGCCATTTTGATGTATTTTTAACATGGTGCATGGTGGTGATGTATTTTTAAGCTTCTGACAGTGTAAGTTTAGTGACAGCTACAGGTTGCGCGAGGTTAGTATCAGCAGGAGATTAGTGACAGTAGTAGCTCTAGGATAATGATGGATAGCTCTAGACACAACAGAATAACCGTCAATTTTCTTGCCCTGTTTCATCATTAAGTTGATTCTCCACACTACTCTACGCCATGCCGAATGTTCAGCAGCTGAAGTGCACATATCAGAGAGGGGGAAAAATAGTTTTAGGTCGCACAGTAAGCTTCTCCCACCAACTCTCTAATAAGACTCACCTGGGAAGGAGGGGTTGAGAATTTCAAATGTCGCCAACTAGATGTCTCACTATTTTAACTACCAACAATGCCATCTAATGTGCAAAAAGTCTAACTGGAAAAAAATTAAATTTTATTTTTCCCTTATTCTCTTCTTCTGTAGGCTACCTTTTTCACCCTCTTCCTCCTTTTCTCTCACCTTCTTCTCGCCCTACCTACCTATTTGGACCTATTCCTAACCGTAAATTTCAGATCGACCTGTATACGAATGCAGGACCACTAGCATCATAGCTAGCAGTCTTAACTACTACGCCATGAGTGATTGCTGAGCAGTGAAGGGAACATTCATCTAGGCTATTTAAGTTCAAAGAACTTTAATACGTAGGAAATAGTCGTTTTGGTGCAAGGGTTATTTATTATAATCATGTTGGCTCTGAATAGAGCCGTTTTGGTGCAAGGGTCGTTTTTGCTGCTTTAAGTAAGTAATCTTGTGGATGGCATACCATTTAAGTCTAAAACTCTTTGCTGTACAATACGACTTTCTAAGCAGCAGCTTGTGCATTGGCTCGGAAGCCATGGGAAGCAGGGAAAACGAGCTGTAGTAGAGGAAGGGGCTGCGGCCTCCCCTTGATTTTTGTTTTTCATTGTTTTTACTTCTTTATTCGTCAAAAATAATTACATAATAAAATAACATTCGAATTTACTTAAATACAAAATAAAATAAAAGCATTTCTGTACTCCCCTATTTCAACAAGAAGATTGTAAAATGCAAGTTGAATACAGGGGAAAAAATCTGTTTATTTAACTAAAAACGTTGTACCAGTACGGTACTCAGAATGTTCACAGAAATCCTAAGGTACACAAATAATAAAAGTATAGTAACCTTAAGTCCATATGATGACAAAATTGTAAACAATATCCTTCCACAATCAGGAGCCTAAAATAAGCCAGAAGAGTGGTGATACGTAAAGGTGGTGACGAATCGGACCTTAGAAATTGAAGATGACTAACAATTTGTTCCACAGTAAGAAGAGTGCCGGTAGGCCAAATAAGCAAATTCTCTACATAATATGTTTGAGGGCTTTAGTGAACTTCAATGAAAACTGTCAAAGGAGATTCACAAACTCCTTTGAAACTTTAACACATCTATTCTTTAATCAGTTGTCATTCTTCAATTTTTTAATTCTTTTTCTGAAAATAATTATGTATCTTTTATTTAGCAGTAGTAATATTATTTATTTGCTGAATGACTTTTTTCCACTATGAACCCAGTTCGGACCAGTGCACAGTGGTCCATAACGCAAATCTAGCGGGACAAAACTCATTTTGGTCACCCTTGTAAAATTAAGCAACAACAGTCTGATAATACTGAAAACATATCCCTTTATCAGGAATGAACCTTTAAATTAGGGTACTTTGATTTATGACAGCATGACACATCCCCAAAGTTGAATGAAGGTTTGCCGATTTTGCGTCAGGCATCAGACGGTTTATTTCTCAGTAAGGTTTGTTAGTGGCTGGAAGCAAGTGTGAACTAGTGGAGGAATTTATTACTACTGGATAATTTAATCCAAGGTATGTGGAACTTTTTGGTATAACAAGTATACATATATACATATTTGTATGTCCGTCATATTAGTTTGTATTCTTTAAAGATAAAAAAGTTAATTTATTTTTTCCCAAAAACTTTAAATTGACTTATAAAAAATATATATCTGAATAGCACTTTGAAAATTCACCAGATCATAGTTAAATTCATGGGCTATAAGTTGCTTTGAACCGCAAAGTGCGTAAGTTGCGCCTTTTTCTGAAAAATCTATTTCTTTCCAAGAATTCAAGAAATTAAATTGCTTCTTGCAGAATATGTTTATTAGTAAAAATGGGATTTCGATCAGTAGGTTGCACTGAATCAATAGAACCAGCAATAAATAATACCTAAAGGTTAATAAGATATTTGAGTAATTTTAAATAAATAAATGTATTCAATTAATTTTAACGAATTAAAAATATTCCAAAAGTATGTAATTAGTTTATTTTCATAAAACTTATGAAAATATTCTACAGTCTTTTTAGATATACTTTATTTTTATATTTTATGGAAATCAAGGGATCCAAAAAAGTAGAATGTCACACACTAGAAGTAAATTACGGGCTATGACCCGCATGGAATTATTCAAATTATTCAGGAAGAACCAATTCATTATGCAAGATTTGTGTAATTACGTGAAAGAAAATTTTGAATTGCGGGACTGAAATACTGTTGCCTTAAATGAAATTTAAAAAGTGCTATTATTATTTAAATCCGATTTCCGGAAACGCTGGAAACAATGTGGTAGAAAGCCTGATAGATTTGTGGTTAAATATACAAAATGGTTAAATTCTGAACTAATATTCCCGTAAAGTGTTATGAAATTCATTCACTGAATGCTTCATCTTCATCAAATGTTGGAAGACCGAGAAAATTATTGTCTTAATCTACTGCTCATCACTTCGGATCCTTTGATATCAAATATACGCCCCTTGCCCCAGAAGAAGAAATACAGTCTACCCTTGGAAGTTCGACAGCTCTTAAAAGAACCACATCTAATCAAAAGCCACAGAAATGATGAACAGAAGAAAATTTCGTCACCTCTAGAAGAAGTTGACGATGATGAAGATGATGATGAAGAAAAAGAAGAAGATGATGAAGATGAAGGTCGTGATGAAGATTATGAAGAAAATGGCGAAGAAAAAGATGATGATGATTATTATTATTATTATTACGATTAAAATTTTGAAAACAGAACTGTAATCTTATAATAGGCCTATGGTATCATAACACATAGTATTCGTAAGTATGTATGTATGTGTGTATATAGGCCTAAGTCTGTAGGCCTATGTGTGTATGTGTGTTTTTATCTAAATTAGATGATTTTTTCCTTTACCATAGTTTTCTACAAACGAATACATTAGCATTGCTCCCTAATCCACAAACAGTTTCTTTGTGCTGTAACTGCAATAGGGCAAATGTTTGCTGGAACTGAGAAAGTATAGATCTGTCTGCGTACAGCTAATTGAGTTTCTGTCCACTGATTGACATAATAAATTACTATGTACAAATGTGGTACATTCTGTGTTCTGTGTATGTGTATATGTATATTCAAGATGCAAATAATTCAGTCCCGTTAGATTCTCCAGACGTACAAAATAAAGAAGAAAATAATTATGATGATGATGAATAGAATTTTGAAAAGAGAACTTAAACTGTATGAACATTATATTACGTACATGTGTGCTTGTATGTATGTGAGTTTCATGTATTTATATAGGCGTGTAATGTGTGCGTGTATACATAGGTATAAATGTATATTAATATATTTATATATTTATACAGCAAATTTATATGTTTATGTGCGTTTCTTTGCATTATATGTATATATTACATGTAAATGTATAGTTTCAAAACATAATATAATTTTGTCCCGCTAGATTCGCGTTTTGGACCACTGTGCAGTGAAAAGTTTAGACCAAAGTTGTAACAGTAAAATACTGTTTTAAAACACCATAAAATAATGGAACTTTTATACAATGAAGCAATATAATTGCTGTGTTAATTAAGTGATATGGTTGGCATTTGAATACTTTAGACTTCACATTTTTTTACATTTTTGCAGAACATACATTTCGTTTCAATTGCTAGTCAACTGTCAGGTCCTTGCTTGGAGAATACTGACATGCCCTCTGATGTAGTTTTTATTAACCTCTTGATCAAGTTTTCTTCTTGTGGCATTTCAAAATTCGTCAATCTATCTTCAAACTTTTTTATATAGGCTTAAATCTTTTCCCAAACTTCCCAGATCTTGATGTTTATTTACTGACTTAAATAATTTGGGCTCCTTACATACGAGTATGTTATAATTCTTATTCCAACAAGGAACTGCCACTCCTGATTTTTCTATTTGACAATACCTAATGTTTCTCATGTGTTCTTTCAATCTTATGTCTAGATATTTCTTTTTGTTTTCTCTACATATGTTTCATTACATTCTGAGCAATTTATCTTCCATTTCTGATGTGAAAAATGTATTGTTGGGCTAAGCTCTTTATTTTACAGTATTTTTTAAAAATAAATATATCCTTGGAGTTAAGTTGTATAATATTATGTGAAATGTATTTCTGATATTGTTCCTCAATTAATGAAAGCCTATACCTGTTGTATAGGCTTTTATTTTAATGTTGAAATTGTCTTTGTCAACTACTGGTATTCAGGCTTTCTGGTTCCCACAATCAGGTATCCGGTACCATATCTTAATTCTATTCTTCAAATTTCGGATGTTCCGTGGTGGACCAGAGAAAATCTGGCCAGCCTAGTGTAAATTATAGGTTACTACCGGTACCCAAAGTTTTATTTTATCAAGATACACACACAATAATAGGGAACCATTTACACTAATATTCATGTATTTAACCCTTTTCTTATCTCTCCTGTTATGTTTCTATGATTCCTGAATTTTTGGTAATAATTTTCACCCACACTTGACAATTATTTAGCAAATGACATTGTTTTCTTACAGGTTAAAATATCACAATCTGCTTGTGAGCAGATGTATTACCTCTGGGTATTAGATTAACAGTATTATGTTCTTGACACCTGTGATTAAGTGGTTGAAGAATTCAGGTAAAATATATGGTGACTGGTTAGGATGGATCAATATAGGATCAATAGGGGTCGTTCTGTGCAAATTAACAAAACATGACTTTCCTTCTACATCAGTGTTAATATTTTCATGCAGGAAATGTTCACCAGTAGCATTTAAGGTTAGACTTCTTTTTTATTAAGTGCCAGAATGGTACTTTAAGGGATTTTATGGGGATGGGAAAATGTCTGTCTGTCTGTCCATGTGTCTGTATGCTCGATAACTGAAATAGGCTTTATAAAATTTCCATGAAACTTGGTCTACACATTTATAATGTCCATGGAAAGAAGCCTATTGATATTGGACCAAATCGTTGACTGGTACCAGAGTAATGCCCTACTTAGTTCCTATTTTATGGTAATGTGTTAGAAAGAATTTATCAAATGCAAATCAGTTCTCACGACAACATATTGTTTTACAGTGTTCATATATGGCTTTGGAAGTTGCGATACAGTTAGCTTTGACAAATAACATTGCCCACATATTCCTTCCCATATGCTTATCGAACTAGACCTTGTTCTTCCATAAGCCTTGCTTAATGAATCGATCTGGAGCTTAGCTTGGAAATTGATTATTTTTTGCACATCACTTTTATCACTGATTAAACAAAAGCACTCTGACACTTTGTTACATCTGTTTACCTTCTTTTATTTGTAACTTATGTGGGTTTAAAAAAAGATGAATAAATAAAGGTTGTACCCCAGGAGGTAACAGTGGTCTAATGATGAAAAAAGGAAGGCAGACCATTTGGATGCTTCAGGATGTTGACAGACATCATCAAAAACATGAAAAAATGTACTCTGATCACACTATTTGCATAATTTTGAATCAATCCCTATTCAACTCAGGGCATCTCAAAAAGTCTAAATCCAAAAAGGCAGACCAAAATTCCTTGACGAACATGGCAGCAGACATGCGTAAATCATAAATGTAGAAAAATTAGGATGTAAATCAAGACATTTGCTTAATGTTGATGCTTTGTACCATACTAGGTAACCAGTGTTTACATTGACCAAAAAAGAAAAGGAAGGTAGACCATTTGGACGTTACGGAAGTGTTGGCCACATGGCCTTCAGTTTGTGATAGTAGCCTAATTATGTGAGTAAGGGTACCAGTATGCAGCACACCCTCGTTTTAATCTTTGAGCTGTGATGGGTTTCCCCTCCAAAGATTTGTTGATTTTGTTTCAGTAATAGGCCAGCCATTTCATAAAATTTGGGAATTTTTCCCTCAAAGAGAGAAGTTATAAAATTATAAAGTTATAAAATGTAATTGGGTGGTCAAAAATAAATTTAAAACCTCAAATTATCTGAATTTTAAGGACTTGGGTGTATTTGAAGTGGTTTCATGTGTAAAATCTGTCGATTTACTTATTTATTGCGTTGAGTTATTTTTTTTGCCATTTTTAGCATGATTTTAACACACTTTAATACCAAGTAGTCAAGAGTAATCAGCTATGTCCGTTTTCATTTGAGAAAATATACATCTTAAGGTACAATTTGGTATAAGATTAACTTAAAAAAATGTGTGTGGTTAATTACTATGTAAAATAACAAACAAGGGAATTTTTGTCCCACCCGTAACAGTGATAGTTTTGTTAAATTATTATTGATGAGTTAAATAAATGTTCTGAGAACCTGGAAACAGTTTATAATTTGTATTTAATCCTTCATACCTTCATTAATAACAACATTAACACCCTAACAGTAATAACAGAACAGAAAATGAGCTTTTGTTTTGCATCATTAAAATCAGTGTCCAAATTATGTCCCACCCGTAACAGATTTTGAAAAACAAATTTAAAATATTTAAAATAAATTTTAACTAATGCTTTGCATGCAGTGTGGAGGAGAAGGCATTGTAAATTTTACAGAATGTGAAGAACCAATTCTAGTTTATTATTTATGATATGTAATAAACAAAAATAGTTTTTATAATTTGCTAGAATGTCCCACCCGTAATTATGAAATGGCTGAGGCTACTGTACTATCACATCCTGTATTTGGTATTTAAATGTGATATTTTGACAAACAAGTTTAGGTTATTATAGCAATAATCACATACAGCAGCAGGTTTGAACACAAACGGGTACTTTTACTGTGAAATAGATAATACTGATGTATAAAAGGTTCTTCATGCTGTGTTTTGTATGGAAAGATCCATAGTGCACATTATAAAGTATGTTGTTTTATGCTATGTACTGTTTTAGTAGAAAGGATATGTGTACTAAGAGTTCATTAGACTATTCTGTAGCTATTAACTCTGCTTCTTCTAGGGTTAAAATGAGAAAGATCTAGGACTCAGATTTGATCCTGAAGATGACAGAAATCTGCTTCTTTTTCATATAGGCCTACTTAGTTGTACAGTATGAGATTATTAGTCTTAAAACTATAAATACTATGTGATTATGCCAGACACTTATGCTATTAGAAATATCGTACATGAGCTACATACAGTACATGATACACTTGTTCTTACTCATATTCCTCTTCTACTAGAATAACTGTTGTTGGGTCGCTCGTCTAGTTCAGCAGTAATGGTGAAGTTCTGTGAACAGTTTTTCAATTAAACCATTTTCCATTCTTATTGGCCAAATTAATATATCATAGGTTTCTACTTTTTTTAATTGATCTCAAATTCAGTAATAATAATAATTTGCTTCATTGAAGTATGAATTAAGTTGAAATTATGAATTCTGTTTGATTCAGGCAAAAGGTAGAGAAACATTTATAGTTCAAGATGATAGTCAAAATACTCCCAAAAAATAAATTTATTATTCACTGGGGTTAATTTCAACTCACTATGTAATTATTATGTTATATAACTTTACTGATTTAATTTCCAATACAATTTAATATTTATAGATTTAGTTTAGGGTAATATTGATAATTTATTACAAAAATATTGTCATGGTTTAAATTAATCAGACAAATGGAACTACTGTACTAGGTCGTCAAACATAAGAAAATCTCACTGGGGTCTGCAGTGTACCCAGGTTGATGGTTTTTGTATTTATATAAAGATGAGTAATTCAATTAACTATTGCTGGGAATTACACAGTGAAGTGGTATTAAATTACACTAAATCCAATTATATTGACATACATGCTTCAGTAAAGTTTTACATTTTTAACAGGACAAATTTGTTTCTGCGACAATTGTGGCCATCGTCAGCTGATCAGCTGATCTCTGACGATGGCCACAATGGTGGCAGAAACAAATTTTTCCTGTTAAAAAGGTAAAACTTAGTGAAACATGTATGTCAATATAATTGGATTTAGTGTAATTTAATGAGTAATTCAGTTTATTTCCCCCAAAAATGTCTGTACAGCAGTGAGTGAATTATGCAACTTCAAGCATTCTGCTTCACACAAAATGGAAGAACTAACCCTGCATTAAAAGCTCTCACAGAATTTCACCAGTAGGCTACTATTTGTTAGTAAATGTAGGCATGCTTCCTTCTATTAGAGGAATACTCTTACAATTTTATGATATTGTTTTTCCCTAATTATCCCCAGCATGGCATGTACAGGATATTTTTGCAGCTTTCAAGGCCTTGCTGATCTATCATCAGATGTATCTGTGAAGTGTTTAGTTGTTGATACTTCTAGCATGTCCCGTTTGCTCCCCATGTTGCCTTTGTGCAACAACTTTTTAAGAGAGCTTTTTATGTATAACAAACTAAATTCTTGCCAAAAATATTTTTTCCACAAAAATTTTGAAATTGTAAAATGTGCAGAAATGAATTACTTAGGTTAAATAATGTGAATTTTTTTTTAAAAAATGTGTTTAACTGTTAAATTGAAACGTTGGCATGAACGGGTTAACTTAAAATTAAGAAGAGTGAAAAAGTATTTTTATTTATTTATTTATTTATTTATTTATTTATTGTAAGAAAACCCCAACGAGCAAAGCTCACCTTAAGGGGCTATATACAACATGAGATGCATTGTGATACATAAATTTTCAATTACAAATAACTTATAAATATACAAGAGGTGCAATATATACAAGAGGTACAAATTATTAAATTATTAAAATTAAATTTAAGATACTTATAACTTGGTTAAGATGAAATCAAGATCTTCTACAATGAGCTTAGTTAGATCATTCTTTGGGATTTGAAAATGGGAAATTGGAATTAAATTAATTTAAAAACATGACCTATTTCTGACTTATTGTGAAAAAGAGACCTAAAGTCAATAGAGAGGAAGCAATAAAAAAGCTTAGGGCTGTAAAAAATACTGGATTTCTAGGTTTTAACATCTTATGCTTTCTGATGGGTTTTGCAATGAATTAGGAAGTATTTGCTGCTAGATCATGTCAAAAGTGTTTTTATGACTGCAAGTACCAAAAGGGACAAAATTACTGAGGTGTAGGAAATTGCTATGTTTCTGTGCCTCTCAAAAGGTTTCAACTAGTACTAAAGCATATAATCATCACATGCCTTGCCTACATTCAGTAAAGTAATGTAAGCTTTAGTCATGGAGTCTTGAAGTAACACACAGTCTTATTACTTTACTTGACATTACATTACAGCTGGAGTCAATAATCCAATATGGAATTCTGGGTTGGGGTTGTGTATCTCCAATTGTTTGAAACTAAGTTTACTTTTAAAAAGACTTTTACTAAGGGCATTGTTTATAATAATTAGTCATATTTTCTTATAAGTCTTTTTTTTTTAATTCTTTTAAAACTCATCAGTAAGGCCTGGATGTTGATGACCTAAATTATTTTTTAAAATGCACTTTAGAATTATAAAACAATGATCTTATAACTTATTATAATCGTTTATAGTTGATTTTAAAAAGTTATATTGTCTAGTATCAATGTGTCTCGACTCATTGCAGCTTGGCGACTGTTCTGTCAATTACAATGCCCTGCTCGGTATCTAGATCATCTCCAGATGTTTGCGAGCCACCCTCTGTCTATTGGCAAAATAATATATTAACATTTTTTATTTCAGTAGCCACTGGTACTACTATTTAAGGCTTGGTGACATAATTTCACAAAATAATATGAATAAGTGACAGAGTGACCCCAAAAAAACAACAAAATTCTTCCAAAATGCCCTAATATTTCTTCAAAATTTAAGAAAATTATCTTTTAAATAAAAATTACAAGAATTTAAAAAAATAAAAGGATATTTTTTTACGGTAACTGAGATGTCTAAAACAGCATTTATAAGTTGGAGCATTGCACCAGACTGCTTAGTAAAAAGATAGTATTCATCAGCATCCAGGCCCTACACATCAGTAAGCCTTTATAGGCCATAATAATAACTCCCAAGTAATACAAAATTATCAAAGCTCTTGTTTAGGATTATATAAAACCACTTTTTTAATTGTTTATGTCCAGTACGCTATATTAAAAAATAAATATTTATTTTTCTTTGCAATCTCCAGAAATCCATGTAGATGTCAGACATGACAGTTGGTTCGCCAGATCTATAATCAGCAATACTAATGGTTATGTGCACTATTCTCGAACAAAATTTTACCATGGTAAATTTTTCATTTTACCCTACCCATCCTCAGTTTTTGATGCTTCGATCATGATTTAAACGAGGTGTTTGGCTGAGGTAATCTTAACTGTTGGTAGGGAGCGATCATCTGGAATCGATCAGAGTAATGTTTAACAAAAAATGTTGGCATATTTGTGTGTTCGTGATGGAATAAAAGAAAGCATGTAGGTCTACCTAGATTGTTTTATTAGATACCAATGTCAAATTTATGTTATCGTGGAACCTCTTGAACTGTAGATAGAAAACAAAGGAAAATGTTACCTATCAAAGGAAACCATGTGATTGATTAGTGAATGAAATTTTTTTAATATTCTTTGCACCACACCAGAAAAATCTCAAACCATGATCTAACTCACCTTTTACATATTTATTTTGTCTGCAGTGAATCAAACAGACCAAATTAACAGAATCACAGCACCCAACAGTTCAGTGCCTTCTGTTTTTACTATTGCTTTCTTATATTTCCTTTCTTTTTATCAAATATCAAGTTGTTTGGGTTAAGCCTAGTAAAGAGGACATGTCAGCTGAATGGTATTGATGCACTGTGAACATATTTTTACCTCAGTAATAGTTTGACCGTGTTCCCGGGGCCCTCAGTTATAGTATTTTTTTTTTTATTGAGAATGGTGCACACTGCTATTACTGTCATGTTCTTCTCATAGTACATCCAAAAATTGAGTCAGAGATCTGGTGTCATCTACTAAAATGCATAATTGGAAGCAAGGGTGGACATAAAGCATCCTGCTTCTTCAATCTCTCCAGGTTTGGTAGTGATTACAACAACCTCATGGTTTTTAAGAATCTCTGTGAGAAAAATAAAATTTAAAATATATGTCCCAGAACCTATACAATTTATTGACAGAACCTATTTCTACTTGTATCGTCCCTAATTAATGGAGAATCCATTATTACCAATTATAGGTATATAGTCTGTATATTTTTTCATCACGTATAACCTTTCATGTTAATAAATAATGTTTTAAGTAAAACAACGGATAAGTGCTAAGTAAACACCACTAAAAAGATGTCATCTTGCAAATTCTTCTTGTTTGTGAAGCTGTTACATGATAGATTTTGCCGTGAATGATGGCTTCAGGTCCAAAATGTTGGCCTTATGAGCATTTGTTATGGTCTGGCAAGCTTTATGACTGACCTTCTCTCTTTCTCTCTAGCTAACTTCTTAAGTACTATCCCTTACCTGTTTAAAGGATTATTCCAAATAGTTAGATCAAGGGTTTATTACATAGGATCGTTATTGACTGGGAGCACAAGTGTTTTTCCATTGCAGCCACAACAAACACTGCTTTCTTTCTGTGCAAAATGTTCATGTAAGTGATTCTTCATATTTTTTTTAATTCAACAGAGAAAAGTTATACATTTTTCCAGGTACGAAGTGCAAATAAGATTTTATTACTTTATTTATTTATTTATTTATTTATTACTTTTACATTAATTTAAAGTTTTATTAGTCTATCTTGTTCATAATTCGAAATTTTCTAAAGCTTCATGTTTTCTATTATCTAACTTAACTACCTTCATAAAAAATTATACATAAGAATAGTAGTTTGTTTAATAATTTTCTAGAGCTTCTTATTTATTGTTAGGTAGCCAGTTACAAAATTAATACTCTTTTTCATGCATCCTTGTAGCCCCCACCAGTTAGGGGCATAGAGCCTCCAACTAATTTGGTTATGCTTATTTTCTGAGAGCAGAGGCACAGGTGGTAAGCCCATTGCCTCATAATCCTCAAGAGGAAACTAAGATACTATTTTACTTGTACATAAAAGTGCCGAGGAATTTGTCCAGAGGCCCTAATTTAGGGTTGAAGTTCTTTAGCAAGCATAAATTTAAGACTTTGGCCTCCCTAGTTTCAAGTCCCTTCCAAAGGACTGTATGCCCAGGATTTTTACAGCCTGAAAATCCATTGACCATGGCCGGGTTTGAACTTGCAATTATCGGATCTAGAGATGGGCACACTACTTCTACACTACCGTAGCCAACACAATTAATATTATTTTATACATAGAATAACAAGACTATTTTACTTTATCATAAACTTGACTTTATTTTTAGCATTGCCATATAGATTTCTAGGAGAAAATTGTCTACGAACAAACAATAATAATTTGGAATCTCATTAATTTCCTATTTTCCAGTATTGAAGCAATAAACTGTATGGTACAACTATTTCATTAGAGGGATTATTCTATTAGGTATGAAAAGGAAGCCCCGTTTATCGGGAACCCATGTCATTCCTCTTTATCCAATATACTATGTTTGCCGAAGGTAATCTGGAGTTGGATACTCTATGTAACAATTCAGATAGTATCCATTCTTATGTTAAAAAGTATGTCTACTCTCATCATCGCTATCAATTTATCATGGTTGCCTCATCATTGCAAATTTTTTAAAAAATTGGATTAGATGTCATAATTGATGGCAAAATTGATCATTCAACAACTTCACAATTAAGATGATCTGTAAGCCAATGTCTTTCTAATGGATTTCACTAAACATCTGTATATTGTTAGTAGTAAGTTAGTAGTAATCTCTCACAGTAGTGAGAGATTGTAGGTAGGCCTAATGAAAATATGAGTATTACAGAGATGACTTTTCTTACAGTGAATCTTCCATCTAATAATTAGATCTTAAAGGTAGACTACAGGAAAACTCTTAACTCTTACTGATCTATAGTACATAGTCACAGTTACACATCTTGTATTAGCATTGTTGCATACGAAACACCAACATTTCTGTAGGTTACTTTGTATAAAGTAAGTTTTATTATTATTTTTATGATTTAATTAATTTTGTTTTGTTATATTTTCTGTAGTTAAAACATTTTTTACCAGCATATTTAATTACAGATATATTGTTAATACCGTATTACACTTTTATAGTTGTTCAGGGTTTATTTATGGGGACGTTTTATTTGCTTATGACATAAGAAACATTATTCGTTTGAATTTTCCTAAAATGTACTCTTCTGTCGAACAGGACAGGAACAATCAAATGAGATGGCTCCTAGAAATGGAATGGCAGGGATGGAGATGGACCGTCCTCGGATGCAGGTTGGTTTATACAGTAAAGTAACTTAGTATTTATTGCAATATGTAGGTCTAATAAGGTGACTGAAAATCTCCGTAGTTTTGGTAATGTGTTATAATATTATTAACCCTCCAGTAGGTGCATTCTTTTTCATGAAGTACTGAGTAAGCACAAAGTCAATATCTTGCAGGGGAACTACCATATATGGGTAGAACTACCTTTCAGTATAAATGAATATCTAGATTTTACCAATCGCATAAGCAAAATCTGAACAGGTTTGATCACAATAAACAGCATTTTTTAAATGTATCAGTTTTAATCTGTACGGGATTTTATAAAAGTGATAAAATTACCCAACTGATAACATTGTCCACGATTACATTAAGCGGCGTTCACTGTGTAAAGTTTGAACCAAAGAAGGAGTCACTAGACTTCGTACATAATGTGTTGCCATAACCAGGCATTGGACAACTGATTGCAATGATAATTTCAGCTTTCACCACTGCTTCTCTCGCTGAAGATTCAAATAAGAGAATATCTAAATGAAAAAGTTTTCTCTCACCTCTTTTAAAGTAGATGTTGAAAATATCGCCACTTTCTGTGCAGTCTTGTAACACATGGTTTCAAACTGTCAGGATAATATCTTTGAAATTTGTGATTGCACCTTTTATACGATTGTTTTCCAGACGATAAATTTCAACTGTGGAACAGTTTTAAATAAGAAGCGATAATGATTTAAAAGAGCTAAGACACAAGAAAATCTTAATGATATTTGTGCGAGAATTGGAGTTCCCGTCATTGTTTACATCATGAAGCTGGGATTTCTCATAAATCAGTGTCCGTATTCTGCTCGCAAAGGATTAAAACTTATATACTGTATATATACTATTACTGTTAATGAAAACTCAGAGAGTAATGAGCATTATGGCAAAATTAATAGCCTTTACAACCTATTGAAATCACATTAGATTTCATATGTAGCCCATAACAACATTGCCTGTAGCTAGAATAGTTCTAATTCTAACATTCAGATTATCCAAGGTTTTTTAAAAATATTCTTGCATGTCCCAACATAGATAATAGAGTTTGCTATTTGGCATCATCAGATACATATGTATTAGAGCAATTTCAACATCTGCTTTAAGATAAATGAATTAAATACTGAAATAATTCTTCCTTTCATTTGCATATTCTCTTATTTCAATCTTCTTTGAGAGATGGAAGTAGCTGAGAGAGCTAAAAATTGTTATGATGAAAGCAGCAAGCTCTGCGTGGTAGAAGTCTAGTGACTTCATCTTTGGTTTGCAATTTATAATCAATTCTCTTTGACATTCATTAATCATTATAATCATCAAGTACATAACTTTTATTATGAAATTAAATTCCAAAATTAAGGTATTCATCATTGCATGCTGTTCTTAGTCTAAAGGTTAAGAGAAGCAAAATACGGCAGTAACACTAGGAATGGAAATAACAACAACATTGAGTGAAATCAACTGTAAGAATAATTATTAATAATTAAAATAATAAATACATAATTACAAATATTCTAACAGAAAAAAGAAATTAATATGGCACAGAAATACATTACTACAAATCTTAATATATAGAGTTAACAGAACCCGCTACAGATGTTGTCACAACACAAGATAAAACTGCATTTTTAAACTAAACAGTGTGAGTTCTCAGTCTGAAACAAATAAATGTGTTCTGGCCTTGTATGGAGTCAACATTTAAAAAACACCTCTTGCTCCACTTACTTTAAGTTGCAGTACTAGTTTCCAGGGATTAAAGCTACTCCCTCATCCTCAGCTGGTGGTTGACTGATAACAATGTCTTGTTGATCTGATGCATCTGCTTCTACAGTGTTACCGTTCCTACCAGCTGAGGATGAGGGAGTAGCTTTAATCCCTGGAAACTAGTCCTGCAACTTAAAGTAAGTGGAGCAAGAAGTGTTTTTTAAATGTTGACTCTGTACAAGTTTTACAACATGCTCTACTGTTAATATTACTTCAGTTCATTATTTTAACACTTGTGTTCTGGACGTTTAAAAGAGAAAGCACGTGGACTGGCATAGATTCAGTCAAAGCAGTTTCATTGGATAAAATACAATGAATTATATTGCACTTAATGGGGGTTAATTTATATTTACTAGTATTTTTAATGGAGGCTTTCTGTTATCTGCGTACATTACATATTATAAGTAATTGCAGATTGTTTAAACATTTTCACACTCTTGGAATGTTGCTTGTAAAAACATAAAGAATTAAGCCCATTGCTGTTGTATATTTAAGTAGAATGTAAACTTTTATTTGTTACTCCTGTTGTAAGCAGTTAATTAATTCTCAATATTCTTTTAGTTCATGGATCAATCGAGAGATTTCAGAGGTCCAAGTTTCTTCCGAAATGACATGCCACCACAACAGCAACAGCCTCCAAGAATGCCTCAGCCACAACAACAACGTCCTCCATACCAAAGCCAACAGCAAATGCAACAACAACGACAACAAATGCCTCCATTCCAGAAGCCACAACCACAGCCACAAATGTCTCCTTTCCAGAAACCTCCGCAACAGCAAATGCCACCTTTCCAGAGACCTCCAATGCAACCTCAGCCACAGCCCCAACAGATGTCCCCCTTCCCAAAACCCCAACCTCAACCCCAGTCATCATTACAACAGCAGCAAATCCATCAACAACAGCAGCAGCAAATACAGCAACAAATTCAGCAGCAGAAATTGGAACAGCAAGAACAGATGCGTAAGCAAGAGCAGTTACGACAAGAGCTGCAGCAGCAGTTAGAACAACAGCAGCAGCAGCAGTTGCAACAGCAGCAGGAGCAACAACGGCAGGAACAACAGAGGCTTCAACAACAACAGGAACAGCAAAGACAACAACAGCAACAACAACAACTTCAGCAGCAACAGCATCTTCAGCAGCAACAACAGCAGCTTCAGCAGCTTCAACAACAGCAGGACCTATCTCAGCTACAGCCGTCATATAAACAGAAACCAAAATTGATTGATTTGCAGGTTAGTGTTTAATTTGCTTTTCTCAAGTTATTTTTCCCCCTATTGCTAATCTATTATTTTCACTATGTTTCACTCTGTATACCTGTATATAATCTGTATATTTCTGGTTCCCTTTCTTTCTTTCTTTCTTTCTATTTCTCCCCCTTTATGACTATCTTTCCTCTCTATTGAGTTGTTTCCTAGAACTGGCTGGAGTACTCTCCTTTTGCACATTCTTGTGTGTGTCGTGTATATGTGTTTTCTGCCCGACTCTTTTTTAGTATGCTGCTTGAACTTACCTTTCTCTTTTCTTCTTTCTTATCGAATTTACTTCATTCTTCTTAGTTATAAGTTTTATGAATTTAAAATTTAGGCTTAGATTTTAATATTGCTTGAGGACTGGATTTTATTTTTAGCATTTACATTGCATGTAGAAAATCAGAAATATCAGTAAACATTCATGAATTCTTATGTTTAGCATTCCACAAGCAAGTTTAATATTACCAACATTTTATATTCAATAAAATACACTTTAATAGGTCTAGTGATAGATTTCATTAGTAAATAGTGAATTTGAGGGATTTGTGTCATGTTTATTTGGTACAAGTTATAATATACTTCTATATTTCATACTCCATTTACTACTTCTGGTGTTCCCAAATAGAAACATAGACGTGAAATTTTCTGCATAAAACCATTGATGCCACTGGCAGCTTTTCCTTGCTATCAGTATATTACAAGGTTCTAAATAGGCTGTTTTTCTATTTTCTTCTGATATATTTGTCTGTCTGTCTGTGTGTGTGATGCATAGCCAAATCTGCAGCATGCAGAGATCTGAAATTGTTAACATAGATGGACTGAAGGGGGGTCCGAATGCACCCCAAAGTCTGATTTTTAGTTTTTGCTTTTGTTCGCTAGTTATGAGCAAAAAAATGGCAGAAAATGTGATTTTTTGCACTATTGATTTTTTCTAATACTCCTCAATTGTGAAATTAATAATAGGTGGCCTTACTCTGATGCCATAGAAAGAGTATTGCTGAGATAGAGCAATCGTCATCACAAAATATAATAAAAAGAAGTATTGTCTGTTTGTATGCAGTGCTCACACAGAGATCTGAAAATTTTAACATTGTTGCACCTCGAAGCCGAATTTTTAAGTTTTGCATTAGTTTGCAAGTTATGAGCAAAAAACTGGTGGTAAACTTTATGAAAAGTTTATAAATCTAGAATAGGAGTAATCATTATGCATCTGAGAACTTAGTACTCCGTTCCTCACATGTGGATGATGTCAAGAGAGTCAGTCTTGCATCATTCTTTATGCATATGATCCAGAATAGATGTTTGAAATTTAGTTAAAAATGTATACCCAAAATTTATGCATATCAGCCAGTGTTCAACTAAAAAAGTTATTGATTTTACTGTCATCAGCCTATCCCACTTTATAATATTGCATAGATTATGTGGATATTTCTTTGTAACATTTAAACATGACACATATCCTGTAAATTCCCTTTATCATGTAGAATTAGTTAATATAGAGTTAAACTAGTGTGTTTCATGTAAGAGTTGGCCAATCTTGTGGGTTTCTGCATCGCGGCAGCCACAGCTCTAACTCCCGGGTGATTAAAGTATCTTATCTTATCTTATCTTATCTTATTGGGTGAAATATTTACATAAATAAAGCTGCTAATGGTGTTTCACCACATGAACCGTTCCAGAATACCCAAACAAATGCTTCTTTATATTCCATGTGGGAAACGATCTGTGGGCAGACCATTCCAGCGATGGAAGAAGACCGTAACAGGCCATTAGGCCTAAGGATGATGATGATGATGAATGGTGTAACGATCCAGGTTCTCACAAATACAGTTAAAATTATAATGAAAATAACCATGTACCTTATCAAAAGAGATGTTGAAAATGTCCTCCTCTTGCATTCACACAAGACTTTGTAAGAAACGTTCTTTCACATGCATAAATTCAGCTTCTGAGATAGAGTTAATTTCTCTTGTGATATTGTCTTTAAATTCTTCCTCGGGTGAAACATCTGCATAACTGAAAGAGAAATTAACTGTATTTCAGAAACTGAACTTATGTGCATGAAAGAAAATTTCCTAATAAGATGCCAGTGTTGTGTGGATGCAAAAGGAGGACGTTTCCAACATCTCTTGTGATGAGGTACGTGGTTATTTTCATTGTAATTTCAACTGTAATTGTGAGAACCTGAATCATTGCACCATTAGCAGCTTTATTTGCATAGATATTTCACCCGACCGCTTGGGAGTTAGAGCTGTGGCTGCCACGATGCAGAAACCTATATGATTGGCCAACTCATACGTGAAGCACACTGTAGTAAATGCCTAGGTAATATGTGTATGGAAGCCAAATACCTGACTCAGTAATTTTAACGTTGTAAATGAACGTTATGATTCACAACAGCTAACTTCATTACCATGAACAGTGATACATTAAAATTGTATATCACAGTGACTAGAACTGAACAAACTAGTCATAAATTGAGTACCTGCAGGTACTGTAGCACGCATTTTCATAAAACGTAAAATTACTGAATGACGTTATATGGCTTTTGCAAAGTGTGCTAGAAATTTTTCCCTCAACTATCATTCACAGATACTGTACATCTAAGACATAAACTATGTAAATTGAATGATTAATTTACCGTTTTTAATATTGTAAGAGTTAAGTTCATGTCCATAAGGAAATGTAACTATGTTTTTCTTACTTATAGGATGTTCAGACAGTGTTCAAAAGTTGTCATGCAATGAAGTTTGTATACAGGAAACCCTTGTATTGTTGTAGGCCTACAGTATTCAGAAATAATTCTGCAAAGTTTTCAAATACTAGCTACAAAATAATTTTGAAAATTCGCAATATATACTGAACTTGGGATCCCACCATAACCTTCCATTCGTTGTGCTATGCCACAACTAATTACATAACAATGTACCCTGTAATAAAAGGTTGTTGAAATTAATACTAAACTTCACTAGTTTACCTGTAGGCTTACTAGTTTTGGAAACAATTGCTTCCCTTTTCAACAGCTATACTTGAACTCCTGTAGCACCCTCCTGTGGACACTACATGGATTTCAAGACGAGATCGTCATTGGTGGGGATGTCGGAAGTTTTTGGATTGGTTCTTCTTATTATAAATAAAAAACTTCTCCCAGACTGATAGTTCTTTGTGACCACCACAGAATACTTTCAGCCTGGAGAAGATTTTGTTCATAAGAAGAACCAACTTTATAAAACTTTGACATCCCGAGCAATGATGTCCTAATCTTGAAATTTTATCAGCAGGGTTCCATGTCAATTGAAGTATAGCTGTTGAAAATGGAAGCAATTATTTCTAAAACTGTCATGTCAGTTCCACTGTATGAGAAGATTTAGTGTTAATTTCAACTCCCTGTATAACTTCATTATGTAAATTTAATATCAGCTCAGAAGGATTAGATAAATGAAACCACATGTGAAACAATTTTTTCTATTATTTCCATAATTTCTTAAATTGTGAGTTACCAAAGGCTCTTTCATGACCATTGTTTTAGAAACAAAGGTGGCACCATTAGAAGTGGAAAGCTTTAATTTTTTTAATCTTCTCCCCTCATTATTTCAAGGGTTTTCTGGATAAATTTTTTGCATTACACTTTTAAACACTTCTTTATATAAATACTTTTTTCTATCTGAAATATATTTTAGACATTTTTTTCTATTTATATTCTCTCATAAAGAAATATGGTTCTAGCAATTTACTTCTTCCTGGTTCATGCATGATTTATAGCATGATGAAGTAGTTTCATTCAGCTACTTTACCTATGTACAGAGATCCTACTTAAGTGTGAAGAATTCACATATTGAAGAACAGGAATTGTAAAACAAGGTTATTCAGGTCATTGTAAAAGAACTAGATAAATCTGAGAAGGCTTTAGGGTTTAAGAATCCTGCTCAACACTGAGCAGTAGTGTGGATTCATCACATACCACTGCTATGAATATCCAGCATGTCTTCTTTGTACCTGTTACATAAAATATTTCTTGTTCGACCATAGTATAATACATGTGTCATAACGGTATCATAATTATATTCATTTCAATACTGGTGTGTATCAATTATTATCAAACACGGAACAATCCTGAGACTCTGCTGATGCTGCTATTATTATTATTATTATTATTATTATTATTATTATTTTATTATTTTTTCTATTATTTCAGTATTTTAACTCATCTTTCTTAAAGTAGATCTAGAAAATGTAGTCCTCTTTGATCTATACATATCTGACAATGAATTTCAACTTTTGTACATTATGGATATAACTTCAATCTTCTAAGACCCCTCGACCTTAATGTTTATGAAATATCAATTTCCTGAAGTAAATGACAATCGGACTCTAAGATTTTCTTGAATCAGAGTTTTTTATGATGTGATTTGTTCTTATATTACACTGTTGTGCTCTTTCACCATTCTCTAAACAGTCATGTAACACACAATTTTGAAGACACATTACTTTCACTCCTTGAAATTTGCAAATGCATTTTTCATATAATTTTTTTCTTCAGAAAATAAGTTTCAACAGTGAAAATGCACTGTTCAATGGTAATTTCCATCTTACAAACACGAAAACTGCATTCTTTACAATTACTATTGCTCATTGGCAACAGCTGACTGTTGGCTGGCGGAAAGACTGCAAACTCCCACTTAGTTAGCCCATCGAGGTAACTTTGATAATAATTATCAAAGTCTCAATTATTGAGACTTGCTGATTTGTTAAGCATCCTTAACCACAAGCTAAATATTTTTCAAATTCTATTAACTGTATTCTTCCCATTCTCCAGACATGGGTTGCCTATTGAGGAGGGATCTTCTGATCATTTGCTACCTTATCCACATGTTGTTGACCCTTATTTTAAAATACTTTTTATAATGAATTGAAGAGGAGATCAAGACCTCCTCCCATTGTAAATCTTTAAATTAATTTCTAAACTCTTCTGTAACATTAGCACTTTCAAGTAGACTGTGATACATTATTTTGCCAGTAAATGCAATGAAATGAAGTAGTATTGATATAATGTATACTGTAGTTGACTATGTTTCTACCTTTTGTAAATAATACTTATTACATGAGGCAGTCAGTGGCAATCGAGAGCTGGAGTCTTATGTAAGTAGTCTTCTCCAGATGGTGAGGAATAGGTGTTTCAATTATCTGATTAGGTATATACATTTTTGCACGACGTAACTAATTAGTGGTACTTACGAATATTGTTGCTGTGGATCGTAACTTGACATTCCCCCACGCAATCTTGTTGCTATGGAAACAAAACAAATTTCCGTGTGGTAAAAATTACAAAAAGCACACTGTGCGGTACGTAAAATCACAGTACAAGCCTTTATGGACCAAGGCCCCCCAGTTTGTGGCGACTTTAACAGGACAAATATTCGGTTCCCATAACAACAAACACTTGCGAATCACTTTCTGAAATAAACATCTATCTTCAATAAAGTATATACATAATATTTTCAGGTAATATCTCATTTAATATAATTAAATTGATATAAATAATCATCGTGCAAAAAATAGCATGCAATACTCATGCCGTAAGCGCATAACGGATCTCTGAAATTGAAAAAAACTCTGCACAAGCGCCTCGTTTTTTCAAACTCTTTCCTCGATCCATATGCACCACTTACGGCACTTGTATCGCAATATACTATAAAACCTCTCCTAAAAGACCATTGATAGTGGTACAGTGAAATGGTTGATCTGCTTGAAATTTATTATTATTGTTATTGATGCTTTAGTACATTATTTCAAACTTCGTTCTATGAGGTGTGTGTAAGTGTTCTGTGACGGTCTTAGTGTTCTTGGTGTCATTACAATTGAAATCCCTTCTATTAGCTAATGTTTAATTTTTTATCATGAACCAACCATTTCATTTTGTCAGGCGTAACAAATCTTGTTCTCACCCCTGTTCATTGTAAAATTTGCATTTGTTATGACAGCTAGCACCAACGGCTTGGTGCTGCCCTTCTACTACTCTCAACAGTAATAAAATAATGTCGTTTTTCTTCCTTTTGTGTCAACTTATTTGTGTGAAACAGGATTTTTATATTGTGCTTCAACAAACAGAAAGTACAGAAATAGACTTAATGTTGCATCTGACATGAGGTTCCAGTTGTCACCCACTACTTCCAACTTCAAGAAAATCGGAGATAGTAAACAGCAAAAACGTCAATCTTACTGAAGTGTTCCATGGCCAAAGAAAGTTAAGGAAACATTGCTTTAGGGTGTAGAAATTGTCAATGGTTGTCTGCTTTTTCTTTATGTTTAAAAGTTTGTTTTTTACTGTTTTATTTTCCAAACTCTCTTTGAGGTTATCAGAAATATAGTGATAGTAACATAGAAGAAGAGCACTAGCTCAAAGCTCGTTCAACCTGTCTCTACAGTTAACATAGGATGAGAATTGTTCAGGGGAGATGGTTTGGGATGTGCCCCCCATTTGACTGCTCTGACATCCCCTGCATCTGCAATCCAGCCATAAGAATACACATTTCCCAGAATGCTAACAACATCTCAAAACTTTGATATCTTGGTATTTAAAACTGACGTTTTACTCAAACTATTGCGGGACAAAATTCCGGCACACCGGCAACAGTCACAGCCCTAAGTAGCAGTACATCCCCATCGTTAAATAACCATCTGATGATGATGTGTGTGTTCTGTCCGAAGGCAGGTCCAGACCCGGTACGAAGTCGTGGGGTGATGACCGCGTAGATTTGCTATTGCCTCTCGTGGGATGGGAATGAAAGGACACACAACTCCCAGTCCTGAGCCCAGGAAGGGAATTTTCCACCACTGAAAACACCCCGAACCGACCGGGAATCGAACCCAGGCCGCCAGGGTGAAAGGCAGTCAGGCTACCAACTCACCCACGGTGGTGGACAAATAACCCTCCACCAATCATTTATATTATTTTGGTGCTTTGCCATGGAGGTGCACTGAGAAATGGAGTACAATCACTTCTCTGGTATGGCTAAGGCTACTTTTTTTTTCATCTATTCGAAGAACAAAGTGGTATCCAATACAGGGGAATCAATCTTGTATACATTTTTTGTCAGGACTGAGGATGTGACTACTTAACAAAGAATAATATTGTAAATTCTTTCGTACGGTATGTGGTTCTATTACACACTTTTTTGTATGTGATTCTAATACACACTTTTGTAGGATTCTCTGTACTTCTGCTTATTATGTATACTAAAATTAGTAGTCCTGGCATCAGCTTCAGTTTGCACTTAAGCTAAAAAATGGAATGCTAATAGAAGCTGCACTTTGTAGAATGTAACATCTAAATTTATACATAATTGGCCATAGCTCTTCCTACACGTCATTTCTATATCAATGGACAATACTGCAATTTTATGCACGATTAGGTACATAATGATAGGCACTATGAAATTGCTTGTGATGATGGTGTGGGGGAAATGAGAGAGTAGTGATGTCTAGGCGTGGAGAATTGCAAATTCCACGTGGCTGGTGCTCCTTTCTCCTTCAGCTCCACAACACGAAGCCCCGTGCAGCACGACCAGAAACAGCTGATTGGTCCCCTGTCACAGACCTTTCGCCAATCCTGGATGTGTCCCCGACTCTGGAACGAGCCGAACAGGAGTTGATGCAGCGGTTCCAGGTAAAACCTCCCCTCTATGCACGAATGTGCTAGTTGCAAGGTAGTAGACCTAGAGGTAGATCGCTAGTGTAGATAATGCAGAGAGTGTAGATATAATAGATGTTGTGATTGGTGGTATGAGTGTTGTTTGCTTGTAACTAGAATTTTTTTTTATGAGAGGATTCCTGCCAGCTGTACAAAAAACTGAACATGGGGTACCTGTTTAATAACTCTATAATTCTATACCTTTTATTAAAATAACACTAAAACTCAGCACTAAATATGAGCAGCTGAGAAATTTGAACAAAAACAGGAGGAATTACCGTTTGAATGGTGACATTTTAGTAAAGTTATCGTATCATATTCCATAGGTAACACAAACTGACTAACCTATAGATTTTTGGGGGGTGAGTAGTTTATATACAAGGATTAATTCGTAAGTCGAGGCAGCTATGTTAACTTTGCGTAAATGATCCACCAATTCAACTCTTCTGGGCTTATAGGCCGTGGTCTTTGAGGTGAAACTGCGAAACATCAGCCCATGAATCAGGTAGCCCATAAGTCCAGTAAAGTTGAATTCATTAAATTCCGCCATGAAAGCCTTAATACACCCAACAGAAAATTTACTATATACACTTGAAAGTATGTTACATGACTTCTTTATGTTGCTACTACATAGGGTATGGATGCCAGAATCTCTGGTTAGGTAAAAGGACAAAAATTATATTTTTAAATCATGGTTTAGTCTCATAGTATCTGTATCAAATCATTTGCACAAGTTGTTTAACATCCTTCAAAGTAGTGTCTTAGGTTATCCACCATAGACATAACTGAATAATTCATTAGGGTGTGCTAATATAAAACTTAAGGGCAGAGTTGAGGGAAGAAAAATAAATACAGACTTCTTTCTTAGCCTCTATGACAACAATAGGCGTCCTTACACAGTATCAATTTAAAACGGTCACATTTCTTGCAGTGTAGTTATTTATTCAACTTATCTTCAAAATACAGAATGGAAATTACTTACCACTTCTTACTGAACAAATGAATTATAATGATTCAGTTTAAAAATGAATCATGGTTCAGTTAAAGAAATGAATCAATTCCTTTGTAAGAAAGCTGTGATTCAGTCCAAGAAATGAATTGAAACCTCTATGAATTGAAAGTCGTCTCAATCTGCCACTGTTCAGAAGCAGTTATGCTAGCAGTGATGTAGGGAATGAGTATATACTGGAGCACTGATTCAGTGATTTGTTTTGTCTTCTCGGTATTCTCAATCATGATCTATTATTACAGCCTGGGTGCTACGGGGAGGGGTGTAACGCAAACCAAATGCTCGTCATGGTGTTGGCTTCAACTGTTAATAAGGACCATTTTTAACAGACAAAGATTATTAATTACGGTGTGTGAATGTTATATTGTGAAAGTTAAACTTAAGCTACTCTTTCAGTGAGTGATCAGCCTGTCAACATGTGATCTGTGGCGACAGCAAATAACTCTCCCTGACACAAGCATTGTCAGCTGTTTTCTTCAAAGCCATGTGATTGCTTTAAGTTTTCATTTCATTTTATATGTTACTAGCTTAAATGGCCCGGCGTCGCCCGGGTTTGGTATTTTGTAATATGAAATTAACTTATGGAGGACTTTCGATGTTGAAACTCTATGTCCTTATATAATATGTATGTAGAATTCGAAATGAGGATGAACGACATATGGCACTCAGACTATTCCCTCAGAAAACGCTAGATATAGCTTTTTATGGCTCATGGAGGATGTCGAATGTTGCATTCCATTGCTTCTACATATCATCCCTGGGAGGAGTGCAAATAAGAAGAAAAAGAAATTCCGGTTACTTAAGAGTGTATTGTCTTGACAGAAAATTTTATTTCTCACTCTCATATTACCATACAACCGTTTCGGGGCTGGAAAAAAAATCAATATCACTTTCATACTTTCCTTCCCAAAAACCTGGGACATGCTGCGCGCGTAGGACTGAAAATGTTCCATCCCATTTTGTCTTCTTTTAGATGCTTAGGACCTCTGATAAACATCCCTAGGCCTATTTCTCAACTAATACAAAGCCTACAGCTATGAGTGACGTATCAGTGGATAGGATTTGTTACCGACTTCCGATATAGCATACTCACTGGCACACACTTAAGTTGTCCCTGCAATACGATTGCTTATTCTACATCAAAATGTGAAGTGAGAAAATGATATTTTCCATGTCGAGGGTAGAGAAAGTTATGTGACTGCTTTATTTTCGTTTATTCGTCAAGAATATTTTCACAATTATGTATTAAATACTTTGATAGTAGGCCTATCAGCATTTGTTAAAGCCCAGTATTATAATATAGTATCCAAAGCCCCATGTAAACATCGTAAACAATACTTTCGTTATGTAAACAATTGACATCAGAACTCACTAACTTTGCCTCATTTCACATTTCCGACTTTTCCCATGGATTTTCCAAAAATTTTCTTTCATACAAACCTTGTCCTGACAATTACGAACACAACAAAAAAGAAATCAGCCAAATCGGTCAAGCCATTCTCAAGTGATGTGGCAACAACCCTTTTGTAAATTCATTTTTATTAATATAGATTATTTTTGTTCAGAAAGAAGAATCAAAATGGTGTGTCTGGGCGTACCCCATAGTTCTGCCTGTGTTATCCAAACTTCATTGCCATTGGTGGGGAAGGTGGAAAATACCATCAATTGTGTACGAGTAATGAATGTGTGCTACCTCGTATGGAAATGCAATCACATTATCTATGTTGGCAAAGCATTTCTCATGGAATGGCTTTTTCATGTAGGAATAAGATCATAGTCACAAGAACTAAGATCAGAAGAATAAGACATGTTGAGACCTCCCATCCTCAACTCTGTTCAACTTGGATCATTTCCATTAAACACCACTGTCATCAGACGACTGACACATAGGTGTGGACCAACCAATACGCTCATACATCATGTGGTGGAAACATTAAGAAGTATGTATCTAATGTTCGTGCCATTTTAAGAAGACCTTGTCCCAAACCATCGTCTATCTACAAAAAGAATATAATGGCATTGTTCCCTAATCCAAAAATCTTCACGAACACCGATACCGACAAAGAACAGGTGGTCCTGTAGTCGCGTGGATTTCCCCAGTGTTGCCACTGACATTCACTTTTCAAGTGAAGTACCCGTGCTGTGGTACGTATTTGGCAACATTGTACTGGGCTGCAGACAAGTGTAAATATGCCCAATTACCTTTCTATTCACTGATTGACAAGTCAAAGAGAATTAGGGTGGCAGCAGGTATGGGAAGTTCTTGGAAAAAAGTCTTTAAAAAGTGGCACCCACAAAACTTTGGAACATAATGTATTAAATACCATAAGATGGATCATTTTTAAAAAAATAAATAAATAAATTGGCCATGACTTATGAATGAACACTCATACATTCATAATTATTCTCTCATTTGGTCAGGTATTTGCTGTCTGTAGTTCTCCTGGCTGCTTTCCTTGATCTGATAATAACACTACTCGAAGGCTTGTGTGACCTGTCACGAGGAAATTCTTCTTGTGTTGCAATCAGAGAAAGAGTGCTCATATTTATTTAGTCAGAGTTTGATTGCAAACTAGCCAGACAGGAGTATGTCACTTCACCTTCTTTCAACAACATGTCTGCAATGCAAGAAAGTTTCGTGAAGATGATTTAGGTTTTCACAGCCTGTGTCAATGTGGCTGTGGTTGGCATCATCAGAGGGCGATGAAGTGTTTCATGTATGTTGGAAAATGGTAGTTGCTCCAGTATATATACACTCCCTGTGACTTCACTGCTAGCATCACTATGTCTGCAGGGTAGCATCTTCTTGGTCAGTCAAATCTTCATGAATGTTTGTGATCTGTGTGGGTTTAATTAACCTTTTCATTGCTAACATATTATTCACTGTGCAGACTGGTGATGCTGAATTAATTTGCAAAGTTCTTTTGTATAAATGGACAAACAGTAGCAAATAATTTGTCAGTTTCCTGTGAAACAAGAGCACAACGTGTATTTCTTGCTTTAGAAGCGGATTTACTCAACCCGGGAAGCCTGCCAGCATATAATGCATTACAATGAGTGGTGCAATTGATTGACTAAAAAATAAAACATCCATGTCGGTCCCAAATTTCCACTGAGTCAAATGTTTGACATTCCAAAGAACTGGAAAGAAAGATATTTGAGAAACGGTGTTTTTATCGATGGTTACTGTGACGAAACCCAATCTTCTTCATGATCAGTACTGTGTGAGAAGTCACCTGAGGAAGACTGAAGGGCGGAGTTGAAACATTGTGTGTTAATTTTTAACTTTTATCCACTGATTTGTAATAATTTTAAACACATCTTTTTATTGGATATTGACTAAAATATTTAGCTATGGATGGCAGCTCAAGGTAGAGAACAGCTACTACAGATAGCAGGTGGCTCACACTCTTCAAATGGCTCCCAAAGCGAATTTCTTTTTTATGTAGCCATTGCAAAGAAGCGTGTAATATATACCGTGTCTATAAATTTTTGGACAATTTTATAAGGCTATATTTTCACTAATACTTAACAAAAATAAAATATCTTATCACTATTTGAAAGAGGAAAGTTAGAAGTTTTGTAGTGTCTTGAGATGCACTCAGTGTTAAACCCATGTGTGATACAGCACACGTCCAGGCAGTGATCCCATTCACGCCAAACTCTCTCAGACATGTCTTGTATGACATCCTCGATGGCTGAGGTAATGCATCTTCTCAATTTTGGCAACATCACTAGATTGTTGGGTTGTTGACTTAACCCCACAGGAAGAAATCACACGCTGAAGTGGAATGAATCAGAAAAATAGACCAGCATGGATCTTTCTTCACAGCGGTCTTCCTTATACGAGAAGAAAGATACACTCTTCCATTAAGAACAATTTTTCTATTTAGTTTCGGGATCATATCCATTAACCCAACTTTCATTGCCAATTACAAATAAATAATTAAAAGGGAAGTTTGTATCATTTTGAAGCAGTTTCCACATGATGCTGTTTCTGTTTACTATTTAGGATTCATAACACAAACTTTGCCTCAGTCTGTCTCATGTTGAGTTAATTAAAATCCTCAACTACATAATACATAAGTGGGGCATAACGTGCGTGCATATGTACACACGAATTTGGCACTAGATGGCAGAGGCATACAGTGGTACACATACACTGTTTTTAAGTCAAAATGCCAGCTTCCAACTGTTTGTCTGATACATTTTTTTGGGGGCAAGGGTTCAATTAATCCTTTACCAATACCAGTAGGTCTATTGTTTCTATTTAAATTATGAATGCAGTGTCACAAACTAAATCATTACATTTTGGGGTTAACTAAACTAGAAAAAAAATTGCTACTAATATTGCTAAATAACAAAAACATCATACATCTTCTTTCCTATAGAACCCTCAGAGTATGAATGGAGTTGCATTTGACTCTTTTATTTGATTTTGAGTTTTGGGCTCCAAGCAAGAGACAAACCTATGAAGTAAAAGAAAGAAGAAGAAGAAAAAACACACACACACAAATAATTAAATAATTAGATTGAACACAAATAATTTAACTCAATTTATAAATCATATCTGTATGGTAATCTGAAGTTCATAAAGTATATTGCATGTTAGATTTGGTTGTATTTGTTGGTATTATTGATGAAACGTACTGGAAATGCTGGGATAATATAACATTTATTATATATATATAAACATTTAAAAAAAGTAACTTTTTGTATTCTGTTTGAAAATGGTGATCAACATTATTATGAAACTAGATGATTAAGAACATTACACGAGCTGGGAAAATAATAATGTTGCTATTAAGTGAATTTTACCGATACAACATTGAAGTTTTGAAAGAGGAATAATCAGTGCGCTCACAGTGCTACAACTATACCATGTATGAAGTCGATACCGTGATTATACAGGATTGCATCATCATATTTCATATTTCTCTCAGTGGAGGTTACTGTTACCTATTTAAATTTGTTATGCTTATTTCCCGATAGAGGGCAGAATGACAGGTAATAAGCCCATCGTCTCATAAGTCCCCCCCCGAAACTAAGGTATTACTTGGAAATGAAAAAGCCAAGAAATTTTGTCCAGAGGCTCTAATTTAGGCTTTGAGTTCTTTTACCTGCCGTAAATCTACGACACAGCCTCCAGCTTAAAGTCCCTCCCGGAAGATTTTTACATCCTGAAAATCCATTGACCCCAACTGGATTTGGTGGTCTAGAGGAAGTCGGGTAACAACAGATGAATTGTATCTCATGATCTCGTCAACTCGCTTAATGTTGCATGGAGTCACTGCAATTACTGGCCTACCACTGCTCTTTTCATCAACCAACAATGTTTGCCCTTCAGCTTCTCTGCAGCAACAGTGCTGACATCTACTGTTGCATCCCCTTAAAATTCTCAGCCTTTCATGAATGCGAGTGGGTGTTTCACCTTTTGCATTAAAGAATTCTATCATAGAACGCTGCCTTGTAGTATGTCGATGTCAGCCATTTTATAAAAGGGTGCAGTGCTGCCCCCTGTTGACTTGGGAAGCTGTTATTGCAGTGGATGGAAGAAGGTTTGAGAAATCATGCCACACAAATCAATAAAATAACACCAACAATTAACAAATCTAATACCTCAATTAACAATACTATTTTTCACATAACCAATTGTTTATTATTATTATTTCACCAAGTGCAGGTATGCCAGGGCTATATGTTGTTAATTAGTTTCATATACAGGGTGTTAATGAATAACACCGAAATATTTTACCTGTGTATAGAGGGGACATAGACAAGCAACTTTTATTAGGAGAGTTTTGCTCTATGGATTCAATTCTTCCTGTTATAACATAAAATATCCCAAGGATATGCACGCCACTGTCTTCTAATACTTGAAATGATGGGAAACAAAGGAACAGTGAATATTGTGTAGTGGTCGGGAAAATTGTAAAAAATGACGATCGATATCTTACAACTCTGAGGGAAAAAAAAAGACAAACGAAGCATTTTTGTTAAGTCTGGAATTATTAATAAAAACATAATGCAGTGGCGGGCAATCATGTGATTAGTCAGTAAATTTTGCAGATTATGAAAATTCTAAATTATGGTATAGCTGTTGATGAATTATTAAGAATCAGGTTTTTATCGATCACTAGGAAGGCATGAAGTCAATTTAATGAAAATTTTAACCCTATTTCGCTACATTATTGAGTTATGAGCACCAAATTTTAAGGACTTTAATGCCCTGTAGCATACACATTTTACGTCATAGAGCAAAAATGTCCTAATAAAAGTTGCTTGTCTATGTCCCCTCTATACACAGGTAGAATATTTCGGTGTTATTCATTAACACCCTGTATATACACATGGATGATTAAACTGTTAGGTTTGTGATGCATAATCATGAAAAGTACACATATATTACAGTCTCAGTCAAAGAGTTTTGAAGATGTGAAAGATGAAACTGAGAAAGGAAGATGTGCAACATTTCCATCTAAATATTCTATTAAGTGATTCTTACAGCTACATAGATGTCAGTCTGTGCAACCCCCTACTACTACCATACATAGATGACTGCTATGTCAATAATAATGTTACACTTTCTGATCATAGAATGACTACTATTAAAATTAAGGGAGTACCTAATTTAAGAATACTGCCATAAGACATTTTCTTAACCAGAATATTTAAAACACAATACATGAAATGGGAACTCGTTGAAAACTCTGCCAAAAGAACATTACTCCCCTTACTAGATGAACTCTATAAGTGCGAATCCAAGAATGATGTGAACGATGCTGTACAAGAACTCACAAGTTGTGTAAGAACTCTCTGCTCTTCACATATTCCACCAATTTATTAAGGATAAAAAAAAATTGGAGGCATTACTTTCTGACTAACCCTTTATATCATCTAAGTTATTAACTCCTCTATAAGCTTCCTGCTCATCTATCCATAGTAGAAAGTTGTGGTTGATCCTTGCTTTTACCTGAACTTCTCACCATTTTCATAACAGTAACAAGAAGTATACTGAACTGATATTCAGTTTTTGTAGAATACTATAACAAGTAGCAGTAGGCCCCATGCAGTTTTTTCCTGTGTGGGTGTGAATGTAACCATCATGAGTGAGTGAGGCTTATGCAATAAGTTGGCAGGCTTATTTCCTGTTGCAGGAGGGCGGGACTTTGGACCCTGCCCATCCCACATCATTGTCTCAGCAGTCGACAACAACTACAGCAACTATCACCATGGCTGGAGGCAAACCTCCCACCTCAGGCACAATAAGCGGCATGCTGGCAGATTTCAGCAAAGCTCTTGGTGAGTACCTGTCTGGTGAACTGTATTGATTATCTTGTGCATGTATATTTTTTTTTTGTAATTTAATTAATGAGTTGTAGTGAATTAATTTTCTTCATTCCAGGAATACTTCTCTATGTTATACAAATACAATAAACTAATTTGCTAGCCAAGAATAAAATTAAATTGTTTTCAGTGGATCGCATGTATTTGTCCTTACTACAATCTTCACGACGTTTCGGTCTTATCCTTCAGACCTTCCTCAGGTGACTGTTTATATTATGCCAAGAAGAGTATATTCTCAATTGTCCGTGTCATAACATCCGCTTCCGTTTTTAATGGAATGCGCACACATAGATACCATTCTGAACAGGTTTGACAGTGACCTAGGTGACGAGTGGTTGGGGGTCATCAAGAGAATAAAAAAGGGTAAACATGTTCCACACCTTTCACTTCCACCAATGGATGTTATAGAAGAATCCCCGTATGAGATCCCTGGGGAATGGATTGACAAGCATTCCCGGAATACTACTTTTTTATTTAATTCTATGTGTGCGCATTCCACTAAAAACGGAAGCAGATGTTATGACACAGACAATTGAGATTATACTTTTCTTGGCATAATATAAACAGCCACCTGAGGAAGGTCTGAAGGATAAGACCGAAACATCGTGAAGATTCTAGTAAGGACAAATACTGAAAACAATTTAATTTTATTCTTGACTATATTAAACGGTGAAAATCAGGACCATCATGACAGATTTAATTTGCTAGCATTAGCAGAATACGTTATCTTTATATACGGTTCCTTTCCGGGCTTAAAAGCTGTGGTCTGTTGGTTAAGTTCCAGACGTTTCACCTGCATCTTTGGTAGATATCATCGGTGACAAGGTCTTTATTACTTGAAGAGGTCTCATTGACAACTTATGCAACAGCTGTATTCAGTGCATATCTATAGCCATCTGGCTAAGCAAACTCACACTGTAGCTTGCAGCTGATTAGCTGGGTGATGGATCAGTCTTTTCTAGCTTGCTCTCTCTCTTTCCACTGAAGAACCACCCAGCCAATCAGCTGCAAGGTACAGTGCATGTCTCCATAGCCAGCCAGTTATTAGCATGAGTCATACTGAACTTTTGCCTCAGTCGTCAATAAGACCTCTTGAAGTAAACTTCGTAAAATACTGATGATGCCTGCCATAGATGGAGGGAAAGGATCTGGAACTTCATCCAACAGACCATGTTTTCAGAGCCCAGAAGGCAACCGTATGAAACCAACCATGAGTGCCTACATTATTTTACCTTTATATCTACAGTTACCATATGATTTTGTAACCATTCTTATGTGAAAACACAAAGACATTATGATCTGGTCTTTTCTGTAAACCCTTGTTTTTCCCCTACCTGAAAAAAGCTGTACTTTTTTTTCATCGAACTCATTACTCGTTGGAATCTAGAGGATCTTGCTGCCAAAAGCTTCCCAAATTACTCTTTTCTTACCTACTTGATCTGATTTTAATGTCTACAGCTTACACCTGCAAATATTTCTTAATTTTATTACCCCTATCTGCATTACAATCTTTCTAATCATTCCTTTTCTAAAAACTTTTCTGTACACCCATTTAAGATAGCCTATATACTTACCCTATCCCACAACATTTTCAATTGTGACTACTGTGCATCTTCTCTTTTTTATTCAAAATTCTAACTAAAAGAAAATCACATTTCATTCTGAAAACCTTCAGTTTTTTATCATTTCTAATATTAAACATTTAAATATAGAAAATACAAATAAATTTTCTAAGGAAACTTATATAGCAACATTTAATATAAATATCATTAATATAATTACTTGTATTTATAAATATCCCTTTTCACTTTTTACTATTATATGAGGTGTGTTTAAAAAAAAAAGTACCTGCTGCACACTGTATGTTGTGGCTGCAGGGTTCAATGTCTCATTCCTTTGCACATCAGTCTACGAAACCCATCAAGATTTGAAGGTTGTAACGCTCAATGCTCAAAATTTCATAATGCCCTGTCAAGATTGTTCTGGAAGTTTGGACAAAGAATGGGCATAAATTGATTAAAAACTGTTACTAAAACTTTAGTACAGTGGATAAAATTTTACCTTTGAACAGTCACTACATTTCAGCCTGACCTCCAGGCCTTCCTCAGGTGAACTAAAGTCTACTTGCATGTTGGTATGTTGTCCATGCTAGAAGGGGTCTCTGCTGTGCTCCCGTGCCCGTTCAGAAAACCACCCTGTGAACAGTCATCCTCCATACCCTCGGCACGTAACAGTTTTTAATCAATTTATATTCATAACCGGTGGAAAGAGTTGGACCGGGGTTGTGAATTACCTGATAATATGTTGAATGGGCATAAAATATTCTGTTAAATCTGAACCAAATTTGAGTACAGAAATTTCACACAAGCTTCACTTCTTATGTGTATTTAACATTCCAACTAACATCTAATAGCATTTGGATGAAATCAGTTGTATGAGGTTCCTTGATTGCCTGTTGTGGTGTCAAAATTCAGTATTTTTGTATTTTTTAAATGAAGAGAATGACCTCCAGAGAGGATTTGAGGCTTCACAGCTTGATGCAGCTTTATAGACTGATGCACGAATGACAGAGCCATTGACTCCTGTATCAGTGATAATGTACTGTGTGCAGATAGTACAGAATGTATAATCCTGTTACTTCTTGTACAGACCTCGTATGTATAGCCGGCTGCAAAAACGATGGACAGACTCTTGTTCTAAGGCATGGTGCATAAATGCAAGTGACCTTACAGTAATTGCTGTGATGTTTGTTCATGGAAAGTCAGTACAGTAATACTACAAGCAAAACAAAATTATATTTAATTTTACAATGGATATATTATTAAGAATAATAAAATATATCCATTGTAAAATTAAATATAATTTTGTTTTGCTTGTAGTATACATACAATGGAAAAAGGACTTCCTACTACTTTATGTTCAGTACAGTAATGTACAATGTTATTAAACTTTATGAGTGTGTCTGGCATAGAGGTAAAGTCTCCGTCTTCTGCACTGAAGTCAGTAGAGTAACCTTTTTATTTGTTTATTTTCAGTATTCAATGACATTCGTTAATAAATACTCTTATGCCATTCTTTTAAAAAAATTGTGGGCTTTTATCAGGCCTATAAAATAAGAACTTCTTGATAAAAGCTGACAAAAACATATTTATTTTCCTTAAAAGCAAGCAACAAAATGAAAAAGAATGTCTGTAGTTGGGACTACCTTGTTTGATTGATAGACCTCTGACCCGAAACTTGTAATTAAAATAATTATCGTATTTATTCGAATATGATGCGCACCCCCATTCTGAAACTTCAAATCATAAAAAAAGTTTGTTGGCGAATGTAATGCACATCAATGAAAGGATATTTTATTTAGTATTTAATCTTATTATTTTATTTTATTCAACAATGGATTCGTGAATGCTGACCAATAAAGGTTGGTATAACGGTTTAGGGGGTAGGGAAAAAAAATAGATACCTCACTAGATTGAATCCCATCATCTTTGAACGTACTTGAGTATCAAAATAATACGTTAACTTTAACCCGTGTTTGTTCACACCGGTAATAGGCCTACGATAAATGGAACAAAGTCAAGAACTGCAGCAATGCATTGTTATGTAAGTGTTCAAAGTTACCGCCAAACTACGGAACTGATTTACACTCAAATCTAATGGGCCATCAAATCTAATAATTAAGGAATCGCGCACAATGTGCATTATCTTAACCTAAGACTTAACCTACCCAGTCCTGAACCCGGGAAAGAGATTTTTCACTACTGAAAAATCCCCGACCCGGCCGGGAATCGAACCCGGGCCGCCGGAGTGAAAGGCAGGCGCGCTACCGACTCACCCACGGAGACGGACCTATCAAATCTAATACACACCCCAATTTTGAGTGCTACAAATGGATATTATTTGAGATTCAAACATAGAGCCAATATTGGTTACTCGATTTGCAGGACAGCAGTTGAACAACCAAAGCCACTTAACCTTGCTGATATAGAACCAGCATAATTTGTGGCTATATAATTCATATTGTCTCCAATAGATTTTATGTTTCTCAGTTAAAATTCTTATTTAATTCTTCACATCACTTGGTATATCCAGAATTGACTCTCCATTCAATTTAATAACAAATACCAGGCTCTTAAGCAAAATACCAACCAATTTCAGTGATTAAATTATGAGTTAACTTGTATATGCAGGCAATGAAACAAGTTTGCACGGTATTCTGTATGTGAAACTGATATCTTTTAGGCAGCCCATCGTTTTTGCAGTCAGCTGTACATTAGAAATCTGGAAAAATACATTTAATTTTTAAGTCCAGACATTCTAGACGTAGTAGAGTACTAGATGCACTTTTTCTAATCACTAAAGGCAGTTTTAATTTCCTTTCTGATAGGTGATGACAGAAGCCAAAAAATTAATATTTGGTTCTAGCTGCATGCAGCATTATTCATCTTGACCAACTCTGTTATGTCATTCAATGTTGTGTGCTACATTAACTATGAGGATTTGCGCTTCTGTCATTGTCATTGTTGCTATTCAATATTTACGTATTATGCTTCAAAAGCAGGTGCGGCAGCCATTTGCCATTTTCTTCTTCATAAGCATCGTTCTTCAGTTCATAGTAATGCATGTTCCTTCTCAAGTCGTTCAGCATCTTGATTCTTTATCTTCCCATTTTACTTTTCTCCCTCAATAACTTTCACATCTTACACTCTAAGAATCTGTAACTTCTTAGCCTTGGCCTACCCAGTTTTTTCTCCCCCTTATGTATCCCTAAGGATAATGTTCACAGATGCAGGTAAAATTTCTTGTTGTTCCATATAACTTAAACTTTGTTGCCATTACCTCGATTAATACAGATGTATAAATGTTATCGTGCTTTATATTACACTGAAAACAGAGTAATTAATATTGATGAAATATAAAACAAACAGTCCAATAATTTTCAGATTTTGTGAACACAGCCTTAAAATGTTTCTCTTTTCCATTGTTTTGTTCAGTACTTCTCCCCTTCTTGACAGATTCTTTCAACAATTAACTTTAAAGCAGTGTTCCTCATCCATAGCTCAAAGGCCGTATTCCTTCTTGCCTCAGAGTTCATCAGTGTCCATGTCTCTGAACCAAACAAAAACAAAACTGTCCACAGAGCATTTTCCTTTCCTTTTATAAATCTAGATATGATAAACCATATTGTATAATTTTTTTGTAATTTTCAAGAAAACCTTTGTTCCATCTCATTCCTAGTCTTTTTTCTTTTTACTTTCTAAATCTGTTTTCATAATCAATCCAAAATGCCATGGTTTAAAGAAATTCTACCAGTTCAATTTCCCTATTCCCTACATTTTAATTCGCTTATACAGATCTGAAAATGTAAGAAATTGTGACTGTCTTTTGAGCCGCAAAATGGTATACATTATACATATGTGTTCTCTTGCAGCATATGAAGTTATGTAGTTCACTTAGCTGTCTATAGTGTTTGTAGTTGACAAAGTCTTGTGATTTTGATAGTGTGTGCTCTATATGGCTGCTAAACTGTGCAAAGTGTCTCATTGTGCCACTAGTTCAGTTTTCAAAACCCTTGCCAACCAAAATATCATATTTTGATTCTTGTGTATGCTCGTATAGTTGTCAGTTACTTACATGCTGAGACTATCTCATTATTTTTGCTTATCTTTATTTTTCTCAAAGTAAGGTATACATTATCAATACATCTCATCTGTTAGTTAATGCTAGCAGGGGTGATGTAAGGGGGCCCCACCCTTACACTAAAGACAAAAGTGTTGATGAAAGATTAGAGAACAAAAAATGAAAACTGATATGTATTAAGTATGCAAAATAAGGCTTTAGCAGTGGAGTATTGTAGTAAGCAGAGTCGGAAATACTGGATGAGTCCACTAAAACTTTTGCGTGTGTGGTGCATACAATAGTTTTCAGTAGATGCTCTCTAAATCATTTGAAATAAAATAAGTAAATTAAATATGTTATAAAATGTAGCCTATAAAAGGTATAGTCAGTCTTTTGTTGACATATTCTCAGTTACTTGAATCCTACGCTATAAACCATACCAATATCAGATGTGACCCTAGATGGCAGTGCAATTCTGAGCACTCTTTCTAAATACAACAGTTCAATACATATTAATTAAAACCATACATGCAACGATATGTGAAACAAAAATGTGCAAGGAACAATGTAAATTAACTACTGTAGTGTTTAAAAGTAGGTACCTCAAGTTTTATTTCAGAACATATGCATACAAGAAATTTTAAAACAGGCTGTATTAAAATTGTAGATTAATATGGGATAGAAAATGGCAATAATGGGTTAGAAAGATAAACTGCAAAAAATATGTGAATCCTGAAGTGAGGGGTCGAAAAATAATTAGTACCAGTAATTGACAACTAATACTTTCAGCGGTAATCAAAATATAGTGTTTTGACATTGGCAAACAAACTCTATATTCTCCATGTTGATTTAAACTAATTTATTATCATGAAAATTATTTTTACACATATACTGTTACCTATTTTAACATTTTGTACTAAGATATCCAGAAGCAGGTTTACAAAGCCACTGGCATTAAACCAGGCTAGTGATAGATCATATTTCTTGCACAAAAATATCTTCCACTTTCTTGTGATCACAGCTGTGAAGCTTTTGTCTTGATCTTGGCTAGAGTAGGGAGAATTTTGACAGAGCAAGGAGCATGTTTGCTGGGAAACCCAGCCTCAAAAATCATTAAATTAGTGTGCCTTATGATACTGTATATGTCTTTCTTTGAGGTCGACCATTAATGGTAATAGGAAATGGATTCCATGTGGTACCATGAATTGAACTCTGGCTATCTCAGTTGGTAGGGCGTCAACTCGGAAAGCTGAAGGTCACAGGTTCAAATCTCGGTGTTAGAAACTATTCTCTTAAAACATTCTCATGCAAAGTTAAACAGAAACAATACTCTTGTCATTTCATGAATCTACATCTTATGTGATATGACAGTGGACACCGGACAAAACCACTAAATTATTGCGTCTCACAACACTATACATGCCCTAAATGTCTTTCAGTAAGAACGACCATTAAGGTTAATCATACAAGAAAGATTTCATTTGCCACAGTGAACCAAACTCTTGCTAGCATAACTGGTAGAGTATCAGTTCAGAAAGCCAAAAGTCATGGGTTCGAATCCCAATGCCAGAGGAAAGTTTCTCCTAAAATATTCTCACATTTGCTTTATTAATTCACAAAAATGTGGAAGTTTGCAGAATTGATCAGTGAGTCACCATTATAAGAAACTGTAACAAAAGAGCATATTATTGTACTAGCAGTTCCCCGTGGTTTCACCCATGATAATTAATTTAAAATGAAGAACAAATTAATTAAAACATTATGCTTATTAACACTTGCATGCGAAACATTCATAGGCCTAAATTAAATGATTAACAAAACAGCTAAAATCCTGCTTTGAAGTGCATTCGACGATTAGAAAGTGCAGCTTGGGAAAAAGACCTCAGATTCGACTTCTCTGGCCCAGAAAACCCCTTTATAGGAGTTCTGTCCAAATCGATCAATGTTTGCCCATTTATGCCTATTTCCTCTTCTTTCTAGATTGAAAATTTCATATTCTGTGTGCTTTGACATTATAAACAAATGAATCAACAGGAAGTATCGCGATGCTTTTGTTTAAGACAAAAGAAGGCAAAGCCACCTGCAATTGATTTGACGATTGAATTGTATTACTGAAAACTGATGCTTTGATAGTACAAAAAAATCAGTTTTCTGCCAGTTTTTTACTCATAACTCGCGAATGAAAGGAAAAATTAAAAATCCGGCTTCAAGGTGCATTCGGCCACCCCTCAATCCATTTATGTTTAAAATTTCAGATCTCTGTGTGCAGTAGATTTCACTGGGTATCGTGCGCAGACAGACAGACAGACAAACAAACACTTCCGTTTATATATTATTGTATTTAGTAATATCATCTGCGTTTATTTGTGTAACACCTATATCAGAGGTGAGAAAAATGTTTTGCAAGTCAATTTTTAGCAACAACGTAAACCATGTGTATAGTTGTGTGCTGTACAGAGATTTCACAACTCAAAACATTGAACAGCAGTGGTGGCGTCTCATCCAAACATTATCATTTTCTGTATTGATAGTGAAACCTTTTGGAGCAAGTGATTGATCAAGAAAAATAGGGTAAAGTAGCTAGTTAACTCGCTGCTAATAGGCTGACTCACTAAGTTTAATTGATATTAATTTCAACAACAGAATTTTGTTGTGATGCACAGTAAAGATCGTGAAGCATTGTGCAAGAAATGTGAATCTATAATCAGTTATAATAATGTAATGTGTTTTCTAAACCTGCTTTGGGTAAAACACTCATGAGATGTCCAGCTCTACCTTGATATATTTATTTTCTGCGAAACATAATACATGAAGAGCCCAAAAGAAAATTGTTTGGCCCAGAATCAGTTTTTAGAAGCATCATTATATTTTAAATTGGTAGCTTCTTATTTTTCACCATCAGTAAGTTAATAAGGATGAACTTAGGTTTTGCAGATTATTTAATGGAGGGGTTACCATTAAATTATGACTGTAATTTTTTTTTCTCTCTCTCTTCTTCATTGAATGAGCTGCTGAGATTATCCCAGACATCCCTTGAAGCTGGTGAGGAAAAAATCTGATGTAAATCACGTAACTTCCTCTGCCCAAATAAAAATTTTATCTCTTATATATGACATTTTCTTCATGTAAATTGGTTGTAAAAGCGAAGAAATTCACATTACCACATTGTTACCACATCGCATTGCATCCCCAAAGGATACACAACCAAAATTACATCTGATTAATGCACTCACGTAACTTTCTTTACCCTTTCTCTCTTCACATTCTGATATAGAATAAGAGGTCATATTGTAGAAAGATTTTTTGTTTACCAGGCTAGACTGAGTTTGCACAAACATTGGGTTGGCTTCTAACTACCCTTCAACTTATTTTTATGAAAAAAGAAATTCAAATAAAAGTTTTAGCCCTTGGTATCAGCTCCTGATGTACAAAATTTAAACAAAATTATTAGAATTATTTTCTTGAAAATGCATCAAGTAAAATTTTCTTCATGTAAAGTGGTTACGGCCCCAGAAGATACCTAACCCAAGTATTAAATTTTGTTCTTTATACAATTTTTTGTTCACAAACACACACACATACATGTTTCTGAAAATAGGATTATTGGATTAAGGGGCCTTAAAACATATATTTGTGTTAAAAACTCTACTTCGAATTTTGGGGTTGAACACTAAAATTCCTCTATCTGTAGTACCTATGGTATGGGAAGAGGAAGTAAAAATAACCTATATGACACATGGCTTTGTCCAAGTGCCTACAAAGAGCCAGCGTCTTGCACATAATCACAGGATGCAGTGACCTTTGCCCTATAATAATTATATATTACAATGTTATGCCATTTTAATACCATGAATTAAAAATTATTATTGAATTCTAAATTTACGTTAAAACATACAACTTTATAATGTAGTAACTGATGTCTACCTTATACCACAAAGTATAGTAAATTGCAGAAATTTTATCTTAAAAATATTGTTGATAAAGATTTAAGTTATTTCTTAGGAAAAACTGAAAAATATAAAAGAGAAAGCATCCATAAGCTTTAGATTGTAATTAACAAGATATATTGAGATTAAAATACAATGATTATTTAATTGAAACATTTTACCTTAGGCACATAGGCTATTGTATAGAGGTGTACATATTCTGATTTTAGCTTGCCTGCCCCTTTGAAATTCTGCAACCAGTCACAGCTTTTAACTTGCTTGACTTGAAAGCAAGCCAGATTACAACGATGATAAGAAATACTGTTGCTATGAGTCATAAGCTCTTCATAACTTAGTGGGTTGCTCAGGACCTAAGGAAACTGCAAGGCCTGGCGGAAAGAATATGAAACTGGTTTTAGCAGTGCACTGGTAAGTCGTGCAGTTACGTAGTTGAGGAACTTCAGATGTATTTCGAGAATTTTACCCTGAAGGAAGCCGAGGAGAAACTAAAATGTGGACAGTTTTAATTAATTATCAATGAACAAAAGTACTAGTCCGACATGGGAAAAATTTTCAAACATTTTCGAGAAAACATCATAAAATCATTAATAACAATAACAAAAATCCCTTTAGGCAAGCCTACAAGCTGAGGTAGATTTCGAAGTGCTTTTGTTTTAATTTACTGTCGCTGCGTAGCACTCTTCTTCTTTAGCCTTAGCATGACAAACCCGCAATAATAACTGCAAAAAAGAGGAAAGAGAACTTTTTAAAACATTCAAATCTCGCCTTATATGAGAACTATCAAGAAACTAGTTATTGATTTGTAGAGTACTCATCAAGAGCTTTTCAACGATACCCCACAAGACTTAGTTTCGAAAATTTCGAATTTCCATCCCCATACCCCCACCCCCACTCGTACTCCCAAAACCCCCGAATCGTTGGTGTCACTGTGAACTCCATAAGGAGTACTCTAATTTATTCAATCAAAGTTTCCCTCTATACTTCATAGGGGCCGAGATATAAATGTTTTAAAATTTCAACCCCCTCCCCCGACCACCCTCTTAGGCCAATTTTGCTCATTAACGAACTAGTCTGAACTATTGGGCCTAGAAATAACATAATAAAATTTGATTCAAAAATCTTGAAAATTACGGCCGCTAGCGTGTAAAGATATATATGCATATATATATATATATATATATATATATATATATATATATATATACATATACTGTATATAAATATAAATATCACAATTTTTTTAACAGGCGGTGGTTTCGTACTTAGGGAGGCATGAAACGTAACGATATGAACGAATTTTTTGAAAGTCATTAGGTAGATTTTTCTTCGAAATCTACCTAATAATAAAAATAATAATTGTGTTAAGACGCTAAAACGATTTTTAATACTTTATCCACCTTTTATTTATCTGCATGGTGAATTTCTTCTACCAGCATGTAGAAAAGCAAGAAAGTATTACCTACACTCAGCAACTACAGTCGTTTAGCTGATAGGAATGTCGCAAGCTTATTCTGACTTGCCTAGGCTGGGTTTGACCTGACCCATCGGGCATAAAGAAACCTGCCTGCTTCCTAGCTATGACGCTGGCAACTTGCTTGCCTGGCGTTCAAGCGGGTTTGGGCAAGCTAAAATCGAGATTTGTACACCTCTGCTATTGTATTAGTCATGAATATTTATGTAAAAAATTATTCTATCCAGTTACACAGTATTGATTACAATAGTCATGGAGTGTAATAATGTAAAGTGGATATGTAATTATATCCCAAAATTAGGCCTATGGTTCTAGTAGGTGACTATTTTCTTTACTTATCAACTAATGGTAAATATACAAGAAATTTCGTTACCAATATTTTAAAAAGGGGAAAAAAATCATAAAAAACCATAAACAGTTTAAAATTACTTGGCCTTGGTCAATTAATTGCTTAATCACCTTCATCACAAATATATCACTGGTTAAAATTGTTCGATTTACAAAATGTGGGATGCTAAGAAAATCAGACTTCCAGGCACAATTCTTACAGTGGTTGATTTTCTACGAGGGTTGGTCAATAAGTAAGATTTCCAACACTCTAGCCCAAGCTCACAACGTCGGACAAGAGAGTTGGCACCACTACCGTGTCCCATTATCTCCTCTCTTTCAAACGAGCCATTGCTGCGGCCGCTGAACCTTTTAGTGTTTGAGATAGAGCTGTTTGAAATGGATCTCCCAATTTCCGTCCCCGCCAATTGCGGCCTCCATGAACCCACCTCACAAACCTTATGTAACATCAATTTGTCACTCAAAATGGTCTGTATGGAACCTTTAGAAATGTCTGGAAGCACAAACAAAGTTCACAAGTAGTGACGCATCAATCTTATCGTACAAATTCATCAACTTTTGCCACCATCTCATCTGTGACAGCTGTTGTTGGTCTCCCACTTCACTCTTCATCATGAATATTTGTCCGGCCCTGTTTAAACTCACAAACCCATTTACACACATTTTTTATGTCCATACATCCCTCTCCAAAAACTTCGCAAAGCTGTCTGTAAATTTCAATCGGCAGAACTTTTTTTGCAGTAAGAAACCATAGGACTGCACTTGTATGGTAGTATAAAATGCAATTAGAAAATTTAAACAAGATCGTAAGAGCTGTTTTTTAAAAAATAACGAAAAATTAAATTATTTCATGTAAAGGGGTTGTAAAAATGAAGAGTACAACATTTAAACACATTCTTTAAAGCAGTTTTGGAAAAAGAGACAGTCGTCTTTAAAATTCATGTCACGTCCCCAGAAGGAAATATGTAGAAGATGTGTATAATACTTTTTGTTTACAATTTTTCATTCCCAAGCTATGATAAACCCAGACACACCCAGACATGTTTCTGAAAACACCAGGGGATAGTACCTATGATAAGGGTAGAGGAATTAATAAAATATAAATGTTCTTAACTTGTCAGCATGATAATTGGGCTTGTATTGAAACTGTCAGTTTTGAAAGATTTGGCGAAGTCAAACAACGTGAAGTCTGTTATGTACTGCAGGGAACTCAAGCCTCTTTAACTTGATAGCAGGTCTTGCTTTATACCAAAGTTTTACATTTTGGTATGCATATTTTTATAGGTTATCAAAGGATGTTATAATGTAATCTTAACCATTTTGATGTTCAACAATTTTTTCCTTTGGACTCTTCATATAAAATTGAAACAAACATATGTTTAATGTTGACTGAGTAAAAAATTGTCATTCAAGGCTGGAAGTAAATCAACACTCTCTTTGTAGCAGCATTTATATAATCTAATGGCTTACATAGTATAGAGGCAGTTTTATCAAACATAAGCTTATGAATAGACTGGAGTTTGTGGATTTGATTCCTGACTTTAGTGACAGTTTTTCTCAGCCAACACTAAACAAAGGTGTTTTTTATCTTTGTTTATGCATCGTTGGGCATTTATTCTGGTGAGTGCAATAACTCTCCTATATATTCTAATTTGATGTTGCTCGGGTGACAATACTAAATGGCAGCATCGATCAAAGTGGTAATATGTCATAAGAGCTAAAAAAGGAATATCTTGCAGCTCATGATTCCGACCATAAAATTAAGGAATGGAGGGTGAAAAAAAAAATGTATCTTTGAAGGGTAATTTTCTTTCTAATATTTTTAAATTATGTGATTGTACTGTGATTAGAGTACTATTACTCAGAAGGAATGTAGACAGTTCTTTCTCTCTTGTTTGCAACAGAAAAGGGAGTTCAAATAGGCTATATTTAAGTAGGACACCAGTGAACTTAATACCAAGAATGTTGCTTCCCATCATGTAATTATTAAGTATGAATTTATTTGTTCTAAACAACACCTTTACATCAGCCCAAATTTCCACTTTAGAGATGGATCCGTACCTACCTTACGGTTTCTGACGGATCCATTTCAGCACATTACATTACTAAAATATATCGCACAGCAGTTCAACGTGTCTCAATTTAAACGTTAACGTTTGTTTACGTAAACAACTGGGTCTGCACACTATTCCCGCTGCTGTTAGTTCAAGCCTACTTCACTCTTTGTGAACTGCCTAGAGAAAATAATCTACGGGGCACTCGCTTCCCTGTACGATGGAGACGTGTGATTACATGTCATTTAAACATTGGATAATATTAAGTCGTAACCCTCCTTTAACTACGTTATGCTTTACTAAATGTTTAATTATTAAGTAGTAATTTGGTGAAATGAATAAATAATGAACCGTTCAAGTCCTTTTTAAGCATTTACATTTTTATAATCATTTGAATGCAACACCAGTACTACACAATAAAAGCCATAACCCAATCAAATTAAACAAGTGGAAAAAATTCTGTAATTTTGAAATTTGACATGGTTGTTTCTTAGTACCCACGGTACATCAAACTAAAAATACTGAAGAGTGGGTGTGAATGGGGGTTGGGGAGCTGTTTAAAGGTGGGGTTTCTACTTTTTTTGTATCAATCCTGGCAAAAATATTCCAGATACAAAATTAAAGTAGATAAAATCTCCTATAAAAAAGTTCCTATTCGTTTTTGTTGTAGGATTAATACTTTCAAAGTTACATAGTAGAAAATTATTGGTATTTCAAAAACTCACCATTCCATTGGATATTCATCATTACATTTAAAGCAAAAACAACTTTGAACTATGTACAATTAATCACTTAACATTACTTCTTTGAACAGATCCCTCATATTCATTTTTATCATAGCATCAATCCTTCCAAACTCATGTCTTCACCTATGCTATGTCAAGAAGCAACTTTTGTCAATTCCACATCGCACAATGCTAGTATCAGCATCCACCATTAGCAGCGAGAAAATTACAATATATCCTACTACCAAGTGCATATGAGAACTTGTCGAGTCTACAACTTTGAAAATATTAATAACATGATAAAAATGAAAAGGACCTTTTTTTGTAGGAAATTTTATCTGCTGGTACTTTAATTTTATTATTATTAAATCTCCAAGTACAAGAGCCCTATTTTACCTAGGTATGCTAGGGCTATAGTTACAGTATAAGTATGTTATAATTATGACATGCAGAAAATTTCAAAATGTCTCAATAAACAATAAACAAAAGTGAACATAAACACAAAACATTACAAAGCTATATTAAAAAAAAAAGTTCATAGAAATTGTTGTGAGAATTGATCACAGTGTTTTAAAAACTTTGTTGACAGATATTTTGAATTCTTTGAAACAGCAGTGGTTCTTTAAAAAGTCAATCATTGGATAACCGAAAACCTTATTACACTTAGTTAAATGTTTCTTTAGCATGTGCCGCTTGTAACCATGAAATGGGCAGTCTAAAACAAGATGTTCAACAGTTTGTTCATCATGTCCACATGGACAAAAATATCCATCAATAGAAGGTTTGTGAAATCTTTGAAAGTAAGTTTTAAATTTACCATGTCCCGTCATAAATTGAGTTAAAATGAATGGTGGTTCGAAATATTTCATCAGCAGTCTGTCATGAACTGTAGGAAAGTACATCACTCTTGTAACAGCGCTATTGACGCTATTAGCCCAAAGCAAGGACCATTTATTTAGCAGATCAACTTTCAGTTCTTTTTTCACGTAAGAGATGGGACACTTGACATGTTCAAATTCCATTTCGGAAAATGCAACAAGTTTGGAATAATTTTCAATGGGATTGACAGTACGGACATAAATAAAAAAAAAAGGTGGAAAACCCCCTTTTGAAAGCTCCCCCACCCCCTGCTCAAACCCACGTCTAGTACTTTTAATATGATATACTGTAGGTACCAACAAACAACCTTGCCAAATTTCGAGACTGGGATTTTTTTCACTCGAACACCATTATTTTGCCTAACTTGACTGGGCTTTCACTGGCTTTGTTTTTAAGTAATTTAAACAAATTAAGGTGTGTTGTTCCTGATTGGTGCATAGTATTTTTCACGAATATTGGATTATGAACTATACTTGTCTTTTCTTAAAACAGATATTAAAGCTACTCTCTTGCAAAATTTTTATTTAAAAAATCACTAATTTTTCTAAAAATACATTTTGAAATGCTTAGGCCTGCTGCGAGTAATAAAGAAAACACTTACACTAGTTATTTGTAAATAAATTATTTAGAATGTGAATTCATCTCATCCATATTCTATTTTTTATAGCTGTCTGAACTATGGGTGAGAATGAATGATAAGTTGATGTAGTAAAGTCATTGCGAAGATTAAAGAGAACATTTTCATTAAAACACTTTTCTTTATAAGTTCAATACCACTGAGATAAAAATTATAATCTGTATGTCTTCATTGCACTGTCTGGCATGGTCTTTGTGTTATCATAGTAGCAGGAAAGCTGCAGTTTGAAAATTACTCGGGAAAATGTAGCATAATACAAAACAATCTAAAGAAAGTAATTCTCGAACAAGATTAATTTATTATATGTAGAATCTAAAAGAATTCACCTGTAAAATGTTGCCACATCAAAATCACAGTTCAAGTGAATTTTCCAACTTCCCAGTGATTGGTTTCAAGAAGCCTGAAAAAATAAGCTGATTGTTCATGCATGTTTCTTTTTCAGAATTTATAATAATTTTTTTGTTGGTCTCAGCAGAATATAATTTAAAAACATCTTAATTAAACAATATTTTTATTTTTTGTAATACTTAAATACTGGATGTTACAAACTAGGATTGCCTTTGGCGATCCAGATGGCTGTTTTGCACTATTTTAGTGCATCATCAGCGGTTTCCGAACTGCTACTGGGTGCCTGTTTGTGGGTCTAGGTTATGTGGGTGTTGTGTAGACACTGAGGTACCTGTCTAAAGTAAAAATCTTTTTAACAAAGCCCAAAAAAAAAGATTGTTAACTAGTAAAAGACCATATAAATAATTAATTAGTAATCAGTGGTATAAATCATAACTCTCTTATGTGATAAAATTGTCATTCACCATTTATTTCTCAGTCTTTTACCATATGATGGGAAGTTTCATCGTGGTGTCTGGATTATGCTGTATGCATGTCTGAAGTTACTGTACATATTGTTAGAATCTTTTTGATGTAGTCTCTTCTACTGAATATAGTCATTCTCTATCTTCTTCATAACTTTTGTAGTACAATAGACTACATATTGAACATGGAAAATTTTATTTAAGCTTACCTGTAATCAGTTTCGTGACTATAATATTGTTAATGTAACTAGTGTTAACATATTTAATAGAATAGTTTACATAAAATAATCAATTTTGCACATTGCTTTTTTATGCACATATACATATAGACAGATTCCTGCTTACTGCATGGGGGGGTAGTAGCAGTGATATAACATTATAGTACCTCATTATGGCTGCAGACATCGGTAAAATCTGATGACACCTATGGGCATTTTCCTCTATAACTAGGGACCTGCATTTTTACATTTGGCATAAAATCCGACTGTGCCTAATATATTCTGAAATGCTTGGAAAAGAAAAGGTTTCAAGGGATGAGTAAACAGAAACAAAGCATACATACAACTTTCTGTCAATGTTATCGCTAAGGGTCATTGACTCTTTTTCACAGAAGCAGTTCCTTCCAGGGGGATGATTTTAGCAGATTTGGGAATTTGCAAGGATGCCCATTTCCCCTTAGAATTTAGATATTATGAGAGATACTGAATTGTCAAAGACAAGATAACAGCGAGATGAATACTAGCATCCAAATGTGCCCTTAAAATTAGGCTACTAGTGGTATGGAGATGAGTGATAGATATTATAGTTGCAGATTCATGACTTGTGGAGGCAACTCATCAGATTACCTCAGAGTTGAGAACTGAAACTCACTGTGTGTCAAAATACCAGTAAACATATTAGACAGCTATCTAATCTGAAAACCAATACCCTAAACTCAGTGTCATACAAGTAAGAATCAGCTTGAAAAATTTATGTCATAACCGGGGTTTGAACACGGATCTTCGGCTTAACGCGCCGATGCTCTACCATTGAGCTACCATGACAACATGCCAGTCTGACATCAAATTCCTCAACTGATTCAGAAGACAAGGCAAACCACGGGAGGTTTCTCTCCGTCGAGAACACACATCCAAATGGCGTCCTACCCTTGTAGGTACTTTGAAGCCTAGTTATTATTTATATACTATTAATTAAGTGGAAGGAAAGGAAATATACATTAAATCCATGTCTGGGATATTAATACAAGTAAGAATCAGCTTGAAAAATTGTCAGTGTCATACTTTACCTTCCTTAATGCATCTTGTAAAGTTAAGGGTTGCCAGATTTTGAGAAGGAAGAGTTAAACATCTGTATCGAAAATATTTGTATCTGATATTATCTCATACCAGAAGATGGGTTCTGTGTCACATGCTGACATGACTGATATTGGCATTTTCAATTTTTTATTACTTTTTAAAGCAGATGAACATAATAAAATAAAATTGTAACACTATAATAAATCAGGATATTGATGGCAGTAAGTGGATATCATTCTGCAGTCTGATTTTACAGTATCAACACCAAGTTTTTCCTACATTCAAATGAACACAAGGTTTTTCTTTCCAAAATTTTCATTTCCATTGTCTGCAGTTAAACTTGAAACTTGTGGAAATTTTTAACTCCAGTTTTGAAACCCTATCTAAGATCTGCTCCGAATCATCAAAGTTTTTGTAAAAATCCACACTACCGATAGAAACAAAGTCATTCCACAATCATTCATATTTTGTTGCTAGATTTAAGTAAGAAATTGGCGTACAATTTGTCATTTTACCCCTACATGGAACACAACTGGAAAATTCCATAATGGTGCATAATGGAATTCCATAATTCCACAAAATTCCAATGGAAGATTTTAGCAAATTTCTATTCCAAATTGTGAAATCTTTCATGATTTATATTTATTATCATATCACACCGAAAACAAAATGACAAATTCATGCATACCAGTTAAATTTTCTGGAGTAAGTTGAAGAATTATCCAAAATGTTATAGAACAGGCATATTCTGTATTTAAATGATCTTGAAAACACTCCTGATGCCGCCCACACCTTTCTACCAGAGATAGAAAATCTTTATCATAATAATTTATTGTGACATGTAGCTGTGTTCGTCTTAAGAGTTGATCGCTGCATTCATGGAGGGGGAAGAGAACATTAATTTAGCGCATCAGAATCATGAAGATTCCATGTAATTGTGAATGGCTTTCTGGACATGTTATAGTATATGGTGTGTAGGGTAATAAATATTGTATTGTAAAATCCCTGTAGCATGTGATCAGATATACTCTATAACTCTCTGGTACTGTGACTATTGTCTTTGTGAATTATGAGCATGAATTTAAAGGTATGAATAACTATTGAAGACTAGCATGTAGCATGTGCTATGAATATTGTATTAATCTCAAGTAGAATAATAACTATTCTTTACATGTGCATAAAATTGAGAGTATATTGAGAGTATACCTAAGTAAAATCGCAGTATGGAATCATTATATATGTATATTTTTTTAACTCCATGATGAATATGCTGTACAAACTAAAAATGAAGGCACTAGATTTTTACCATAAATACCTTGCAACTGTCACTGGGCATTGTACAACTGATTGCCGTGACAATTTTTAGCGCTCACTTCTATTTCCAACTCTCGCTGAAGATTCAAATAAGAGAATATCCAAATGAAAAAATAATTTCACTTACCTTTATTAAAGTAGATGCTGAAAATGTTGCCACTTTCCATACAATATGGTTTTGAAAGCTTATTACTTTCAGGATAACATCTTTGAAACTAGCAAATTTTTTTCAGAAATATGTTTCAAGTATAGAATAATTTTAACGAAGAGGAAATTGTGACCTAAGAGAACATGACTTAAGAAAATCTTAATGATTTCCGTGAGAAATGAACTGAGTCATACAAAATCTAGTTGTCATCTAGCTTAGGAAGGTGGGATTTCACAAACATTATTTTAACAGGACTTCCCTCCATATAAAATTTGTATGTTGTCGGATAAATAAGAGGGGGGACAGCATTTTCTACATTTGCTTTAAGATAGGTGAGTTAAATACTGCAATTATCTTTCATTTGGGTATTCTCTTACAGAGATCGCCTGGAATCTGAAAGCTTCGCGACTGTTAAAACTTGAACATGTCGTTGGCAGTGCGCATGCATGGAGTGCTCAAGTCCACCATGAAAATGAAAATATAGTCCATGGCTCCATGCGAATTAGTTAACCACATGGATACTAGCGTGATACCATCAATGTTTTCATCTCAGCTTGTTTTGCTTACATTCAAATTCCCGCTGTCTCTCTGTAACATTGTCCATGCTTTCAATTTGAGGGCGAGTACTAGAATCTCTACTTGATAGATGGGAAGAATGAAGAGCTCTAAAATTGGTCGCAGCAATCAGATGCCCTTTGTCCAATGAAAACTGGGATGGAAGTCCAATGGCTTCATCTTTGCTTTTCCCTGTGTGTTGGAAAGTTCCTTTGCTTCAAACAGATTTTGTAGGTTTCCTTTGTACTTACATTAAATTAGGCGGCCGTATTGAATTTAGTGTGGTATATGATGTGAATTAAGTCTATATATTTAATGTGAACATATGAGTCAGGTGAGTAGTTTAGACCACTTCCACATTTTAGAAGAACATGCTTTCTCCATCCTTAGTGAATACTGAAGGTCAAATCAAACAGTGTGCTGACCAATCAGAGAGCACCGCTTTTCTGTTTGGTCTTCTCTGGGCCAATCTCTTTCTCCTGTCTTTTAAGCCCTGAATGCAGCCTTCCAAGCTGAGCTGATATTAAAACCTCCATTTCTATTGAAATTGCTTATTGCAATTTGATCTCGGTGGCTTCTCTCTGATTGAATTGGTTGACTGCCCAACTTGAGTAACTATATATATATATATATTCTGAGGATGGAGGAAGGATGGTTCTCTGAAACATTGGAGTGTGTTAACCTACTCATTTGGCTACCATTCCAAGAGCTATATATTCAAATGTATGATAGGAAATTCTCAAGTCATATCAGTATATTTTAGTTTGAATTGAAAAATATGAATATTAAATATTATTACAATTCAAAGATCTGCATTTTGGTACAAGATGGAATTGATCTACTTGACTCACTGAAATATAAAATATTTTTCTACACGTTAGAAGAACATTCCATTTAATGTTTTCTATTGTTGACAGATCCTTTCATACCAACGTTTGTAACAGAAATTTAACTATTTTTTCCACGATTTTCATTCTTTCCTTCAAAGTAAAATTATAAATTTATTAAATTATCAGCATAGTCCCAGTGTAGAAGATCCCTTTGCGCAATATGTATGTTTGTACGAACAGTGTGATTTTTTGTTGATCAGCAAAGCAGGATGACTAACTGTCCTTGTACATTGCTTATCAATACCGTTGCAGCAGACGGCCATGAAATTTTGTATAGATAGACTAAATAATATATAATACTATCCACATAGTTAAGCAAGCGGAGCAAAGGCGGCAGCCATAGTGGAGCTCAAACACATTTGTAGAATAAGGTAGCATAAACAGAGTCAACAGTTAGTTTAGTAGGGCATAGGCTTACTGAATCTTCCCATTTTGAAAATGTGCCATATTATATCTCCCACAACCTGTTTACTCAGAATTCTAGCTGCTCTGGCGGTGCGATGTCACACCTCTAACATCCAATCACGAATTTCTTCATGTTTCAAGGAAGGAAATATGGCAGAAATCTTGCTACTTTTCGCTAGATCGTGGTATAAAAGAAGGGTATCATTTAGGGCAGGTGGGTTGGAGAAATCATTTGTCAACACGACATCTCTTCTCCACAGAACTATCTATAACAAAATACATGTCATATTAGGTGTTTGTGAACAGAATCTCGGTTTTAAATTACGGGTCCTCTACAGTTGGACTTTACCAAATTATGTTTGATGCAGGAATGAAACATATTCAAAACTTTATTAAGATAATAAAACAACACCATAAATCATTATCTTTACAAAATAAGAACATAATTATATAGAATGCTCAAATTTCGTATTACAATCTCCTCAAGCTTAATTGAGTTTGGTACAGAACCCATGTAGTAAACACTTTGATTAAACTATAATCAAATCATATGCTTATCAAATGACAAGATAACAAGTATTGTCTGTTTTTTGTGTTTTATAAACAAGTTAATTCTGTACCTTTACTTGTCATGCACACAGAACATATCCTGAGCTGGATTCTTAACAACACTTCGTCTATTCATCCATTCCACAAATAACAGGATTGTGTAACAGGACTTATAAAAAACACATTCATAAGCTTTTAATTATCATTTGAACCCATCAAAGGTTTTTAAAATTAAAATTCATATACACAATCTCCACAGATTTAGAATACTTCAGGCAAATTAGGTGTACCACCCAAGTGTTTTCAATCTATTCTCCAAGAGCAGTGCCTTGTTTGCTATGTTACTGTAATTATTATGACTGGAATGAATTGATTTTACAGTAGATTTTGTAGACTGTAAGCTTCTCTTTGAAAGAATGCATATTATGTAAGGAGAAGAAATTATGTGCTAAAGAATTATTTTAAATTATATTGCAAAATTAAAAATATTATAGCGTGGGGAGTGATGCGAAGAAACATGTTCTTGTTCTCGTGGGAGTCTTAAGTTAATGCAATTTTAACATTCTAATTTTAAGATATTGGTTCAGGTTTGGGTCCTTCTCCACGTCCATCTCCATCAGAAGAGAAACCAAGCATTGAGCAGCAACTCCAGCAAGGATCGCTGTATCAAGATAGTACAGGCTCACTGCAGCAGTCCCATACAGGATCTCTTCAGTCCCATACAAGCTCTCTACAACAGCACCAGCCTCACACAAGCTCTCTTCAACAGCACCAGCCCCACACGAGCTCTCTTCAACAGCATCAGCCCCACACAGGCTCTCTTCAACAGCACCAGCCCCACACGAGCTCTCTTCAACAGCATCAGCCCCATGCGAGCTCTCTTCAACAGCATCAGCCCCATACGAGCTCTCTTCAACAGCATCAGCCCCACACGAGCTCTCTTCAACAGCATCAGCCTCACACAAGCTCTCTTCAACAGCATCAGCCCCACACGAGCTCTCTTCAACAACACCAAACCCTTACAGGCGGCTCTCTTCAATCTCACACAAGCTCTCTCCAACCCCATACAAGCTCTCTTCAAACCCATACAAGCTCTCTCCAATCCCATACAGGCTCTCTGCAACCTCACACAAGCTCTCTCCAGCAGTCCCACCAGCCGCAGCAGAGTATGTTCGGACAGCAGCCACATCAGATGAATCTACAACAGCAGTCTCAACAACTGCAACAGCAGCAATTGCTGCATCAGCAACAAACAGGCTTCCAGGTAACATACTTCAGTCTTGCAAATGCAGAGTTTCAAGATGATAGGTATCAAATCAAACCCTCATAATTTTTAAAACATTGTAGGCTTTCACGGCCGAAGTCAATATTAAAAACATTATTTAATCTACAAATAATGGCCTGTCACATTTATGCACACATAAATGCTATCACCCTAGGCCTCATAATTTAAGTTCTTAGGCTGGTCTTCAAACTGCTTCTCTGAAATTAAATATATTTGGGAGATTTAATGTAAGACCTGCATATGTGAAGCTTCATCCTAATTCCCCCCCCCCCAAGTATAGGGTATATAATATTGGTCCTTTCTAAGGTTGGTTGGTTTGGTTAATTGACTGTAGTGTGTACTGTAACTTGGCCCTGTCACTCTCACCAGTGTGCCGGAGTTTAGTCCTGCAGACCCAGTCCATACTAACAGGCTACCAAGGCTCTCTCTCTCTTTAGAGGTCCAGTGTTCTGGTTTGACTTTGTACCAGAAGTGTAGAATTCAAATACCACTCAATTCTACAATATCCTTATATTAGAAGTTTTGGATTGTTGTGGGTTTAGCATGGGTGAAATATTTGGTTAGTATAGTCGTCTCGCTACCATCGTCCCCAGCGGTGTTATCTATGAAGTATTGTTTGTTTAGTGCAAAAATTCTGTGCGTTGAAGTATTGTCATGTCTCAGTCGGAAATGAGAATCAAATAATCACCAATTTTTTATTTTATTATATTACTATTTTTAATAGATTGACTTGGCAATAGAGTCTGCCACCTGTTTGGATTTGAGAGTGCAAACTACTGTTTAGCCTCAATAAACAATAATATAATCTGGCAGACTGCAAAAGGAAATGCAAATGTTTGGCTCTCCAAGTGGGGACGATGAGAATGAGAGCATTAGAACAGCTTGCTGTTTCTAAGTTCATGGGTTGAATGTCAGCTCAGGTTCATGGCAGCATTATATTGTAATGTATGTACAAGTGCTCAGAGAGAGGAAGATTTTAATTTTACAAACCATATGTGTTAATTTTTTTTCTGGTTTTAATTAACAGTGCCACCTCTCAAATGATTGAATCTTTTTTTTTTTAATTATCACCCTGTATACAGCGAACTTTGTATTAATGGCCTTCCTAATAATTCAAGTGGATGTTACACAAAACTACCGGTAGTTTGAAATTATGAGGGTTGTTTCTCTTTTGATACATGTAATGAATTACCTTACTCTGTATTTGAAGACTTTATCTTGAGCAAGGTATCGGACTTACGCCCTTACTATAAATTTGTTTGTTTAATTTCTGTTTCATTTGTATCTAATGTCAAAAGAAATTTCTGTTGATAACTCAACGAAACACTTCAGTGGGTAAATGAAGTTCAAGTTTGCTATCCTTGCTCAAGATAAATTTTATATTGTATTTTTATTTAGCTTTTCTAGATTCTAGTTCTTTAGAATAAGCAATATATTTTTTAATTAAGCAAAATATTATAATTTAGATCTTAGGCCTTCTTGTGTTCTTTAGACTAGTTCTGTAACTTTGGCATATCATACATGATGAATATAAATGATTAGTGTGGTTTCATAATTTTACTGTGGATGCATTATTTAACATCTTCATCATCATCTGTGTATCCTTCCAGCAAGCCAGTAGGATGTTTATGAATGATTTGCCTCCATTTTGTTCTATCTTTATATTATACTTCTTGTCTGCCAACTGAGGTAGTCAGAGTTTGCTTCACAGTGCCAGATGGAACCCATTAAGGGCAATTAGTCATAGGAAAAAGGTTATATATGGCGGCATAGATAGACGAAGGTTCTGGTTTTGAATCCCAGTGTCAGAGGAATTTTTCTCCTATAATATACTCATGAAATGTCCAACAGAAAAAGTAGTATGTGGTTCATGTATGCATATACTGACCTTGAATGTTACTGTATAATAATAGTGGAAGCGGATCACAAAAATTACTAATTAGTGTGCCTCACAGTACTGCATATGACTTAACTTGTCTGTCAGCGAGGTAGACCATTAAGGGCAGTCAGTCATAGGAGAGAGGTTCCATCTGGGGCTGTGAAGTGAACTCTGGCTAGCTCAGTTGCTAGAGCAGTGGCACGGATAGCCAAAGGTCCTGGGTTTGAGTCCCAGTGTCAGAGGAATTTTTCTCTTATAATATAGGCCTACTCATGGAATGTCCAGCAGAGAAAATAGTTTGTGGTTCATGAATGCATATATCGATATTGTAATGGTGGAAGCCCAGTCACAAAAATTACTAATTAGTGTGCCCTCAGTACTGCATGTGACATAACTTGTCTGTCAGTGAGGAAGAATACAATTAGTCATGTTGTGGTCCTGATTTCCACCGTGATGCCAAAATATATGATCAATATTAAAATGAATTGTATAACGGTGGATACCTATAAAACACTTCACAACATTTTGGCCCTGTTCCTGTGGTTGGATGTGGTAAAAAGGCTAAATAGACAGAAATGTGTTCTGAAGTTTCCCTCACCGCCTAGGAATAGTATGAAGGACTCCGTGTTTGAGATTCCGGAGGAGTGGATTGATAACCATGTACGTGCATCCCCCTTTGTATTTGACGGGATCCGTGCGCAATCCATGGATGTGGATCATACATTCAAACTTTATCCCAGTGATGATCGTGGTGGCACTGTCTCATGAGTATGTAGTCCTCCCAACAGATGCTTTATCTTTAGTCACCTGAGGAAGGCCCACAGGAACAGGGCCGAAACGTTGCGAAGTGTTTTATAGTGTTTTATAGGTATCCACCGTTATACAATTCATTTTAATATTGATCATATATTTCAGTGAGGAAGAGCATTAAGGACAGAGGTTCCATCTGGCACTGTGAAGTGAACTCTGCCTAGCTCAGTTGGTAGTTTGGGTGGCACAGATAGCCGAAAATCTTTATAGTCCCAGTGTCAAAGGAAGTTTTCTCCTATTATATACTAATTTGTTAAATATGTAATTAATATATCTGTGTTAAATATATACCCATTCCGTAACATGATGATGATGATAGTGGTTTGAACAGCCCAAAGGCTGTGGGAATCTGGAGGAAGAACTGAGGGTTGAGAGCCAAGGCTCACTTGTGTGTACTAGGCAGAGTGATACCTTGCGGTTTTCCATTACCTTCCGTGGGATGGAGATGAAGGGACAATACAAAACCCAGTCCTGAATCCACGAAGGAAATTGTACGCTACTGAAAAATCCCACACTCACCCGGGATTCAAACTTGGGTTGTTGGAGTGGAAGGCAGGCGTGCTTAATGACTCAACCACAGTGGCTCACATTAAATAACATACCTAAAGCAAAATTATGAAACCTCATTTATATTCACTCTGTACATTAATTTATTGTAGGTATTGTAGCACTGTCTTTTAAATTTAAGGCATTCTCATCATCTCATAGCTTCTACTTCTCTTTCTACCAATATTTATTTTTCTTTCTCTTTTTCCATTTCTCTTTCCGTCTACCTGCATCTTTTTCTCTTTCTGTCTCTTTGCATCTTTCTCTGTTTCTTGGCATCACATGAACACATACATGTATACATCTGTACTTACAGGTACACATAAACTAAAACTGATATAAACATTTTCACAAAATAAGATGCTTCTAAAATAACATACCTTAAAGAGATCTCATAATACAAAATATAAATAGCAATATTTTTGAGTCTTTAGCTTTATTGATGCATAAATGTTGAGTTTTTGATTCAAGACAATATTCAAATTTTCTACTTAAATTTTTGCGTAAATGTTCACAATAGCATAAGGATTCAAAGTGGATGTTCAGAGGAATAAAATCTCTATCTCTAATAATAGGCCTAGTATTGTACAGAAATAAAATTTTTTGCATAATTGTTCCTTATAAAATAGGTAACGTATGATGTACCTGTACTAAAATTCTTGCAGCATGAAGTAGAAGTAACAAAACATTTAAATCTAAAGCATGAATCTGGGGATGCAGCGTAGAGTCAGATTAGCATGATTCAGAGACATGCATAGTAGTTACACAAATTAAATAGCATTGGCCTTCCTTGTAGTTAGCAAAAAAGTTGCAATTGGTTACTTGAGCACATGATGTAAGCAAGAAATTCATTTTATTTGGGAAATCCCTACGTGCGCTTGTAAAAACATAAAAATCCCTTTAGATCAATAGGGAAGTCTTGCCATTTTGATTTAACTTTTTTTTTATGGTTCCCTATCTTAAAAGAAAATATTTATTTGAAAATGTCAGTCCTTTATTTACTAAAACACAGTAGCGAGAAACGATGAAAACTTTTGAGAAAAACTGTAGACCTAGTGGTATTTCAAATCAGGATTACGATATTTGTAATATGCTTATAAATTTATGACAGGCTCCCCTAATTTTGGGGTACGATGTGGCATAGTGGTTGAGGCACTGTGCTACAAACTGGAAGGTCATGGATTCGATTCACGTTGAGGTTGGTGGGAATTTTCCATAGGTCTAATCCTTCTGGTGGTGACCTATTAAAAATTCCCAGCAAGGAGTTGGATGATTATATAGTAAATCCAACCGTTAGACAAAGTCAAATCTTATATGCTTGTTTAAAGATATGTTTTCTTTAAATGGCTTCTTTAACTATTTCGATGAAATCTTAGATATATGCAGTCCACATTCAAATACATTTACAGAATATTGCACACAGCACCAGTGTCTATTGCTTCCTTCTTCTTCTTCTTCAACATCATCTTGCTTCAAGATCACTACATCATTTTTTAAATATTCTGTATGCACTTTTTATGTCAGCTTTATTCAGGGATCATTATAATAACTCTTTAGTTGCAATAAAAGTTATGGAGGACCAACATTCTTCATAACAGTTATTGAGAGTTATTTATAAATGATCCTGTCTGTCATCACTGGTGAAAGGACAGAACTGTAACAGTTATCCAGACCTACAAAGAAGGTTTATTCTATGTTAGTCTAAACTGCAAGAGTCTTTTGCTGATAACTTTTCAGTATTATCTCACTGGATATATATATAGTGGGCAAAAAACAAAAAAACTGTACTAAAGACAACAACCAGTATGCATGATAGGCGGATGGTCCTTTAACTTTCCACTGTCGAAAATGTATTTTTTTAAAAAGATTGGTATTTATTACCTTTTGTTAAAAAATCCAGTGGATCACGGAAGCACAGAGCTTGCTTGCTACGTTTCAACCTGTACCTCCAGGTCTTCTTCAGGCGAAAACTGAAGAAGACCTGGAGGTACAGGTTGAAACGTAACAAGCAAGCTCTGTGCTTCCGTGATCCACTGGATTTTTTAACAAAAGGTAATAAATACCAATCTTTTAAAAAAAAAACAACCAGTATATTTCATATATATATTTTTTTAAAATTATTAAATATATGGGGTGTTTCATAATTTTCATACGAGTACCTTAATTAGTAATTACCATTATAGACAAGTTGCATAAGCCAGTTTTTGATCAACCACAATTAAATGTTTAAGTTCTGAGATTTTTTTAATCCATCATTAAAAAAAAAAAAATCGGTTGACCACGGCAGTCAGCTGTTAGTGAGTTTTGTAGTCTTGTCTTCTGCAGTAGATGGCAACTGGTGGTGTACAGTAAAGTCGAAGCTTGTTCTTTGCCATTTTCTTGAAAGAAACGGATTTTTACAAGACGAACTCGATTTAGTATAATATTAAAATTAATATGAACGGAATTGATTTTATTTTAGATACAGGCTGTTTATTACATAATTTGATTTGCTGCTCTCAAGGTTTCAAGTTCGTTTTGTGTTTAATAATATTCGACACCACACCTATGTTATAATGAAAATCTATTTTGAAACGGAAATCATTATGATATCGTTATGTCACATTAGCGCATTATAGTATGGTTGAACAAAACACTGTTTTCATATTTTCACCTCATTTTTTTCCCCCTCTATTTTGTAGGACTCAAATACAAGCAGTGTACAAAATTTAGTGTCAAGCTATTTTAATAAAAACATTTACAAAATTTACCTTTATTCTTAATTGTTTAGATAATTTTTTTTAAATCACTAAACATTCAACAACAATAATTATTTGCCTACTTATAGTGATCAATAACTTCTCATAGTGATCTCACAACTTCTACAGACGATGTCATGAACTTCCACAATTTTTTCCAACATTCATTGAGTCCCACTTCCCAGTTTCCTTTTGATGTCCCCATGGTACAAACCTTGGTTATTAAGTCCTGTACACTTGATGGATATCACTACTTCCAAGTATACTGTTTAGCAACTTAGTTTTTGCATTGTTTGTATTTGATCCCTATAAAACCAAAATAAAATGTTATAAAAATATGAAAACAAATATACAGTCGGTCAAATAAAAAACGTCGGGCGGTATTTGATTAAGTACCACGAACGAGCATATGCGCATGTACAGGAAGACTTAAGGTTAGGTTCACACCTGCCTCTTGTCTCTCCATGTATTTTCTTGATTATTTAGTCAGTTTTGTTCCAAAACAAACATGTATAGAAGGCTGTGGCTATATGTCTCACATCCGCCATATTCTTGGTTGCAAATTCTTATAATATTAATAATGAATAAATTCGCAAGGAATATGATTATTCAAGGAGCATTTTTTAAAGATATTATTTTATAATACCGGTACTTGTAGTGCAAAATCAATAACTTACGTTCAACTTCTACCACCAATCTAGCATCGAAATACGCAGCTGGCCAGATCCTATGAAAACTTCCGGTCGCATTACAGTGAAGTACCCACCTCTTTAAGAAATATGGAACCTTCTCGCTGCTTCAGAGGCCGGAAAATGCAGGCCAATTACAGCCCTAACTACACTTTCTCTCAAGCTAGCATTTGTATGTGGTGCGATGACAAAGCAAAATGAATTATGACAATACATTAAGTTGAATATCGTGTATTGCGCTTTCCGCGTTTTTCATCTTTCCCTCGTTCATTTTTCCCTCCTGTCGCATGGCCTCATATGTTCCGAAAATGACATGTATTTTATGTTTTTTATAGGAAACTTGTGAACTAATGCGTTAAAACTTTAATTTTAACTGCATACGAGTCCCGACGTTTTTTATTTGACCGACTGTACATCTCTTTGAATATTGTACGGTTTTTTGGCCTACTCTATATATTAAATTCTTTAGAGGAAAATTTGACCTGGGTGGGATTCCAGCCTGAGTTTTCAGATTAACATGCTGGTCAAAACTACTTGAATGTATACCAAATATTCATTTAGACCCTAGCAACCTCACTTCAGTTTGAAACTCTAGAGTGTTGCAACCTCACAACAGATGTTAGAATATCTGGAAAGCAGTGAGGTCTAGAGTAGGGTGTCCTTGTAATGATTTTATAAAAAGGTGATAATTTAAATATTTTTAGAAAAAACCTGTGACAAGTAGGAAAAAAGGGAACGAAAATTTCATTCACAAAATTTAGTGAATATTTAAAATTTATCTATCTTTGTGTGATGCACACAACTTATCCCAAATGATTTAAATGAGTTCTTAAATTTCTTCTGCAGACTGGTGTGGATAATTTATTTGTCACTGTATTTTTTCTTTTATGTATTTTATCAAGAAGTACATTTTTTCTTATATTTTATCATAAAAGTCAACGCATAATACCCCATTAAAGTGTGTTTTGACAACGAGCAAGGTCCTCTGTGTTGCAACTTCCGTTAATGTAGTGTAAAATATTCTGGCCAAGCAGAATCACAAAAAAAGCAGGACATTTGAGCATCCCCAATAAAACTTTAGGGACATGGGACATTTTGTTAAGAAACAGGACTTTCCCAGGAAAAAGGGACAAATGGACGCCCTACTCTAGAGGAATGTTTGATTTGGGGGGACGAATGGACGCCCTACTCTAGAGGAATGTTTGATTTGGGATTGGGTATGTCCTTGGGAACCAGAATGATCTCAGTGTCAGTTTACCGAGCTGAAAACCTGAGTTCATTTCCTCCCAGGACAAATTTCCTCTTTAGAATTTACTGTAACAGTCCTGAATTTTTTCAGTTTTCTCATATAAACTCTTCTTTTTTGGGTTGACAACTGTTATCAGTTATAAATGTGCTTTATAACTATACTTGAAACAGAGCCAGTTGTGAAATTGTCTTCATCTTCAATTTTTTATGCTCTTTGCTTGGCATTAGCCTTTTTAAGTTTAACTAGTAATACTTAGCGTATGCAGTTATAAGATCTGTTATCCTGGAATTAGAATTAAGAAGTTGTCTAGATGGGACAAGGAAATATGTAATGACTATGACTGAAATATTCTATTCTGGAATAATGATCCCCAATTAGAATGAGTATACAATAGTTTAAATAGTTTAAAGATCCAAGAGTGAAAATTCATTTACTGTATAGAAATTAAGTTCAGTTATTAGAATAATAAAAATTATAAGTACCAATAATCAATTTATAAGCTCCAATTATAAAAATTGTGAAGTTAAAAGAATCAAATTTACAAGCAAGGTTCAATTACTAAAATCATAAACTCCCAAGTAATAAACGTAAGGAATTAGTGGATGTAATGTCAAAACAGTCGTCCAGATAAGACACTTTTATGAGAATCAGGATGAAGAACAAATGGCAGCGAAGAAGATGGAATGATAAACCATCTTGATATTCGCCCAAGTAAATTGAGGAAATCCACAAGAGCTCAATTGGGTTGATGAGCTCGTGGATTGAACCTAGATCTTCCCTATGCAAGTAACTGTATTAACCACCCATGCCAGCGAGCTGACAATGGATGCACAAAATGTGGAAATCTAAAGCATTAAAAAGTTGTTTAAAACTATTCATAATAAACTCATTTAAGCCAAAGTTTGTCATTTTTTCTGTTTTCTTCACCAAATTTGAATCTTTAATTTTTAATTTTACTATACCGGGATTTAGTTTTTATTTATTCATTTATTTATTTTTTAATTTTATTACCGTTCAAGCATGCTAGTTCTTGTGCTCAGGTCTTCAATTGCTTTACAGGAGAGTGGGGGGACCACAGATACAAGTAATTCTGTTCAACAGCAGCATCAGCTTCAACAGCAACAACAATTACAACAGCAGCAACAACAACAGATACAACAGCAGCAGCAACAATTACATCAGCAACAACAGCAGCTTCAGCAACATCATCAGCAACAGCAGCAATTCCAACAACATCAGCAGCAGCAACCGCATCAGCAGCAACATCAGCAACAGCAGCAACATCAGCATCAGCAGCAACATCAGCAACAGCAGCATCTTCATCAGCAACAGCATCCAACAACTTCAAGCTCTACAGCATCAAGTTCATCAAAGCCTGCTTCTGGTACCATTAGTGGGATGCTGGCTGATTTCAGCAAGGCCTTAGGTAGGCGTTTTAAAACCATTCTTTACACTTAAGGGAAACTGCTATACATGGGATTTTTTGGGGGTTATTTAGGTGGTGCGGGTCTTTTAACTAACCCTGTATGTAATTGTATGGTTCTGGTACAGGTTTAGGTGGCACATCTCCTCGTCCTTCACCTTCCGATGAAAAACCTAACATAGAACATCAGATGCAGCAGCACAGCTCCATGTTCCAAGACTCATCTAACCAGCCTCAAAACATGCAGCAGTACCAACAGCAGTTGCAAATGCAACATCAGCAGCAACTCCACCAGCAGCAGCTTCTTCAGCAGCAGCAACAGTCCAACATCCAGGTAGAGATTTCATTTATTTTACTATTACTGTATAATCTCAATATAAAGTACCTCAGTTTAGAGTACTTTTCGGTATTAAGTACCGGTACACGTTTTAAATCCCCACTCAAATTCCATACATTATAATAGAAAGATATTTCAGTTTTACAGTTCCATTACTTATGATCATTTTGTTGTTAAGTCTGAAAATTTAGACATTAAAAATTAATAATTGGCTTTTACACCGTTATTTTGTTCACATATATTTATTAAGTTTAATTTAATTTTAATTTTAATTTTTTGGCCTTCATAGGACCACTTTAGTCAGGTTTCTGGTTGAGGTTTTTTTTCCTTCTTTTTGTCAGCCCGGTACTTCTTCATCCTTTCTGACCGCAATTTTCTTTCTGCTTCTGGAACCACTCTTCCTATTCTCTGTTTGTTGATTTTCGCCTGTAGTGTAGTTGTCTTTCAATATCTTGAGTGTGTCTGTTTTGTAAATTAAATCCTCTACTGTAATACGTAGCTCTGCCATATCTTCCTTAAGTTCTGTAATCCATCTTATATTTTTCTTACTCGTACTCTTCCATAATTTTTCTATTATTTTTCTGCTAATTCTATTTTCTGGTGTCCGTAATATATGTCCCAAAAATGATATTCATTTTTTTTTTCATTGTACTTGTCACTGGTTCTATTTCTTTATATTTATTAAGTGTATATTAATACGGTATATTATTAAAATTTTTTTCCTACACCGTTTTGGCAATTAATCGTATCTACTTCAAAAGTGCAACTGTCAGTAATGAGAGAATACAATGTGGGCCATACATGAAATAAGAAGTTTCTCCAAGCATGGCTCAAACCTAAGCCTAATAGTAATAGCTAATAGTAAGACTAATTGAAATTAATACATGTGTGAGGTAGTGTTACCAGGTTTCTGTCAGAAGAAAAAAGGAAGATTTTCCATGGTCGACCTAAAACATTTTATTTTACAAATTAGAACAGCGTTTTTATATAAACAGTTATTTTACTCCTTCTGGTACTGCTTTTGAGAAGTTGCAGTTCTTAACAATTATTGTTCTTCCTGTTTTTCTAATTGGTAAAACTGTTTATATGTGAAAGAAAAAAATTGTAGTTCTGCTTTGATCAGCTCAGGATGGCTTCTTTAGTAAAAATAAGCTGAGAATCAGTATGCCAACATTAAAACAAGAAAAAACTAACAAAGCTATTAAAATAAAACACTTTCGTCAACATAATTACAGTACTCCAAATGTTTTAAAATAAAATTTGTTGATGCTCGTGTGTTGCCCTCTCGGGGAAGTTTGCTGCATTTGGCGATGAGACCTTCATCTGTTGGAATATCTCATGAGGTGTTCTTTATGTTTGTGGATGAATATCCTGTCCCAAAATGAAAGTTCCTTGTGACCTTTGAGGGCAACACAAACGCCCAGCCGGCAGTTGATGTTAACCTGATGATTATGAATGATGATGGTTCAAGTATTTATACAAAAAGTGAAGTATACGAGATCTGTTAGAAAAGTATCCGACCTTATTTTTTTTCTCAAAAACCTGACGGATTTGAATCAAGCACGCTTGCATGAGCCGACCTTGAACCTTCATGCACATGTGTGAATTTTTTCCCGCCTGTCGATAGCGTCTGTTGCTGGCAAGCAGCATTTGAGTGAGGTAGTGTATAGTGCTCTCGTTGTTGCAAGGAAAATAACGGAATGACTGGAGCAGCGCTATTTGTCTGAAACTGGGCGACAGCCAGGTGGAAACCATTCTGTAAATTCAGACGGCTTTCGGCGATGATGCTATGGTCATCACACAGATTAAGGAATGGTACGACCGGTTTAAAGACGGTCGAACATCGGTGGTGAGCGAGCCACGCTCCGGTCGCCCATCAACATGCTGAATTGACCAGGTCATTGCCAAAGTGAACGCTGTGGTGATGCGGGACTGTCGAGTGAGTATCCGAGAAATTGCGGAAGAGGTGGGCATCATCACTTTTTCGGCACATTTAACTATGACCGAAGATTTGGCCATGAAGAGAGTGGCAGCGAAATTCAATGCCGATGCTGCTGACGGCGGAGCAAAAGCAACTTCGTGTTGAAGTCTCACATGACATGCTTGAGTCCACAAACAGTGACCCCGACTTTATGAACACCTTAATGAGTGGTGACGAGTCCTGGTGTACGGGTACGACCCGGAAACCAAATTCCAGTCGTCACAATCTAAAAACGACGAGAGCACTATACACTACCTCACTCAAATGCTGCTTGCCAGCAACAGATGCTGTCGACAGGCAGGAAAAAATTCACACATGGCGCACAAAGTTTCAAGGTCGGCTCAAACAAGCGTGCTTGATTCAAATCCGTCAGGTTTTCGAGAGAAAAAATGTCGGATACTTTTCTCACAGACCTCGTACATGCTAGACTCAACTCAGTATTATATTCTGTATAATATTGCTTCACTGTGTAAACTTCCAATATATTTTTGAAGGGAGTCCATATGTTTGAAAATTAAGGCCTTAGGCTCTTTAGGCAGTCATAAGAGAGATATGAAATGGAATTTAACGTTTGTCATGCAGGGTACTGTACTGGGAATTCTGTCTGGCCAGCAGTCTCTGTTCACACAGCACCTGACACCACAGCAACAACAGATGTATCAGCAGCACATGCAACTCCAGCACCAAGCACAGCACTTGAAGAAGATTCGACGTTCCCTACCTAGCTCTGCTACAGACCAACAAGCTCAACTCCGCCAACAAGTAACTACTCTGTTATATAATATATTACGTGGGATTTTTTACAGTGAAGTGGTACTATAAATAATGTAGTATATGGTCGGTTGTTTAAACTCAAACTTCACTTACTTGTTTCTTTTCAAGAATCATGATTTCAATCAGCCTCCTGATCATCCTCAGCTTGTGTCCGACTGTTTTGAATTTCAGTTGTTTGTCCTTGTGACGCTAGAGCGGGTTGTGTATTTGGTGACTTCTGTGGCGGGTAGAAATTTCTACCCGCCACAGAAGTCACCAAATACACAACCCGCTCTAGCGTCACAAGGACAAACAACTGAAATTCAAAACAGTCGGACACAAGCTGAGGATGATCAGGAGGCTGATTGAAATCATGATTCTTGAAAAGAAACAAGTAAGTGAAGTTTGAGTTTAAACAACGGCCATATACTACATTATTTACTCTGTTATATATTAAACTTTAAAACATTCTACTTCAAATACTTGTTGGAGTAAAAACTTTCAAAATTTGTAAGTAGTTTCAATAGGTTCCCCATAATCATCAGCTGATCTCTACTTCTCTGTCCACTAAATATCTTCCAGGTTGTATGAATTTTAAAATGAAATCATTGTCCTTAGGAATGTCAAAATTTATAAATCTATCTTTGTTTTTTTGGATTTACACTTTTCCACAAACAGTTAGATTAAGTGGTATCTGAACACATTTCAGTAATTTTTATAAAAATAATGTGAATTGACTAATGGCCGGTTTCTATAAACTCGCGAATTACCTATGGGTAAATTATCCAATGCACAGAATTTACACAATTTACACAAGAATAACACCACACAAACACAAATAATTTAAAGATAACAATCAAATACACTTGTGGCGAGTTTCTAGATAAATGTCCTCTGGGTAAATATGAAAATGACAGAAAAAATGTTCCTACAAACTCAGGCTAGATCTTTCCAAGGGTAAATCTTTGGGTCAATTTATCCTTTCATGGATGGCTGGATAAAATTTAACCTCTTTGTAGGATTTAAACAATGAGAATCAAAGCCTTGCTCATTATATCATTGTGGGTGAAATGGAACTAATTTGTCCATGGATAATTTACCCAAAGGTAATTCACAAGTTTGTAGAAACCGGGCATAACACACTTAATTACTCCACTTACCAAATTTTTGGTAGAACATGTTTTGCAAGGATCAGCAGTTGACAAGTAGTTGAGGATGCATGCAAAGGCATGCGAAACATGTTCTACCAAAAATTTGGTAAGTGGAGTAATTAAGTGCGTTAATCAATATAGTTATTCTGTTTATTTAAGCTGGCAGAGCTAAGGTCATTAGGCCTTCTCTTCCGCTCCACCAGTCAAACACAATATAACAAATACATAATTTAACTATTTAAAACTTAAATACAATATACTAAAATACTATTAAAATACATGTTAACTTAAACACTACGCTCCTAATACAATTACTTGAAACTTAATTACAAAAACAAAAATTACTATTAACATTAAAGCCTAAACACTAACAGTTGTATACATTCCTAATATAAATTTAAAGTACATTATGTAGAATTAAGCTACTGACTTCTCTCTTAAATTCACCAAGCGTTCGACAGCCTCTGACAGTGCGAGGGATGGAATTCCATATGCGAACTACTGATACAGAGAATGAAGATGAATAGGATGAAGACCGGTGTAGAGGGATAGAAAGTACAATACTAAACTCTGATCGTGTGTTTAGGGTGTGATGAGAGGACAGGTTATGGAAGCGACTAGATAGATATGATGGTGATGAAGTATGAAGAATTTTGAAGAGGAGACAAAGACAGTGAAATATACATTATTTTTATAAAAATGTTATAACTTCAGTGTGAAAGTTTCATCATAACTTTTCAAAACATTTCAGTAATTTTGCCTTATTATTGAAATCATGACCTGTAGACCAGACAGGATGAGCCATTGCAGATTGTTCTGTAGAAAAGTATACATTGGCAAACGAAGAGAAATCTAAGGTACAAAGAGCACGTGATAAATATTAAATACAAAGAAATAGAAATACAGTGGAACCTCGTTAAGACGTTTTTCTAGGGACTGAGAAAAATATACGTCTTAAGCAGGAAAACGTACTACTGAAAATTTAAAAAAAAATCGTAGGGAGTATGTAGATAGGCCTATGTTTTCTAAGTTGCTCAGAACCACTCAAAAGTGCATCCTAATGACTCAGAAATACCCATATTGACACACAGGAGCTTCTATGCCAAGCCATTAGTTATGCGAGATTCAAATTGTGTAAACAAATACATAGGCCTAACGATTTTATTTGAAAAAATTAAACAAAAGTTGCAAAAATTGAAGGAATGTATGGGAGCCATATTTAATGAAAAACCATACGAAATTCACACAAAAAAGCATCCACTTTATTCTAAAACATCACACATGAAACAAGTTGCACTCCACAATCTATTAACAAACATAAAATAACTGGAAGTGTAATTGTTCAAAATTTCAGACGTGCCTGAATGTTAGCGAACAAAGTCAAATTGCTAATGAAATGTGATCCTATACCCATGTGAGAAGCATGATCTGCTTTTTTAGCCTACATTTCATCAAACATTCTAATATTTTCTTCTCGACACCACACGAACCGTAAGAAATTTGAAACATATTTCACTACCTAGAGAACACAATAAAAATATCACGAAAAAAAATGGCGACTACACAGCTGACGCTGAAAAATCTGCATGACGTCAAAATGACCAATGAGAAGCAAACACAATGGCTGCCGATTGGTGTCCAAATGACCAATGAGAAGCAACTATAATGACTGACGATTGGTCCCTTAGAGCAAAGAGTACAAGAATTCTGACATAGAGATTACACGATCGGACACAAACAAAGCTTGTGTTTGGCAAAGTGTGGTTGGCGAGCCAAATACGAACGTACTAAGCGTGAAACCAAAACGTGTTAAAGAAACATTTAAACATGTAATTATTAAGATTGGGGCCGGGACTTCCAAAAAACGACTTACTATGCGGGAAAACGTAGTAATGAGGAACGTGCTAACAAGGTTCCACTGTATCTCCATTAATTCGTTTTGTTAACTTTTGTCAGAAATTAACAAGTGTATGTTATTTTGTGTTTTACTCAGAGGAAAGACATGGGTATGGGCCAGGGTCTGCTCGGCAGTCAAGGCTTGATGAGTGGTCCAGCAGGTTCGCAGCACATGCTGGGAGCACAAGGCATGCTGGCCAGCAATCAGTCTGTCATGTCGCACATGTTGTCTCGCCACGCACTTGAAAGACATCTAGTCACAAGCCAGCCAGTGATGAGCAGCGGTATCTCATCCGGGCTGCAGCAAGTACAAGGCAGTGAGTTCTCAACACTTTTTTTCCCATTGTGTCAAAGAAATTCCTTCAGATAATACCTTGGATTGTATAATATACTTAGTGTTGCCACTAGCTTATTCTCATCTCAGATCTCTACCCCATATTCTAAACTGCCTTTTGCAGTTATCAAATTGCTTCCCTCATTAAGTAAAAAAATTAACCTTGGAAATATTTTGAAAGTTAAAAGGATTAATGGATAATCAAAACTGAGAATGATATAGATATACAGCAGATATAATATTGTATATAACTTTTGATTTCAATAAAACTAATAAGTAATTCAGATTCAACAAAATAATATTTCTGAAATTGCTACAAAAATTTGGCATGGCTAAGCAACAAAGAAAAGTACTTAATAAATTATGAAGAGGACAAGTACACCATCGAGCTTTTAAAAAGTAATCTTTTTATCTTTCTATTTCACTAAATGGGCTTTTCTCGAATGCTAATTCAATGAAATTAGACTAAAAAATAAATAGTCAATTCAGTTGGGCTTTACATTTACTCCTGTCACTTCTATTCAGTAAATTCAGTAAATTTCCTGTAACTTACATTCCCCCCCCCCCTTTTCACTGCTACTTTTGTGTATAAATTTGTTATCTCAAAAACTGTGTAAAAGGAGAAATGCAAGATTAACAGACTAATGCAATATATAAAATACGAGGAATTTTATCCTCGTGTTATGCTGTCATTAATGGAAACCGTTTGTTCTATTGAAATTTTCCTCAATTTCAAAATTAAATTCATTGATGGTTTTACTTGATGAAATAAATTCAGCTCTAAAAGGGCTAAACCTGTTTTGTTCACAGCTTGAACTGTTTTTTAGGTTAATTTAAAATGAAAATTAAATTATGTAATTATTAAATGCCAGAATGGTTCTTTCTAATATTGTGTGGTGGATGGGTAAATGCTTGTCCGTCTCTATGTGTCTGTATGCATGAGAACTCGAATACGATTTATCAGATTTTCATGAAACTTGGTATAAGCACTTTTAATATCTATGAGACAAAGCATATTGATTTTGGACCAAATCGGTTGACCGATACCAGGATAACGCACAATTAGGGGCCTAATTTCTGAAAATATTACACTGAATTCATCAAATGCAATTCAGTTCTCATGACAACAATATCGTTTGCAGTGTTCATATAGGGCTTTGGAAGTTGCAATACAGTTAGCTTTGACAAATAACACTACCCACATACGTATTCCTTCACATAAATGCTTATCAAACTTTCTCAAAAAACCATGGTTTAAAACTCAATAGTTTCTGAAATATCACTTACCTGATTTTTTATTAACTGTGCAGTAATGAAAGTTGATTTAAGTTTTGTAAAATTGAGGCAGCTATAACTTTAATCAACAATTTTTTAAAAGAATTTTTAGTGCAATAATTTAAATAATATTACTCAAGAATTTATCATTTCCCATGTTATAAACTATTGCATTCAGATCTAAAAAAAAAGTTCAATGGCTTACGCATACTAAAATTTTAAATTTACATAATTTAATTATGACATAAAAAGTTTGATCTGAAATCTTTTCCACTCCCAGTAACTGCCTGCCACCTGTGGGTCCATATATCAAAATATACTTGCATTTGCAATTCAATGTACGTTTATGTGGCTGGTAAGGGTGCATATGAATCCCTTATCCAATTCCTCAAAGAGTCTGGGCCTCTGAACAGAAATTTTTCAGAGTGTAGCTATTTATAATTAAAGAATTGGTCTTGTATTGGTCCTGTATTGTGGAGCTATTTTGAGGGGCTTGTGGTTATTCACATGACTCAAGAAGCACAATTGATCTCCTACACCATTGAGCTAGGGCAATAGACGAATTTTCACAGAAAATTACCATTATACAAAAGGACAGATTTCTATTATCTGACACCCTTTAGAGGTCCATTGGTGTCACCATTTTATGTTGCTTTGTATTTTGCTTTATGTTTAAGATAAAGAAGATTTATGTTATCTTGCATTTCCCAAATAGAGTTAAGAGATTTGTAATAGTGTAATATAATAGTTCAAAAACCAATTATGTCCTCATTCCATATTTTCGTAACAAATAGAAATACATAACCACTGTAAAATTGCCTTGTTCATTCTTTGGTTACATTAATAGGGATCATTTAACAAATGTATGACTTCTATTAGTGAAGATGTAAAACTTTTTTAATGAATATGTAAAACTTTTTTGAAAGTTTAAATTATCTTACATAATTATTTTACGCAGTCCAAAGGTTGTATCTGAAAAGGAAATACTAATTAAATGGTGGATGCAGTAGAAATAAGTGATGGTGGATTGCTTTTTCTACATTTTCATCATTTATTATGTGTAGAGATGCATATTGTTAAAATTACATTTCAGTCTGTTTGACAATGTAAAAGTGATGAAGGAAATGGAGGTGTTACACATACCTTATCTTGGCTTGTTTCTATCTGGATAAATTTATGGCAGAATGTGAGGTGTGTTGTTTCTCTTGTACTAGTTTGTGATCTGCCAGTTCTGTCCATTTGTATGCTAGTGTGCAGGGACAAAACTGCTATCATGGAGTGCTGGTGTACTAAAGAGATTTTAATTGGTTGTTAGGAGAGAAATGCAGAAAGTCTTTTCGATGCCTGCAGAAATGTTGGATTGGAAATTAATACAGAAAAAACTAAGTATAGGGTCATGGAACGTCAAAATAATGCTCCACAAAATTTTAGAATAGCCGGTAAATCGTTCAAACAAGTGGAAGAATTCTGTGGAGTGTTCGCTACTGTAAGGAAAATAAAAAAGCTTCAAAAGTTTAGTAACTAAGCACCCTATTGTTAATTTCCATTATTAATATGAAATCTCAGTTACCAGCATTATCCATTGTTTCCTATTATTAATTATTCTTGAGATGTCACCTAGTTTAAATCAATGCATTCTAAGATTTCAGAAGCATAGACAGTTAAATTTTTTGCTGAAAATTGGAGCATGTTGATTTTGTCTTACCTTTACCTGTTTCCAAAAGTGTGAATTTCAACCTTCTGCCGAAAAAGCTTATATTCAATATAATGTTTATAGTGTCACCTCCATTTCTTTATTTCATTTTTACAATTATTTTACATAAATTAAGTTTTCTTTTGTTGATATAAATCTAAGACAGTTTTCTCATTTTACCTGTTTATGTTTTTTTTTACTTTATTCTCATACTCATCTTACACTGGGATAATGGAATCTTCCTTTAAGGCGTCCCCGTCTCTGGAATGGATCCGTTCAACACATTGGGTGGACAGAGGCCATATTGGTTGTCTGCATCCTACCCAGGGGCTCTGAACACCAGTCATCCTATGCTTGGTCTCTGTACGTTTCTTGCTCAGCAGTCTGTGCCTTAGCAGCTTCTGCTTGCTAATCACTTTAGACAGGATTATGTCAGTTACCTACTAACCTCTCATGCAGAGTTTTAAACAAGAGCAAATGGGAAGAGTTGTGAAAGGGATTTGATGTCGTTAACTCCCACCATAATGTTTTGTACCATTACTGTATTGGTGCCGAGAACAACCCTGCCCTCTTATTTGCATCACTGATCAGCACGCTCAACTATCTCCTTACACACCCTACTACTGGTTAGAGGATGGATTAGAAAGTAATGCATAGTCATTTTTTCTGCATTGGTATAGTGGCTGGGAAGTTGAAATTTCACTGAGATATACTTCGAAATTTGTGCTACAGACACAATTTTTTTTCCAGGTGCAGCTCTAGTGAAAGAAGCATAAACTACATAGTAAATATAGCATACATTCCTGCCATCCACTTGTGAAGAGCAGTGAAGTGTAGTGCTATTTCTGTGGGCTAAAAGACATAACCTTAGTCAAATTCACAAGGACATGTGTTGCATGTATGGGTGAGACTGGTGGTATGCATTCTTCAGTGATGGCCGTGAGAACTTTTGTGATTTACTGGTAATAGAGAAATGGCCCTTGTGATCATCCGGCTGTTACATTCCATGATGTTGCAGCTGTAAGTGAAGAATGTTCACCATCTGGAGATGTTGCTACAGTCCGCACAGTCTCGCCCATAAATGCCACACATGTCCCTGTGAATTCACTCAGGCTGTCCTTTAGCCCACAAAGATCGCACTACACCTTGCTGCTCTTCACAAGTTGACAACAGTAACTTGCATGCCATTTTTGCTATGTAGTTCATGCTTCTCTCACTAGAGTTTCACCTGAAACAAAGATTGTGCCTGTAGCGCAAACTTCAAACTGCATCTCAGTGAAATTTCGACATCCCAGATACAATATCAACGTAGAAAAATTATTGTGCATTACTTTCTGATCAACCCTTGACATACCTTTCAACGTAAGAGGAAATGAAAGCCCTAAATTATTCCAAGAGTTAGTGTTTTGAACCCAAAAACAATGAGTTTGTAGTCTTTTTAAGCATGTCAATTCACATAGTCTTACCTTCAACAGTCCAGATGTCAAAGTCTGATTTTTACTGTAACCTTTAATGTCTACCAGATTAACCATTGATAGGTACGGTACGGAAGCCTAGAGTATGACAAGGATGGCCAACTTCTTGAAAAGCTACAGAAGTTATGGTTGCGATCACCAGGAACAGGAATAACTTCACCGATGATGCTATATAAAGTCTGATATTTAAAGATAGGTGCTTATTTCAAAAGCTGACTCTTTTCCCCAAATCAAATTATGAGTCAGCCGATTCATAGCATTATGCAGCAATTTCATTTTACAGTATAATTCGCTCACTACAGTAGACTCCTGATTGTGCAATTGTGGATTATTCGTGCAAGCCTCTTCCTCCCTTTTTAAAATTTCCATGATTTATTGTATGATGACACAAGGCGGTGTGCCTGAACGGCCGAGGGGAAGAGTGGCTGGTGGCTGGTGGTGCACAGGTCTTCATTGCCACTAGGCAAAATCAATCAATAACACTTGCTGGGCATGGCATTTGGCATGTTGCACCAGTTGCCGCTATGACTAGAAAGACGTGTTTGGTGAAATAGGCTAAAAGTAAGGCTTCTTTTGTGTATATATATTACTCCTAATGAAAAGTCAAAGTTTTCTGACAAATTTACAGCATTTATAGCCTATTAAGATCTCATTAGAATATATGTGTAGCCCACGGTAATATTGCCTGTAGCTAGAACGTGAAGTACATTTTTATACTGTGAGCTGTAAATACATAAAGTGATAGTAATTGCTATCCGGGTTGGGCCGCGTCAAGTTTTTAGAGTTTTCTGACGTTTCGGACATCATATCGTGTCCTTCCTCTGAGAAAGATTCGCAATAAAAATAAGTGCCTGTGGAGAGTAAACAGTCGTAGTTGTCATGACGTCAGTTTTAAAGTTTTAATTGTTTCACGCCAGATGTCACTGATCTTATACCCATCTTCCCTGTTTATGTTATGGGGATGTTTAATAATTTCTATGGCTTCTGTAACAAGTCTAGGGAATTTTCTGTTTTCATGTTTAAGAAAAGTTATGTCATTGAAAAGTATTTTGTATACGAGACCATAAAATATTTCCATTTAGAACAAGTTTCCAATGAATAAAGGGTATGTTTAGGACAGGTTTTACTGGACTAATCTACAGCGAGTCACATTGCAATATGTAAACAAACGCAGAAGGTTGCACAAGACCTTAAATGACTCCTTCGTGCCTGATCCAAATAGATGGATTATGTTGAACCAGGCTAGTCTTGCTCTGACAACTGGTTTAAAACATAAAATTATAATAATTTTGCACTAGCGATGAAACGACTTATCAATTAGGAACTACCTGCATATAGCCTAAGTATGGAATGTGTGCATAATAAAGTGAAAGTTGGCCATCCTACAGCGTGTACATGCAAAATTAAAATTATATTGAGAAAAGTTGCAATTAAAATCGAAACAATTTTGTTTCACTGGTTGCCTGGTTCTGATTGACAGTAATTTATTGAACCATAGCTTGAGCAACTTAAAGACAAAAAGACCCACAAATTTCCATGTAAAGAACCCTCTATTTATAAATAAGACTATATCTTAATCAAAAGTTTATATAAAAATTAATTTGGGAAAACTGATCTAAGATGAGTGAACTTCAAATTTATGTACTGATTTAACTATCTATTGTTTTCTGTTTTGGCTGCCATATTTAAATTTCATTTATTTACTTATCATAGGAAATACCACAAGAGACTGTTTTTGCTTTATAATAAATCCTAACTCCTTGTTCATAAAAACTGTGGAGAGATTTATCCAATAAAACAGAAATTCTCTGGTGGTATGTAAGAAGACTATTTCACTAAGAAAATGAAATTAATAATTCATACAATTATAATATGCAATAATATAGTGAGAAGTAAACAGTACATTGATATTATTGTTAAATGCTCACACAAAACTTCACTTTGGGACAGTTACCTTAGAAATAGTTTCAACCATTATTGTAATCGTCCTCAGCTACATACAACTGGCAGTGTTGCTCCCTTCTGCAGCTGATCAGTTGCTGGATGTTTTTTGGTCCCTCTGGCGGTGGATGGATGTTCTTTCTGATCAAACTGTCTTTTACTGGTATATTAAAATCATTTATTGAAAAGGCAGACTTAGGTTAATGAACTTCAATACACCAGAAGAAGACAGTTTGATCAGAAAGAACATCCATCCACCGCCAGAGAGACCAAAAAATATCCATCAACTGAGATCAGCTGAGGAAGGGAGCAACATTGACAGAAGTATGTAGCTGAGGATGACCACAATGGTAGTTGAAACTAGTTCTATGGTAATTGTCCCAAAGTAAAATTTCGTGTGAGCATTTAACAATAATATTCATTGACTTCAACATGTTGTTCCCAATTTATTTATAATACATAGCACACGTTTTCATTTTCCAAAATTGCTAACCTAATATTTTCATTTTCATATCTCGCATGGTCAACTAAGTCATAATTTTCATTGATTAAAGTGATAATTTGAACAGAAATAATGATGAGAAGTGACTTAAATTTTAATCTTTTTTATACATAATTTGATTTTAGGCCTCTTCCTCCTCCTGTTGATTTCTGCATCTGTTCATTTATTTAGATAATGGCTTATTAGTCCATTCCAGTATGACATAAATCTAATATGTATAAAATTATATATGTATAGTCAAGGGAATTAGAGAAATGTCCATAGTAAAAAGATATCTAGTATCCAGTTTCTGAAAAATATTTATTGGTCAACAGGTTTATTTTTTATATATTATTCCTTTGACTGTAAAATATGTTAAATTTTATATATTAAATTTATAGTATACTAGAATGCATCAATGCATTGCCAAATTATTAGCAGTTTTAACAACAATTAGCTATTCTAAATAAATGTGCAAAGTAGAAATCAGCGGTAGTCCGAAACATAAACTAAAATTATATTATTGATTTTTCTCGCTGTGGGTGAAATAGTCTATACAGTTCTTTTACCTGCACTGGATCCACTATTTTATTTTCAGGTTTTTTCAATTTATTTTAAGTTTTTTGTTTCTTCGTGTGAACCTGCTTGTCTCATATGAAAAACCACGATGTTTTAATGGTGCTTTTAGATTATCAGTTCTGTATGTTGTCTTAAATATGTCAAAAACGTCTTTGTGTGCGGAAAAGTAAGTATACATCAATATACAGTTTTACACAACACATGCATGCGTACATCATAGAAACATTTATAGTTTGTTATAAATTATTATTTGGATGTTTATGTGTGGTAGGTGTTATGTTTCTGCATGGTGTAAGTAATTATTTACATTTGATCTAATCTTCTTAGTAAGCTTAGAATTTATTTTAAAGCAAAACATAATGATATAAACCAACCATATAAGTGATTTATTAACCTAAACAATATTGGTTGAATTACATGTATTTTTATGCATGATAATTACAATTTAATTTTTTTATATAATTACTTCTTAATTATTTTAATCTCTCTTAAAGGTTAAACTTGCTTATACACTGGTACTGTTTTCATAAGCTATTAACAATATTATGTTCATTCTAACTAACATATTTTTAAAACATTTGTACTTAATAAAATTTATAATCGTCTTAGAGGAAACTTATGATAAAAGTTAGACATACTGAGTTTTACAGACATTAGGGATGGTAGAGTAGGTAAATGCAAACCACTATAAGATAAGATTTTTGCCATTATCTTGCAGTTTAGTAAAAATTAAATTAATCTGAAATGTACAGCTGGTCTTGTTCCACGGTTTAGTAATCATTCAGTTTTTTGTGACACTGCACACAAGAATGAAAACAGGTTTGATCTGGTTGTTGTTCAAGTTCATTTAAGTTTTCATTCTGCTGCCTGCATTCTGTTTCTAAATCCATTGTGATGACCCATTTATCTCGGAATAAATGTTTTTCTTCCATTTGTGAATGGATAGCTTATTTAGCCATTTGTTCTCTGGATAAAGATATCTTGAGATTGTGATTATGCTTAGGATAAACTCTTATCTAGCATTATAGAAACTGACCATAAAACAGTTAAACTAAAACTTTAAAAGTTGCAAGTCTTTCAAAAATAATTTCAATTTGTACCTGCTGTCTGTCTGCTATTATTCTTTTGTAACACTTCCCAAAGCTTTGCCTTCTTCCTTGTGGGCGGTATGAAGTGTGTCTCTTAAGACAAGTCAAGTATGGGAAGATTTATGAAAGTCGTCTTTGAAAGAATTTATTGCTTCCTATATCTATTGAAAAGGGGAGTCATTAGGTGAATGATAATTCATTCACACTGGCTTTCAGTCAGTTGGTTTCTGAAGAACTGGTCTCTATTGTGTGTTTCCCCTTCTCAAATTTGCAGTTACTGGAACAAAAAATATTTCCACTCAAGGACTGAGGATCTAGATTCTTTTTCATGCAAACAGTTTCAGAATTGATCAGTACTTGACTGAGATATTTACGTTAGAGACTGGATTGCTTAATGTGTTCCTGGAACATCAAACCACCCCAGCAGTAGAACACATTCGCTGAATGCTTTGCACATCAAACCAACTGTAAGGCTTAATAAAGTGCCAAATATTCAAAGATTTACCTATAACAAGTATAATAGGAGGACTTAATACTTGGTCAAAATGATGAAATGATCTGCATTGCATCTTTAATGTCCCAGCTCCAAACTGCAAGTTCAGGCATGGTTCTTATCTGCATACCGGTAAACATTGAATTTAACTAATTTATTATACCCTGATGTTCTTGCTTGACAACATATTTCTACTTCCTGTATGTATAATTACTTCTTATATATCAGTTATAAAAATTCCTTATTAATTTGTCTTTATTTTGAAGGATTTTTAATAAATATTTGAAGATATGTTGTTCGGAGAAAATAATAAAACAAATGGTCAGTCTGAGGCTTTCAGGATCAGAATTTTGAATGCTGAACATCTTGCAGACTGTAGACCATAGTCATGGGCATATGTTTCGCCAGATGATTCATTCCAATCTGCGGGAAATTTGTCCAGTGGCTGCTTTCTCTCTGTGTCTTCTCCCCTCAAAAGGAAAAAGGAGTCACACCTCTGTTCACAGCTCATTTACAGCCAAGACTTCAAAGCGAGAAGACACGAAGAGAAAGCAGCCACTGTAGAAGTTCCCTTCAGTCAGAAACAAAACATCTGGTGAATTATTGCTCTTGATCATGGCCTACAGCTCAGAATATGCCCAGCAAACATAAAGTGGATATTTCGATAAAGAGAGGTCTAAAAGTACTTTTCTTGATTGAGTTATTTTGCATTACAAATTTTATTGAAATTTATTTCAACATTTAATTTTTTTTTATTAATGTAAACTACACAAGTGTCATAGTTGTTAGTTTTTCCCCTTATGAGGATAGGTTTCAAGGGTATTTGCTATCTCCCCAAATATTTTTCCCACATTGTGAGGTGTAGTGTTTGCACATGTGAAATAACAAGTAAAATTTAACCATGACCTAACTCAGTGGGAAAAATGAAGACTTATGACACTGATTGAAGTTAAAACAGAGCTTTGCAACAAAATATAATTATACTTTTATTGGCACTTTGTATTGTTATTTTTGTATTTGTGAGTTTATACAATTATCATTTAAATGTGTTTAATTTTATTGTTCCTTGTCCAGTTGGATGAACGGCTGTGTTAAGAGTAATGTATTAGTACTGTCACATTCAGGCACGCCACTAGGAACTCCTCAAGGTACTCCTGTGGGGACACCGAGGGGTCCACGTGATGCAGGAGATTCTTCGGATACCCTCAGTGAAACAGATTCACAGAAATCTCTGCGGATGCGCAGAAAATTACCTTCTATTCCATCTCATCAAGAAGCCATAACTTTTGCTTCCTCCAAAAAAAGGTAACAAAGATTCAGTCATATTGTTTCTAAAGGCTAGTTTACATGAGAAAATTAGGTTTCACAACTGTTTTATACAGGAGGACCCTGTTTATCTGACATCTGGTGGTCCGGTTTCCTGCTTAGTCCGACCATACCACCATCAATGCTATGAACGTCGACAGTGTGCTTCCCGAATTGTTTTGTGATAATACTGACGTTTACAAACAGGTTTATGGTTGTGTGTTGATGTCTGTGTGTTTTGAAATTTAATTTTCAGTGCGGTTGACAGTTACATGTAACACAGTGTACACAATATTGATATGGCAACAGCAAAATGTAAACACGTTATGCTATCTTGAGCAGAAAAGTTAGAAGTGTTTGAGAGGCGAGTCTTTTGAAAATGTTGCCAGCGAAAATGGCATTGTACTTGAATGCACATGCACACGATTTACTGGTGACACTGAGATACAACTATGCACAGTTTTGGCTAATTCCAACTTTTTGCGAAACTATAGTGAGTTTCAAGGTTGCACACATGTTTAGCTAGTTCATTTTTTGTGAAATGAAATGAGAAAGTTTAATCGTTGTGAAATTCCGGTATATATATGCTTTCCAAACGTGTTTGTGATTTCAGCGACTTGAACTTCAAAAGTAGGTGAAACTTGCAGCTGCACTGGGGGTGGAAACAATTTCATGAAGTCGCTTTCTTAAAAGTAGTTGGACAGAACCTAATGTCTTCATTTAAACTAGCCTTAAGATTGTAGCCATTATTCTTCAAAGAATTTTATTCTCATATGCTCTGAAATCTGTTTTATTGGCTTAAAAGTGGAGAGATTAAATCTGACGTGCCATTAAGTAGTCATGATTTCAAATTCTACAACTCTGTAAATCGTCCTTTCCTGATCATGCTGGAAATGTTTGCTTAAGGTACATTTGAAAAAAGTACTATTTGATTTAAAAGATCTTATAAAACAGTTTTTATCATCAGGACAAAAGACTTGAGTTTAACTTTTTTTTTAAATCCTTAACACTTGTATTTACACAAATCAAATTGTAAGGGTTATGCATCTGTAAATAAGCGTATTTTGAAAATTGTTGAGAGAGAAAATGAATCCATAGATGGGATTTTCAATTCACATGTCTATCTGTCTGCATATAAATTAACAAATATTTGTATTCTGAATTTGTACGTTCTCCAAAACAATTCGCACTGTAGTTTCTTTGCATAGAACTAAATTTTGTAATTAGCATTTTTTTGGATGGTGGTTTTGAATTACCGTTTTTTTCGTGTACGGTTATGACAAGTAAGACAAGTATAATGTGCAATTACTACCAGGGGTTCATTCAAAATTGTGTCTTTTTGCCATATTCAAATAGGGTTGATTTCATTGTAGTTGGCAAGCCTTGTGAAACAAAATGATGTAGGTCGCATCTATTGACAACTTAAGAGTACTGCTATTTTAAAATACGTCAACTTTTCACAAAATGCACTGGCAAAGAACTCTGCTTAATGTGCGTAGACGTAATTATTTCACAGTAATATACCTTCTGTTTATAACAGTACTCATGTAGTACTCATTTCAACTTGAACCCAACAAAATAAACAAACATCTGACTGCATTGGCATCAAGGTCCTCAATGATTAGAAACGTGACATTGTAGTATAGTCATGATTTCCCATTTAAAAAGGATGTGACCTTTAATTAGTCGTTACTCCGGTACCGGTCAACCAGTTTGGTTCAAAATAAATAGGCTTCTTGCCATGGACATTATAAATGCGTATACCAAGTTTCATGAAAATCCGATAAAGTGTATTTGAGTTATCGTGCATACAGACAGACATTTCCCATCCTGCACACAATCTCATAAAGTACCTACCATTCAGGTACTTAATAAAAATATCAAAACATGATACTTCTTCTACCTATAGTACCTTAGGTATGATAAAGAAAGTACAAAACTAGTTTTCTTAAATCTGCACATACCCAGTCATGCATGCAGTGGTGTTTTTAATTCACCAAATCCTTTATTGGCAAAACTTCTCTGTCATTAATCTGTGTTTTGTGAGGGAATTATTATTGATACAGAGTACTCTGGATTTGTTGTTTTGCATCTTCACATGTTGAAGGAAGCAATGTTTAACAGTTCTTATAGTGGCAGTCAGTTCATAATCGAAACCTAACTTGAAACTTGGTACAGTAGAACCCCGCTTATCCAAACTTTGAACAACCAAAACCCAGGTTAACCGAAACTGATTTCCCCATTTATAAAGATGTTTAACTTTCAAGAATTTCTTTGTGATATACCTGTACTTAAAGCATCAAAAACAGATACAGTACAATAAAAGATGGTACTTTAGTTTCTTGCAGTAAAAACACTGCTATCAACAAGTCATAAATAAATCAATCAGTTACAGGATGTTTTATTGATCAGTAAAGTTGGTACCATACAAAGAGAGAGCGGTTATTCATGGAGAAAAGCGAAGAGGCATTTCCTGCAGATGTTTTTCTAAATAAGTGATGAAGAGCTAGTAGCAGCAAGGAAACATTGCAAAAAGAAGATTCAATTTAAACTATCATACTTTTTAAGTAGACCATTGGCATACTGCATTGTAAAGTGTATTTTATTTCATAAATATTTACAGAATTATTTAAATTAAATGTTTTAATGGCATAGGACCCTTTTTATTTAAAACGTGTGTTTTAATTGTTAATTGGAATTAATTGTTTATCCAAAAAAAAAATTATTTAAAATTAGCCCTCCTTCAATTCTTTTAGATAAACAGGATTTTACTGTACATAGGTAGGTCATCCAAATGAATGAGAGCTTGTGAAAAACTAGCTGCCAGTTCCAACTGCAAGACCATGAAATTCAGGCCGAAATTTCGGGAGTCGGGGAGCCCAGTTATGCTTGCTGCAATCCAGAAGGGAAGAGTTCAGGAGTTAAGCACAAGATCTTGTTTATTGTTAATGCATGCAGGGCGGCAGTGACAGCGTGGCTTCACTCTTGTGAGTGTTTTATTCCCAATCACTGAATACAAATTGCAATGACTAGTTAAATACTTAGTTTTAAACTATTCACTAAATGAAACTAAAGTGGATAACATCGATAGAATAGAATTAACTTAACTGTATTAACAGAATTAACTGTATATTATAAACATATTGGCTAAAGTTTCAACACTATATTGGTTCCTAAACTATTACCTTTAATGGCCCTGTGCACCATCTTGATCAAAAAGCATAATAATCAAGGGTCCCGGAAACATGGTCAACTTATTACCATGGTCAAGATATCAGTTCCGTTCAGCTGTTCGCTCTCTTTGCCCAGGCTGACTCAGAAATCACTTGTTATTTTGTCAAAGGAAAGCAAAGGTGAAAACAGAATTCAACCAACTGTTAAACTCTTTGATTTTATTAGCTGGAGCTGTTGTTTCATTACTTTATAACGTTATAGAAGGATAAACTGAGTGTGTAGACGAGAGTTAACATTTATTAGGATTGTAATGTTTACTTGCTTTTCATAAATTTTTCATTCACAAGTTAAATTCACAATGTTAAACGCCCCTTTAAGGTAAGGTCTATTCATGAGTAAAAATGATTTTTTTCCATTAGTAGAAAAGTTCCTTTCTTTCACAAAACAACCACACGGTTTCCTTCATCAGACAAAAACTTTTCTCAGATTTTCTATCTTCATATGCTTCAGTAAGGATCCCCTCTTTCCACAATGACACCAATCTGATGTTGGTCAATATTAAAATACTCTAGGTTCATATTATATTTTGCTCAATCAGGAACATCAAAACATGCTGACATTTTTTCAAACTTTATTTTCATCAATTCCAGACGATCGCAAGTGGTTACCTTGGTAAAATAATAAGTTTAACTTAAACAAGCATGATGCACCGGAATCTGAGGATGAACACAAACAGGATAAAATGCTAACCTTACCACAGTAAAATTTTGATTGAGAATGATGTGTACAACTATAAAAGTTGGTTTATAACTTTCTTACTGATTTCACTACCATTAATATTTTTTCATGAAAATTATTTATATAAATTAAAACTTCATTATGGCGCCTGCGTGGTCTCATGGTTAGAATCTGATACAAACTAAGGAGCTACTTAATTGAGAAGTAGAGGCTCCAGTCACAGAAACCATCATTAGCAGCTGTGGATGTCAGCATGCTGACCACATTGCTCCCAATCCTGCCATCTGCCTATAGCAGGTGATGCAGCAGTCGGATGGTAGATCTAGTCCCTCCAGAGATGTATTGCCACAGAGTTTAGTTTTTTTAAAAGCTCATTATATAGGATTCAACACTTCTGTAGAAACACTCCACTCAGTAAATCGTGCTTTTGTTGGATGCTAGGTCAGTTGTTGATATTCTATATGGGAAGAACAAAAGGAGACCATGTTTCATGACTGATGGCTAGGCGTGCAAAGAACTAGGAGTACCCACTATGCTGCTTCCAAAATGTAAGCTTCAATTTAGTGGTCCTGCAGTTTAAACTGGCAGCTGATTTTTCGGGTATTAACCAACTTTTGGATGACTTATGGCTGTACTAAATCTGAATGTGGGTTTCGACAAGATCTGACAGTTATTTGATTTTAAAGAAGTAGTTCATAAATGTCAGTTTGGTAGGTAGCACTAAAACAACATGTCCATTGAAAGTGAGTTCTGCTGTAGGTCATTTTCACCTCTCCGTCAAACTTCCCTCGACAGTATGCTCCCCAGGACTTCAAATCTGATGCTGCCTCGACCAAGTGCCAGTGAAACAAATCTTCGCAAAGTTTCACTTGGCATCGATCCTGTGCCTCGACCAGGTTCTGCACTTGGACTTTTACAAGGTAAAGCTTTCATTCCCATAAGGTTTTAAGGTGATAAATTATTTCTTACATAGAAAGTTTTGAGCCATATATTATGCTCTATTTAGTAATCAGTTTTATTAAAGTTGTAAGTTAACATTGTCAATTTTAAAAGTTAATGAATTTTTATTATATCTGAAATGGATGTATTTCTTGGGTATGGATGCAAATATGTCTTTGAGTCTACTTCAAGTAAAGCTTAAACATAAGAGGGATAAAAATATGCATTCATTGAATGGATCCAATACAGTGGAACATCAAAACTCAGTTATTTGTGAAAAGAATCATATTAGCCCTAAGACTTCAAATGGGTGGTTTGGCCTGAACATTTTTTTTATTTTAAACTTGTTTGTTTCCAGTTATTTTTACAGAACCACCACCTTTTTGATTATTCTCTTTTCGGTACTATATAAAATAATAGTGTCATAGTTTTGTTTTTAACATTATTTATTTGACTGTAATAAATAATGATATTAGTATGGATCCAATAGAACTGAAATGAAAAAACTAGATACCAAAAAGGAAAAGTATGATGATTTGAGCAGCATGCTCTAGAGGTGACAAAATCTGTTTGAAATAAATAGAAAAATAATAAAATGTCCACTTTCCTCACTTTTTTCATTTCATCTAATTGGGTTTGTTGAACCCACTTCTTCAGAGTCCGTGACTCGGGGGGGGGGGGGGGAGAAAAAAACCATTGAGCCCTAGGATTTATACTGGAAAAAAGTAATCAATAGCAATGTAGTTATGTAGGTGCCTTAACAAAATTAATCACTGACTCTTTTCTGCAACACTTCAGAATTTATTGCTGTTAACACCAAACTCAATTATACTTATCACTTTCTGTCACTTTGCTTTATAAGCTTTGTACATAATAAACTTAAAATAAGAAATGGTCATTTTAATGTGAGTTTAGTTGTAGTAAAAGACCTTAACAGTCTCTTTTGAGACTATTGATGACTTATAGCATTTAACTTGAAAGCACCAGCAAAGGGAGATATTTTGACAGAAGGCTGTACAGCATCTACTAGAGACCGAAGCTGAATTCGATACAGGTATTTATGACCCAATCATCAGAACATATTATACAGTAAATTGAATGTTACAGCACAGTGTAAGCATGTAGTAATCGTAACTTGTATTGACTCACAACTGCTCAATTTGTGCTACAATGTTAGCTGAGCTTCTTACGATGCAAATATTATAGAATCATCAATGTTAATATTACTAGGGAAATAGCACAGTGAAGTGTTGATATCTGCAGCAAGACTGAGTATGGAAATATGCACACTAACTCCACTATTAGGTGTATTGACCCAGAACAACCGTTTCAGTGGCACCTCAGAGGGAAAAGAAAAAGAAAAGAAAGAAAGAAAAAAAATAATAAAAACCAACCACAAAGATAAGAAACCTTGCTATAATAAATCCAGAGTATACAAAATGAGCTGCAAAGATTGTGATGAGTATTACATAGGCCAAACCAAAAGGAATTTGAATACAAGGAGAAAGGAACACTTTTGAAATATTATAAACAAACAAATAGAAAAGTCAACTTTAGCAACCCATTTCTGGGAAGAAGGTCATGAAATCAGGGATGAAATAGCACTACTAAAACAAGTTCAAAAATTGCTAGAGCTTATGGTATGGGAGAAAATATTTATTCAAAATATCGCCAAACTTTGACACTTCAGTGGGCATCCACAGAACTTTGAGATGAACAAGTTCATCCACCCGCCGCCAGATTGCTAGTCAGAATCAGCTGATGATGTTGGGGATACCCATTGAAACGATTGCTCCGGGTAAGTGTACCTAATAGTGAAGCTAGTGTGCATATATTCATACTCAATTTTGCTACAGATTATAGAATCATCCTTCAGTTGACGGTACAAAGATCCAGTAAAGTACCAAGTAGATAAATAAAATTAAATAATAGACCAGATAATTAACATTTTGGATTGATCATGTTCTACTGTAATGGATTTAATTACTTGCTATATTGTACACTTGTTCACAGCGATTTTCTATGATACGTATTGCTTATGAAATCTGGCATGTGTCATTTTGATTTTCTATACCCATGAGATACATCCATCCCATTTCTTAGTTTTAAAAAGTTTTCAAGTGTTTTAATATTTATCTGACATACATTTTTTTAGACAGGAAGACAGTAGTGAAAGTACACTGTTGGATTTTTAGGTAAATGAATTGTTGTAAAATGACAAAATTCTAACAACAATAATTCTTATCTGATAATTTAAGATTCTGTTACTTGAAATTGAACTGTTGGACAAAGTTTGATTATTTTAATTGATAACTTTGAAATTATTTTATATTTTACTGGAACTGTGTATTTTGATTGCTGTCTTTTGCATATTTCAGGATTATTTAGTTATAGGGATGAAAAGTGTGCCATTTTGTGAATTTACTGTTATTTTATTAACCCTTGTTATGCATTTTTTGTGTGGTGATCAACATCAATGACCAAAGTGACACCTCAAATTGTTATACACATTACATAAAGAATTTAGTTACCAATACTTGAAATAATTACAATCTAATTAAAATATCATGCATTTTTCCTTTATGGAATGAAAGAGTTACTTTTGGTCATTAATGGTGAACATCATATTACTAACATTATTCTGACTGGTGTCCTTCCATGAATTCTATGATATTTTCACAGCTTTACCTTGTAAGATAATTGTGTTCTTGAAATGACTTTAAAGGAGATAGATTGTGTTTTGTTTTATTGTTACAGAAGATTATTTTACTTACTGATTATAAAAATAAGGGCATATCTATTTTTTCTGCCAATGGTTATCTATAAAGATATCTCTCCTTTAATGTTCAGAATTTTCTGCTGGTGAGGTGAGCTGGATCACATTGATTGACAGAAATTACTTCATAAAATGTATGGAATGTCACCATTTTTGACGATTTTTACTTGACATAAATATTTGTAAATAATTAATAGTTTTAATATCATTAATAGCTCATTGTCTTAAAATGTAAATGTTCCACACATGAATTATTGATTCTGATTTAACATTAATTCATTATATTAATACCACATTTGTACTTATTGTAATTTCCTTTTTTTAAGACTCAATTCAACCACTATGGGCTATGATGATACAACTTTCTATGCTTTCTCTTGTTCTTTCTGCATAAGTTGATATTCCTTCATTCTCAGACATTCTCTAGCACATAGGTGAGCAACTGAGGGGAAACGTTTTAGTCCCCATCCCTTGCTGTGACGTAAGAAACCTGTTCTTCATGTTCAGTGTCACGTCGAAACTGCTTTATGCTGACGTCAAGGGCTACTGTAGTGGGAGAAATTCCCCTACCGCACAGTGACACGATGTATCACAGTTGGGCACCCATGCTCTAGCACAATCATCTTCAACAATACTCTTATTGATCTTTGTTTTTCTTCACCTCAGCAAGTTTCTTCCTGAACACTTCTCTATTTCCTATATCTTTGCTACTAATTCCCTACTTTCTTAAATCTTTTTGAACATCCCATGGGATTTGTGTCTTTTATTTTCTCTTTCCTGGTAGGCGAAGATCTTATTTGCAATTTTTTTTTTTTTCTATTCTTTTGATGTGGCTGTAGAAAGCTATAAATGTTCTCACATTTTTTGTACAACTCATGATTTGTTCTTAAAAAAAGGTGAACTTCTTGTTACTACTTTGGGTTCCCTAATCTTCCTAAAAAATTTCATTTCTTTTATATATTTTTTATAATGCTCTTTATTGGTTAACGCGCTATATCCTTTAACCCATAGCTCATACTTATTCCATAATTTACTGAGCAGGATGACTGAAAAGGTAATATTAGGCAAACTCGTTTGGGAGCCTTGACTTGAGAATAGAGAAGTTATATGTAACAAAAGAAAAAGGTCTGATTCACCTTTAGATGTCAAAGGCCTGAAAATGATAATAATTTAATAAATAAATACATGCTCTATGGTTGTTTAAAAATAGCTTTAAAAAATACACCCCTGTAAAAGTGTATGAAAATATTACTGGTACATCATAGCCATATGATTAAATGATTGGGGAATAGGTGTCCTATTTTAGGATTACAGTTGGCCAATAAATGTAAGTTAGATAAATAAATAAATCAAATTATTGTACTTTCTGACTGAAGTCACAACATGTTGATTGTAAAATTACCCTTGTTCAAAAGTCTCTAAAATTGTATAAGCGAGATTTTAAAGAAGATTTGAAAAGGGTTTTGTTCAGTCAAAATACTTTTCCCTGCAATATTATTTAAATAAATACCTCCCCTCATGATAATCACGGTGAAGAAGTTGGTATAATATTTTCTAAATTAGTTGATCAGTGACATATTTAAAATTCTGTAGGTGGGACATTCACATTCTATGATATTGAGTAACTAATATGTATATTTACTCAGCATTATGTGGGAATGTGTAAGGTTTTACGATGTTAAAGCCAGAATTTTAGGCATTATCGTTTCTAGCATAGATATTGTTATACTGTAGTTGTAGACTGTTTTATTATTAACTTTTAAGTAGGTGTGTAAGTTTTTATATGAGGGCTGTCCAGAAAGTAACAGACGTTTTGAAATAAAATATAAAGTGAACAAAAAATTATTACATGCATTTTGAAGGTGGACTCTTAGGCTATTTTTCTACATAATCGCCATTCAAATTAAGGCATTTATCATACCATGGCACAAGCTTTTCGATACCCTCTCTGTAGAAATCTGCCGCCTGTGATTTCAACCACTTCAGAGAATTTATTGGGAAAAGTGTTTCAAAAAAGCTTTAGACTTTTATATGCAATTCGTGCAGAAAATTCGAACAAAATCTTTAAAGCCGTGTTTGAGAAAATCGCAAAAATGAAATTATCTTCAACTAGAGTGATTGTAAAAATGAAGAGAAAGTCGTAGCTAAGATTTTGTTTGAATTTTCTGCACGAATTGCATATTACAAAAGTCTAAAGCTATTTTTGAAAAACTTTTCCTAATAAATTCTCTGAAGTGGTTGAAATCGCAGACGGCTGATTTCTACAGAGAAGGTATCGAAAAGCTTGTGCCACGGTATGATAAATGCCTTAATTTGAATGGCGTTTATATAGAAAAATAGCCTAAGAGTCTACCTTCAAAATGTATGTAATAAATTTTTTTTTTTCACTTTTTTTAAATTTTTATTTTAAAACGTCTGTTACTTTCTGGACATCCCTCGTACTTAAGTCTGATGTATATAGAAATGAAGTAGTTTTCATTATGAGTGCAGCAATGGTGCACATTGCATAACAAGCAGGTTCACATCTATGCTTGCCGCAGCAGCTCTGACCCATGCCTGACTGTTGCAAGCGCCGTAACACTTAGTTACGCTTAAGTACTCGCTAGCTTGCCTGCCTGTGCTGCTTGTTTTGGCTGTGCGTCATGACAAGTTTGCTGATTGGTTCCTCAGCCAATTGGTTATAATTGTATCTTATAGTATTAATCAGTAGACTTCTTCTCTTACATGCTGCAACTGTTTATGTTAAGTTTGTTACTCTTATGTAAAATGAATATAATACATTTAGATCAGTTTACTTTCATATATAATCTGTCATACAAATTTATATTATATGATGTAAAATTAAAAGATAAAGTTAGTTTTATATTTGCTAATCTTGTGTGAAGTTACTAAGAACATACAGAAAATAACTTAAACAAGGATAAATGCAAGTAGCTACCTCATTATCCACTTCAGACTATTCACATATTATACATTAAACTTTAAGGCATTCAACTTCACATAATTATTATAAAAAATCTTACTAAATTAGAACATAATATGTTTCAAAGAATATCCCTTCATCATCAGCTGAGTTCTACTGTCAAGCTTGTTTCAGCAGATATCCTTCAGGTTGTATGAATTTTGAAATGAGATTAATGAGATAAATCTATCTTTATTATAAATTTTGACTACCCTAAGGAGAATAACATCATTTCAAAATTCATACAACCTAAATTCATATTGTAATCCATTCCCCTTAATTATAAACTGCAGCTTGACCTGAAATATTATATAATTATATTTTGGAAAATTCTAAATGGACAGAAAAACTTTTCATTAGATATAGTAATATAAGAATTGAGTCAATTTTTGTGACACTTACTTCACTTGAGTTCTCTATTTGGAGACTAGTTTCGGGAGATTTTTCCTCCCATATTCATTCCATTTTGACTGCTGCTTGTTGCTGTTGCTGCTTGACTGCCCTCTGGTTTCTTTAAGATGAATTTATTGAACAGTTCATTGGAGGCGGGGATTTCAAAATTCATGGCTTTGTCTTGATGTTTGAGGATGAAGATTTTTTCCCAATTGATTAATTCCGTATGTCCTGTTGCAGATTTTAACAATTTTGCTTCTGGTTCAAGGTCATGGTTTTTTTGGATAAAAAACCATGACCTTGAACCAGAAGCAAAATTGTTAAAATCTGCAACTGGTTCAAGGTCATGGTTTTTTTTGATAAAAAACCATGACCTTGAACCAGAAGCAAAATTGTTAAAATCTGCAACAGTACATACGGAATTAATCAATTGGGAAAAAATCTTCATCCTCAAACATCAAGACAAAGCCATGAATTTTGAAATCCCCACCTCCAATGAACTGTTCAATAAATTCATCTTAAAGAAACCAGAGGGCAGTCAAGCAGCAACAGCAACAAGCAGCAGTCAAAATGGAATGAATATGGGAGGAAAAATCTCCCGAAACTAGTCTCCAAATAGAGAACTCAAGTGAAGTAAGTGTCACAAAAATTGACTCAATTCTTATATTACTATATTAGAAAAACTTCACTGTTACTAACTTCCTGTAATAATTAATATTTTCATTAGATCTTTGCTGAAGATGGCATCAGAAATTGCCAGCAGAATTACTAAATAAGTCCATTCACTGGAAACCCAAGAAACTTTTCTTCATTATGAATGGTCGGAAATCCTCATTCACACGAGGTTATTGATGTACTAGCTCGCAAGTGTTTTCCTCAAATAACATACCTAATCTTGGATAAATGGAAAAACCAGGCAGTTGGTCAGTTTCATTTTTCATTACAAATTATATCTCAAAAATTGCTGCAGTGAGCATAAACAAGCAACAAAGTGTGTCTAATCAACTCATATAATCAGTTTAATTTATAAAGCTCAAGATTTTCAACTATTCTGGATAAATCTGATGAGTTGCAAAGCACTCGAGGATTAGGTTGGCTATTTAGCTCATGAATTAGTGACCAATCGAGTATAAGATTGTGTGGGATTTAAACCCATTGCAAGTGTCTATCGTCATGATTTTATCATTTTTGTAACTTCATTTTATCACACCTGTTTTTTTTTTTTTTTAAAGAGAGATGAAAATAACTATTCATTTTAAATCTCGAATAATAATAAATAAAATATTAATAATTCTAGATGATAGTAGTGGCACCTCTGGCACCAGAGAGTTTAATCTAACAACCAAAAATATATATATATATATATTAATAGAGTAATACTTTATGTTACAATATGAGGAATTTTATCCATGTTTTAGGATTCACATTCACAAAAACCAGCTATTCCATTAAAATTTTCTTAATTGATTTCAAACTTGTAAACCCGCTGATAAACTTGATAAATGCTTATCTACTCTTATACAATTCAACGGCCCTAAATAGCGTGCTTGCTCGCCCGCTTCGTGAGACATCGGGTATACTCGGCGATGTTCGTCTCTCGCAGTCTAAACTTTCATGACGACTACAAAATTAGGAAGGAAACCCGTTTCTTTATTATATAAGGCCTAAGTGAAATGAACACAATGAACAAATATTCTAATTTTATTTTTACTTACAATTTTCATAGCTCTGAACCACAAACATTTTTAATAATCTAACAGTGTAATTTTCTTAAAAATCCTGGAGTCAATGAATAATGGCGGGCGAAGCCGGAGGCAACAGCTGTAAATATTGATGGTTTTATCTCTTGAAATATCGCTGATAATAATAATCCAAACAAACCATTCCTTCCCTTGAAACATTATATAATTTCTGAAAATTACACTGAATTGATAAAATAAAATTCACATCATATTCATGTCAATAAACAGCTGAGAAACAATACGTATTATGTGTTCACAGGTTCTTTGGAACTGCATAATCGATTCTGATATAGTTTTCCCAGGGAGCGCTTTCATGTTGTGGAATGTACTCTAAAGCAGGAATTTTAGCTGTTTCATTAATTATTAATGGCTTAGTTTATGAATGATTCGCGTGCAAGTGTTAATAAATATAATGCTTTAATAATTATTATACTCTTAATTTTTAATTTTTAAAAGAATTATCGTGGCGAAGCCACGGGCACCTCCTAGTATTAATATAAATTCAGCTCTGAAAGGGTTAAGTAGGCCTACATATAGAGTTAATATTAATTTTTATTTCTTGTACCATACCCTTATCTGTAACAAGTCATGGATTACTTACATACTAGTAATAAAAATGTGTCAATAAATCATTCATAAAACAGGTTAGCATATAAATTATAAGAAAACTGTAAGTTAATTTAACAGAATAACCAGTCTCTTGCATTTCTCAGTGTTTAAGTCTTATCTATATCAACAAATTTTTAAAACTCTCTATATTAACTAACACTTGATATAATATAGAACACTTCACATAAAATACTTAAATTAAAACAAGGATTGAATGTTCTGAAAATAGATTTCCATTCCAATGCTATATTATAATACAATGTTACTCTAATGTTTGCACAGCGTCTAGTGTGGTGAGCAGTTCTGGAATGCGTACAACCTCTTCGGGGATGACGAATACGACTTCAGTGTACTCATCTCCCTTGGCTGACATAGCATCTTGCCTTCCACCAGATCTGCGGCATTTACTCAACACCTCCAATATAGCAGACAGCATTCCATATGGAAAGCAGGTCTAGAAAACTTCTTCCATACTTTCTAAAGATATTTTAAAACTTTAAAACTTCATGTGCATGTATGAAGATATTTTTTTTATAACAGTCATATATGGTGTAATGGGAGAGATTGGTTGTTAAGCAAAGTGCCTATTTAGTAGAAGTCCAATCTGATTGCCAAATATCTGGATTGATTGTCGGGAAATTTCAGATAATGATTTGAGGATTGGGGTTCAACTGTACCACTTTCCTATAAGAGCCTCATTTAATATAAAAAATATGATTTTACACTATGTTAAATTTAATTACCATATAAAAAGACTTCCAGTAAACTCTTAATTATCTGCAGGTAACTTATTCACTGTCTTCCTTTCCTTTTTCCCCTTCTTTTTTAGGTATTGTTTTGAAAGAGAGTGAAGAAGAAGACCCATTTGCAATGAAAATTAACCGTAATCATTAGAGTATAAAACTTACTGCAAACTTACTTATGAGATATGCAAACTTAGCATAGAATTGAAGCGTTGAACAGTTGACTGATTTGTTTTGTGCAAAGTAAACCAATAAACTTTCGTTCATTAAGTTATAATTTATTTTATGTGTAGGCCCCTTATTGTAACTATAAATTATTCAAAAGTATTTTTTATGTTGATTTTCTTGCTTTATTCTGATATTTTGCAGATTACCTACAGAATTTACTTATTTCTGTTTGCTGCGTGGAAAACCGAGCGTTTACTGTAAATGATACTGCTCAGAATAGAGCTTTTCTAGGTAGCTGTAGGAAAGATAATCTACATTTCTTACATTATGCATTAGTTACTAAGAATAACAAGAATATATTTTTACTCAATAAAGGTAACTTCTTATAACCCTTTTTTTAATTTCTTTGCAGCTTCCAAATTATATGCGCAACCTTAAAGAACAGTTGCGAGATGAAATCAAGTCAGCTACATCTGATCGTCGCAGATTACTTAATTTCTTCGACAAGGAACGCGAACAAAGATTGAGGAGAGAACGTGAAAAATTTGAAGCCCTACGGGATCCTATGAAGAGGTTAGTTGCTCTTTAATAGTGTCAGACATTGTGTGTTAAATTGTGATAAATGAGATATGTAGCCAGGAATGATAACTGATTTATTCTCTGTGAGTGTATATAGAGAGGTATCTCATATCTTTAGTAGTCATAGAATAATATTGAATTTTATTATGGGATATTATCAATTTTCTCAAGTCATGGTGTGTAAAGAGTTCATAATTCAGATATCTCTCTTTACACTGGTTTCATTGTGGAAAGAGAGAGACGCTCGGAATTATTAAAATCATTACTTACCTTTAAAGTTTTATGAGATAACTCTGTCTCCACTGTGATGTTGGGGGAGTATAGGGATGCACTGTGGGGTGTGCGGTGATTTGAGTGATAAATAGAGAAACCAATACAGTGGAATGTCAGTTATCCAAACAATTGAGACAAGATGATTCGGATTATCAGTTTGTTCACATTATCAAAACCAATACAGTGGAATGTCAGTTATCCAAACAAATTGAGACAAGATGATTCGGATTATCAATTTGTTCACATTATCAAATATGCAAAAAGATCTCGTTAAAACTTGGAACTAAATTTAATAATATAATGAATAAAAATATAGTTATATACCGTATTGGAAGTAATCGCTGAATTTTTCCTGCACCATTTCTGAACTTTGTTTCTTTCTGAACCGAACTCAACTCACTTGTCACATCTCAGACAAAGGACTGTTGCTCTGAAATCCACAGCAACAATGAATGAGAAATGGACAGTTGTTACATCCCATCTGTGAGAACAATATGCTACCACCAGCACTTCACTTGTGCTGATAACTCCAAGACAAGTTGAACGTAGTACAGAATAAATAATATGGTATTAATAGTAAACATGCTGATGCTCAAAGTTTGATCTGTGATGATCAGTGGCGGACGCAGAATTTTCTTTCGGGGAGGGATTTGAGGAGGAAAAAAAAAAGTTCACTTATATTTATAATTAGTTTATTACCTGTAGTTTAGTATGAATGTGAAACGTGCCACATTGCAGGAGGAACACAAATTGGAAGTATTTGAAAATAAAGCTTTAAGGAAAATATTTGAATAAAAAATAATAGGACGTCAGGGGAATGGAGAAAGCTCTACAACAATAAACTTTACTGTCTGTATCGTTCTCCTAATACCGTGAGATGAATTAATGCTGGTGGTTAGTACGGGTTAAATATGTTGATCAAATGGGGGGTGGAGAAGGGCATTAACAAAATTTTAATGGGGAGACCAGAAGGAAAATGACCATTAGAGGGACTGAGACGAAGATGGGATGATAACGTTAGGATAGATCTAAGAACGACTGACTGTGAAATTCGATCTGGACAGAGTTGACTAAGGACTAATATTTTCTGTATTATGAAGTCCACTATCCTCTCTTTTCAATTGATGATAAATAAACAATTTAAATATTTCCGAAAATGGATATAAAAAGGTGCCTTATTGATTCACATTTATAGCCTATTCTTTTTAATTTATTTTTTCAACTTTCGGAAGGGAGGGATATATTTCCTCAATCCCTCCTTCTACGTCCGCCCCTGGTGATGGTAGCTTCTTTGTAATGATGTAAATGTTGTAAGATTATCCTTTAATTGTTATCACAATATATAAAATGAAAAAATAAGTAAATAAAAATATGTAAAATAAAAAGGTCATTCAGATAGTTGACAGTTTGGATGACTAATGTTCGAAACATTGACATTCTACTTAGTGATGAGCAAAATCAAATGATTTTAAGAATCGAGTAATCTGTTCTCAAGTAATATAAATAATCGAATGATCATTTGAATGAAAAAATTCTCAGATGAAAGCAAGGATGTGAGAACTCGCTAAGCAAGATATGAGAAATTTCATCATGTTACGAGATCTAATGTTATTGGTTTCAGCAATGGGTGAGTCTTGTCAATTCAGTGCACCACAAACCATTCGTGCAGTGTTGTCAGATATTGCGGTAAGGTCATTCTAATACAAGCATTCATAGAATAAAGATCCATAAGATAATAATGCTGTCTCCTCTGCCATCCATTGGTCTGTTAAACACTGGCGACAACACTGATCTGGCAACACTGTACTGTCTTGTGTGCATGGAGCTGTGCATTCATATGTATGCCTTTTCTTTCCTGTAAAACTTATACCGCATTAACAAAGTTCACCAAAGTGATACTAATGCTCGATTACTCGAGAAGTCATGCTTACTTCAAGCTAATTGTAGCATAAAATCATTAGAATTATTTTTCAAATACTTTTTATACGATTCTTGATATCTCGAGAACTTTCAGGAATCAAATAATTCATATTTTTTTTAATTTGAGAACTCCCATCAGTAATTCCACTGTAATAATGGAAATGAAATTAAGTTCTTATGTCCAATAATGATTGCTGTAGGTAAACCTAAAAAGTTCCAAAAATTATAATCCAGTTCATTACTTGATTCCTTCAATTATATAAAAAAATTCAATACTGGTACATGTTTCCGTCTTTAGAATGATAGAAGCAGGCAATCAAAATTAATACATCTTATAGCATTGTATGTTCACTGATTCCCAGGATGGATGTGCAAAGAAAATTAGCCTCTCCAGTCATGGGTCGAAGAAAAATGAGGGGTCATCGTAGACAGCTCTCAGATCCCAAAATTCACCCTCAGTTCTCACCCATCAAGGAAGATGGCAGCTTGGACAGTGATTATGATCGGGTAAGCTACTTATCATTCTGCTTAAAATGATCAGGATAATGCATCAGAATAATCACTATCTTCTATGTACTAAGTATTGGTAGTGAACTGTGGATTTTACTTTTTGAAAAACAGTGTTTTAAAAATCTGTTCCAATAGAATACTTTAAAATAACTGGCCGTCTGGTGGCAGGTGGATGAACTTGTTCACTGCATCAAAAATTCATCCACCAGATGGCCATTTGGAATCAGCTGATGATGATGGGGATACCCATTGAAACAATTTTTCTGGGTAAATACACCTAATAGTAAAATTAGTGTATTAGTGTATTAGTCTTGCTACAGGATTTCAACACTTATCTATTTCCCTTACTTACTTACTCACTCAATGGCAACAGACAATTCCTAAACAAACCAAAGGAATATTTCTATATTATGGAACCCGAAGGTTCATTGTCACGCTTACCTGAGCCTGCCATTCAACCCTATACTGTGTTAACTCCAACAATCTGTCTCAAATCCTACTTCTTGTAAATCTATCCTAATATTGTCCTCCCACCTACGTCTAGGTCCTCCCACCTACGTCTAGGGGTTTCCCAGTCAATATTTTTGAGGTATGTCTTTCTTCCCCCATGCGCACAACATGTCCAGCCCAATTCATCCTCCGTGATTTAATTACCCTTACTATATCCGGTGACAAGTACAGGTTATGAAGCTCATCATTATGCATTTTTTTTCAGTCCCCATTTTCATCTCTTAGGCCCAAATATTTTCCTAAGCACCCTGTTTTCGATCACTCTCAGATTATGTTCTTTCCAAAGAGTAAACGACCATGTCTCACATCCATATAATACAACCGGCAGGATAATTGTGTTGTAAATTTTTATTTTTAGATTTCTGGATAGAAGACGAGAAGATAAGAGTTTCTGAACTGCATAAAAGCAGGCGTTTCCTGATTTGAGTCTACACTTAACTTCTGCCCTAATATTATTTTTGTTTGTAATTATTGCTCCCAGATATTTGAATTTCTCCTGGTTCGAACGATTTACCGGTACTATTTCCCTAGTAATATTAATATTGAAGACCTGCTGACTTCAAACTTGCTGTGTATGGTAATGAAACCGTAGAATGTGCAGATGATTTTTTATTTTTTTTAAACTCATTGCACATAGTGGAAACTTCTAGAGTGACCCTTATAATTAGTATACTTTATCTTCTTTTCAGGGTTATTATGGTTACTCGCATCCATCACTGAAACCACCATATAAAGCGTATGAGTATGAATCCCTTGATGATGTGGGAGGATGGAGGGCTGAGTGGGACCCTTCTCAATCATATTTGGCTTCCTCGTATGCAGCTGCAGGTGGAGCTCTTCGTGAGACAGCTATCAACAGTGTTCTCGATGAAGACCGCTACCTCTCCAGCTCAAGGTATGGCTCGTCTGTTACAATATATCCTTAGATTTTGTAGTGTAAAAATGGTTCTACACTATGCAGCTAGCACTTTCCTATACTGGACAGGTTACATTCCTTTTCCTTGGCTCTGTGCCCAGTGCAGGTTTTTTCATTTACACTAGTCTGTAATTTTTGTAAATTTTTAGCAGCTTTTGCAAATTGCAAACACATAGCATAATATATTAATACTACAGTAATCATAATGTATAACTTAAGCAGTGGTGATATTAAGCTGGTGGTTGGTAATTTATTGAGAAACCCAAAAGCATAAAAAGCATAACAGTGCTTTAGACATATAGCTGCTACTCAGAACATGATTTTGGGAGTCTAAGGGCCTGGATAAAATAAGTTTTAAAAGCCCAATAATGCATAAAAACATAATATGTAACATAAGGAAGGGAAAAGGTCATGCAAGAGCAACTTAAGTAGCCCTGTTCCTGGACCTGTATCTTACAAGACCTGGAAGTTAATACGCAAAAAAGACGAAATATGCAGCAAATATGCTCTAAAATTAGAATATGCTTCAGAACCAATGATGTATGCTCTATTATTTAAGTAATTTTAATACTTAGCATTCTCTTGTTAGCTGAATAACTTATTTCTTTTTATACATTTTAACACCAGGTGTAATAGCGTGCATTATTAAAAAGTATGATTTTCATAAACTTCCCACATGAGTAACAAAATGGTGAAATGAATCACTCTCACCATATTCCTTATATATTCAAAGTTAGGTTGTTAACTTTATCGTAATTGAGCTCCCCACCTTCGGCTGGCTTCTGTTGTAAGAGACATTTTATCCTCCATGAATAATATAATCAACCATGAAAATTATTTTTTAAATGGAACAATTGACAAAAGTTCTCTTAACACATTATTGTAAATGTGTAGACATTAAAAGCATAATGTAGAACCACCTAAAATTCTTAGTTACTAAGTCTATGTGCTAGCATTATACAGTAAAACTCCCTTTTTACATTCCTGCTTTTTACATCATTTTCCGCTGGTCCCTTCATTTATCATATACCGACATTAGTAGTAGTAGTAGTATTCCTTGAGTCGCGGACGACTCCTGGAGATCCTGCCGGATTTACATAGCAAGAAGAGTGTCTTGCCAGTTATGCATTAAGCCTCGTTCGATTTTCCACTGCTCTCCTGGTTACAGCTCTCCAATGATTCCTGTTTTGTGTTGCCTTAATCAAATTTTCCCATTCCATTTCCACGGTCTCCTGGATGCTTTGTATCCATCTTGTGTGTTGCCTGCCTGGCCTTCTTGTTCCCTCCATGAGTCCTAGCATCAGTGCCTTCTCCATTGACTCTTCTTTCCTCATTATGTGACCAAAATATGACAGTTTTAATTTTGTAGCCATCGTCTCCAAAGATTGTTGAGGTCTTATTTCTTCTAGTACTGACGTGTTAGTTCTTTTCTCTACCCATGATATTTTTAACAGTCTTCTCCAGGACCACAGTTCGAAACTGTCCAGCTTTCTTCTATCCTGTTTGTTCAAGGTCCAGCTTTCACATCCGTATAAAACCACAGGAAACACCATTGTCTGAATTAGTCTGATCTTCGTCTTCTTGCTTATGTCTGAATGTTTGAGAATTTTCTTTAGTTTGCCCAATGCTGCTCTTCCTAAGTTAATTCGTCTTCTTATTTCTTCCTTGCAACAAGCATCGTTAGTTATAAGTACACCTAGAAAGTTGAAACTATCTACCGAAGTCAGTTGCTCACCATCTATATTTACAACAATCTTGTCACGCAACGCCATCACCTTGGTCTTTTTAAGATTAAGCAGCAGCCCTGCTTTCTCACTTTCATCCTTAACTCTCTTTATTATCTGGACTAGGTCCTTCTCATTTTCGGCCAGAAGTGTCGTATCATCTGCGTACCTCAGATTGTTTATTCTTCTACCTCCTATCTTAATGCCTACTTCTAGATCGTTCAACCCCGCTTCTCTCATGATCCATTCACTGTAAAAATTGAACAATGACGGGGATAAAATACACCCTTGACGAACTCCTTTTTGTATTGGGAACCACTTTGTTGCTCCATGTTCAGTTACTACACTTGCTTCTTGATTGGTGTATAGAGCCTTGATTAACTCAATTAGATGTTGAGGTACTCCCATTCTGTTCAATTATTACAATTACAATGCGTCATTGTATTGTATGCGTCATTGTATGCGTCAATTACAATCCGACATTACAATGCGTCATTTATTTTTGATGAAGAACTGCTTCCATTTAACTAAATTTTCTTCTATGTTGCCTACTCTCTTATACGGTGTCAGTTGCTATTTGCATTAGTCTAGTAGGTTTCTTTTGTGAGGGTGTGATTTACTGTTTTTTATTATACTGTAGTTGTTCATAAAGCATAATGCATCATCGTGATTTGAAGCAACACTGGTTTTTTGCATTGCATGACTTTTGGGGGTATCATGGAAGTGAAAAAAGACAATAGAAATTGCATTTCTTTGCAAGAAAAATAAGAAATTCTACATTGCATTGATTTGCATGTCAGAACACGTGTTCTATTGGCGAAAGAGCTTGGACTCTCTGTCTCAACTTTGAATACCATCTAAATCTACTGTATAGTCAGAGCAATTATTATTTATTTAATACGTGTGATGCTACAAGAAGAATATTATACGAAAACTTTGATAGGATCCCTAAATTTAATTACAGTATCAACCTTATCCCTAAATTGTCAACTTTGAAACCTCAGTATTATAAAACATTTATTTATGAGAAAGTTTATGCAACATATTTTGCAACATATTTGAAATAGGTAATGTAGGTACTTATACTTATTTCCATGTATTAAATTTTCCAATATATAGCATTACAGCTTTTACACTTCCTGCAATTGACACTTTTCTGCCCTTTACACTTTTTTACATTAGTTCCTTGAAAAGTGTAAAAAGGAGGTTTTACTGTATATACATTTTTGTCTAGTTGTCTGAAATGACCTATTATCTTTATTGTGCTTCTAGTGTCTCATTTGAGAAGAAAACAAAAAAGTAAATTAGTTCCAGTTTTTTTAAGAACTCCAGTCCGATTGTTATTAGTAATTTACATAGGCCTATTGTGTTAAAACACATTTTGTGCAACAATTCTAACAATTTAAAAAGATTTCACTAAATAACCAGTATAAATTGCCTTGTTATATTGGTCCTACTGGTGAGCTTCATATAATTCCAAATTTACTTCCTTTCATTCAAAATAATTTAGCATTATGTATAGTTTAATTTATTATTGTAAAGTATTTATACGATATAAAAATAATACTAATGCATTGTGTAATAATGCCACAAAATACTTAGAAGGGCATTATACTTCACAATGAAAATAAATGCGAAAATATTTTATCATTATTCCTATGGACAGTGTTCATATGCTTATGGAAAATTTGGCGACATTGTTCTTAAGTGTGTTAATGTTAGTGCATCTCGGATCACAAAACAGCAAACATTTCAACTTTTTTTTCACAGACCTACATTCCATGACACCAATTTAAAATATTTATATTTTTTAAAATCATTATTATTATTATTTTTTTATTTATACAGAAATTCTTACTAACTGGTAGTTCGCTAGTTGGGTGTTGCTCATTCAGGTTCTAGTTTTACAATCAGCTGTCTTCATTCTTGAAAATAGTTGCTCATATGCATAGCTAGTTCCAATAAGAGACATCATCCATCTTAAGAACATGAAAGTACATTTGTGGAAAACAGGCCCTTTCCAAGTATTCGGGAAAGAAGTGACTCTAACATCACTAAATTGTTCTTTAGCACATGGCTACTGTAGCAGATCTATTATCTTCATTTGCATTACACCAGGAACATCATCAATAGCCATGCTGTAGGGCGTAGTCTAAAATCAAAAATATATATCACTGAACAGTTTTTAGTTCAGCAACTTCTGTAGCATATTTTGCAGTATTACCTGGGCATACATTCTGAAAGACAGGGAAAGTGTAGTTTCCCCCTCTGAAGCTGGATCTTGGTTTATTTTCAACAATTCTCTCAGGGCCAAATTAAACATCTCATCGGGCTGTGGATTTAAGACCCATGTTGTAAATGGTGACTTGAAATTTTTAGAATACAAGCCTGTTAATGATTGATGTACTGTCTTCTTCCAAAACAATTTCAACATGTGAAAGTGTACTTATTGCTTAAATAATTAAGTATGTATGCTTTATAAGCTTATGTAGGACTATTTATAATTATTTCACTAGGTTTATATAGTTATAGTGTGCCTTATATTTATTATGTAGCCTACTTAATGAATTGTACATTTTAATTAAGTAGATGTATTCAAATAAATATACATTAATGCTTGAGGTAGAGATTTAACATACACAACTTCACTTAAATCATGAACTAATCTGAATGTTTCCAGCATGCATCACAACTCATCCTCAGTTATACTTCATCTGATGGTTGGTCAACAGCATCCCCCAGTAGGTATTTAATGAATCTCTTGATGAGATCAGCATTTGTGGGTATTTTAGAATTCATAAGCTGGTTTCTGTTTCTGTGGATGTGATTTTTTTCCCCAAACTTTTAAGTTACTTGTGTCCCTGAAGACAGTTTCGGCTCCTGTTTTATTTTGTGACCCTTTTCCCAAACGAGTGCAGCTACCACAGATATTTCTGTCTGTCGATATTTTATGCCAGACAAAAAAATCAGCAGAAGCTTCACATGTTTGAGAATAGTTTAGCAAAAATCCCACACAGCAGTAAATCAGGAATATACAAGTTTAACTGTCAAGATTGTGATTTAAAATACATAGAGAAAACCAAGAGGAGTTTGGATATTAGGTCAAAAGAACATATCAGCCATATAAAATATTCAGCAGACTGAAAAATCAAAGGTTCACATTTGGAGAAAAGACTCATAAAAATAAAGTTGGAGCCACAATTGAAAAATGAGTGCCCAGGAACACAAGCAACTCACACTTTGAGAAAAAAATGTTTATCTACAAAAAGCAGGGATTAGCTTATGAATTTTGAAATGCCCATAGATAACGACCTCATCAAGAGGTTCATTAAATGCCCACCAGGAGATTCTGCTGCAGTCCAACTGTCAGATGGAGTATAGCTGAGAATGAGTTGAGATGCATGCTTCTAACATGTTCAGGTCATTTCTTGATTTAACTGAAGTTGTGTGTATTAAATCTCCATCTCAAGCAGTAATGTACATGTATTTTAGTTGAACTAAATTCAGAGTAGAATTCTGGTTTCTTCTAAACTTTAGGAGTACAAAATAAAATTAGTAAGTATCGTTAGGAATGTGTATGTTTAGGATCATATCTGAAAATGAAGACTTCATTACAATATATCTTTATATACTCCTCATTAATCCCTATATTATGTTTCTATATCCAAATCAGCTCACCAGTCACCAGATAATTTTGCAGTCTTTTATGGCAACCATGACTTTTATTTCTCCTAAGCTTAACTGCTGTCATTATTAATCCATAGCCACTTCTTTCTTTGTATTTGCCTTATAAATTTTTATACAGAACAACACCTTAACATTTCTTAATTTTCATAAGACTTCATTAAAGCATTCCCTTTATTCAAAATGCATTCCCTTTATTCAAAATACATTCCCTTTATTCAAAATACATTGACCTTTTAACTGCTGTGGTTAAGTCAACTTTCATAACTAAAACTAAACTCAATGGCATTACACCCCATGAGAGACTAGGCCTGCCATCTGACTGCTGCTTCTTACTGGAGGCAGATGGCAGGACTGGGGGGGGGGGGGCATGTTGTCAGCATGCTGACTCCAGTGGTCATTATTGATGGCTTACTGAATCGGAGCTGCTACATCTTTATCAAGTAGCACCTCAGTTTGTGTCACAAGGCTGGGTGCACCCTGTTCCAGACCTGATATGGTCGAAGCTGAGAGGAGATAAATACAGCTGAAAGTTAAAAATCACCGATTTTCAACTTTTTAACGTGAATAAACATAGTGCATAATCATCAAAACCATCCCTAGACATTTATGCTATATAATTGAGTATAGTCGAAATATGTGCCACCCCCAAAAATTCCTGCCTTAGGCCCTGGCCTTTCTAGTTATGCCTAACTACACCACTGTGTACACTATTATACAGGGGAAATAGAAAAATGTCTTAGATAAATTTTTAGATGATGATTTTCTCATATAATACTATCTAAAATAATTTTATGACTCACATTTTCAAAATTGTTTCAGAAAAAAGTTTACCATAATAGCTATTTATGTACGCAAAATAAGACTTTAGCGGATGAATCTAGTATTGCGGCCGTGGCATAAGCCGAGGCTGAAATACTGGATGAGTCCGCTAAAGTTTTTGTGTATGTGGTTCATACAGTAGCTTATTAAAAGTTCTGTAATTTTACTATTAATGAGCTCACTTTTTCACTCATTTTTAATGATTCTGCTTAAAGAAAGCAAAGATTATAGCGATTGTATCGGTAGTGCATGTTTGTAAACTTCGCTTGTTGTAGATTGTTTCTTTTTCTTAAAAAGAAACTTTTGAAGACGTTTAGATAATAATGTTGATTAATATGTCTATATCGATTGAAATTATGCGTAATTTTTATCATTTTCTGCATAAAGCTTATTATGCCTTCTTAATAGAAGCAATCGTACAATAGGCTCATCAGAAGTAGTTTCTTTCAACTAGCACACTCGTGGTCTAGGAGACTAAGCTACGACTTAGTAATCCAAACTTCGCTTGTTCGCACCCACCCCTAGTCATAAGAAATATAAAAAGTTATTATTATCGAATTTATTTCTTAAATTCAAGAATTCTAAATGACAAGGTTTACTATGCTTGTTAATAGATAATGAACAATAAAACCCTTTAACGTATAAAATTGAACTAACACTGGGAGACACTGTAGAGACATCTAGGAGTCACAGTTGGAACTATGTCCGCTAGGGGTTACCATGGCAACTTGACCGACCTAGTACGGTAAAATTACTTTAACGACCTAGTACGGTAAAGTGATACTTTACAGCATGTTAGCAGTCAGAGAAACAGCCACGTTGCGGAATGTGTACTAAAAATATACTTGTGGTTCTGGTCATGTAATTTACATATTTATTTATTTATTGTACTAAGAATATTACCGGTTAATGCCCAATTACAATATTCTCGCTTATATTAATACACCAGATTCTAAAATTAAATATTTAAAGTGATATTCAAAATAATTAAACTAATGCTATAACAATAAGAAAAAAACACACAGAAAAGAAAAACAGTAACACAAACAATATGACAATTACACAAGGGAACATAATATGAAAAAACAAATAATAATATAACAGTTTTGGAGGATGCTGATGTTAATACTCATCAAATATACTGTTTATGACCATACCATATAACATGATCTTCATACTTCCCAACTGCTTGTGAATCACTTGTTGTAATAATGAATATACATACAGAGAAAGTCGTGGCTAAGATAATCATAGTGTGAAAAGCTTTAGAGGAATAATTTTAACATTTTTTATCTAAAAAATTAATTATGTTGGCAGTTATGTTCTTTCTACTTTCTTATAATCTGCTTTCATCGGAATGATTAAATCTGCTAGCTGCTGTGTGCAACTTTGTTTTCTTTGTTAACGTTTATTCCATTTGTGATATGTCTCTCTTTCCTTAGCTGTAAATAATTTCTTCTATCTTTTTAGTGAGGGGCTTGAATACCTCTACTCGCATTCATACTAAGGTAGGATCTGCCAACAATTTACATAAATATATACATTTCATTACATACATTCTACATTTTTTAATGTAGTGTGAAAAAATTAACAAAAATATTAAACTTACTTCTATATAAAGGAATATTCACGAAAATAAACTTTGTTTTATAGGCTTTACTGGATAGAACAGGTTGCATTACTATTGAAATTTTTGTGCTAATTCTCTTATATGCCTGTGCGCTGCATTCTGCTCAGATGTTGTTGATAGCTGCTATGCTAGATGCAGAAAGCTGTGAGACATAGGAAGTTAGTTACGCCACCTTCTGAAACATAGTTCACAAGCTTTACCATAGTCCATAGTACTTCGCATGATTGCCGTTTTATCTAAATTGTAAGAAGATCCTAGAGCTTGAACTTTGGACACGCAGAAGCATAGCATGTGTTGCCATTAAAGGCTGCTTTTTGTTTTAAAACAAAGAAATTAAATCCTTTACAGATGCACCTCTTCCTTGTTCTCTTTCACACCCCACCTTATGCATTATTTTTATTTAATGTTATGAGGTTAGTGACTGATTCTTACCTCCACTGCCTCACATCTAAAGAGGAACACGTTAATAATAAAAAGTGAACTTATTCCTTGGCAAAATTGGTGTTCGTTACAGTATTAATTAAATGTTACATAAATAATTTGGTAAAATAGTAATGCTAAGAAAGTAGAAAATAGAGTGTCTTCAAAGTCAAGGTGTAGTTTGATCAGGGGCGGCACCAATAGGGGGCTGGGTGAGCCCACCCAGAGAATTGCTGACCCACCTCACTTTATTGATATTTATTGTACTAAGAAAATTCTACAAGAGAAGTCTACCATCCTGATGCTGATCATTTTTCCCAATAGATATCTTAAATAAAAAACACGTAATTAGTAGAAGTGAAGGACTGCTTAACAATAAGTATTATTCACCTTCAATAATAATAATAATAAGAGGAAGTGTTTGTCTGTCTGTGCACGACGCCCAGCGAAATCTACTGCATGCTTAGATCTGAAATTTTGAACATAAATGGACTGAAGGGTGGCCGAATCCACCTCGAAGCCAAATTTTTAATTTTTGCTCTCATTCGCGAGTTTTGAATGAGAAACTGGCAGATTAATTTTTTTGCACTATCAAAACATCAATTTTCGCTATTACATTTCAATTGTCAAATCAACTGCAGGTGGCTTCTTTTTTTGTCATAATTTGGAAATAAGCTCTCCACAATTTTTTCAATATATCGCATGGAATTATCGATCGCATCAATTTTGTAAGCCCTCCCTCGTCGATTCATTTGTTTATAATGTCAAGGCACGCATACATCTGAAATTTTCAACCTAGATGGAAGAGGGATAATGAATGTAGGCCTAAATGAGCAAACATTGATCGATTTGGATGGAACTCACTATGCAGAGGTTTTCTGGGCCAGGGAACTCAAATCTGAGGTCGTTTTTCCCAGGCAGCGATTTCTAATCATGGACTGTAGGCTACTCCAAAGCCAGATTTTTAACTGTTTCATTACAATTATAAAATTTTCCATTTATAAAGATTCGCTTGTAAGTGTTAATAAACAGAATCTTTTAATTATTTTTCTCTTAATTTTTAATTTTCGAATTAATTATCGTGGGCAAAGCTGTGGGCACCTGCTAGTTCAATAATAATAGAAATACGTTTCTTCTCAGTTTCCATCTCACTAACATTATTAGTTCGTGTGTGTCTTTTCAGCTCCCAACATGTCAAGGTTACTTTGTTCTATCCTTTCCATATAAGGTCATTAAGTACCCTTGCTATGAACAAAATTTATTTTTAAAGGTCGTGAATAAAATTTTAAAAACTGAAAATGGACAGCTCAGTGCCAGAGGTGACTAAGTTCCATCAAGAAAACTGCTAATATTTGTGTGTATTGACCAGCAAAGATCGTATTCTATCTAAGCCAAACATGACTAACAGCCTTGCTGTATCATTTACAAACACAGTTATGGCTGCTAGTCATGTTTCGTGTAGATAAAATACGATTTTTGCTGGTCAATACACACAAATATTAGCACTTTTCTTGATGGCACTTAGTCACCTCTGGCACTGAGCCATCCATAATATACCTGATTGAAGTAATCTCTTGTTTTAAACTCGTGGTGAACTGTGTATTTTTCAAAAGGTAATGCAATATAGGCACCTGATTTTGTGGAACGAGAAAAGGTTAGTGCTGGCATTGCCATTCAGTTCAAGTAATGCTTCACGTTTAAGACTCTGAATGGGGGGAGGAGAAAATACTTGCTAGAAAAGAAATTGAAAGCAAACCCAGAGACCAGAATTCTTGTTTAGGTTTTTAAATAAATTTCATATCCGACAATATTATAACACAAAATATTTAACATACATTAGGGTGACAAAAATTTAATTTAAATTTAAATTTAAATTATAGCATGAATTCAAATACACTTGAAAAAGCTAAAATTGTATTGATGCGAATAAATCATAGTGTTTGGTAAATGTTAACGATGGCTTATTCTTATAAATAAAACGTTAGCTTTGATCAAGTATATTTGTATTCAAACTTTAATTATTTGTTTTACAAGTTTAAAGTGTATTCCTTCACGCATGAAATCCAAAATAAAATTTATTATTTAAATTTATTTACGTAATAGTAATAATAATAATAATAATAATAATAATAATGAAAAATAAAGTAATGTAATGTAATGTAGTTAATTATCAATTAATGGACAGATTTGATTACAAATACAGTAGTCCTGCTATTTCGAAAATTCGCCTATTCCGAACACAGTCTAGAAAAAACATTGATTTTTTAACTTAAAAACAGGAGAAATTAAAAAGACGTTCGTGAAAAAACATACATTTATTGTTACACAAAGAAGTTGAATAGAGACATACATAGAGCCTAAGCTTGATGAAAATGCCTGAAACCAAATTGGAATGAAAGCTGGTTACTTACAGCACATGTCGACTCCATTTATACGATTCCCTGCACTTAATTTACGCCTTAACAAGTCAATACATTGATATTATTCATGAAATCCGTCTATTCCGAATTCCCCTAATGGTGTTCGGTCCCAATTAGTACGGAATAGCGGGATTCTACTGTACATACACTTATGGCCCTCTTATTCTTCTGGACCACCTGCAGTAAAAATTCTAGTGCTGCCAACGAGTTTGATGACTGCAACCATTATACATACGGAGCTGTGAAACTACTCAAATAATGTGGAAAAATTATATAATTTTACCCTTTTTGTTTACTGTGATTACTGACTGAATATTTCAATATTTTAAGAATTATTTTAATTTTAATTGAAAAACAAGTAGTCTGTTTTCTTAGGTCTTTACACTTATGTCACTGATATACTGATGTCACATTATTTATTGAATATTTATTGCATTAATGGGCACATATTATATTTGTCTGACTTTTGATAAATGTATCACTTAAATCCTCTTAAAGATATGCCTTTCTAAAACTGAAGGTTTCCCTTGAAAAAATATAATTTTGTTCAAAATCACACTAAAAACAATTTTGCAAATACATGAAATCTTGACGTTTTCCCACAACTGTAAATCAACAATATTTCGTCCTAGGAGTGTTTGAAACAAAAATAAATCACTTTATTGGTAATAACCATAATTTGTGAATCTGTCACCTATGAAAACTACTGCTCTGGAGCAGGGTTCTATTTCTAGTTAGCCAAGTAATCTTTTATTTCATAGATAGGTTCCCCTGGCCACCCTAATCTGATTAGTAAGTAAGGATTCAGGTTTAAGCACCCCTCTCCTGAAATGTAACTCTATATTTATCTCATTAGGATAACATAGATCCACTTAAATGGTCCTTCAGCTGGAAAAATTAAGCTACACATCTGCCAAGCCAGGGGGAAAAACCATAAACCCTAGTAGGTTTAGAATTTTGTTCTGTAGTTCTTTTTTATCAGTTGAGTTGATAATTAAGAGTGATCACCACATGAATGTAAGATCAGAAAGACAGTATTACAGTAAAATACCAGTGTAACGAAATGTAGGGGACCCCTCAGAAATTAATTTGTTATAGAGAAATTTTGTTACACTGAAATTTTTCCAGTGCACAACATTCTAGACTTTTTTTTTTTTTTTTTAAAGAATGTGATTTTCTTTGGAGCACACCCAGACACAAAAAACTATTCAAGATAGTCACCAATCACTGCACATGAATTTAAAACAGAATCTGGCATATACTCTGCTTTTCTTCCACCTCATCTTCACATGGATTTCTATCACTCAAAATGCCTGCCACAATTCCATCATCAGTGATTTCTTATTACATTATCACATTACAATTCACATTGATGGAGTAAGTAAGATTCACACTTGTTGCTGACTTTCACATAAACGCTTCCAGTTCTCCTCTATTTCTGTGTCACCTAGCACTTCACTTTTTGTGATATCTTCTTTGTAAACCACTCCAGCTTTTCTAAAGTGATTATGTATTTCTTCTTTAAGCTATTTCCATTCAGCACTCAACACAATATGCCTTGATTAAAAGGTTGACATTAATGTCTCTTCCTGAGGCAATATTACACAACATACGCCACAGAAATTAAAATTATAAATAGGCAAATAGGCTAAATTTTAATTTGTTATACTGAAAGTCTAAATTTGTTATAATGAAATATTTTAACACACATTAAATAGGGAAAAGGAAAGGAGCCAATACAAAATTTGCAATACTGAAAATTTTGTTATACTGGTGTTCATTTTACTGGTATTTTACTGTACCAAAGTAGTTAATGTCAAAATCCAGTAGGGATTTAGTTGGACCAGTACTCACCGATACCCAGTACCAGCTTTTTCATATTGTGTTTGTTTGGATAAAATTCTAATTACTTACTGAACGGAAAATAACCTCATAATAACTAATGACAGGGAGATGATAATATAGAATGAAGAGATTTGCTTTTTCGCAAGCTATAAAAGAATCAAAAGAAATCTACTTTACAACAGTGAGTTAATTTTACCCGCCTGACATTAATGATTGTCTACCGCTTCCACCAAACTAAGTTAAATGTTCAATATTATGTTGGTAGTAGTACAATGTCGTAGCATAAAAAAGAACAGGATTAAATATTTTGTTTATAGTTAACCAGGCTCCTTGTACCTAGGAAACTAAATTTACAAATTTAGATTAAATCTTTCGGTGTATGTTTCTCATTTCACTACAAATCGTACGATGTAACAATGTTCACACAACTGTTCACACATCACATTTGAAACAAAATTCCGTTCGTGGCACAGTTCGTATTATAACTTGTTAGAAATTGTAAAAGAAAAATAATTGCCTGTCTCAAATTTTAAAAAGTTATGAGTACCAGTAGTTTTAATTTTCCTATTAAAACCCTGAAATCAAGTGATTGAAGGGGTAAATTCTAGAGGGTTTCTCTTCCATTTAGAGACTGTTTCACATCTCCAGTATGTTTCCTTGAAATATCGTTTGAGATCCAATATTGTGGATGCACTTTATGTGTAGAACTAGGTTAAAAGAAAATTTCAGGGAAAGAGTTAAAATAATTAAAGGAAAAAAACAATTTATTATTCAAATGTGATTCTTCTTGTGTCAGACCTGTTTTTATTCTTAAAAATAAGAACACAGAAGTGCATAGTCCTCAGTATCGTGATAATTGAAGATAAAGAAATCTTGAAACAAAACATGCCAAAAGTACCACCCTCATATTTCACCTTAGGATTATTTGAAAAGACAATAAAACAGAGCAAAGACAAAATAAGGAAATCTAATGCATGGAAAATAGACAGGGTAGAAGAATTTAAGATTTATTTAAGTTAGGTATACACCATTAGATTTAAGAACCTTTACTTAATAGGTTATGTTGCATGTATATTATCAGGATATTTATATATTTTTCTAACTATAAGCACTTTTTCTTTTTAGAGTAACATTAAGTTTAGAATATAGTGTGATATGTTTATGATTTTAAATAACTTTTACAAAATGTGAACTGAAATTCTAGGTGAATCTGAATCTTGATGGCACTGGGTGAATGATTTCTTTAAATAGTATTTATTGTGATTTAGTTTATTGAGAAAATTATTTCAATATAGTATGAATGTAAGAGGGAATGATTTTTTTAAGGGGGGACATACAGCTTTCGGTGAAATTCATTGTTTTTTCCCTCAGCAATGAATTTCTCTACAACCTCGCAATCTGACATAATCTTTATCGACTACTTCTACAATTGCGTACTATTTTCAAAATTAATCAAACTGTTACAGTTATGGGTAGTTATCGTTACAAAATGGCAGCCACATTTCATGCACTAAAATGCTGTTTCCATGATAATTTCCACAAATGGCAATATTTTTCAATGATTCTTTTTTCTATCTGCATGCAAACATCATCATCACAATCTTTAAAATATCTACAGTAAAAGTATTTTTTTAAAATTGATTTTTTTTTTTAATTTTCTTTTTCATTAAAATGTATATAACACCGAAATATTTTACCTGTGTATAGAGGGGACATAGACAAGCAACTTTTATTATGACATTTTTGCTCTATGACGTAAAATGTGTATGCTACAGGGCATTAAAGTCCTTAAAATTTGGTGCTCATAAGTCAATAATTGAGCGAAATAGGGTTAAAATTTTCATTAAATTGACTTCAAGCCTTCTTAGCGATCGATAAAAACCTGATTCTTAATAATTAATCAACAGCTATACCATAATTTAGAATTTTCATAATCTGCAAAATTTACTGACTAATCACATGATTGCCCGCCACTGCATTATGTATTTATTCCTAATTCCAGACCTAACAAAAATGTTTCGTTTGTCTTTTTTTTTCCCTCAGTGTTGTAAGATATCGATCGTCATTTTTTCATAGTTGATCATTCTGTGTACAGAATAAGCAAATAGTAAGGTTTAACTCGTACTACGTACAAAATCTCGAAGTTAATTTAAAGAAAATAAAATGGAGAATGGTTACACTTTCGCTGAACTTGCTGACATGCATCTTATTTATGGAGAAGCAAGAGGTAATTCTTTAATAGCAGCTGAGCTCTACAGAGAGAGATTTCAGAATAGAAGACATCCACACCATTCAACTTTTCTGTCTGTTGATTTGCGTTTGCGGGATTCTGGAACATTTAAAGTAAACAAGGCAGACTGCGGCAGAAGACGAACTCGCCGTACACCACAATCATGTCCTCAATCAAAGACCATGTCCTCAATCAAATTGAAGAGGAACCTTCTACTAGCACCCGTGCTATTGCAAGTGCAATGGGTGTGAACCACATCAGTGTATGGGAAGTCCTACATGAAGGGCAGCTCCATCGCTTTCACCTTCAAAAGGTACATGGTTTAGGCCCTAATGATGTTGGTCCTCGCCTACAATTCTGTAATTGGGCAGTGCAACAGCAAGCAGATTTCTTTTCTACTGTGTTGTTCACTGACGAGGCTAATTTTAGTAGAGATGGACTGGTTTTAAATTCAAGGAACAGTCATGTCTGGGATTACGAAAATCCTCATGCCACCGTGGAGGCAAGTCATCAAGAGAGGTTTTCCGTTAATGTATGGGCTGGCATAATATCTAATCACATAATTGGTCCATACCTCCTTCCGCAACGATTGAGTGGCCATGTGTATAAGGTATTCTTACAAGACATGTTGCCTGGCCTCATGGAAGAAGTTCCGCTTCATATTCGGCAAGAAATGTGGTTTCAACATGATGGAGCTCTACCCCATTTCAGCCTGAACGTGCGAGACCATTTGGACCATGTTTTCCCTCACCGTTGGATTGGAAGAGGAAGTCAGACCACTGAATGGCCAGCACGTTCTCCAGAACTCAATCCTCTAGATTTCTTTTTATGGGGGCATCTGAAGGCTTTGGTGTATGAAACACCTGTCATTTCCGAGATGGAATTAGTCGCCCGCATAATCACAGGGTGTGAATTTATTCGTAATACGCCAGGAATCTTTCATAGGGTGCGAGAATCTTTTCTGCAGCGCTGTCGTCTGTGCATTCGTGCTGGAGGGGGCCAGTTCCTGCAATTCCTGCATTAAAGAATAGACCGTGTGAAATACAATAAGATAAACTGTTATTTCAACAGATGTGAATACAAAGTTCGAAGTTTTCTGTCCATTCCATTATTACCGGTGAATTAAAACAGAAGCTTCATGAATTATCATTGAGTAATCATTTTCTTTATCATTTTTTGCAGTATTTCAATGTATTCGAACTTAAATTTGTCTTCAAAGCATAACTACTTGGATACTCTGGTTTATTTAAGAATTCTCAAGTAAAAACATGTGCTGTGCATAAATAATAAATCGCATTATGCTATCGTATCGTATTCATAACATTGACAACAATGAAATTCCATTTGTGTTCTTTTTCTAGTGTTGCAAGATATCGATTGTCACTTTTTACAGTTTTCCCGACCACTACACAATATTCACTGTTCCTTTGTTTCCCATCGTTTCAAGTATTAGAAGTCAGTGGCGTGCATATCCTTGGGAGATTTTATGTTATAACAGGAAGAATTGAATCCATAGAGCAAAATTCTCCTAATAAAAGTTGCTTGCTTGTGTATGTCCCCTCTATACACAGGTAAAATATTTCGGTGTTATTCATTAACACTCTGTATATTTAAAAAATAATAAACTATTAATGTTAAATGAATGATTGTAGATAGTGTTGTTCATATGATATTAACAAGTACACAGAAAAATATTCACTCAGAAACATTTATATCTGTGGAAGTTATCATGGAAACGGCATTTCAGTGCATGAAACATGGCTGCCATTTTGAAAAAATAATTACCCGTAACTGTAACAGTTTGATTAATTTCGAAAATAGTATGCAATTGTAGAAGTAGTCAATAAAGAGTACGTCAGATTGCAAGATAGTAGAACAATACATTGCTGAGGAAAAAGAAATAATGAAATTCACCTATTTCTCTCCTGTGAATTTCACCGAAAGCTGTATATCCCCCTTAAATTAAATTAATTGGATTTTTATTTACTTATTATTTGATCTGTGATGCATAATTGAGACACAAATCACAGTTGATTAGCAGATAATTATGAATATATGCTGTTTTTACATTTAAGTATGCTGCCATCAAAATTGAATAGCCATTTACGATGAAGACTGTTATATAGAATTTAATAGGCAAGCACATAGTTAACAAAACAGCACTAGTGAGTTTTGCTATTTGCAAAGTAAGCACGTACTTAGGGCATCAAGGGAAGGGGGGAGCACAGACATTTTTTATAGCTGAACCCATCATTTAAATTATTAAATTCAATTTATACCATTTTCTAAATTTAATAAAGAATGAATAAGTTATCTTTATAAAGAGTCTTTTCTTGTGTCATAAAGTACACTGTGCTCACAAATTGAAAGCTATTCGGAACTGCTAAGCTAAGCATTCATTTTCTCAGGTGAAATATATTGAATATCCCTCAGAATAGTTATGCGTTATCTCTATTATGTATGGAAGCAGATGCATTATGTAAGATTGATTATGAAGTTATGATAAAAGACTTTGCAAGAAAAAAAAATTAATATTTTCCTTTTTACTGTAAGTTTGCTTCATTTCGAATTTTCATTAAATAAAATGTTATTTTATGGTTTATTGTCACTTTAATATTGTGCATTACAAGTATAAGGAGGCATCAAATTTAGTTAGCATTAGGGTATCTAAGGATCTGTCTGTTGAACATTGTACGATGTTTTATATTATTTTGTATCGTAAATTATTTTAAAACGAAGATAATTTCAGTTCACTTGTGCTTAAAATGGTAATTAAAAAACTTTTTCATAATTTTGAACTATAGCATAACTCAGGCTCATTTGGTTTGCGACAATTTGTTTGAAGCAAATCAATGTTTGAAACACTTGATCATCCTGAAAACATCTGCTTAAAAGACGAATTGTGTTCTAATTGTGAAGAAATTTACATCTCTCGTGAAGTTATAGAAAAGGCAAATAATGAACTAATATTGAAAAATCTTTGCTAAATGAGGAGTTACAGACAGTTAATGGATGTAGAGAAATGAAGTTTGTAAGTAATGTTTTGAGCGAACTAATGTTTGTGTTTGCTTACGTTTGTGTTTTGTCAAAAACATTTAAGCCATCTAATTTATGGACCAAATTCTCATTGCTTATGTTATTTTGAATTGTAAATGATAAATATATACACAATAATAGTAGTAGTAGGAATAATAATGTCTGTAGTAGTTAAAATTAAGGAAATGAATAATTATTTTCTTGTATGAAAGGGAAGAGAATGGCATTGACTTCTGGTGATATCCTGATTCATTACGGTAATGTGCTTGCACCTTTTGCTTTACCCTTAACGGACAAGGACTTTTTTCCCCTTGCCCAACCCAGAAGATGGAACTTGTCATAGACAGAGAGTTCTGTTAGACAATGTTTGCATTCAAAACAACATAGTGTGTGGGTCGCACAGTCTAAAAGCCTACTGACACCATTTCTTAAGAGTTTTAGTTTTTTCTTCAGTTTTGTAAGGATTTTCCTCTTTCAGACTCTCCGTTATAGTTAATATCAGAAAAGATCATTAAATTATTCTGCATTAACTTTCCCTAAATTTATATTTTAGTTGTTGCCTCAAGTTCCCAATGTTTTATTATTTTTATTTATTTATTTATTTATTATTAGAACCTGCATTATTCAGTTTATTCTGTAGTTCAGGATTAAATTGTTCTTGTAAATAGTTAAAAGCAACGTTCTGTAGAATTAGATTAGAAATGCATTTCCATTGGCAGCATATTATATCTGACTTTTACTGGCAGTTATTACTAAATGATGATTCTTCACAGGTTTATACAGCTTTCTTTGGGAGTAATTTCTGTATTTATTCTCATTCTTTTCAGGCTAAGTTTAATTTCATTTTCAGGTCAAAGTTCTGCTGTACTCCAGTGAAATCTGAACGTTTATTACATATACTTATAATAATGTTTTCTTTCAGCATACTCCATTAATAGTGGTAATATTATATTACCTCATTGGGAACAACATACTTATTGTCTCTGTTAAGTGCTTGCTATATTTCTTCTCTAAAGGATTTTACTTATTCAATTAAAAGAATTGTATTCAGAAGGAAATTAATCAAGGGCTCATACATTTTTTGAATCGTAGCACATTAATCCTACAAAATTAGAATAGTATACAAACAAAAGGTGGTGTTTAACTGACATCGGTGCCATGTAAGATTGTCATTTCAGGGCGGGCAGCTTAAAGCTTCAAAGTAAACAATGCCCACCCATTGCTCTGCTCATTAGTATACTGCTGAAATGTCTTGACATTATGCAGAACAGCAATAAATCTTATCTTATCTAATCTTATCTTACTTGATAGGAGCAATTTTGTATCCTTAAAAAAATAAGCTGGGTTTTATTAATACAGTGGGATTCTGAACTTTAGCCTCTTCAGTATCTTCTTTTAAGCTTATAATGTGTTTGATCTAAAGTAAGATCAAGTGAGAGTTCTAGGGAATAAGTAACAAGAAATTCATATTAATATTTCTCAGCAGAGGGTTATCTATGTAGGAGTATTACATGATTAAATTCCTATCGAAGTGTGTGGTGTGGCTCCAACTCATTTCACTTTTACCTCTCTAGATATAATCTACGTAGATCCAGTGATGGCCAGGCTGGAATAGATGCTCGGAGACGCCATGATCCCCGCAAACATCGTAAGCCTCGCTCTTGGAATCCATCTCCATATGGTAGCGATGATGACGATGATCAGCTGACGCGGGAAGAAAAGAAAGCCAAAATCAAGGCTGAGATTGCCAGGCGTCGCCAGCAAATTGAGGAGAACGCTCGTTTGCATGAAGAGCTCCTCCGCTTAGCTAGATTGCGTGAGAGTGCAGAACTGGGCTTCACGCCTCACCCTGGTCCAGAGCTTGGTCGGGGCGGAGGGTATGGCACGTCGAGTGTGCTCAAGTCGATCGATGAGCTGCTTCTCTCCGAGAGGGGCAGGAATTTGCACTTTGACTATCGTGCACATTCTCCGCGTCGCTCGGAGGAAGACCGCTCAATGGATCGCATAGCTTCCACCTTTCGCACAGACGACTACACCTCTGGGGTTTACGAACGCCTGTCTGACTTTTCCCCGCTGACTGACTTCACCCTTCATGCCATGCCACTGCTGCCTGACATGCCCACTCGCTCACGCAAGCTGCTCGAGGACCTGGGCAGTTCCCCTATCAACGAGTCCATACTCGCCCTACCCCAGAAAGGCAAGTATGGATCCAGAGTGTACGTGAAGTAGGTGTATGTCCTCCAGTTCTCTTCAATGAGCGTGCATTGTGTTGTGTTTCTGTATGTCTTCTGAAAATTCCTACCTTCTCCATTCTCCTCTTTTATCGACAGCTCCAAAGGGGCTCGAAGAATCAAGATTACGGAGCATGGACCTATATAGCAACGCACTATTGTATATATACCGATGATAATAATAATGATGATAATAATATTGTTATTGAATATTAGGAACATATTTACTTGGTAATCATGTTGAGTTTTACTAGTTAATAATTGTTGCTGGAACTTTTAAACTCTCACTTGAGTGGGCTTGGTGTTAAGCGAATTTCGGGCTTTCTCTGTGTTTCCTGGCCGATGAAGATTGTGCTTTATGGTGATTCGATTGGGACAATGTGTGTTGACGTTTCCCTGGAGCCCTGCACCCCTAACCTTGCATGCTCTCACTGCTTACCACTCTGTACTCTGGTGCATGTAATATACTATTCATTATTAAATTTGTTGAAGAGAGAGTCGGTGGTGGTTTTTAATTCCTGTCCTCTACATCTTCCCAATATCCTTTCTGTTTTCTTTAAACTTTCTTGTCTGTCTGTTTCCTTGCTTTATTTAGATTTGTTTATTAATTTTGGTTCTGAGAGATGTGCAAGTTCTGTGTTATTATTTAAACATTTTATTACAAATTATTGTTATATATAACAGTTTTGTCACACAGTCATGTAAGAAAAATATGATCAATGTGGAACACTATTAATGTTTTATTTTATTGCTAGAGATGGTCAGTATCCAATTTTTTTTTTTAATTCTAGTTAATGCATTTGATGGCCACAGTGATTTAAAAGCCCACCTCTTGATCCAAGGGTCGTGTGTTCAAACCTGGCCACGGTCGATGGATTTTTCAGGACATAAAAATCCTGGGCACAGAGTCCTCTGGGAGGGACTTTAAGCTGGAGAGCCTATGTCGTAGGTTTATGGCATGTTAAAGAATGCCAAGCCTAAATTAGAGCATCTGGACAAAATTCCTCGTCTCTTTCACGCGCAGGTAATAACTTAGTTTCCTGCGAGGGTTGTGAAATGATGGGCTTACCACCTATCCCTCTGCTCTATCGAAAAATAAGCATAACAAATTTAATCTAGGTACTAAAACCTCCCCTTGGAGGCCGTAAGCCCTCAACCGGGGGAGGTACAAGAATGTTCGATACGAGTTGATAAATTTACATTCTTCCGGTCTTAATGTTTGATATTTAATACTTTTATAAACATTAAGAATAACCACTCGTGTGCACTTAAACAAAAAAATGTTTTGTAGACCCTTTGTCTGCATCTTCAGCTAAGATCATATGTCTAGTTTGTCAGGACACATGTCTGCAGAATGTATCAATCCGGAGATGAGATTATTGTTGTATGAAATCCCAAAATCTTACAAGTTATTTCAGTTTTTCTGAAAGAAGACTTTGTGAATCTGACAATTCTTTCGGTTTTTGCTCATTATTGTAATCTGTCCTATTAATGTAATTAAAAAGTGTTCTTTTCAAACTATGGTTTAGCACATTTTCTTTGATTGTGATAAATTTTGAAGTTTACTGTTTACAATTTAAATTACTGTTTATTTTAAAATCATGACCCTTCAGAATTATCTACCATCCGTATTTCCGCTTTCTAGTCATTCATTACATAGTTCCTGTTCTCTATTTATATTATGTGAGGAGTTCTCTATTTATATTATGTGAGAAGTTACAAAATAGCTTTATGATTTACAAAATTACAAAAGATTTTTCATAATTTTTGTTTACTGATATTCTCATATAAATTATTCTAACTGAAGATCTAAGGCCAATAACATTTGAGTTCAATAAACAGGAAAACAGAACTGGGATCTTTTTGATCTTTATCACATGAATATAAAAACCTTGCATATTTCTCAGACTTATGTATCTTATTTCTGAAGGGTGAAGGGTAAAAATAAGAAATTTTGTGTGTTAATGAATTATTGTTTTGTGCCAATTTTTATTTTTGTGTTTGTGTTCATTCTTGGTGTGTGTAGTACTCAGTATTTTTTAATCTTTAATTTGTGTTGGTTATTTTATTTGTTGGATCGTTTGAAGTATCTTATATTAAAGTCATTATACATACTTGCTTACTTGCTTACCTAACTGCTGTAGCTATTAGTTGTAATTTTATCAAAATTGTAACTAAATGGTCTTTAAAATAATGTCTTAAGTTAGATGTGTGTGATATAAGGTAGAAGTTTGTTTCAGGATGATGTGATTGTTATTTCACATGTCTAGAAGAGCAATTTCTAGATTTTCAGATATTTTAAGCTCTGCTACTGCTATAGGCCTTCACTTAATTGTTTTACACATTTTCTAAAGATCTTCCCAATATCCATACATATGTAAACTGGGATTTTCTCACTTTCATCTGGGTAGAAATTAGGTCACCCAATTTTTCTATTGGGAAAATTAGTTGATTTAAAGTTATCCTAATATTATTCTTACAATAGGGATGAAAGAAGGTGCTGGAATATGTGGTAAATCCATTATTTGACAAATTTTTTTTATTTCATTTATGTATTTCGTTTTTATTAATATAATCTTGCTCTTGGCCAGTCCTATAAACAGACCGTTTAGAGCTAATCAATTCTGTTGCTTTCTGGCACAGTATTTAATGTAATATTTCTGGGTCCTAGAATTATGCACACTAAATTGCAAATATGCAGATAAGTAAAAAGAGCAACATTTGCAGTGCTAGTTCTCTGCCATTGACGCCCTTAAACACTGTTTAAAACTATTTTCACAGACTTCTAACCAGGTTGTAGTTTGAAGAAACTGTATGTTTATGGGCCTTCCCTTATCATGTAAAAGAGTACCAACCAGTTCCGCCCTTCACAATGGAGCCTCAGATTGCCCCAATACATTTAAGTTCCTCTGAACATCTACCTGGTAAGAACCTCGGGAAGATATTTTATACTACCACTGCCAGGAAAGGTTCAAAATACATTTTGTATACAGCTTGCTTATTATTTACGAGGATGGATCGAAAAGAAATGTGCAATAATTTTTAATAGGTATAATTACAAACAAATGCACACATGAAGGGACATCTTTTGTCTATTTTTCTATATAGTTGCCAAGTTTCTCAACACATTTCTCCCATCGCAATACCAGTTTCAAAATACCCTGTTTATAGAATTCCATTCGGTTGGAGTATAGCCATCTGCGGACTGCTGTTTTCACTTCTGCATCTGATGCAAAGCCAGGAATTTCTTCATGGGACTAAACAAATGAAAGTCTGACGGCGCTGGAGCACCTCCTAACCTAATTTGTTGATTTTCTCACAAACAGTTACAGCTACATGGGACACTGTAGGACTTTCATTTGTTTGGTCTCATAAAGAAATTCCTGGCTGTTAAACGCTTTGCATCAGATGCAGAAGTGAAAACAGCAGTCCGCAGATGGCTATACTCCAACCGGACTTCTATGAATAGGATATTTTGAAACTGGTTTCATGATGGGAGAAATGTGTTGAGAAACTTGGTGACTATATAGAAAAATAGACAAAAGATGTCCCTTCGTGTCTGCATTTGTTTGTAATTGTACCTATTAAATATTTTGCCAAAAAAAAATTATTGTGCATTACTTTTCGATGCACCCTCGTATTTTGGTTGTAGGCCAAAAGAAGACAGCTGGGCTAAGAAAGCAGGCAAGGGCAGCAATTTAAAAAAAATACTGGCAATATTATAATACTGTGCACTACATATACTGTGTTATGTTTGCTCTTGTTTGCTTAGTTACTCCAGCAGGCTTCACCTGGTGTGGATCATTAACGGATCTTTATGCCTGCAATAACATGTGTTTAAAAATACTGTTTAGATGAGTGGTCTTCAACCATTTTTGAACTAAAGGGCCATTTTCTTGGTGCAAGTGGGCCGCATTGATTTATAGATATATTGATTTATTAATAACATGATACGTAACACAACATGAATAACATATAACACAGTAACATTCTTGAATTTAATGTGAGATCTGGCACTGATTCTTTGACACTAACTTGTCAATATTGATTTTAATATTAATTATTACAGGAAGTTAGTAACAGTGAAGTTTTTCTAATATAGTAATATAAGAATTGAGTCAATTTTTGTGACACTTACTTCACTTGAGTTCTCTATTTGGAGACTAGTTTCGGGAGATTTTTCCTCCCATAGGCCTATTCATTCCATTCTGACTGAATGGAGACTAGTTTCGGGAGATTTTTCCTCCCATATTCATTCCATTCTCACTGAATGGAATGAATATGGGAGGAAAAATCTCCCAAAACTAGTCTCCAAATAGAGAACTCAAGTGAAGTAAGTGTCACAAAAATTGACTCAATTCTTATATTACTATATTGATTTTAATGATGGAAGAAGAAATAAGTCAATTTCTTGCATAATAGCCTCCTAACGCCAATGCTAACATACTGAAGAGTATTTTCAAGATAGTCGCCAAAGAATGCTATTTTTATTTTTAGTTAAAACTAGTGTTTGTTTGCAGGCCACCAAAAATTAAGCCCCGGGCTGCGGGTTGAAGACCACTGGTTTAGAATATTATGAACATCCATAACTGTTTATTCCTGTTTTCATATGTAGGCTCTCTATTTCTTGAAAAGTTGCCTTACTTAAGATGTTCTCAAATTAGCATTTCATTATGCCTCAAATATGTTGTGATGGGCTGCATTGTTTTACATCTTCTTTATCCAAGATATTTCTGGGTCCTAGGATTATGCCTGCTAAGTCGCAAGTTTGCAAATAACTAAAAGAAGCAACATTTGTACTCCTAGTACTCTATCAATAACTGTACATAGTCTGGTAGTCCACATTATGGAAAGTCAGTCTGTACTTTAGTGAATATTATTATGATACTGGTTTGTTAAATAAGATTATTACTGTGTGGCCGAACAATTTTTACTTTTTTTTTTTTTTTTTTTTTTTTAAATAGATATATTTTTGTGTGTTTTTTACATGTGTATCTACACAGGTGCTTATTGAAACATCCACATTTATCAATGTTGTGAAACTTGACACAGTTGATATGTAAGCAAGTAAGCAAGTATTATTTTCCAATATATCATTCATAATATTCGGTGGTGGAAACTTCTTTTGGCATTTGTAACAGTAGTATTCAACTTATTATTATTTGTTAAGGTTATAAGTTGTAATTTCCAAGAGGTATTGTTATGGTGAAGGCTATAATAGGCAGATTTTGTTTCATGAAATCAACCTAAGGTTAGTGGATGTAAAACACTGTATTGAATGATCATGCTAGATATTTTGTGAAGTTTACAAATTTAAATAAAAAAATTAAGTAGTGATCCTGGTAGAGGCCTTGGGGTTCCAGGAGTTTGAGACTACTACATTTTGAGGCATTTGCGTTAAAGTTGAAAGGTTGTCAGCCTCACACACCGGCCACCTTTACCCCTAGGATTTCTCCTGGTACTCCTTTCTATAAGTGGCTGAGTCGACCTGAGGGCCATAGTGCCACCAGAAGGTTTAGGTGAATTGAAAAATCTCAATAATCTCATTGAGATTACCTTCTGGTTTGTAGCACTATGCCTCAGCCAACTGTGACACGGCGTATCCCACATACTTAAGATTTTCTCTATGATATTTTGTTTATTTCTAAAACACTTTAAATCTTGTACTCCCTTCAACACAAATGAGCCATATCAAATAAAGAATTCTTACTATTAGAGATATAAAACTAGATGCTAGGGTACTCAATATAAATTTTTAAGATTCAAATTAAATTAAATAAATAAATAAATAAGCCCGTCACAATCCCTTATAGGGCAAGGGCCTCCTACCATGGTAGGGCTGGCTCTGTTTTACTCTCCCAAGGTGAGCTATTTCCTTAGAGATTCAAATTAATACTAGTTAATCACAACTTCTTTGGCTTCTAATCAGAAAATAGAATTTATGACTTCCAAGTTTTGCTGGAAAGGCCCATCGCTGTCTTTTGGGAAGAAGTAAGCTAGGTACAAAAATCTGCACAAGAGTTTGTTTCAAACAGGTCAACACGAAGTGATGTAGAAACTCGAACAAAAGGAAGGAATTGTGAAGAAAATATGAAGAGTTCTGGATATTAAGGGCAATCTAAAGAACCCAATGTTGATTTCACCCCTAATTTCTAGACTGCCTCACATAATTCTGTGATACACTTTGATAAGGATAACTCTTAGGTGTGCAGGGGTAATGCAAATATTCAGGCCTTGTTCATTAAGAATCCACAGAAAACAGTTTACACCTATTGTTAAGATAGTGTTTCTTTCCCGGTTTCTGTTTACTGCAGCAGTGCGTGATGCTTCACACCAGATTAAAATGGAGAAACGCTTAACATAATAACTTAAAAATTTATCACATGTTTCTCAAGGGAACAAATAATTAACAGTTAATTCAATAATTAAAGATGCCGAAGGTGTTACATGGTTTATAAGTTTCAAAAGGTGTTCAGGATGTGCCTACGATATGATAAAGTAAAAAGATAAAAACTAAAGCCAGACAATAAGCATAAGATATGGCCTTGTACAAGCTTTCACCATAACTATATAATCATAAAAGTCAATCGATTTAGACAAAATTTGAGATACCATTATTAAGTATAAAATACGGTATATGTGTAAGGAAAAAGAGAACATGCTTCCACTGCATGAAACCTTGTATGCGATGTCACTGGCTTAGTAACTGCCAACAGTAATGGTGCTGGCATGGTGTCTAACTCTCTTCTATGTTCTGTCTCTGTGAGTGACTTTCTCTTCACTGTGTGTGCATTGGTGCTGCTGCTCTTTGCCCTTTTGATATTTTAGTGACATTGTAGTTTGGTATGCAGTTGGGGCATGTTTTGCAGCATGCCCAAGAAAAGGGGCTAGTCTGCTAGAATTACTGTTTCCTGCACATCTATTTAGCCATGAAGCCATAGAACCAAAACTTGCACTAAGAAAAAGATAGTGGAATCTAAGTTTTTAGGTTAATGTTGGATAATGTTGTTAAATAACGAGTTTCTCATACCCCTTCGAAGGTGATTTGTGACATAGTATCTTGACTCATTTTTTCTCTATTACCATGGATAAGCTACTATAGGTAGAAGAAATTTGACTGTGGAATTCAGTTTTAAGTTTTCAGTATTAATACAGTTGAATCCCACTAATCCAAAATTTGATCAACCTAAACCAGGATTAACCGAAGCCAATATTTGTTTTTTCATCCACTTGTAAAACTCCTAATTTTGAGGAATTTCTTTTTATGAGCCTGCATTAAAGCTCTAAAAGAAATAAAAGATGGGACAAAATAATAACAATACCGTATTATTGTTAAATGCTCATACAAAGCATCACTTTGGTATAAATAAGTTAGAACTAGTTACAACTGGATGGATATGAAATAGAACAAGAAGTCAGGCTACTGAAACTAATAGAAAGGACTCAAGTATTAACAGTCTGGAAAAAACTATTCATGGGAAAAAAAAAAACTTAAGTTAATGAATTTCGATATTCCAGTAGAAGACAGTTTTGTGACGATTCAACATCTTATGCACACTAGTGTACTTCCTTCTGGGTATTGGAATGTATTCAATACTCTCAGATATATTAAAGAATCAGAAATGTTCTGTCCTTAGGTAATAAATACTTCTACTAACCTCAATCATCGGCATTCTTAGATAACATCCACTAAAGAAAGTCATAAGAATGCATTGCATCAGACTTTTTTTTATATCCTGTATTATTTTTGGATTAGGGGAAAAAGAAATAGGTTGGATGATTTAACCTTAGAAATCCTCTTGAGACAATACCAACTAAATATTTAAATTTTAAGCAAATTTATTGTTGTACCTATGTTTCAAGAAAATATAAAAACTGAGCAAGGTGTTGAGATAGTAGTATCTTGGACTCGATTTGCATGTTCAAACCGTGTGGCTGGCCAATGTGATTTTGGTATTTCGTGTTTTCCCCAGTCGCAAAAGCAAATGCTTAATTAGATATTTACTATCATGACCAATCATTGCTACTTCATCCTTTATCGTAATCTTAAGATTCAAAAATTGAATTTCAGTTAAAATTTACAGACGTCAACAATGGAAACAGATGAATATCAGTAGTTACATGGTCTACTGGTACACCCACAGAACTTAACATGCGATATGACCTCCGAGTTAAAATGTGTATAAATAAAATATAGCTTGTGAGTTAAGCTAAGTGGTCAGTAAGGTAAGCAAAGCCAATTCTAAAGTCTGTGTCACATCCTCAGAAAACTAATTTAAATTTGAAATATGATTTTGAATTACTTATTTTTGAGCTATGCTGGTCACAGAATGATATAAACGTTTCCATACACATATGAGCATTTTCCCATTATTTTAAACCAAAGAGGCCTCAAATCAAGTATTTCCAGTAAAGAAACAACAAAAAAGTAGTTCTTATAATGTAGTTCCACTCTCGTGTAACAACATTATTCTACATTAATAGTTGTTTTGGTACTTCTGTGAAGTTTTTAAATGAAGACTTTAATTATTGTCTCAAGGAAAATATTTTTCTCTATCAACCATATTAATTTTTAAACTAATATAGGATTCCAAACATACGGTTGAGATCTAGTTTTTAACTGAACCCTCAAATAATATGTAATAAATAAATAAATAAAATTAGCCTTGACATCCCAAAGGACAATGGCCTCCTGCTGATCGCAGGGCAAGGTCATATACTTCTCGTTAGGTGAGCTAGTCCTACCGAGAATACTTGTGCCTGGTTGGATTGCTGCTGCATTTCCACTAGGCACTTGAGGTGGAGGTTTCTCCCATTTTCTTCCACTCTTTTCAACTCCTTGCTGCGCGAAACCATAGTCTTCCCGATGTTTACAACTTATAAAAATAAAAAAATTATCGTTAGCTTATCCAGAAATTAAATGGAAAGTCCTTCCTTTTTTTAAGTTTTAATGCCTCAAATTATTATAAATGTATCAGATATATTATTTTTTTATTTACAGTACCTACTCACCTGCCTTCTTAAACTTCTTAGTTTTTATGTCATGGCAGCTTTGAACTGATTAATGGTAATATCACTAGAGATTTGATTTATCTAGAGAAAATAAAGACTCGAGTGGGATTTAATTAACTATCTCATGATTAAACAAGATTACAAGAAATAAATGCAATAAAATATTAATTAACTTACTACATTACTAAACTGTCTTGAACATTAATTCATTTTGATCAAAACAGTTGCATTCCACACGTGACTGTACATAATTTCATAGAAGAGTGTCGTTCAAGAAGGCTTTGTTCATTCATTTTCATTCTTATGAAAACAGTTCCAAAGCATAAGATATAAGATAACCTAAATAATGCAATTTTCTTCTGGTATTTCTAGCATCTTTGACACACTAAATTCTATATCAGAAAATATGTTGAACTTGCGTTTATATTGTTCATAGTTATTTACTTGCAGAATTTTTGCTCTAGTGTTCCATATGGTTATTACATAGTTTTCTTTATACTCTTCTCCATTTGCCTTTCGCATATCGATAGCCTAGTCTTTCATAATTGTAGCAATCTGTTCAACTAGGGCAGTTTATGCCCCCTGCTTAGTACAAAATCAATCAAACTGCTTCCATATATTGTTTCTGTTTCTCTTTCTGTTGTTTGGTGTCGAGCTGTCTATTGTTTTATCTATTTTACTGATGTTATCTTCACCAAAATGCTCAGATAAAGCAACTTTCATTGAATATCTATGCAGGAAACAAATGACGATCACAAATAAATTTATCAGATGCTAGGGAGATGATAAAAGCAGACAAAGCTAAGGAGGTGATAAAAACAGACAAATATAGGGAGGTGATAAAAATGTGGGATAAACAGTCATGATAGTTTGAAACATGTCATTTTGTACAGGTTTATTGGTCAAAAGTAGTATGACGTAGTAAGAGGGGAATAGTCGCTATAAAACTGATTTATGTAATAGTATTATATTTAATATGATCATTAAATAAAGTGCAACATTTCTTTTAATCTAATATGTATATTTGTTGCTAATTAAGATGATTAATCAATGGTAATATCATGAGAGATTGTAATTTTACTAACAAATTATGAACATTGCAGAGGCGAGTAAATTTATTTATCAAAAGTCATGTTCTCGAGCTGTACCTAATAGGACTATTTCATAGATAGTAGGAAAATAAATACCATAATTTAAACAAACAAATTAAATAAATACACCGAATTACTTATGTATTTGCTCTTACCATGTCCACCATTGTCTTTGACTCAAATCTACTCAATCATTTCGCTGTTCAGGCTGAATCAGTTGAATAATGCCTACTGCACCAACCTGTTTTAATACGTAACAGAGAAAAACAAATGCTAGGGTAACAATTAAACAGGAAACAATGCTAAAGAATCTATAAAAACGAGACAAATGCTACCGACATGATTGGGTGAAATTTTAAGTTTCATTACCCTTCATTGGTCGAAAATGGAGTGACCTCATATGAATTTAATAGTCAGCATAAAATAATTCTGTAAGGTAATGTATTAGTTCTCTGACCATACTTGAAGAAAAGAGGAATTGGGAGATTAAACAGAAAAGAACCCTGGGATTCATCCTAAATACATTGTGTAAAATTGATAGCAAAGGAGATGGCTTCATGATTTTTGGAAATGGAAATTTGAAATTTAGAAGACTCCTCTTGAAGACAACGAATATTAATTTAAGTAAATTTAAAAGTAAAAGTTAACTTCACATAAGTAAGTACATATATATATATTTCAACCAACTGCATATTAGTTGCATGATGCTTTGTTAGTTGACACCCCATGTGCCAAAAACTCTGTAGCAGTATCTTTCTGTGCTGAAGTCTGTATTTTATTTGTCCTTTCCTGGTGATAGTTTCTGACCACTCTCAAACAACAATAGTTTAGAATACATGTTATATATGAGAATGATCCTCCCTTCTGCCTCTTAACTACCTCCTCTTTAGTTCTTTCTTCTTTTATCTTCTCTTTCTTCTTTAATTTTTTCCTCTCTTTCTAGAGGTTCAAAGAGGAAAAAGTAAGAGAAAATTTGAGGGGTAGAGAGAAGAAACAAAGATAAAAGTATTTTAATATTCTGTGGGATTATACCTTAAGTGAAGGGCATTGTGTATTGTTTCTAACATTTAAGATGTAGACATGTATTCATGAAACAGAATATTGTTTCTGTTGAACATAAGAACATTTTAGGAGAAAAATTCTTCTGACACAGGGATCTGAACCTGTGACCTTCTGTTTTCCATTCTTTACTAAACCAACTGAGCTAGCCAGATTTCTACCACTCCAGGACATAAAGTCTAATGCAAAATGTCCAAGTATAAAATATCCAAATCCAAAAATAAGTCATATATAGTTTACAATATACATTCTGCTTTGGGCATTATGATTGCGGTTCATCAATTGTCGCTGTCACTGAAAGACTTCTATATCACGTATAGTTTTGGGAGGCACACTAATATAGTGATTTTGTGACTGACTGTACAATAACAGTAGGAACCTGGACACAAATTAACTAATATATTGTGTTTGACAATGACATAAATGTTTTTCATTGAGGTCGACAATTGTGGGTAATTACAGTCTGATTTAAGCAACCTGCGACTTGAGACAGTTCACTCGAAGTGGAAAATTGGGAGAGCTGCGTTGTATGAGCTTGTATTAGAAATTCTGTCAGCTGTTCAGTAATCTTCCAAATAGCAAACCTCTCGCATAGCTTCAGCTTTGACATGAAAATATACCCCTCCATTAACTATCGCAAGTCGCAGGTTGTTTAAATCAGACTGTAGTTCAATTTGATGTCATAGCTCAGTTGGTAGACCCAACATCACAAGTTCGAATCCCAGTGTCAGAATAATTTTTCTCCTAAAATATTTTCCTATTCGTAACGAATTTAGTAGAGCTATTGTATGAATAGGATCGTTTATGAAAAGCAATGCATGATGTGTAGAAGAATACAAAAAAACAGAATTTTTGGCAACATGTACCATAGCACACTATAGGTCCGAAGGTGAGAGCACTTGATCGCATGATATGTGTTGGAATGATCATCCCAAATGTTTATTGTATCATCAACTACTGTTTATAATTCTACAATGATAACAGCTTATCTTTTGACAGTATTTTGTAGTAGCTTTAAGTGTACCTTATTTCACAATATTTTATCATAAGTTACTTTATATACTATTGTAATAATGTTTGTAATCATAGAAACCAGCCCTGTAAAAGCTACTCTACTTCCTATTTCTTACTGGTTTTTATTTAATTTTTCTTATACCAGAGAGCTTTTAAGTAATTTACAATTAGGCTATACTGTGTAAACTACAACATATTTTTGTTGCCCAAGTTAAATAAGGCTCAAACACTGAAATGTTTATTTTCATTTGATGAAATTTACAAATGCTACAAATCTGGAAAACTAGGTTCAATTCTCTCATATTATTCCTAAGCTAGGGTAGTGTGGATAAGGCTGCAGTCTGCTTCATGAGGAAAACAGTAGTTAGTTGAATAAATAGGTAACAGCTCCAGTTAAGAAGATGATCATTAACAGTCATAGGAAAGGACATTATGACCACTACCAATGGAAGATTTTTCAAAAATAGGAATGTACATGATGGATTTTCGCTGTAAAATTTGATTTTAAAAGATTAATTTTCCACAATAAAATGTCTGGTACTTTACAAACAAGATTTTATGATGCATTCAGTTGTAATATTATATAAACAGCTTGGTGGGCCCGTCACAGAATTCTGATCTTCTAGATTAAATGCCATGACAAAATAAAAAAGACGGCATCTGATAATTCACGTTCATTTGTCCTAAGTAATTATTTAATCCTACTATTCTACCTTCAATCAAGCTTTTGTTTTTTTTACTTCACCCACATTTTTGTTCTTACTTCACCCACGCTTTTGTTCTTAATTTTATTAACTTTATTCTCAACTTCATTTCTTCTCTCTCTCTCTCCCACTCTTTCAACGTCCTTTTCAACTTTTTGATCATCACTTATATATTTCGGCAATGATCTTCTTACCCAGTTTGCTACGGCAGTCGAAGGCTATCTTCAGTTAATTTCCCAGTTGAATACAATCTAAATGGAAACACCAGTTCAAATATTATATTAGATTATATGAAAATAATTAGGCCTATCGCTTGCTCAGGAACAAATATAAAATGAGTAATCTTTCTTAATAATATCTTTATAGATGTCGAATTGTATTTTTATTTGTGTTGTTTAGCCAGTTAGATTAAATAACTGCGTCAGTTTGTATGTATTTGTCAATAAGGTTCTCAAAACCTGGCATTTCAATAGCTGCTGTAGCAGGTATCTTCAGTGGCTGGTGGAGCGTTGTATTTATATGGGCTTTGTTAATGATCCTCGTCTTACAAAAAATCCTTTCAATATATTTATCGTGATTATGGCACAATTTTATGGAAAATGTTGAAGGAATTCTATTAGGTCAGGGTCAGATTTTTCGACTTTTAAAAAGCCCTCACAAAGATTAACTGCTTTGAGAGATCCATTTCATTAAGTTTTAGACTTACCTTGTCATTTCATATTTTTGCTCTATTATAATACAGATCTGAGAGTTAATATTTAAAATGCAAAGGCTTTCACAGCCGTAAACGGCATTTCAGTAGATTCTGTAGCAGGCATCTTCAGTGGCTGCTGGAGTGTTGAAACGAAGTGTTCTGGTGCTCAGTCTGCAGCTGGATTTCAGCTGGTAAAACTATGCAGCACCACTAGGGACCGTTATGGTGTTCGTTATGTTAATGGCTGTATTCTAATATTCATTATTTTATTGCACCAGTCCTCAGAACATTTAAGTCTTATTCAAAACATTAGTTGACTTTGCCAATGTACCTTCAATATTTCGGTAATAATTTTTTTAAAATCAGTTCACTACCTACATTCTAAATAAACGCATGCCATATTACTATGAATAATTTTCATATTTTGCATAAGGCCATGATCTTTCCAGATTTGTCTGCATGATTTGGCTATGGTAAATACTTTTTTTTTTCAGATAATCCGAGTAAAATTTAGTTTATAGGCCTACACTAAAAGTTGAATGTAATATTTTTAATGATATGATGTTATAGTCTACTTCTGTAATTAGCGTATTATAAATAGGAATGTCATGAATAATTTTAATCCATTAGCTTCAACTGACATTCCTAATTATAAGGTTAGAGCTTGCTTGAAAGTTACGTTTAGTTCCTATTCTAAACATGCTGATTGCTAAATCTTAGAGCTTGACTATTACTTAGAATTTTTCTAATTAACAAGTTCTTACAAATCAGTTATTTTATGCAGGACAATCTTAAGACAGAAAGCAGGTATGGTTTGTTTCATATCACTGAATTGGAATCATTAGACAAAATAAGGCTCATGCTGTACGAAGAAAAACCAGGACCCAGCTGTGTGAGTAGCAAATGATAGTGAGATAACTCCGCACATCTAATGGAAATGTTACATTGTTCAATTTTAATAGTGCGGAAAGAAACTGTACACAAACCAGGAATTTAAAATGTAACTTTAGAAAGAAGATTTTTATTTTTTTTATGTGAATTGACTATGCCAATTGCCAAAGTGAATTGAATACACTTAATTACTCCACTTACCAATTTTTGGTAGAACATGTTTCGCATGCATCCTCAACTACTTGTTGACAAGTAGTTGAGGATGCATACGAAGGCATGTGAAACATGTTCTACCAAAAAATTTGATAAGTGGAGTAATTAGGTGTGTTAGTCAATTCACTTTCCTTCCTTCTTTTTCTTTTTTAATGTTATAACTTCTCTGTGAAAGTTCCATCATAACTTTAAAAAAAAAAAAAGTTTCTGAATTCAGCTGTACAAAAACAATTTTTTATGACGTGTAGTTGTTGAACAAAGAGCTTTTGAATTATGAGAAACATTGTTCAGCAATCATGCAACTCCTCGGAGTAGTCACAGGAAATCCACTCTCTTTCTTTCGACAAGTTCGGCATGAGCCAAATAACAGAATATGTTCTGATCTTTATATGGCTGCAAATATGCTAGTGATATTTAGCTTGAAAGAAACACATGGGTATTGTACTGTAAATACCTCAAAAATTGCCTGCAGAGTGACACACTCAATAAGATGTTAACAATACACAACTGTATCGTATTGTTTATTGTAGGCCTACCTGTAGGTTGCCTATCTGCTTAAACAATGTTTTTCATTCCAAAAATATCTTAAGATTGTCCTGAAAAAATTGAAACTTTGAGTGGACTTACGAGTTCTTTACTGTTTTATAAGACAGTATCCATTGCTATTAATGTTTTTGCATTATAATTACATGATAAATATTATACATGTTATTAGGTAACTTACAGTAGGCTCTGGTTCAACTTGGGACATCAATAATTTAATATACTGGTACAGTACTTAATTGTGCACAATTGGAAGGCAATGTCAATATTAAAATTAAATAGATATACATTAATCGTGGTACAATACCATAATATTGTTTTCCACATTTTATTATCTAAAATAATAAGAGGAAGTGTTTGTCTGTCTGTGCACGATTCCTGGCAAAATTTACTGCATGCAGAAATTTGAAATTTTAAACATGGATGGACTGAAGGGTGGCCGAATGCACCTCGAAGCCAAATTTTTAATTTTTGCTTTTGTTCACAAGTTGAGTAAAAAACACTAGCATCAGTTTTCAGTAATATCAAATCAAATCTCTTTATTCCCATTAAACAATACATAAAGAAGTAATGATTGTATAGGCGTCATCAATTTAAACTTAAAATCTAAAAATATATACACATGACTTAAGAGAAAGTACAAGTACACATGAACAAACATTGTTAATATATAGAGTTAGATATAGACATATAGATATATTTCAATTCTCAAATCAATTGCAGATGGCTTTGCATTTTTTTGCCATAACTTGGAAATAAAAGCATTGTTCAATACAGTATATAGCATGGAATTGTCGAATGTTTTAATTCTGTCATCTCACCATGGTCGATTCGTTTGTTTATAATGTCAAATACAATAGGGCACTTCGTAATCATAGAATGAACTCCAAAGCCAGATTTTTAGCTGTTTCACTATAATTAATAATCGTTTACTTTATAAGTGATTCGCATGTAAGTGTTAATAAGCGTGGTTCAATTATTTTGCTCTTAATTTTTAATCTTCAAATTAATTGTCATGGGTGAAGCCGCAGGCAGCTGTTAGTAGAATATAAAACACAATTATACATAGTTTACAAATACTTCTCAAAGAATTATTCATTGTAGATGACTTTAATAGAAGTTTACTTTCATTTAATTTTCGACTGTGATTAAGAAAATGGTGATTTTGTCTTTTGCAGAATCAACTTTAGCCCAAAGACTTGTTCATGAATCAGCATCAGTAATTAAGTGCCAGTCTGGTAGTACTAAAGTGTGATCTAACAATTTTTTCATGATAATTACTTTGTTTTAGTACATTTTTATGATTATTTTTTATACTATCTCTAAATCATATTTAAATTATAAATACTTAATTTAGTAGGCCTATTTGTTTTCTGTCAAATGTATTTTTGGACCACAAATTCATTGTAATAAAATAGCAATCTGCTCACACTGCGATTACTGAAACCAGACCCTTGATAGCGTCGAAGATATAACATTAGTTTTAAAAGTACGATACTACAATTAGTGCACTCAAAGTTTCCAATTTTGTCAGAATTATCACATATCTTCTTCTTTCTCTACTTTTGTCATTTAATTAGACTAGTGAGCATGGTATGACTGAATTCGAAGCTATTGGTTTCCTAAATTTCCAGTCACACAATGTAATAATGGAAATGTGAACCATGCAATATTTATGCAGGCTTGTTAATACCATAGGTCGAGTACATGGTTTAAATGATCAATATTGTTGAGTCAATGTGATTAACAAGCAGATATTTTCTAGCTTCAAGGCCAGGGTGACCAGAGCACACTGTCCCAGTGTCACGATAAAATCTTTCAGGACACCTAAATGTCTGGGTTTTGAGAAATAGTGTTACTTCACCTACAACAAAGATGATTAAAAGAAAATGTGTTTTAAAAAAATATATATATATATATATATATATATATATATATATATATATATATATATATATACAGTGATGCACTGAAGGCAGATTTTCCTTTATAAGAGAAACCCAGGAAATAAAAATTAGGAACTGCTAAAGCAAATACAAAGTTCTGAAAAGTCCAAAAAAAGGAATACCTTACTTCGAGTAATTAATATCCACATTTGATCTCCAAGTGCACTATTATTAATATTCTAACTGTAACAATAAGAATGCTTTATTTGTAAAGAATAATATGCATAAATAACGAACCCATGGAAAAAGTTTGAAAATGGTTTGGTAAGGTGTCTCGGGTTTTTTTTTTTTTTTTTTTTTTACAATCTGGTCACCCTAATGTCAAAGATTAAACTCTGAAAGATTATTTATGAATAATAATTTATTTGAAATTGGTTAATATCTTCTAAAATCTAAACAAACAAAATTGTGAACAGTTTAAAAACCATGTATGAAACCTCTTTACATGTTATGTTCCATTTTACTATTGGTAGACAAATTTTTAGTTTTTCAGAGTGTTATTATGTGAAAAGTAGAAATTGGAAATGTTCTAAGTGTCTTCCAGAAAACTGTAGAGAGAGAAGTAAGAAAACAATAATACATATGTGTGCATAACACAATTACAAGTTTTATTAATGGTTGCTAATATTACTGGAAAAATACTATTAAACTTGAAAAAAATCTTAAAAACTGCACCTTTAGATAAATGTTATAAACATATTTCTCATCAGCTAATCTTTGTATGATTTAAATATCCTTGTATTACAGGAGATCTGTCCCATTTGAGTTCTTTACATGCTTTGTAAATCTACAGACATAGGACTTTCATTTAAGTACACACAAATGCCATTGACCTGGTCCAGGATCAAATTCACGAACTATATATCGCTTTTGTGGTTTTACCTTCTTCCCAAGGACGGTAATTTTTCTACAACGTGTGTCTGTAAGACAAGATGAGTAGGAGAATAGTTATGAAAGGACAGTGTTGTTTGTGATAGTTCACTGCTCTTCCATTATCTATTGAAAATGGAAGTTATTCGTTAGAGTTTGAACTATTAATTGCAGAGAAAAACCAGAATTTCTTCTCTTCTGTGAGCTCTTTGCCTTTTTCAAATTTATAGTTAGTGGACAAAAAGTATTTCTGCTCATGGACTGAGGATCTAGATTCATCCTTGTGCATAAGTCCCAGCATTGGTCATTACATGACAAAGGTATTGGAGTTAAGAGAGTACCTTACTCTGGGAACGTATTGACCGAGGCAGTCTCAGTCATATATTCAAATATCTCAGTCATATATTGATCAATTTTTAAACTGTTTTCGTAAATATGAAGCAATATCTTCAGTCCATAAATAGAAATATTTTTTTCTTCTAACTGTAAATTTGAGGAGGGGAAAAGAACTCAGAGTGGAGAAGAAATTTTCAATCTCAGCAAACCAATGGTTCCCCGACTAAATTACCCTTTTCGTGGGCCATCTTTTGTAATTTTTAAACTAATAATTATTTTAATAAAAAGGCAATTATTCCCAATTCTGAAACATAAAACTGCACATGGCATTTAAATACCAGCTCCTTGGCATTTAAGTGTCCAGCTTGAGGGGTTAAATAAATATAAAGATACTGGTACCCGTAAAAATAAAATATAGGTAGGTATCTTGCCTTACATCCCGTCTCTAGTAATAACTGTAAGACAAATGGTATTATGTAATAAAAAACCAAAACTACAGTATGACAAAAAATGGCACTTGGAACCTTTGCAATGTCTACTATTATTTTACCAAGCTTCATACTCAGATATGATATTTACAATGTTTCTTGTGTTTATTAATAGGTAAACCTCGATATTCAGACAAGGTACAAAACAAGAAAAGGCAGCATCAGCAGTCATACCCTGAGAATTATGGTACATTGGGTGGAAGCTCAAGGAAGCCTCAAAAATCAAGTGGTGGGGGCGAGGGAAGTGCCCAGCCAAAGAAATCGCAAGTAAGAACGTAAGCTGAATTTAAAATTCATTCGACAGGTGTTGTGGCGTGTTGGTGTGTCAACTCCTGCTCTTCTTGACCACTGCATGTCAGTGTGAATGCAGCGACCACCTCCTGCGTCCTGCTTCTGCAAATGTGCCTCAACTTCTTGTTCTTCTGTACTTCTGTTACATCGATATTCTTACCAACACATCCATGTCTAAAATAAATAAAAACGAAGTAATATAAACAGTGGAACATACTAAATCAATAAAATGAATAAAATATTGCATACACTGATGCTCCACATTCACAGTTCTTAAAATGCAGGACTAGTTTCGGGAGGTTTCTCCCCTCCTTGGCTGCTGGTCAACTGGTGTATGAAACCCATGGCTGGTGGTATTTATAGTCAGCCCCGTGCTGCTCTCTACCTTCCGGCTGGTGACTGATGGTATATCGAAGTTCATATCATCAGTGAGTGACGTCATCAAACTCAACAGCCGGAAGGTAGAGAGCAGCACGGGGCCGACTATAAATACCACCAGCCATGGGTTCCATAACCAGTTGACCAGTAGCCGAGGATGGGAGAAAACTCCCGAAACTAGTCCTGCATTTTAAGAACTGTGAATGTGGAGCATCAGTGTATGCAATATTTTATTCATTTTATTGACATCCATGTCTACTATATAAAAAGCTAACTTCATAGGTATATGTGATGAACGCACAGGCAATGCCACCTATTAAGAAGACATCAATTATGATATTAATTGCTGTAGCAACCAGGGAAAAAAAGAGCATTGAATGACTCTTGGGCGAATCTCACTATGCAGGGTTTTTTGGGCTAAGAAACTCGAATCTGAGGGTTTTTTTTCCCCCCCAGGCATCACACTTAAATTGTGAAATGTACATTGAACCTGAGATTTTAGTTTTTTGTAATTATCAATTGTTTTAATAGTCCTTAAGAGTATTCATTTGTTATGTAGCAACTGAAAGTAATGTCGGTACACTGGCCATAAATGTTCTAGTCTTAGTTTGTGTTAGTGAGACATGTTATTAAATGCCTGTTCTCTTAGTTTCAAAAAAGTTAATACATAACATATCATGATACCTAACACACACTATAATATTATATTGCACATAGGGCGCCTGGTCACCGTGACAGTTTTTCATTGTCGCTTCTTCCATCTCTTGCCAAAGATTCAAATAAGAAAGTATCCGAATGAAAAAGAATTGCAGTAATTCACTTACCTTTTTTTAAAGTAGATATAATAATTGCTATCCTTTCTATACATATCAGATAACAATATACAAACTTGTTCAAACATATAAAATAAATTCCTATGTTGGACATTTTCGGGAAACAGAAAATTGTCATGACTAGGGAGCGGATTTCTATGACCTAAAAAATAGGATATATGCATGCATTTATGACCTAAAAACATTAAAATATGACCAAGAAAATTTAAAATATGACTTTACCACTTACACATTATGTTTTTTTTTTTTTCAGTTTCATTACAATTCATTTTATTAAAATATGTTGATTATTTAAAATATCTGTAAATTCTCAAAAAGTATCAATATAATGCAAAATTTACAAAATATGATAAGAAACTTAAAAATTTTTTTTAATATGCACACAAATATGCCAAAAATATGACATAAATATGCTACAATAGTTGAAAATTTCCTAAATATGCAGTTATATGCACAATAAAAGCCATTCCATTTTCACCAGGATGCTTAGAATCGGGTTTAAATTAGTCGGAAATCTGAAATAATGCAAAGGGGAAATATATAACATGTCATAGAAATCCGCCCCCTGGTCATGACTTATGAAGCAACAAAATTTTGCTATAACACATGTTTAAGGTCCCAATTCAATACACTTATTAAAAAGCATTGAAGTTTAGTGGTGCCAATATTCCGTACTAGTAGAGTTACATAACATTGCATTATGCAGGACTAAACAGCAGGAGTTTTAAATGACCGATATTCTGAACATCAGATATATACACTTCATATATATATATATGTATAATATACACTTCACAATGTTTTCCCGATTAATTTAATAACAAAAAATCAGAAATCCTATTTGCAGGCAGCAGGATAAGGTGCTAAAAAAAAGGTGCAGGTCATCTGGTCGCTCTAAAAACAGGACACAGAAAAACACACACGCACACAAACCTGTAACATGAACACCATTTTCGTTTCAAGTATTACAAATGAAAATATTGTTATTTTTTTCACAATATACAATGTAGCCTATTGTTTTAATTCTACAAATTTTCTTTGTCTTTCTTTCTCTTTCATTTTATTTTTTCTTGTCTTCTTCATACTCTTTCGTCATACTTTTTTATCTCTTCTTCTGTCTTCATTTTCCTTATGTCACCACTATTTAATGCAACCTAATTTTAGGCTAGGAATATATGGTCCTATAGGATAGCCTCTTGTCTTTGAATTGCATTTTTAGTTCTATACTGTTATTTGTATTAAAAATACTCCTAACCTTATTCATATATCTAATACCTTCACCATTAGGGTACTTAAAAATGTTCTTAAATGAACTCTGATGCTGTTTATTTTAATTTCTGAATTATGTCTTTTGAATACTAGGTTCTACATTATTATCATACAAAATCAAAATGTATGTTCTGTGTAAAATTATTGTAAATAGTCAATTTAGACTTTATGTGCATTTTCGTCTCTGTTTGGTGTGAAACTTTGTATTTTTGTGAAGTGTGTTGTATTTTTATGTGGAAATCAGTGAAGATATTCTTTGTTATAAACAGTCTGGAAAATATGACATAGTAATCCTAAAGCAAAAAATCAGGTACCTTGTTTAAATTTTAAAGCTTTTTGTTTTCATGATATTCCTTTTGGTGAATATACAGTCAACCCTCGATATAATGCCACCATCCGTTCTCTAACATTTAGTAGCACAAAGTGAGGGTGGCACTAAAACGAAATTAAATTTTTAAAACAACCTGGCAATACAGTGCTGTATTAATTTACTGTACTGTATTATGAAAGAAAATTAAATAAAAGGCAAATAGAGAACTTGAGCACAAAATAAAATACACTGTACTATACTGTACATTTCATTACACTAGTGCTATAGTGCTATAGTACACAAAGGGGTTGAAAAACATGTGGGTCCATGGAAGTGATTATGATTACAGTACAGTATATTTAGTCTTTGTTTTAAAAAAGTAACTGTAATTGTAGTGAAGTGTAGTGTTTAACAGCTGAATGGACACTGGACTAAAAGAAATTAAAGTTTGGAATGTCCCATTGTATGACAAGCTCTTTTTACCTGCTCCACCCTCACTCAGGCTGTCTGTCTGACTACTTAACATAGCTTCCTCATTCTACCGTACTACATTTACAATTATTGGCAGGGGAGCTCTCACTTCTTGGACATATAGTACAGTATGTTTCTTAAATAATCTTCCTAACATTCACGCCAGTTTTAAAAGAATTCTACGACTGAAAAAATCACTGCAAGCCATATTTTGTAAAAATCTTGTCTTATATTCACTGGCACTAAATGAATTGGCACATTAACGAGGTTTCTTATGTATTTCATATGGGAGAAGATCTGTTCACTTGCATTTATTGGCGCTGTGCGAGGGTGGCACTGTAAAGAGGGACATCATATCGAGGGTTGACTGTATAACTAAACTAAAACTAAACTACCAGCATTAATTACATTCTGTAAAGGAAAATTTATCTTGGATAGGAATTGAATCTGGGTCTTCAACATGGTACCTACTCCAATACAGCTAAGAACATATTTTGTCTATTACAATAATCATAGTAGTAATAATTATTGTTTTATTCATCGTATACATTGGACACATCAGATTTTAATTGCTAAGTCTACTTATGTCTGCACTTATTCTCATACATTCAGAAGAACATACACACACACATCTGTACATTTTCTTAACCTGGGATACAAAATACTGTGCATCTAGAGATCCATCGGTCCTTTGGGTGGGCAGCGTTGAGGTGTAGGAAAAGACTGGGAGCGAGGTCCGGGCTGTAGGGTGGGTGTTGAAACATCTCCCAGCCGAACTTTCACAGGAGACTTCCAGGGAGTGTTGAAATCTCTACCCTACAGCTCGAACCATGCACCCAGAGAGATTTTCATCTTTTCCTACCCCTCAAGAAATGACAGTGAATGACATTGAATGGTAGAGATCAGCAGAGAAACGAAGAAGGTTATCACACAATGGTTCAAATCCCAGGCAGTAGACTTCTATGACACAAGTGTTCGAAAGTTGGTCCCACAGTATGACAAATGTCTCAATTCTTGTGGCAAATATGTTGAAAAATAGCTGAACACTTGCTATGTCTGTTGCAATAAATATTTCCATGAAATTTTGTTTTCTTACTGTAAACGGCCCTAAGGAAACTTACTTTGTGGATGTCCCTCTTATTATAATGAGACCATTTTCAACACCTATTGTGATGGAAGTAAGCCAAGAATAGGATGCAATTTCCCTTCCGTTTGCCGGCTGTTTAAATGTAAATCTGGCAGTAGATGTGGCAACCCTTTCCCTGCCCGATGGACTGATCAATCTCTGGATGCACTACATATAGAGCTTCTATTGCTAAAAATACAGTAAAACCTGTCTTAAAGACCACCCCTGTTTAGCGACCACCTCCTTTAAAGACCAATTTTTCTAGGAACCGACAGTAAAACCCATAAGGCCAATGCTATTTGTACCCCTATTAAACGACCACCCCTCTCCCCGACCAACGACCAGAGTTTCATTTGCGTTAAACTCCTCTATAACGACCAAATGGTAGTCATTAATCAGTATTTGAACAGAAATACTGATGTGGGCACTCCAAGACGTCTCTTCAGTTTTCAATACAATTCTTTTACAAGAGTGATAGACAGAAATGAGAATATGATTGAACATTGCTTTGGGCTGTTTTCTTTTCGCATTCTGGGAAAATCCTTACAGTAGACAGCGTACAAATACCATACAGCGCACGGCGTGAACAGGACACATTCCAATCTCCTACCTCTGACGTACTTGTTTCAATACCCTTAAGATTCATGCCTTTATTATCTACATGATCGCAGTGACTCGGAAGGGTAATTCTATTTCTTATGAATACGTTTATTCAGTGGATATGAGGAGGTTTATGAAATTCTCGATTCTAAGAAGCGTGCCGGAAGAATCCCTTTCATTGTCCTCCAAGCAAAATGTAATGCAGGGAAAATAGACGTGTCTTTCTTTTCTTGGAAAACATTACCCCGTTATACTGTAAAAGTAAGTTAAGTACTAATCAACTGTGTGTTAGGCAATACACCTACTGTATTGTACCGTATTTATTCTATTTATTTTCGGTTATAGACATAAAAATGCATTCCCCTATTAAGAGACCGCCCCTCTTAAAGACCACTTTTTCGTGGAACCAGCGATGGTCGTTATATAGAGGTTTTACTGTACTTTTGTTTAAAATACAATACACACAAAAAAAACATTCTAAATACAGTTCACAGTTCTCTTGTAATTTGTGTTTTTCTGTACTTTTTATGCCAGAATTTTACTTTTCACTTTCTAAGCCTTCAGAACTGGATGTCCCATTTCAACACTCCAGAAAGTTTGCAGAAATGTTATAAAAGACTAGCATTACAAATAAGTTAATCTTAAAATCAAATTTGAAACGTGGTACAAGTGGGAGGAAAAAGAAGAATCACCAATCCTGAAACAAACGAATATCAGACTAGCTACTGTATAACGAAAATAAATAAATATTTCTTTTGTAATATGGTATTTCTGCAATACTGCACCCTTGTTTAAAAATAATAATTTATTATTTAACTCTGGCTTCAAAAAACACCAAACATTTTATATTAAAGAGGTTCTAAAAGTGTAGATTTAATTGTGCTTATGCAACACTTCTACATTATAGCATACTATTTCTAATTTATGAAACTATATTTCAGGCATCCAGTATACAGCATGCAGCGCCGAAATACGACTTTCCTGTAAAACGCCTCCTTTTGACAAGAGACCCTAAGGACAGATCAGTTGGAGGTAAATATACTGGGTATGAGCTGGTCCTTACCCTTATCAGTTCAGGTTTTGGGAGAAAGAAGAAACAACAGAGTTGCCTTAGTTAAAAACATCTTGTCAGAAATAAGCTCATATGCACACAATAGGGTGGCCAGACGTCCGGCTTTTGGCCGGACTGTAAGGCTTTTGCTAAGCAGTCCTCCATCCGGCGCAGCTTTATGCCGGACGTTGATTTGTCCTCCTTTTCGAGACTCTGATGGATCGGTAAAGCGTATTAATAAAATTTATATTTTCCCTTATGTTCCTGCCACTCCTAAGGTTGGCACGCTTGTCGATACTATCATTTGTTTAGTTGGTGCCGCGGAAAAATCTGAATCTATTCCTAACGTTGGCACGCTTGTCCATACGATGATAGCGTACTATCACATTTTGTTTGGTGCAGTACGTGGCGTTGGCCGTACTGTTGATTGTTGTTCAAGTCTCCATTTGTATTGTACATTCTTTGCAGTTTGCCATGTTTTTCTTCAATTACCAGAATGCCAAAACGAAAGACTTCTTTTAATCCTCAGTGGGTCAAAGAATTTCAGTACATTTCAAAAAGCAGTAAAGCAGTGTATAATCATTTATTTTATATAAATGCAGTTATTAAGTAAAATTAGTCAGGGTTATACCTGTCCAGCCGTCCATGCCCGAAGTTTTAAACTATGCTAGATTACCAAAGAAGTGTCCTCCTTTCTGACATTTTAGAAATGGCCACCCTAATGCACAAACAAACACATATGTATAGGCTTATATTCGTATACAAATATTTGGATTAAAAAATTCTCTAACTTCTTAAAAAGAATAATTCTGATTATACACTATCAGAATGAATACTGAAATATCTATACTGTAATAAATGCCCCCTGAGCAGGGCCATAGCTAGGCGGTGGCGAGATGGGCCCCCGCCAAGGGCGCAGGTATAAGGAGGGCACAAAAGTTACCATGAAAAATACCTCCGTTTTTAGACTGGTGCAATTTATCAAGCAATAAAAATTCTTGATTTTATGAATTAATTATTTTTAAGTAGTTCAATCGTCTGAAAGGACCTTGCTACGGCCCTGCCCCTGAGATGTTTGTATGGTTGCTTACTTCTTTGAGACCCGTTGATGTAAAGATCTGAAATTTTCGCCGTACATTCCCCATGATCTCGGGAGTGTTTGTCTCAAATTTCATCCTGACAGCACAGTCGATTCAGTCAAAATTTGATTTTTAAATTTTGGTTAAGGTTATTTGTTGTTCTTTATGTGGTCCTGTATAGTCATGGGATGTACTGCATACAACATACTCTTGCAGTGATGGTATAGATTGCATAAAACATACTCGAGCAGCAGTGTTGCTAAGTTATATCATTATTTTCTCTTAGTGATAAAATTCACTTGACGATAAAATCATTATTTTCCCAGCCCATGTAATGGGCTTATCTATATAGTTAAAATCAAATACACCATACAATAGTCATGTTTCAATATGATAAATATTTTTCACATATAAAAAGTACACACGTTTGTAGCGGTGTTGGGTCTTCAAATATAATTTAATCATATAGACAATTAAAAATTGCCTGATATTAATTATGTCTGTCTAGTAACTAAGAGTATCAGTTTCAATTTTGATCAACACTTAAAAGTAAAAATTGTATGATTGAGTATGATATAGATTGTGAATGCATCTGAAAAAGTATTTATTTTCATGTGAAGATGAAGAACATGCATCAACCTAATTACAGACTAGTTATGCCTTCTGCTCACCTAAATCTATCCAAAACTAAAGTCATGTGCATTGGTGATGATATCAATATCAGAGTGGACGGTCAGACCATCCGCGAAGTTACAGAATTTAATTTCCTTGGCTCACTGATCAATAAAGATGGTTATATCAAGCACGAAATTAAAAGAAGAATAGGTCTGAGTAAAGTGGCAATGGTCAAATTAACTAAAGTAATGAAAGACTCTGACATATCAAGGAATACGAAAATGTCCATTGTAAAGACCATGGTATTTCCAGTCGTGCTCTACGGTAGTGAAAGTTGGACTCTTCATAAAGAGGACAAAAAGAGACTAGACCGATTCGAGCTATGGACGTGGAGGAAAATGCTGTGTGTATCCTGGAAAGACAAAAGAACGAATGCATCAATTTTGGAAGAAATCAATCCTGGAAATTCCCTAACTGCAATTGCTATTAAAAACAAACTAACATATTTCGGTCATCTGCTCAGAAGAAATTATTTGGAAAAAGACCTAATGATAGGCATCACACAAGGCAGCAGGAAACAAGGCAGACGCAGAATTAGATGGACAGACGGGATTAAGGACACCCTTAAGATGGAATGGGCACAGATCATTAGGCTTGCAGAATCTAGATCTGAATGGAGAGATGCTGTTCAACAGGTTACGAAACGCATAACAAGAGACAATGTTAGGCTGGCACCCTAAACTGCTGTGCATATCCTATAAAAGGGGATCTCCAGAGATCGTTCGCGATCTACAGACCTACTACTACTATGCCTTCTGCATATGAAGTTAAAATATGAAAGTAGGTAATGCAGTAGTTAGGTGATAGGTTGTTCCCCAATGGGATTTAGTGCCGTGGAGTTTAGTTTTACTTTTAAAATAAATATACCATTTCTTTCTCGTAATGCGGAACAGTAAATGTAGTTCAGCTGCTATTTTCTCAGTGGTAATATAAAATAAAATTATGGAATTTCAGGCAATGGTCTTGGCATGAGAGTGATTGGAGGAAAAGAAATCCCTGGTACAGACGGACAACTTGGAGCATTTGTTACCCGAATTTATCCTGGAGGAGTTGTAGAGACACTTGGTGAGATCAAAGAAGGTAATGTCACCTCTTTTGTTAGCTATAACATACTCTGCTGTACTGCTATTGTTTTGGGTATCTCTATGTTTCAGCACAGCTCATATTTTAAAATTAAATTTGAATTAAGGGTGACAGGCAATTTGTCTTGTGTTAAAGGAGATGAGAATGTATTTGATGTATCTCTCTGAAGAGTTTCCATTGATGCTAGTCTTTGTGCCATGTGATATTTTTCTACTATTCATTTCTGGTATCCTGATGAAGAATTGCATGGTACTTCTATCATTTGAGAGTTGGAAAATTTGTCTTTATTATAGGCTATTCTTTGCCTTTTAACAAATTATCTTAATTTAATATGGCCATATACAATATGACAAGGTCGTGGGATTAAACCCAGCTGCGATCGATGGGTTTTTCAGGATGTAAAAATCCTGGGCATGGAGTCCTCCGGGAGGGACTTTAAGCTGGGGGACTCATGTCGTAGATTTACGACACGTAAAAGAACTCCAAGCCTAAATTAGATCCTCTGGACAAAATTTCTCGGCCCTTTCACGTCTAAGTAATACCTTAGTTTCCTGAGGCGATGGGCTTACCACCTGTCCCTCTGCCCTCTCTCGGAAAATAAGCATAACAAAATTCATATAGGTAAGAGAAACCTCCACTTGGAGGTCCCTTCGCACCAACATAGGGGCTATAGGGTTACAGACAGACAGATATATAATATGACAGCCTTTCCAAAGTATAAAATATAAATATAATTTTTTTTTTTTTTTTTTTTTTTTTTTTTTTTTTTTTTTTTTTTATTTATTATTATTATTATTTCTTGACAATTTCTGTTTTTGAACTTTTGTTGTTTCGAATGGAGAGTCCAAGTAATTATTGATGGATTTTTCAGAATTAAAGATAAGTACCAGTAGTTTAGACTAATAATTATGTTTACATTGTTGTAGGAGATCAGGTTCTAGAATGGAATGGAGTAACCCTAACAGGAAAGACATTTGAAGAAGTGCAGAAACTGGTATCTCAAACAGAAGGGGAGGTGGAGATTGTGGTGAAAAGGTACTCCATTCTTTCTAATTATTCAGTGTTTTGTGCAATAAAAGATTTAAAAACTCACATAAATAAAAATGGTAAGAAACTGCGCGCCATAATTTTGTTCACAGATCTATTGTTACATTATTTATGATTATTGGAGATCACAGTATGAATTCTGTTAGGTTTTGTCAGAATGAAGTTACAGTAGAATGCATTCGGGACATACTCTATACTTTTCCGTTAATATAGAGCATTCCTTGGTATTCTTTACAGCACTATGTAGCATGCGCTTCCCGCATCAGGACTCTCATTCATTGGTGAATGGGGTCCACTACAGTCGGCTATTAAGGGGGCAAATACAGCTTTCAATGCTAAAAGATAGGTGAAGTTCATTATTTTTTTCTCAGCAATGAATTGTTTTGTAACCTTGTAATCTGACATGCTCTATATTGACTAGTTCTACAATTGCATACTATTTTCAGAATTCAATTAACTATTACAGTTATGGGTAATTATCATTACAAAATGGCAGCCAAATTGTGTGCACTGAGTGCCCTGATAATTTTCATAAATACCAATATTTCTGAGGGATTATTTTTTTTATCCATTTGTAAATATCATATGAACAATATAATAGAATCTTTGGATTATTTACAGTATAAATATATTTTTTTTAATAATTCGTCACTTTTTTTTTTCTTTTTTACAAATTTTTACATCAGAAATATTTTTTAAAAATAAACTATTAAAGTTACATCAAATATTCTTAATAGTATTGTTCATTAATATCAAATATACTTTCAGGCAAAATTTCACTACAATATATTAATAAATGTTTGAGTTATGAGGGAAACAGCACTTCAGTGCACAAAATTTGGCTGTCATTTTGTAATGATAATTACCCATAACTGTAATACTTGAATTAATACTGAAAATAGTATGTAATTTTAGAAATAGTGAATATAGAGCATGCCAAAGTACAAGACTATAGAACAATTCATTGCTGAGAAGAAAAAAAAATGAACTTCACCTATTTTTCAGCAGAAAAATTGTATGTACCCCCTTAAAAATACAGATGAGAAGGTTGTCGTATGATGTGTTATAACTGGACATAGGATTATAGGCCCCATATTTTATGATACAGTGAATACTGAGATATACAGATCACAAATACTCAGCTCATTTTATGAATTTTTAACTCATGTAGAGGGTCAGAGTATTTATTTTCAGCTTGATTCCATCAACTGCCCATACGGTAGCCAAAACATTAAATTTCATAAAGGAAATATTCGAGGATAGGGTTATTAGTGTTATTGATAGAGAATTATGGCCCTCTAAGTCCCACGATTTTTCAGGCTGTGATTTCTATTTATGGGAAAATCTAAAAAATAATGTATACAAAGACAATCTGCACCCAATCCATGAGCTAAAAGACTGTATTGTGCAAGAAATCAGGAAAAAGGCAGTAGACGAACTTGCACATGCAAATATCAGTTTTCTTCGTAGGTGTTAGGAATGTGTTGCAGTAGATGGACATAATTTTCAACACCTTCTGAAAACTGTATTTTTAATAGATAACTGTAGTGGATCCCGTTCACTGTCTAATGAGAGTGCTGACGTGGGAAGCGCATGCCACCTAGTGCCTTAAAGAATCCCAGGGAACGCTCTGTAGTATATGTACAATTTCATGATCCTTTGAGAAGTTTTTTTCCTTTTTAAAATTTAGTATCATATATCAACTGCTGTGTATGGCAATTTTTTTTTACTTCTGGATTTTTTATCAATTTTATTAAATTCATTTCATCAACTTAATTAATTTAAACAATATTGCATATTATAAATGCTCCTCAATAAGCTCTTTGCACAGTGGTTTTTACAAGATCAGCCTGAACTTTTTGTAAATACACTCCAAACGTTTTGAAATTAGAATCACATTGAGTTTTTGTGTTTAGTATAGCAAATACTTTTTTTATTTTACTTTTTATGATTATAAAATGTTGTTGCCTAATCCAAAAGACTGAAAAAGCGAGTAAATGCGAAGGAGGCACATAAATTAGAAATGTATTTTATATGTTACCACTATTAATTTAAAATGTTTTCTGTTGTTAATCTCTCATTTTAAATATTTTTAATCAAGTTTTGAATTACAAATGTCTTCGGTGAGTTACTTTTGCAATTAAAATCTACCCATGTATCATCCCTTGAATGAGAAATTCCTTGTAAGTTGCTTTACCATTTATAAATACTTTTTGTAAATTAATTTTAAAATTACAGGTAAAATTCCTCCAATTAGATCTACCTGTAATTTTATACAGTGCTCTCATTTTACAAGGAAACTACACATCGTTCTGCTACTGGCAGATTCTTTTGGCCACTCGTGAGAATTCAGTTCTAGAAAACATTGCAGCAGTTAGTTGCTTCTAAGAATGTGTGTGACTATTGCTTGTGAATTCGATAATGAACTGTTAATTTATTTGGTGGAATGCTACTTGAAACAAAATAACTATAAAAGAAGCATTTGGGCATTTGCTGATACCCTGATACCCTAGCTATGAATAGTCATCTGAAATTCTCCCTTGGCACAAAACCCCAATACAGTGATACCTCGAGATATGAGTTTAATTCGTTCCGTAACCTTGCTCGTATGTCAATTTGTTTGTATCTCAAAGCAATTTCCCCCATTGAAATTAATTGAAATGACATTAATCCGTTCCAGCCCCAAAAATGCTACCCCCAATTGTTTTTGTTACGTGTTTTTGAAGAAGAAAAATGTATTTATAAATGACAAATATTGTATAAAAACATAATAAAAGAGAATGTAAAGCAAAAAAAACTGGTTTTATAAAGTGTACATACATATTTGTTACACTTTCTTCGGACCCATGGTTATAAAAAGAAATGTGATAAAGTACCGTATGTAAATGAACAAAAAGCGCAAAGCCCTAGAAAAACTTAGCAAAGATGCTTCGACACCGAGGTAAACAAGCACACTGGGGGAATACGTGGGATAATGCGCGAGACGCACGAGGCGCAGGCGCAGTAAACTGGTGGGCCATGTGCAGCGTCACAGCTGGCCGTTCCTCGTATCTCAAATGTCGCTCGTAGTTCAAAACAAAACTTCGCTCGCTCGACAGCTCGTATCTCAAATAACTCGTATGTTAGAGCACTCGTATCTCGAGGTATCACTGTACATGCACAAGAGTTTCAGTCTCACTTCAACCTCCATGGCGACATCGGTTTGTACTGAAGTTTCTGCCTGGGATTGACCAGACAGCTGTAGTGTTACATGTCTTTTAATGACATACCCTCCTTTTTATTCGTCCAGTTTAGGGCATAAAATCCTCATGAAATCAGAGCACTGTATATTACCTCTCAGTTAAGTTGCCTTCATGTTAATTTTTCAATTAGAAATGCCTTTAAGTGTTGTAAGTGTAAAGGAAAGTATTTAGAGAAATATTTCAGTTAAAATACCTTGCTATATTACAATGTCTTTAATAAAGAAATTAGAAATGTCTTTAATAAATTACCCTTCCAAGTAGAAATGCATTGTGTATCTGTTTAAACCTAAATCACTACTCCATTTTCATGATTAACAACTGGTACATTGATAAATATCTTTCTTGGGACAAGCTATTGTCTCTTATTTTGTTGTTAAGGCGTGAATTTTCCCAGTGTGTTATTTGCTGGTTGGTTAAGATAAATTACAGCAACTTTGTTTGTCTGCTGTCATGGGGAAGGTGGTAGCATGACTTCCTTCCATCCTAGTGGCCCAGGTTCGATTCCTGGCCAGGTCAGGTTTTTAGTAGGCCTACTGGTAGTGGGACATTTTCTTCCTGAGTTCAGGCCTGCGTATTATGTTGTTCCTTTATCTCCATCCTGCAAGAGGCAGTGCCAAATTTCCGTTATATCACTGTTCTCTAAAAGAGCCATGGACAAGTCATGGTCATTAGTTCCAGGTCTGAATCTGCCTTTACCCATTATTATCATCATCATCATCATCAGCTTTGTCCTGCTGGAAGTTTACTGATACCTGTCAATTGAAATTGTTATAATATTAATCAAATTAGCTTTTAATAAAAATTGTATTTGTAGGAGAGGTAAAAATGTTTCTCTCCACTATGAGATACCAGTTGTTAATTATGATAGTAAAGAATAATACATTTTCGTGTTATTCAATATTAGTTCGAATTTTATTGTGCAGCATGACCCCTATTACATTACTCATAAGATGTACAGGTAGGGGAAGAAAAAAGCGGACCGACTAAAATATCTAAGTTGCCGATGTGAGCCACTTGCAGGGAATGTATTGAAATTTGTTCTAGTGTCGACTGTTGACTTAGCCCATTTTGAAACCCATTAGAAAATAAGCTAGTAAAATTCATTTTCTGTGAATAATCCGTTAATTAAATAGTTAAATATTGCAGCAATCAAAAAGTAGTGGGAATAACAATACGCTCTGCTATGGCCCACAAATTTAATTATATGGAGGTTTAACTGTATTAGCTGCATGCCTTGAGTCTGTGCCCCATACCTGAATTTTAATTTCACTACAGTACAGAATAAGAGAGAAACTTATTAGCCTCATGTTTCTCGGTAAATACTCAAAGATTTTAGTGATGGCTAAAAGTTCACTATGATAATGTGATTATTGTAGTAAAGAGATCTTATTTTTTCAGCACAAAGTCATCTGCACCACCGAAACCACCACGACGCAGCAGTCATTCGATAGATCAGCACAACAATAATCAGGTGGATCATAATGGGAACAACAGTCCTTCATCCATATATGAGCATTTAGGAGGTATGCTGTATCAGCTCTTTAGTAAAGAAAGCATGAAATTGTTTTTTAGTTACAGTAAAATCTCAAAAGTTCAAAGTGGATGGGATCGAGAAAGCCTGTGTACGAAAAAATTTACTTATGTTAAATATTACAGTACAGTAGTTTAGAAAACAAACTTTTACACATTGCCTTACACTAAGAGCCTTTTCACACTGGGTCACTTGTGATGGTCACTGGCGAAGAAGCATTGGTTTAAATGGGAGCTTTCATACTAGGTCACCACGGTGACCCACCCAAATACAAGTGACGCTGCAGTGTTGACTCCGAACACATGTGACGGTCATTTGTGACTGGTCACCGCTGAAGAAGCATTGGTTTAAATGAGAGCTTTCACACTGGGTCACAAGTGATGGTCACCGCATATTATGATTGCCAACAATGCAAGTTGTATATACATAATTCAGTTGTATAATGGAGCTCAGCAAAACTAGTTATCCAGCCATGAGTTTAGATTTGATTAATACTGAAGAATTTATAAGTGAAGTGGAATGTCGACCTGCCGTTTGGGAAGTCAAAAGCGATTACAAATTATTTTATCATTATATTTAAACCACCTGTTGTTTGCAGATGACCAGGTAATTGTAACGCAGGATGGAGAAGATGCCAATTATGTATGTCGTCAGTTGTCAATGGAATATCAAAGGTGGGGACTGAAGATAAACTATGATAAGACAGAATATTTGACAAATGATCTAGATGAGCTATACATTGATGGGAGACGGATTAAAAAAGTGCAAATTTTCGATACCTGGGTTCAATTCTGGAAATAGAGGGGACATCAAATATGGATATTAATCAAAAGATTACTAGTGGAAAGAAAATAATAGGAATGTTAAATTCAATTTTATGGAGTAGAAATATAATCAATAGTACAAAAACGAAAATATTCAAAGCCATACTACTGAGTATAGTTTTCTACGGAGCAGAAACATGGACATTAAATAAAAAACAGGTTAACAGATTGAACGCACTGGAAATGGACTTCTGGAGACGGTCTGCCAGGATATCTAGGAAAGACAGGATTAGGAATACGGAAATACGACGTATTATGGAAGTAGAAGAAGAGAGTGCAGTCACAATTGAAAGGAAACGACTTCGATGGTATGGACATGTATGTAGAATGGGAGAAGAAAGAATACCTAGAATCGTACAGGAATGGGAAAGTAAGAGAAGAAGAGGAAGAGGACGACCTGCTACTACCTGGATACAGAATGTACACATGTCAATGGAAAGATTTGGTTTAGTGGAGGAAGATGTACAAGACAGGGATAAGTGGCGAAATGTAGTGAGCAGTGTAGAGTTCTGAATGGTGGTATCATATTTTGTGTGTCAGGATGAGTTATGTGATAGTGCTTGACTGTTGTATTTGTTTGGTTGGAGACAAACCTCTGTTTTGAGAAAATTTCTCATTTAATAAAATAATGTAGCTACTATTGGCAATACTAGCGGTGACTTTCACTAGTGACCCAGGTGTGTTCACTGCAAAAACCGGTGACCGTCACAAGTGACCCAGTAAGAAAAGGACCTAAAAGAAATTGTCAAGTGCTTTTTTTACTACTTAAGTTAAACATCTTAGGGCCTGTTTCAGTAGTATCAAAAACAAAAGCATACATTTCATTACATTTTTAAAAATTGTAAGGTGTCTTGTGTTTTAACGAAATGCACCATGTCCAAGCAGTAATGTCATGCCATAGTTGTCCATTGAGGTCACTGCACTTGTTCTTGGACCTAACATTATCATCAGTTAAGATCAGAACCCTCATATCTCCAAAATGAATCCAAACCCTAGTTATAACAAACCCGTATTCTCAATAACACAACAATGCTCCTTCTCACCTAAAGCATCCATTGGAACTACAGTAGTTATGTGATTTCACAATAATTATTACTTCATTGGATAATTTGCAACTTCTGTGTTGAAACTACAATTGATTATAGAGCTGTTTGTCTTAATTTTTCACAACTGTTAGCTAAAAATGGCCAATTTCAGAGATACTAGGGTTCTCTTCTGAACCGTGTAACATCCTAGTCAGTGACTAGCCTCATAAAAGGCTCTCATGCACTAAAAACTGATGATTTATTTTGTTGATTCAAATTTTTTCAGCTCAGATTTATGAGAATATCAAAATATGGTGACTCAGAAAGACTCTACTGTAATAATACGAGGGTTGATCCAGAAATAAGGTTCCCATCAATTTTACAAATAGACAACATTGTTTATTCTCATAGTAATGTACATCGTTGGAAAGAAGACACTTTGCTCTATTTTTCGACATAATCACCATCTTTTTTTAGGCATTTTTGTAGACGGTGTTCCAATTTTTGTATCCCTATGTCATAGAACTCCGCCGCCAACCCGTTGAGGAAGCGTTTCACCCCGTCTTTGACTTCATCATCGCTTCGGAAGCGTTGGCCACCCAAGTGTTCCTTTAACTTCGGGATCAAGTGATAATCGCTAGGCGCGAGGTCCGGACTGTACGGTGGGTGACAGTCCACCCAAAGTTTCTCAAAAGGTCCTGGGTTTGACGGGAGACGTGAGGTCGGGCGTTGTCGTGAAGCAGCGTTACACCGCACCGGCTGTCAGTCGTCCTCGCCGGCGGTTCTGGATAGCTCGCCTGAGTTTCCTTAGTATTGCACAATAACTGTCTGAGTTGAATGTTGTCCCAGGTTCCAGGTTCCAGGTTCCATGAAATCGATCAGCAGTATCCCCTTACGATCCCAAAATACACTGGCCATGACTTTGCCAGCAGAAGGAGTTTGTTTGAACTTCTTTGCAACTGGTGACCCTGAGTGACGCCATTGTTTGGAGTTTTCTTTCATTTCGGGAGTGAAATGAAACACCCACGTTTCGTCTCCCGTAACAATGGAGTCCAACAATCCTTACGGAACGAATCTCGCACTTGGCGGGAGCAACAATGAGCACCTCCATTTCGGACGGCTGCTGAGCCAAGGCTGAGCGGCGCAGTAAAGCGCGGCCAGGCGGAATCGAGAGTGGAGGAACAGCCGCGCACAGCGGTGTTGCTGGATTTCGCCTATCACCTTCCCGTGCGGTTGGAGCTCTTTGTTAACCTTACTTTTGGATCAACCCTCGTATGTTGTAAACTCAGATAGGAATTGTGTGTAAGTACTTAAATACTGATAAGTAGCAAACGAGATGGTCGAAAGGTACTACAGTGGAAGCAAACAGCATCAACTATAGAATATCAACAACTGATGGAAAAAATGATTGCTTGTATCAGTGAGCAAGCTGACAAACGAATATGAAGGTTATAGAACAAATTTAGATTTAAAATTCCAGAATTGGAACACTCATTTCACTGTGGTTCTTTCAGGAAAATCAATTTAAATTTGCCTCAAATTCACTTGAAAACACAATAAAGTGGAACAGTTATTAATGCATTATATCTCCAATGCACTCGCTACTTCATTATAATTTATTACTTACTATATGGCTTACGCTATACAAATGAAAATGGTGTGCGCCAATCCCTGCCAGCTCTTTGTGCATTGATGTCGCACTTGTCAGAAAAAAGAAAGAGAGCATAGATTTCCTGCAACTATTCCTGGGAGGTGCGTGATTGATCATCAATGTTACTTATCAATTAAAACCTCATAACTCAATAACTATTTGTCGTAAAAAACATGGTTTTTGTACAGCTAGCTTCAGAGACATTTCTGCTTTCTCATGGTACATCTGAAAATTTTGGTTTGTGTATAGTTTTTTGCTGTGCAATTGATCTGATCTGGGCAACATTGCCTCTCTATTATGTGTTACTTGCACAGGTGGTACCCATTAAAGCTCCACCCAATTTTCTTTCATAGCGTGAGCCGTATAGTAACTAGATTTCAAGGAGAGGACTCCCTCTCATCCTCAGCTATGTCCAACTACCGAACTTCCATCTTGTACCACCTGATGTCGCTGCTACGATTTAAAGAGTTTTCCATTGAAGCCTAACACATTCTCCCCTGGGAGAAGCTGATTTCTTTGTTCCTGTACACGTATCAAAAGTTTTGCAAAATAAAGTTTTAGTCTTACACCCGTTATGAGAGAAATATTCTTTCCTGAGAGAGCATCGATTCTAGTGCAAAATGCTCATGCCAAATTCCTATCTGGCCTTGGCAAAATCAAGTCATATTGCGAGCAATTTAACATCAATGTCCCAGATGATTACAGCACTTGCTTTTTGATTGTCCTGAATTTAGAAGATCATGATGTACTCTATATACTATTACCTGAACTTTTATGAAAAGGGACTCGTAAAACCTCTGTTTCATATTCAAAAAACATTATTGTTATTTTATATAAAAGTTCTTCACAGGCTAACAGCCGAGTCAAGGGTTTAAAACACTCCGAGCTTTCGGACTCCATCTCTGAGTCCTTCTTCTGGGAAAACTGGTGAGAAGGCGGAAGGGGCCTGTATATATAGCCGGAGCAGTTAGTGCGTTCCAGCCAATGGCAGCGTCAGAAAACATCGGAATCGAATTGCTGTTTAAAATTCGCTGTTTAAAATTCGCCGAGAAAAATTCAAACCTTTCATATTATTGTTATTCTCATTTTCTTATATTCATCTACCGCATCTTTAATAAGCTTTCATCATGATGTTCAATCTGTTGTAAAATTATATGTAATTGTTAAACTATAACCCTAATATGCTAATTAGCATTAATGCAGAATAGGCTTCTCTTCTTTTTTTTTTTATTCTTCTTTCTGAAACTTCAATAGCAAGTGTTACACAGTGGACTGAGTTTTCTAATTCTGATACTGTACACTAACCCTCTTCATATAATATTCCCTTTTTTTTGCAGAATATTTTGCATTTTCATTTACAGGAGATGAGGTTGAAAGAAAGATGTCAGGGAGCGATAAGAGACCAAGTTCATCTGTGGACGTGGAGGAACCTGATGCTGGGATTCGTCCACCTCCCAGACGGCAACCGAACAGAGTAAGAATACGATATCTTTCCTTTACAATTAAACATTTTATGTGGATAAGGATTAAAATGTGGCTTGTCTTAGTAAAAATATTTATCACTTCTGCCTTGGGAGTGTGGGTCCAGAATACTAACATAATTTTCATTTAAAGAGAGAAAGAAGAGAATTATATAATATAAAATTATCACACGAAGGTTATAGAATGAAACATTATCACATCAGAAGATCCGTTACAAATAATTTATCAAAAGTACAAGTAATGGTGTATGATTCTTAGCAAATCTTTTAAAATGTCCATGGCAATGAAACTTAAAACATATCAGTATTTGGCACATGTGCTGTTCTTCCATTTCTTACACCAAACAGCAAGCCAATTCTCTTCAGGTACATTATAGATGTGACTCAGGTAGTGGATAGAGGGTTCATAACGTACCGAGATGGATCTCTTTTCTAAATTGACTTCATTTGCCTAAGCACAGTCAACTTCATATCAAATGCTTGGTCCAACATGTTGGTCTGAAATTACATTTTAATGTAGGAATATTATATTTATATTTTATTTTATTTATACAATCTTTCAGCACAACACAATCCCTCAATTCCATTGTGTCAAACACAGTTAAAAGAATTTTTTTTAAAATTATTTCTAAAACAGTGGATAAAAGTTAAATGTTGAAACACACGATGTTTCAAATCTTCCCTAGAGTCTTCCTCAGAAAGCACACTACACTAGACTGCTCATAAGGAAGCTTGAATTTCGTCATGGTAACTCGTTTAACGTTTTTATCGATGATGTTCAGACTGATTATAAGGAAGCTTGAATTTCATCATGGTAACTCGATAAAAACGTTAAACGAGTTACCATGACGAAATTCAAGCTTCCTTATGATCAGTCTAATTGTCTACCGGTAGAACGACAAACGTCGAATCCGGTAGACTCTTTTGTAATTTTTCTTAGTACAATAAATATCATATCATATCATGATCAGTCTAATGTGGTGTGTCACCTGAGGTGTGGTGCACCACCTGAGGAAGACTCTAGGGAAGAGTTGAAACGTGTGTTGTAACTTTTATCCACTGTTTTAGAAATAATTTTTAAAAACATCTTTTAATTGTATGGACATGGTGTATAATAGATGTGCCTTGAGTCTTTCATGGTATTGAGAATGTATAATGGTTTCCCAGGCTTCCAACCAGGTGAGTAAGAGGATTGATTCCGAAAGCTCAGGGTTTTTATAAAAAAAACAATACAAAATTAACATTTTCATTAAGATGACGGGACAGCCAAAGAATACAAAAATTTCTGACCCATTCAAAACAGTGCGTATGGTCAGCTTATTCATTACCCATACATGCTAAAATGTTCATGATCATTTTATTTCCTTTCTGTATATAGAAGCAACGGATGAATATTATGGAAAAACTATAAAGAGGCTTGCAATTTGTTAAAAAGAGACAGGGTTTTATCAAACAATCTATACATCTGTAATATATGTCTGTGTAAGTTTATTTGCTTTACACACATGTAAATGTTATCAGATATTCAGAACCACTATAAATCACACATTTGTATTCTTATACATTAAATACCTAATATTTTTTAATGCTAAATAACTACTGTATCAATTAAATTTTTATTTTTTATTTTTATGGATCAGATTTTTAAGGATCCACCTAAAAAATAGAAATTGAAACAGTGAGACACTCGTTAAATTGAGGAGCACTTGTTTGAGTATGATGATGGTAACAACACAATTTTTTGTAACCACTTGGGGTTAAGGCAGGTAAAATGTCCCTCAGATTTTCACATTACTTATCATTTTTAATTAAAGCTTTAATAATACCTTGACTTTCTAGGGTTTCTAAACCTAATGTTTCATTCATCGTGTTGTGAATTTCATCTGGGTTGATCTATAGAAGACTGGGACCAACTCAAAAGAACAACATAATGACCGAAACATTGGTTTTAAATCCTTCACTTAAGGGTAACCACCTCGGAATATGTGTGCAAGGCAAGTCCATAAACTAAGTTTCCCTGGGGCCGTTTACAGGAACAAAACACAATTTCAAGGAATTTATTGCAACAGACCCCAGTGAGTGTTCAGCAATTTTTCAACATATTCGCCACTGGAATTGAAACATTTGTCTTACCGTGGCACCAACTTTTAAATACCTGTGTCGTAGAAGTGTGCCGCCTGGGATTTGAATCACCATGTGACAACCACTTTCGCCTGTCTGTCATTCTCTGTCATTCTTTGTCATTTTGTGAGGCGTAGGAAAAGATGGAAATCACTGGGAGCGAAGTCCGGGCTGTAGCGTGGATGTTTAAACACCTCCTAGCAAGTTTCCTGCAGAAGTTTGGCTGGGAGGTATTTAAACATTCACCCTAAAGCCCGGACCTCACTCCCAGTGATTTTCATCTTTTCCTACACCTCATGAAATGACAAAGAATAACAAAGAGGTGGAGATGGTTGTCACACAGTGGTTCAATCCCAGGCAGCACACTCCTATGACACAGGTATTCAAAAGTTGGTGCCACGGTAAGACAAATGTTTCAATTCTGGTGAAGAATATGTTAAAAAATAGCTGAATGCTGGCTGTGTCTGTTGCAATAAATATTTCCTTGAAATTGTGTTTTGTTTCTGTAAACAGCCCCAGGGAAACTTACTTTATGGATGCACCTTGAACCTTAGAACTTGTTTCAAGAGCTGTTGCTTCCATCCTCAGCTGATCTCAAATGCTGAATGTTTTCTAGTCCTTGTGTTGGTTGGATGTACCTTCTGGTCAAACTGTCTGCTGCAGATTTTTTTTTTAAATTCATTAACTTTTTTTTATGAATACTTTCTCCCAGATTATTAACACCTTAGTCAACAATTGCAGGACTTTTGGGAGAAAGGGCAGAGGTAGAACAGGAAGCCACATTACTAAAGGCAGTAGAAAGGCCACTAGTTTGGAAGAAAGTATTGATAAAAAAAAGTGAATTAATTTTGAAATACCAGCAGAAGGCGATTTCATCAGAAGATATATCTATTCATCACAAGAGGGATTGCAAAGCATCCAGCAGCCTATATCAACTGGGAATGGAACAGCTCTTGAAACGTTCTAAGGTAGTTATGTTTAAGTGTAGTGTTTTGTGTGGTTCTAACAGTATTATGAAGGGATAATTTTTTTTTTCTGACTTGAGTCAGGTTCTATGTTCTTAGGTTATACTTTATTTATAATCAGGCTACACATTATACAGAGTGTAACAAAAAGGTACGCCAAAACTTTGGGGAAACATTCCTTGCTTATAGAGGGTGAAATTATGTCATATGAACACTGCTCCGAAAATACTTCATTTCCTTTTAGAGCCCTTTTTCTACACCTACACCACTTAGCAGAATATTAAAAAACAGAACTATGTAAAATATAAAATCATAAGAAATGTTACTCAAAACAGAACTGTGGATAACAGAACATCAACTGAAATGTTCAAAATGTTCTTCGTTAGCATGTATACATCTGTCAGCCCGCTGTCGCATAAACTCCCTGATGCTCTGATGTATCCCTGGAGTATCTCATATTATCCTGCAGCCTTGCAAAATATGAGGACGGGGAGTCTGTAAATCTTGCACTGGTGTTGCATACACAAAAGTTTTTAAATACCCTCACAAATAAAAATCTGATGATTTCAGGTTTATGAAGTTCAAGGAATTAGTCCACATCATCTTATTCATTTATCACAGAACCATCTATTCAGAAACTGACGAAGAAAGAAGTACATTTTTTTTTAAGTAATGATGGAACTTACACAGTGAAGTTATTACATTTTTTAAAAAATAATGTGAATTGACTAACACACTTAATTACTCCACTTCCCAAATTTTTTGGTAGAACAGGTTTTGCATGCCTTCGCATGCATCCTCAATGAGTTGACAAGTAGTTGAGAATGCATGCAAATGCATGGGAAACATGTTCTACTATCCTGTCATATTCATAAACATGTTTATAAAATAAAATTTAAAAAAATAAAAGCTCTGTACTTTTATCCATTGAGATGATGTTACAGTGCATACGGTCCCACCAAACAGTCACCAATAATGCCGGCCCAGAGTTGTAGTCAAAGGGCTCTAACCAGGAAATAAAGCATTTTTGGGCCCTTGTTCATATAACATAATTCTATACACACAATTCTATTCTATACACAAGGAATGTTTCCCCAAAGTTTTGGCCTACCTTTTTGTTACACCTTGTATTATACGGGACAACCATTGGTGTTTTTTATTAAATTCTTTTTCAAGTTAACTTGCAGCCTTATCTTGAGATCGGGTACTTCCCAATGGATTTTATTTTTGTCTGAAGACAAATAATTTGCCAGCAAGTAAATTCAAACCTTCTTTCAATTTCTTTTCTCAGGGCGAAGTACAGCTTCAAGTATGCTACGATAAGAAGGCACATATACTTTATGTTATTGTGAAGAGAGCAAGAAACTTAAACATATTTCAGGATGCTCCGCCTGACCCTTTGATTAAAGTATACCTTCTACCTGGCAGAAAGTAAGTGGTTTCTCTTCCAAACTGCAGCATCATCCCACTAAGAAGCAACCATTTATCTTGATCGTTTCCGTTGTTTGTTGAATGTGAATTCCTCGTTTCTATGTTGGTTTTGTAGCTTTTGCAAGATATGAGAAGCAATGTATTTCTTGCAGGTTAGTTAAGATTACTGCATCCAGTGGTGTAGTCAAAAATTTTAACAGGAAACTTATAGCGAAAGCCATATTTTAACTTTTGCCCTACACATAAGTAATTAATATGAGACTTTTATTAATAAAATTATTTAATTTCTACAATCAGTTTAGCAAAGTCTTTTGCAGATTTCAATGTGAGGTACGCATTTGTACCCATAATTGGGAATCAAAGAGGCATATTACTATAGACGTGTCTTTTATGATTTTAAAGGATGAAATACATTTCAGTGATAACATTTGTTTGCAAGGACTGCAGTAAAACTTACACTGAAGCTTGCACTATTTTGATTTGATAGTAAATAAAATCTTCTTCAAGATCTGGTTCATTCTGTCTAATAAAAAGAACTTCCTAAAGAGCCTTTATTGTGCCACCAGAACATTGTACTTACTCTCGAATTGATTTTTAAGTCAATGGATGAATTACCAAATGCATTAAATAAATAAATATGTAAATTGGCAATTAGATAAATAGACAGATAACCTAAATTAAGGGATTGGAGACTTTTAACGAGTCTGCCTTGTGAGCAGGTAGGTAACCCAAACAGCTCCACCACGAGCTGGACTTGTCCTGCGTTAGATGTTATTGCATCTTTCCTTAGTGTGCAGTATGCCTTCAAACGAGAATAAACGCATTCCTAATGATAAAATAGAACAAGTACTAAAAGATGTTCTATGCAATGAATTATCATGGAGCAATTATTCAAGTGATGAAATGCTAAACAATGATAACGTAATAGTGCGCAGTAGTTCAATTTTACTTATTAGCTTACTCATTCCCATTTTTATTATTTTTGTTTATTTGCAGCTGTTGTGAACTACTCTTCGTGTTTATGTTTCAATCTATTGATTGACAACACCTGTAAAAGCAGGTTTAAGAAACATCCCTCTTTCAAAACCTTGAAAGTAACAAATGATCATGGGCGTACAGTAAGGGGGGTTCAGGGGCTTGAAACCCCTCCCGAAATATCTGCAATATTTCGAAGATTATAAATCATGGAAGAAATTCGGTTGTTACATATTTTACAATTTCGTACATATCAAAGCATTATTTAAGATTTATCATAATTTATTTAAGGTTCAAATTTTAAAACCTCGTGGTGTTGATAGTTTTTCAGGTTAATAACAGTGATGTATTACTAGTAAACAAAAATCCCTTCGGAATCTGTCAAACGACAACTCTAATACTCCCGCCGAAATCCATCAACCTGTTTGTAAAGCCAACAGTAATCAAGAGCTCATCACAAAAATATCATGAAGTAATCGGGATTAATCGGGTTTTTCCATCAGTGGATTTACATATGACTTTAAAAACGTGCCCCAAACATCATACAGTAGTATGATAATTTTTCAAAAGAAAGTTTTTATTTATAGACTCTAGCTTAACGAGAAATGGATAGAAATTCAAGAAAAACAGTTTCAAAGACTGAGCTGCATATTAATTTATTACAGTGTATTAATTATCACAATACAACTGTTTAGTAATTAAAAAAAAGTATTAATTCACAATGTACGCAAGGACATGGAGCTAAGACGACTTTACATTGAACACCTCCCGAACAAAATTTCACCGTACGCCCATGCAAATGATAGCAATCTGTAACACAACAAAGAGGGTGGTTGGCAGACCACATTTCTCTGCTATTCATAAAAATTCAAAATACAGAAATACTCATAGGGGTGACCAAACTACATGAAACATATCGGAGATAGATCAAAGAACATTTGGTGAATATTAAAGTTAAAACACCTGGGCAAATCTACCAGTCAGAATGTTAAAACAGAAGGTATACACATAGAAGCTAGTAAGTAAACTCGAGCACAGGATGTATGGCATATACCTGGGTATAACCCTTGTCTACACCACTGACTGCATCCATAAATAAATTCCAATGGGATAAGTAATTACTTATTATGTACTGGTATTAATCATAAAATTTAATAGTAACAAAATTACCAAAATGTACCCCCAATATTCCACCCAGACTTTCAAAATTTGCATGCTTATATAAACATTTTGATTCTTCAGTGACATTATAAGACTCCAGAAGTAGGCGTACCCCTATTTGTGTACCAATAAATTGATAATATAGAATTGATATAGCTAACATTGTGTGTTGCAAAATTTAAAAAATAGGATTGTTTTAAAATGTTCTTTCTTAGTTAGGATTTGTTTTATAGAAATCCAGTATCCAGTATTCAGCCTTCTTTTTTGTGTTCTGAGTATGGTACTTTCTTTCTGTTTGATTTTGAAAGTAATTCATTTTCTTTGTCCAACTTTAGCACTGTATTATAATCACTATATTAAAAAAGCTTTGTAATGCAGTTCTTTTTACCTTGGTAAATCCAGACAGCCTTTTTGCACAGGAATAAATAATAACATATTCTCCTCCAGCACCACATTTCAGAACTTTCCAGGTACTTCTTCTCCATCTTTAGTATGCCCTGACAGCCGCGTTACATGGCGTTTACAAATATTAGTACCACGTAATAGTTATATAGTTAGAAAGTAGTTTTGTAAATAATTAATTTCATTCTTGTATCCAACTTTAGCGCTGTACTAAAATCTCTAAATTAAAAGATACTTTTGCAGCGCAATTTTGTTTACCTTGATAAACTTTCTGGACAGCCATTTTAAGGTGATATTTCCACTTCTTCAGCAGAGTGAAACAGCTGTCCAGAAAGTTTATCAAGATTTGAAGATCAATGAAAATTTAAACTGGAAAAATCATATTGAATATATAGTACCAAAACTGAGTAGTGCATGCTATGTTTTGAGATATTTTACATATTACATATTTTACATATTGTAAGAAAGTTTTTATTTTGCAAAAGAAGGCTTTACGTACTATAACTGGGACACAAAGAAGGCAGTCATGCAGAGCCATTTTCAAGGAGCTAAAAATCCTACCTTTGGCTAGTGAATATCTTTGGCAAATATTAAACTTTTGTAATAAACAACATAGATAATTTCGAAACTAACTCTGACCTACATAATAACAACACTAGAAGGAAATTATATGTACATATTCCCAGGCCAAATCTCAGCTGTTATCAAAAAGGGGTTTACTATTCTGGAATTAAATTTTTTAACAAACTTCCAAAAGAGATTTAAAAAAATTTACTAACAAACCAAAACAAATGAAATTATTGATTAAGAAATTTTTAAATGCATACAGCTTCTACTCTGTTGATGATTTTAAGACAAATAATATGTTAATAGTTTATAAATGTAATTCTGTTTAATGCTTTGACAAGTTCCACATCCTATAGTCATCAGACTTTTATGGGATCTATGGAATGCTTTCTTACTTTACTTTTACTTTTACTTTAAGGTGAATAAAATTACATCACAAAAGTATCTTTTAATTTAGTGACAATGAATTTATTTTGAATCCATACTCAAGTAAGTGTTCCTTGCTACACTACTTTTACAAATGTTGCCATAAAACTTTACTATGAATCTCTCCCTTTCTGCAAGTATTGATGTTCATTTATGTTGTGGTTGCTGTTGTTTTCTATGTCTTGAAATCATGATGGCCATGTCTGCAACATTATGGCCAGAGCATGTTTTCGTTATTCCCTGAATTGGGTATTATGTTTGTCACTTGCAGTGTTATTCCTCGAGGTAACCCTTTCTACCCACATCCAGCAATGTCTACCTTTTCATTGTTACTACTATCATTGTTATTGTTAATGTTATATTATGGTGATCATTTTTATTGGGATTGTACCTTTTTTCCAATTGGCTTTGAACTATTTCACGTTTTGCCTTGACATCTTCAGAGGGATGTTAGCATTTAACTAATTAGACTGTCTGACTCATAATTATGCCTCTTCCTACGCACGGAGTGGTATGCCTTCCGCCATGAGATCCTGTTCTCTTCCTTGAGATGTTCCCCTTTGCCAGTGGGTTTCTATATTATGTAGGCTTTCATTTCATTTTTGTTATTAAATGCCAGAATGGTACGGTACTTTATGAGATTGTATGGTGGACAGAAAACTGTCTGTCCATCTACCTGTCTTTGTGTCTGTATGCACGATAACTCAAATATGCTTTATTGGATTTTCATGAAACTTCGTATATGCATTTATAACATCCATGGGAAAAAGCCTATTGATACTGAACCAAATCAGTTCACCGGTACCAGAGTAATGCCCAATTTAGTGCCTATTTTATGGTTGTATATCAGAAAGAATTTATCAAATGCAAATCAGTTCTCATGAAAACATATTGTTTGCAGCATTCATATATGCAAATATATATACAGATAGTTGTAATACAGATAGCTTTGACAAATAACACTACCCATATATTCCTTCACATGTGCTTATCAAACTAGACCTTTGCTCTTCTGCTTAATGAATCGATCTGGAGCTTAACTCTGAAATTGATAACAAAAATAATCATAATTGCAATTATCACTGATTAAATAAGAGCATTCTGGTACTTTGTTACATCAGTTTACCTGATTTTATTTCAATAGAAATACAGAAATATGGAAACAACTTTAACAGAAAAAAGAACCATAAAGAGTCCATAGAATGTGAATTCCAGCCATACAAAAAACACAACCCTACACAATATGGAAACCCATTGGCAGAAGTAGAGAAGAGAACAGAATTCCATGGAGGATGCTGACCATTTCGTGCATGGGAAGAGAGATAAACTAAGGTTACCAGACTCTCCATTTCCAAAGGACAGTCCCTGAATTTATCTTTCTGTTCCCAGACAGAATTTGCCCCTGGGTGTTTGTACGTGTGTCTGTCTGTCTACCTTTCTGTGAGTGAGCATAGCTTGAGAAAGGAAAATTGTACCCCTACAAAGTTTTATATTTGAAATAGATATCATCTGGGGATGTGACTCTAAGATTGGCAACGATATTATCTTATTTTTACTTTACATTAAGAAAATTCCGACTTTTGTGATTTGCTCGAAATCAGTATATTGTTGCATACTCTGAGACAACTGAATATGTATATCCTACAATAATATGCCTCTTGTTCGATATCAGGATAAAAAAGTAAGAAAATTATATTTCCCATACTTAAGGTGGAAATGTGACTATCATCAGATTTTGTTTGTTTGTTTGTTTTAGGTCAAATGTGAACTTTGATTTAACGTATATAGGGTAATTAATAGTGCAAACTGAAACAATTGAAAGTACCGTCTCGGTTTGAGCTATTAATCATGATGCACCCTCTGTAGTTAAGTAGATAATCATTAACAAAATCCTGTGAATCTTTAAATGTTCATGTATCAGTTATTGATATGCAAATGGTTTTATGAACATCTGAAGTTAATTCACTAATAACTACGTACAACGATTTCCTAGATTTATGTTATCGGTGCAATTAGTTGCCATGACTTATGAAGCAGCTGCCAAATAACTCACATGTTTGCAGATGCCTCAAACAATTCTTATGTTCTTATTTATGCCTAGTCAGTGGGCTTGAACATCTGGAGAGATTTGCAGCTACATCAAACAATGTTGAATGTTTACAGTATGGAGAATCAGCGTCGGACTCGTTATTTTTCGAGGACATGTGATCCCGAGTGGAACACAACGATGGTGTATGAGAATGTTGCACCTGAAGAGCTCAACACTCGCTACCTGGAGGTGACTGCCTGGAACTACGACGTCTATCATCCCAACCATTTCCTTGGAGGTGTCATATTAGACCTCTCAGGTAAGTTGTTAAGCTTTAGGGTGCAACAGATCTAGAAGAAGTGTTACGAGGATTGTGTGTTGGTTTGCACTAATACATTGTACAGAGTCCGGCAGAGAAACCTAACGGTTTTTAAATTGAAATTACGACAAAACTGTATTGTTTGCGTACATTATTTTATTTTAGAATTACCATACATCTCAAAGTATTTTACCTACATCAATTACTTTTTGAAAATTGTATTCCTACTTCAATCCACAAAGCTAAATAAGCCCATTGCATCAAAATTATTATTATGGTTTTGTGAAAAGTTGGAATCAGCCGAAACTTCGTAATGTCGTAACTCATTTTAATTGTGAATTATTTTCCACCTTCAAGCACTAGTATATTTTATATTGATATTGCAATAATAGGATGCTGACGGAGAATTTCTAGACAGTTTTTGTACCTGTTTATTTTATTTTATTATAATAAATACACAATAAAATCTAAAAAGCATATGTTGAAGAAGAAACGTCAGGTTAAAATCTATGTACAAAAGTATTCTTCTACCAACAGTCACAATATTAAAATTAATCAGGTGAATTTCCAGTGGTTAAAAATATACACGAATGTTGAAGAAGAAACGTCAGGTTAAAATCTATGTACAAAAGTATTCTTCTACCAACAGTCACAATATTAAAATTAATCAGGTGAATTTCCAGTGGTTAAAAATATACAAGAATATAGTATGTGCACTGTTTTTTATAATATTAAAATTATCGTCAATAGTTAAAAAATGTACAAGAGTCTATTCTTCCTTTATCAATCTCATCAATAAAATTGTTTTTTCATTTATCTTAACTATGTATACACTGTTTTTTATGAGTTGATACCACAGTGGTACGGTATATATGTAGATTCGTAGTATGGATTTTCTAGAATTCTTCTGTCAGCAGTCATTAAACAATATACTTTTGTACATAGATTTTAACCTGACGTTTCTTCTTCAACATTCGTGTATATTTTTAACCACTGGAAATTCACCTGATTAATTTTAATATTGTGACTGTTGGTAGAAGAATACTTTTGTACATAGATTTTAACCTGACGTTTCTTCTTCAACATATGCTTTTTAGATTTTATTGTGTATTTATTATAATAAAATAAAATAAACAGGTACAAAAACTGTCTAGAAATTCTCCGTCAGCATCCTATTATTGCAATATCAATATAAAATATACTAGTGCTTGAAGGTGGAAAATAATTCACAATTAAAATCGTATTACCAGCACTAGAGGAACAAAATGAAATTTATCAATGGATCGTAACTCATTGTCACCATTACATCTCGGGCTTGTGCATTCAAGTAAAAAACAATTGCCACCCACAACAGTATGGTATTCCAACATGGAATATTCTCATTTTGATGAATGTTGAAATGGCGGCGAAACTCATGCAATCTTGTTTACACGCAGGTTTCATAACTTAGTTTTCCAATTGTATTTTACTTGAATGCGCAAGCGCGAGATGTAGGCCTACTGGCGACAATGAGTTACGACACTGCGAAGTATCGGCTGATTCCAACTTTTCACAAAACCATAATAATAATTTTGATGCAATGGGCTTATTTAGCTTTGTGGATTGAAGTAGGAATGCAATTTTCAAAAAGTAATTGATGTAGGTAAAATACTTTGAGATGTATGGTAATTCTGAAATAAAATAATGTACGCAAACAATACAGTTTTGTAGTAATTTTGATTTAAAAACCATCAGGTTTCTCTGCCGGACCCTGTATTTATTAGTTACCCCCGTTATTTATTGGTCAATAGCCTAAACACAGAACTAATTACTTTTACTGACTCTTCCATAAAGTCTAGTGTGACTGAGGGAGAGTGGAATGTGCAAATTAATGGAAAAATGAAGTCTGTGTGATACTTATACTATTGTTGCTAAAGAATTTATTTACTATAATTATTTCAAAGTATTATAATAAATATCTAATATTTATGTAATTAATTACCTTCACATATTACATTCAAATAATTAATTATAATATATTATATCATCTATTGACTCCTAATAAATAAACTACCTTCATTTATGGAAATAAACTAATTATTTTCACTTCTCTGGTGTCTTCTCACCAGAGAAAAGTGAATGATAATTCAAGATAAATGAAGGATCTCAATGGTATTCAGAACTGAGCTATCTGTAGGCCTAACTAATGAAAGAGTAAGAAGGGTTCGTGGTGTTCATTGCGGCAAAAATTTATATATAATCAAAGATTAAGACATTACAATCCCAATTTGCTTTAATTTGAAAATGTTACTGTTAATTTATTTCAGACCCAGGTGTGGTGGATGAAGAAGCTCGATGGTATCAACTCCAGGATGATCCGATGCTTCAGGCCTCTATCAATAGCCATAATTCAGGTATGTTTTAGTTTAATATTTTATTTTGCCAAAATAATATTAATAATATTAACCTTACACTTTTCCTTCAGCATAGCTCTAGGTAGCCTGTCCTCAAAGAGGGTTTGCTTCTTCCAGAAGGTATGTAAAGACAATTTTCTAGTTTTCAGGACCTGTGGACCCACTGGCGATTTAGGTGTTTTATGCAAGTGAAGTCGAATGAATGTTTTCATGAAGTAATAAAAACAACTTAGGACCAGTTTTGCATTCTTCATACTATATGTATTTTGCCACATAACTTTTCTAACTAAGGCTATCATTTTTCAATACCAGTACTAGCGATGGGCAGAATCGAATAATCTGTTTTGAATGATATAAAGAATTGAAAGATTATTTGAATACAAAAATTCTCAGGTGGATGCAGGATCCAAGAACTTCTTGTTATGTGAGATATGAGATGTGAGAGAACTACTAAAGCTGAGAAATCAAATAGTTCGGTTTTAATATTACCAGGAAAATAGCCACCAGATGGCCAGTCAGATTCAGCTGATGATGTTGGGGATACCTATTGAAACAATCGTTCTGGCTAAATATACCTAATAGTGAAGTTAGTGTGCGTATCTCCTTACTCAATCTTGCTACAGATATCAAATAGGTATTCAAATGTGTATTTTAATTCAAATGGCAGCCCACAGCGCTGTTCTTGAGTGAAAATTTACATTGAAGACTTTTAATGTTTTTTGGCGGGCAGCTACTGGTTTAGATCGTGTAACTTCTTCAGATATGATACAAACCCAGAAATAAAAATGTCTTCAGTATTTTTAAATGGATTTATTGACTAATTTGGAACAATTAAAAACAATGTTGAGAGCTTCATAATAATGACCACTACTCAGTTTCCTTTCTTCGAACACCAACAGCTAATTTCTGATCCGCATACAAGCACAGGCTACAAGACAGAAATCGAATAGCCAATGAACAGATCAGTCGTGCACTAGAATCATTCATACCACAATTATCAACATAAAAAATTGAAATACATCCGAAAAACAAAAAATCCTACTTATGTCTATGAAAAAAAGTTTGTTGTCAAACTTTTAAGTTCCCAACATCATAAAAAAAAGTTACTTTGCTGATAGAAAAGTTTTGGGGTATGCATTCCCCAGAAAAAGAGCAGTGCCTGCATTTAATAACTGGTTTTCTTAGTAGAGCCACTACAGCTTTATTCAAGTAGTACCTCACAAGGTTGAGTGCACACTGTTCTGGACCAACATATCATGGAAAAATCTGAGGAGGTACTAGGGGTTGAGCCCAGGCTTCGACTTAATGCTATAATTAAGCAATTTCATCTTGCTGTGACCGTCGTGATTCGTGATAAAATCTTTTGTATATATAACTTCTATTCCGGTTATTTCAGAGCTAAGAAAAACAGGAGACATTAGTAAGACCGTGTAGTACAGGGGAAGTCAACTACGTCTTGTGATGACGTTTGTGGAGCAAGAGCATGCGGATCCCTTGTGTGTGACGTCAGCAAGAGCGCACGGTAGTAGGGGTGTTTAGAGTACGCTAGTGCTAGGTACTAGAGGACCTATTCACTTTAGCTTTGTGGGTAGAACAACTTCTGGTTGGAAATACGGAGCATTTTTCAAAGTTATTGCAAGTACGCGATCCTGATAGTGTTCTCTCTGCAGAACATGTGTTAGTTCTGCAAAACATTCTTCTTCAGTTCAAATCGAGGTTTCAGGATGTGGAAAACCTTTCTCCAATGTTTAAACTTTTTGCTACCCCATATTCAGTTAATGTCAAAGACGTTCCTTGCCGGTATCAGTTGGAACTGCTAAACTTACAATGCGACGATCTGTTAAAGGACAAATAGGCCTACGAACGTAAAGTGGTCTTGGGTAACTTTTACAGAAATTTCTCTGAAACCAGATTCCCGAGACTTGCCGCACGAATATTATGTAATTTTGGATCGACATATGTGGCCGAACAATTTTTTTCACTAATGAAACGTGCAAAGCTCAAATCAAGAAGTACATTGTTAAATCACAACCTAAATGTAGTCTTCGATTAAATATTGCTCAAACATTACATCCCAACATTGATAAACTTGTTAAAGAAAAAGAGACAGGAAAGTCAGAAAATTGTTACTGTAATCTTGTATCATCTAAGGTGCAGACAAGCTTGTATGGTAATTAATTCAGTTCATTTTTTTTATCATTTTTACTGTAGTGAATTATGTTAATTCAAATGATAGTAGCCTATTGTCTATTTTTGTCAAAGAACATAGATTTTGTGGAAACGGAATTGTTCTCACAGAATAGAAAAATAGAATTATTTATAATATGTTAAACTGCTGCGCTGTAATTAACCGATAAACTATCAAAAAAATCGATTGATGTTTCATTAACTCGGAAACACGTATTACGTAAGTTCTAACCCCCTAAATTCCCGCTGCCCGCAATACTAATGCCCCTCTCTTCCCCCCTGTTCACTGATGCCTACATTTCACATGCTCCTCGCAGAGATATAACGCGAGCAGTGAGAGCAGAAAGCAGTGACGTCACAGAGCAAGCTTCTGTCTTCCCCTGGTGTAGTATTTAAAGTGTGATAAATTTCTTTGGTCCTAATATGTTTTTATTATATGAGTGAGTGTTTTTTACATCACATCTAAGTCAACTGAACAAGTAAGATTTGGTGATGTGTTTTATTTAGCTTTACATTAATATAATATTTATTCCTATTTATCTCATATATTGTTACAAACTGGATTTTGCTGCAAAACATAATTATTTTCTTTTAAGGAAATATTATAAGGTCCTTTGATCATGTCTTCAAAACACTGTGGAAAAGTATAATATGTTTTTTTCTTTCTTAAACTAAAAAGGTAGGACTAAATTAATAATGTTTTTTTCACTGTTCTACTTTGCTTTTAACTTTTTTAACCAATTCTAGGTTGGGACTTTAATTGATAACCAAATAACCATACAGACATATTATCGTGCAGTAAATACATAAAATAAATAGACATTGAAGATGGTAGAAGAATAAGAAAAATAGGCTGATCATATGTACCGTTTTGAACAGGACTGTATCATTATTTTTGTATTTTTTGACAGTCCCATCATTTTAATGAAAATATAAATTTTGTAGGCTACCGTTTTTAATAAAAACTCTATTATACTTTAATATTGGTTCCTGTTAAACCATCAATAGCAGTCTTTTGTTCAGTGTGTATACAAACTAGTGGCTTTGATATTGAACGTCAATGGCTTGAATTTTATACTTTTTAGTTTGTTTATTTTTAAAGCTTTAAGTATATGCTTGCAATGTCAAAATGGCAAAAGTGCTGTTTTAAGGACTATCTCCAGAAAAAATTGGACATGAAATGTAAATTTTTCCCTTGCCTCATTTTTACCATCCCTATGTCATGTTCTTGACTCGGGGTAATATGGTCAGCCTAAACTCAAAGTACTAATAATTACTTTTTGTTCAATTTCCATAAAATGTTAGAAAGAGTTGTATGTTGTACTAAATCACTCATGTTTTTGTTATAAAGCTAAAACTAATTTATGTTTAAAATGTATAATATCTTTGTTTCAAAAGAATTCTTTATCAATTTGTCATTTTAACATCATTAACTATTTACTAAATTACTACCGGTAATTAATTACTACCTAAATTTTCGAAAGCTATCAAATTTTTTTAAGTGTACAATTTATTGGGCATACTTTTACCAAAATATCCATATATTCAACCTCCACATACAGAGATAATAATGATGTGTTGTACCGGTATTTCATTATCATCCCGAAGATGAAGGAACTCAAAGGCTTTTACCTGTTGGAGTGTTTTGACATGAATGTGAACATTTTGTTTCATTATTATATATTTTTATTCCTGTTTTTGAGAAGGTGGGCATGAAATAATTATCACATTTTTACAGCAAATTCCAGAATGTCTTTACCACATCACATTGCATCCTCGAAGGATACTCAACTCAAATAAGACCTGATTTGTGCACTCTTATAAATTTCTTTATCCTAAGTATGGGCTTTTCTCACTTCACATTTGGATACAGAATAAGAAGCCATATTGCAAAGAGCACGTATTCAGTTGTTTCAACCTTTTGCAAAACTTTATTGTTCACCAGGCAAGACTAAGTTTCTACAAACAGCGAGTGGCTTATAAGTATAATTTTTGCAAAAAAATTTTAGGTCTTAGTATAAGCACTTCATATACAAAATTTAAACAAAGTCGTTAGAGCCGTTTTCGAGAAAATTGCCAAAAAAAAAAAAAAAAAAAAATTCTTCATGTAAAGTGGCATTAAAAATAAGAGAAAGTCGTAGCCATCTTTGTGTCACATCCCCAGAAAATATCTAATCCAATTTTGTTTTAATATGATTTTTCATTCTGGAGCTAGGCTGTTTATAAACACACACATGCAGATATGTGTCTGAAAATAATGTTTTTGGTTCTTGAGTTTTGTCCATTCTGTAGCGATAATCTTAATGATTTATGTATAGCGTAGAGCTTTATCACTGGTACTCACTACTAAATTGCGGTATTTTGTTTACCTGTTGGAGCGCTTTCAACCGCATGGAGCGGCCATCTTCAGCAACTCAGTTGCTATACATAAATCATGGAGTTGCTGAAGAGTTGCTGAAGATGGCCGCTCCATGCGGTTGAAAGCGCTCCAACAGGTAAACAAAATACCGCAATTTAGTAGTGAGTACCAGTGATAAAGCTCTACGCTATACATAAATCATTAATGTTTCTGGATTCAGGAGACCTCAAAACTTGTATTTATGTCATTCTGGAGCTAGGCTGTTTATAAACACACACATGCAGATATGTGTCTGAAAATAATGTTTTTGGTTCTTGAGTTTTGTCCATTCTGTAGCGATAATCTTAATGATTTATGTATAGCGTAGAGCTTTATCACTGGTACTCACTACTAAATTGCGGTATTTTGTTTACCTGTTGGAGCGCTTTCAACCGCATGGAGCGGCCATCTTCAGCAACTCAGTTGCTATACATAAATCATGGAGTTGCTGAAGAGTTGCTGAAGATGGCCGCTCCATGCGGTTGAAAGCGCTCCAACAGGTAAACAAAATACCGCAATTTAGTAGTGAGTACCAGTGATAAAGCTCTACGCTATACATAAATCATTAATGTTTCTGGATTCAGGAGACCTCAAAACTTGTATTTATGTTAAAAACTCAACTTCAAATTTTGGGGTCAATCACATTACTTCCTTTACCGGTACCAAAGGTACTATAAGCAATTTACTGACATTTTATGCATTAGAACATATTTTCTTTACTAAATTTTATGTATTACCCCCTGTAAGAATAATGTGATAATGTCCTAAACTTTTGTTGCATTCACACTGAAAAATTTGCTGTGAAATCTGACAACTTATTTGTGACCCACCCGATATTACTTTGTTCCTACTAATGGATAAGGAGTAGAGGAGCATTGTCATGCTTAACGTGTTTGAATCCTCACGTATGAGGTGTCCGTCATAGGTTGGAAATCACTGCTGTACAAGATGATGCAATTCTTCAAACCTTTGGGATTGATATATCAGGTATGTCCTCATAGTATACTCTTCAAGATGATCAAGTGCTGCAGGTCACCATAATGTGTCGTACTTCAGGTATGTTGTCCGTCCCTGCTCATGTATCTGTTGTGTTTTATTACAGATCTTATTTAATCGTACTTTGATAAAATTTATTATATGTACATTAATTGCATAACCCTTACAAAGGAGCTTTAGTTGAAAGTATTTATTCAAGATTTCTTCAGCCCTTCTTTCTCTTTCTAGTATATTCCATTGCAATATCTTTATGAAAAGACCGCCGGCGTGGTCTTGTGGTTGCTGACTACAGATCCATCGGCCCGGGTTCGATCCCCGGTACCTCCTCGGATTTTTCTGAGGTAGGGAGGTCTGGCAGGGGTGCACTCAGCCTCGTTATTCAAATTGAGGAGCTACTTGATAGGGAAGTAGCGGCTCCGGTCATGAAAACCACCATTAACGGCCGTGGGTTTCGGCATGCTGACCACATGCCCCCCAATCCTGCCATCTGCCTGTGGTAGATGATGCGACGGTCGGGTGATAAGCCAAATCCCTCCAGGGATGTAGCGCCATGGAGTTAGTTAGTTAATCTTTTTGAAATTACCATAAAAATTGTCTTATTTTAATTTATCAGTAATGTTCACTGCCGTGCACTTTTGTTTCTTTGTAATTAATTGAAATTCTTAGTTCTATCCACTCCAAAATTCCATTCATTTTGCTGATTATTTCACTTTTTTCCCCTCATTTTTTCTCCTGGACTCAGTCATGGTGATTCAGAGATAGCATGCCTGCCTCTGAATCCAAAGGTCGTTGGTTCAAAACCAGCACAATCAATGTATTTTTCAAGCAGTCAGAATCCTGGGTATGTAGTTATCCAGGACGGAGTTTAAACCAAGGGTCCTATGTCATAGATTTATGGTACATTAAAGAACTAAGAAAAAAACTTAATGGTTCTGTATCCCTGAAGGAATTGGGCTACCAAGCGCTGTATCATCTACCATAGGCAGATGGTAGGATGGGGGGCGAGCGTACCAACACACATTCCTAATCAAGTAGCTCCTCAGTTTGAAAAACAATGCTATGTGTTCCATTCAGACTTCTCTACTGCAGGGGTTGAACCCGGGTCTATGGATCTGAAGCAGGTTGACATTAAAGGACACAGCCTAAATTACACCTTCTGGATAAATTCCTCGGTCCTTTCACATGCATATAATGCCTTAGCTTCCTCTAGGGGATTGTCAAAACGATGAGCTTACCACTCGCTCTCTGTCTTCTCTTGGTAAATAAGTGTTACTGAATTTGGATATGGTAATGTAACCTCCTTGCAATGAGGGTATGTTCATCAGTTCATCCATCCAGCTTCTAGACTATATTGAGTAAAATGTTCTTAAAACTAAATTATATTTATCCTAGCTACACAAAATATGCCAAATATTTTTAACAAAATAAAGTTCAATTAAAGCTCCTACAATAACATATTAACAGAAGAATATAATTTTTGCTTCCTTATAGCTTTCTGTCTACCCTGCTGTACAGAATATTATATTTGTTTCTAATCTCCTACATTGATATGCTGAAGTGTTTAAGAGAATACTAACAAACTATGATTGCTGTTTTATATTGGGGGACCATTTTTTCAAAACTTGCTTTCTGGAAAAATTAAATTTTCAGGAGAGACAAAAACTAATTCCACTATAACTGAGAATATATTTTTCTTGGTTCCATTGATATTTTAGACCAATATAATAAAAACTACTAGAAGGAAGTATACTTACTCAGGAACGCAGCTATACAGCAAGGTCAGTCGTAAGACAGCTTTAGCAAAACTCGCTTTTTACAAAAGCTACAGTTTCATCAATTGTAGGCTATTTAAGAATATCCATAGTACTTTCAACAGCGAAATATTCACATTGCACATTTGATATCCTAATAGGCCCATTTTTATTTTGAATATAAAGTCATATTGTGGTCATTTTCATGGTCTTGGTCATATTTCGGTCATATTTATAATTTAACATCATATTTCAGTTATAAATTCGGTAAAAGAGCTCAATTGTGCAGTACGTGCACTAAATTGACGACTTAAATTTTTTCCAAAGAAGAGTCATGAATATTTTGGTTTTATTGCAAGTGAAACGTGAAGGGACACAATTACCTGTTCCTCCTTGTTGTTAACAACTTCCAAATATTTTCAGTTCACATTTGCAGTGGTATCTGGAAACATTAATAGATTAAAAGTTCATTACAAGTAAAATTGTAAATCACCTGTAAAATTGTTAAAAAGTGATTATCTGATTGAATTAATGTGATGTAATAATTTAGTGTCATTAAATCTTTTAAATTGGAAAATTTATTTTTAGAAAATACATTCTTTTATGTGGTCATCGCCCCAGTGGCATCATATGCCATCAAGATAATATGGCCATACCTAAGCCACAAACATCTGAAAACCCTAGATAGAGCTAAGTACAGATTTGTAAAAAAAAGCTCTACGCATCTCAAAGTTCACCCCAACCCAACTTGCTTACCAACTGGCGAGAACAGCATCTTTTATTGAAGATCCAATGGTCACCCACAATTTGGCACCAACCCCAGCCTCCACAAGGTTTATAGAGGAAGAACTCCACAAAACAGCTGAAATAAATCCGGAATTCTATCAAACCCCAGCCATGACCAACAATGAATGGAAGGAAGCGACTTTGAGTTGCGTCACATATACATGATGGGTGCAATACATGGGTTTCACTACTGCATTTGTAATAGGAAAGGCTTTCATGAAGTATCCAGTGACTGTACGTGTGAAATCTGTGGTCGGCATTGTTCACTGTATCACCTGCTTGGGTGCACGCTAAGAACACTACCGCTTTCTCACTACGCAAAAGACAGTGTTCTTGTACTGACTTAACATATTCAATCAGCCTGTACACATTGTGTTTATTAAATAAATTTAGGATTTTTTGTGTCATGTATGGTCATTTTAAGGTCATATTTGCAGTCACATTTTCCACTCTATTAGGTCATAATCCAAACCCTACTAATGATATTCTAAGGAGTTGAGTTTAGCAAAGACTAAAATAGACAGCGCACTATGGAATTCGTTTTGTCAAAATTAGAAGGCAAGTTTTTAAAATGACCCTCTTATTTGTTTATAAAAACATAAAAGTTTGCTTCCCAATGAACTATCCAGATATAGGTCTGACCTGATTTGAAAAACTGCATTTGGCTGAGTGGGAGAGAAAATTACTAAGACACTTACAGCATAGCATACCTGTAAAATAGAAGATAAAAAACACACACAAATACCACAAATATTAGAAAGAATCTTTAATTCTGGTTTCTGGGATCAAAAACTTTGCAGTGAATGTTGTTGCTTGAATGCTTAACTACATTTATATTAAATCGTAATAACTGTAAAAGTTATACAGTAAAACTTGTTCAAAGCGGAATCGTATGGGACCAAAAGAATTTTCCAAATTGGACAAGTTTCCGGATTACACAAAATACACTAGGCTACATAAGTGTTATCAATTACTGTACCATGCGCCACAAATGTGAATTTGTAATACTGTAATTAATTACAAACCTTAATTCCTGTACAGCAGATATTCTTCACTTTATTTTTATATACAGTAAAATACTACACTATTATTAATAATTAATAACACTAACACGATATAATTATGCAATTACTGTAGGCTAACTGTTTTCTTGCCTCATTATCCCTAGGTTTATTTCACTTTTGTCGCCACATATCGGGACATGGGCCCGGACAAAGGCAAGTTTTTAGCCCGCGCATTTACAAACCATTCCCACACTATTTCATTAATTTCTTCATTTCCCGTCTTCTTTGCTTTTCTCTTCATTTGTCCATTCCCCTTGATCCACTCCTCCCTTATCTCATCTTTGTTCTTTAAAGTTTCGTAAATTTGTGTTTTACCGCATTTGAAACGCAACATTATTTCGCGCACAGAAAGTTTGTCTCTCTCACTCCCGTCGATCACCTTCATTTTTTCATTGAGCATGAGCGATGCGTACTTTTTGTTCAACATGATGCTACAAGCAGTACAAGTCAACTGAAACTGAAACCTGGCGGAAAATAGTAAACAAAGCAGGTAGCAGATTTCTTGACTACTGGGTAAATTCCATTGTTGGCCGAAACATAAAGCCACCGCCGTGTATACTCTAACGGAACACTCAGGGCTGTACAATATTCGTGCTAAGAAGTAATGTGTTCACAAAGACGTGAATAACAAAATGTATTATTGTAATGCAGTAGAACATACAATGCTGCTTTTCCGCATTATAGAATAAATTGCTACTTACATCTTAAGATTTGCATTCCATTTCCGCGTTAAGCACGTTCCGTTTTATATAAAATATTGACATTTAAAAATGTATTGCGTGCGTCGGGACCGAAATATTTGTACGCTTTGGACAGATTTCCGGATTATACACGTGCCGCTTTGAACAAGTTTTACTGTACATAAATAGTTGTAAATAGTTTCCCAGAATTACAATAAGTAATAATAATTGCGAGTAATGTATGGATAATTTTTACATAATATACGGAATGACAGGTGTAGTTTCATTTTAGTAATGAACTACTACACAGAATTGAACAGTATACAAAATAGAAACATTTGAAATTACCACATTTTAAATTTTATTAAAAATTTTTTGTCAGTAATACTTTTACAAATTTTGTGTTTTTAAAACAATACTGTATTCTTTTTGAAGGGCATTTTTAACTTTTCTGGTATTATATATAATGAATGTATGTGTTTTTTGCATTTAATAGCTGATTGCTAGCAAGAATTAACTTTATCATACCAATATCGGTAACTTTTAAGTTCACTATTACTGTTCTTGTTCCTCTAACAACAGAATATTGTGGCTTGAAATTGTGTATTTTGTGTTATACCAGTATGAGCCCTATGTATCATCTTTGCTGTAATCATTTTTTCTAGTTTGCCTTCCCAAAGTACATTTTTGAACGCTCTGTATATTGAATTCAAAATATTTCTTAAATTACTAGTAAATATTTTATTATTCTTGTAGGATTTTAATATTTCTTCATTTTTTAGAAGTAATGTCTTATGAGAATAACATACTATGTGTTTTGCTTCTGCATTAAATCTGCATGCTCATTTAACTGCATAGAAAGTAATAAACTATTTTTATCCATTGCCTTAAAAATTATTAATGCATCATTATTTATAATAAAAGGGAAACGGATTATATAATTACATAGGCTTTCTCGGCTGGAATCTTGCATGTTAACTTGGTCTTCTGGGCTGCGGTCTTAGATTTTCTGAACCTGACGTTTTGCTCACATCTGTGGCATCTTCAGAGGTTGACTGTTAGTCTTGAAGAGAGCTCTCCACACGAATGTCGCTGGTATTTATACTGTATTGGTGGGGGAAGTTAATTGATTGGCCATAGGAATTTCTCTGCTTCTTCTTATTGGCTGATTTAAAGTGCAGTTTTGTTTTAAAACAGACATCCAGGTACTATTAACTTTCAGAGTCTTATCTGTATTATTGTTTCTCGGGCTTCCAACGGGGTGAGTTGGAGGTTTGGTTCCAAACTTTCGGCAGCTGGGAGACCACAGCCAGCTGTCTCCACTGGGAGATAGCTGCCGCAAGCTTGGAACCTAACTTCCAACTCACCCGGTTGGAAGCCCGAGAAACAATAATACATTCTCATCACCGGGAAAGCCTCTAGTCACACACTCATCTTATCTGTTGAATTTTCCCATGCTTGAAAATTCTATGGCTTCTGTCTGTAGATGTGGATAGTAACGCGTATGGTAGAAAGGACCTTCATCTCCTTTCTCCTTGTGAAATACCAGGTTCAAAAAACCTAAGACCCCAGCCAGGAAGACCATGTAAACCTGCCTGAAGCTGATTGCTAAAAAATAATTATTTTTTTAGTAAGTAAATTAAAGGTACTACAAATAAAGTGCAACAAAGGGACATGACTAATATTACTAATACTGAAACTTCAATGCCAAATTAAAACAGCATGTATTTTTAACATACCTTTATACAGAAACCTTGTCTTCCACTGAAATGATGTGGTAGAATGTATCGTTAACATCTTGTGTTTAAAGTTCTGGTGTTTGCTCATTGTATGTGAAACTGTTATCTTCCTGAGACTGTGCTTATTTGTATGCAACAATAGCTAATTTTGTGGTAATAATATTGTCATTGTGGAGTATTCTTTTAGACTTCTGTTACTAGAGAGATGAAGTCACATTCCCAACAATAGTTTAAGCTAATCTACAACTGTTTTCACAGGATTAAATTTGGTTAATTTATTAGGGCTTTATTTTAATAATTACAATTATCTATCTATAATTACAGTTCTATCGATTGAGTTTTATGTAATGAACAAGGTTAGGATTTTTAGAGAAATTTTCATTAGAAAAATGGAAAGAGAAAGGTGCCAAAGTAAGACTCGGTTTCTTTCAGAGGAGCTCTAATATGCCCTACAAAAAAGTCGCACCTAAAGGTCTTAACTCTGATTAACAAACAATTTGTTACTTAACAGTTTAACAAAGTTTATCGGGGATACATTGTTAAGTGTCAACATTATGCATTAACTTTGATTCATTAGAACTTGTGTTTCGAAGACTTCTCTGCCTCCATCCTCAGCCGAGATCCACGGACAAATTTGTCTCTTTGTCTTCAAGGTTGAATTTGAAAATGACATCATTGTCCTTAGAGGTGTAAAAATTTAGAAGTCTGTCTTTGTTTTTCTAGATGTGTAATTTTCCCCAAACAGTTAACCCTTTCACTGCTACAGACGTATATATATATCCATCAGCTTGCATCACTGCTGGTCATGCTACTAATGCATATATCCGATGTACCACTTAACATGCCAATAGAAGAAATATGTTCTCAGTGAGAGGGATTCCAAGAGTGTCATGATGTCATCTGTTGTCTACTTCCTGACATCAGTTCCCTGTTCTCTAAATTGGGTTGCCATCTGTAGCTATATATTTCAGGCAATGTATTGCACCATCCAATGAAACACATGGTATTTAACTCTGTGTTCTGATGACATGCAGTCTCAAGGTTGAGTAAATCAGTCTAAACTTCAAGAAATACTTGCTATGTTCTTGTTTCGGATGACACTGACAAATTATTTGTGATTGTTTGTGCATTTATGATTTTTTTTAAATGTGCAAATTAATTCAGCACCACCGGTTTGCACAGTGAATAATATGTTCGCAGTGAAAAGGTTGTCAAGTGGTTTCTGAACACATTTCAGTAATTTTGTCTCACTAGTGAAATCATGACCAGTAGACCAGAAATTCTAAGCCACACATGAGAAAATATTAAATGCCAACAGATAGAAGAAATTTTGCAGTGACTCATCTTTCTGGTCTACAGGTCACATTCAATTGTGAGACAAAATTACTAAAATGTGTTCAAAATCCGTTTCACTTAAATGTTTGGGAAAAATTATAGTAATAGTAATAGTAATAGTAATACTTTATTCATCCGTTATATCAAAGTACATTGATGTAGGATACGTCAATCTTAACCTAAGAAGAAATAATGAACTTATAATACAGATAATCTTAACATAAGAAACAACTTATAAAGTACTATACTTATGCACTACTTAATTCAGGGAGTAGCAAAAGATGCACTGTACTGTGAGTTGTGGATTAGATATTCTTCTATGGAATAGTAGCACCCATCCATTAAATAATTTTTGACAGCTGCTTTTTAAATTTCTTGACCAAGTACATTGCTTTGATGCCATTGGGGAGTTTATACCCTAGAAAAATTAAGATAGACTTCTAAACCCCTAAGGACAGTGACTTAAATTCCAAATTCATGCAACATGGGTGCCATAGAGACAAATTCGTCAATGGATCTCAGCTGAGGATGGAGGCACGGAAGCCTTTGAAACATATGTTTATAATTTATAATGTGAAGTTTAATGTTATAAAGTTTAATGTATAATTCACAGTTTTGTTGTATATTATCATTACTTATATTAGTGCGACACATAACCAAATTGGTCAAAAGAACTGTTCATGCCACTATATTGGTTTCATTGTTGTGTTGGTACCACCAGCCATTTCAAAAGGGCGAAGCAGTAACAACCGTGTGCCCATCTTCCCAACTGCCACTATGTCAGCAAATGCGCTCAGTTCTCACGGCTGTCATGGTGTGATCTGCTCCATTTTATAGCATCTTGTCTCCTCAATAATATGCAGGCCTTTACGACTTTGTGTCACCAGTAAGTGTGTCTAGCATGTCATCTGTCAAATGTCGTTCGTGAAATTACTGTGTTCAGTGGACCATTCTGTGTGCCTTTGCTGTTACCAAAACTGGGGCGAAAAAACTGATTGACATATTTGAGAAATGTTTGTTCACATCTGGTACTGTCACTTCAATGTTCGTAAATGTAAACTGCATTTAGCATTTACCTTCCCTTACCTTATATGTAACTAGCAGATCCCCGTGGCTTCGCCCACGATAATTAATTGGAAGATTAAATATTAAGAGCAAAATAATTAAAACATTATATTTATTAACACTTGCATGCAAAACATTCATATACTAAACGATTAATATAATTAATGAAACAGAAAAATATCCGTCCTTGGAGTATACTCCATGATTAAAAAGCCCCGCCGGGAAAAAACGACCTCATATTCGAGTTCTCTGGCCCAGAAAACCTCTGAATAGTGAGTTCCATCCAAATTGATCAATGTTTGTCCATTTAAAGTCTATATTCATTATCCCTCTTCCAAACTATGTTGAAGCCTTGGCATTATAAACAAATGAATCGACCACCGTGGTCTTATAAAATGAAGCTATTCTTTATTTCCAAATCATGACAAAAGTAAGCAAAGCCATCTGCAATTGATTAGACAATTGCAATGTATTACTGAAAACTGATGCTTCAATAGCACTAAAATCACGTTTTCTGCCAGTTTTTCACTCATAACTCGCAAATGAAAGCGAAAATTAAAAATCCAGCTTCGAGTTGCATTTTCCCACCCTTCAGTCCATCTATGCTTAAAATTTCAGATCTCTTCGTTCAGTAGATTTTGCTGGGCATCGCGGACAGACAGACAAACACTTCCTTTTATTAATATAGATTTCCTTTTTACAAATAACTAGTTTAATGAAATATATCAACACTTTCAAGTACAGTAGAACCCCGATAATTCGAGCTAATTGGGGCTGAGGCTACCTCGAATTACAAAAAACTCGGATTATACGGAAATATCACTAAATCAATGGGTAAATCGCAAATAAATGTTTAATGAGCACAATAATGGTTTAAATAATAAATTAATAAACAATACTGTAGGCCTACATACCTGTGTTACGTCTGTATGTATATTTGTCAAACATTTCCAATTTGCTACATTGGTATCCTTTAAGGATTAAGTCATTGTCTGACCCCTGATGGAGTGGAACGGGAAAGCAGCGCTACTAGGAAAACACTTTTAATTACCATTGTAGGGATTACTGTAACAATACAGTATTCTTTTCTGAAAGGATGGTATGCACTGTACAATTGATTGACACGAGGTCCCGACAAAGAAAGATCGAACCTAACGGTTTCTGTCAATCTGTAATAGAAATGCATTAGAAGTCTGAAGCCAAGGTTATTTCTGTGTATTATGAACGAAAACCCTAAGTGGGACAGTTTTACCTGCATTTTTGTACATGGAAAAATTGAAAGAAAGCTCAAAATGTAACACATTCGGAAGTGCGTAAAACTTACTTGCGGACACCGTATATAAACGGGATTTTACTCTAGTTTTATGGAAAATTTTAATTTCCTTAAGACCAGCTCGAATTACACGGAACCTCGAAATACCGGAGCTCGAAAAACCGAGGCTCTACTGTATTTCTATTCTACAAATGGATGTGTGTAAATTTTTGGTAAAGAGTTTTGATGCTTAACACAATGGTGATCACCTGCAGTTGCAGGCTGATAATCCCTGTAAGATCAGACATTCACCCTGGTATACCCGCTCTTTAAACGTGCCATTCTCCTCAATAATATGTTGAAATACAAATTTTATAGTGTACAGGGTGGACCAAAAGTCACGATCGGATATTTTGTATGTTAGTTTATGCAATAATAAAATACCACAATTGACGTAAAAACTTTATTTATTGAAGTAGCAAGTATTAAGGGATGGAAATATGGTAAAATAAAGTTCCCTGGGCCTGTCAGCATCATTGTCAAACGTTTTGCATCCAATACAGAGCCTTTTGAGAAAGTCTTCTTTTCCAGTTTCCGTAGTTTGGCTTCAGTGGGAGCTGCTTTATTGAAACGAAGAAAGAAGTTCTTTCTGATTTCTTCGTACGTTTCGCCAGTTTGTTCTTTTTCATGAACCCACACTAACAATGAGACGTTCCTCAATCATATATTTGCTTGTATCCGCCATTGCTTACAACACAAACATAACACAGCGCTTCACATCGACAGCAATCGCCTAATAAACCCGCGCGCAAGAAAACTCTGGCTTGTCACTAAAACATAACAATGCCCTTGCTCTATCGGAAAACCGACAAGCTAATCCTACAAAACGTATATGAAGGGGGTAAATATTCCTCTCAGCCTATGAATAGTTTTTAATTAGTTTTTGGTTTCGGAAAATGAGTTATTACAATATAAACATTATCCGATCGCAACTTTTGGTCCACTCTGTACAACAGATCTGCTAATTGTAGGGCCTACTTCAATGTAAGCACCACTCAAAATATTCTCCATTGTGAAATGTCAAAAAGCAAAAAGAGCATGTGGTGGATTTCCTTTCTTTCCTTGTGTGCTTTACAAACTCGGCAAGATTTTGGAGAATATTCAATTTACTTTCCTTTATATCTCACTATTGCATGCAACCTAATGTTTCTTTGTGATCCCTGAAAGCCAACATGGTGGGTTTATCTGTGTAGATCTGGAAGTGTTTGCTTTTGCAGATCTTTTCCCCCTTTGTGTATTGTCTTCTTAGGAGTTTGTTGCCACCCAAATTTTAGGAATTTTCGTCAGACAGTTTGGTGTTAGGTTATGAAATGACAGTTTGGTGTTAGGTTATGAAATTTAAACACCCTAAAAGCATCAAATAGGGCAAATTTAGGTGCAGAAACACTTTTTTTTTTCTCCGTGGTTTTTCTGAGAATGGTTTTCTTTGTAAAGAGTTTTTATATATTTTTTGTATTTAGTGTTACAAAGAACATAATTATTCAAAATGATCTGCATACAGTATTACTTTATTCCATCACCAAATGCATACGAATGCACTCTGCAGAGTGTATTATCCTCGACTCCAAAAAATTGGACTAGACCTTGGTGAGAACTGGACATAATAAAAAGGAAAGAAATAGACTGATAAGATTTGTTGGTTATGTGAAGATTTTATGTGTAACATTATTCAAATCTTTTTAAATTTATTTTCATAGTTTTACAAACACTTGTTTAATTTTATAAATTATAAATTAGAAAGTGATGTGATGATTTTGGTTCACATTCTATAAATGCAGGGTTTGACTTATTATTTTTAATGACAACAATACAAGTAGCCATTAATTTCGCTAAAAATATACATATGATGGTTTGGTAACATTCATTTAGAACACGTATATTTTGCAATCAATGCTGTTACTTATTTTTGCATATGTTTTGATATATTCTTTTAGATTAGTACAGTCGGTCAAATAAAAAACGTCGGGCGGTATTTGATTAAGTATCACGAACGAGCATATGCGCATGTACAGGAAGACTTAAGGTTAGGTTCACACACGCCTCTTGTCTATCCATGTATTTTCTTGATTATTTAGTCAGTTTTGTTCCAAAACAAACATGTATAGAAGGCTGTGGCTATATGCCTCAAATCCGCCATATTCTTGGTTGCAAATTGTTATAATATTAATAATTAATAGATTCGCGAGGAATATGTTTATTCAAGGAGCATTTTTTAAAGATTTTATTTTATAATACCGGTACTTGTAGTGCAAAATCAATAACTTACGCTCAGCATCTGCAACCAATCTTAGCATCGAAATACGCGTCCGGCCAGATCAACGTTTGCTATGAAAACTTCCGGTCGCATTATAGTAACGTTCCCACCTCTGAGCTTCTTTTCATAAATATGGAACCTTCTCGCTGCTTCAGAGACCGAAAAATGCAGGTCAATTACAGCCCTAACCACACTTTCTCTCACGTTAGCATTTGTATGTGGCGATGACACAAAGCAAAATGAATTATGACAATGCATTAAGTTGAATATCGTGTGTTGCGATTTCCGCGATGTTCATTTTTTCCCTCCTTGTTCATATTTTCCCTCCTGCCGCATGGCCTCATATGTTCCGAAAATGACCTGTATTTTGTGTTTTTTATAGGAAACTTGTGAACTAATGCGTCAAAACTTTAATTTTAACAGCATACGAGTCCCGACGTTTTTTATTTGACCGACTGTACATGCATTACTAGTATTCTAAATTCGATATCACTTGAAATATGGGGTATCAGTCATAGAACTCTGGGGATCTTGAAGGAAAATGTTTTATACGTGGTTTGAAAGGTAATATTGTCAAGTTTTTAAAATTATTTTTATATATTTTTATTTTATTTACAATTTAGTGTATTTCAATATGTGCCCATTTGTGGCACAGCATACGTCCAAGTGCTAATCAACCTCTTGCCATGTCCTGGCCAGTATGTCTGGGTGATGGTTGCCACAGAAGCGATGATCCTTTGCTGTAGATGGTTTGCATCTTGCATCTTCTCTGCATAAACAAGGTTCTTTACATGTCCCCAAAAGAAGAAGTCTAAGGGAGTGAGATCCAGATTTCTAGGAGGCCAAAGAATAGGCCCTGTCCTTCCAATCCATCGGTTGCTCAATTGTTTATTGAATGATGTAATGATTAGAGACCGGATTTTCAAGGGAAATTTTTCACCCAAAAAAGGACGAAAAAAGGGAAATTTATTGCCAAAAAAAGGGAAAATTATTGCCAAAAAAAGGTACGAAAAAAGGGATATAAAAGTAAGAGAGCGTAAAATTACAGCAGAGAGATATATGTTTGTTTTATGTAAAGCCTTTGCTTGCTCTACAGCTGCTGATTTTGTAACATCTAATGACTGAAGAAATGTTTTGATCTTGTTGAAATTCTCACACAGGAAAATAGCACACGAAATCCACGTTCCCCACCTTGTTGTAATGGGAAACTTAGGCAGTGGGAAGACTGTGATTTCCCTGTAACGCTTTATTCTACTGGGAGGAATTATTTTTTCAATGGTGAATCAGTGAAACCCATTTTTAATGTTTTCATATTACCAAATACTGGGTAATTTATGAATTTTTCAAAATAAACTAGCAAAAAAGGTACTGGAAAGGGAAAGTTCCTAAAAAAAAGGGAGATGAGCCTAAAAAGGGAAAAAAGGGATGTTAAAACCAGGTCATTTGCAGTTAAAACTTACTCAGTACTGTCCCATTCAATTTTATCACGTTTTGTGATGAAATATGAAAAAAGGAATTCCCTTTAAAATCCGGTCTCTAGTAATGATGTCCGCAAATACAAGCTGTAGTTGGATGGAGCTCCATCTTGCTGAAAGTAGACAGGCCCCTTCTGATTCTCTATATCAATCAATTGAAGGAAAGCATACAGCTCTAACATGTCATTGTAGACTGTTGATGTTATTTTCATCTGTATGCTGTGCCACAAATGAGGTACATATTGAAATGCAGTAAATAAAAAATAAATATAAGGAAAAGAAAACTTGACATAATTATTTTTTAAATCACGTGTAAAACCTAAATTTTCTATTTCATTAAAATATTTAACTTCAAAACCCCCAGAATTCTTTTATGGATAACCACACACTAAAGCATATGATAAAATTAAAACTTGCTAAAAAATATCACATTCCTAAATTATTATTATTATTATTATTATTATTATTTTTTTTTTTTTTTTTAATTCAGAGTCAGATTATCACCATGATACATTGCAAGACGGAAGGCTAATATGATGGTGCAACATTTTCTGTACTTGTACCAAAAGTGTCTGTAACAAAAAGCAATTTCTTGAGCACAAAGGTTATGAAGATAGAATGTACACTGCATGCAATGAGGCCTTAATGGTGCAATTGAGAGCTTCTTACATGTTTTTATCATATTTCCCTTCCTATTTCGTCTGTATTCAGTAAAGTATGGGTGTCTTCCAGGTGTTTCAGTGTGTTGATGCTATTTATATTCAGAACCTGACTGTTTTGTGTAATGTTTTTGGTAAATGTTATTTGTCCCATTTTAAAGTATGTTCTGAAAGTACCACAAGATAATAGGCAATGTCTTGTTTCTTGCCTTGTGCCAGTTTATTTTTTAACTGTTTTTCTTTGTACCTTTTTTCTTACTTGTGCATTAAAAAATGGAATAAGATTGATGTTTAATAACTGGGTGTAGAAATGTTTAATGTGTAAACATTGGATACAGATTATGTTGCACACTATGAAATGATATAACGCGCTTAGATACCACCCCCAGAAAATTTTTTAAATATTGAACTAATGAAAAACACATTTTATGCTATTTTAGCACTGAAAACCTAGTTAGCAAACTTGTTTACGTGCCAACTAAACAAGAAATCATTGTCTAAGTTGTAACACTTATTACTGTTTATAAGAAAAGTTAAATAACACTTGGAACAGTGGAAATAATAGGCCTACATTTACAAGTTCATTATTTATTATTAAATGCAATAATTAAATATTTGACAAAATGGAGCTTAAATAACTTAAATAGAATTTTTTATTTTGGGGGAGATCCGGACCTCTGGACCTCTTCCCTCCCCCTTCTCTATGCCACTGTCTGATTTTATTCAGTAATTGTACCAAAAGTGTTCTGAGGAAGATGTAATGACCAGCTGTAGCCTTCAGGTTCAACAAATTGAGTCGTCAAGGATATGCAAATAACTATTATGTTAACAATGAATAAATATTTTCGTCCTGACATAATGATATTTTTGTCACAAAATTCCAAACAAAGGAAACTCATTTTAGCACATCATGACATGTCCAAGGCTTTAGTGATGATTGACATAGAACATGTGATAAGGAAGTACAATGTAACATTTGAATACTTGAGTGAAAACCTCAATTATTCAACTGTCATTTGTGAAAGACATAAATGTGAATTAATTATATTGTTACTAGCTTAAAAGACCCGGCGTCGCCCGGGTTTTGTATTTTGTAATTGGAAATTAACTTATGAAGGATTTTCAATTTTAAATTCTAGGTCCTTATATAGGCATTTATAATTTGAAATAGGAAGAACGACTTATTACACTCAAACTATTCCCTCATAAAACGCTTGATATAGTTTTTTATGGCTCATAGAGGATCTAGAATTTTGCATCCCATCGCTTGTACAGTGCACAGCAAGCCTGGTAGAGGTTTAAATAAGAAGAAACAGAAATTCCTGTAACATAAAATTGTAATATCGAGGCGGGAAATTTCCCACTCTTATGTTACCATAAAGTCGTTTTGGGGATGAAATTAAACAGAAAGCATTATCACTTTCATATTTTTCTCTCCAAAAACCTGCGATATAATATAATAATATACACATTACCATACCTCGTTTTGTTTTCTCTATGTCCAGGGTAGAGAAAGTTATGTGATTCCATTATTTTAGTGGATTTCATTCTGTAATATTTATTTATAACATGAATTATTTTGATAACTTCTCTTATTTGTCAAAAGTGCATTTCAATTGTTTTTTCCAAGCCCATCATATAAAATTTGGCAACAATATATTCTGTGATTTGGAATTGATAATTCTATGTAAAAAGGGATTAAGTATTTTCAAAAACATTTAATTTTTGGCATTTAGAATCAGAATTTTTCAAAATCCTTTCTTAGTGAGCACCTACATTATGAAACGAAGGTACTGTCAAAATTCCAAATCTCTATCTGTTATAGTTTAGGCTGTACGTTGATTCCTGTCATTCAGTCAGTCAGTCATTCGTTCAGTCAGTCAGGACAAAGCCTTTTATATATATAGAGAAGAGATTTCATTATTCCCAGGAGTGAGTAAATTTACAGTATGAACTTTTGTTGATTTTCATGCAGCCATTTGGTTGGTTGGTTTTGTTATTATTTAACACCAGGACTATATTGCACCTTAGGCCTGTGATCATGCTGATGTGCCATAATTTTGTCTCGCAGGAGTTTTTTTAAATGCCTGTAAATCTATAGATATAGGTCTCTCACATTTATGCTCACATAAATGCCATCAACCAGGGGGAGGATCAAACCCACAGCCATTTGAGATGACTGTAACTTACACAAACAGGCAGATGTGATAGATGAAATTCCCTGAAATTTAAATTCCTCCAAATACTTGACCTGTTTTTTAAAGGTCAAGCTCAGGGCAGTGGCGACTTTAGTGGGTAGGGAGATCAGGCATTTGCCCATCCAAAATTTAAAAAATATATATATTAATGATTTATTACATTTTTAATATATAATGTTAATAGTATTATATTTATAAAAAATATATAAGAAAATATATTGTCAAAAGTAAGGTAACATTGTTTTACTTAATTTTATAATGTCTTTTGCATCAAATTTTTACTTTTTAAATAGTGAACTGTTAAAAAAATAAGTAAACATAAAACTATAAATTCTTTGGATTATGCAGTATGCTTAACAATGCTGAAGATACAAAGTACAAAATATAATAGTAAATACAAAATTATTAAAATTAGTGTGATATTTCAAGTAATGGTAATTTTTTTTCTTTCTTTTGTAGCTTTTTGTGTTCTATATTAGTTTTTTTTACCAATTTTAAAAGCATGTAGTGTTGTACACTTTCTAAATCTTTTATAATGGGGTAAGGGAATGTAAAGCCTAAATTAGAGCCATTGGACAAAATTTCTCGGCCCTTTCACGCCCAAGTAATACCTTAGTTTTCGCAGGGGGGGGGGGATGAGAGGCGATGTGCTTACCACCTGTCTCTCTGCCCTCTCTCAGAAAGTAAGCATAACAAAATTCACATAGGTAACAGATACCTCCACTTGGAGATTCTTCACCCCAACATAGGGGATATAGGAAAAAAGATACAGATACAAGGGAATGTAAAACTTACACACAATGTAAATACTAAGTGCAAAATCTTGCCTACCCCAAATAAAATACTTTAGCAAATTTAATCATTTAGCACCCCTAGAGAGTGAAAATATTTCTGCCCTTTACTTCAAGATGAAAGTATTACCAAGACAAATCATGGCATTATCTTATTTCACTGTATATAAGGACATCTAATATAAAGGATTCCTTGTTAATTACCAATACCAAATTTTTTTAACTAAATTCAGATAAGTATACACTATAATTTTCTTTTTGCACGACTTAACTAATTAGTGGTACTTACGAATGTTGTTGCCGTGGATCGTAAGTTGACATTCCCACACGCAATCTTGTTGCTATGTGCGGTAAGAATTTACTTACAGCACACCATAATACAAGCCTTTATGGACAAGGCCCCCCCAGGACAAATATTCGGTTCCCATAACAACAAACACATGCGAATCACTTTCTGAAATAAACATCTATCTTCAAGAATGTATATACATAATATTTTCAGGTAATATCACAATTAATATAATTAAATTGATATAAATAATCATTGTGCAAAAAATAGCATGCAATACTCGTGCCGTAAGTGCATAACAAATCTCGGAAAATTGAAAAAACTCGGCACGAGCGCCTCATTTTTTCAAACTCTTTCCTCGATCTGTATGCATCGCTTACGGCACATGTATCGCAATATACTATTATGTTTATGACAGTGATGTATCCACTTTCACGGTAGAAGGTTAGCAGGTTTAATTCAGCACTTGGGCTATAACAAAATTTATTCTCTTGAGTTATCAGTAAGATAGTGTGTGACATTTCAGGTACTGATACTGCATATTTTTTGTATATGTGTTTTGCTAATGTGTATTATTTATCCTTGAAATATATTTCCCACCTCATATAATACTAATTATTCTGGAATGTTTGTTATCGGCATTATTACTGTTTCTCAAGCATGTATTTTATGTATACCAAATATATATTTGCATGAGTACATATTTTACCAAGACTGATTCTTTTTAAAGTTTTCTTTTATACAGGTTTTACCATCAGTCTTATTCCATATCATATAACTTAATTATGCAGGGCTAGTCAATGTCTGAAACTTATTCTGAAGCAAGAAATATGGATGGGGAGAAAGTCATATTGACGTTATTACATAAAAAGTGCTTTTTAGTTGAAAGATTCAGTAAAGAAAGTAATATTTGCTATTGTAATGAAGCAATGAAAGTATTTTAAAACTTGTCATTTGTTTTAATAATCAGCATTTTATAATAATAATTATACATTCATTTATTTTTATGTTCTTTTTAAAGTAATAATAATATTTAAATTTAGCCTACTTACAAGGCTCGTTAAAAAAAATAATGTCATTTGTTTTTCTTTTCCCCCCTCAAAGAAAATTATTGAAATTGTTTGAAATTTGGTGACAAAATAAAGGTATGATTGTTCTGTACCACTATTTTTTCTGTATTATAGTCTCCTTGACTTTATACAGATTTACACCAACACGGAAGAAGTGCATGTATTTCATGTCGGGTCCAGCTCTTGTCATGCTGATGTAACCATTTTCTCACTGCATCAGTTACACTGTTGTCTTCAAAGTGAGTTCCATGCAGAGCATCTTTAACACACCCTAAGAGGTATAAATCCTTCAGTGTAAGGTGTAAGGTGGGTTCCCCAGTTCCCAAACTTGTGTGAGAACGTGCATTTTCATGCAGAAGAAACATTCCTTCTGAAATGCTCCCAGAAATGTTTCTTGACAATCATTCAGGGTTCTGAGTAAATGGTCTTGGCATCATATCCACAATAATAACTCTTTCATAATCCTAGAAGACAGTAACTGCAGACAGAGCTGTCTTGAATTTCTCCATCTTGAGCAATTGAGAATCAATGCTGCCACTCTATTGACTGCCATTTTGTCTTAGGCGTAACTGATGCAGTGAGAAAATAGTTATTGCAAGCAGGACAAGAACTGGAACCTTCAAGGAATACATGCACTTATTTCATTTTCACATAAAGCTGTACGAGCTTGTGGAAGCCATATAGAAAAATATGGTGTGTAGAAGAATCTTGTCTTTGTGTTGTCAGCAAATTTCAATTTATATGAATATGGTAAGTATTTTCTGATGAAAAAATGTGGGGTATTACTTTTCAAGTGAGCCTCATATGATAGCACATTAATTTATATTTTAGATATAATCACAATCTCTTCTAATATCTTCTTGCATTCATGTTTCAAAGGTACTATAATTAGACTGTGTGTTTCTATTTCAGGTTTCCTCCATCAGTGAAATCTGTATTTTTGAACTCTTCAGGTACACTATCCTTCCTTACACCTGTCTACAACAACAGTATTGTGTTCATTAAGTCTGTTGGTAAATATTAGATTTTTTAAACATCACTTTAGTTAAAGAAGCATTTTTGCAAAAAGCATAATATATTTTTTTATCAAATTTAATTTAAAAACATCAACAGTATTATGTTATATTTTTTAATTGAACATTTTAGTTGAGTTCCACTCCTGTAAGACGCTAATCCATATATATACATAGGCAACCTGCATATATCATGTGACTATTTTATAAATTATACATTTGAACAGGCCTGAAAGATGCAGTCGCAATTTGGCACTGAGCAATCTTTTTGCTGCCCTTTTTTAAAATAAAAAATTGGGATCCATCGTCATGACCTGGTTTATAAGGGCATGTGCTTTTGTTTAAAATATGCTGTCATTGCTTAGAAAAGAAAATAAAAACAAAAGTCTAATGTGATTCACATAACCTCCTCTACCCAATTAAAAGGTTTGTTTCTTAGTATATTATATTATAATACATAATGTACTGTATATTATAATATAGTATGCATATTATGGAATTCATGTAGGAAATCCAAACATGTGCATTTTCAGTTATTACAACATGATGCAAAGCTTTACTATTCACCAGGCAAAACTGAGTTTCTGAAAACGGTGTGTAACTTTTATAAATATCCTTCAGAGAATTTTTACAAAAGAATATTTCAAATAAAAATTTTAGCTCTTACTATAAGCATCTCATGTACAAAATTTAAAGAAAATCGTTGGAACCGTTTTTGAGAAAATCGCAAAGAAACAAAATTTTCTTCATGTAAGGTAGCATGAAGAAAGTCATTGCCAATCTTTGTGTCACATCCGCAGAAGAAACCTAGCCCAAATAGCCTACTACTGATATTTTTGGTCAGTAAATATATTGCCCTTTAGGTTCCACTCCGTTAATCCAATTTTTTTAAATATACTTTGTCTTTTGAAACAACCCCAAAAAGGGAGAATTTTACTATGAACAAAATTGCAATATTTTAGTCATATTATACTAAGATAAATATTTTTGAAATGTGATACCTGGACATTATTAATATGCAGGTTGCCTAGAATGTGATTTAAAGCCATGTTAGCATGGAATCATACAATCATTATGTGTATACTATACTATATATAAAAATATACCTATATTTAAATCCATAAGGACAGTGTTATAAATGGCAAAGAAGCTTAAGTCATCTGTTTATGTGTACAAAATATCATATTCTTTACTGCGAGCAAATAAAGTGCAGCTTAATGTGGGCCCTAGAGCATATTTTCTATTTAATATAATATTTTATCAATTAGGTTTTTGGATGAGAACTTGTTTAATGTTTTAATTATTTTTCTGTTAAATAATTGATTTAAATAAAAAATCTAGCAGTTGAGTAAATAATCATGGGTGAAGACACGGGCACCTGCTACTAAATACACATCCAGAAAAACAAAGCCAGACTTGACATTCCTAAGGACAATGACCCAATTTCCAAATTCATGCAATCTGGAGGACATCTTATGGACACAAAGACAAACACATCAGTGGATTTCAGCTGAGGATGTAGGCAAGGAACCCTTTGAGTGGATACTTACTTTCAAAAGCATAGTTTAATGTATAATAAATTCTACTTATTGTGTTTTGAGTTTAGGTTCACTCATAATGCTCAAGAGAGTACAAGTGAGTGCAAATGTGTCCGCTTTCTAGTTCATTTATGGGTTTGTCTGCACATCATGAGAGTTGACAAGCCAGAAGACCACAGAGCTTGTGACAAGGCTTTGTTACTTGGTACTTACAACCTGTGAGGGCTCGCAACAAAGGGAATGGTACGAGCTGGCAAGTAAGTGCAACTGACACTCCCTTGTGGCAGCAAACTAAAGTAAGGCAGAAATGCAGAAGATCACAGGTCCATTCCTTGGTGGTGTTTTGAGATTGTTCAAATTTGGATAATCCTGCTGAATAATTTGAACCACACCATAGCCAGGTTTTTATTCAATTTTTTAATATTCTGTCTTATTCAGATACTGTACTATTTATTCTTTAAATAACTGCACTTTATTTGCTAGCATGTTAATGATCTATTAACTGCAAAGTATTAACATTTATATATACATACCATAACCATAATATAATGATTTTATAATTTTAATTTGCTTCTGATTTATATTAATGTTCCATGGGATTTTTGTTTACATTAAATTAAAAGGATAGTTCTGAAAATAAGTTTCACATATTTACATGTTCGAACGTGATATGCTCAGGAGGAAATTGTACCCTTTTTAGTTCAGGGACATTATTTGTGTCACTACAAGACATATATTTGAAAGAATCTATAGTTCACATGTAGAAGCATAGGCTGAAACAAGCAACTTCTATAAAGGCACATTTAGTACAGAAATCACCATATGAGGTGTATGTTCAGATTGTCTTTCAGTTATCATGGCACAGGCTCTTAAAGGGTGGGCCCACACTTCATGGACGTTGTTTATGCATGTGCGGAAAAGACGCTTGCAGTCATGTGACATGCATTGATGTAGACGAATGCCCCTGAAGTTCAGATTTCCTCCGGCATACATTACTTCCAAACATATAAATAGCAAATAGAACTATCATATTTTACATTTCATTTTCAGTAAATAATTTATGTAACTCTTTGTCTAAACTCTGTGTTTAGACAAAATTTCATTCACAGACATCTTTTCTTCTTTTTTAAAAACCCTATAATGCAGTTTTACTTTGATGTATGTTTTCCTTGTTGGTTCACATAAGATTTTTTTAAAGAAATAAAACCATTCAATATTCCCAAATTTTAGATGATATGTCATGTCTGAAAAAATATATTTACAACTTTCACAATCTATTATAATTTAAGTTTATAGCACAGTATACGTATTAATACAGTACAGAAACTCAGTCCGTTTTTCTGCCAGACGAGCATGCGCGCGCATTTACTAGCGATCGTAGCGGCCATAAAGTAAGACTACATTAACTACTCCGGGAAGTATGTAAATAAATAGGAGTGTTGTATTTATTAGAACACGTGATATTCGAAAGGACCTTATTATTCTGCTGTAAATTTCAGTAATAATAAAAGACAAAATCCTGAATTGCATTTCTTCACTTTCTTGAAACATCCAGAAAGGTAAGAACGAAAATAAGTAATATTTATTGTAGACCTACTGGCTTACTCGAGATTCTGGTGTGGTTATCACCATCTATTCGTCTCAAGATGAACCCCAAATTAATTTTAATTCTCCCAGGATTTGGAATAATTTCTCATATCATTTGTCATGAAAGTGGGAAAAAAAAGAAGCATCTGGACATTTCGGAATAACGGAGATGGCATTGGATACATACATACAGTTACTTTTTAAATGGCAATAGATAATTCCTAAGCAAGCTAAAGGAATATTATCTATTTTATGGAACCCGAAGGTTCATTGCCATGCTTACCTGAACCCGCCATTCAACCCTATTCTGTGCTAACTCCATCCAACCATCTCTTGCAAAATCCTATTTCTCTTAAATCTATTCTCATAATGTTCTCCCACCTACTACTAAGTTTTCCAAGTGGTCTCTTCCCTTCGGGTCTCCCAGTAAATTTTTTTTGAGGTATGTCTTTCCTCCCCCATGCACACAACATGTCCAGCCCATTTCATCTTCCGTGATTTAATTACCCTTACTATATTCGGTGACGAGTACAGGTTATGAAGCTTGTCAATATGCAGTTTTCTCCAGTCCCCATTTTCATCTGTCTTAGGTCAGAATATTTTCCTAAGCACCCTGTAAATTTGAGAATAGGTTTCGACATGACAACCCCTATTTAAAATTATTTAAAACTTTTTCCAGACATGGTGTATACCCACAATGTAATGGTAATTGAATAGGATGTTGATTAATTTTATGCCCATGGAATGCTAGTATGAAGATAAATAGCTATCCAGTGTCTGAAATGGAAATGTGAAAATGCCAATATACTTGTACTATTAGTGGCCTATACAGCTTTAATTATACTGTTATTGTAGAATTTATTACTTTTTAAAATGAAATATTTAGAAACAATGCTTGATGTTTAACAAATACGTGTACAAGAAGAAAGCAAAGTATTCTAGTATGGTGTACTGGCATATACTCTTCCATTCCATACTTCTTGTTTTGAGAGTGTACAGGGGAAATAAGGCCCACCTCAGGAAAAAATCAAATTTTATTTTGCAGTATCATACAAAGAAAATTACACAAAAATAGACTGCTAAAAATTATTAAAGCATATTTCAAGAACAAATCATAACGTTAAAAAAAAATTAAAAAGAAATTGTATATTTAATGATAAATAAAAATACTTTTTTCTTATTTTCTTTTTATTCCAATGCCACTACTACCCTAGTAGGATTTGAGGTATTCCCCTGGCTTGGCAGAAGTGTAGCCCCATTTATAAAAATAAAAATAATAATAATAATAATAACAACAACAGCAATTGTAGTATTAACAGTAATAGTATTTTAAATGTTTTATAGGGATGGATCGATACCAGATTTTCTCAATACTCGATACTTGATACCGATACATGATTTTTTCTTCGATACTCGATACCTTCAACATTTCCAGTTTCAATAAATAGGTACATTAAAATTAAAATTTGAGAAAACTAAATTAATTAAGTCTGCATATTTAATGAGACAAAATTGAATATCATCAGTAGCCTATAATTATTTTTAAACTCTACATTAAAACTAAAATTAGTTTTTTAAACAGTCCACTTACAAGTTTTTGTTAAAAAATACTAGCATTCTCACTTAATTGCAGAATTGCAGAATTACAAAAGTATCAAAATAGTATCGAGCAAGTTTTCTGAAGTATCATTTGATGCCGATTCCATGCAAGTATCGAGAGTATCGAGGTATCGCAAGTATCGAGGACCCATCCCTAATGTTTTATCCTACTTATTATTCAGCACCCCTGCATTGCAGACCCTTCGGGCCAGTTAGTTATGCCACTGTTAGTGGGCCTTATTACCCTCGATATATCAACTGATGTGGCATTGAAAAATTTAACTAATATAAATAAATGTAGAATAATTGTATGATAATTAATCCTTTTGCTTTTAACATCGGATATGGGTTGTCCAAAAGCTTCAAAGAAGAAAAAGAAGCTGGTAGTGTTTTGCCTTAGGACTTTGAAAACTAAAAGTCCGTAAAGATTACAAAGTGTTTGATATCTCTGTGTAAAGAAGAAGTATCCAGACATTTTTTGGACAACTCCTTACTTGATGTTTAGAAAGAAGTATAAATTTTAACAGGAAAGCTCACTATGTAGAATATGCTCATGAGCTAGATAGGTTAATGTATACTACATGACCCCCAAAGATACCATTTTGAAAGTGAAAAAACTGCATTCCTAAATTTTAGTGAGTACGAAATATGATCATAAACTTAAGAGTCTTCATTTTATACGGGCTCTAATTTACAACTGTTTTAAATGTACATCATGATTAACCATAATATATCATTTCCCATAACAGCAATTTGACATTCACATGAGCTCAAAATCTCAAAAATCCAACTGCTGTCTATTCTTTTCAAACAATATGAATCACAGATAATGCAGATGTTTTAGTATTAGAATTTTAGGACTTTTATTATTTATTTTGAAAAACTTATTCTTTATAGGCCAGTCTTAAATCTGAATGGTGAGCTTATCTGCCTGATGTGAGTTGGTAGCATGTTGTAGAATTCGGAGCCTGAGAATAAGGTGTTTTTCATTGCAAATTTTCCTTGGTAAGACTGAATGAAAAAGTTTGTGCCTCTTATAAAATGGTTATGTATATCAGTATTTCTGGATATGTTAAAATTTGTATTAGTCTTTACAAGAAAGATTACAATATAAAGGTAGATGCAACTGAGTGTAAGGATATTCAGTTTTTGAAAAGATTGCTTGCAGGTTTGTCTAAAATTTAGTTTCTCAATTATTCTGATTGCTCTTTTTTTTTTGTGGCAGTTGGCAATTGGTGGCTTTCTCCCACAGTGGAAGCTGCGCCATGAAGTTTAGTTTAATTTTCAGTTTATTTTACAAGTAGCTAATAATATAACATTTAAAGAAGGGAAAATGGGGAAAGAAACATAGAGTTGGATTTTCTGAAAACAGCACTCAATTTCATACTTAATGAATCACTTGCACAGATATCTCAGAAATTTAAATCCAGTGTTTCAGATTTAAGTGATATTTGTGAGTTAAAGCCTGTATGAACTGTGGATTCTTAATTTCCTTTAACAACCTATTTACTTTCACAGATTTTATCAAGTTTTAAATTGTTTTACTGTAATACATATATTTTATGTACCAATGTATTTTTTATACTGAGTGAAAAAAGACTTCATGGGATACCAGACGTCTGCACACTTCATTAAGAAGAACAGTGTAGTGCCGATGTTTGTGAACAGTTTGGTCTCTGGTGCAATTTACTTCAGTCTCCGATGCAGAGGGAGTGACTTTGTGTAGTGTACAGGTAGTCTTAGTGGACATAAGGTGAGCGAAGACTCTTCAATGCCAGAACACTAACAATTGCCTCCAACTGAAAAAGTAATTATTTAAATCTCTTTTTCACTGTAGTTGAGTCAATACTTCATAAATTCTTAGCTCAATTCGTTGAACAATATAAATTTGTTTCATGTTTGTTAACTTTAGCGGAAGTACTAGTCTAAATAACTTACAGTTGAATCTTGAATAAGAATAACGTTCCTCTTCTTACTGTTAATTCAATTCTGTCCAACCAGGTTTTCTAAATGTAAAACGTTTCATAACTTTAATATTACATTACCTCTTAGAATTGTTCCTTTCATGCTTGGACGGGATAGTCTCCTTTATTTGATCATGTTTATACGAGGGGCATTCAGAAATGGTTTACAGTAGTATTTTTTTGTACCTTATTTATAAATGAACGTGAATCAATGTACAAGGGATCTCTCAATATACTCTCCACCGACGTCAATACCCTGCTGCCACCTTCCTGGTAACTTCATTATTGCATCACGGAACCATTGTTTGGTTGTACTACGCACCCACTCGTGGACAGCTGACTGCAATTTCTCATTGTTCCAAACCTTTTACCTGGACTGGATTTTCTTCTCAGGTGTATGGTAGTGACACCATGAATCGTCACCGGTCACCAGTTTCTCCAAAAATCTGGATCATCGTTGTTCATTTCTAATAGTCGATGACAGACTTCAACTCTGTTTCCTTCTGGGCCTGTTTGGAGAAACTGGTGACTGGTGAAGAATCATGGTGTCGCTACCATACACCTGAGAAGAAAATCCAATCCATGGAAAAGGTTCAGCAACAACAAGGAATTGAAGGCAGCTGTCCACGAGTGGGTGCGTAGTACCCCCAAGCAATGGTTCTGTGATGCAATAATGAAGTTGCCAGGAAGGTGGCAGTGGGGTATTAACGTTGGCGGAGAGAATATTGAGAGATCCCATGTACATTGATTCATGTTCATTAATAAATAAGGTACAAAAAACTACTATTGTAAATAATTTCCAAACGCCCCTCGTACCTTCTGAAGGAAAGTTTCAAACAACTTAGATTTTGAAATATGGGTATGTACTGTATAGGAGATACAAGGTGTTCTTACTGAGCTTGTACTAAGCAGAAATATCAAATACGATCTTCCACATTGTTTCATGTAAGTACATTTACTATTTTGTAAAAAATTGTTAAACACAAAAACAATAGCTGTATTCTACATCTTGCTTCACTTTATAGTTGAATGGATGAGTTCTGAGACACTTAAAACTGTATTTCTTGTAATTTGTATTCCAGAAAAGAATTACCGTATTTCACGGACCATAAGACGCACTTTTTTACCTTGCGTCTAATGGTTCTAATGGTTCGAAGTACACTAAAAAAATTAAAATATTGGTAAATATTGCCGGAATACCATAATTATAAACAAGGTGCCACAGACTGTACATCAATACACTTGTCACAATTGTAAAATGAGGGTAGCTGGAAGTCAGGTATACAATGCGAAAAGAAAGGAATGTTGAGTTCTTTTATACGAAAGGATTTGTCTCTGCGGGGTGGTTTAAATGAAGGGCATGACCTCTAAACAGCCTTGTCCTGTTACACTTACCATATGCTTAATCGAGGGTCAGAGGGTGTAATAAAGGTATTTTCATGAGAAATCAGTTCAGTTGTTAAAATTTTCGCGATACCACCTGTACAGAAGAGATTTTCGTACAACGCAGGTTCTATGTTAGAAGTGATTTACATTGATTTCATTGTACAAGGTTATAATTCTTTATGCAATGAATTATATTATTCCCTTTAAAATTTTTCGTTTAGAGTCACATTAAATTTCTTTTCCTTTAAATTTCCATCCTAAAATCAAGGTGCGTCTTATGGTCCAGAGCATCTTATAGTCCGTAAAATATGGTATTTAATAAGCCATAAAATTTTAATCTTTATAATTAATCATAGAGCTTTCCATATTGTGTTTTTAATAACTTTAATTTTGTGTTTTTGATATCTCTCACTTGTAGCTTTGTCTAAAATGTTAAATGCAAGTAGTTAGTTTTATAACAAAATTTATTGTTAAGTGTTACAGAGGTAATTTTTTTAAAAATAGCATTTACCTAATATCACAACTAGAGAGAAAAGTTGGGGCTGGGGCTGGAAGAAAGCCCTGTGGGTGAAATTGTTGCCCACGCCCCAGTATTGTCTCACAGTTGCTTCACAAGAAAATTGCCAAATTCCAGCCATCATTTGAGATGGCTCAAAATCACTTAATCTTCTTGTTTGTTGCATATTACTTGTGTGTACTCTGCAGAGAACTTAAAGTGTCCTTTGATTCATGTTTCAGCTTGGAGTAAAATCTTCTTCTTGCCCTACAGGTTTCCTGCTTTCGTTTATATTGATTACTTCTTGAGATTTACCGGTCCCTCAAGGGGGCAAATGTTTCATAATATGTAAGTTATCTAACCTCAATGGATATCTAATTTACAAAAGGAGGGATGATAAGTTTCATACATGGCTTCCCAATTAATTATTCTTCTACTACTGGCTATATCAATATCAATATCATAATGTAAACTAGAAACATGAAATGAAGAATATGTTATTAACCTTTCTTTAAACCTGCTAATGCAAGGGTTGGATCTAATATACCCATGCAGTTTTGTTTCCATTGTCTCCTCACAAGGGGTAGTAGTTTTGACCTATGTCCATTGGTAGTTTCCTGTCTTGGATAAATATTAAGTAGCTCTATACATGGGCGTCTGCAGAAATTTTGTCAAGGGGGGGCCAGTAAACGAATTACTGCCACCACCACCATGATGATGCTACTACTATAACCACTTTATTATTATTATTATTATTTCTATTACTATTCATATTATTCAAATTATTATTATTATTATTATTATTAATATTATATAATCAACATCCTTCATTTACTGTAGCTGGACTATGGCCATGGATACAAAGAAACATCTGATATACACACTCATATGACTTTTCTTACTCCTTACAATTTCTACTATTCATATAAAATATAAAATGCCTTATCTTGGGTATAAATGGTTTCATGTTTAGGGGAAGTAATTATCCCTAGAAGCTCATATCTAGTCAGCTGTTACAGCTCGTTTTCATCCAAACAACGCGAACATACAACAATATTTCGAGACTTAAACCTCACTTCACATTAGTTGCTTATAGTCATTTAATTTAGATGTTTATGTTTAAACAAAATTTCCAGGGAGGGGCAGCAGCCCTACCCTGCCCCCCCTTCTGGACGGCCATGGCTCTGTAACTGTGAAATAAGGTGGATTGCGTTTTGTTTGTGATTTGTGTTGCAACAAAATTTACTCATCCGGTCATACAAGTCTTTTGCTTGATATGATTTATTATTTTTATTTATTTATTTGGTTTATAAATGAAAAATTCTTAATTTAATAGTGGGATTTTCCTACATTTTTTGAGGTTAGAGTAAACATTTTATTTCTTTATAGGTTTAAGAAAAAACTATATAACCTGAATGAGACAGAAGACAAAATACTGGTGCTGAAAATTGGGAGGAACTTTTTCAAAATTTTTCCAGTCTTCTGTACATACAGTAGGCAATAGCCTATTTCTTAAACAAAATTTGTATGTACTGTACTAAACTATTATTTATATTAGTAAACAAAAATCAAAATGTAATCTAGAGAACATTATTTCTTTAAAAAATGGGCCTTGGGATCCAAATCGTTCTCATTAAATTATTTTTCACCCATGCACCGAGGTTAAACTATCATAATATTAGGTAGATTTCGAAGAAAATCTACCTATTGCAATGGATACCACTTTATGATTTTCGAAAAATTCTTTCATATCTTTACGTTTCATGCTCCCCTAAGTACGAAACCACCGCCCGTTCAAAAAAAAATTTTGTGATATTTATATATATATATATTTATATATATATATATTTATATATATCTTTACACGATAGCGGCCGTAATTTTGAAGATATTTGAACCAAATTTTAATATGTTATTTCTAGGCCCAATAGTTCGGACAAGTTCGTTAATGAGCAAAATTGGCCCAAGGGGGTGGTCGGGGGAGGGGGTTGAAATTTTTAAAAATGTATATCTCGGCCCCTATGAAGTATAGAGGGAAACTTTGTTTGAATAAATTAGAGTACTCCCAATGGCGTTCACAGTGACACCAACGATTCGGGGGTTCGAGTGAGGGTGGGGGTGGGGGTGGGGGTGGGGGATGAAAATTCGAAACTTTTGAAACCACGTCTTGTGGGGTATCGTTGAAAAGCTCTTGATGAGTACTCTACAAATCAATAAATAGTTTCTTGATAGCTCTCATATGACGCGAGATTTTAATGTTTGAAAATAATAACACTTGAAAGAATTATTATAATATCATAATTTTGTCTTGTTTAGCGGCTTTGCTAATTTTATTCATTGCTGATCTTGCGCACGGCCTCCCAGAATATTATATCCTATTATTGTTGTCAAAACAATTGATTGTAGGCTCTTCCTCTTTACTGCAGGTTTGCCATGCCAAGGCTAAAGAAGAAGAGTGCTATGCAGCGACAATAAATTAAACCAAAAGCACTTCGAAATCTACCTCCGCCTGTAGGCCTGCCTAAAGGGATTTTATTTTAAAGTATGGTTTTTTAATCCTTGGAATGTTTGTAAATATTTCAGTGTCTCATGTAGTCTTGGCTAATTTTGCATAAGCAACTTAGACACTGAGCTATAACTTATAGTGTTATTTTTTAATAATTTGTTTAATTTCAAAACTTTTTAGAAAATGACTGCCTAACTTCGGCACTTTGCAGAGGATATACCTAGGTACTACTGTTAATGTGGACAAATACATTATTTTATGTTTCTATAATTTCAATCTTAGTTTTGCCTTGCATAGTGGGTGAGGGAGAATAGGAGAAAAGTAAACATTAACCACAGAGGGCCAGTCGGAATCAGCTGATGATGGCAGGAAGACCCGTTGAAATGATCATCCTGGGTAAATATACCTTTTAGTGAAGTTTGTGTGTATATTTCTGATCTCAATCTTACTACAGATATCAACACTTCACTGTAAATTTCCATCTAATATTTATACTAATATTTATATTAACCACAGATTTCAAAAAATGTTTATAAATCTTTTGCCAATTCTGACCATGCAAGAAACAGTCTTACACTGTTCACCTCTTCATCTGGTTGGAACATGAGAAACCATTATTCAGTCGCACACCAATTTTCAACACTGATCTCTGCACTGTACAATATAAATCTGCACTATAAATCTAGCATACAAATTTAGATGTTTTGTGGCGCCCAGTAAATAAATGTCTTTGCAGAATTCTTCTAACTTTATTAAGATTTAAGATTCCTTAATCTTTGTCTAACTGATGTTTCTTTCTTAATTATCATCAATTCTTATAGTGGTAATTAATTTACTGTTGTGCTGTATACTGTGATTTTCTGTATGGTGGTTTTAAACTTTTGTTATTATCCTGATCTGAATTTAAAGAAAGAGCATATCTTCTATAGGATTTATATACAAAAAAGTCTTCACAATCTTATGATGGAAAGCTCTATAGATCTTACTGTACTAATTATTTTTATTTGTCTTCATACATCTTCTTGTTATTAAAGCTTATGAATCACAAATCTTTGTCAGGCTGGAAAGTATTTATTAGAAAATGTTGTCACTTTGGGCACGCTTTTAAGTCATCTATAAATCCACCGGTGGAAAAGACCTATTAATGGCGAATGCATCATTTATTTTTGAGATGAGTTCCTGATTACTGTGGTTGATTTTACAAACAAGTTAATGGATTTTGGTGAGAGTATTCAAGTTTTATAGTGTTTATTGTACCATAGATTTTCAAAAAGTGGAAATTAAAATAAACGATGTGCAGGGAACTAATAACCATCTTATAAATCATGTTTTGAGCATATTAATATCCATTTATTTAATAAGTTTTATGTATGGTACCTAACCTCAACTGGCAACTATGGAAACCTGAACTGCTGTCAGTTTCGAGATATTTGGAAATCAACATTAATTAATAGATTTTTATGTAGAATTTTCTTTTTTTTTTCATCTTGAAACAAAATCAACTCATCTCTTTCGTTTTTGGAGAACTTATACTCTGATGAAGTCCAGTTCATTAACTTTTGCACAAAAGCAAAATTTATTTATGCCAGTGGCAACTGCTTTGATGTCGTCTGTTTCTCTGTTCCTTCATGTCTGTAATCTGAGAAACGTCGTACATAAATTTCTATGAGTCTGATGGCAATTGATGACTTTCATCACACAAACACCAGTGAGTTTAAAAAATCCAGATGCTTCACTCGACAATTCACTGGTTGGTGACTTTACAGACAGGCTGATGGAAGTACGGTGGTATCGATGGAATTCATTATTGACTTTAAAAACGTACCCTTTTGCATAAGTGGAAAGTAACCTTAATTTCTGAAACAAATGTCTTACTCTGTTTCACTCATTGTTGCCAGTTTTCATTTCATTCCCCTTTAATTTGGATGATGTGAAACTTGATGTATGTAGTGCAGCAATGTTCAGGCTAAGTGAGTATCAGCAGATCAAAATAAAATTCTAGCAGCAAGCGGCTATAATCCAGATATGGTTAAGTGAATTCCTTGTAATAATGAAGCCCAAATTCTGTTACTACTGAAAAAATAGGGGCATTTAAACATCCTGAATGGTTGTTAGAATTTAACTGTTGACTGGGGCTGCCCCAGAAAATCCAAAACAAATGGTAAACTTAAAATGCAAGAAAGTTTCTAGCAAGGCAGAGTATAGCAACCTTTGATTTGTTCTTTGTCTACATTTTCTGTTATTATACTGTATGTGCATCTTAATTTACCACAGTAATGAGACTAAGACAGGGTGTCTACTAATCATGAAAGTAACTAAAATGAATATATGATCATGAAAGTCATGAAAAAGTAATGAAATTGAGTGAGTGATCATGATTTCTTTTTCAACACCTGAATAAGGACAAATTAACCTTTAGGAAGTAGATATTGATTTATTGATAATTTGACCATATTTTGTGCCATTCCGTAATTGTCTCCAGTGATGAAAAATTCAATACGTCATTTTGACTGAGGAGACTTACGGGATGAAACCTTTCCCTAGTATAATATTTTACTTTGATTCAACTTTTTTTCATAGAATCCATAAGACCTTTAAAAATCCCTTTAGGCAGGCCTACAGGCGGAGGTAGATTTCGAAGTGCTTTTGGTTTAATTTATTGTCGCTGCATAGCACTCTTCTTCTTTAGCCTTGGCATGGTAAACCTACAGTAATAAGAACTGAATTCGGTAAAGAGGAAGAGCCTACAATCATTTGTTTTGACAACAAGAATAGGATATAATATTCTGGGAGGCCGTGCGCAAGATCAGCAATGAATAAAGTTAGCAAAGCCGCTAAACAAGACAAAATTATGATATTATAATAATTCTTTTAAGTGTTATTATTTTCAAACATTAAAATCTCGCGTCATATGAGAGCTATCAAGAAACTATTTATTGATTTGTAGAGTACTCATCAAGAGCTTTTCAACGATACCCCACAAGACGTGGTTTCAAAAGTTTCGAATTTTCATCCCCCACCCCCACCTCCACCCCCACCCTCACTCGAACCCCCGAATCGTTGGTGTCACTGTGAACTCCATAGGGAGTACTCTAATTTATTCAAACAAAGTTTCCCTCTATACTTCATAGGGGCCGAGATATAAAGTTTTCAAAATTTCAACCCCCTCCCCCGACCACCCCCTTGGGCCAATTTTGCCCATTAACGAACTTGTCCGTACTATTGGGCCTAGAAATAACATAATAAAATTTGGTTCAAATATCTTCAAAATTACGGCCGCTATCGTGTAAAGATATATATATATAAATATATATATATATATATATATAAATATCACAAAATTTTTTTTTGAACGGGCGGTGGTTTCGTACTTAGGGGAGCATGAAACGTAAAGATATGAAAGAATTTTTCGAAAATCATAAAGTGGTATCCATTGCAATAGGTAGATTTTTCTTCGAAAATCTACCTAAAAATAAAAACATACTCCATCCTAACATTTGTCAACATTTGACAACAATCTAAATTGCATTAATTACAATATTTATATATAGTGTATTATTAAAATTACTTCAACCATTTGCATAGTTACTTTTTTGCATTTTAACCATTACTGCTACTACAGAAATGTCCCAACATATTGTGATAATAATTTTGTATTATTTTGAAGTAAAACTCCACATGAAAACTAATACGCAATGATGACATAATTATAAGAGTGCAATAACATACAATTTACAAATAAATTGTCATTATCATGGCCTGGATTTTGATTACCTAAAAATACTTAAAAATGAGCAGTAAAATGACTTCAAGAATACCAAAAAAGACCCAAAAACCAAGAATAATGACCCAAAAATTTGAATGAATATAGGCTACTAATTTATTCACCAGATTTGTAATTACTTAATTGGTACCTAAGGTTAAATGCAAGCAACAAACACCGTTTTCTGTATCAAAATTAAAATATCTATTTATTTATGCTTATTTAGAGTTCTGATAATACTCAATGTAATTAAATGCACAAAAACTATATGATGCGAGAAACAGCACAAAATAAGAAAACAATGACTTCATATTTTAAAAATTACCTAAAAATGTGAAATGTGGAAAAAACAGACCATATAATAACCAAAAAATTTACCAAATAATGACATTACATTCTAAAAATTGACCTAAAAATGAAATGTGGGGAAAATGACCCTAAAAGTTACCATTTATATAATCTAGAAGTCATGAACAGAATATCTGCACTAGCGGGCAACATCCATGATGACAGTTAAAAGATGACATGTCATCAAAATCCGGGCCCTGGTCATTATACAGAATCATTTGTTCAGTTTTTACAGTGTTTTGTTAGATGTCTGAATGACGTCCTCTACTGATTCCTTCAATGAATGGGATGCCTATATGCGCTAAGAATGAACAGAATTGTCCCATTTATCTATGGAAATGTGCGTATAAGTCTAAAGAGAGTAATGACGCTCTAACTCATTTTCGTGTTTTTCTTTACTTATCCCTTCTTGCAATGACATTATTTATATTGGCATGCAATTCTCTTAATTACATTCAGCATTCATCTCAACTGGCTTTCAAGTAGGGGTACATTAAAAAAAATTTGTTACTTTGCCACTCACATGTCGAGAGGCCTTAAATTCAATTAAACAGGCAAGAGCCTTGAAAACGTCATGAATTTGATCTATTTGAAATCAGTAGACACCCTGTAAGAAACATATCTTTGATATGTTAATAAAGGAATTTTGTTTGGAATAGCCTAGAAAGGAAAGATAAAGTAATACTTGTTCATGTCCTCTAGCATGGTTAGATGCAACCTAACTAATCATTCAAGATGAAGAGGAAACTAAAAATTCACAGCGCACAAAGCATCGATAATATAATGAATTTCTTTGTTGCATAGAGTAGGATTTTAAATGTTCCATTTGATAATATTGCATCTTAACTTTGTTATATGCTTGGTATATTATTATACATGTGAGAGAAACTTAATGATCATGTTGTGGTATTAAATACTTTGTATTGTAAACATTTATAGCAACACATTAGCATAGGCAACTAGTAAATGAACTTCTTGAAGCATGGTTTTAATTAAGTTTGGAAATATCAGAAAACTGTAGTAAGGTTGAATACCTGGAGTAAATGATTTTAGGTTATGAAATTACAGTATTCATAACAAGGACAAATAATTACGCTAAATTTATTGTTGTACTTAATTAACCTTCTGTTAATATTGCTTCTTACAATTAGTTCCAGTGCCAATGAGTAAAAATAACCAATTTTCATTATAATGAAACTTTTTTAAAAAATAATTTTAGCAATTTTTGCTAGTATACTCGTAGATTACTTTGAAAACATGCCAATGGTTGAAATGAATTATTACCTCCGAATTCTCCAAAACAACAACAATACAAATGAACTAACACAATTTCTTGGATTCAAAGAAATACAACAGAACACATAAATTCCTCCAGTATCAGTATATCAAATAGTTGAGTTCTATCTCATTGGCTGGCATAAATTGCATTAGCTTAGGCTACTTTTCAGCTTGGTTTTATGGGATATGTTTCCTCCATGGTTGAAGATCTGCAATACCATATTTGTGATTATCAATTTCCACTTAATTCAATTTTTGTTTTTTACTTGTTATAGTAATTTAGTTATTCATTTCTGAATTACCGATATTTTAATTAGCCCACATATTACTGTCACTACTTGTGCCATAATGGTATGTATTTTACTTTCAGTTGAAATAATAAACAACTGTAAAATTAAACAAGTTCTTTATCCTTTTAAATAATATACAATACATGTTACAACAATTTTTTTTTTCAATTACTGTAAATTGGTTATAATTGGACATCGTATCACATCCCCAAAGAATACACACTTACTTACTCAATGGAAATAGACAATTCCTCAGCAAGCTAAAGGAATATTGTCTATTTTATGGAACCCGAAGGTTCATTTCTCCGCTTACCTGAGCCCGCCATTCAATCCTATTCTGTGCTAACTCTTTCCAATCATCCCTCGCAAATCCTACTTCCCTTAAATCTATCCTAACATTGTCCTCCCACCTACGTTAGGTCTTCCAGATGGTCTTTTCCCTTCAGGTCTCCCAGTCAATACTTTTGAGATATGTCTTTCCTCCCCTACGTATGCAACACGTCCAGCCCATTTCATCCTCTGTGATTTAATTACCCTTACTATATCCGGTGAAGAGTACAGGTTATGCAGTTTTCTCCAGTCCCCATTTTCATCTTTTTTAGGCCCAAATATTACTACATGGGTTAGGTTCCCTGAATCCAAACCCCATTTTTTAAGGATATAATTCTATGAGAGTTATTTAATTACTTACTGCTACACATCCAGTATTCCTTAGTATTTGTCAAATGGGGCAAAGTGCAAAACTTTTGCATGGGTTTACCTAATTCATTTTACTAAAATTAAAGTAATGTGGTTCCTATACAGGCCATGGAGACCCAAAGGGTTTCAGGAGATAGAGGCTTCCAGATTTTTAGTCATTCAGCATATGAAAGTGGTCAAGTTGTCAGCCTTACACACTGGCCGCTAATTTCCCAGGACAGATATAGTCCAGTTATACATTGCATGGCCAGGCGGCTTCCTTTTTAAAGAGGAAAAGTTTGTCGACAGCTCAACCAGTGCTCTTTTTTTCTTTTTTTTTTACTGCACCAATCAGCCAGTTACCTCAGTCAATCAAAATCAAAGAATGTCCTGTGACAGCTACTCATCTACTCTGTGTGGAGCGAAACGTAGGGTTGCAAGATCTAGTTGCAGTATACAATAGCACGTGTGAAATGATTAAAGTGAGGGAAGAACTGAGGTCAGTGATAACAATGAGAGAATATTGCAACATTGCTTTTGTTTTGGAAAGTGGAAAACAAGACCGACCTAGTCAGATCAATTAACATAAAGAATCACCGACTTGATGGTTTATTCCTTTGAAGCCACCTGGGTATGTAATGAAAAACTCTACTATAGTAGAGTTGACCCCATGGTCACAGAGACACCAGAAGGATGAGGCCAATGGGAAATCCCAGTGACTTCATTACGGATTGAACCCACGACCTTCTGGTTTATAGCGCTGTGCCTCAGTCAACCATATCAGCATACTCTGGATGATTTTACTATTCAGATATTACGCATTTATTTATTTATTTATTTATTTATTCACTTAAAGGTCCCAATGAGCCAAGTGGCTCGCAAAAAGGGACAGTTAAAGTACAAAAGTAGGCAGTGTGGGAAATACAATAAATGAGTAGAGAGTAAACATTACAAAAGAGTACAATCAATAATACACATCATAAAACACAAACAGAGATAAAAATAATTAATGAAATGTATAAGTTAGGAATGTAATAGAATAAATAATTATAACCAATAAACTTATGAGCTAATAATGATAAAAAAAGGATGTAGATTCCGAAAAGGATCTAAACTTGATATATTAGTTACAGATAGGATTAGATAATATCATTGTAATATTCACTCATTAGGTATACCTTAAGTTATTTCTTGAAAGTTCTAGCAGTTCACCATAGCTGTTCTAGCAGTTTTACTAGCCGAAAGGTAAAATTTGGGTGAGCAGTGAGAAAAATACTTTGGTCTTCAACTAACCACAATTTTACTAGACTGTATTATTATTCCTTTGAGAGGGAATTTGGTAGCAGTGAGAAAAGCTAGTAATTTTACTGAACATAATACAGTTTTTAATGCAATTTTTCTTAACAGTGTGTTACAGCATAATGAAGAGCCTGATGTATCTAAATAGTACAGAACAAAAGTGAAATCCATTCTCATCCAGATATCTAAGTAAAAGGATCTGTCCTTATTTCAACCAATGAAAAGATAATATACACAATAGCCCAACTTTCTAGCATACATACATTTTTTGGTAAGTTACAACATAACCAACCTTTTTTTATATTAGTTTTGCTGGTGGTGGTGTAAAAAGTCTAAACGATTGTAATTTGATCAGTAGATGATATTATTGTTGTGATACAGTGAATATGCATTTTGTAGGCATTTGCTTACGTGGAAATTTCAGACGGACCACACTGGTGGTCCGCGAAGATGGTGCAGATGGTCTACAGACATAAAGCAAGTGAAAAGTAAAGAAGAAAAATTTTTTCACCCATTTCGTTATAATGGCCTATAATTAATACCCCAAATATTAAGAATATAGATCTTCTATTAAAAATGGAATGTAAAATTAGGGGTCCGTAAAATCTTTTAGACATTTTAGAGGTCCTCGGATTCAAAAAGGTTGAGAAACGCTGGTCTATGGTGTTCTTTGCCGGTGAACACCACTGACGATCATCGCTGCCTGTTCCTCTCAATGAAAATCAATGCAGTCGATTTGTCTATGACAATGTTTGTTGGTAGTTACTTTTGAGGTAAATTTATTCAGGGCGATGATTGCCGCAGATTATCATGTATGCAGTAGGTCAAGAAAAACAGAAGACAGCCATTTTATGCTTAATCATGGCCTAAGTGTTATAATTTTTCCCAAGTTGCGGATGAAATATTAATAGATTTTGTCTAAACGCAATGCCCTGTATGACATGAGCTTAAAGGGCCGTAAAGATAGCTACACAAAACAAAATATGTGGCAAACGGTGGATGGATTGTTAGAAAAAACTGTTATTGTAGTTACAATGTGTGAAACACAGTAAAATTACCAGTTCATTTATTAATAAAAAATATTTTCAATATTTTTAAATGATATAGGCCATAATTAGTCTAAATGTTTAAATTTTGAGATTATAGATTCACTCTAACTTCCGCGCTGTCCTTCGCATCTGCTAGTTGTCGTAGTTCTTGTCTTCTACGACTGATGGCAGCTCATGGTGTCGATCAAATCGAAGCTTGCTTTTGGTCGTTTTCTTGTCACCAACGGATTTTGACAGCACAAAATGAATCCATTTTAGTATGATATTAAAGTTAACACTAACTGAATTTATTTTATTTTAAATAAAGGCTATTTGTTACGCAGTTTTCAGCTGCTACTCTCAAGGTCGTTCCGTGTTCGATAATAATCGATACCATACAGATGTCATATTGAAAATCGGTTTCGAATGAGTAAATTTTAACACTGGCCTGTATAGTAGTTGTGGTGATCGGTCAAGAATATATTTATTTGCACGACGTAACTAATTAGTGGTACTTACGAATATTGTTGCCGTGGATCGTAACTTGACATTCCCGCACGCAATCTGGTTGCTATGAAAACAAAAGAAATCTCCGTGCGGTAAAAATTACAAAACGCACAAGTGCCTAAGTAAAATCATCATAATACAAGCCTTTATGGAAGACCGGAACCAAGGCCCCCTAGTTTGTGGCGTCTTTAACAGGACAAATATTCGGTTCCCATAACAACCAACACATGGGAATCACTTTCTGAAATAAACATCTATCTTCAATAATGTATATACATAATATTTTCAGCTAATATCTCAATTAATATAATTAAATTTATATAAATAATCATCGTGCAAAAAATAGCATGCAATACTCGTGCCGTAAGTGCATAACGGATCTCGGAAATTGAAAAAACTCAGCGCAAGCGCCTCGTTTTTTCAAAATATTTCCTCGATCCGTATGCACCGCTTACGGCACTTGTATCGCAATATACTATTTTTTAAATGAGTATCATTATGATACCGTTACGTCACACGTAAAGGGCATTATAGTATGGTCGAACAAAAAAGTATATCGTTTCCATAGTTTCTGTAGCACCGTGTAGCGTACTACGATTTAACGCAACGAATTATCTAATAAAGATTTCTTTTATGGGAGCAAATTCGTATGAGGTCACACGCGATTCCCGGAACGCGTTACTGTTTTGTCGAGATTAGCACGCAAAGGAGTTCCTACAGCGGATTATAGGATAAACATACAGTGCTGTCTCTGTTATAGCGGCCTTTTTTTTCCGCCAGAACTGTTTCTTGAACCATTTCACTCATCTACTTAGACCTGTCGATCAGTGAACAGCAGCTCAAATAATTCTAAACATAAAAATCTCTGTCCTCTTCTAGCCAGGGCCAGATCGTCGATATAGGCGAAATAGGCAGCCGCCTATGGCGGAATACATTTAGAAATATTTAGAGGCGGCTGCATTTAGATTTAGATTTTTCAACTCCTATCTCCTAGAACAGCGTTTCTCAACCTGTTTGAACCCGGGGACCTCTAAAATGTCTAAAAAAAATTACGGACCCCTAATTTTACATCCCACTTTTAAAAGAAGGCCATATTCTTAATATTTGGGGTGTTAATTATAGGTCGAAATATGTGAAAAAATTTTACTTCTTTACTTTCCACTTGCTTTATGATATTTTTAAATTACGTCTGCGGACCATAGGTGGAGAAACACTGTCCTAGAATAAAATCCTGTCTGTAATGTAGTTATTGTTTGTTTAATGCACAGCCCGGCAATCTGGGTCACGGCGGTGAAGCCTAGCCTTGCGCTATGCCGCCATCTTGCCTCACCTGAAGACACTCATTGAACTACACGTAATTCAATGGGAAACTATCACGAGAACTTAGATTAAAGTCTATTTTCACAATTTTCTATTGAAAATTTTGTATCCACTAGTGAACACACTGAAACCACATTGAAAAAGCACGTCCTCTTGCTATTTTTCTCAAGTATTGGTTCCTATTACTTGCTAAAAATTAGGGTTTTGATGTGAAACTTCTTTAGCCGCAGTAGGATTGAATCCAGAGCTTGCGTTACGGATAAAATCGTCACGAAATTCGTGACAGAAAACAATCAACTCAATAATTAGGCTTATCCAAAATTTAATAAAACCGAAAATTCCAAAATTTAAAAAATAAAAAATTCAAATTAAAAATCGGAAATCCAAAATTTTAAGTCTAAAAATCCGAAATTTAAAAATAAAAATAAATTAAAAATATAAAATTAAAAAATCAAAAATTCCAAAATTAAAAAATTCAAAGATACAAAATTTAGAAAATCAAAATTTTAAAAAATAATCCAAAGTAAAAAATCCAAATATCCAAAATTTAAAAAATAAAAAATTTAAAAAATTCAAAAAATAATAAATCCTAAAATTCAAAATTTAAAGAATCCAAAAAAATAAAGAATCCAAAATTTAAAAAAACTCTTAAGGAAGTATGAATAATACAACAAATAGCTATCAATGTATGCTTACAGTTATTTATAAAAATATAAAACATTCCTCGTAACTAAAGCATAATATTATTTACAATGCAAAAAATACGCATAAATTGAGGTTAAGTTTATTTGCAATTTCTAAATGCTAAAGTAATATATGACTATTTACAGTGTATGAAATAGTTAACAATATTAGGTTATGGTTATTTACAACCATATAATACATTCCTAGAAACTAAAGCTGTATAATGCATGAAATGGCTAACCAGAGGTGTCCACCCCCAAACGTCATGACTCACCCCCAAACTTCACTGCTCACCCCCCAAACTTCATTGCTCACCCTCAACCCAATTGGATGTCGACAAGGGCGCCCATATGATATTTTATAGGGGGGGCAATTTTTTTAATTAATTATTTTTTTGTCGCTTTAACTTCTTGGGCCACTTTGTAACGTTATATTAATAATATAATAAGTGCAACAATGACTTAGCCATAAAATAATTGCGGGGAGGGTCGGAAGTGCCGGGGGGGTTTGGAATACCCCCAAAAAGGGGGTCGGGGGTCCATCCCCAGAAAATTTTTAAATATTGACAACTAATGAAAATCACATTTTACGCTATTTTAGCACAGAAAAACTAGTTAGGAAATTTGTTTACCATACTCGAAGACATGCCAATGTAAATAAGAAATCATTACCTAAGTGGGGGTCCACCCCGGGAAAATTTTTAAGTACTGAACTAATGAAAATCACATTTTACGCTATTTTAGGACTCAAAAACTAGTTAGGAAATTTGTTTACCATACTCTAAGACATGCCAATGTAAACAAAAAAATATTACCTAAGTCGGGTGTCCACCCCCGGGACATTTTTAAATGTTGAACTAATGAAAATCACATTTTACGCTATTTTAACACTGAAAAACTAGTTAGCAAATTTGTTTACTATACTCTAAGACATGGCAACTTAAACAATAAATTGTTACCTAAGTTATAATACTTATTACTATTTATAAGAAAAGTTGAATAACACATGGAACAGTGGACATAATAGGCCTACTCATTAGGCTATGTTATGAAAAGAAAATAACTGCTATATCATATTTGACACACCAACAAATCTTGTTTAATTAAATATTTTTTTTAATACAAATATAGAAATTTAGGTTTTGACTTTTGGGGGTCCAAACCCCCTGAACCCCCCTTTCCTAATCCACTGTGGATTCTGCTTCCATGTTGTTGATTTGGCAAAACTTCTGCAATTCAAATAATTGTCTTAAAAGAAAAACATCTGACTATAATAATTATTAATATACATTTTTTCCTTGCGCCCCCCCCCCCGCCCCCGGGTATGGGCGCCCGTGGCTGTCGAAATTCTTCATCTTTATCTTTATAAAGAATTAGAAGAGACCTTTTGAAGTTATAGAACTTGACTGTGTTTATTTTTAACATATAAAACTATAATTTTGCAACAATTTTCAACCCCCTCCCAGAAAATTCATAAATGATAATATTTTGCCCCCCCCCCCAGAAATTTCAATGACGCAGTCTGCGTCTTAACCCCCCCCCCCCTGTGGGCACCCCTGGGCTAACCATAATAATGAAAGACCTACTTACGAATGTATTGAAACGTGTTCCTTTCCTTGTTTCTTTCTGCCGTAGTAAGAAAAATTACACCCGAATACCACACAGGTATTCACCATTTTAGAAAAAGTATTTATACTCCTCAGTCCAATTGCATTATTAGCTAAAATGCTAAAATTCACATCGCTGTAACGCTATTGTGACTTGTACTCGATAAGCTGCTACAGTGTAGTAATATGGCGGTCCGTGCATCAGCGTGGCTTCACTGCCGCCAATAGTAAAGCATACACCATTGCCGATCTATCTCTATATATCTGTGGTTTAATGTAAATATAAAAAGTTATAACTAGGTTTCGGATGTTTAGGACATGTCAATTTTTATTCTGACCTCCATTCTCACCGCATACACAAATTAAACACGAATTGCACACTTGTTATCCTAATCGGACCGTTTTTATTTTGCATATAAAGTCTCATTTCATGTCTTTTCCCCTTGGTCATATTTTGGTCATATTTGTAATTGAACGTCATATTTCAGTTTTAAATTCGGTAAAAGAGAACAAATTATTATACAGTGTATGTACTATATGGTCCAGTTAAATTTGAAATTTATTTAATTAATTTAATGTTTATGCCAAATTAATATGTAACGTGTATTTTAAAATGAATGCAATTGTTCATATTTTATAGGGACACGAAAGGTCTACAAAATATTAGAAGTATTTAGAGCTATGAAGCGAAAGTTCATTTACAAGTAAAACTAAATCACCAAAATTGTTAAAAAGTGATTAACTGATTGAATTCGTGTGATGTAAGAATTTAGTGTCTTTAAACGTTTTAAATTCGAACATTTGTTTTTTTGAAAATACGTTATTTTGTTAGGTCATATTTAGGACTTTTGGGTCATCTTTAGTCTTTTTATAAGGTCATATTTTCATTCACATTTTCAACTTTTATAGGTCATAAACATCCGAGCCCTAGTTATAACCTTTTCATTAATAGATAGGCCTATATAAGATTTCATGAACCACAGATTATTGTCTCTGTTGGACATTACATGAGAATATTATAAGAGAAAAAGACCTCCGACACTGGGACTTGAACCCAGGACCTTTGGCTATTCGCGCCAATGCTCTACCAACTGAGCTAAGCCGGAGTTCAATTCACAGCACCAGGTGGGACCTCTCCGGCTTAGCTCAGTTGGTAGAGCATTGGCGCGAATAGCCAAAGGTCCTGGGTTCAAGTCCCAGTGTCGGAGGAATTCTCCTATAATATTCTTTTCATTAATGTTTTTATTTAATCCCCGTATTATTTAGATATTATGTTATAACGTCTTCATAAATACAAACCTTTTTCAAATTAAGCCAATACAAATCAATTTTATCTAACGACTTACCAATACCAGGCTAGAGATCGTGAAATTCCACGTTTAATCAAATGGTAAAAAACGGAATGATTAAGATGCCAATTTGGGGCAATGAAATTATTTATCGCCTAGGGCGCCAAAATACCTAGAGCCGGTCCTGCTTCTAGCTTACAGTATGAAGACGCTGACTGTTTGGATGGTATCGTGCACATTGGCACTGGTGCACATTGGCACAGTCGCATTTTCGTGCACATTGGCATAGTATTTTTATCTTGTAATATTATCGTGCTCATCGCCACACAACCCGTTGGGGCTAGAGGTGGACATAGAGACTCAAACCTACAACCTCCTTCACCACAGCTCCCCTGCTCCAAGGCAGCACCCCTTAGCTACCGCGGCTAAGGGAACCGATTGTAGATGTCGTAGATAGGTTGTCAGGTTAGGTTAGGTTAGGTTAGGTTCATTCAAAGTCTCATTCAATCGCAGGCAGATACTTTATGAATGATTTCTAAACAATTCAATTGTAATATTAATGTACACAGTATGTATCTATAATAATAATAAAAGAAAGTGTTTGTCTTTCTGTCTATCCAGCAGTTACTGTGAACTCCATTGCATTCAATACGATAATGTAATTCCAACTTTGTCTCTATGTCCACCCCTACGAAGGGTGTGTGGCGATGTGCACGATGATATTGCAAGATAAAAATAATATGCCAATGTGCACGAAAATGCGATTGTGCCGATGTGCACGCAACCGTTTGGATCGGACAGTAGTGAGACACACAGAACACAAACTTAGTGAGACAGCTGTAGTGAGAGAAAACAAATAGCAGGACAGACCACAAGTGGTTACCCCCAAACCAGTACGTTTCAGTACATATCTTCGGATTAGGAAACAATGCTCTCTCTATCTTGTTCAAGAGATGCTTGCTCTGTTTGAAAGTAAGATCCTTGCCCAGGTCACCTCTTGTGTCTTAGCAAGGCTTTTGATTGGGTAGATGACATGCATCTTTTGAATAAACTCTTTTCCACTAAAAAAATTTAGAATATAACATTTATTTTTTAGATAGTTTTTTAATAAATGTTAGGGAATTTTTGAAGGAGTTTTAGATCATAAATGCCTTGTTATAGGATTTTTTTAATTTATTGGTCATCAAATGCTCATTATGTCATAAAAACTCCTGAGTAAGTATAAGTTACCAGACTGTTTCACGCGACAAATATAAACTCATGACGGACTGCAATGAAAACAGTAATTAACACAATGATTTCACATTACTTTTAATTTTCCTTAGTGTTATTTTATTATTACAGATTTAAGGAAAACATTATGCATTTAAGGGTTAATTATAGGACGTTTAGATATCCCTGCTGGCCTCTGAGCTCAAAGGCCGTGGACCCAAAACCAGCAATAGGCTAAAAAAATATTTTATAGTCCTTTGACTAAATTCTCTGACTTGGGGAGTTAAGGGTCAAACGGCCATGGAACGATATCAGGTCGAAGGCCTAGAGCAGCAGGTGGCAGATTCCGGTAGTCGTGATTTCTCATGCTAAAAGGGGCATTTTTCTGACACGTCTAAAAGTAATACTCCCTTCTGCGCTTCGTGCGTTTTTTGAACAGCAGTTTTGATTTGTAAATGAACCTCATTGTTATAATAATATCGTGTTATTAATATTGCATTAATTATTATTAGAGCCAGGATTATCTGAATAAAAGTTAACTGATTAACTAAGCAAATAATTGTTTAATTAATCATTATCTCTTGTTCAGTTAACCATATAAAAGCTACCCAGATAACTAGATAATGACTTCATTTTATCCAGTTTTTGTGATTATCCACATAATTGTTAGAAGAATTAACTGCAGTGGAATTAATTATCTGGATAAACGACATAAAAATCCAGATAATTGCAAATAATATCCTGTTCACTATTTGTTCAAATAACAGTTAACTGGGTTATCTTCTCTACAATTAATTATCTGGGCAGTTAATCGTTAACTTATATAGTTATTTGTCCCAGACCTAATTATAATGGGGCATGCCGTAGCGTAGTGGTTGAGGTGCTGCGCTACAAACTGGAAGTTCGCGGGTTCGATCCGCGATGAGGTTGTTGGAGTTTTTCAATTGGCCTAATCCTTCTAGTGGCACTATGGCTCTCAGCCTCGAACAGAAATGAGTTCCAGGAGCAATCCTGGGCAAAGGCTGCCGGTGCGTAAGGCTGACAACCTTACCACCTTCACGTGCCGAATGTCTAAAATCTGGTAGCCTCAATCTCCTGGAACCCTCTGGGCCTTCATGGCCTGTAATACACTTTGCCTGTAACACTTTACTTTTACTAATTACGATACGAGATTAAAAAGCGTCACTATACATATCTTAAGTTATAAATAATAATAACAATAATATATATATATTTTTTTTATTAAGGAATATTCCACAATACAATGGTTTTCCTTCATCCCACAACAATCTTTTGCCTCCATAAGTCCCTGTCCATAGCATCTTCTTCATGTAATCCTTTTCTCGCCATACTCCTTTTCACCCCATCCATCCAGCACTCTTTGGGCTTCCCTCTTCTTCTTTTTCCTTCTACTTTCCATTCCAAAATTTTCTTGGGTATTCTATTCTCTGTCATTCTGAGTACATGTCCATACCCATAATAATAATAATAATAATAATAATAATAATAACAATAATAATTTCAATTTCAATTTCAATTTCAATTATTTATTTATAGAAGCTACAGACAATTTTTACAAATTTTAAACAGTAGGCTTCTACTTAATATTAGAATGAATTATGATAAATGAATTATGATAAAGGAATGGCAGTGGTGAATTATGATGATGATATATTATTTACAATAATAAAAGAATTACATATACAACAGGAATTACAAGATAACACATAATTAGACATCTGACTACCTAACTGACAAGTCTGCAGTTTTAACATGATTGATTGTGCGGTCAGCAGTGCTATGTCAATAGCATGAACTTCGTTACGTCAGCACATTCTTTACTTATAATTCAATGCAGACACTAGTTTATATGTTTATATTTGAGGAAAGCAGGTCGCATTCTTTAATTAAAGATTGTGTCATTACATTTCTTGTTAAACTTGTAGAGCATATGGCCGTTTTATCAAAATAATGAATGAGTCCTTGTCAGTCTTGTGTGTATATAATAATAATAATAATAATAATAATAATAATAATAATAATAATAATAATAATAATAATAATAATAATAATAGTAATAATAATAATAATAGTGATAATAATAATAATGATAACAGTAATAATAATCACTGCTTGTGGAATATATCAGAATTTTTAAATAGGGCATTGCAAGCAATAGCCATTCTGTTAGAAGGAATCACATATGGCTGTTGAACAGAAAAAATTGTTCGATTTCTTGTTCCTCGTGCATATGGGACAGAGAGCCCTATGCTATCTAAAATTGATTTGCAATGTATTTCCCCACGAAAGACTTTAGCTATGAAATTAGCATCTGCAGAAACACGCCTATTATATAATGTTTCCAAATTTAATAACTTAAGTATATCTTCATAGTCCAAATTTCTGTTAAACTTATTACGTATAAGGGAAACAAATTTTCTTTGTATTCGTTCCAGCTTATTACTGTCAGATATTGTAATGCTGTTATAAGCAACACTACAATATTCTAAGCCACTGCGAATTAAAAATTTGTAAAGAGTAAGTAATGACTCTATGCTTTTTAAATTTTGAGAAATTAAACGAACTAATCCAAGAGTTTTTAAAGCCTGTGTGAAAATATGGTCAATATGGACATGAAAATATAATTTTGAGTCAAGATAAACTCCAAGGTATTTTATATTTTCTGAACGTGCTATTATGTTTTGGCCAAGACGATAATTGTATATTATTTGGTTAGTTTTTCTACTAAATATCATGCTCTGGGTCTTACTGGTGTTAATTATCATTAAATTTGATTTACACCACTGGTGTATGTAATCGATATTCCTTTGCAGTAATTTGCAGTCCGAAGCCGTAGATATTTTATTCCATATACATAGGTCGTCTGCGTATGCTATTTTCTTACATGTTAGCATATTAGATATGTCGTTAATAAAAACTAAGAACAAGAAAGGACCCAACACTGACCCCTGGGGTACACCATCTGGTATGTAAAAAGGCTCTGAAAAATAGTTAGATATTCTAACTCGAGCAGATCTGTTTCTTAAATAACTTGAAAACCAATTGACATACTTGTTATGTAGACCTAAATTACTCAATTTTTTAACAAGAAGATCGTGATTTACTACATCAAATGCTCTGCTCAGGTCAAAAAATATGGCATCTGATTGCGATTGTGAGCAATTTTCTTTAAGTATGTCATTGAGAAAAGTGATAATATTGGTTGCTGTGGACATGTCCTTGGTAAAACCATGCTGGAAATCATTTAATTTATTTTTACTGAAAAATGAAATATGTTTATGAATGATGGTTTCAAAAATTTTTGAAAATGTATTTAATATGGCTATGGGCCTAAAATTTGCCAATTCTTTGCTTTTGCCTTTCTTGTGTACCGGTCTGATAGCAGAAATTTTCCAAATTGAAGGAAAAGTTTCTGTTTCCAGCGAAAGGTTATACACATATGTAAGTACAGGTGTCAGTATTGGGGCACACCCCTTAACAATAAAGCTTGGTATCTGGTCGAGTCCCGAACTCTTAGATGATTTCAAGTGTCGAATAGCTACCAAGACATCGGAATCTACGATAGTTGGAACATGTAGGCATTCAGATGTGACAGTTTGAGCATAGGGCCCAGGTACTTCATTAGTGGGCGTATTTATAATCTGAAAATGCTCTGCGAAAATATTCACTAGCTTTGATGGTTCTGAAACAATGGTATTGTTAATTTTAACATGCAATACGGGATCGTTTTTATTTCGTAACTTCGAAACATAACTCCAAAATTTAGCAGGGTTTGACTTTAAATCTTGATCGATTGATTTGTACCATTTTTGCCTATCAATTTTAATAGTTACTTTTACCAATCTTCGGTAATCTGAGAAACATTGATAATACAAATCAGTCGAGTGTTTTTTAAAAAGTCGATGATAATGTTTCTTTTTCCTTATATATAATTTAAGCTCTCTTGAAAACCAAGCCGGATATTTTGGTTTAACAGCAAATGTTTTAGGGATTGACTTATTAATTGCATCACTAACTAAATATGCAAGATTTTCAACAGCAGTGTCAGGTGATTTTTGATTATACACTGCGGACCAGTCAGATGAAGCTAATGTGTTGTATAGTTTATAATAGTCACCTTTGTGATAGCATAAACTTTCTGTTGGGAACTGAGTACCTTCACTCACTTGGCTAATTAAATTCATAACAATAGGGGGATGATAGTTATCAATATTCACCAGTGCATAATCCGGTATTGATACAGTGATCTCATCCAGACTTGTAAAAACTAAGTCTAATAAATTTTTACTAGGGACAGTGTCATTGATTTGAGACAAATTTAGGAAAGAGCATGTTTGGTGTACAATTTCACCTTTAATTTTATGATAGTGATATAAGTTAGGTGCAACACCTGCCAGCCAATTGAAACCAGGGATATTAAAATCACCGAGTAAAATGACCTGAAAGTTGTTACAATCTAAATTATTTTCGAGAAAATTAAAATACTGCTGAAATGCAGCAATACTCGTATTGGGCGCAAAATAATGGCATCCAATTAAAATAGGCTGAGCATTTTTGAGAGTTAACTCAATCCACACACATTCATCTGTCTGTTCTAATTCAGGTCTACGTTTATGCCTGACACTGTTGCTGATGGCAATTAAAGACCCTCCTCCCCGAGTTTGGCTAACTAGTGTATATTTTCTGTCAGATCTGTACACCTGATATATTTCAGGAAAATAATTGTGATCATAATGGTCATCATTTAACCATGTTTCAGTAAGACAAATGATGATGGGTTCATTTGTGTTAATATTGTCGAAAAGGTCCGTGGATTTAGTTCTTAAACCACGAACATTTTGGTAATAAATTTCAGTGCCTAAATTGCTGTTACTAAACATAGACTGATCCATATGATCACAACTATTTGCCATTTAGGGTTAAGGAGAGCCCCCTCCAAGGCTGCTTTTAGAAGATGTTCTGGCTAGCAGTGTATCCATAATCTTCCTAGGGGAAGATCTACTGGATTTTTCAGGAGTTTTTTCAGGAGGTTTACCCTGCGACTTCGTTGTAGGGCTACATACAGCTGGGTCAGGACTGGTGGGCGCGATTTGTTCCTTTTGTAGGCGGCCACGGAATGGAAAAAACAGCACCCCTGTAGGCCAGATATCTACATTATTAATAAGAGGGAAATCTTCCTCACAAACAGAAATATGAAAACTGGCATAAGAATTAAATTTAGTTTTCAGCTTTGTTACTGCAAATGTTTTGAGATTTACCTGGGTACGTAAGGATTCTGCAATATCTTCCGCGTTTACAGTGTTACCATAGCGTGACACGAATAAGGCTTTACCTCTAGTTGGTTTGGCAACTACTGGTAGTGAGGAAGAATTCCTAACTCCTATTAGCGGGGCCTTCTTAACCCTAGGTTTTTTAGATACAACTGTGAAGCCGTCATTGGTGTCACCTCTATCGGATTCCGGGGCACTGAGTGCAGTGGGCACTGCGAGATTAGAATTAATGGCACTAGACACACTGGCACTGGAACTGGCACTTGTAATAATAATAATAATAATAATAATAATATACTCGTACATTATTTTTTACCCCCTTTTGCTCATATGAAGCTTATGTGTAATCATTACTTGTTTCTTATGAAAGAAGTTACAGGTGCAAAGATGTTTTAGTATTCAGTGCTTGTGAATTTAAATGAAAACCTAGTGCACATAAGTGACATAAAATGAAAGTAATAAAAAATAAAACGATAAACTTATGCGGTTAGTTGAAATTCCACATATTCTACTGGACTGGTCATTGATTTATGAGCTATGCTAAAGAGTCGGTAAGTAAATACTGATATCCTTGATGCATGAAACCTTATCAACAAAAAGGTCATAATAAAGATTTCTTCACTAGGCACGAAGTATTTAAAATATCTCTCTATATATAAGAGGCTTTGTCCTGACTGACTGGCTGACTTAATGACAGAGAATCAACGTAGAGCCTAAACTATAATAGGAAGAGATTTGGAATTTTGACAGTACCTTCGTTTCATAATGTAGGTGCTCACTAAAATAGGATTTTGGATTTTTTTTATTTTAAATGCCAAAAATTAAATGTTTTTTTTAGAATACTTAATCCCTTTTTACACAGAATTATCAAACCAATTCACAGTTCACTTGTCAACAGTGTATTGTTGGCAGTCTTTACATAAGGCTTTGGAAATAAATGCATTAGTTTTTTTCATTTATTACTCCAGTGTTAACAACGAAGTTCCTTTGATTTGCATTTTTCAATGTTAGAAGCCAGTGGCATGCCCTGGGAAATTTTATGCTGTAATAGGAAAAAAAATGAATCCATTGAGTAAAAATCTCCTAATAAAAGTTGCTTGTATATGTCCCCTCTAAACAAAGGGGAAATATTTCGGTGTTACTCATTAACACACTGTGCGTGTGTGTGTGAGTGTGTGTGTGTGTTTGTGCGTGCGTGCGTGTGTGTGTGTGTGTGTGTGTGTGTGTGTGTGTGTGTGTACACATGAACAGAAGACTGAAACATTTTCATAGCTTCTCCGATAAAAAAATATTTTTATCAAAATTATATGTTCAGTAATTAATAAGTTTTTTTTTAAATTATTATTATCAAGGAAGCTACAAGTATGAAAATGTTTGTCTTCTGTCCTTGTGAATTTAGATTTTAAAAAATGGCACGTAGGTAAAACTAAATTTATAAAAATATAACGATAAAATTATGATGCTAGACACTTGCGATTGATTGAAATTCCACATATTCTTATAATGGATTGGTCACTGACAGTGGCGGACGCAGGGGGGGGGGATAGGGGGTTACATCCCCCCCGAAATTTGAAAAATGTACTCCAAGTGGCCAGTTTTATAAACTAATGGAAAATGTAAGTTGATTAATTTTTTTTAGTATTCTTTCTACCTATTCAAATCCCCCCCCCCCGAAAAAATTTCTGCGTCCGCCACTGGTCACTGACGAACTCCTTTTCAGCCGTGCTCTGGAATATGATACACTGCAGACACATAAGTCTATGACCCTGGCTTTCATGTAATGTTTAGCGTGAATCCATTGACTCTCAAACCAATACACTAACAAAGGAAAATGACCTCAGATTCGATACAACTCCTGTGGAAGGCCATTGCAATTGGAACGTTGCCCAGACTTTTCAAGTGGTTATTTGCGTCAGATTGAAGCGCGAAAGAATGGCTATTTCCTGATTCTAGAGCAAGTTTATCTGACTGCAACAAGGAAATGAAATTCCGATTTAATATGTAATACCAATACCAGTTTCAAAACTATATGACAGATATCTTCAGGAGTTTCGAAGCTAATCGTTCCGTGATGCGCTCTATGGCAGATAATTTCAACCGTTACAAAGCTAATTGTTCCATACTGCGCTATATGGCTTAAAATTTCAGCAGTTTCATGGCTAAATGCTATATAATTATCTATATGGCAGATAATTTCAGCAGTTTCAAAGCTAATTATTCCATACTGCGCTATTTGGCTGAAAATTTCAGCAGTTTCAAAGCTAATTATTCCATACTGCGCTATTTGGCTGAAAATTCCAGCAATTTCAAAGCTAAATTGTTCCGTAATGTGCTATGTGGCAGATAATTCCAACAGTTTCAGTATTAATTATTCCGTAATGATCTATATGAGAGATAATTTCAGGAGTTTCAAAGCTTATTGTTCCGTAATGCGCTAAGTTTATATGGCATAAAATTTCAGCAGTATCAAAGCTAATCGTTCCATAAAGCGCTATATGGCTGAAAATTTCAGCAGTTTCATAACTAATTGTTCCGTAATTATCTATATGCGAGATAATTTCAGCAGTATCAAAGCTAATCGTTCCGTAATGCGCTATATGGCAGAAAATTTCAGCAATTTCACAACTAATTTTTCCGTAATTATCTATATGCGAGATCATTTCAGGAGTTTCAAAGTTAATTATTCCGTAATGCCATTTGTGGCAGATAATTTTAATAGTTTCAAAGGCAAGTTTAGGTTGTTTTACGGTTATTTAAAGACGGGGTATGTTTAGGACTGCAACCATCACCAGTGCGTGTGCAGAAAATTTGTGCCGCAGTAATTCTTTTACATATCTGCACATTTACAAACATGGGCTTGTCACATTTATGCATATACAGGGTATTAATGAATAAGAGCGAAATATTTAAGCTCTGTATAGAGGGGACAAAGACAAGCAATTTTTAGTAGGAGATTTTTGCCCTATGGATTCAATTTTTCCTGTTAAAGCATACATTATCCCAGAGCATGGCCACCACTGTCTTCTAACATTTGAAAAAAGCGCAAAACAAAGAAACTTCGTTGTTAACACTGGGGTTATGAATAAAAAATAAACTAATGCAGTGGCGGCCAGTCATATGATTAGTCTGTAAATTTGCAGATTACGAAAACTCTAAATTATGCTATAACTGTTGATGAATGATTAGAATCAGGTTTTTATCGATCACTAAAAAGGCATGAAGTCAATTTAATGTAAATTTTAACCCTATTTATCTTCATTATTGACTTATGAGCACCAAATTGTAATGACTTTAATGACATTTTACGTCATAGAGCAAACACCTCCTAATAAAAGTTTATTGTCTATGTGCCCTCAAAACGGAGGTAAAATATTTCGGTGTTATTCATTAACACCCTGTATAAATGCAATGAACCTGGGCGTGATCAGAAACATTTTTATCATGAAGCGAATGCATACCATAATAAATTTCCTTTTTCCTTTTTGTTATTTGCAGAATGCAATGGAACTTGACATTAAAAATACCTCATTATCTATATGCAAAGCAACATCGCGCCACATGCACAGTTGGTGATCGTACGTACACATTATGAAGGTGATTTCTGTTTTAATGTAAACAAGAACGTGATCAGCGTGGGAGGGAGAGAGGGGGGCAAGGAGCCAGCAGTCAGCTGTTCAGAGATCAACACACACACGTTCGCCAGCCCAGTCCGACTCTGTGAAGTAGCATGTGAAGCCACATTTCTGACAGCTCCGGTTCGAGTCTTGGGACTATAATCATGCCGGATGATATCAAAGGTACGTTCTATTACTTAATTATCAGGGCCAGAATTTATGTAATAATAATCTGATGTAATATTCACATGACTTCCTCTGCCCAAATATTTTTTTTTTGTGTCCTCCCTTACCCCCGGAGTGCCAAGCAATGAAAAGTTAGACTCTCAGTACGGAGCCATTTTCGAGAAAATTGCGACAAACAAAATTTTCTTCATGTAAAGTCCCCTTAAAAATAAGAGAAATTCGTCGCCAATCTTCGTGTCACATCCCCTAAAAGTACCTAACCCAAATACAAAATTTTCTTTTCGTACGATTTTGCGTTACAAGAGGCCGTATTCCAAAGAGCGCGTATTTAGAATGAGTGGCTTATAGCTACTCTTCAGAGAACTTTTTCGAAATGTTTCAATTAAAGTTTTAGCACTTAGTATAAGCAACCCGTGTGCAAAATTTAAAGAAAATCGTTACAGCCGTTTTCTAGAAAATCGCGAAAAACAAAAATTTCTTCACGTAAAATCCCTTAAAAATAAGTGAAACTTGTCAATTTTCGGTCCACATCTTCAGAAGGTCCCTGACCCAAATACAAAATTTTGTTTTCTTACGATTTTCCGTTCTGGAGCTAGGCTGTTCACAGACCCACACAGACATGTTTCTAAAAATAATGTTTTTTTTTTTTTTTTTCAGGTGACTTCAAAACGTGTATTTATGTTAAAAACTCAACTTCCAATTTTGGGGTCGAAAATAATACTTCCTCTACCTATAGTACCTATGGTACGGGCAGAGGAAGTAAAAATGGCTAAATATACACAGACGACTGCAATAAAGATGGACCGACTCCTGTTTGTTACGAAATTAAAGTTTAAGTCGCGGTTCACACGTGTAAACAAACTTAGTCATTGGAGTGATATTTGTCCATTGAGAGAATGTCTCCTCCTTATGTACCGAAGATTGTGAGTTCGCTTCCCGTTATTAAGTGCCAGTATGGTACTTCATGAGATTGTGTGCGGGACGGGAAAATGTCTGTCTGTCCGTCCGTGTGTCTGTACGCGCGATAATTCAAATACGCTTTGTCGGATTTTCATAAAAAATGGTGTACACAAATACAACGTCCATGAAAAGAAGCCTATTGATATTGGACCAAATCGGTTGACCGGTACCGGAGTAATAACCAATTTAGTGCCTAATTTATGGTAATATATTAGAAAGAATTTATTAATGCAAATCAGTTGTCATCACAACATATTGTTTTAGAGTCTTCATATACGGCTTTGGAAGTTGCAATACAGTTAGCCATGACAAATAACGCTATTTCTTTACATATGCTAGACCTTTAAGCTGAGCGAGGTGCCCGAGATGATAAAGTCTTGCCAATGACCTTTTATGAATATGTGCAAAATTTGAATGCAATTACCAATTGGTTTTCTAGTTTCTGAGTAACTAACTTTTATTATTTTTGAGCTCTCTGTATCTTTAGTAAAATTTGATTCAAGGTTTACGAAAATTTTAAATTGTTGTGCAGAATATTCAGTTAAATTTCCTTGTTCCTTTTTTACCAATTATTTTTTATAGTTTCATATCAAATTTATAATTAAAAATCGGTTAAAATTTTAACAATAACTGTTATTCAGGGAACAGACACCAATAGGCTATACAATATCAATACTTGGAACTGTTCTAGAGAATATTCTCTATGTGCCTGAAAAATTTCATAAAGACTGGACAATAATTGCTACAACAAAATAGGGATGGGAATACTGAAAATAAGTAACGATAAATGATAATTTTCATGGAATTATTGAAGCTAACTTACACAACTAAAATACACCTGAACCACAAGGCTTGCCTTCCTTCTGCTTCAGGACACACTGTCTTTCTCTTTCTTTCTCTCTCTCTCTCTCTCTCTCTCTCTCTCTCTCTCTCTCTCTCTCTCTCTCTCTCCCCCTCTCCCTCTCTCTCTCTCCCCCTCTCCCTCTTATGTAGGCTTATAGCCTATTCTCTTAATAACCTACGTAAAAAACCAAGACATTCATTTGTCTGAGTTTATTTTCTTGGTTTCTTAGATTTGTAATTAAAATTAGGTCGAATCATTTTGGTCTTAAATCTGTAATCAAAATTATGTCATCATTTTCGAATATTAAATGTAACATAATATCATACATATACAATAACATTTATAGTATACAATAACATTTAGGAATTGATACTAATTAGTAATATATTTTAATTTTCATTATATTTTGTAATAACTAAGAATGTATTTGTTTAGACTTTCATCATTATTTTTTTTCTTTATTTTTAGTCATTTGTATTACTTATGTTCTATTTTTTTTCTTTGTATTTAATGTTCGTTTCTTGTATTCATGTATATCAGTTCTATTTTAATTTATTATTAATCATTATTATTATTACTATCATTATGTACGAGTATTTCATGTTTTTGCCCTGGCTGAGTGGTAGAGAAGGCCTTATGGCCTTAACTCCGCCAGGTTAAATAAATAAATAAATAAATACATGACATTTATGCAGTAAAAAACTTCCCAGAAAATGTAATTTTTCCCCTGTACACGAAAACAAACAAATGCTATAAGTAGAGTTCGGATGTTTATGACTAGGATTCGGATGTTTATGACATACCATATTTTTATTCTGACCTCCATTCTCGCCGCAAACACAAATTAAACATGATTTGTACATTTGTTATCCTAATCGGACCGTTTTTATTTTGCATATAAAGTCATATTTTGGTAATTTTCATGTTCTTGGTCTTGGTCATATTTCGGTCCTATTTGTAATTTAACGTCATATTTCAGTTATAAATTAGGTAAAAGAGCACAATTATGCAATATGTGCAATAAATTGTATCCGGAAACATTAATAGATAAGAAGTTCTTTCAGGTAAAACTGTAAATCACCTGGAAAATTGTTAAAAAGTTATTATCTGATTGAATTAATGTGATGTAATAGGCGTAATTTAGTGTCATTAAACGTTTTAAATTGGAACATTTAGCTTTAGAAAATACGTTCGTTTATAAGGTCATATTTAGGATTTTTGGGTCATATTTAGTCATTTTTAAGGTTATATTTGCAGTCATATTTTCCACTTTTTTAGGTCATAAACATCCGAACCCTATTCATTATTTACCCCCTTCCCTAATTCTTGAAAAGAAATAGTTCATAGCTTCAGACTTCCTTACAAAAATAAAATACTACAATAGTTTACATAGCGAATTCTGACGATTTCCGCTTCTTAGATTGTTTATCCAAACTCGTTCATTATTCTTGTCTTGTGATTTCATTTAGCGGTCGACCTTCAATAAAAATGACTATTGCTTTGGCAGCAAAGTTGCACAACTCAATTCACCGTTATCTTAAGGCGGTAATAAATATGTAAATCGCGAAATGAGTTGGGAATGGGCAAAGTAGTTAGCGAGAGGTAACGTAAAGTAGGGCCTATGTGTGCCTGTCTTATCTTTTTTGCCTGTTTGACCTTCAGTCATCCTCATCAGTAGGCCTATCATTTCTTGATATGCTACAGAATCACTGTGTTTTAGAAGGGATTAAATTGAGCTGGTTCTAACCGGTACGTAGAATTGGTATTTTTCTAATTTTATTTTGAGGGCCGGAGCCTTTTGTTTAAATTAGGTACTTTTTTAAATTAAGAACTAGCAGGTGCACGCAGCTTCGCCCGCGATAATTAATTAAAAAATTACAAATTAAGAGCATAATAGTTAAATCATTATATTTATTAACACCTAAATCACGTGGAGTACATTCTACGATTAGAAAACGTCGCCTGGGAAAAGACCTCAGATTCGAGTTCCCTGGCCTAGTAAACCCCTCCATAGTGAGTTCCGTACTAATCGATCAATATTTGCCCATTTAGGCCTATTTTCATTATTCCTCTTCCGTCCATGTTGAAAATTTCAGATGTCTGCGTGCCTTGGTATTATAAACAAATGAATCGACCAGGGTGGGCTTACAAAATTCGAGCGATCGCATGCTTTTATTTCCAAGGTATGACAAAAAATAGCAAAGCCACCTGCAATTGATTTGACAATTGGAATTTATTACTGAAAACTGATCTTCTAAAGAGCAACGTTTTCTGCCCGTTTTTCACTCATAACTCGCGAACGAAAGCGAAAATAAAACAAAAATCTGGCTTCGAGGTGGATTTGCCCACCTTTCAGTCCATCTATATTTAAAATTCCAGGCCTCTACGTTCAATAGATTTCGCTGGGCATCGCGCACAGACAGAAAGTCAGAAATACAAACACTTCCTTTTATTATCATAGATATCTCTGTCGTTTTCTTCCCTTCCGTACAGGGTCCTTCCATATGAAATCATCCAAATTTTTAAAAAATGGTTGCATGACCATTTTAGAAAAAAATAATTTTTTGTATATGAGTTCATACATGTTTCAAGATATCAAAACAAGTTTTCAAAAAAATCTTGTTTTTGGTTTCCCAGGGGTGTCCATTTTTCAATCCTGGTGTAACACATTTTTTGCGAATATAGCTGATTACGAATATTTTCATAACTCAACAACCATAAGAGTTAGAAATTTGAATTATGAACCATTTTGTAACTATTGAAGCGTACTTTCAGAAATACTTTATTGTTTTCTTCAACACACAATTTTTCATATGAAAATATGAATTTGAAATTCGGGTAAATTTTTCCAAAAAAATCACTTTTTGGACCAAGTTTTATATGAGAAGGAAGTGATTGTAAACGTTCAAATTTTTGTTATGTTCAAACCTACATGTGATTTGTCTGTGAGGAAAAAATCATGGTCTAAAAATACATCCCTTATTTCTAAACTGACCTCAAATATTATCGTTTTTTCAGATTTTGACTATTTTTGGGCTTAAATATCTCTGATGGATAACCTTCAAAAGATCTGAAAAATTGCATAATAGAAGCCTTTCATGTGCCTAACTCATAGTTAAAATTTCTATGTCTAGAAACAACTCTTTCTATTAATTTTATAGAGCTGAAATATCACACTATCACATATTATGTAGTTTCTCCCAAATATGCTACCCTAAAAAGTGTGATATTTCACACGTGATAAATATTCCACCTTGAACCCTTATACACTTACAGATTACTGGAGATACGATATGTGATATTTCAGTTCTATAAAATTAATAGAAGGCGTTGTTTCTACAAATAGACATTTTAACTGTGTGTTAGGCACATGAAAGGCTTCGTTTATTCGATTTTTTCAGATTTTTTGAAGGGTACCCATCAGAGATATTTGAGCCCGATAATAGTCAAAATCTGAAAAACGCTAATATTCGAGGCCAGTTTAGAAATAAGAGATGTATTTTTAGACCCTGATTTTTTCCTCACAGTCAAATCACATGCAGGTTTGAATATAAAAAAATATTGAATGTTTACAATCACTTCCTTCTCATATAAAATTTGGTCCAAAAAGGGATTTTTTTGGAAAAATTTACCCGAATTTCAAACTCATATTTTCATATGAAAAATTTTGTGTTGAAGAAAACAATAAAATATTTCTGAAAGCAAGCTTCAATAGTTATAAAATTATTCATAATTCAAATTTCTAACTCTTATGGTTGTTGAGTTATATGTAGTTTCTCCCAAATACGCTACCCTAAAAAGTGTGATATTTCAGTTCTATAAAATTAATAGAAGGAGTTGAATCAAAAAATAGAAATTTTAACTGTGAGTTAGGGACATGAAAGGCTTCTTTTATGCAATTTTTCAGATTTTTTGAAGGGTACCCACCAGAGATATTTAAGCCCAAATGTAGTCAAAATCTGAAAAACGCTAATATTCGAGGCCAGTTTAGAAATAAGGGATGTATTTTTAGACCATGATTTTTTCCTCACAGACAAATCACATGTAGGTTTGAACATAACAAAAATTTGAACGTTTACAATCACTTCCTTCTCATATAAAACTTGGTCCAAAAAGTGATTTTTTTGGAAAAATTTACCCGAATTTCAAATTCATATTTTCATATGAAAAATTGTGTGTTGAAGAAAACAATAAAGTATTTCTGAAAGTACGCTTCAATAGTTACAAAATGGTTCATAATTCAAATTTCTAACTCTTATGGTTGTTGAGTTATGAAAATATTCGTAATCAGCTATATTCGCAAAAAGTGTGTTACACCAGGATTGAAAAATGGACACCCCTGGGAAACCAAAAACAAGATTTTTTTTTAAAACCTTTTTTGATATCTTGAAACATGTATGAACTCATATACAAAAAAATATTTTTTTCTAAAATGGTCATGCAACCACTGTTGGATGATTTGGCATTGAATAACCCTACAAGTAAAGAAGGCACAAGATTCGTTTAATTATTTATATTTATTATATAAAGCACTAATACAATTAGGACTAAAATTATGTAATTCATACAATTTATGTAAAAACGATTTGTGTTATAAATATGTTTTAATTATTAAGTGCCAGAATGGTACTTAATAAGATTGTGTGGGAGACGGGAAAATGTCTGTCTGTCCGTCCGTCCGTGTGTCTGTACGTGCCATAACTCAAATACGCTTTGTCGGATTTTCATTAAACTTACATTTATAACGCCCATGGCAAGAAGCCTATTGATATTGGTCCAAATCGGTTGACCGGTAATGGAATAAAGCCCAATTTAGTGCCTATTTTATGGTAAAATATTAGAAAGAATTTATCAAATGCAGATCAGTTATCATGGCAACATATTGTTTTACAGTGTTCATATACGGCTTTGGAAGTTGCAATGCAGGTAGCTTTGACAATCTTAACTTAATTTTCTGCATAACATAATTACTAGGGCAAGGCATTTGATAATTTTACATCTTTTTTATATGGAAGTTAATAGATAGCACGAATATATATATAAATATGTATCGTGAAATTATTGATTGAATAAGGGCAATTTGTTTTTGCATTTTTCATCATTTTCAAGAGATATGTCATTTTTTGGCAAGTTTTAGGTCATTTTATGCATTTTTAGGTAATTTTTGGCATATTTAGGTCTTTTTTGGGCATTTTAGGTCATGCTTCAGTGGAGATAGAGAGATTTTTTCAAAGTACAAATTGTTACTTTCAGACAACACACAATCGTTTTTATTTGAAAATCTCTGCCAAGTATTCGTAGTCATAGCAGTTTGTCTTGTAGCAATAAAGAATTATTTTTATTTCTTTTTAAATGCCACATATTAATTTGCTATGGGCAATTTGGTGGGCATGCCAGCTCAGAAATATATATTTTTTTTCACTAAGGGTGTCCAAGTAGTATAGATTTACTTACATTTTTAGTAATAAAATAAGTGTGTTTTATATTGTAAATTCATATCATCCGTTAAATTGCTTTTAGCAACTTTAAAAAAACCAAATATATGTAATAATGGAATTTTTTGTCATTTTGCACTATTTTTAGGTCATAAATGCATTTTTTATTTTGCATTTTTTCACTATTTTATGGTCATTAAATGCCTTGCCCTAATAATTACAATTATCACTGATTAAACAAAAGCTTTTGTTACATCAGTTTACCTGATTTTTTTTTCAATTAACACAAATAATTTAAAGATAGCAATCACATACACTTGTGGCGAGTTTGTAGATAAATGTCCTCTGGGTAAATATGAAAATGACAGAAAAAATGTTCCTACAAACTCGGGCTAGATCTTTCCAAGGGTAAATCTTCGGGTTAATTTATCCTTTCATGGATGGCTGGATAAAATGTAACCTTTCATAGGATCTTTAGTAATATTTAAACCATATATGGGCAACGTCCGGCCCGCGGTTCTCGCCAGCAAGATAGTGAGAGGGGAGAAACAAAATCCTGAACTACGAGAGTTTCCTTTCGGTCAGCGCTAGAAAAATGCTAGGTCGGTGGTACACTCATCGCGTTACATTGCGTGGAGATAGTTTTTGCTTTGTTTTTAAGTTTTCTTAGTTCGCAAAGTGTATGAACGGGAAGTGGACACGGAATGTTGCCAATTTCAAGAAAGATGGACTTATGACTACTTTTTCATCATGACCAATGGTAAGCCTATCTACCTGTTGTGTAATGAATCCGTATTTTTTTAAAAGAATACAATAAGAAGCGGCATTATTCGAGTAAGCATATTACTCAGCATACACTCACGGGTCAGTTGCGAAAAGATAAAATTCAAAAGCTAATCACCAATTTGGACAAACAGCAAGAAATTTTTAATAATCAGAGGACACAACTGGGCAATGTTGTGAAAGCTAGCTTCATAGTCAGTTCAACAATAGCGAAGTCTGAAGGATAATTTGTCAAAGAGTGCCTGTTAGAAATTTCAGATGTCTTATGTGCCGAAAAGAAAAAAGAATTTGAGAAAATAAGGTTATCAAGACGTACTTTGATATGATGGCTGATGATATCACGAAAAAATTGGCTGATCGTGTGACCGATTTTAAATAATTTTCTATTGCCTTGGACGAGAGCACCGACTTGTCTGATACGAGGCATTGACGAAGAATTTACCGTAACTGAGGAATTGCTGGCTTCACGGCTTCTAAAAGGGACCACTAGTGGAGAAGATATTTTTCGTGAGGTTAGAAGTGCTATCAAACAGTATGGTTTGCAGTGGTGCAAATTAATTAGGGTTTGCAGAGATGGTGCGCTTTCTATGGTTCACGAAAGGGTTTAATCGGAATTTTGAAAGAAAATGCAATTGACTTGAACGTGCAAAAAGACTATTTAATAATTCTACATTGTATTATCCACCAAAAAACTTGTGTTCTAAGTCCATTCGATTGCAGAAGGTCATGGATGTGGTAATAAAGATCATTAATATTATTCGATCCCGCGCGCTTAACCATCGCCAGTTCAAAGCATTTTTGGATTGCCTCTCTTCAGAACATGGTGAGGTGACATATTATTACGAAGTAAGATGGTTAAACAAAGGCAAAATCTGAAAAGATTTTACGATCTTAGAAAATAGCTGATTTTATGGAAATCAAAGAAAAACCTTTACCTGAAGTCAGTGATCAGAAATGGTTATGTGATTTTGCATTTCTAGTTTATATCACGGGACAATTGAATTAGTTGAATTTGAAGCTTCAAAAACAAGGTCAGTTGGTAAACGAATTGTACAGCCATTTGAAGGCGTTCCAGAACAAAATTCGCTTGTGGGGAAACACAAATGCGATCTGGAAGCTGCTTTCATTTTTCAACACTATCCAGTCACGAAAATATTGATTACACTAAATATTCTGAAGACTGAAATCACTGTCGGAGCAATTTTAAATAGATTTTCAGACTTCAAAAACATGGACAGCTGCTTTGACCTTTTTGCTACTCCGATGAAAAGTGACGTCGAGAAGGCTCCGACACACTTGCAAATGGAGTTGATCAAGCTTCAGGAAGACACACATTTGAAGTCAGAATTTGAAGACGTGGAGCTAAGTGATTTCTGCAGAACATACCTTGTCGAAGAAAAGTACCCACAGCTGAGAGCAAGAAAAACTATTTGTGCATGGAAGTACTTATAAATGTGAACAGTTCTTTTCCACGATGAAAACTAATAAATCAAAGTATCGAACCAGACTTACAGATGAAAATTTGGAAAACACACTGCGCTTGTGTATTAGTGGGATTGATGCCAACATTGATTATCTTCTTTATAAAATTCAAGCTCAAGCATCTCATTAATTTCTGATGATTGTAAGTAAATACTTAATCAGTTCGATATTGTTCTCGTTCATGTAACTTTAGCATTATACTAAAACTAAACTAAACTCCGTGGCGCTACATCCCTGGAGGGACTTGGCCTACCACCCGACCGCTGCGTCATCTCCCGTAGGCAGATGGCAGGATTGGGGGGGCATGTGGTCAGCATGCCGACACCCACGGCCGTTAATGGTGGTTTTCTTGACCGGAGCAGCTACTTCTCTATCAAGTAGCTCCTCAATTTTGAATCACGAGGCTGAGTGTACCCCTACCAGACCTCCCTACCTCAGAAAAATCCGAGAAGGTACCGGGAATCGAACCCGGGTCAACAGATCTGTAGTCAGCGACGCTAACCACAAGACCACGCCGGCGGACAACTTTAGCATTATACTTTATAAATATAAAAAACCGTATCATGATTATTTTTTTACAACTACGTACCTATTATCTCCGGCCCGCGACTTCATAAATAAATATCGTAAAGTTTAGCCCGCATATTTCCAAAGGTTGCCCATATCTGATTTAAACAATGAGAATCAAAACCTTCTGAATTAAATTAACTTTACAACTCCAAGGCCTTGCTCATTATATCATTGTACAGTGAGTCCCACGCAAGAGTTGGCCAATGACGCGGGTTTCTGCGTCTCGGCTGGCACAGCTCCAACTCCCGAGCGATCGGGTGAAATATCTACGCAAATAATGCCGCGGTCGTTGTAATGATTCAGGTTCTCACATTTACAGTTAAAATTACAATAAAAATAAAATCAGGTAAACTGATGTAACAAAGTGCCAGTATGTTTTTGTAAAAACAGTTATGACTGCAATTATGATATGCAGAATATGTTTTTTTTTTTTTTTTAATTGATTTCCAAGTTAAGCTCATAAATATCGTAAAGTTTAGCCCGCATATTTCCAAAGGTTGCCCATATCTGATTTAAACAATGAGAATCAAAACCTTCTGAATTAAATTAACTTTACAACTCCAAGGCCTTGCTCATTATATCATTGTACAGTGAGTCCCACGCAAGAGTTGGCCAATGACGCGGGTTTCTGCGTCTCGGCTGGCACAGCTCCAACTCCCGAGCGATCGGGTGAAATATCTACGCAAATAATGCCGCGGTCGTTGTAATGATTCAGGTTCTCACATTTACAGTTAAAATTACAATAAAAATAAAATCAGGTAAACTGATGTAACAAAGTGCCAGTATGTTTTTGTTTAAACAGTTATGACTGCAATTATGATATGCAGAATATGTTTTTTTTTAAATTGATTTCCAAGTTAAGCTCCAGATTTATTCATTAAGCAGGGCTTACGGAAGAACAAAGGTCTAGTTTTTTTTTAATGAGATTAAAATCCACCAGCATCACCTGAACTGTACAGATATGTGATATCATGACAATCGCACACTCACATAAAAATGTCAAAAAAAAATTCAAATTGGCCGGTTTCGGGTTTTGAACCATGGACTCCAGAATGTGAGGCCAAAGCGTTACCATCTCGGCCACCGGGGTCATTTTAACGGTCTAGTTGGATAAGCGCTTGTAAATCGATAGTGTTTTTTGTCATAGCTACCTGTATTTTAATTTCCAAGGCCTTATAAGATAACAGTAAAACAATAGGCAGTGTTGTCAAGATAATTGATTTTCATTTTTTTTATAAATTCTTTCGAATACGTATATTACCATAAAATAGGCACTAAATTGAGCATTACTCCGAAACAGGTCAACCGATTTTATCTATTATAAATAGACGTCTTCCCATGGACATTATAAATGCGTATACGAAGTTTCATAAATATACGATAAAGCGTATTTGAGTTATTGGGCCTTTAAAGTAGACATTAAATTGGGGTTTACTCCGGTACCGGTCAACAGATTAGGTTCAAATTCAATAGGTCACTTCTCATGAACGTCATAAATGAGTATACCAAGTTTCATGGAAATCCGATACAGCGTATTTGAGTTATGGCGCCTTTCTATTAGAAAGGCGCCATAATCTATTAAAATAGGCACTAAATTGGGCATTACACCGGTACCGGTGAACCGATTTGGTTCAATAACAATATGGTTCTTCCCATGGACATTATAAACGTGTATACCAAGTTTCATTAAAATTCGACAAAGCGTATTTGAGTTATCGCGCGTACAGACACACGGACGGACGGACAGACAGACAGACGGACAGACATTTTTCGTCCCCACACACAATCTCATAAAGTACCATACTGGCACTTAATAACCACGTACCTCATCACAAAAGATGTTGGAAATGTTCTCCTCTTGCATCCAGACAATACTGGCACCTTTTTAGGAAATTTTCTTTCACGCGCATAAGTTCAGCTTCCGAGACAGAGTTACTTTCTCTTTTGATAGGCCTATGTGATATTGTCATTAATTTCTTCTAACAGTATGTAAATATTATTTATGGGGAAACTTGAAAAATAAAGTGTATAGGTCAATTTCGCATACATAAGAAGAACTTAAAGACAATATCACAAGATAAATTAATTCTATCTCGGAAGCTGAACTTACGCGCGTGAAAGAAAATTCCCTAAAAAAGGTGCCAATGTTGCGCGTATGCAAGAGGAGAACATTTCCAACATCTCTTGTGATTAGGTACGTGGTTATTTTCATTGTAATTTTAACTGTAAATGTGAGAACCTGAATCATTACAACGACCGCGGCATTATTTGCGTAGATATTTCACCCGATCGCTCGGGAGTTGGAGCTGTGCCAGCCGCGCCGCAGAAACCCGCGTCATTGGCCAACTCTTGCGTGGAACTCACTGTAGGTTAAATGGAACTAATTTGTCCATGGATAATTTACCCATAGGTAATTCACTAGTTTGTAGAAACCGGGAATAAGTGGTGTTATTTTTGTGTAAATTCTGTCCATTGGATAATTGACCCGTAGGTAATTCGCGAGTTTATAGAAACCGGCCATAAATGAATTAAATAAAACATCTAGCATTAGAGTAAAAAATCGCGGGCACCTGCTTATATCGTAACGTACTGTTATCTAACGTGAACACTTTCTTTGATAACGACCTATCAGATGATAATCATCTCATTGTCGCGAGAGTATTATGTTTACTTAACAAATAAAGTTAACCTTAACTATTAAAGCTGTAAAGCTGTCTTATTTCCTGTTATCTTTTCTAAATTAAACGTGCAGTTGCATAATGCTAGAGCAGTAGCGGCTCGTGGCTCAAAACGAAAGTGTGCTGCAAATACTATTTCATACAGCAAACTTAAAATATTTTTAAAAATTATTAGTAGGCCTATCTAAACTACTCGTCTCTTAATCCATCTCTGGGAACTCTCACGCGATTTTCTCTGCCCTAATTATTTTTTTGCTAATTTCTCTCGTCTCGTCGAACGTTGTGTGAGTTGTGTGACGAGAGAAAAAAACAAAAATAAAAATAAAAAGTAATAATAATAACAACAATAATAATAATGATAATAATAATAATATTAATAAATAATAATAATTAGGGCAGGGAAAATCGCGTGAGAGTTCCCCGAAATGGAATAAGAGACGAGAAAATAGTATTTTTAATGATCGAGGTAGAGGAAGTCGCTTAGTGTTCCCAGTGCGACAGAATACTTAATCGGGGTTGTGGAATCCGGGTTTTTCTGAATTTAACACATTCTAATTTGGCGGTGAAGATGAAAAGCATTGCTTACTCGCTACAATCACGGTCCCCTACCGTCAGATGGTGGATGATCTTCTCACATAACTAACAGCGCGCCCGCCGGTGAGACGTGAACCTCCCTCAGAATCCCACTCTGGGCTGCCCGCTGCCGCAACACGTTTTTCAGGTTAAAACTCCCATATACGCCATGCAGTCAAGGTCGAGCATGACATCACACCCTACGAACGCTGCGCTGTTCACAAAATGCATTCACGAGGCGGAAAAGATCATATTCACATTACCGACTCTTGACTCCCAAGCTACCAGCTAAGAAATTCTCGCGTGGACGCGCCAAGTTCAAAATCTACGCAAAAGAAAATATAATATTGCGTTTGAAAATAACCTTATACGACGAGCAGAAAACAAGCTGTGTGCTGCAGCACTGCAGCACATAGGAGAAACCGCCACTGTGCTAGAGTAGATCATGTACACACAAACCGGTACTAAATTAGATAACAGTATTGCATTTTGCATACTGTAATATTTCATTTTGCATACCGTAATATTTCAAAACGTTATCTGTACAAAACCACATAATATCCGATCGAGCGGGCTAGCCGAGCCAATAACTCCACTGAGGCATATTCAGGAAAGTTGTATTTCCAATAACTTCTCCACTCGCAGAAACGAATGCTGGAATTCTTTTTTTATATACAGCCGTTAATGTTTGTGAGTATAACGACTTTTGCAATCTTATTTACCTACTTACTCACTCAATGGCAGTAGGCAATTCCTCAGCAAGCTAAAGGAATACGATCTATTTTATGGAATCCGAAGGTTCATTGCCGCGCTTACCTGAGCCCGCCATTCAACCCTCTTCTGTGTTAACTCTATCCAATCATTCCTTGCCAATCCTTCCTCCCCCTGAATCTATCCTAATATTGTACTCCCACCTATGTCTAGGTCTTCCAAGTGGTCTTTTCCCTTCGGGTCTCCCAGTCAATACTTTTGAGATGTCTTTAGTCCCCCATGCGCGCATCATTACCAGCCCATTTCATCCTCCGTGATTTACTTACTCTTACTATATCTGGTGAAGAGTGCAGGTCATGAAGCTCGTTGTTATGCAGTTTTCTCCAGTCCCCATTTTCATATCTCTTAGGCCCAAATATTTTCCTAAGCCCCCTGGTTTGGAACACACTCAGATTATGTTCTTTCAGAATAGTAAGCGACCATGTCTCACATCCATATAATACAACCAGCAGGATAATAAGAAATTTAACATTTACAAAGGCATAGTTAAGTTGTTGTGAAATCAGTCTGTTCAATATTCTTGTGTAAATATTTTAACTAAAAGGATATTTTTCATGTGACGGATACCAAAGTTTGTTATCCTGGAATGGTATAATTTTATACCACTCGGTGACATAATTTTCTCCTTATAATTCCCATCATTGACCGTTAAAAGCGTTTTTTTTCCTTCAATTGTCTAAAAAATAGTATACGATACACATGATAAAATGATTTCATTTTGCGAATAGGTATGTTTTGGAACGATCCCGTAAGGGCGAGTGAAGCAATCTTCCGAGTCTATTCTCTTAGTCCCTATACTATAAATAATTACTATTGTTCCCTGACTTTAGTAACTATTTAAGCCACTTTTGAAAAATTTATAGAAAAACCAAGTCAAGTGATTTTTCATATACGTAAGGAAATCAAATTTTGTTGGAGGTGGAGGGTTACTATAAATAATTACTATTGTTCCCTGACTTTAGTAACTATCTAAGCCACTTTTGAAAAATTTATAGAAAAAGCAAGTCAAGTGATTTTTCATATACGTAAGGAAATCAAATTTTGTTGGAGGTGGAGGGTTACTATAAATAATTACTATTGTTCCCTGACTTTAGTAACTATCTAAGCCACTTTTGAAAAATTTATAGAAAAAGCAAGTCAAGTGATTTTTCATATACGTAAGGAAATCAAATTTTGTTGGAGGTGGAGGGTTACTATAAATAATTACTATTGTTCCCTGACTTTAGTAACTATCTAAGCCACTTTTGAAAAATTTATAGAAAAAGCAAGTCAAGTGATTTTTCATATACGTAAGGAAATCAAATTTTGTTGGAGGTGGAGGGTTACTATAAATAATTACTATTGTTCCCTGACTTTAGTAACTATCTAAACCACTTTTGAAAGATTTATAGGAAAAGCAAGTCAAGTGATTTTTCATATACGTAAGGAAATCAAATTTTGTTGGACGTGGAGGGTTACTATAAATAATTACTATTGTTCCCTGACTTTAGTAACTATCTAAGCCACTTTTGAAAAACTTATAGAAAAAGCAAGTCAAGTGATTTTTCATATAGGAAATCAAATTTTGTTGGAGGTGGAGGGTTACTATAAATAATTACTATTGTTCCCTGACTTTAGTAACTATCTAAGCCACTTTTGAAAAAATTATAGGAAAAGCAAGTCAAGTGATTTTTCATATACGTAAGGAAATCAAATTTTGTTGGAGGTGGAGGGTTCAGTGGTGCTTGGTAAACTTTCTCATATACTGCTCATATCGTTAAGAGATGACCGCCGGCGTGGTCTTATGGTTAGCGTCGCTGACTACAGATCCGTCGGCCTGGGTTCGATCTCCTTGAGTTTTTCTGAGGTAGGGAGGTCTGATAGGGGTGCAGTCAGCCTCGTGATTCAAATTGTGGAGCTACTTGATAGAGAAGTAGCGGCTCTGGTCATGGAAAGCACCATTAACGGCTGACCACATGCCCCCCCCCCAATCCTGCCATCTGCCTGAGGTAGATGACGCAGCGGTCGGGTGGTAGGCCAAATCCCTTCAGGGATGTAGTTTTAACATCAAGAGATATTGTCGTTTATATGAGACCCTGCCAAACTTTTATTTTGGTTAAACTACTGATGCGCTGATTATTATTTGCACTTTAAAAAAAATTATGTAGTACCGTACCGTATGTTTTCTTAGTGTAAACATGTGTCTCCAACAGGTTATGTATAATACGATGTAACCCTGACAATTTTATCGCAAAACTTGTGAAAGTGGTAATGTTTTTACAACATGCTAGTGTTTAACTTTGTGTGTTGTGGTCTAACCACACACAACAAAAACGCCTGCCGATGTTGTTTAGACTACCACGCACAACAAAATAAAACATTTTTTTGTTTGACCATAACAATTGACCCAGAGTACCCTAGCCATAGGCCATACTACTGGACAGAATGCAGAAAATACCTATATGTTCACTGTACTTTCGTGATCTCATCCGTTAGCTCGTTGGATAAAGAAGATTACTTAGATTTTTTAATATGTTATGTTATCTTAACATGTTTGTTATATATCAATTCTACACATAATTACAAGAAAAATGACACCAAACAATGTACAATTTACTTTAATAGGAGCATTTCTAACAAATACATAAATGAAAGTTACGAGAAAACTGCTTTCAAGTCCTATGTTCCCATTAAAGTAAATTATACATTGTTTGGTGTCATTTTTCTTGTAATTATGTATATAATTGATATATAACAAACATTTCAAGATAGATTGATTGATTGAAGTTGACTAGGTGACTCATGGGGAGGAAATTACGTTTGGTCCTAATCTCCTGGCTTGTAAATGTGAGGGTGCTTGCGGGTGAAGGAATCTACCTGGCCTCGACCGCCATCCCTGTTTGCTAAGGGTATAGTGAAAACTGCACAATGACCTGTACTCTTCACACCGAATTCAGTAAAAGAGGATGAAATGGTCTGGACATGTTGCACGCATGGGGGAGGAAAATCATAACAAAATAATATTGACTCGGAGATTCGCCTGCTGAGGGAAAAGACCACTTGGAAATCTAGACGTAGGTGGGAGCAGTGGCGTATCAAGGGGGGGGGGGCGAACGGGGCAGCCGCACCGGGCGCCGTAAAGGGGGGCGCCAGAATTGAAAAAAAAAAATTTAGTTTAACAAAAAATAATTTCTTTCAGGCAAAATATATGGTTTTATTGGTCAAATTTTCTTTATTGCTTTGTTAAATACTGCATTAATATTATTTATAAATGAAATAAAGTTTTCATTTTAAACTATTTATAGACAATACGAAATAGGTCGTGGGGGTCGAGCACACAGGAAAAGTTTACGGTGTACGGGCGAAAGAAAGACGTAATTTAGTAATTTCATTAATTGAACGTAATGTGGGTGCTACTATAGACTACTTGAACTTTATTATAAATAAGTTTGCATCCATCAAGGCTAGGAATGCACATTTTTTAATTTTTGTTATGACTCTGAATCTTCTTTTCCCTTTCTTTTTTTTTTTTTTCAAGCATACTAACCTTATAATAGTTACAGTTTTATCTCATTCATATTTTTTCTTTATAATGTGTTAAAGAACACGCTAACTTACTTCTTAAAAATAATAATTGTGAAAATTAAACTGTGTTTAAATTAAACTCATTGAACCTTGAACCTTTTAGTATTAGGGGGCGACTACCATCTAGTTAGCCCCGGGCGCCAAGTAGCCTTGGTACGCCACTGGGTGGGAGGATAATATTAGGATAGATTTAAGGGCAGTAGCATTTGCGAGGGATGGTTGGATGGAGTTAGCACAGAATAGGGTTGAATGGCGGGCTCAGGTAAGCGCGACAATGAACCTTCTGGTTCCATAAAATAGACAATATTACTTTAGCTTGCTTGGGAATATGTCTATTGCCATTGAGTAAGTAAGTAATTTCTTGGGTTCCATAAAATATTCCTTTGGCTTGCTTAGAAATTGTCTATTGGCATTGAGTATCACATACTACTGTTAAAATGTGTGTATGACAGGAAACAAATAATAGAATATCAATGGTTTCACTTCTAATGTTGTTATATTTTCTGTTAGTTTTGCGACATATTAAAATATTTATGCATATTTTATCGATTTATCACATTTTAACGGCATATTTTTGACAGGTTTTATATTTTCCATATCTTTGTTATTTCATTGACAGCATATTTGGCTAAGTGAAATTTTTGAGCTAACTCTACAATAGGTATACTAATTTCTTCGGAGTTGATTGTATAATAACTAGGAGGTGCCCGTGGCTTCGCCACGATAATTCTTTTAAAAATTAAAAATTACGAGTGTAATAATTATTAAAGCATTATATTTATTAACACTTGCACGCGAATCATTCATAAACTAAGCCATTAATAATTAATGAAACAGCTAAAATTCCTGCTTTAGAGTACATTCCACGACATGAAAGCGCCCCTGGGAAAACTATATCAGAATCGATTATGCAGTTCCAAAGGAACCTATGAACACATAATACGTATTGTTTCTCAGCTGTTTATTGACATGAATATGATGTGAATTTTATTTTATCAATTCAGTGTAATTTTCAGAAATTATATAATGTTTCAAGGGAAGGAATGGTTTGTTTGGATTATTATTATCAGCGATATTTCAAGAGTTAAATCATCAATATTTTACAGCTGTTGCCCCCGGCTTCGCCCGCCATTATTCATTGACTCCAGGATTTTTAAGAAAATTACACTGGTAGATTATTAAAAATGTTTGTGGTTCAGAGCTATGAAAATTGTAAGTAAAAATAAAATTAGAATATTTGTTCATTGTGTTCATTTCACTTAGGCCTTATATAATAAAGAAACGGTTTTCCTTCCTAATTTTGTAGTTGTCATGAAAGTTTAGACTGCGAGAGACGAACATCGCCGAGTATACCCGATGTCTCACGAAGCGGGCGAGCAAGCACGCTATTTAGGGCCGTTGAATTGTATAAGAGTAGATAGATATCTAGAGTGGTAGGGAAAAGGCGAATAAGTCAAAATATCAAAGTTTTAGGAGAGACAAATAACGATTTATTTCCACGGCATTGTTACACTATTTAGATCAGCCCACCCAGATATTTTTACATAGTATAAGATACCGTTTAAAAATATCTGGGCGGGCTGAACTAAATAGTGTAACAATTAGTGGAAATAAGTTGTTTTTTGCCATTCCTGAAACTTTGATATTTTGACTTATTCGCCTTTTCCCTGTCACTCTAGATATTAAAGCGACGTTTCATTTCATTAGTTTCCAATTTACTAAAATTTGTTGCATTGATCTAGTTTAAAAACAATTGTAATGTAATTTATACAACTACAACTATTTTTTTCTTATAATTCATCATTTAATTCCGTTAACAAGATAACGTGAAGTATTAAAATTACTTAAATAATAGAGCATACTTCGTTGGTTCCGGAGCATATTTTATAAATTTCAGAGCATAGTTGCATGTATATTTCGTCTTCTCATAGAACATTAACTTCCAGGCCTTAATGATGAAGAACCCATTCATCTCTTCGACATAATAGACTAGCTTACAAGGCCCGGCGTCGACAGGGTTTTATATTTTGTAATTCGAAATTAATTTATGAAGGGCTTTCGATTTTCAAACTCTAGGTCCTTATATAGGTAAACTAGCATGTGCCCGCGGCTTCGCCCACGATAATTATTTCAAAAATTAAAAATTAAGAGCATAATAGTTAAATCATTATATTTATTAACACCTAAATCGCGTGGACTACATACCACGATTAGATAGCATCGCCTGGTAAAAGCGAACTCAGATTAGAGTTCCTTGGTCCAGAAAACCCCTGTATAGTGAGTTTCGTCCAAATCGAACGATGTTTGACCATAGGCTTACAACATTCAAGCGATCGCGAAAGTTTTTATTTCAAGGTATGACAAAAATAGACAAAGCCAACTGTAATTGTCAAACTTCCATTTAATTTAATTCCAAGCCCATCTGAAACCAACTGGCAACAATATGTTTTAATGTCAAATGTGATTCGGATTCGATAATTCTGTGTAAGAAGGGATTAAGTATTCTCAAAAACATTTTATTTTTGGCATTTAAAATCAGAATTTTTCAAAATCCTTTCTTAGTGAGCACCTACACTATGAAACGAAGGTACTGTCAAAATTCCAAGTCTCTACCTGTTATAGTTTAGGCTCTACGTTGATTCCTGTCAGTCAGGACAAAGCCTTTTATATATATAGAGATGAAGAAGAACGACTTATCGCACTCAAACTATTCCCTAATAAAACGCTTGATGTAGCTTTTTATGGCTCATAGATTATGTAGAATTTATCACCCCCATTGCTTCTACTCACCATGCCTGGTAGGAGTTGGAATAAGAAGAAACAGAAATTCCGGTAACATAAAATTGGATTGCCTTTACGGAATATTTTATTTCTCACTCTCATGTTGTCACAAAACCGTTTCGGAGCTGAAATCAATGCATCACATTGTGCTTTATTTTCGTGGATTTAATTCTTCATTATATATTTACACCACTGCCTTCTAAACTGTATTAATCGTGTAATTCTCGAGACGGCGGTGATTTACACCATTGAATTATATCGATATCTTCTCTAATTTGTCAAAGCCCAGTATCGTGCACTTCCAAGTTTATTTGTGAACACTACAAACAACTGCAACTGTTGTCACAAGTAGGCCTACTGTACATGCAATGTTATTTGCATTTGATGAATTCTTTGTAATATTTTCAGAAAGTATATAATTTTTAAAGGGAAGGAGTGGCTTGTTTGAATTTAATTGTTGGCCGCGTTACTTTCCGGGTTGAACTGGGTATGTGTGTGAGATTTCGTGGATATTGGTCAAAGCATGTAGATTTATATAGGATACATACATGCATACACACACACACACACACACACTTTCAATTTTATATAATACATGAAGATGATAAAATCCGGCTTATTCAATACAATACTGTCGTTTTTAGGTAGATTTCGAAGAAAATCTACCTATTGCAATCGATACCATGTCATAACTTTCTAAAAATTCTTTCATATCTTTACGCTTCATGCCTCCCTAAGTACGAAACCACCGCCTGTTCAAACAAACAAAAAATTGTGATATTTATCGTATATCCTATCTTTACACGATAGCGGCCGTAATTTTGAAGATAGCCTATTTGAACCAAATTTTATTATGTTATTTCTAGGCCCAATAGTTCGGACAAGTTCGTTAATTAGCAAAATTGGCCCAAGGGAAGGATTGGGGGAGGGGGTTGAAATTTTTAAAAAATTATATCTCGGCCCTTATGAAGTATAGAGGGAAACTTTGTTTGAATAAATTAGAGTACTCCCTATGGAGTTCACAGTGACACTAACGATTCGGGGGTTTTGGGGGATCGAAATTAGAAATTTTTGAAACCACGTCTTGTGGGGTATCGTTGAAAAGCTCTTGATGAGCACTCTACAAAGCAATAACTGTTTTCTCGATATAAGGCGAGATGTAGCACTTCGAAATCTACCTCAGCCTGTAAGCCTGTCTAAAGGGATTTTTTTTAATAAGAAATTACGCGGTTTCCTAAACATCTTCGTGGCACACTACGACAGGATTCCAGAGAAAATTGTAGCATAGGTCCTTGACCTATGTTATAATCCGTACTTCACGCCAATTTTCCGGCAGTGGTATGTAATATTGCAACATTTCAATAGATAAACAAAAATATCCACTTTGGTATCTTAATGATTCCTGAACAGTGTAGAAGTAAAGCTCTGTCATCACTTAGTATCAGAACGTCTGTGGCAGAGGAAATACGGGACAATGTTAAAAACGCCTACTTGCTTCATGTTTCGAGGTAAGTTGGAATGAAATTGCACGAATAAAAAGTGGTAGGGTGTTCGAGAGAGGCGCCAACTTATATGGGCCCATGGGGCTGAAGCCCACCCAATAATTTGCTCTGTATCATTACCATAACTATTTATTGCTAATACTAAAAATCGTGTTTCATTGCTGAATCGATCTAAAGCGAAAAATCAGGCTATTGTTGGCATAGGCCTACATATTACGGGCTTTTGTTAGAATTCACTCATGATCGTTTGGAATTGTTCCTATGTTCATTAATTTATTAACGACTTTCTCTGTCTATTCAATTTCCTAAGATATTGCCGAAATATATTTTAAGCTTCAAAAAAGAGATTTTTACGTTCAGGGGGAAAAAAAAACTTAATCACATTGCAATTCTAAATATACATAAAGAGAGCCCAGAAATGTTCGATCTAGAATTTAGATGATTCTTGTGATTAAAAAAAATGACAGGGAAGGATATTAATTGTCAAAATAAAGAATTGTGATATAAGCCAAGAGTGTGGAGTACAAGATATCGGCGACAGGAAAAAGAAAGAAAAAAAAGTCAAAGTGAAACGAACAAATAGAAAGAATGAATTAAGTAAGATTCGTTATTAATTCGTTAATGAACTAGAGGGAAGAAGGAAATAAATGGTGGAAGAATGAAAATTTTAAAATCTTTGAGCCCACCCAATATTTTTCAAAACTTGACGCCTCTGTTCGAGAGAATCACTTTTATACCTTTACCAGGACTGATATAAGAGTAAATAAAAAAAGTATATGAAACACATAACTTTCTACATTGAGCATGGGGATACGCCGTAGAGTAGTGGTTGAGGCGCTACGCTACAAACCGGAAGATCGCGGGTTCGATTCACGATGAGGTCGTTGGAGTTTTTCAATTGGCCGAATCCTTCTGGTGGCCCTGGGGTCGACTTAGCCTCTAACAGAATGCGTACCAGGAGCGATCCTGGGGGTAAAAGCAGCCGGTGTGTAAGGCAGACAACCTTACCACCTTCATGTGCCGAATGTCCAAAATCTGGGAGCCTCAACCTCCTGGAATCCTCTGTGCCTCCATGGCCTGTATAGGGATCACTTTACCTACTTTTACTTTTACATTGAGCATGGATTATTAATTTTTGGCCTAGAATTCGTGGTCGCATTGCTTGACTGGGCATTCAGTTGTTTCAACTGAAAACAATCTGTGTTGTTCGCAAAACGGGACAAATAATTTGTGGAAGATATTTATTTATTTATTGTTAATTTACACTGCAATTGGGCATTTGCCCGGTGGCAGTGGTTGTCAAATACATATTAAAAACTATTTCAGATACCCATACTAATAACAAAGCCTCACCTAATAGACAGGCAAGGAAATTTCACTAAAAGTTAAAGACAAGTTAAAGAAATAGATATGAGATAAAATACATGTCAAGTTAGATAAAATGCATGTAACTAAAATTATTACATATCAATATAAATAAGTACAAATAAGTACAAGCCAAGTATTTAAAGAAATTAAATAATACATGCACATCATAAAGACAAGAATTAAACACATTTTATCTTTCTTTTAAAGGACCCTAAGGAGGGACAGGTCATGAAAACCTCTGCAGGGAGTTTGTTCCAATCGTTTATTGTTCTATTTAGGAAGGAAAATTTGCCTACATCAGTTCTTTGTCGACTACAGTTCTATGACTACCTATCAGTGCTAGTGGAGCCGAACTCAGCAAGGTATGGCATATGAAGACCCCAATTATTGTACAATAACGCTAGTGTAAGATTGGTGCGCTTAAAACAGTTTATGTAAACAGAGTAATTTCAATAATATAGCAAGGTAAATCTTAAAAAAAATGGATTGTTTAACTTTTTAGTTCCTCTGTCCGTACCACAGATAGACCTACTATAGGTAGAGGAAGTATTATGTTCGACCCAGATAAGAAGTTGAGTTATTGACATAAATACACGTTTTGAAGACCCTGAATCCAAAAATACTCTTTTACAGGTAAGAAATATGTCTGTGTGTCTGTGAACAGCCCAACTCCAGAACGAAAAATCATATGAAAACAAAATTTTGTATTTGGGCTAAGTGTTTTTTTTTTTTTTTTTTTTTTTAATTCAGCCGTATTTATACTCCTTTCAGCTTCTAGGCCATATCTGGCGACAACTTTCTCTTACTTTCAATCATAGGCGTAGCCAGGCCGACCATATGGGGGGGTTATAACATCCGCGGGGTCTGGCGAGTATGGAAGGAGAGGGGGGTCCGGGGGCCCTCCCCCGGAAAATTTTAAAAATTAAGATGCAAAATAACGAGTTTTAAGCTTCCGGGGGTTCTCCCACGGAAAATTTTAAAAATTAAGATGCAAAATAACAAGTTTTAAGCTTCCGGGGGTCCTTCCCCGGAAAATTTTAAAAATTAAGACGCAAAATAACGAGTTTTAAGCTTCCCACGCTTTATACTTGTATTAAGCAATTTATGGGCAGACTTAAAAAAATTATACAATTTTCCATTTTTTATTCAATGGGGGGGGGTTCAAACCCCCAAAACCCCCCCCTCGCTACGCCTATGCTTTCAATGCCTCTTTACATGAAAAAAATAGTTTTTAGCGATTTTCTCGAAAACGGTTCTTACGATTTCATTTAAATTTTGTTCATGAGGTGCTTATACTAAGAGCTAAAACTTTTATTTGGAACATTTTTTCGCAAAAATTTTCTGAAGGGTAATTATAAGCCACCCACTTTTTATAGAAACTCAGTCTTGCCTGGTGAACAATCAAGTTTTGCATCAGGTTTGAAACAACTGAATACGCGCTCTTTGCTTTACGGCCTCTTATTCTATATCAGAATGTGAAGTGAGAAAGATGTATTGTTGGCCATGCTTAGAGTTGCGCACGCGCAGTTTGCGCAGTGGCGGATTCAGAATTTTATTTCGGGGAGGGATTTGAGGAGAAAACTAAGAAAAAGTTATCTTATATTTATAATTAGTTTATTACCTGTAGTTTAGTATGAATGTGAAACTTGCCACATTGCAGGAGGAACACAAGTTGAAAGTATTTGAAAATAAAGTTTTAAGGAAAATATTTGGATAAAAAAGAATAGGACGTCAGGGGAATGGAGAAAGCTCTACAGCAATAAACTTTACTGTCTGTATCGTTCTCCTAATACCGTGAGATTAATTAAATGCTGGTGGTTAGTACGGGCTGAATATGTTGGTCAAATAGGGGTGGAGAAGGGCATTTAACAAAATTTTAATGGGGAGACCAGAAGGAAAATGACCAAGACGTAGATGGGATGATAATGTTAGGTTAGATTTAAGAACGACTGAATGTAGAAATTCGATCTGGACAGAGTTGACTAAGGACTAATATTTTCTGTATTATAAAGTCCACTATCCTCTTTTTTCAATTGATGCAAAATAAGCAATTTAAATATTTCCGAATACATATAAAAAGGTGCGTAAAATTTTCCATTCTGATTCGCATTTATAGCCTATTCTTTTTTCTGTATTTTTTCAACTTTCGGGGGGGAGGGATGTATGCCCTCGATCCCCCCCTCTGCATCCACCACTGGTAGGCATGTTGTTAATGCTTTTTCCTAAACAGACAGTTTTAAAGTATGACTCTTGTCAATAAAAGCTAAAAAAAAATGGCATGCAGAACAGTAACTACTGAACACGCAAAAATATCGTTAAATCCAAATTATTGATACCGTAACATGGAACTGATATTACCAGTTTGATGTGTTTCAGTTCTGATGGAACCGCGTAATGGTGGGAATCAATTGCCAATGGACGAAGAGGCTCTTCCTTTAAATGGTGAGTAATCGATTTCTTGTTTTATATTGATTTGCATACGTATGATGAGCGCGAAATAATTTAGATTGCGAAGCTCTGTACATTTTCCCTACCTATGTCAAATAAACTGTGCAAAATAAACTTTCTAAAAAATACTTGTTAACACTTAAGGGGGGGGGGGGGGACATACAGCTTTCGATGCAATGAATTGTTCTGTAGCCTTGCAATCTGGCATGCTCTTTATTGACTAGTTCTACAATTGCATACTATTTTCAGAATTAATTTAACTATTACAGTTAACGAGCAGTTATCATTACAAAATGGCAGCCAAATTTTATGCATCGAAGTGCCGTTTTCCCTCATAACTCAAGCATTTATTAACATCTTGCAGTGAAATTTTGCATGCAAGTATATTTTATATTAGTGAACATCACTGTCTAGAAAAATTGATGTAACTTTAATATTTTTTTAAAATATTTCTCTTGTAACAAATTGTAAAAAAATTAACAAGTGATGAATTTTTTTAAAAATATTTATACTGCAAATAATCAAAATATTCTAGATTATGTTGTTTACATGATAATTACAAATAGATATAAAAAAGAATCACTCAGAAATATTGGTATTTATGAAAATTATTAGGGAAATGGCATTTCAGTGCACAAAGTTTGACTGCCATTTTGTAATGATAATTAGCCCTAACTGTAATAGTTCAATGAATTCTGAAAATAGTATGCAATTGTAGAAGTAGTCAATACAGAGCATGCCAGATTACAAGGCTACAGAACAATTCGTTGCGAGGGAAAAAAAATGAACTTCACCTATTTTTCAGCATCGAAAACTGTATGTCCCCCCTTAAAAGCATAATGTATTCTATAGTATACATTAGTTTGGCTTAAATTTGCATTAAAGAGCGGAAAATAACTCGTAAGGAAATTTAAAATGCATGCAAAATTTGCAAAAATAAGGTACAAGAAATTAACTGTGAGCATATCATTGTGTTAACTGTTTTCTTTTCAGTCCAACACCGTTTTATAATTTAAATGCAAATTAAGTGTTGCGTTAAGATTTAAATAAATTAATAAATGACGCAAAATATGTTGCACAAACTTCTCGCAAATACATGTTGAAAGCTGCTACATAAAAAAGTAAATTATAGAGACAAATTTTCTAAATACATTTTTTATAACACTAACAGGTATCTAGAACGAAAGGCATCAGTGCCGATTTTTATGTACAGTGCTTTTTTTCTGAAATAATAATTATAATGATAATAACAATAATAATAATAATAATAATAATAATAATAATAATAATAATAATAATAAATGGTGGAGGGTAGATATTTTGACTGTACACATCAGTCAAATTTTCTTTGTCTAAGTAATCATGCATTTGACAAAATTTATTACTTGCCCATAACGAAAGAACTCTATTTGAGCAAAGCATGTCGACAAGAAAAGTTAAAATATTTTTAATATTCCACAATAAATATCTCTGAAACAGGTAGGCTAATGTGAAATCGTTTGACATGACCAAGATCGTCAACTTTTCTTATAGTACAGCAACTTGTGTTTTACCGGTATATTTTCTTTTATATTTATTATTCAGTGGTGATAGAATCAGGTGGTCATATTATATGACTCGAGTTTCAATATTTATTTAATTTTTCATATTTATTTAATCCATTTTGACCACAGTTATGTGGTATAGGATACAATATAACAAAGTTTGCATGAAACAGTATTATGTGGGGTTGTTGTCCCCATGACAAACCCCCAACCTGGAGGACCAGGGTGTCCCATTATGTCTGGATCATCAACCTTTGACCTGTCCGGCAAGGGAGGCCTACCAGTAGCTAAGCTACCACTGGCATAGCTCTCAGGATCATGTGACCACGCAAGCCCCACCACCACGACAAGGTCAGGGCACCAATGGGGGGAATGTTGGTTCCTAGAAATATCAATATATTAAATGGGGTTGTAGCTAAATAAGGGTAGACTTTAATGCAGGTCTTACTGTATTCCATTATTGCACTTTGTTTTAGGAAAGAACAATGATGAGCAATTAGAGTCATCTGCAGTTAATTTTGAAGAAGCTATTTCCATGACAGGTAAGATAGAACACATGTTATTAAAACGGCTTGAAGAATCATATCATATGAACCTATCATTTCCATGGATTAAGAAACCAGATCCAAACCTTCCTGAACATGTGTCTTCTGAAAATCTTCCTCTTATAATTCCCTAATCTCTAATTTTTAAGATTCAATCTCTTAAACAATGAGAATGCGCTATTCTGCTGAGAATGTGTACAGCTTTTCATGTATAATTTTTTTAAATATATTTTATTAATTTCTTTTCTCAGGGCAAGGGAAGTTTCACAATATTCTTCAGCTAGGATGTGGATTATGCCTTATCTCAATGATCTCAGAAATCCTGAGCACCTCCTACCTTCTACCAGCTGCAGAATGTGATTTCAACATGAGCTCCAGTGACAAAGGAATGCTCAGTGCAGTTTGTTATGCAGGTTAGTTAGTATCTATGATTACTTTATAATTGCTTTTCAAGTTCGTCCACAATGCAAAGTTCATTACAAAAGTTACCATAACGGCTTTTGTCCTATTCAAAACGACCCCAAAGTGAAATTTTTGTCCTGGTTCTTTTAATTGTTCACTGCTACATGCAACAGAGCATCACTGTTGGCCGTGCTATTGACGCATATACAGTGGCGCCAACTTATATGGGGCCCGTGGGGCTCAAGCCCACCCAATAATTTGCTGTGTACTATTACAATTATTTATTGCTATTACTCAAAATTGTGTTTATTTGTTGAATTTGTTGAATTTACGTCTGTCAGTGCAGTTTCCACAGCCAACGCTGTTCTAAATACTGATACTTAAGAAGAGAAAAGCTAGATTTAGATTTTAGGCGATGCTTGTGAGAAAACATTAATGGACAAGGCAAAAAATTCTGTTATAAGACAGAAGTGTGGACATTGAAAGAGTGGATGGAACATGTAGAAAGAATGAATTATAAAGGTCATCAAGAGACAATAAACCATGAAAAAGATAGTGTGACTGGAGAGAATAGGCTCTCGGTTTAAGGAAAGACGAAGAAGGTAATTTGCTCCAGTCAGGAAAAACACATTTTGGAACACACCGTGCTTCATACTTATTTTATTTTAGTAGATACCTAAAACAAAAAAAGTTTATATAATATAACATTATTAATTTTAAAGGATTTCCGTTTATTAGGCTACAGAATTATTTTTCTAGCAGTTGAATTACATTGACTGTTGTTTATTATTACAAACAAAGACATCGTTTCTTAAAAAATTCTATATTTATCTGAATCGTCGTATAAGTCCGTTTCATAAATCAAATCATTTTATGTTGAGCCCACCTAATGTTTTTCAAAAGTTGGCACCACTGCGCATATATGATCCACCATTTTGCATGCCTGTAGATGAAAGAAATTCTCTGTGAGAGCGATTCAAAGTGTGTGAGCATATAGTATCATCTATTGTCTACTTCCTGACACCATCAGTTCCCTGTTCTCTGCCCTGAACTGCCATCTGAAGCTAAATATTTCAAGCGATGTACTGCACCATCCATTAAAATACATTATAATTCTGCTGTGTTTTGACGACATGTGGGTTACCCCAGGGTTGCGTCAAGCAGTTCTTAACTTCAAGAAATACATTCTGTGCTCTTACTTTGGAGGTAACTGACAAATTATTTGCAATTGTTTGTCCATTTATGATTACAAAAGAAACTTGCAAATTAATTGAGCATCACCAGTTTACACAGAGAAAAATATGTTAGTTGTAAAAGGGTTAATATTTGGCACTAATGTGTTGTGGTATTATCAGAACATGTTATGGTCAATAGCTGATGAAGCCATGATGTGAAACAATAATAAAAAGTACCAAAATTCTTTTAAATTCTTTACTAAGATTTGTTACAATATAGGCATATATTACAATAATTCTTTAGTTAATCACTATTCCAACATATTATTATTATTATTATTATTATTATTATTATTATTATTATTGTTGTTGTTGTTGTTGTTGTTGTTGTTGTTACTAGTAGTATTTTAATTTCCCATAGTAAGCTTTTTACACCCAAACTATTAAATTTTTTTAACATTCCAGTACCATAACAAAGAAGATTTTTAAATTCATAAAGTTATTAATATTAATTTTACTTAATACTCCTGAGCATAAGTTTATTCCTCATTTAAGTGTTTATTTTATTCCCAAAATATTAATAACATGACTAAAAAAATAAAGGATATAAAGAGATGTTACCTTTGAAAAGTGATTGATTTCAGAATTGTAATACAATGTGTCCCACTCCATGAGAATGTATTATTGTGTTTAAGAGGTCTACTGGTAAAATGACAAACATCAAATCCGGTAGACTCTTTTGTAATTTTTCTTAATACAATAAATATCTTATCTTATGTTACACTTTGTCTGGCAGAATCACTTATGTTAATATATTTTCACCACTCAAGTTACAAGGATGCTGTTCATTCACACAGAAACTCTCCAATGCTGGAGAACTCTTCGAGAGAAATAGAATACCATTTTTATATTGTCTGGCAAACTAGAGGCGCTCGTGCAGAAATCTACTGAAACTTGTTCTAACAAAAGATTTAAATTTGATTATTCTAGAATTCTTAGTGTAGGAAATATGCACAATGGTAGTGGTGTTGGTAGTGATTCTGCCGACAGACTGTATCTACATTGCAGCAATGTGTTGTGGTCAGTGGCGGCCGGTGACAAAAACATTCTGTGTGCTACAGTATGAACATGCAAAAAATAAAACGTCACATGCCATTCACCTATTTCGAAAAATGATGTCCATGCAATTCCATGTGTTCCCCCACAGCAGTGTCCAAATTCGAAACGAAATCTATCAGCCCTAAGAAGATGCAAGGATTTTCAGATTGTTCGGTTTCGTCGTGACCTCTCAAAGCAAGTTCAAAAGCCACACAGAACTTAATGCAATCAATAATTTTTTTAAGTACATACCTTCTTTTTCCACTTGTTGGTTGTGTTTCAATTTTTCGTCGTGATATGCCTGGCTTAACTGTGCTCCAATATTCACACTGTCTAGAGAACTAATATTTAATACATTATGCATGTGCTAAATGTTATCTTTATGCTGTTTTGTCAACTTACTAAGGTGTCCTAAATCCGTTAATCCCGTTCTACTCCAGGAATCGGAATCACCAAATAGAAGGCAAGGAAAACAGAAGAGAGCATTCCTAATTTTACAACCTCATATCCAACTATTTTCGTATACCGCCCTATGAAATTTTCTGTTGTAAACGCATTTTTTTTCCGCTTTTCGCTCTTTGATTCACAATCAACTCGGGCGTTGATCTCCCTAATTGTTTTATCTCGATTTTTTCTTCCTTACTCCTAGAAAATGGATAAGTTATTAAACTATCTACTGTAATCATTCTTCACATTCACAGCAATAATTCTGAACATGAACGCACACGCATCATTCCACTGTCGGTTCTGTCCGTCGCACTTTGCACAGAAACTAGAATGCAGTTTGAGAATTGAGAGGGTTGTCTGGTCACAATGCCCTGTCCTCCCGGAAATAAGATTGTACTAACTTACTCTTTGTCAGTTGCTGAGCTAACGTGCGCGTTAAATTTACTTTTCTCGGCGCTAAAAATTATTCCTTATACTGCCTTAAGTAATATTTTAATACAATGTTTATGAGTAGTTTTCAGCATTCACTTTCTTCTTTCCTGGGTAATTGTTAAAGTTCTCGCAATTCAACTCCACTGTATAATCTATGGAGGAAAATTTATCTTGGGCGGGAATGGAACTTGGATTTTAGCTTTGCATGTATTTATGTATTTACATTATTATTATTATTAATTTATGTATTTGTATGTACTCATTGAATTCAGCAAACAAATCTATGAGGGTAACATTAAGTAAAGATTTAGTTCCCAAAGCTAAATTGTCTCATAATTTCATAAAATTTAATGTCAAGTCACGGATTTGAACGCTATTAAAACTTTACTTCCAGAAAAGCCGCCATCAATAAGATGTGTTAACAAGGACTGTTCCCATAGACTTGAAAAACAACCTTCAAAATATCCACCCCAACCACACCAAACAAGAGGTCGTCAACCTTCCACCCTAACCAGCCAGTTTCTTGTGCGGCATGTAGCATACCTATAGGGGGCCGGGTTCTATCCCACGAATAGCTCCAACGAGGCGGTTTTCATGCTAACAGCGACAAATTTACACTTCGCCTCAGGGCACTTTCCACGCTTTCGTCATCAAGGAGCCCAGCGCTACTGGGGGACAGAGCACACTGCAGTATAATGCTTAGCAACTCAAGCTGGCCCCTCGACGTTGTAAGGGATATCGCATATTGTATAACGGTTGGAAATCTAAGATGATCAAAATTTTATAAAAGTATTTTTAACAGAATATTGGTAATTTTTATTTAAGTAATCAACAATATTTTATTTAACGAAATGAACAGTGTGCTATAGCACAGTAGCACATTAACACCGGCCGCCCCTGGTTGTGGTCGAATTTTCGTGCTCAGTGAGCATTTGCAGTCTAACACATACAGGCAATCCTCTGTATAACAAAGATTGATGTAATGATAAATCAGCATTTAGCAATATTTTTCTTTGGTCCTGGCAGATTTCATATCTTAAAATGTTACATGTAACTCATTATAATGATGGAAAGTAAAAAAACGTTTGCAAAAAACCGTTTAGTAAAACTTTAAGTAGTTCAGAGGTCCAGATATGACATTAATATAGGAGAGATGTGATTGTACTAGAGCATGCTTTTACAAGAATAAGCAATGTGCTGAATATTGAGATACAGATGTTATTTTGTTACAAATAGTATCATTAAATGAGTATTCCAGCTCAAACAAGAATAAAAAACTAGACCTACATGTTTATAAATTTATATATCAATTTGCATTTATTTTATTTTAGGCATGATTACTAGTTCCCATCTTTGGGGTTTTATGGCAGACACTAGAGGTCGCAAGCGTACATTGATGTGGACATTGTTATTGGATGGAATTTGTGCACTGGCGTCAAGTTTCTCCCACTCCTATTCTCTGTTCCTTTTTCTGAGGTTTTTTAATGGATTCTTGTAAGTATTGACATTCTTTCCTTTTAATGTTCTCATTATTTATTTATTTCTTAAAGGTCCCAATGAGCCAAATGACTTGTATAAAGGGACAGTCAAAAATACATAATTGTCAGTGATTTACATAGTTATTGTATAATAGAATAAAGACTGCACAAGTTATAATGTAGTATACATATAGATAGCAAACAAATTATCTGCCAAAAACATATAAAACAAGGGAGAGAAACAATTTATAGAACAAAACTAAAATTAAATCTACTTGTTAAACAAAAATTAAACAATTAATTTAAGAATAAAATCAGGTAAACTGATGTAACAAACTGCCAGTATGTTTTTGTTTAATCAGTTATGATTGCAATTATGATATGCAGAATACAAAAAAAAGTCAGATTGGCTGGTTTCGGGATTTGAACCATGAAACTCCAGAATGTGAGGCCAAGACGTCACTATCTCGTCCACCTGGGTCAGTTTAACGGTCTAGTTGGATAAGCACATGTAAAGCAATAGTGTTATTTGTCACAGCTAACTGTATTTTAATTGCCAAAGCCTTATAAGATCACAGTAAAACAGTTGGCTATGTTGTCATGATAACTGATTTGCATTTCATAAATTCTTTTGAATACGTATATTACCATCAAATAGGCACTAAATTGAGCATTACTCCAAAACAGGTCAATTAACTTAAGAATAACTAGACTACTCACTTAGCAGGTATAATAATAGACAGGTATAGCACATAAAAGAAGGGAGAGAAACAATATTTATAGAACAAAACTAAAATTAAATCTACTTGTTAAACAAAAATTAAACAATTTACTTAAGACTAAACAGAATCATTGAAACGCTCACTTAGTAGGTATGCTTTAACCTTTTCTTAAACGTTTTTACTCTAGTAATATTCTTAACATCAGTGGGAAGTTTATTATAATATTAAGTCATCATATTAAGTATACCTTTTAAGCCATATCTTGAAGTTAAAACATTATTTGACACAAAATTATGTCCTCTTGTATTATAATTATGTATATTACTGAAATGAATTGTGTTAATAATACATGATGTAGTCAAATAAAACTCAACAACATTTAATATTTAATTATAAATGATACTGATATCATCTTATTTCTAATAGAATGAATGCATTTTATAACATTGAAATACCATATTAAAACATACTCTCTTGGAAAACACTAATACTTCATTAATATTCATTACTTACTAGTAACCGGTTTTCAATAGGACCTCCCTATCATTGTCGAATTTAATTGAAATAACAATTTAACAAATAAAAATTAAATTATTAAATTCCAATTTAGAACAGGCAGTGGAAGGGGAAGCTGACAGAAAGCTTAGGGTAAAGGGGGAGGTTTCACCCACTTCACCTGAAAGCTGCCTCTGATTTTACATCTGATTTATTTCTAAGGACGAAATCAAGCAACTTTAAAATATGATCTATACTTGACTCATGAAGTGTAGTTTTATTTTCCAGCATATGTGGACCCTCCTCTGTTGTGTATGCCTATATGGGAGAGTTTCACTCTGCAGCCACGAGGTCTAGAGCCATCATGTGGGGTGCTGTGTTCATATCTGGAGCCATAATGGCACTTCCTGGTTAGTAGCACAACAACATATGAAGTATGAAAAATACACTGACAGGCAAAAAAAACCGATCACTGTAAAATTTGTTGTAATTTTAAGATTAAACATAATTTTGATTGGATGTTTATACATTGTTGTTGGTGAGGATGAATTATTATTTTTATTGGACCATTAGCTATAGATACAGCATATCTGCTTTCTTCATATCTTCACTTTATCGTCAAACAAAACAAAATAAACATCACAATAGGGCGATTCCAATCTGATTATGTGCACTAGCTTGTCATACATATTGCAAGGTGTTTCATTGTTGTATTGCGTCATTTCCTTCCAAACTGAAAGGAAACTTTCTCCCTTCGCATAGAAGTGATTCCGTCAGTAAGTTTAGTTGAAATTATGCCTCTCAGTCCTGAAGACATTGCCAAAGCTGTTGCCCTAATTGATGATGGACGCAGCCTCCGTTATGCTATCAGTTCATGTCACAAGGTTAGGCATCACTTCTGTGGACAACCTTAGCTCACCATTGACCACGGTGCAAGAGACAACGTGGGGAATTAAGTGTGAAATGTGTCATTAAATTTTAATCTTAAAAACGTATACAATTGCAGTAATTTTATTTGAAGCACTAGGCCAACTACATAATTTTTATTTAAACTTAATTTTTTTAAATTTCTTTAAGTGATCGGTTTTTTTTGTCGGTCAGTGTATTTACCACCAGCATTCATGTTAATGTAAACACTCATGTGACAACAAAGAACTTTTTAATTGTAAATATTTTAATGTTATTTACATTCAGCTTCCCTCAGGTAAGGGTTGTCCTAAGATAAAGCGTAGTATAAAAAAGATAATTTACACCACAAAGAAGTGTTTACAAGCATTTACAATATGCATTAAGAAAAACTCACATTAACTACTTAGGTCTATATCAAGAAAACTTATGGAAAAAACTAGAAGAGAGATGTATAACAAATAAATACTGTATAAATATAAAAAAGAAGCAAAATAATACTTTATCATTAATCAGGAATATAAGTGATTCCTGAGTAAAAAATTAATCAAATAATTTGTTGGTGGGCTACTCTCTAGCAAAGCTGAGAATTATGTGGTTATCATTACATGATCATCATATTATTTCTGTTGTCAACGTCCCTTTTTCTCTGCTAATACATACCTAACACATTGGGTGTTCTCAGGTATAGCCTGGGTAATCATATCACAGCCTTGGAGTCTGGAGCTGCCACTTTACACGTACCACTCTTGGCGTGTATATGTAGTGATTTGTGGCTTACCCAGTTTCATCACAGCTGCCTTGTTCCTCTTCTACCTGCCCGAAAGTCCCAAGTTCCTGCTGGCTCAGAATAAAGAAGAAGAAGCTCTGCAAGTGCTGCGCTTCATGTATAAGCAGAACACGGGCCGAGAACCTCAGCATTATAAGGTATTAGTACAGTAATTACAGAAATTAGTACAGTAAACTCAGGGCCGGATTTAAGAGTATGTCGCCTATAGGCTAAAGTCCATTTTCCACCCCCTCTATAGTTCATATTTGCTTAATACATTTGTTTTATACAACAAAAGGATAGAGTTCATTGGCGTTTTCATCTTTTTTAAACAAAGTTCATTTAGTTTAGATAAAACTTTCAATTTTAATGGTTTATATAATAAATTTTAGAATCAAATTAGTTATCAACTTGTTTTTTTTACTTACTTCTTTTAAGATTCGATAAAAAATTTAATGGGTTTCGAAATTAATTAATTAATTGTTCTTGGAGATCAGTGATCACTATTTTAAACATTTTTATATTTTAATTCTAATGACTACTTTTGCATAATTGGAGAACTGGGTTCAGTTTGAATTAAGTTGTCGTACACGGTGAAATGAAATTACACAATGTAGTTCAATACTGGTTTATTAGTTGAAAAATATCATTATGTGCTGTGAATTTGTATTATGTTATTGGCTAGTTTTAGAAAGTAGGCTATGTAGAAGGACTAAAACATATTTTTAAGTAACATGTATTCTTAAATTCGTACGGAAAATATTATTGTCTGAAATATTTCATTTTAACTTTTGAATAAATTGCCAAACTGCTGCCCCTGAAAATTTGCCGCTATAGGCTGCAGCCTACTTAGCCTATTTAGAAATACGGCTCTGAGTAAACTCTCAATTGACTGTGGAATTGGGGATGTGACAAACGAGGATAAGATACGAGGGTTGGTCAATAAGTAAGGTCTCCAACACTCTATCCCAAACTCACAACGTCAGACGAGAGAGAGAGTTGGCACCACTGCCATGTCCCGTTATCTCCCCTCTTTAAAACGAGACATTGGTGCAGCCGCTGAACCTTTTAGTGTCCGAAAGAGAGCTATTTGAAAGAGATCTCCCGATTTCCGTCTCCGCCAAGTGCAGTCATACGGTTTCTTACTGCAAAAAAGTTCCGCCGATTGAAATTCACAGACAGCTTTGCGAAGTTTATGGAGAGGGATGTATTTACATAAAAAATGTGTGTAAATGTATTCGCGAGTTTAAACAGGGCCGGACAAATATTCAATATGAAGAACGAAGTGGGAGACCAACAACAGCCGTCACAGATGAGATGGTGGCAAAAGTTGATGCATTGATGTGACAAGATCGACGCATCACTACCCGTGAACTTTGTTTATTGCTTCCTGACATTTCTAAAGGTTCCATACAGACCACTTTGAGTGACAAATTGATGTCCCATTAGGTTTGTGCGAGGTGGGTTCGCGGAGGCCGCACTTGGCAGGGACGGAAATCGGGAGATCCCTTTCAAACAACTCTACCTCGGACACTAAAAGGTTCAGCGGCTGCAGCAATGGCTCGTTTGAAAGAGGGGAGATAGCGGGACATGGCAGTGGTGCCAAATCTCTCGTCCGACGTTGTGATCTTGACCTAGAGTGTTGGAGACCTTACTTATTGACCAACCCTCGTAGATATGTAAGCATTCATGAACCACAGATTATTGTCTCTGTTGGACATTACATGAGAATATTATGCATTTTATATGCAGGTATGGGGTCGGAGCTTATCTGGTCGGGTCTGGTCTTTGTTTTCATTGTGTTGAATGACTTTTTGGTCCGGCAATTACTTCATAGATATGTGTGTGGCATGTGCAAGATAGTGGAAAAATATTAAGGAGTTGTAACTTGTATTAAATATGTTCATGATTGATCTCATTGCTTTTTTCAGTAATTTTAAAATCATCTGAACATCTTTTGCATTTCCTCATTTCCTAAGCAGTGACTGAAATTAAGCCAATTCGTAATTCTGGATATGTGTGTGCTTACTCTAGGTTTAACCAACTTAATTGTAAAACAATATTTCAAATGTATTTCAAGCTTGCCAAATGTTCAATATGTCATGTTTAAAAATGTACCAAGCTACCAAGATAAAAATGTTATTTTTCAGGTGACATCCTTGATAAAAGAAGATAAAGCAGTAGTTGCAAGCGATGTGAAGAAGAACCCCAATTCTGCACTTGCCGTGCTGCGACTGATGTGGAACCAAACTCAGCCTCTGTTTGTGTCTCCGCATCTTGTCAATACACTGCTGGGATGCTGTCTCATGTTCGGGATATATGCTAGGTATACCTAGGTAACGTTGGCTGCCTGTGGTTAGAAGGTTGTTTATTTCTCAGTCATAACTTTTCAACAACAAATTAACAACCTTGATATCATATAACACATTATCACCAAGAACACTCACTACTTCATTAAAATAACTACCGTATTTTACGGACCATAAGACACACTTTTTTACCTTGAAAACAGAGCCTTGAAAGTTGGGTGCGTCTAATGGTCTGAAGTACAACAAAAATAATATTATGGTAAATATTGCCAGAAGACCATAGTTATTAACAAGGTGTTATAAACGATAAGATAGTTACAAATTTTGGCACAGATTGTACATCAGTGTACTTGTCACAATCGTAAAATGAGGGTAGCTGGAGTCCAAGTATACAATGCGAAAAGAAATGAATGTTGAGTTCTCTTATACGAAAGGAGTTACCTCCGTCGGGTGGTTTAAATAAAGGCAATGACCTCTAAACAGCCTTGTCCCATTACACTTACCGTATGGATTAGAGGGTGTAAAAGTATTTTCAGTCTTCAATGAGAAATCAGTTCATTAGTTAAAATTTATGCGATGCCACCTATACAGAAGAGATTTTCGCAGGTTTTAAGTTAGATGTTATTTACACTGATTCCATTGTACAAGTTATAATTTGTTCATGCAATGAAGAATATATTTCCCTTTAAAATTTGTCGTTTAGAATTACATTACATTTCTTTTCCTTTAAATGTCCATCCTAAAATCAAGGTGCATCTTATGGTCCGGAGCATCTTATAGTCCGTAAAATATGGTAACTTACTAGTTAGCCGGCTTTCAAGAGGACATTTCCTCCCATTGTCAGACTCCGTGACGCGTCATCAGGTGGTACAGGATGGAAGTTCGGCAGTGGGCGGAGTCTGACGATGGGAGGAAAGGTCCTCTTGAAAGCCGGGTAACTAGTAAGTTAGTTATTTTAATGAAGTAGTGAGTGTTCTTGGTGATAATGTGTTATATGTTACTTATTACACTTCATTGTGTTTCCCAATCCAAATGAATTATTTAACCTTGATATCTCCTGTTGACAGCTTTTTGAGCTGATCTTTTCATAGAAAGTTGAGACTATGGTTGCTAGAACACAAATCATCTTAACAAGTTGTTGAGTCACTAAAATAAATTTAAAAGTCATACAATATTAATAGATTAGATTTTTATTTAATCCAACTTAACATAACCATGTTATGGGACTCGTCAATGATTACAAAGTACATACAAATTTACAGTTCCACAGTCATCAAAGAAAATGAAGTACAGTATTTACATAATGAATAATACAATTCAATAGTCAAAGAAAATGAAATACAATATTTACATAATTACTTATATATTTGAAATACTAGTCTTTACTCTAGTTTCAACACAATCTTTCCTAAACACTTCCACTGTTCCTCCTGCAGTATTCGGAGATGTCTGGTAGTAGTTGCAGGTTATCTGAAACATAGAGAAGAGAGGGCAGTATCCACAAGGAAAAAACTAAGCAGTATTAAGCTTATATGGCATAATTGTCAAAATTTTAAACTTAAACAATCTTCTATGTAAAATGGCAAGTGGTCTAGTAAGGTAGTTTTAACTTCAAAAGAGATGAAATAAATTCCTTGTGATTTACAATTCCTTAACAAATGGTGAACGGTCCAAATGACAAGAATGGTGTTTCTAGTGTTAAGGTACTTTTAAAATGAGCATACATCTTATATACTTATTAGGGCAAGGCATTTAATAACCATCAAGTAGTGAAAAAAATGCATTTATGACCTAAAAATAGTGAAAAATTACCCGAAATCTTAAAAAAATGACCAATAAATTTACCATTATTACTTATAATTAGTTTTTTCTTAAGTAATGAATTCACGGGTGCGTGGGCAAAGGGAGTTAAGTCCACTTTCTTGTTACTGAGAATTAGAGTGGTTTAACACAGTTTACTCGCCCAGCATCGCTTTAGAGATGGATAAACCCATGAGGCACACATCCGTAATTATTGTACGTTTCTTAATGACTTACTGGACTTAACACAAATGTAGAGAACATTTTTATCTATATATCTATGTATCTATATATCTCAACTTTTGAGGATGGTGGACTTAACTCTCTTTGCCCGCGCACCAGCAAATTGCTAAATACAGTTTATGACGATGTTTTATATATGAATTTACCTTATAAAACACACTTATTTTGTTACTGCAGAAGTAAGTAAACTTATACTTCTTGGACACCCTTAGCGAAAAAGAAATTCTTTCTGAACTGGCATGCCCATCAATTTCCCCCTAGCAAATATATGCCATTTAAAAAGAAAGAAAAAAACTTTTTATGACTGCAAGACAAACTGCTATGAGGTTTACAATAAACCTGAATTAAAATGAACTATGAACACTTGGCAGAGATTCTCTAATAAAAACGATTGTCTGTTGTATCAAAGTAATGATCTGTACACGGGAAAGCTCCTCTCTAACCCCACTGAAACATCCATGGCATCTAAAATGCCGAAAATTACCTAAAATGACCTAAAATGTTGAAAATGACCTAAAAATGCCAAAAATGACCTAAAAATTGCCAAAAAAAAATTACGAAAAATGCAAAATAAAGAAAAATAATGCAAAAACAAATTGCCCTTATTTAATCAATTATTTCATGATACATATTTATATATATTAGAGCTATCTTTTAACCTTCATATAAAAAAGATGCAAAATCATCAAATGCCTTGCCCTAATAATTATAATATAATTCCTCTATCTTCTGTCTCACTACAGCTTCAATGGACTCTTGCTGTGGCTACCTGAAATGTTCAACCGATTGGCAGAGTATGGGGATAGACATCCTGGGGCGTCTGCAACAGTGTGTGAAGCGATTTACAGCTTGCTCAACAACACAGCATCCACTGTGAATGATTCTGTGATAGTTATATCTGAAAAGATTTCAAACTCACTGTTAGTTACCGATCCCCTGACAAGCGGAGCTCTTGTAGAGGAAATTCTGCCGTCCAACATCACTACACAAGCACCAAATGCTACAGCAATTACATGCTCTGCTGTTGTTGCACCTGCTGTCTTCAAGAAGAGTCTTATTATAGGAGGCTCATCAGCTCTAGCTAACATCATCTGTGTCCTCATAATCAGACGTGTTGGCAAGAAAAATATTCTTGGTGAGTGTGATTTTAAAAATTTGTAACTGACTCTAACCTATTTTAATATAAAGGACAGATTTATGTATTACAGTATATGTTTGTTAATCAGTTAAGTACATTTAGACAAAGCTTATTTTGAAGTTAAAAACTAACCTCCTGAATTAAGGATTAGGTAATAAATAATTTTCTCTATATATGAGCACTTTTTACAAAGTACGACACTTTATCTATGAATGAATTGATTTTTTTAAAATTTTACTTCACTACAAGTGTACTACATAGGCTACTGTATAAATGAATAGGCCTACTTTGTTCGTTACTACAGTAAAAACCCCGATAATACATGCCTGATTGTTACACTACCCCGCGTTATACGCTCTTTTCATCCAGTCTCTTGACATCACTATATAAAATTATACAAAATCCACCTCTTAATATGCTCGTCATCTCATTTAATACACTCTTTCGCCTGCCAAAAATTCTAAAATATCATGCATTTAAGGGTAGGCCTACTGAGAAAATATTTTTCAGACTTCTACATTTACCATTAGCGCCCGCAGCACATTTACTGTTAGCGCTTGCACGTTCAATAGAATGTAGTGCAACTCTTAAGTACCTGAAAGACTATTCATAGCACGGATTCAGTCCTCCACAGTCCTCCTTGCTCCCAGTTTTAAATCGCATTGCGACTTGATCTTGTGTAGAAGTGCGAAGTGATTTGTTAGTGCCAACATGAGTAAAGGAGTGAAATGGAAAGCTTATTGATATTGGAGAAATTAGAAATTCTCCGTGAACATGATGAAAACACCAGTATGAATCAGAAACGGTTGGTGGAATCATTACGAAACCCTTCTTTGATGCTTAGAACAATAAAGAAAAATTGTGAAGCAGTTTAAATATTACCATGAAATTGTGTTTTGATTCTGTAAACGGCCCTAGGGAATCGTAGTTAATACTTGTAACAAGAATAATAATATTATATCTAGATTGTGAGATCACATTTCTGAAAATACCGTAATCTTTGAACTAAGACACTCACTAGCCATCCGCTGGATTCATTTTACTGTATTTCAAGAAATGCACACCACACACTCATATCACAATAATTCCAGGTGTTTATATTCAAAATTACACTATAACCATACTTAAAACCTCATCCACTCCCAAAAGCAAACTTGACACCACATCTTGCCTAGAAAGAGTGAAGCAAAAAGCATCTATATATTGAGAACACTATTTCATAAAGCACAAGTCTTACAAATGTGTGCAATAATTATACCTTGCTGCTAAGTGGAAACTCAGATGATGCTGTAATTTGAAGATCCATTTTTAGGGTAGAAAAATTCTATGCCTCCTATCATATTTTTTCACCACCATTCCTAAAATATATACATGCAAGATAATACAGTAATCCAGTAAATATGATCGTATAAAATACATATATTGAAGGGATTTGTCTTTGATTTATTCACAGTGTTTTGTTTGCTGGTGTCTGGTGTTTGTGGATTTGCCCTCCTGCTTGCGAGATCTGCAACTGGTGTTCTGGTGTTGTCCAGTGTTCTAGAGGCACTCACCATGACGTGTCCAACAGTCCTTAACAATATTCTCATAGACATCTTTCCTACTCACTTAAGGTACTTCTAATAATAAATACAATATAAGATTACAGTATTTGCCCACGTAATTTGCACCCCACTAATTCTGTAATTCTGATTTTAGAGCCATGGCAGTATGCATGTCCATGCTGATGGGTCGAATCGGCACTGTGGTCAGTAGCATTATACTGGGACTTCTGTTGGAGGTTAACTGCACCTTTGTATTTATAGGACTTGGAGGAATTCTCATAGGTAAGATCAACATACTAAATCATTCTTTCCCTTTTTTTTTAAATTAATTTAGTTTTTTATTTTTTTTTTACTAATGCCAAACCACTGAACTCTTTACAGAAGAATACGGAATTTATGAGGAACTTTAAAGACTCATTATTTTCATTCAAGTTCTGTGGTTCTCGGTGGAACAAAAGAGGCCTCAACAATACTCTACCATCTTGTCCAGTTCTTGGATTTTCTTTTTAACTCTAATCACATTGTTTCCATCTTCTGTATATCTCAGTTGACAGATCTTTGCCAGGTTTATACTTTTAAAGATAAAGTTGCCATAATTCCTGGATTCTAGTGTATTCTGTACCCATTTTGTTTACTCCCCAGTGTCTGAATTTTCATCGAAATATGGTTAGTTAAATTTTTTGCACATAAAATGTTAAGTAAAATTCTGCACATTTTCATTCTTAGATGAAGAATGATATAAGACTCTTATTGTTAACTTGCTCCAGTAAGTTACTTTGATATAATTGGTTGGTTCTTGTTATACATTCTTTCCAAGTTGGACTTTCAAATGTGCACACAAAATTTTCTTTTATGTGAACAACAAATGGACTATGTAAGAAATGTGAACAGTGTTCAATTGATCAAACCAGCTGTCAATTGCTGTAATTTTCAATTATTCTTGAAAAGATCTTCAATTCTATGAAAACAGATATCATTCAAAATGGATGCCAATCTTTGGTGGATTGGGGAATGCCTCCCAGATACGGGTGGTACCGAGAAAATAAATATTCGGGATGGACCAGAACAAGCTGGACAGAGAGAGCTCAAAGCCTGGGTAAGGAGGTCTCTCTAAAGGAAAGAAACCTGATACAAATATCCCATATGCTTGGAGACGGAAAGGTAGCATCCCCACTCACCACCAAGCTTTCCTTGCATCAGAGAGGTTTTTTGACTAAGGGAGATTTCTTAACTCATATAACACAAAGACATAAATGGACTGTGAAATATCAGAGATACCTGAGGAATTAAACATATAGGCCTACAAATTAGAGAAGAAAATACACAATATTAAATGGCAGTTATTTCAACACATAGAAAGGATGAATGATGCTGGAACTACAAAAGAAGCATTCAAATGCAAACCAAAAAGCCGGAGTTCAATGTATTCTAGAGATTTGTAGTGCGTGTAACTTGGTCCGCCGCCATTGAGTGTATAGGTAGCATACTTGCCTTCCACCTTGGTGGTCCAGGTTCGATTCTCGGCCGCGTTGTGGATTTTTCAGTAACAAAAAATCCCCGGGTTCAGGACTGGATATCACTCAGGAAAATTATAGACTATATTAAAAAGCCTTAAATTAAATTGGTGACTGCTAGAATAGGGTATTCACAATAGATCTATTAATGTCTCAGTGTTGAGAAACCGAAGGGCTTACACTACCCTTCATTAATCTAATCATGATAAAAACACACACACTATCCGTGCATGAAGTATACAACTGCTGGGTACCACAGCTTTCTGTTAACAGGGTTGCCAGATCAGAAACATAAAACAGTCGTACCAATATCCGAAAATAGTCGTATGCTAGTTAAAACTGTCATATACTTCGTGATTTTTCAGTGTAATGAACGTATTGCGATAATAATAATAAAATTAATAATCCGTATTATACACCTTACATATACCATCTTTGTTAAGAAATCATCTTATTTGTAAATGATTAGGCGTGTTTCATTACCTTCCGATGTGCCAAACTTGATTAAATACAATAAAATTAAATAAACAGTACTTGCCACAGTGTTGTAATTATTTCCAATCATATTGATTTCAGCAACATGCTTACAACAAAAACCACGAGAAAACAAAAAGCTGGATACATATCAAAATTTAAAATTGGTCAGTAGATTGATGAAAAAAATATATAACGCTATGTTAAAAATAGTGTACAAATAGGCATACGACTATAGTCGTACGTCTGGCAACCCTGTCTGGTAAGAAAATTGTAAATTTCAAATACTTACTGGTGACCATACTGATTTGTTGCAGTCTGTGGATGCCTTGGATACTTACTGCCTGCTCCATGGCAGTGGAAAGTGAGGTGACAAACAACATGGCTGTGGTATAAATAAACACTTACGGTAGAATGAAATACTTACATCCACTGCGTAAATCACGTTCGAAGCTACCACGGAGATATCCTAATGTCCTATAAGAGTAGCGATACAGTGACATTTTTTCTACCTGGCCCTGCTCAGAGAAATGCACTGTAGCATGGATTAGTCTAAATCAAAATATTATCATTTGAAAGGGTGATTATTAATCTGTACGCCCGTCTTCAGGCCAGTCACATTGTGCTGGCTAAGGTATATGGCTACTGCTGTCATGATTGGCAGGAGGAGAAAATGGCATGCCTCTCTGAATTTAACTTCCACCTGTGAAGCCCTTCCCCTGACACGTGTTTCTCCAATGCCAGGAAGAAAAAAGGTTACTGTACCTAGTTTTCGTGAGTGATGGATTCACAAGTTGTGGTTATCACCATTGATAAAGTTTTTTTTTATTTCCCCCCCCCCCAAACACTTCTAGGCCAAAATATTATAATTTTGCATTTGTGAAAACACACAAAATTTTTGGTTTCGGACTGAAATTTTTCTTTTTTGAACAAAACTTTATTTTTGAAGGGAACTTTAATTTAGAAAGGCATGTTTAAAGCACATTTAAATTATATATTTATCAAAAGTTGCTTAAATAATTATATGTACACAAACTATTTGCATTGTCTTCAGTACAACATTTATAGAATTCAACAAAAGAATTTTCATTATTCCTTTTAAGGATCATAACATCCTATTTTGAGGACCACATACCACTACTTGTAACTGAAGACAGTATAATTTGTATCACCCCTGAAATCATGTAATATGCAACCATCAGAATTGATGTGGCATGTGGCACATTGACAACAAACCAAACTATCTTCAAAAGATTAGGTAAATACACATTACTATTTTTGAAATACAGAAAACATTGACCAATCTTTTACATGCATTTCCTTCCTGAGATATGACATCTTTGAATTCTGGAAATACAGGATACATCTTGGAAAGTACAGTGAGTCCATTTTATGAGGAAACCTCGCATCACTGCTGCTAGCATCGCAGTTGTACAAAGCATACAAGCGGTTAGTTGCTTCGGTGTGTTGTAGTGAGACGCTTGTCTATTGCTGTCGTGTATTACATAAGACAATAATCGAAAATTTATACGGTTGAACAGCGAATTTATTTGGTGGAATGTTACTTATTGAGAAATAACCATAGAAGGTGCGTTTGGAGATTTTCTCGTAAATATCCTGACTGTACCATCCCTACAAAATCGTGTCTTTCAAAGTTGATGAAAAAGTGGCATACAACAGGTTCAGTTTGTGACATACCGAAGAAGCGTGAAAAGCATGTTTTAACAGTAGAGAAACTATTCTAAAGTCTTGATTTGCCGGTAGTAATGGAACACGGTCCCCGCCGGTGCAAGCACAACAGCGGGGAAAGTGTGAGCAGGGGCAATGCTGTTAAAAAGTTTCCGCATAAAATGGCCTCCCTGTATAAGAACCTAGATTTTTGATCAAATTAAGTGAAAATGTAGGATTTCCCTGGGAAATATGGGATAGTTGATAATCCTAGTACATGCTGATTATGCATAAAATTTGGACATGACCTATTTGAATTCTGGAAATACAGGATATATCCTGAAAAGTATAGGACCTAGGATTTATGCTCAAATTAAGTGAAAATACGGGATTTCCTGGGAAATATGGGATAGTTGATAATCCTAGTACATGCTGATTATGCATAAAATTTGGACATGACCTATTTGAATTCTGGAAATACAGGATATATCTTGAAAAGTATAGGATCCAGGAATTTTACTAAAATGAAGTGAAAATACCGGATTTCTTGGGAAATATGGGATAGTTAGCAATCCTGGTACATAGACTGCATAAAATTGAGACATGGATCATTGAGACCCCTACACACTCAAATTCTATTAGCTCCCACTGGAGTATCAACTGGGTACAATGTATTATTTACACTTAAGAACAAAAGAATAAAAACTGAAAACTCTTGTTTTAATGTTGCTTCTATACAACAATGTTATTGTTATGACAACTCTACATAATAGGCCCATACAATATCCATAGTGTTTTAGAGAAACTGCAATCTCTGCTTTCTAGTATAGTATTCAGTTTTCAATGTCAGGGTTAACGGTGGCCATCTCGGTTCGAGGGGTTTATTCATCACACGAATTGGAGGCAATGGTCTTATCTTGCGACCTAATCTTCCTGTTTTGCGCTGCCATAGTCCAGATCTTGGTCTGTAGCCAAGTTCACGCAGCCTATTTGGACTTCCGATTGGTGTCTTGCTATGCATTATATTGGATAATCTCCCTACAAAAAGAAAGTTGTTTTCAAAATTTATGAATAAAGTACAGTGAAATGACAAAAGTAAAAGCACAGACAACTAATGTCAACTGAGTGAGACTTTATCCAACATGTTTTATGGAAATGTCTAATAACAGAACATCACAATTATACTAAGATAGTTGAAATATAAAAACACTTTGTGCTCCACTTACGTCTGGAATTAGAATCACAGGACTAGTTTCGGGAGTCCTGTGATTCTAATTCCAGACGTAAGTGGAACACAAAGTGTTTTTATATTTCAACTATCTTAGTTTAATTTGCCCCACTGTTTACAATACTTTGTTTTAATTTGTTTTTATCACAATTATGTTTACTTAGTCCCATTTTAGATTCTTGTAACTTTATATAGTGAGAGTGAAAATCACTGAAATCAAGAGAACACTGGAAAAACATGTTTAATGAAGCCTAGAGATCCATGAAATTTGCAATAACATGAATTGTTCTCAATTCGACAAATACAGTGAGTCCCACGCAAGAGTTGGCCAATGACGTGGCTTTCTGCATCGCGGTGGGCACAGCTCCAAATCCCGAGCGATCGGGTGAAATATCTATGCAAATAAAGCTGTGATCAGTGTAATGATTCAGGTTCTCACATTTACAGTTAAAATTTCATTGAAAATAACCACGTACCTCATCACAAGAGATCTTGGAAATGTTCTCCTCTTGCATCCACACAATACTGGCACCTTTTTAGGAAATTTTCTTTCACGCGCATAAGTTCAGCTTCCGAGATAGAGTTAATTTCTTTTGTGATATTGTCTTTAAGTTTTTCTAATGTATGGGAAATTGACCTATACACTTTATTTTTCAAGTTTCCCCATAAATAATATTCACATGCACATAGGCCTATCACAAGAGAAATTAACTCTGCCTCAGAAGCTGAACTTATGCGCATGAAAGAAAATTTCCTAAAAAGGTGCCAGTATTGTGTGGATGCAAGAGGAGAACATTTCCAACATCTCTTGTGATGAGGTACGTGGTTATTTTCATTGTAATTTTAACTGTAAATGTGAGAACCTGAATCATTACACCGATCACGGCTTTATTTGAGTAGATATTTCACCTGATCGCTCGGGAGTTGGAGCTGTGCCTGCCACGACACAGAAACCGTTAACCGTTTGTTAAGCGTTGGAATTTTCCCTAAAAACTTTAAAATATCTAAAACAGTACCACTTTACAAAAAAAACGATAGAAATGACCCATCAAATTATAGACCGATATCCCTTATTCCAATTTTGGGCAAGATAACCGAAGCAGTTATAAAAAGTCAGTTACAAGTATACTTTATTACAAATAATCTGCTTAGTTCTTCTCAATATGGTTTTACACCAGGCAGAGCCACTGTGGATGCAGTCGAGCAGCTTGTGAACGAAATATTACATGCTTATGACATGAAGGAAAATCTATGTGCCTCCTTAGTGGACCTAAGTAAGGCTTTTGATAGCATTTCACATACAATTTTGATAGATAAGCTTAAAATATATGGAATAACTGGTTTAGAATTGAGTCTAATTAAATCGTACTTAGAAGACAGACAACAAATGGTAGTTATAGGAGATAAAAGATCAACCCTAAAACAAATAAAAGTCGGTGTTCCGCAAGGCTCGATACTGGGTCCCCTTCTGTTTTTGATTTTCATTAATGATTTACCACTTTTTATTCCAAATAGTACAATCTTATATGCAGATGACACTACTGTCTTTAATAGGGATCCTGATTTAAATGAAGCGCTATCAAAAGTAAATCATTTACTGCAAAGAGCGAACATTTGGTTTCAAGCGAATAAGCTAAAAGTGAATGATGAAAAAACCGAAAATATTACATTTAGTATAAAATTACCAACGTTAGAGAATAAGCATGTAAAACTTTTAGGAATTTTTCTTGATGAGAAACTCACATGGGACACCCAAGTAACTAATGTCACTGCTAGAGTATCTAGAGTTTTATATTTACTGAGAAAGTTAAGGTCATGTGTTAATCAAGAAATGCTTCTATTAGCCTATTATGGCTTCTTCCATCCGCATCTTACATATGGAATTAAATTATGGGGTAATAGTGCTGGAGCCAACAAGGTTTTTATATGTCAGAAGAAGGCTATAAGAATTATAATAGGGGCTAAGAATAGAGACAGCTGTGTAGATTTTTTTAAACAGTTAAAAATAATGACCCTACCTAGCCTTTATATATACTCTAACTTAATCTCAATCAAAGAAAATATACACAAATACTCACTAAGATCAGATATACATAGCTATAATACTAGAACTCATAACAAAATAGAATTGCCAACTTTTAGACTGCGCAAATGTACTGATAGTCATATATACATGCAAATTAAATTTTTTAATAAGTTACCTAATTCTGCTACACAAACGTCTCTCACTAAATTTAAAAACGTTCTTAAAACTTGGCTTATTAAAATGGCATTTTATAATGTAGAAGCCTTTTTTGCATCAGATACTTCTGAAATAAATTTTAACTAGGTAGTTTAGATTGTAATAAGCTATGAAGTAAAATTTGCATATGTAATATATTTTTTGAACTATTTATAGGAATGTACTGATTGTTTCTGTGTATATTGTTTGCATCAATTTCACTAGAATGACCTACTTTTTATATATTTATATATTTTTATGTTTATAATTTTAAAATAAGTAATTGTTTAATTTTAATATATTGACGAAGTCTATTGTAATCAGTGTATTACTAAATGACAAATAAAAATCTTGAATCTTGAATCTTGAAAACCCGCATCATTGGCCAACTCTTGCGTGGGACTCACTGTAGCTGCCTAATTCATTTTACTCCTGTCTGAATGGCAAAGTAATGTGAATTTCACATAACAATGCGAATTAATAAAGCGAGAAGTAAACATAATTCCACTTTTTGATGAATTTTGGCAACAATATTTTTTTTTATTTGGGCGAATTGATCCATTTTTAAATAATATTTTTTGTTAACTTCCACCATTTCCTCAAGATGTGAAATGAATACAATGGCCATGATGGAATAGAAGAATATTTTCTCATTAGAAAGGAGATAGGCAATTTTTCACTCCAAAATGAACGAGAAAGCTAAAGAGGAAGAAATTTAGGATCAACATACCAAGTGCACTCCATTGAGCTCAATGGTGCACTCTGGCACTATCATAGTCTGCTACGTAAGTTGTAAACTCTTTTCAAAAACCAAATTCTCAATTTAGCCAATCCCAATTCGAGGTTTCATAAAATCAACAACATGATACTGATACTGATGTAGATGTAGATATCTCGTCCTGTAGATCCTGTGTTGAGCGGGGCTCAAGGATATAGAACACGTCAAATCAAAAAATACATGCATGTTATAACAATAATATAGGCCTACAGAAACTGTAAGCTGCCAAATTTATCCAAGCTGGAAATATTCCTCCAAATTGTAGAAGGTGTGAGTTATTAAAAATTCCTTGACAGCTGTTTTGAAAGGTTTGCTCTTTCTTTGAATACATAATAATTTAATGTTGTTTGGAAGCTTGTTATATATCTGTACTGCAGAATAATAAGCACCCTTCTGAAAGAGTTTTAACGAGTTATTTGGTCTGTGTAGATCATTCATGTTTCTGGTAGTACGTCCGTGTACATTAAAATTAGTTTGAAATTTATCAATATTATTCACTACATAACACATAACAGAGTATATATACTCCCCTGTAAGAGTGAGGACTTTTAATTTTTCAAATAGTGGTTTACAAGATTCCCTTTTTTTCTTTCCACATATTATTCTTATTGCCCGCTTTTGTAATCTAAATATTTTCTCCATATGGGAAGAGTTGCCCCAGAATATGATCCCGTACCTCATTACCGAGTGAAAATATGCAAAATATACCATAAGTAATGCATCCTGTTTTAATATATTATTCAAAATTCTTAAAGCAAAGCACGCTGAACTCAGTTTTGGACTTATCATTTCTGTGTGTGTCTTCCAGTCAAGATTTTGGTCAATTTGCAGTCCTAAAAATTTTACATTGCTAATTTCTTGTATGATTTGTGTTCCATAATTAATTTCAAGATTTGAGATACATCTGTTTTTTGTTCTAAATTGTATAAAATGTGTCTTATCAATATTAAGTGTCATTTTATTAGCTAGAAACCATGTGTTTAACTCGTGAAAAGCCTTTGTAGCTATTCTTGATAAATGTTCTTGTGACGTTCCTGTTACAAGTACACTAGTATCATCTGCGAAGAGCAATACCTTTGATTCGTCACTTAAGTTATAGGGCAAGTCATTAATGAAAATTAAAAAGAGCAAAGGTCCTAGTATTGATCCCTGAGGTACCCCATTCTTAACAACCCCTAAGTTAGAATGATTGATATTAGGTGAAATAGTGATGGTGAGTCAATGACTGTAATCCTACAACATTTCCGGGTATAAAAACTATGGGTAACATGCAGAATTTCACCTCAATCAGTTTAGAAGTTTTTGTGAGAGAACTAAGAAGACAGACAAGAAAAAGTTACATTTTTGTATAAATATATACAGTAAAACCCTCTTTTTACACTTTTCAAGGGACTGATTAAAAAAAGTGTAAATGGCAGGAAAGTGTAAATTGCAGGAAGTGTAATAGCTGTAATGTTATATATTGCAAAATTTAATACTTGAAAATAAATATAGATACCTATGTACACTTACATTATCTATACAAAATATGTTGCACATTGCAAAGAAATGCATTTTCTATTGTTTTATTTCAACTTCATAATACTGCCAAAAATCATGCAAAACAAAAACACTGGCAATGATTCAAATTACGATGAATTATGCTATTTGAATAACTACAATACATTAAAAAGCAGTAAATTGCACCCGCACAGAAGAAAACCAACTTCACCTGGACTAACACAAATAAAAACTGACACTGCGTCTAAGAGAGTTGGCAACATAGCGGAAAATTTTGTTAAGGGAAAGCAGTTCTTCATTGAAAACCAATGTTGCCAATAAAGAAAATGTGTAAATGGCAGGAAATGCAACTGTTTGAAAGTTGTTAATGACAGGAACACTATGTATTATCGGAATAGGATAAAAGATGGGTCCAGCATAAAATGATGTAAAAGGCAGGAAAATGTAAATGACAGGAATGTAAAAAGGGGGTTTTACTGTATGTCTGTCTCTCTTTCAAGCCTGTTGCTCTGTATGTGATTATAATTTTGGATTAACATTTTTTTAAAGAATAAAAAGCTCCGAACTGAATCATATCCGGAGAATTTGTTAGTATGATAAGTGCAACAATGATCTTTATTGCACTTACCAACAACAGCCATGCATTCTTGAGACAATGAAAGCTGATGTTTGGAAGGCAACTGAACTATGATGTGATCACCAACTCTGCGAATGAGACTCGCATATGTTCCTGCTGCATGTATATACCGACTCCCTTGTCCTGGAAACTGTTCAACACAGTGAACTTGAGTTCCCATTGGTAAAGCTCCCAGTGGATAAGCATCGCCTTCATTTGGTCTCACTGTAAAGGAAAAAAGAAAAATCACAAATGGAAGTATTCTTCTTGGATATAGGCTACTTTGAGTTGGGAAGTACACAGTGAAGTGATTTCAAACTTAAAGATTGTTGAGATTGGGATTTTACACACGAACTTCACTTAATAGGTATATTTACCTCAGTAAACATACCTCAGTATTTACCTCAGTAAATATACCTATTAAGTGAAGTTTGTGTGTAAAATCCCAATCTCAACAATCTTTAAGTTTGAAATCACTTCACTGTGTACCAAAGTATAATTGAATTAGGCCTACAAGTCTTCGGGAAGACAAGAGTTCGACTGCCTGAGGTAAATATACCTACTAAGCGAAGTTCGTGTGTAAAATCCCAATCTCAACAATCTTTAAGTTTATTCTTCTTGGAGAGAAGTTTGGTGTTTTTCAGTGTTTCAGAGACAAATGCTCCTCAGGGTCCTTAAGTCTCAAGTGTCACATCCTGGGGGGTTTATACATATACCAACCCATGCTGGGTGGAGTCTACCAATCCAGGATGCAGAATCTGAAGAACAGAGGCAGGTTGGTCCTAAAGAGGAGGACTGGAAATAGAACAGCTGTTGTGTGTGCACAATTACCTTAGACTTCAATACGATGATGGAAAAGTAATCAATTCATTATAAAAATAAATGGATATGTTTTGTTCTGCAGATCCAGGAATGGCTAAAGCTCAAAGATAGATTGCTAATACAAATAAACACATTTATATACTGGTAGAAGTTATGTTAAATCAAACTATCAAAATATTCATTCAGTGTGTAGAAGGTATGAGTTATTAACGTTAAAATATGTCTCGGGAAAGTTTGATCTTGTTCAAAACGAGATGTGGCTGTCGTAATCGCACAGGAGAACGCATGGCATCACAGTGATCATGGTAGTTTGTTTATTCTCAGTACAACTCACTTCCTCTCTATTTTGAACAATGAACATTTTATGTTTTGTTTGCAAATTGATATACTACAATGACGACGATGCAAAAGAGAGTTTGTTATTTCACGTGTGAATGTTGATATTATTTTTGCATGAATGGCGTATACTAATGACATTAACCAATCACGTTTTGTCACATGATGCGAATTTTCCACGAACTCTCTGTGAGTTCTCCTCCCCTTTGTTTTGATCAGGATCATACTAGCCTGAAACATATAATAGTGTGATACTTCATATGGGATAATACGATGGTAAATACAGGACGACTAATAGATTAGTATTAGTAGGAGCTACCTTGGGAAATTATTAAAATAAAGGCATTGAACCTTTTACTGTACTGCAATGAAGATTTCTTAAAGGTGTCTTAGATTCTAGTCAGTGACATGTAGTGCCAGTGATACCAGTAGGTTATTAGGATCAGAATTAGCTTAGAAGCAGCATGCTGAAGAGCACCGTACATTGAAACACTTTCTGAAAGGAAACTTCATTACTGCGACAATCATTCCTCTACTGTTTTTCAAGGCAAGGACAGTAGTCGTGGAGCACACCTCACTGACTGGCTGTTTACTGGCTTTCATGTTGTCGAGCTATTCCAACCATTTCTATTAATCATACAACCATCTCGTGAAGATAATCCCACATACCGTAATTTAATTGCCCCACATGCCTACTGCTTCTATCCAACAAATAAACAAACCTGCAATCCTTGGTATACATCCAGAAGTTTTTACAATGTCACCAGCTTTCATATTCTCTGTCGCAAGATAATACTTCAGTTCATCACCTCCTGCTACAAGAGCAACTTTTGCTGTTCTACAGCCATCATCTATGATCTGGATCACTCTCTCTTCAATAGGTTTTCCTTCCTTTGGCCCCACTCTTTTCCACTGTATCCAGTGATATTTATGTTTGATTCCTCCTCCGATGCCACCACAAATGACTCTGCCTGTAACATCAAATACAGTAAGAATTATCATGACGCCAGATCAGTATGAATAGTTTCTTTACAAATTTCACACGGCCAGAAATTTGAACAAAGCAACATTTAAGTTAAAAAATATATATACATATAAATCCATACCCGTTACTGGATCCCTGCCGGCTAAATTCGTCACTTCCAGTGGTTTCACTGTGTACTGTTCGGGGTAATGGATTATACGTCTGTATGCTTTTCCTGCGCCAGGTTTGGGTAATTCGTCTACCCAAATACGGTCTTCTTGACTTTTACCAAACTTTGGACATTCTGTCCAAATTAATCTGTACGAAGTTAACTCTAAATGCACAGGACATTTCACTTTTATTGCTTCTTTCAAAGGAGACACACGGAGAGCAGCTCTCAGAAAAGATACTGAGAATGCCATATTTCCGGTTTATATAATGCTGAATGCTAATTTTTCTCTAATGGAATGTGACCGGCATGTGTTTCATCAGGAAAAAAATTTCAAAATACTTTTTTTTACTTAACTCAAACATAACCTGAACATTCCATCGACAGAAAACAGCTGACGAGTGCTGATGAGCCATTGAGCTCTATTACATACTGGAGGTAGCACTGCATGATGAAAAATCGTGACGGCAGGGTTCGCGGTCCGCCATGAAAGTGAACGTATACTTTAGCTCCTATCCCGTATCTCCTTCTAACAAACTCATGTGTATTAATGGAATTATGAAGATGTATTGGCGTTTTTAAAAAACTTTTATGAATGAAGCTTTTCAATATAAACTACTTGATGCTTTTTAAGTACATAACAAAACTAATTTCATATTGTAATGGTTTGGTAAAAATATTTCTTTAATCTAAATCAGGCGTGAATGTGCATTGGTAAACAGTTATAAACACTCGCATTTAAAAATTTAAAATAACTTCACATTAGGCCTACATTTGCGATATTATGCTTCATTTCTATATATAAAGAGAATAGGCAAAATCTGTGCTAAGTGCTTTGGAAATGCATAAACCGCGACCTTCAACTGGACCGGTACTGTACTGGAAACAATTCACATTTTTTTTTTTTTTAATACTTCCTGTAGACTAGCGCCAAGGGAAGCCACTTAAATGAAATTTCAAAATACTTCAAGTCTTAATACTACTTAGAAGTTCCTTTTTCTTCAAATCTGAAATTAATTAGCCATGCTATTTATCTTCTTGTTCTTGCAACAGACAATCGACTGTAGCCTTTTGTTCTTTCTCAACTCTGTTTTGATAGGCGATGGTGGGAGGTCATCTGTTTGTGTCTGTTTATCTATTTTCGTATAATTTTCAGCGAGGTCTTATACAAAAACATCTGCTTCCTCTTATTTCTGCGATTAAAAACTAGCATGAAAATTTTAGGCCTACATGCATAAGAATACTATGTTTACATGACTGACATATTGCATAATTTATATTCCTATATGGTACCTAAAGTAGGCCTACTACTAACCACATTACGAAGCAGTTATTTTTTTGGAACAATAATTTTTTGAAGATGTCCTGGAAAATTGAAGACTGATGGTACAGCATCTTTCAGTAATTTTACAAGTGCAGCAGACCTTGACCGATAGCAATCAAGTGTAAAGTGTCTGCTGCTTAATAATATACTGTACGCTGTGGGTGACCAGTGGTTTTCCTAGGGCGGGGCGGTCCGCCTCGGGCCCCACTTACTATGGGGCCCCCATAGTAAGTGATGCCCCACCCTAATATAAAAATTAATGTTCCACCTCTTTTTTTGCTCATCGGAATTTTTGTATTAAATACAAATATTGCATATTTGACGTGTTACCAATTACAAAAAAATGACTCCTATTATCAATGTTTTGGTCTCCTGCTGTGAGAGGTTACTAGGAAATGCGTATTTGGATACTGCGCTGAAATGCATCATTCAACTGATGAAAAATAGAACATGTTCTAATTTTTGTCATATTTAAACATGACCATTTTCCCATTTCATTACTTTTCAATTATGCACATATTTGTATTTTGCTAATTAGTTAACTTAATATTTTTGGACTAATATATGTTTGTATTTAATAAATAAATACATTAAGTTAAATACTACATGTGTTCGCTCCCTTATTCTGGCTTTAATTTTTTCATATAGCTTAGCCCATGGAGACGATCTGAAAGACAAATAGGCTAGCCATAGAAAAAGAAGTTAAAAATAGTCGTGTTCGTAGCTTTTGCTGGGGGAAGGGGCCTCAGTCCACTTCCATTTCTCTGGAGCTCTGTGGAGCCATATGCCACGCAATATTTGACCATTTTGTCATGAAAAATAACAAAAACGCATTCATACATATACGTTTACCATAGGAAGCACACTTCACCAATACGTACGGAGTAGCCAACTTAACAAAAAGTGAACGTCACGATTTATGCAGTTCCAAAGCACAGCTGTTGTGTATCCTGTTTATATATTGAGATCACTGTGATGAGCCGAGAACCACACGCACTCTGGTGGTAAAAGTGGCAAGCTACCACAGTGCAGCCAATAAATAAAAATAAATCTGTATCATGAACTAAACACATTTAAATAATTATCGTTTTATTCACATTATGTAGGGAATCTCGTGAACTATATTTAATTGTATTAATTATTAACAACACAAAGTATCAGGTTCGTGAAAGTTTTCAGCTGACTGAGAGAGGAAACATTTTTCGTTGGATGTTGGCATTTTTAAAGTCCGTTAACGGAAATTTTTAGACTGTGATTGATTGGTTGATAGTGCGTTTCAGTTTTCAAAAAAATTTAAATGGAAGAGGTTTTCTGTGGGGTTTGTGCCTCGTGGGCGGTGGTTGTGGCTGTGGGCATTTAAACATCGTGTGATGGCTTTATGATTCGGCATAGTGTTTAAAACTCAAGCATAAATGAATTAAATTTGTCAGAGCATACAGTAATTCATCAGTTGTCGGTTACCTACAGTCTTAAGGTCTGATCTACAGTTAAATGCTGGTGAGTGTTAGACCTGTTACAGTAGTAGCTTTGTAGTTATAATAATATGTACTATTAAATTTACTGATACATCCACTTTTGCAGGTTTGTGTGTAAAAGAATGGCGATAACGTTAGATCCAAAAGAAGTCAGAGCACATCTACATAAACTGGGTTATTGTAACATCACTCCGGGACAGTTGAAAGAGTTTATTAAAGGTAAGTAAAAGGTAAATTGGTAGTCCTTACAATGAATGGAGACAGTGCAGCATTCGGAATAAGAGTAGAATCGGGCGCACTCCATACTCGCCTGCCAGCTTCTTCCCTGCCTGACCGCTTCCCCTATCCTTCCGGCCGCTACTCAACGCCGGTAATGCAGCTCACTGTGTTATATGCATGCAAATTATATTCAATGCAATTGCAATCACCAGAGCTGCCAATTTTAATTCATAATTAAAATACCCTTGCACCAAAACGGCTCTTTTCAGAGCCAACATAATATTTGACATCTAAAGAGATTTTCCCTTGCACCAACGCCAACATAATCGGCGCGGCGATATGGAAGAATGTGCTACACCTTGCACCAAAAAGGCTATTGGCAGCTATTTTCAGAGAGTGCTAGGGTGTAGCAGATTCTTCAGTTTTCCCCACCTGTTAAATCACGATATGCATGCGCTGGATTATGTTCTGTTGTTGGGCAGACAACTACTACTTGGTTGTATGTAGTGGTTCATGGTGACAAATTTCAATGCTGGAACCCAAATGTGAAAATGGCGAAAGATAGATATATGCTGCGCCCAGGCGAAGCTCCACCCGTTCTTGCCTGCCCGCTCGTTTCCCCTGCTGACCCTCGCTTCTGAGCCAATGCGCACGCTACTGCTTACTTCCCCTAAATCTCCTATCACTGCTATGTACTTGCTCAGCTACGAAAATTACAATTGTAAGTTACCGTAGTGAAATTACTTTATTAATTTAGTAGGGCATTCTGAATTCTCCCGAAATTCTAGTGCAGTGGCAGTTAGGTTATGAGCAGTGATAATAATTTAGGAGGGCATTCTGAATTTGGTATTTGACTTGAATAGCCCGCCGATTCCTTCCCCTCGCTTCCGAGCCTGCGCACACACCTATTGTACCATGGCTTCCTTGCTAGTCGTAACGCTGTTTTATGAGAGGTGTGGAAGGGTAAAAAGCTTCTGCATTAAATGCCTAGAATTTACCTATCATTATTTAACTTAACTAAATTTTAGTTAAATAATGATAGGTAAATTCTAGGTCAGTGACAGGTTTTGTTAGGTTAGCAATGTTATGTTAGTTTAGGAGCAATATACTGAATAGCGCGATGTTAATTATGTCTCACATTGAATCTCTTCTGCGATGAAACCCTAAACCCCGCTTCCAAAGCGGGTCGATTTAGACAGTTCGTGGGAGGAGCCTAGTGCACAGCATGAAACTATTTTTTTCCCTGTGAAAATGTGTTCTTGGTGGAAAAATCGGCCACACCTTGGCCCTCATTACACTCCGCTGCGCATTGCCATGGAGACAGCCTACATCCCGTACCTTCTCCATGCCACACCTTTACTTTCCCTGGCCTTCAGCCTTCCCCCTCGCAAGCTGCTCAATGCTGGTAATGCTCACTGTTGTGTGCTATTAATAATAATAATATGAGAATAGCACACAAAAATGCATTAGTTTTTGCTGTATTCCAGCAGAGACTTAGATATCTTAGAACAGACACTGAAATGGTAGCACTCACACCATCCGCCACACAGAGCACACATTCACAAATCACTTGGCTCGTGGGTACACAATCTATGATGGAAGCCATCCACTGCCAGCCTTTTAGTGGGCTTCTCATATCATTATTTGGGCCTGTCCAATTCCTGTTGATCATAGCATCTGTCTTTAAGAAGTTGGGGTCAATTTCTGAATGTTTGGTTCGTCTCATTTGTAGGAGTTTTTCTCTTTTCTTCTTTGGTGGACGGAAGTAGCATTCTGAGTCTCACATCTTCTACTAGGAAGGTCTCTTGAGCCAATTCATAAGCCAGTCTCGAAGGAGTCACTTTAGAAATTCCGAGCACCCTTTTTAAAAATGTAGCTTTGATGCCTTCTATGAGAGTCAAGTCACTTAACGTTAAGTGCTCCCAAATTAGCTCCAGCCCATAAGTAATCACTGGAAGAATCTTGCTGTTGAATAGAAACATGGCAGTATTTAAGGACAGTCTTGTGGGATCTTTGATATCATATGTGCGCTATTAATTGTACCCATATGAAAAGCTAACCTTGTACAAAAACGAATAGATAGAAAAGACCCTTGCAACAGAATAGCTATTTCTAATGTATTAATGCTCTAATGTATTAGAAACTTAAATAGATAAATTTTCCCTTCACCGCTCAACAATCGCTCAAGGTGTAGCAGTAAAGCTGCGTCTCCATTGATATACATTTAACACCAACATGTCAATATTAACAAGTTGATATTGACATGTATATTGCAATTTCGCGTTCCAATTGACTTGACATGCAAACCTAGCGTGTTGCACTTAACATTTTCAGATGTTAATTTGTTTTCCGGAGAAAATGGACAACATGTCAAGTCAATTGACTAGTTGGTTGATATCGGCTTTGTTTCGGGAATTTCCGGGAAACAAAAAGCGATCGCCAGCTTAATCGGCTACGGTTCGGGAATTTTCGTGTACACGAAGAGCAGTCTACAGCTTCCTCAATATTGCTGGCATCCATTTTGTATTATGTGATTATTCAATGGTATATCAGTGTTCTCAATAGTATTGCATCTACTTTTAAAATAATTTTTTATGGCATACTCCATTGTTGAAAAATGTGTTAGTTATTTTGAAAAGATCAAGACATCTGTACAAAATTAGTATTTAAGAAAGTCATAGAGAGTTAACAAGAAGATAATAACAAGTATATAAAACTACTATCGTTTTGTAATGTTGGCTGCCCTCTTCAGAGGCGTTTTCTTTTTGAATGTTATTCATTTCTGTTCGTAACCGCGCCAACACATGTTAATCTATAACATTGTAGTGGAGACAGTTGTTAATTGGCAAACCACTTGACTTGTATACGTCAACAAGTTGATGATAAACATTTAACATATGTTAACTGCAACATGTTGGTGTTAAATGTATATCAATGGAGACGCAGCTTAAGTCAGTTAGCTATGGTGCTAGTGGTCCCTGGTTCGTATATCGGTTGATGTGTAAAATTTACAGTTAGGAATAGGTCCCAGATAGGTAGGTAGGCTGCAACGGTCACAGTCCTAAGTTGCAGTACATGCCAGTCTTTCACATAACCATATACCAACCAGGTAAGTAGGTAGGGTGAAGAGGATTTATAATTATACTTTAAAAATTTACCACCTTATACCACAAACTAACGATACCCGAGAGTTTATAGTCTGATACAAGGTTACTGTCTATTGTTTTTAACTCTGTATTAGTTATGATGAATATTCAAGTAGTTCGTGTCAAATCCATTTGCATAATTTAACAGTCATGGTTATATATAACTTAGATCGGCGTGTGTGTCGATTTGACATTAGTTATAAAATTAAATTCTTAACTGTCAATGTTTACAAACAATGAATAGAAATTGTTAAATCTTTAAAATCAATTATAAATTTAACACAACATAGCCTATATAATAGATGATAACATACAGTAGGCCTACACCGTGTTCGAAAACAGGGTGCTTAGGAAAATATTTGGGCATAAGAGAGATGAAAATGGGGACTGTACTCTTCACGAGATATAGTAAGGGTAATTAAATCACAGAGGATGAAATGGGCTGGACATGTTGCACGCATGGGGAGGAAAGACATATCTCAAAAATATTGACTGGAAGACCCCAAAGGGAAAAGACCACCTGGAAGACTAGACGTAGGTGGGAGAACAATATTAGGATAGATTTAAAGGAAGTAGGATTTGCGAGGGGTGACGATAGAGTTAGTACAGATTACGGTTGAATGGCAGGCTCAGGTAAGCACGGCAATGAACCTTCGGGTTCCATAAAATAGATAATATTCCTTTAGCTTGCTGAGGAATTGTCTATTGCCATTGAGTAAGTAACATACAGTACACCATTAAATAAATGGTAGCCAATACATAATATGTCACTTGTAGACCATAAACATCTCTAAAATTGAATTTTTCAAAGAATTTATCACCTTACAGACTTCTTCCTTAGTTACAAAAGCGAACTCAACAATATACATCTGGCGGTTTGATATCTTTCTGCAGTTGTCTTTCAAGCAACGCATTTAGTTTTAATATAACACTAAAGAATGTCAATCTTATTATTCTGAGTTTTAGATTCAACTGTATTATAATTAAAAGAATACAGTGTCTATTCTGTTTTTATAATGCACTGGATGTTTCTTATAATTGGCAGTCCTATTGATGGTGGATGTTGTTACCTGTTAGCACCCATGTATCAGTCAAACAATCTGGTTAAAGTTGTCGAAAAGGCTATACGTGCATTTTGACATATAACTATAACTTCAATCCTGGGCAATATGGACATATCCTTCAGTCCTGGGCAATATGTCCAATGCACCCCAAACCTGGACCCCATTTCCAGGTTTCTTTTAGACCCTTCTCCTGTTAGAGCACATTCAACCTGCCACCAGGAACAAAATATACAGTGTTCCATAAATATTGCTCATTATTGTTTTCTCTTGAACTTAACCTTCTTAATAAGGGATTCACAAAAATAATTCCCATAGATAAGTGAACTGGATAATAACCTTTCTGTAATATTTCACTAAGGTAAAGAATAGGTCAGTAAAATGAATGGTGACACTTTCTTGGGAATTGCCTTGCATTTAAATGAAAGAAAAGTCTAGTTGTATTACCATAAAACTTCGATATAAATTTGGAGGAATATTTCCAGCTTGGATAAATTTGGCAGCTTGCAGTTTCTGTAGGCCTATACTATTGTTATAACATGCATGTATTTTTTGATCTGACGTGTTCTATATCCTTGAGCCCCGCTCAACACAGGATCTACAGGACGAGATATCTACATCTACATCTACATAAATACACTGAAGCGGTTATATTTATAACAACATAAGTTAACATTTGCTAAACTCATAACATATTTATATTTTTTATTCTCCATGCAACAACTGCAGTTTGACTGACAAAGTGTGCCAAAAAATAAATGAATTCATAAGGCATTCCAGAGGGAGAAATTTGTCTATTGAATAAACAGAACTCCTTCAGAATAGAGTAGCCAGCAAACAGTGAGGTGTGCTCAGCCAGTAGCAACCCTCCGAGTTGCGGAGGAACGATTTGTGTAAGGGTAAAATTTCCCGTCGCAAAAAAGATTCAATGTGAGACATAATAAACCCCGTGTTACTCAGTATATTGCTCCTAAACTAATATAACTGTCTATTAAAACTCGAGATGGATATTTTATATACAAGCTTCACTAATTACAGAAACTAACCTGAACATGTTTCGAGCCTGCCTCTAGACTCATCCTTAGCTAAACTCCAACAGCTAATATAACTGTTCCTAACTTAACATAACCTGTCACTGACCTAGAATTTAGCTGTCACTACTTGCCTTATTGTAGAAACTTTTTTACCCTTCCACATCTTTCATAAAACATAGTTACAACCGGTTTTTACCTTCCGAATTCAATCAGCATGTAGTCATGTTTGTAATATTGGCGACATTGTAGACTCTGTCCCACTCGGTATGGCCCAGCTGAGACGGCGGTCACCTTATCCTCAAGTTCAGCGGAATAAACTAGTAAAGAAATTTTCATACCGATAGCCTATTGTTAAGTAACTTCGGAATTTATTGAGTAGCCTATAGGAATTGTAGTCAGTATTCATGATTAGTTATGAACTTTTGTTTTCAGATTTAAAGAAGCTGATTAAGTATGATCAGCGTTTGTTATGCACATGCAATGATTCCAAACCTTCTAAAGTCTGTGGAAGTTCTAATCAGGATACGACACGGGAAACAATGAGAACATTGAATTCAAACTCAACTCAAAGTGTTTTTGAAAGCCGGCCAACTGAGAGACCTAAAAGTGCCCATTCTTCAGTCAGTTCAAAACAAAAATGTGTCTCTTACGCAAGTACTAATGGTGAGTATAAATAGGGAACATCTGTTATAGTATAGTGTGTCTAAAAATAATGCATCAGTGGATGATAATGAGTTTCATCAGATAAACTCGTAATTTCTCGTGGGATTAATCAATTATTTTCATTTTCAGATGAGAATTCCAGCCGATCTTGTACTTCCTGTTCAGTAGATATACCAGATGCAGAAGTAAGAAGTAAAAAATACACTCAATTTTCAAAGCCAAGAGAACCACAGAAAGCCAGATCAATAGAAAATCTGCCAGACCATACAAGACCAAAAAGTTCTTGTAAGTATTGCATAATTTTTACATAATTTTCATGGCCAGTTTGTGAATATTGTACATATTTATGCAGCTGTACTCACAGCATACAGCACACTCGCACAAGCAAATTTAACATCCTTGTGGGTTGTACAGAATCATAAATTGAATCAGTTATTTCAATACTTTTACATTAGAATGTAGAGGGAAAAATAGTTTTATGCTGCGCACTAGGCTCCTACCACCAACTCTCTAATGGGACCTGCCTGGGAAGATGGGGTTTAGGGTTTTGTCGCAGAAAAGATTCAATGTGAGACATAATAAACCTTGCACTATTCAGTATATTGTTCCTAAACTAACAAAATGGCGGAGCTTGGCTGGCGCTCAGCATAAATCTATCTTTTACCGAATGCAGAAAATCTGAACTTGCCTTTTGGAACATCTTTGGCAAAATCCAATAACTTCCTATCATTGCGGTATTGGCTGCTTCGGATGGCCAAGGTGCGATATCTTTGTTTTCAACCGAACCAGGATGATCAACTATGCTTGTTGGACCAATACGATGGCCGCTGCAGTGTGCAACAGGGGCACAGGTGGTGATTAGGTTAAGAATAATGATGTTAGCTTTAGTGACAAGTTATTTTAGGTTAGGAACAGTGATCAACACTTCGCAGGCAGAAACCCATATATATATATATATGGCTCGCCTGTACTATCCCTCGTGAGCGAAAGCCCATGTATGAGTTCTCTGACCGACTCATAATGGATCAGGTCCTCTCACCCACAAAGTATATAAAAACTTCAAAAGATTGCAGGAGAATGTTCTCTTAACCACTCTGACTTGAGAATTCCCTTATAAACATAACAGCCATTTCATAAATACGGGTGGGACACTCTAGCAAATTATATAAAATATTTTTGTTTATTACATATAGATAATAAACTAGAATTGGTTCTTCACATTCTGTAAAATTTACAATGCCTTCTCCTCCACACTGCACGCAAAGCATTACTTAAAACTTATTTTAAATATTTTAAATTTGTTTTTCAAAATCTGTTACGGGTGGGACATGATTTGGACACTGATTTTAATGATGCAAAACAAAAGCTCATTTTCTGTTCTGCTATTACTGCTAGGGTCTTAATGAAGGTATGAGGGATTCAATACAAATTATAAACTGTTTCCAGGTTGTCAGAACATTTATTTAACTCATCAATAATAATTTAACGAAACTATCACAGTTAAGGGTGGGACAAAAATTCCCTTGTTTGTTATTTTACATAGTAATAACCCCACACATATTTTTTGAAGTTAATCTTATACCAAATTGTACCCTAAGATGTATATTTTCTCAAATGAAAATGGACATAGCTGATTACTCTTGACTACTTGGTATTAAAGAGTGTTAAAATCATGCTAAAAATGGCCAAAAAAAGTAACTCAACGCAATAAATAAGTAAATCGACAGATTTTACACATGAAACCACTTCAAATACACCTGAGTCCTTGAAATTCAGAGAATTTGAGGTTTTAAATGTTGGTGTAAAGCTGCGTCTCCATTGATATACATTTAACACCAACACGTCAATATTAACAAGTTGATATTGACATGTATATTGCAATTTCGCGTTCCAATTGACTTGACATGCAAACCCAGCGTGTTGCACTTAACATTTTCAGATGTTAATTTGTTTTCCGGAGAAAATGGACAACATGTCAAGTCAATTGACTATTCGGTCAATATCGGCTTTGTTTCGGGAATTTCCGGGAAACGAAAAGCGATCGCAGCTTAATCGGCTTAGGTTCGGGAATTTCCGGGTGAACAAAGAGCAGTCGACAGTTTCCTCAATATTCCCGGCATCCATTTTGTATTATGTGAGTTTTTGGTATATCAGTGTTCTCAATAGTATTGCATCTAAGGGCCACAGTAATAGACAGTACTCAGATCTCATCTCAAGAGCGTATCACCTGAGTAGCTCTCAAGTATGCATTCTCATCTTGAGATGAGGACAGAGTAATTGTCCCGTTTCAAGCTCTTCTCAGCTGATAATTTACTCAAGTAATACGTGATCCCGCACTCTGGTGATACACGATCTGATGCGCTGTTTTTCTATAAACCTTGAGCACGCGTGTTAAGAAGCTGAGAATAGAAGGCAGTGGAGGTAAGTTACAGCCTTCGCCAACAGATGGTGCTACAATAGCCGCCCCCCTAGGCTTGTTTGGTTGGTCTGTCGTCTGCAATTTCACAACATTCGTTGGCAATAAGGTGATAAGGTCTTTCCTTTTGTATCTTTGTACATAGAAACTAGTAAAATGGAAGATATAAAAAGAGATTAAATGGAATACATGTTAAGATTTTTCGCAAATATCGCCATATATTGTGATTCCAATTTTAAATTATTATGAATTTGGACAATTATATTTAGGCCTATACTATGGTCGGGACTGAAATATTAAGGAATTTAGGAACGGAAATATACTTAAAAATAATAATATAATTAATTAAGGCACTTGAGTATAATAATAATATTACAAGAAACATAAATAAACATGGTTGTGAACTGTAATATAATTATAAGATATTTGTTTATTTAAACCAAATAATATAAACAATAAGTGTCACGAGAGCTGCAGATTTATTTTCGTCTTTTAAGTGAATTTGGTTTAAATTACACTTTGTTAACAATAATGTGTTTTTTACATATAAAACCTAATAAAAGATACAATTAATTTTAATAACTAATCTAATTACTATTTCTTAGGCTTAGACTTCTTAGGTTGTATTTAAATTATTCTGTTTTAACGGGGTATAAGGTGGCGTTGTTTATATTTTAGCTAATTATTTTTGTGTATTCAACAAACGAGAATGACAAACATTAATAATAAAAATAAACAGTTCGACAGTTGCTGATATTTACATCTGCAGTAGTTGGTAAATAAGCGGTTTAACTTAGCCATTTCTAACTTTAAAAACATAGGCCTAACATATTTACTTAACAGTTCTAACTTATTTTTTCCTTAAACATTAGCTTTTCACATTGAATCATTCCTTTTTTTAGAATGGCTTTACTCTCTAAATTATCCTATTTTTTCAGTATGTAATGCAAATAAAACAGAAACAAACAAAAAACTGACCCACTGACTCTATACAAACAATTTTATTTTATTGATGTAAAATATGTACACTAGTCGTGTTAAACTTGTGTCAGAGTTTGATAGAATTAGGTTCATGTCTGCTGGTGAAACGGATTGTATTTTAAGCAAGGAAGCTATAATTCCAAGTAATCTTACTAAAAAATTTAGCCAAAACAGGAGTAAACCCACATATAACTTAAATGATATACACCTGTTTTGCTTAATTTTTTTTAAGTTGTTAAGGGATGCAGATTTCGAAAATGATACCCAAGAAAAAAAAATTCTTCCCGGTGAGTGTTTGAACTCAGGACCTTTGGAACACAAAGCCGGCACGCTACCACAGAGCTAAACTTTCTACATACTAAGTCGCTGCGCTTGAACGTATTACCTGGACACAAAGGTTACTGTTAGGACGCTGCCTACGACTGAAGCGTAGAATTTGCCTTAATTAAGAGGATTTCTTTGTTGTATGTTTCTGGTGTTTATTATTTTCTGAATCCTTATCGACCAATGCATCTAATGACTGCCCCCCACTGTCGATTAGGATTGTATATTGTGTACAATAAGGGTGATAAGCTAAATATGCTGTCAATAGAACGCGATCTTGAGTCGTCCCCAGACTGCACCTGCGTGAAACGAGATTTTCACTACTTCAAACGGCTCTCAAGTCTAGTTTCAGCGACTATTACTATGCACGCTGGGAATCTCGACTTGAGACTGGACTATTACTCTGCGTGATACTGGTCGCAGCTGATCAGCTCTCACGTGATACGTTCTGAAGCGAGAGGCTTCCGGCAGTACTTAAGATGCGTTTATTTCTCTGCACGGCGTCTCAAGTCTGATTTTACGTGAGTTTCTCAGGTGAAACAGGACTATTTCTATGGCCCTAAGTTACTTTTAAAATTATTTTTTATGGCATACTCCATTGTTGAAAAATGTGATAGTTATTTTGAAAAGATCAAGACATCTGTACAAAATTAGTATTTAAGAAAGCCATAGACAGTTAACAAGAAGATAATAACGAGTATATAAAACTACTCTCATTTTGTAATGTTGGCTGCCCTCTTCAGAGGCGTTTTGTTTGTGAATGTTATTCATTTCTGTTCGTAACCGCGCCAACACATGTTAACCTATAGTGGAGACAGTTGTTAATTCGCAAACCACTTGACGTGTATACATCAACAAGTCGATGATAAATATTTAACATATGTTAACTGCAACATGTTGGTGTTAAATGTATATCAATGGAGACGCAGCTTTAAATCTATATCAATGGTGGCGCAGCTTTAAATTACTGTATGATTTCTATGATTTACGAAGAACACAGGAAGCTAAAATCACAGATCATATTGAACTTTTTTCTGTGAATAAACATAGTGTGTAGTCAAGGAAACTGTCCCCATATAGTGTTGATTAGGCCTACTTGATTTATGTTGAACAAAACCAGTGTTAGGAGTAGACAGACATATCTAATTTTAAACAGCTTTATTTATTTTGTATTTATTTTTTCCCCCACAGTTATCAAGCCATGGAACATCCATTCAGGACTTCAGCCTGGAATGGTTAAAAAAAGTGATCCTGTCTCGTTATACAAGTATTATCAAGACATCTGGAAACAACAGAAGGTTCCCGGTGAGAGCAGCCATTCTGACTTGCGATGGTGCATACGCGAGCAAATGCTGGGTACAGATCCACATCCTAGGGTGAGTTCAATATTACATAATTATCTATTATCTATATTACAGGAAGCTTTAGATTATCTGCAGATGGATTAACTGGTTTTAGGATTAACATATTCACTACCCACTACCTGCCAGCTCTTTAAATGCCCCAGTGCAGGGATTTTTAAGTGGCTGTTTTAAAATTCACTGAATTTACACTACTTCAATAATTGCAGTTTTTCTAAAAAAATGTACGAAATTTACACACTAAATTTTTCATGTACCTTCAGGAAGAGTTCTGGTATAACTTCAGAGTATGGTACCTGGTGTCACATACTAATGGTTAGGTCTGCTTAAACCCATGAAAGAAATACTGAATATTTGCAGCAGTTATCTGATCCCCATTTTATTTTAACAAAAAGCACAGTCCCTAATGATCACTTGAGAACTTCACAAACTGTTATGATTTTTGGATATGTTAAGCACTTAGTGAAACAAACCCCATTTTGGTGCTATACAATCATTCTAGTCACAACATCAGAAAGCTTCACTGATTTACCATATGTGTGTTTACATTGGAATAAAAGTAATCAGCGTGGATACATAGTGGCGTGGAGTAGACATAATTGAAAGATGCCAGGGAAGCATTTTTTTTTCTTTCTTTCTTTCTTTTCTTTTTCTTTTTCTCTTCTCTGCTTCAAATCACGTTGGTCCAATTGCTTGGCTGCAATGATCACCTAACTTAACTGAATTTCTTTTCATGGGGATTTGTTAAGGTCAACATGTTTGCAGATAAGCCTATCATCATCACAGAACTGATGGAAAGAATTATGCACACAATACTCTTGAAATCCAATGGCTTCTGACCAATTGGGAAGCAGGCTTCATATGAAATTTAGGCAAGTTAGTACTTTGCGACTCACCCTGCTTCCCTTTCCACTCGCCTGGTCGCTTCCCCGCCTGACTGCTTGCCGCGTGCTGTCTGCTCCGCTTCAATGCAGCGCATCCTGCCATGCCTGAAGCCGCTGCTCAAGGCCAGTAATGCATAGTTGCAATTGACATGTCACGTAATATTTCACAATAAAAAAAGACCCTTGCACCTCCACATAATATTTCATATTTACAAAAATGACCCTTGCATCAAAATAGGCTATTTTACAATACAAAAATACGCTTGTACCATACATAATATTTCACAATAAATTATAAAAACCGCCGTATTATAACATTAAATATGGCTTAATTGATGCAGGAAAATTCCCTTGTACCAAATTATAAAAACCGAATCTTGCGTTAGAACTCATGACTCTAATATACGAAAAAAGTCGCTTGTGAAATGCGTTATGTGTAAGTAAACACGTTAAAGTGAAGTTTGAGTGATAAAATAAGGTTTTTTATAATTCACTTTCATGCCTAATTTTCTGCGTTCTTTGGTCAGGAAACAAGCTGTCATCAGGAAAGATGTTGTGATTGTTGTCTGTGTTGTTCATGTCATCACAAGAGAAGACGGAAGATTAGAGTAACAACAGAAATCCATAGGTAAAACAAAAAATAAGTGCTGTATGACTTTTCAAAATTGTTCTGCCAATTCACAATGGGTTGGAAATACCCAATCTATTTTTATGGTATATGGCGTTTATATTTGAAATATCGGGTTACTAACTCTCATCGCAATGTGTTCTATACACTTATATACTAGTGTTTCACTAAGTGTTCTAAACTATAATTTTATTTTAGTTCGTTATAAATTTTATTATTAAGAACTAGAATATACTGGCTGAAGATAGGTTGTTAGGGCATTGAATCTCGCAGAATGCCGTCCTCTGAGAAGGAAGAGGCCATTTGTCCCATGTTGTAAAGTTACATCAAGTTAAATAAATACTGGTATCATGAAGAAGTCATTTCCTGAATAAAATGTCGAATCTGCTTCTTTCTCTTCTACCTAGTAATTTTGTAGCTAATGGGCCAAACTCTCTTCATTTTAAGCTCGATTCAAACTTGAAGAAACTAGGGTCTATGGATAAAGAAGTCTCAATAGTAGCCATAGAAAATGTAAACAGGAATTAATAGGGAAGTGTTAACATCTGTAGCATATTTGAGTATGCAAGTATTCACACTAACTTTACTATTAGGTATGTTTATCTAAAGCTGCTTAACATTTAACACCAACATGTTGCAGTTAACGTATCTATAACAATAAAAGGAAGTGTTTGCTGTCTGTCCGCGATGCCCAGCGAAATCTACTGAATGCAGAGATCTGAAATTTTAAACGTAGATGGACTAAAGGGTGGGTGAATGCACCTCAAAGCCGGAATTTTTATTTTCGCTTTCGTTCGCGAGCTATAAGTTAAAAACTGTCAGAAAACATACTTTTTTCCACTATCCATGCATCACTTTATCTGTAATACATTTCATTTGTCAAATCAGTTGTAGATGGCTTTGCCTATTTTTGTCATACCTTGGAAATAAAACACCTGCGATCGCTTGAATTTTCTAAACTCACCCTGGTCGATTCATTTGTTTATAATGTCAAGGCATGCAGACATCTGAAATTTTCAACGTAGACAGAAGAGGGATAATGAATAGCCTATAGGCCTAAATGGGCAAACATTGTTCGATTTGGATGAAACTCACTATGCAGGTGTTTTCTGGGCTAGGGAACTCGAATCTGAGGTTGTTTTTCCCATTCTGTGCTTTCTATTTGAGGAATTTACTTCAGAGCTGGATTTTTAGCTGTTTAATTATTACTTGTTTAGTTTGTTTCGCGTGTAAGTGTTAATAAATATAATGTTTTAACTATTCACTCTTAATTTTTAATCTTAAAATCAATTATCGTGGGCAAAGCCGCAGGGATCTACTAGTGTTAAATGTTTATCATCAACTTGTTGAAGTACACATGTCAAGTGCTTTGCTAATTAACAACTGTCTCCACTACAGTGTTAAGACTTAACATGTTATTTGTTGTGCGAATATTTCAAGATGGATTCTGATGAAGAGGTAATACTAGGCCCTTCCTGTTTTTATCTCTGTACCGGTACTCCTTTGATAACACGTCCCAAAGCGAAGATCTCACCTTAATCTTGTTTAGAAGTTCCAGAGGTTTTTCCTTTGACCATTCCATCTCTAATCGCGAATGAACAAAAAATATAACCTCCTAAGAATAAAAATGGATGCCGGCAATGTTGTTGACAAAACTGTCGATTGCTTTTTGTTTAGACGGAAATTCCCGAACCTAAGCCGACTAAGCTGTTGATTGCTTTTTGTTTGATGGAAATTCCTGAAACAAAGACTATATCGATCCACTAGTCAATTAACTTGACATGTTGTCCATTTTCTCCATAAAACAAATTAACATCTGAAAATGTAAATTGGAATATACTAGGTACATGTAAATATCAACTTGTTAAACTTGACATGTTGATGTTAAATTTTAAGCAGTGGAAACCCAGCTTTATGTATCAGAGGGTATCACTCCATCCTCAGCTCATTCGGACTGGTCATCATCTGGTAGTGGGTGGGTGAACTTGCTGATTAATATTTTCACACTGACATAAATTCATCATCTAAAACTCTTGTGTACAAGCAGAAATATAAGATCAAAAGACTATTGTTTTATATAAAAGTGAGGATTTTTTTCTCTATCGCATTACTATTGTCATACATGGGTACAAGTTGTTCTACTATAAGAATGGTCCTCATCGATTCTATGCTTAGAGCCCACTGATGATTGCTTATATAAACAAATTCAGTTCTGAAAGGGACAATGTGGTGTCAAAGTTCAAAAGCTTTTCAAAGTTCTTATGAATGATAATTTTCTCTCAGACTATAAGCTCTAATGGTTTGTGATGTTGTTTTAATTACCTTATTTCGTCTATGATTTCATGGCTTTCTCTCATTTTTGGAAAGAAGGCTAATCTAGCTTCAGGCAATATTGTTGTGAGCTATATTTTGAATTTAATAAGCTTTTCATTTGATTTTAATAGGCTGTAAATGCTACTAGATTTGTCAGAATGCTTGTTATACTCTATTTTTATTAACAATTATTACAATCTACATTAACTTTAACCCTTTATGAGTGGAATACTGATTTAACCAGTTGTGAGATTTTTTAAATTTCCCGCACTTTATGTCGCATCATTGTGCATAGAGAGTGTTAACTTTACTTCTCCAGAAGCTGTGTAACATTCTCTTAGGCACAATATGATGAAATAAAGTATGAGAAATTAAAAATCTCACACCAATTTATATCTGTATTCGGTTCGCAAAGGTTAAGGCACTTGTATTATCATTTGGAATTACATTTTCTCGCCAAATATTTGGTTTTTTATTTTATTGCAATATTTTGTATTGTATTTGTCTGTTTCAAAATGATAGTTTATATTGAAATTCCTACAGGAAGTCAGTAAAATATAAGTTTAAATGTCAGTGTGCACGTTTTACCATTTGAGAGTAGCTTTGTCCTTGTTTTTCTCTCATTTCTTTTTTTCTTCTTCCTTTCTTATATTTTCTACCCTTCAAATGAACAAACTCTAAACTAAATATTTAGCTAGAAAGTTCATTTATACAGCAAATCAGAGTTCATAAATGAGGATTTGTTCCTGTTTATCTGAAAAATTCAACTGTGTAGGATGTTTTTTGCTATAGGCATTATAGCTGATTTTCTTTTGTTCAATTTTGATACAAAAATCACATTCTTTTCACAACCTTCTAAGCATAAAAAGGATCACATCAGTGAAAGGTTTTCACAATTATATTATTTTTGACAATCCTATATTTTGAAAATTTGCATGTTTTCAATATAAAAAAATAATTTTTAAAAGTGTGAGGTCTGGAGTTTGCCTTAAAAATAAATACAGTCCGCAATTCTGAAGTAATTGGAAATCACTTATGTACATATTCAATGGTAATAGACAATTCCTAAGCAAACTAAAACAATATTACCTATTTTATGAAACCTGAAGGTTCATTGCCTTATTCTGTGGTGGCTCCATCCAGCCATCACTCTCAAAGCCTACTTCCCTTAATTCTATTCTAATATTTTCCTCTCACTTACGTCTATAGGTCTTCCAGTCTATTTTTTAGATAAGTCTTTCCTCCCCTAAAGCATGGAACATGTCCAGACCATTTCATCTGCCGTTATTTATATTTAATTACCTTTATTACGATTATGTTCTTCCCGAAGGATAAGGGACCATGTCTCACATTCATATAATACAAGTGTTAGGATAACTCTCATAACTTATATATTTTTATTTTTAGATTTCTGGGCAGAAGGTGATAGTTGCTGATTTACTTAAAAACAAGCATTCCTGACTTTTGTCAACACTTAACTTCTGTCTTAAAATTATTTGTATCTGTAATTATTACTCCTGGATATTTGAATTTCTCGACTTTTCGAATGCTTTATCGTCTGTTCTAAAATTTTGTAACGTATTATTTTGTCATTTCATGACAATATACTTAGTCTTTTCTTTATTAATTTCCAATATAACATTCTTGCAGGCATCGAAAAGCCTTTTTGCATTTCTCTCGATTGTGTTTATGAAAACACCTTACAGACAATCATCCACATAAGCTACAATCGTCGGCCTGGGTGGTGCAGTTAGTATAGCGCTGGCTTTCAGTGCCCAAGGTTGCGGGTTCGATCCCGGCCCAGATTGTTGGCATTTATGTGTGCATAAATGTGACAGGCCCATGTCAGTAGATTTACTGGCATGTAAAAGAACTCGCGTGAGACAAAATTCCGGCACATTGGCGACGGTCACAGGCCTAAGTTGCAGTACATCCCTGTTGTTAAATAACCATTTGGAAGAAATAAGCTAAATTCAGGTGATTGTCATTTAATTCTAGGCCAATCATTGCTGTGCATAAAACAGCATCTGTTTGACACTTTTGTATCTTAATTTAACACCTTATCTTCTTTTCTTATGATAAAAACTATCCTAAAAATTCCAGTGTAACAACATTATGCTTGAAACAGGGTGTCCACTGGTCGGGAAAAGGCCAGGAATTTCGAATGGTCGGGAAAATCCAGGAAAAGTCAATTAATTTGTTAAAATGTCTGGGAAAATTCGAAAAATTGCAAAGTGAGATCAAAAAGACTTCTAGACAATAAAAGGCCTATATGAAAGTATATTTAATTTGTTCTATTGTTTCTAATTTTTGTATATCCTCTCTGAGGGCATATTTGATTGACCACTGCTTTTATTTCGTTGAAGAATACCTATCCATAATTTCTACATTAATAACACAACTTTGTCTAACTCTTTATATAAAATTGATTGATTGATTGATTTAATTATGTTACAGTGTAAAGCATTAGTTATATTTACTTTAGTTTTAGTATGTTTCCTGACTTTTCCGATATCTATTGTACCTTGTACGTTAATGATTTTACTGGATCAATAAAGTACTGTATTATTATTATTTGCGAATGAGCCCATTAGGACTATGCAAAGTACTTAGAGGCATGTATTTGCCTTTCTTTATTATTATTATTATTATTATTATTATTATTTATTATTATTACTACTACTACTACTTTTGTTACTAAAAGTTTTTTTTATTTAAAGTATGTGTATTCCTATAATTTTTCTGACACAGTTATTAGAAAGTGCTTCATATTTTGGTCGGGAATTTCTGAAATGATAAATGAAAATCAGGGAATAAGCCGGGAATTTCTTCAGCATTACTTGATGGACACCCTGTAAAAAGTTTTGCCTGATCTGACTTCTGCATGTTTCTTGAAGATAGAATCCTAGAAGCATTGCACGTGCATGAGAAAATTCAAGAAGAAGCTGGAAGACAGAGCTTAATGTTGTGATTTATTTTGCAATTTCAGCCTGTTTCACAAGCTTCTTCCATTGGCAGCAGGAGAAGTAGGAGAGTGTGAGTTTGACATACTTAAGATAGGTGCAATATTTTAACAGTGGATATTTTATCCTATATCTTTTAATTGTAATTAATTAAATCAGTTCTTACTTGTAAATAATGATTATAATTAATTACTGCTTCTGAATGCTTCCTGTCAAATGGGACATCATTGTACATTAACGAATAAATATCAGAATGTTTTGTTTTTTAAGTTTAGGTCTTGTAATTCCAATCCATTTCCTGTATCACCCATCAGTTATTAGGGATATCTATTTTCATGAGTGACAAATTTAGGAATTGTGGTTATTACCATTGATAAAAGTGGTTTTTTTTCACTTCTAGGCCAAATTATTGTAATTTTGCATTCAATTAATACACAACATTTTCGTTTTTTGTGCAAAATGTTCATTTTTTTGAATGAAATTCTATTTTCTGAGGGAGATATTGAGTTTTAGCAGTGGCGGCTCGTGTATAGGCACTATGGAATTGCAACACCCCCTATTTTCACTTGATATTATTGATAACATTTAATATTATGAGTCCTTTTTTCTTTAACTATTTCTTTATACTTGTGCAATATGTAATCCTTAAGCTTAATGCCAGTAGCCATCCCCCAATTTATTGAAAAGAGAAAATAAAATCTTTGTATGGAACTGTGCGCTTCACAGTTCCAGCGGTGTGGTGTTTGACTGTTGTATGCATGCGGACATAGGAAGGTTCATGCCGCAGCTGGTTGCAAGGGAGAGAGAGAGTACTGTTGCTTCCAAAATGCCGACCTTGGCATATTGGTGGAAGGTAGAGTTTAAAGAAGAAAAAAAAAATGTTGCTCCGTTTGTGTTGTGCTTAAAAACCATGTACCATATTCTTGAATGTGATAAAGAGTAGAATTAGATTATTATCTTGTTTCCAGCTATTCTATTTGATTCGTTTTTATTTGGTTCTTTTATTTAACAGAAAACTTTTTTAAATGAATAGATTTAGCTTGAACTGTAACAATTTAGATTAAAGTAGGTGAAACAAATTTGATTTTGTTCTTTTAGGGTTTTATCAAGTTTCTGAATAAGTTTTCTTTTTATATATCAATGTTTCATTTTACACAATTTTAAAACAAAAGCTAATAATTTTCTGGAACTGCACCCCCACTAATTTTAGCTATGAGCCGCCACTGAGCTTTAGAGAGGTGTTTTTAAAAGGATCTAAATAATATATTTATCGAAAGTCACATAATGAGTTTTATGTGCACATTAATGCAATAAACCAAATAAATTTTTAATTGGCAGATATGTCAATGTAAGATACTAAAAAAATAGGCTGAAAAGAACAAAGGTCTAGTTTTTTTTTTTAATCAGATAAAAATCTTCCAGCATCAGCTGAACTGTACAGATTTGTGATATCTTGACAATCGCACACTCACATAAAAATAAAAAAAAAATCTAATTGGCCGGTTTTGGGATTTGAACCATGGAACTCCAGAATGTGAGGCCAAGACGTTACCATCTCGGCCACTTGGGTCATTTTAACAGTCTAGTTGGATAAGCGCATGTAAAACAATAGTGTTTTTAGTCATAGCTAACTGTATTTTAAGTTCCAAAGCCTTATAAGATCTCAGTAAAACAATAGGCTATGTTGTCAAGATAACTGATTTGCTTTTTTTTTTTTTATGAATTCATTCGAATACGTATATTACCATAATATAGGCACTAAATTGAGCATTACTCCGAAACAAGTTTCATAAAAATCCGGTAAAGCGTATTTGAGTTACCGCGCCTTTAAAATAGATACTAAATTGAGTTTTACTCCGGTACCGGTCTACCAATTTGGTCCAATATCAGTAGACGTCATCCCATGTACATTATAAATGGATATACAAAGTTTCAGGAAAATCCAATAAAGCATATTTGAGTTATCGTGACTTCTCATATATTAATATAAAAGGCACTAAATTGGGCATTATTCTGGTACTGGCCAACCGATTTGGTTGAGTATCAATAGACGTCTTCCCATGGACATTATAAATGCGTATACGAAGTTTCATAAATATCCGATAAAGCTTATTTGAGTTATTGCGCCTTTAAAATAGACACTAAATTGGGTTTTACTCCAGTACCGGTCAACAGATTAGGTTCAAATTCAATAGGGCACTTTTCATGGACGTCATAAATGTGTATACCAAGTTTCATGAAAATCCGATACAGCGCATTTGAGTTATGGTGCCTTTCTAATATAACTAGGAGATATAAGACAATTTTTTAGCCTAAACCCTCAGTAAAAGTTAATCAACTAATGAAGCGAAAGACTAATAAAACTCGATATTATTTATAATATATGTGAAAAATGAAATAATTATGATAGTATGAAACAGAAAAATTAAAAATTGAAGTAAACTATTAATCACCGTGTATTTTGTTATATTACCAAGTACTAATGAAGATGGTTAGGTTAGAAAGACCTGTTGGCATATAAGAATATAAAATACAGTAAAACTTGTTCAAAGCGGAATCGTATGGGACCAAAAGAATTTTCCAAATTGGACAAGTTTCCGGATTACACAAAATACACTAGGCTACATAAGTGTTATAAATTACTGTACCATGCGCAAAAATGTGAATTTGTAATAACTTATGCAAATACTGTCTTTAATTACAAACCTTAAAATTCCTGTATAGCAGATATTCTTCACTTTATTTTTATATACAGTAAAATACTACACTATTATTAATAATTAATAACACTAACACAATGCAATTATGCAATTACTGTAGGCTAACTGTTTTCTTGCCTCATTATCCCTAGGTTTATTTCACTTTTGTCGCCACATATCGGGACATGGGTCCCGTTCAAAGGCAAGTTTTTAGCCCGCGCATTTACAAACCATTCCCACACTATTTCATTAATTTCTTCATTTCCCGTCTTCTTTGCTTTTCTCTTCATTTGTCCGTTCCCCTTCATCCACTCCTCCCTTATCTTATCTTTGCTCTTTAAAGTTTCGTAAGTTTGCGTTTTACCGCATTTGAAACACAAAATTATTTCGTGCACAGAAAGTTTGTCTCTCTCACTCGCCTTGATCGCCTTCATTTTTTCATTGAGCGTGAGCGATACGTACTTTTTGTTCGACACGATGTTACGTAAGATACAAGCAGTACAAGCCAACTGAAACTGAAGCCTGGCGGAAAATACAAAACAAAGCAGGTAGCAGATTTCTTGACTACTGGGTAAATTCCATTGTTGGCCGATACATAAAGCCACCGCCGTGTATACTCTAACGGAACTCTCAGGGCTGTACAATATTCGTGCTAAGAAGTAACGTGTTCACACAGACGAGAATAACAAAATATATTTCGTCCCCTGTATGGCAAACTAGCGAAAGTGCAATACATATGTATTGCACTGTATTACGTTGCATGTATTACGTTTCATACGTAATTAAATTATATTTTATACAGTAAAACTTGTTCAAAGCGGCACGTGTATAATCCGGAAATCTGTCCAAAGCGTACAAATATTTCGGTCCCGACGCACGCAATACGTTTTTAAATGTCAATATTTTGTATAAAACGGAACGTGCTTAACGCGGAAACGGAATGCAAATTTTAAGATTTAAGTAGCAATTTATTCTATAATGCGGAAAAGCAGCATTACAATAATCGTCCCCTGTAATGCAATAGATAACACTAACGAGTGTAGATGTGCATAATTAGTCAGTCGCTTCTTAGTTTGTAAAGTTGATTATCTGGATATGTACATTTCGGTACAGGATGTACCATCTTCAGTCCTTGAATCTTTAAAATAACAAAGGAAATAAGAAAATTAATAAACCACATTATAAGTTGTAATATGAATATTGAAGTGAATTAATTATTATAATAATGTCAGTTATTATCACTTAATTCCAATAGAAAACACTAACGAGTGTAGATGTGCATAATTAGTCAGTCGCTTCTTAGTTTGTAAAGTTGATTATCTGGATATGTACATTTCGGTACAGGATGTACCATCTTCAGTCCTTGAATCTTTAAAATAACAAAGGAAATAAGAAAATTAATAAACCACATTATAAGTTGTAATATGAATATTGAAGTGAATTAATTATTATTATCTGTAAGAACTAACCTTATAATTCAATTGAGGCCTTTCATATAGATGTTTTCATGGTGAGTGCTTAACTGCTACTAATGAGTAATGTATTCAAAGAAGATAGCTAGTTTAGTAAAGTAAGTTCGAAAAGAGGGTTGTGTTCAATCGTGTTTTCGTTAAGGATATTGTGTTTGTTTTTATATAGTTCTAGTGATTCTAAAGTGTTTAATTTTCTGTCTTTTTTGTGCTTATGGATAACAGATAATGTATTTTCTATTTTATCATGTTTGTGGTTGTGTGTAATTAAATGTTTAGCATATGCTGATTTATATCTTCTGTGTTTATAGTCAAGCATGTGTTCTACACACACATCGTTTATGCACATCTACACTCGTTAGTGTTTTCTATTGGAATTAAGTGATAATAACTGACATTATCCACCAGATAAGAAGTACAAAAATAGATAACTGCTCATATTTCTCTACTTTTTATTGAGATATATACGATCTATTTATACATCACCGCTTATGCAAGTTAGGTTAGAATTATCTAAAATTATGTTTGACATATATCATCTATTGTATGATATGAGTAATATATGGTACATATAATCTACCACTTTTTCACTATTAGCTACTATCAGCTTTTTAGAACAATATTAGACATTTGAGGAGCGAATTTCTCAGCATTTTTTACATAATTGTACCACACACATATGTGTTAAATTAATATATACATAAGACTTTTCAACATTGTATATTTGTAGATATCTGTAAAAACAAGTTTTATACTTAGCTTCCTTTAACAAGTCTTAAAGCTTAATTTTGTCTATTGATGTTGTAAATATATTTTAATGAATTGGTATTTTATGGTGATTTTTAATGAACTCATGACTTTTCTGTAATGATATTGACCACCAATCTATGAATAAATTAATCAATATCAACTCATTGGCTAAAGCCATTTTTAATCTGTCTTCTAACTGGTGATCTATAATATACTTGGTGTGTTACTAATTAATATTAGGTCTATTTTATTTATATTACATACGTTAAATCTGACATGTTAACGTTTCATACGTAATTAAATTATATTTTATATTCTTATATGCCAACAGGTCTTTCTAACCTAACCATCTTCATTAGTGCTTGGTAATATAACAAAATACACGGTGATTAATAGTTTACTTCAATTTTTAATTTTTCTGTTTCATACTATCATAATTATTTCATTTTTCACATATATTATAAATAATATCGAGTTTTATTAGTCTTTCGCTTCATTAGTTGATTAACTTTTACTGAGGGTTTAGGCTAAAAAATTGTCTTATATCTCCTAGTTATAAATTACCCTCATATATAAGATGAAGTTTATTAATTTCTAATATAATACCATAGCGCTTGGAAAGGAGAAAGTGGGATCACTTCTGGCGCGGTCAGTGTTAAAGGTCCTGCCGTGAATGGGACTGCGGGAAAATAAGGAAACCTTGGCGTGACGATCGCTTGTTGTTGTGAGTTCAGTCTGGTTACATATTGGTAACACGTGAAAAGCTTTTTTTCTGCAGTGTTTTTAATTGTGAATTGTGTTTGTTACAATGTGAGAAGGAAACCTTGGCGTGACGATCGCTTGTTGTTGTGAGTTCAGTCTGGTTACGTATTGGTAACACGTGAAAAGCTTTTTTTCTGCAGTGTTTTTAATTGTGAATTGTGTTTGTTACAATGTGAGTAGTCTTGATCTTTGAATGTAGGTATTATTTATTAATTATTACGGACATAATAACTGGTGTGCAATCAAAATCAGTTAAAATGCTGTCCTGTTTTGTGCCAGGATGTAGAAACGGATACGACAAAGATTCTTACAAAAATGTACATTTCTTCAGGCCCCCGAAGAACGAAGAACTATTTACAAAATGGATGAGGGCAATCCCCAGAAAGGATAGGTCTCTTAATCATAAATCTTATGTTTGTCACGTCCATTTTTCAGACGATTTACTTGTAAAGGTAGATTCATTTGTTGTGAACGAAAAGAAAGTTGAAATACAAAGACTAAGATGGAATTTAAAGCCCAATGCGGTTCCAAACTTATTTCCTAATTTGCCTAGCTATTTATCAAAACCTCAAAAAGTTAGAAAATTGCCCAAAACTAGAGAAATTCCAATAAAAAGTGTTAATTCCAACAACAGCTTAACAAGTTCAACAATAACGGCAACAATGAGTCCTCCCCACCCTCAGACAAGCTCGCACCACGAAAATAAACAGCAAGAAAACAAAAACATTCTGTCACTAAAGAGAAAGATAAAGAATTTAAATCGTAATTTGACACGGATAAAAGATAAATTCCGGTGCGAGAAAGCAAAAGTTCTTGTTTTAGAGAAGAAGCTAGCCAGGAAAGAATGTGAATTTGATGAAAACCGGATGAAGCATTTAAGTAAGAAACAGAAAATTATCGTAGATGGTATGATTAAAAAATGCAACATGTCAAACTCCAAGGGAATGAGGTACTCAAATGAGATCGTGCTGGAGAGTTTGCTATTGAAAATTAAATCCCCTAAAGGATATAGGCATTGCCTCAAACACGGTTTGCTCCCTTTTCCATCAGAATCTCACTTGAAGAGATTGTGTAAAGGTCTTAAATGTCCTTACGGGGTGAATACGAATGCCATAAATGCCATATCTAATTTTTTCCAAAATGAAAGTGATGAAAACAGGCGCCTCGGTGTGTTAATATGCGACCTCCTTAAAAGTTGACGGATTTGTAGATTTCGGAGACTTAACACCTGAAAACATGAAAAATTCTTTAGCCAATCATGCCCTTGTGTTTATGTTCGTACCCTTATTATTTAACTGGGTACAGCCTGTCGCTGTATATGCGAGTAGAAACGCAACCCCCGGCGACTTACTTGCTAAAATCCTTATTCAAGTTATCTTGCAGTTGGAACAGGCCGGAGCAAAAGTAATTGGCTTTACTTCAGACGGTATTCAGTTCAATAAAAATACATGGTCAAATTTAGGAATCTGTGGGAAAAGAGGAAAAGTTAAGTGCAGCATTCAAAATCCAGCAGACGAAAACAGGAAAGTCTGGGCATTTTCGGATGCTGTCCATATACTAAAATGTGTGAGAAACTTCTTTCACGACAAAGCGTCTGTCTTGTACAACAGTGAACCTATCGATTATGAATTCTTTCGGAAAGTATATAAACTTGACACTAGTGATGGGTCTGCAGGACTTAGGATCTGCCCAAAATTGACAGCTGCTCACCTCGACCCTACGTCATTCCAACGTATGAATGCGAGATTGGCATTCCAATTATTTAGTAATAGCATGGCTAATGGAATGAAGTTTTTTCGTGAGACAAAATCTGAAGTGTTCGTAGGAAGTGAAAGAACAGAAAAGTTTACTAGAGAAATGAATGACCTTGCTGATGCTTTAAACTCATCTATTTCGCAGAGGGGACTCTACAAAGAATCGAAATCTCACAAGGCACTCTTAAAATTTCTTGAAATTTTGAATTCAGAAAATAAAAATACTTTCGCCTCAGATAGAACACTAGAATCTCTGAGAGTTACCTTAACAAGCACTCTGGAAGTTTCAAATTATTTGTGGAGCAAACAATTCAAATATGTACTCACTGCTAAATTTAATCAGGATCCTTTAGAACGTCATTTTGGAATTATGCGCTCTTTAACTTGTGATGACCATCCTTCTACAGTCGACTTCTTGCATCTACATGTTGCAATCTGTCTATGTTCCACTTAAACTTGCCTTGGCATCGGGAACTAATTGCCAACCAAAAAGTGAGTCCCCACTTACTTCTTTTGTTAATCAAATACGTGTGATGTGTAAAGAGTAGAGAATAAAAACAAAGCAATAACAAAATCAGTACAAGCCAACATCAAGGAAAAAGTAGTTTTAAATGATGCGCGATGCCATGACTGGGAAGAATTACCTGAAATTAAGGCCGGTGCTACTAGAGAATGTCTCGTTATTACTTAGCAGGCTACATTATTCGAAAAACTACTGACATTACTGATTGCGACAACTGCTCTGTTATGTTGAGAAATAATAATGTCTCCACTTCATCAGCTGCTCTGTGGACAAAAATAAAGGATTATGGTACAATTAAAGACACTGCCTATTTAACGCATCCTTCAAATGGAGTTTATCATGTGCTGTTACAAGCAGAGATGGTAATTGCCACAAAACTACGTCATCTAGCGACATGTGGGGTGATATATTTTATGAATGCCTAGACAGTATTGAGGAAATCAATATACATTCAGTAGATAGCATAGGATGTTGCCATGAACACACGTTAGACATTGTAGGCAAGCTGGTGTTTAGATATTTAAAGTGCCGTTTCTTTTTTCGTGCGAAAGAAATCCGAAGAGAAATGATAAGTGGAAAGTCGGCTAAGTCATCTCGGAAATTTTCGAAGGTTTCTAACTGCTGACAGCATACCAAGGTGAGTTCATTACTTTTAATCATGTAACTTTTGTGTTAATATTATCATAGTATATTTTTAAAAAGCCCTCAATGACGCATAGGATTTAAATGAAATGCCTTACTACCATGCGGACGGAGGAGATTTAAACACCCAACCTTCAGTTTTTAACTTTTTACACAAATGGTTATAAAATTGTTAGAACCGAATGGATTTTGATGGAACTTTGACTGATATGTAGCCTTAACATTGCAGTATAATCTTGGATGATCATAAAGCTAAATTTTATTTATATTTGATTATTTATGTCATTGCTAACGAAAAATAGAATAGCCAAAACAAAAACTGTACACTATGGACACTCCTGTTAAATAGACTGTGGACACTCTTTATGAGCTATTATAACCCTTGTCAGTGGTTCTTGAGGGTGGCGATGTGGCCTTGTCCTTCAACAATTTACAAACATGTACGTACAGTCCTTGTTAAAATTTTCTCAACGTAAAATCAGTTTGCATAATAGATAAGATATAAATCTAACACATAACATTAATTTTTATATTAAAACTAAGGAAAATAATAAATAATTTATTTGCTGTTACATAACTTAGTAATTTAGTTTGGTTTGGTAAAGTTTATCAAGGCAGACACAACACATAATCTCTGAGGTATCTACTTTTATGCTTTGTTGTACTTTAAAACGTCTCCATTACAGCCTTGGCACCCTTAAACTATCTAAACGTTCACTGTTGCTTTCAAGAGTGTGCTGCAAACTAATTTTTTTTCTCCTCCTTAGGGGGCTTCTTTTCAAAGACATACCAAGGTTTCCTAAAATATATATATATGACATGTCCATCAAGATTCCAGACCTTACATCCGGAAGAGATATTGTGCTATTGAAATATTCGTTAAAACTGCAAAAAGTTAAGTTTGACATAATATGGAGTCGAAAATTTAACCCTTTTTAAAATCATAATGCAATATCCTAAAACTACATTGCATATACCTATAAATATATATTCTAAAAGAGTGGAACTTGATCTACAGCCTGGTAAAATTTTCCTTTTCATAAATTTAAATCTGTACTAGAGAGAACAAATTATAGTCCAATTTAGTACTAGGGTCTTGACGAGGTATGGAGGACGGCATTGAGATGATAGTAATAATTTGAAATAAGTTTATATTTGTTTCGAAACTGAACGTCTGTCTGAAGTTTCTCCCCCGTTTCTACTATTTCACGCGTATATTTTCACAACAACTAGCGATGCTAACGCCACGCTGCGGCCGGACCATAGAAGCTCCACTAGTGATCTCACTTTCTCCTTCCAAACGCTATGATAATACTATTAAAATAGGCACTAAATTGGGCATTACTCCGGTACCGGTGAACCGATTTGGTTCAATATCAATCGGGTTCTTCCCATAGACATTATAAATGTGTTTTCCAAGTTTCATGAAAATAAAAAAAAAAGCGTATTTGACTTATGGCGCGTACAGACACATTGACAGACGGACGTACAGACATTTTTCGTCCCCACACACAATCTCATAAACTACCATACTGGCACTTAATAATAAAACTTTAATGTAAAATTGCTTAGAAATTTTAGGCTTACACTCATTACACAGACCAATTTTGATTATTCTAGTAGGTAGGAAAATGAGTTACACTGCTATTTACCAGTTGCCCTTCCCTAGGGCTGAGTTTTAATTTAGAAGTCATAATATTATCATACAGTGAAGTTACAAACTGATCTTCTCTCTTGTAATTTTAAATTTGAGCATTTTAAATGTACTGCAATATCTCCCATGAATGTCAGATCTTCAAGACAGTTCTATCGTCACATAGCTTATCAGGTTATTCGCCTTTAATTTCTTCTTGAAGGGGCCAAAAGCATTTTTAAATTTGATTACAAGAAAGCCCATCATGCTTTTAATGTCATGGCAAGCCCTCATATTCACTGCCCCATTTTTATTGTTTTGGGCATAATGAACAATGCACTAGCCCAGTGGTTCCCAACCACTTTCAGCTGGCGACCCACCTTTCCTTATTGGAATACCTCCACGGTCCATCGTCCATGGTGGAGTAAAAAACCTTATTTGTAACGTATCCCTTCCTTATGTATATATAATTTACCATCAAATATTGAAAATATATATAAACTTATATAGGGTTTTTTTGAAGATACAGATTGAATATCGATAAACAATTTGTGTTCTGATTTGAAAATGGTTGGCAAAATATAAGCACTTTGTAGCAAAACAGTTATTTATTTAACAATAGATATATGTTTGCAATATATGCAACAAGTGGTTTCATACTCATTAAAAAGTGTTCCTAGGTGAAGATAAAAACTACAATTATAAAAGTACCCAAACACCATTTTAATTTTTCTGGCAAAATTCCTGTTTTTAAGTAAGAATACTATATTAATGAGATTTTTGGGACTGTTTCAGTTGAACTGACACGTTGATGTTAGGATTGAATGAAGATGTTTTTAATCTTAAGTCATTTTCAAGATTGAGTTGATTTCTGTATTTGTTTTTAGGAAAACCAAACATAATTTGATTTGTTTCAATTTTTCTTATCTTTTCTGATGGTTTATTCGATGGTCTCTGATAGTTTTAGGATCGAGGCGCGACCCACCTGTAACCCACTGGTTGGGAACCGCTGCACTAGCCTATATAGGTCTACCAGTATTTTACGAGACACTTGAATTCGTTACTGATAAAAAATCAGGATTTAGAAAATCTTATATTACAGTATAGTTTTTGGCTGATATATTTATACATTTAAACCTAAAACTTTAGGGGGTGCATTTTGTAGCTGAGGAGCACTGCATTTTTGACACACCTGGTCTAGTTCAGGGGTTCTCAAAGTGTGGTCCACGTACCCGATTTTTTAATATTAAATATTGAAGTAGATTTAAGGCTGAAATTTTCAAAACTAAATCCCAATATTTCAGAGATTGTCACTGAAATTAGTGATATTTTACTATATAACTGTACCATTGGTAATTTTTTATAATTAATACTAAGAGTCCTGTCGTTTTGCAATTGAATTCAATGTTAGAAATAAAAAAATGTATCAAAACGAACAGACTGCTTTCTTTTTCTATCCTATAGCTTTTCAGTTGAATTAAATATATTTAAAATGGTTATTACTACACAATTAGTAAAAATAGTAAATTGTCATTTTTTAGGGGTTCACAATGACAACAATAATTTTAAAGGGGTCCTCGAATAAAGGAAGTTTGAGAACCCCTGGTCTAGATCATCCACTTATTAACACTGATGTTTACCCATTTGCAAATGAGCTAGAAATTTGAGATTTTGCTAACTTGTGGCTTTTAGCCTATAACCGATAGGAAAATTCCAGCAAGTTCATTTTTTATCTATTACCCTCTGAAAGAAACTGAAATGTTTTGACTGCATATTTGCATGCTTTCAGCTGTTCTGACAAAAATGAAGGGATATTGATGACCTGAGGAATTTGTTGTAAATTCGTTCTGATAATCTTATTTTGTCACATTTGCTTATGAAACTAAAAAAAGCATGGTCGGAAACTCAATAGTTTCTTAAATATGGCCTATTAACTCCATGTGGCACTTCGCTTTATCAGTTTACTCGATTTTGTTTCCCCATAAATGACTTTTAAAAATTTGTTTTATTTTCTTGATTAAAACTTGATATACAAATGTTATAATACAAAAATGGCCACATATTTCTGCTAGAAAAATACTAAATCAGATGCGTCCATTTCCTGGTGGGTTATCCATAATCTTATAGTATAACCCCCATCTGCCTTTTCAAAAAATTCAGATCTAACTTAATATATTAGTAATATATGTTTGTTTCTTCGATCAATGTGTCTTGTACAGTCATCTTAACCACCACGGGCTTCAGAAAAATCACACGAGCACACACTGGAGAACACGTGAAGTAAGTAAGCATGGCCATTCCTTCATATAACATTCTCGGTATTTTTATAACACTGCTGTGTTTTTGCTAGTGATTGCAATTTGAGAACTAACACATTTCATTTTAGAAAACACCAAAACAATCAACTAAAACTGCAATAATTATTGAAATCAGTCACTGAACATCGTAATAATTACGGAAATCCATAATAGTTAGCACCTCTGCTGTATAAATTTAACTTACCCATTCATGAGATTACAACTACACCGACAGCCCCCCCCCCCCAAAAAAAAAAAAAAACCCGATCACTGTAAAAAAATTTGTAATTTTAAGATTAAATTTAACTTTGATTGGATGATTATACATTGTTGCTGGTGAGGATGAATTATTTTTATTGGACCATTAGCTATAGATACAGCATATCTGGTTTCTTCATATCTTCACTTTATCATCAAACAAAATTTTTAAAAAACACAATAGGGCGATTCCAATCTGATTATGTGCACTAGCTTGTCATACATATTGCAAGGTGTTTCATTGTTGTATTGCATCATTTCCTTCCAAACTGAAAGGAAACTGTCTCCCTTCGCATCGAAGTGATTCTGTCAGTAAGTTTAGTTGAAATTATGCCTCTCAGTCCTGAAGACGTTGCCAAGGATGTTGCTCTAATTGATGATGGACGCAGCCTCCGTTATGCCGCTGCAACCTTAGGGTCATCATTCACCACGGTGCAAGAGGCAACATGGGGAATTAAGTGTGAAATGTGTCAAATTTTAATCTTAAAAGTTATACAATTGCAGTAATTTTATTTCAAGCACTAGGCCTTTTTAACAGCGAAAGATAAGAGTAAGTCGCCCCTTATGCTCCGAACAATGCGTTGCTATAGCAAAAACACGCAGCAAAAGATAAGAGTAAGTCGCCCCTTATGCTCTGAACAAAGCATTGCTATGGTGACCATGCGCTTGTTATCTCGGCACTCCAGACCGTTCCTTCTCTCCAAACTCCCAATCGTACCAAATACCAGCTACCAACCCTTGCACCAAAATGACAACCCGCTAGCTCACTCAGCACTCCCGATCAGACCACAATCACCTCTGCATATAGTCTAAATAATTCATAACACTGTCAACATAGTTAAATGCACGAAGCGGAGGCGGTAGCCGAAGTGAAGCGCCCTTGCATTTTCGAATAATGTATGATACACTGTTTGTAGGTTTCGAAAATGTGGCATATTATATCTTCCGGAAGTTAGTTAGCCTGTCACCTTTAGTTTAGCGGTAAGACGTCACACCACCAACGTCCAGTCACAAGTTTCTACGTAATATGAGGACAGAAGAATTCGTTAGATCGTGGTATAAAAGAAAGTGCATCACAAGGGTGTGGTGGGAGGGAACATTCATCCAAGGTGCGACTTACATTTATTTTTTCCCTAAATTTCTTAAGTTTTTTTTTTGGGGGGGGGGGCCTGTCAGTGTGTTACTGTGTTAGTCTGTTCCAAATCAGTCTATAGCCTCATAAATATGCTCATTGTGTACAATGACGGTTGAAAGTGTATCTAAATCAGTCTCTAGAATTCCTGAGCTACTGCTGGAAAAGCTTTTGCTATGAATCCTGCTAGGCAATGCTGGAAGATTGGTGACATCTCGACTCAGATAGTGAAGTTCGGATTTCTGTGCAGTAATCTTCTGCAGATTTTCCATTCCAATGTACTGTTTACTGCTTTGACAATCTGGCACTTTGTCATACTGTCTACCAGTTTGTTTAAAAAATTTGAAGTCAAAATAGTGAATAGCATTTGTTGAACACTGTGTTGATGGAATTCTCAAATTCTTGAATAAATAAGCTGTAACTGTTATTAAAAGAAAGATGCCAATAATTGCACTCAAAAAATACCAGACTGTATTAGGACTGAATGCAACACTTCTATTAAGAATTCTGTTAGATTCCTGAAATGTTTCCAAAGTAGGTAGGCTCATTTTCGCAGTTGTTTTTGCAGCAAGCTGATGGGAATCATTGAATGTTGTGCGAGGTGTATAAATCTGATAGCTGATTGTGCTGCCAGTTGATTCTTGACTCTCATTTTGACTGAAATTGGGTTTCATGGGAGATTCGGTAATTCTAGCAAGACCCTCAGGTTTGATAGTCGATATCCATGTTGTTAAATATGTTTCTGTTGTCTGTTCTAGGCTACCGTTACAATGCAAGGAATCTATTAATGTCCACTCAGCATTTGGCGTGTGGCAGGAAGCTTGGTAAATGTTAATTTCTCTTATCGAACACCACAATGTAAAATTCTTCATTCTGCAATCACATTTCAGATTATTTGAAGACAAGTAAATAGATCTTAGAGATAACACCCTTAGGGAATTCTGGAAAATTTCTGGATGCAAAGACGTCAGCAAGTTATTGTTCAAATTTATCTCTATCAATCTCGGATTGTTTCTGAAAGCCCCCGTTTCTACAACTTGTATCATATTCCCTTCGAGAAGAAGTCTAGTCAAATTTGGAAGCTTACAAAAATGTTCTTTAATCAGCATTTTCCAGCTGCTGTGCCTATTAGAATTGCAGTAAGAAGCATCTAAAATATTGATATGTTCAGTATTTAGCAGATGACCTTCTAGAATGATCGGGTTATGACTTATGTTCAAATAATATAGCTTCTTATTATTCACAAAAATGTTGGGGTCTAGATGTGATATGTTATTAACAGATATGTCCAGCTTTATGAGTCTTTGATTGTGGCTAAAAATCTGAAGAGGCAGTTTCGAAATGTTGTTATGATCTAAGTACACAATCGTCATATTCCTTAAACTCTGAAAAACCTTCGGTTGCACAACACTTATGTTGCTATTATCTAAATATACAGTCTGTACATAATCTTTGCAAGATAAACTACTGAAAAAATCATCGCATAAATTTATGTTGAACATAGAGAGGTCCACAATATTTTTTTGTATTAAAATACTCGATCTTTTCTTTAAAACACTGCAAATGTCATCATCACATTGCCTCTCATAAATACTTGTATTGGATGACATAGGACGAAACACATTGGCTGAAGCAACTTGCAGACTTGACTGAATTGTTACAGTAGTTAGTATGATTTTTAACAAAATTACAGTCATTATGCAGCAGTTAGATATTTAAAAAGATCACGTGTTAAAGAAGTAAAGCACTGTCATGATCGTGTTGTAAACACTGAAATCGTGGCGGGAGCACTACTTCGTTTTTGCACATTTTGAATAGATATGTGAATAGCGCACACAGATGGCGATTCTAAAGGCTGGTATTGGCTATTGTTATCAGTAAAGTACACGACCTTTTCGCGGAATCAAGCAAATATCCTGTACCCTCCTTGTGTACATATTTTAAGTTGTGGTGGGTTCAGTGATCGGTAAACAGATTTATCATTTGCGCGACAGCTTCACCTGGCTGGGAAATACACTCTTTCTCAATCTGTGCGGGACATAGAATGGATTCATTGTATATACATGACATTTTTTCCTCCTGTATAATCTCCGTGGACAAGGAAATTATACGTTTTCTTGTAAATCCATTTATCCGAAAGCAATATACGTCTTTGTATATTTCTACATGCAGTACGGGAACTAGTTTCGTAACAGTTACTTTAAGTAACTTAAATTTTTGCAAGTTATTTTCTGTAAGTCAATTTTTGTAACAGTTATTTTTTGTAACATATTCGTAACAGTTATTTTTTGAAATTCTTATTTTTAGTAACCGTTATTTCTTGTAAGTGATTTTCTGTAAGTTATTTTTCTTAACAGTTATATTTCGTAACAGTTATTTCTCGTAACAGTTATTTTTCATAACCTTTTTTTAGTAACCGTTATTTCTTGCAACAGTCGTTTTCTGTAAGTTCTTTTTCCTAACAGTTATTTTTCGTAACGGTTATAATTTGTAATAGTTAATTTTCGTAAGTTATTTTTCATAACAGTTATTTTATGTAACTGTTATTTCCTGTAACAGTTATTTTCTGTAAATTATTTTTAATAACAGTTATTTTTCGTAACCGTTATTTTTATTAACCGTTATTTCTTGCAACAGTTATTTTCTGTAAGTTATTTTTCCTCAACAGTTACTTTATCTAACTTATTTTACGTAACAGTTATTTTTCGTAACAGTTACTTTAGGTACCTGTTATGTTTCGTAACAGTTAATTTTCGAAACAGTTATTTTTGTAACAGTTATCTTTGGTCAAAGTTACTATATGTAACCATTATTTTGTGTAACAGTTATTTTTCGACACAATTGTATTTCGTAACACATATATTTTATGTAACAGTTATTTAATGTAACTGTTATTTTTATAACAGTATTTTTCGTAAGTTATTTTTTGTAACAGCTACTTTATGTAACAGTTATTTTTCGAAACAGTTAATTTTCGTAACAGTTGCTTTATCTAACCGTTATTTTTGTAATAGTTATATCTCGTAAGTTACTTTTTGCTACCGTTATTTTGTGTAACAGTTATTATTCGTAACAGTTATATTTCGTAACAGTTATTTTATGTAACTGTTATTTATCGTAACAGTTATTTTTTGTATTAGTTACCGTTATTTCTTGCAACGGTCGTTTTCTTTAAGTTATTTTTCCTAACAGTTATTTTTCGTAACAGTTAAAATTCGTAACAGTTAATTTTCGTAAGTTATTTTTCGTAACAGTTATTTTATGTAACTGTTATTTCCTATAACAGTTATTTTCTGTAAATTATTTTTCCTAACACTTATTTTTCGTAACCGTTATTTTTATTAACCGTTATTTTTGTAACAGTTATATTGTGTTAGTTAATTTCGTAACAGTTATTTTTCCTAACAGTTACTTTATCTAACTTATTTTAAGTAACAGTTACTTAAGTAACAGTTACAGTTGTATTTCGTAACAGATATTTTATGTAACAGTTATTTAATGTAACTGTTATTTTTATAACAGTTAATTTTCATAAGTTATTTTTTGTAACAGCTACTTTATGTAACAGTTATTTTATGTACATATTCGTAACAGTTATTTTTTGAAACTCTTATTTTTAGTAACCGTTATTTCTTGTAAGTGATTTTCTATAAGTTATTTTCCGTAAACGTTTTATTTCGTAACAGTTATTTTTCATAACCTTTTTTAGTAACCGTTATTTCTTGCAACAGTCGTTTTCTGTAAGTTATTTTTCCTAACAGTTATTTTTCGTAACGGTTATAATTTTTAATAGTTAATTTTCGTAAGTTATTTTTCGTAACAGTTATTTTATGTAACTGTTATTCCCTGTAACAGTTATTTTCTGTAAATTATTTTTCCTAACAGTTATTTTTCGTAACCGTTATTTTTATTAACCGTTATTTCTTGTAACAGTTATTTTCTGTAAGTTATTTTTCCTAACAGTTACTTTATCTAACTTATTTTACGTAACAGTTACTTTAGGTAACTGTTATGTTTCGTAACAGTTATTTTTCGTCAAAGTTACTATATGTAACCATTGTGTAAGAGTTATTTTTCGACACAATTGTATTTCGTAACACATATTTAATGTAAATGTTATTTTTATAACAGTATTTTTCGTAAGTTATTTTTTGTAACAGCTACTTTATGTAACAGTTATTTTTCGTAACAGTTGCTTTATGTTACCGTTATTTTGTGTAACAGTTATTATTCGTAACAGTTATATTTCGTAACAGTTATTTTATGTAACTGTTATTTATCGTAACAGTTATTTTTTGTATTAGTTACCGTTATTTCTTGCAACGGACGTTTTCTGTAAGTTATTTTTCGGAACAGTTAAAATTCGTAACAGTTAATTTTCGTAAGTTATTTTTCGTAACAGTTATTTTATGTAACTGTTATTTCCTGTAACAGTTATTTTCTGTAAGTTATTTTTCCTAACAGTTATAATTCGTAACCGTTATTTTTATTAACCGTTATTTCTGTGACAGTTATTTTGTGTTAGTTAATTTCGTAACAGTTATTTTTCCTAACAGTTACTTTATCTAACTTATTTTTGGTAACAGTTACTTTAGGTGACTGTTATTATCGTAAAAGTTATTTTTTGTAACAGTTATCTTTCGTCAAAGTTACTTTATGTAACCATTATTTTGTGTAACAGTTATTTTTCGACACAATTGTATTTCGTAACAGATATTTTATGTAACAGTTATTTAATGTAACTGTTATTTTTATAATAGTTAATTTTCGTAAGTTATTTTTTGTAACAGCTACTTTATGTAACAGTTATTTTTCGTAAGTTATATTTTATAACAGTCACTTTATGTAACTGGTATTTTTCGTAACAGTTGCTTTATTAATCATTATTAGTAACCGGTATTTTTGTAACAGTTATATTTCGTAATAGTTCCTTTTTGTAACCGTTATTTTGTGTAATAGTTATTTATCGTAACAGTTATTTTATGTAACTGTTATTTCCTAAACAGTTATTTTCTGTAAATTATTTTTCCTAACAATTATTTTTAGTAACCGTTATTTCATTAACCGTTATAACTTGTAACAGTTACCTTATGTACTTATTTTACGTAACAGTTATTTCGTAAGTTACTTTAGATAACCTATTTTTCGTAACAGTTATCTTTTGTAACAGTTATTTTATGTAACCGTTATTTTGTGTAATACTTATTTTTCGAAACAATTATATTTCGTAACAGTTATTATCGTAACATATTTTATGTAACAGTTATGTAATTTAACTGTTATTTTTATAACAGTTATATTTTGTAACAGTTACTTTATGTAACTTTTTTGCAACAGTTATTTTTCGTAACAGTTGCTTTATGTAACCGTTATTTTTTTAATAGTTATATTTCGTAGCAATTACTTTTTGCAACCGTTATTTTTAGTAACAGTTATCTTTTGTAGCACTTATTTTTCGTATTAGTTTTTTATGAACTGTTATTTTTCGTAACAATGATTTTTGTAACCGTTATTTTTTGTAAACGATATTTTTGTAACAGTTACTTCATGTAACCGTAATTTTTGTAGTCATTATTTTTCGTAACCATTATTTTTAGTAATCAGTTATTTTTCGTTACCGTAATTATTTGTAACAGTTATTTTTCGTAACAGTTACTTTATGTAACTTAAAATTTTGCAAGTTATTTTTTCTCATTTTTCGTCACAGTTATTTTTGTAACATATAATCGAAACAGTTATTTTTTGTAAGTTATTTTACGTAACTGTTATTTTTAGTACCGTTATTTCTTGTAAGTTATAACTGTAAATTATTTTTCCTAACAATTAATTTACGTAACCGTTAATTTTATTAACCGTTATTTCTTGTAACAGTTATTTTCTGTAAGGTATTTTTCCTAACAGTTACTTTATGTAACTTATTTTACGTAACAGTTATTTTTCGTAACAGATACTTTAGGTAACTTATTTTTCGTAAGTTATTTTACGTAAAAGTTATTCTTTGGAACAGTTATCTTTCGCAACAGTTACTTTATGTAACCGTTATTTTTCGAAACAATTATATTTCGTAACAGATATTTTATGTAACATTTATTTAATAAACTGTTATTTTTATTACAGTTATTTTTTCTAACAGTTATATTTTGTAACAGTTACTTTATGTAACTTTTTTCGCAACATTTATTTTTCGTAACAGTTGCTTTATGTAACCGTTATTTTTGTAATAGTTATATTTCGTAACAATTACTTTTTGTAACCGTTCTTTTTCGTATCAGTTATTAAATGTAACTGTTTTGTCGAAACAGTTACTTTATGTAACTGTTATTTTCCGTAACAGTTATTTTTGTAACCGTTAATTTTTTAACAGTTACTTTATGTAACCGAAATTTTCGTAACCATTATTTTTAGTAATCAGTTATTTTTCGTGCCCGTAATTATTTGTAACAGTTATTTTTCGTAACAGTTACTTTATGTCGCCCTTATTTTTAGTAACCGTTATTTCTTGTAACATAAATTATTCGTAACAGTTATTTTTCGTAACTGTTATTTTCTGAAAGTAATTTTTCGTAAGTTATTTTTCGTAACCGTTATTTTTGTAACAGTTATTTTTTGTAACAGTTACTTTATGTAACTTAAAATTTTGCAAGTTATTTTCTGTAAGTCATTATCCGTAACATATTCGAAACAGTTATTTTTGTGTTATTTTACGTAACTGTTATTTTTAGTAAATTATTTTCTGTAAGTTATTTTTCGTAACAGTTATATATCGTAAAAGTTATTTTTCGTAACATTTATTTTTCATAACCTTATTTTTAGTAACCGTTATTTCTTGCAATAGTCGATTTCTGTACGTTATTTTTCGTAACACTTATAATTCGTAACAGTTAATTTTCGTAAGATACTTTTTGTAAGTTAATTTTCGTAAGATACTTTTTGTAAGTTAATTTATGTAACTATTATTTCTGGTAACAGTTATTCCTCGTAACCGTTATTTCTTGTAACAATTATTTTCTTTAAATTATTTTTCGTAACAGTTATTTTCTGTAGGTTATTTTTCGTAAAAGATACAATATGTAAGTGATATTTTTCGTATCCGTTATATTAAATATACTAAATATATTAAAAAATTGAATATATTAAATAAATTTATTAAATTTTATAAATCAAAAATTTAAATATACTAAATAAATGAACTATACTAAATTAATTTAAAAATTTATGTTATAATTTATCACATAATTGTATAATTTATTAAATATTATATTAAAAATTATATTAAATAATATATTACATGTATTAATAAATTAAATATTTTAAATAAATTAAGTATATGAAATATATTAAATGTCCTTAATAACTTAAATATATTTAATAAATATACTAAATAAATTAAATAATGTATTGAATAATTTATCGAATAAAAATTAAATATATTGAATATATGTTTAGGTTTATATATTAAATATATTGAAAAAATTAGATATATTAAATTTATTTAATGTATATAATTTATTTAATTAAATAATATAATATATTAAATAAATTTAAAATTAAATGCATTAAATTGATTAAATAATGTAATATGTTAAATAAATTATATTAAATAATTAAATTAATATGTAATTTTTTAATATTTTTAATTTTTTACATTTTTTAAACTTATAATTATTTTAAACATTTTAAAATTATTTAATATATTTATTTTATTTTATTTATTTAATTAAATAAATTATATAAATTAAATATATAAATATATTTAATAAATTTAACTTTCTAAATTATTTAGTTGAATACTAAAAAATACCAAAAATGTGTTTGTGTTTGTTTAATATATTTCATAATTTAATTTTTTAGTTTTTTTAATATTCTCAATATTTTCAATATTTTTAAAACCAAAAAATCAATATTTTTCAAACAAAAAAAAAAACAAAAAAGTAACCCAAAGTAACTTCAAAGTAATTCAAAGTAACTTCAAAGTAACACTAAGTAACTTCAAAGTAACACTAAGTAACTTCAAAGTAACACTAAGTAACTTCAAAGTAACCCAAAGTAACTTCAAAGTAACCCAAAGTAACTTCAAAGTATCGACAAAGTTACTTCAAAGTAACTTCGAACTAACTCGAAGTAACTTCAAAGTAACTCAAAGTAACTCAAAGTAACTTCAAAGTAACCCAAAATAACCCAAAGTAACTTCAAAGTAACCCAAAATAACCCAAAGTAACTTCAATGTAACTTCAAAGTAACCCAAAGTAACTTTCAAAGTAACTTCAAAGTACTGTCAAAGTAACTTCAAAGTAACATTAAAGTAACCCAAAGTTACTTCAAAGTAACATCAAAGTAACCCAAAGTTACTTCAAAATTAATTCAAAGTAAACCAAAGTTACTTCAAAGTTACTTCAAAGTTACTTCAAAGTTACTTCAAAGTTACTTCAAAGTAACTTCAAAGTTACTTCAAAGTAACATCAAAGTAACCCAAAGTTACTTCAAAGTAACATCAAAGTAACCCAAAGTTACTTCAAAATTAATTCAAAGTAAACCAATGTTACTTCAAAGTTACTTCAAAGTTACTTCAAAGTAACTTCAAAGTTACTTCAAAGTTACTTCAAAGTAACTTCAAAGTAACTTCAAAGTTACTTCAAAGTAACTTCAAAGTAACTTTAAAGTAACTTCAAAGTAACTTCATAGTTACTTCAAAGTTACTTTAAAATAAACCAAAGTTACTTCAAAATAACTTCAAAGTTACTTCAAAGTAACTTCAAAGTTAAGTTACTTTAAAGTAACTTCAAATTACTTCAAAGTTACTTCATAATAACTTTAAAGATATTTCAAAGTAACTTCAAAGTAACTTCAAAGTAACTTCAAAGTTACTTCAAAATTACTTCAAAGTTACTTCAAAATTACTTCAAAGTAACTTCAAAGTAACTTCAAAGTAACTTGAAGGTAACTTCAAGGTAACCCAAAGTAACTTCAAAGTAACTTCAACGCAACTCCAAAGTAACTTCAAAGTTACTTCGAAGTAACCCGAAATAACCCAAAGTAACTTCAAAGTCACTTCAAAGTATCGTCAAAGTTACTTCGAAATATCTTCAAAGTAACTTCGAACTAACTCAAAATAACTTCGAAGTAACTCAAAGTAACTCCAAAGTAACCCAAAATAACTTCAAAGTAACTTCAATGTAACTTCAAAGTAACCCAAAGAAACCCAAAGTAACTTCGAATTAACCCAAAGAAACTTAAAGTTACTTCGAATTAACCCAAAGTAACTTCAAAGTAACTTCAAAGTACTTTCAAAGTACTTTCAAAGTAACTCCAAAGTAACTTCAAAGTAACCTAAAAGTTACTTCAAAGTAACCCAAAGTTACTTCAAAATTACTTCAACGTAAACCAAAGTTACTTCAAAGTTACTTCAAAGTTACTTCAAAGTTACTTTAAAGTAACTTCAAAGTTACTTCAAAGTTACTTCAAAGTTACTTTAAAGTAAACCAAAGTTGCTTCAAAGTAACTTCAAAGTTACTTCAAAGTAACTTCAAAGTTAAGTTACTTCAAAGTTAAGTTACTTCAAAGTAACTTCAAAGTTAAGTTACTTCAAAGTAACTTCAAAGTTAAGTTACTTCAAAGTAACTTCAAAGTTAAGTTACTTCAAAGTTAAGTCAAAATAACTTCAAAGTTATTTCAAAGTAACTTCAAAATTACTTCAAAGTAACTTTAAAGTAACTTGAAGGTATCTTCAAGGTAACCCAAAGTAATTGATGATGCAGCGGTCGGGTGTGGTTCCATTAGATTCGGGGTGTGGAAAATGGTATTAAACTATACAAAACAATATTAATTTTGGAGTCGGTCGAGTCAGCCGTAGCGGTAAGACGTGTTTTCTGTGTGCTGCAACCTAACCAGCTTAGTATTCAATGAGTATAGACAGTGCCAACATATCGACAACAGCGTCTATTTGCAAACGCTGTCGTCAACGTGTTGTATCGGGTCTTAAGTGTAATGACTGCAATAACGTCTTCCATCAAAGTTGTGCAAAACTGTGCAATGTTAAAACTGTGGACGATAATATAGTCAAGTGTTGTGGTGCTGAGAGTCCTATCACGACTCAGTCTAGTGATAACGAATCTCTTTGCGAAGCGTTAGCAGATTTGTCTGATGAGAACAACAAGATTGACATAAGAATAGTGAAATTTCTCTTAACTCAAAAAGATCTTAGGATCGATGAGCTACTTGGAAGAATTGCACTTCTGAACAAACACGTAGACCTGCTGACATCTTTGCTGCCACCGACCAGTTCAACTGCCAGCTCAACTGACCTCGATGCCGTGACTGAAAACCAGAAGATTTCCGCAGGTGGTAAGATTCAAACCCAAGAAACAAGTGTGAAATCAAATTTTGCCTCTAACAACAGTAGTTCAGGAAAAATTGCTAAACCTCATGGTACCAGTGCATCTACTACTCAAGACAGCGATGGTGATATCATACATGCTCAAAGAAAAGCTTTATTTTCTCAAGTTGTGAAACAAACTGCACCTACAAAGAGAGCAGTTGTGGGTACAAATACAGATAAAGTGGACAAAAAATTGCATGGAATCCCTAAGACATGTTCTCTACATATCTATCGTTTTCCTCCTGCAACGGAACCGGAAATGGTAATTGACTGTTTGAAACCTAAATTAACGGCTATTTCTTGTACTAAACTATCTTCGAGACAGCCGGACTTATACTCATCGTTTAAATTGGACATCTTGGAAAGTGATCTCGAAACTGCTCTCCGTCCTGATATTTGGCCTAAAAATGTTTGTGTTCGCAAGTTTTTTCACAGCCTCAAATTATTTGAAAGTAACTTATTTGAAAGTAACTTTTCAAAGTAACTTTTTTCAAAGTAACTTTTTTCAAAGTAACTTTTTTTTAATGTAATTTTTTCAAAGTAACTTTTTCCAAAGTAACTTTTTTGAAAGTAACTTTTTTGAAAGTAACTCTTTTCAAAGTAACTTTTTTCAAAGTAACTTTTTTCAAAGTAACTTTTTTCAAAGTAACTTTTTTCAAAGTAACTTTTCCCAAAGTAACTTTTTTGAAAGTAACTTTTTTCAAAGTAACTTTTTTCAAAGTAACTTTTTTCAAAGTTACTTTTTTGAAAGTAACAATTTTCAAAGTAACTTATTTGAAAGTAACAATTTTCAAAGTAACTTTTTTGAAAGTAAGTTTTTTGAAAGTAACTTTTATCAAAGTAACTTTTTTGAAAGTAACTTTTTTCAAAGTAACTTTTCAAAGTAACTCTTTTCAAAGTAACAATTTTCAAAGTAACTTATTTGAAAGTAACAATTTTCAAAGTTACTTTTTTGAAAGTAACTTTTTTGAAAGTAACTTTTATCAAAGTAACTTTTTTGAAAGTAACTTTTATCAAAGTAACTTTTTTGAAAGTAACTTTTTCAAAGTAACTTTTTTGAAAGTAACTTTTCAAAGTAACTTTTTTCAAAGTAACTTTTTCAAAGTAACTTTTTTCAAAGTAACTTTTTTCAAAGTAACTTTTTTTGAATGTAACTTTTTCAAAGTAACTTTTTCCAAAGTAACTTTTTTGAAAGTAACTTTTTTCAAAGTAACTCTTTTCAAAGTAACTTTTTTCAAAGTAACTTTTTTGAAAGTAACTTTTTTCAAAGTAACTTTTTTCAAAGTAACTTTATTCAAAGTAACTTTTTTGAAAGTAGCTTTTTTCAAAGTAACTTTTTTGAAAGTAACAATTTTCAAAGTAACTTATTTGAAAGTAACAATTTTCAAAGTAACTTTTTTGAAAAGAGTTACTTTTTCCAAAGTAACTTTTTTGAAAGTAACTTTTTTCAAAGTAACTCTTTTCAAAGTAACTTTTTCCAAAGTAACTTTTTTCAAAGTAACTTTTTCAAAGTAACTATTTCCAAAGTAACTTTTTTCAAAGTAACTTTTTTCAAAGTAACTTTTTTCAAAGTAACTTTTTTCAAAGTAACTTTTTTCAAAGTAACTTTTTGAATGTAACTTTTTCCAAAGTAACTTTTTGCAAAGTAACTTTTTTCAAAGTAACTTTTTTCAAAGTAACTTTTTTCAAAGTAACTTTTTTCAAAGTAACTTTTTTCAAAGTAACTTTTTTCAAAGTAACTTTTTTCAAAGTAACTTTTTTCAAAGTAACTTTTTTCAAAGTAACTTTTTGAAAGTAACTTTTTCAAACTAACTTTTTTAAAGTAACTTTTTTCAAAGTAACTTTTCCAAAGTAACAATTTTCAAAGTAACTTTTTGAAAGTAACAATTTTCCAAGTAACTTTTTTGAAAGTAACTTTTATCAAAGTAACTTTTTTGAAAGTAACTTTTTCAACGTAACTTTTTCAAAGTAACTTTTTTCAAAGTAACTTTTTTCAAAATAACTTTTTTCAAAGTAACTTATTTTAAGTAACTTTTTTCTCAAAAAAGTTACTTTCAAAAAAGTTACTTTCAAAAAAGTTACTTTGAAAATTGTTACTTTCAAAAAAGTTACTTTGAAAAAGTTACATTGAAAAAAGTTACTTTCAAAAAAGTTACTTTCAAAAAAGTTACTTTGAAAAAAGTTACTTTGAAAAAAGTTACTTTGAAAAAAGTTACTTTGAAAAAAGTTACTTTGAAAAAAGTTACTTTGAAAAAAGTTACTTTGAAAAGAGTTACTTTGAAAAAAGTTACTTTCAAAAAAGTTACTTTGAAAATTGTTACTTTCAAATAAGTTACTTTGAAAATTGTTACTTTGAAAAAAGTTACTTTGAAAAAAGTTACTTTCAAAAAAGTTACTTCCAAAAAAGTTACTTCCAAAAAAGTTACTTTGAAAAAAGTTACTTTGAAAAAAGTTACTTTGAAAAAAGTTACTTTCAAATAAGTTACTTTGAAAAAAGTTACTTTGAAAAAAGTTACTTTGAAAAAAGTTACTTTGAAAAAAGTTACTTTGAAAAAAGTTACTTTGAAAAAAGTTACTTTGAAAAAAGTTACTTTGAAAAAAGTTACTTTCAAATAAGTTACTTTCAAATAAGTTACTTTGAAAAAAGTTACTTTGAAAAAAGTTACTTTGAAAAAAGTTACTTTGAAAAAAGTTACTTTGAAAAAAGTTACTTTGAAAAAAGTTACTTTGAAAAAAGTTACTTTGAAAAAAGTTACTTTCAAAAAAGTTACTTTCAAAAAAGTTACTTTGGAAAAAGTTACTTTCGAAAAAGTTACTTTGGAAAAAGTTACTTTGGAAAAAGTTACTTTAAAAAAGTTACATTCAAAAAAAGTTACTTTGGAAAAAGTTACTTTGAAAAAAGTTACTTTCAAAAAAGTTACTTTCAAAAAAGTTACTTTGAAAAAAGTTACTTTCAAAAAAGTTACTTTGAAAAAAGTTGCTTTGAAAATTGTTACTTTCAAATAAGTTACTTTGAAAATTGTTACTTTCAAAAAAGTTACTTTGATTAAAGTTACTTTCAAAAAGTTACTTTCAAAAAAGTTACTTTCAAAGAAGTTACTTTCAAAGAAGTTACTTTGAAAAAAGTTACTTTGAAAAATTTACTTTCAAAAAAGTTACTTTCAAAAAAGTTACTTTGAAAAGAGTTACTTTGAAAAAAGTAACTTTCAAAAAAGTTACTTTGGAAAAAGTTACTTTCAAATAAGTTACTTTGAAAAAAGTTACTTTGAAAAAAGTTACTTTCAAAAAAGTTACTTTCAAAAAAGTTACTTTGAAAAAAGTTACTTTGAAAAAAGTTACTTTCAAAAAAGTTACTTTGAAAAGTTACTTTGAAAAAAGTTACTTTGAAAAAAGTTACTTTGAAAAAGTTACTTTGAAATAGTTACTTTGAAAAAAGTTACTTTGAAAAAAGTTACTTTGAAAAAAGTTACTTCGAAAAGAGTTACTTTGAAAAAGTTACTTTCAAAAAAGTTACTTTCAAAAAAGTTACTTTGAAAATTGTTACTTTCAAATAAGTTACTTTGAAAATTGTTACTTTCAAAAAAGTTACTTTCAAAAAAGTTACTTTGAAAATTGTTACTTTCAAATAAGTTACTTTGAAAATTGTTACTTTCAAAAAAGTTACTTTGAAAAAAGTTACTTTGAAAAAAAGTTACTTTCAAAAAAGTTACTTTCAAAAAAGTTACTTTGAAATAGTTACTTTGAAAAAAGTTACTTTGAAAAAAGTTACTTTCAAAAAGTTACTTCCAAAAAAGTTACTTTGAAAAAAGAAACTTTGAAAAAAGTTACTTTGAAAAAAGTTACTTTCAAAAAAGTTACTTTCAAAATTGTTACTTTCAAAAAAGTTACTTTGAAAAAAGTTACTTTCAAAAAGTTACTTTGAAAAAAGTTACTTTGAAAAAAGTTACTTAAAAAAAAGTTACTTTGAAAAAAGTTACTTTCAAAAAAGTTACTTTCAAAAAAGTTACTTTCAAAATAGTTACTTTGAAAAAAGTTACTTTGGAAAAAGTTACTTTCAAAAAAGTTACTTTGGAAAAAGTTACTTTAAAAAAGTTACATTCAAAAAAAGTTACTTTGGAAAAAGTTACTTTGAAAAAAGTTACTTTGAAAAAAGTTACTTTGAAAAAAGTTACTTTGAAAAAAGTTACTTTGAAAAAAGTTACTTTGAAAAAAGTTACTTTGAAAAAAGTTACTTTGAAAAAAGTTACTTTCAAAAAAGTTACTTTCAAAAAAGTTACTTTGAAAAAGTTACTTTGAAAAAAGTTACTTAAAAAAAAGTTACTTTGAAAAAAGTTACTTTCATAAAAGTTACTTTCAAAAAAGTTACTTTGAAAAAAGTTACTTTGGAAAAAGTTACTTTCAAAAAAGTTACTTTGGAAAAAGTTACTTTAAAAAAGTTACATTCAAAAAAGTTACTTTGGAAAAAGTTACTTTCAAAAAAGTTACTTTCAAAAAAGTTACTTTGAAAATTGTTACTTTCAAAAAAGTTACTTTGAAAAAAGTTGCTTTGAAAATTGTTACTTTCAAATAAGTTACTTTGAAAATTGTTACTTTCAAAAAAGTTACTTTGATTAAAGTTACTTTCAAAAAGTTACTTTCAAAGAAGTTACTTTCAAAGAAGTTACTTTGAAAAAAGTTACTTTGAAAAATTTACTTTCAAAAAAGTTACTTTCAAAAAAGTTACTTTGAAAAGAGTTACTTTGAAAAAAGTTACTTCCAAAAAAGTTACTTTGGAAAAAGTTACTTTCAAATAAGTTACTTTGAAAAAAGTTACTTTGAAAAAAGGTACTTTCAAAAAAGTTACTTTGAAAAAAGTTACTTTCAAAAAAGTTACTTTCAAAAGTTACTTTGAAAAAAGTTACTTTCAAAAAAGTTACTTTGAAAAGTTACTTTGAAAAAAGTTACTTTGAAAAGTTACTTTGAAAAAAGTTACTTTGAAATAGTTACTTTGAAAAAAGTTACTTTGAAAAAAGTTACTTTGAAAAAAGTTACTTCGAAAAGAGTTACTTTGAAAAAGTTACTTTCAAAAAAGTTACTTTCAAAAAAGTTACTTTGAAAATTGTTACTTTCAAATAAGTTACTTTGAAAATTGTTACTTTCAAAAAAGTTACTTTCAAAAAAGTTACTTTGAAAATTGTTACTTTCAAATAAGTTACTTTGAAAATTGTTACTTTGAAAAAAGTTACTTTCAAAAAGTTACTTTCAAAAAAGTTACTTTCAAAAAAGTTACTTTCAAAAAAGTTACTTTGAAAATTGTTACTTTCAAATAAGTTACTTTGAAAATTGTTACTTTCAAATAAGTTACTTTGAAAATTGTTACTTTCAAAAAAGTTACTTTGAAAAAAGTTACTTTCAAAAAGTTACTTCCAAAAAAGTTACTTTGAAAAAAGATACTTTGAAAAAAGTTACTTTGAAAAAAGTTACTTTGAAAAAAGTTACTTTCAAAAAAGTTACTTTCAAAATTGTTACTTTCAAAAAAGTTACTTTGAAAAAAGTTACTTTCAAAAAGTTACTTTGAAAAAAGTTACTTTCAAAAAGTTACTTTGAAAAAAGTTACTTTGAAAAAAGTTACTTTGAAAAAAGTTACTTTCAAATAAGTTACTTTCAAATAAGTTACTTTCAAATAAGTTACTTTCAAAAACGTTACTTTGAAAAAAGTTACTTAGAAAAAAGTTACTTTGAAAAAAGTTACTTTCAAAAAAGTTACTTTGAAAAAAGTTACTTTGAAAAAGTTACTTAAAAAAAAGTTACTTTGAAAAAAGTTACTTTCAAAAAAGTTACTTTGAAAAAAGTTACTTTGAAAAAAGTTACTTTCAAAAAAGTTACTTTCAAAAAAGTTACTTTGAAAAAGTTACTTTGAAAAAAGTTACTTAAAAAAAAAGTTACTTTGAAAAAAGTTACTTTGAAAAAAGTTACTTTGAAAAAAGTTACTTTGAAAAAAGTTACTTTCAAAAAAGTTACTTTCAAAAAATTTTCTTTGAAAAAAGTTACTTTGAAAAAAGTTACTTTGAAAAAAGTTACTTTCAAAAAAGTTACTTTGAAAAAAGTTACTTTGAAAAAAGTTACTTTCAAAAAAGTTACTTTGAAAAAAGTTACTTTGAAAAAAGTTACTATGAAAAAAGTTACTTTGAAAAAAGTTACTTTGAAAAAAGTTACTTTGAAAAAAGTTACTTTCAAAAAAGTTACTTTCAAAAAAGTTACTTTGAAAAAAGTTACTTTGAAAAAAGTTACTTTCAAAAAAGTTACTTTGAAAATTGTTACTTTCAAATAAGTTACTTTGAAAATTGTTACTTTGAAAAAAGTTACTTTAAAAAATAAATTTCCAAAAAATTACTTTGAAAAAAGTTACTTTGAAAAAAGTTACTTTCAAAAAAGTTACTTTCAAATAAGTTACTTTGAAAAAAGTTACTTTCAAATAAGTTACTTTCAAATAAGTTACTTTGAAAAAAGTTACTTTGAAAAAAGTTACTTTCAAAAAAGTTACTTTCAAAAAAGTTACTTTCAAAAAAGTTACTTTGAAAAAAGTTACTTTGAAAAAAGTTACTTTGAAAAAAGTTACTTTGAAAAAAGTTACTTTCAAAAAAGTTACTTTGAAAAAAGTTACTTTCAAATAAGTTACTTTGAAAATTGTTACTTTCAAATAAGTTACTTTGAAAATAGTTACTTTGAAAAAAGTTACTTTGAAAAAAGTTACTTTGAAAAAAGTTACTTTGAAAAAAGTTACTTTCAAAAAAGTTACTTTGAAAAAAGTTACTTTGAAAAAAGTTACTTTGAAAAAAGTTACTTTGAAAAAAGTTACTTTGAAAAAGTTACTTTGAAAAAAGTTACTTTGAAAAAAGTTACTTTGAAAAAAGTTACTTTGAAAAAAGTTACTTTGAAAAAGGTTACTTTGAAAAAGGTTACTTTGAAAAAAGTTACTTTGAAAAAAGTTACTTTGAAAAAAGTTACTTTGAAAAAAGTTACTTTGAAAAAAGTTACTTTCAAAAAAGTTACTTTCAAAAAAGTTACTTTGAAAAAAGTTACTTTCAAAAAAGTTACTTTGAAAAAAGTTACTTTCAAAAAAGTTACTTTGAAAAAGTTAGTTTCAAAAAAGTTACTTTGAAAATTGTTACTTTCAAAAAAGTTACTTTGAAAATTGTTACTTTCAAAATTGTTACTTTGAAAAAAGTTACTTTGAAAAAAGTTACTTTGAAAAAAGTTACTTTGAAAAAAGTTACTTTGAAAAAAGTTACTTTGAAAAAAGTTACTTTGAAAAAAGTTACTTTGAAAAAAGTTACTTTGAAAAAAGTTACTTTGAAAAAAGTTACTTTGAAAAAAGTTACTTTGAAAATTGTTACTTTGAAAATTGTTACTTTGAAAATTGTTACTTTGAAAAGAGTTACTTTGAAAAAAGTTACTTTGAAAAAAGTTACTTTGAAAAAAGTTACTTTGAAAAAAGTTACTTTGAAAAAAGTTACTTTGAAAAAAGTTACTTTGAAAAAAGTTACTTTGAAAATTGTTACTTTCAAATAAGTTACTTTGAAAATTGTTACTTTCAAAAAAGTTACTTTCAAAAAAGTTACTTTGAAAAAAGTTACTTTGAAAAAAGTTACTTTGAAAAAAGTTACTTTGAAAAAAGTTACTTTGAAAAAGTTACATTAAAAAAAGTTACTTTGAAAAAGTTACTTTGAAAAGTTACTTTCAAATAAGTTACTTTCAAATAAGTTACTTTCAAATAAGTTACTTTGAAAAAGGTTACTTTGAAAAAAGTTACTTTGAAAAAGTTACTTTCAAATAAGTTACTTTGAAAAAAGTTACTTTGAAAAAAGTTACTTTGAAAAAAGTTACTTTCAAAAAAGTTACTTTCAAAAAAGTTACTTTCAAAAAAGTTACTTTGAAAAAAGTTACTTTGAAAAAAGTTACTTTGAAAAAAGTAACTTTGAGAAGTTACTTTGAAAAAAGTTACTTTCAAAAAAGTACTTTCAAACAAGTTACTTTGAAAAAAGTTACTTTGAAAAAAGTTACTTTGAAAAAAGTTACTTTCAAAAAAGTTACTTTCAAAAAAGTTACTTTGAAAATTGTTACTTTCAAATAAGTTACTTTGAAAATTGTTACTTTCAAAAAAGTTACTTTCAAAAAAGTTACTTTGAAAAAAGTTACTTTCAAAAAAGTTACTTTGAAAAAAGTTACTTTGAAAAAAGTTACTTTGAAAAAAGTTACTTTGAAAAGAGTTACTTTGAAAAAAGTTACTTTCAAAAAAGTTACTTTGAAAAAAGTTACTTTGAAAAAAGTTACATTCAAAAAAGTTACTTTCAAAAAAGTTACTTTCAAAAAAGTTACTTTGAAAATTGTTACTTTCAAATAAGTTACTTTGAAAATTGTTACTTTCAAAAAAGTTATTTTGAAAAAAGTTACTTTCAAAAAGTTACTTTCAAAAAAGTTACTTCCAAAAAAGTTACTTTGAAAAAAGTTACTTTCAAATAAGTTACTTTCAAATAAGTTACTTTGAAAAAAGTTACTTTGAATAAAGTTACTTTGAAAAAAGTTACTTTCAAAAAAGTTACTTTGAAAAAAGTTACTTTGAAAAAAAGTTACTTTCAAAAAAGTTACTTTGAATAAAGTTACTTTGATAAAGTTACTTTGAAAAAAGTTACTTTGAAAAAGTTACTTTGAAAAAAGTTACTTTCAAAAAAGTTACTTTCAAAAAAGTTACTTTCAAAAAAGTTACTTTCAAAAAAGTTACTTAAAAAAAAGTTACTTAAAAAAAAGTTACTTTCAAAAAAGTTACTTTGAAAAAAGTTACTTTCAAAAAAGTTACTTTGGAAAAAGTTACTTTAAAAAAGTTACATTCAAAAAAAGTTACTTTGGAAAAAGTTACTTTGAAAAAAGTTACTTTCAAAAAAGTTACTTTCAAAAAAGTTACTTTGAAAAAAGTTACTTTGAAAAAAGTTACTTTCATAAAAGTTACTTTGAAAAGTTACTTTCAAATAAGTTACTTTGAAAAAAGTTACTTTCGAAAAAGTTACTTTGGAAAAAGTTACTTTGAAAAAGTTACTTTCAAAAAAGTTACTTTGAAAAAAGTTACTTTGAAAAAAGTTACTTTCAAAAAAGTTACTTTCAAAAAAGTTACGTTCAAAAAAGTTACTTTGAAAAAAGTTACTTTGAAAAAAGTTACTTTGAAAAAGTTACTTTGAAAAAAGTTACTTTGAAAAAAGTTACTTTGAAAAAAGTTACTTTGAAAAAGTTACTTTGAAAAAAGTTACTTTGAAAAAAGTTACTTTGAAAAAAGTTACTTTGAAAAAAGTTACTTTGAAAAAAGTTACTTTGAAAAGTTACTTTGAAAAAAGTTTTTTGAAAAAAGTTTTTTGAAAAAAGTTTTTTGAAAAAAGTTACTTTGAAAAAAGTTACTTTCAAAAAAGTTACTTTCAAAAAAGTTACTTTGAAAATTGTTACTTTCAAATAAGTTACTTTGAAAATTGTTACTTTCAAAAAAGTTACTTTGAAAAAAGTTACTTTGAAAAAAGTTACTTTGAAAAAAGTTACTTTCAAAAAGTTACTTTCAAAAAAGTTACTTTTAAAGAAGTTACTTTGAAAAAAGTTACTTTGATAAAAGTTACTTTGAAAAGAGTTACTTTGAAAAGAGTTACTTTGAAAAGAGTTACTTTGAAAAAAGTTACTTTCAAAAAAGTTACTTTCAAAAAAGTTACTTTGAAAAGAGTTACTTTCAAAAAAGTTACTTTCAAAAAAGTTACTTTGAAAAAAGTTACTTTGAAAAAAGTTACTTTGTAAAAAGTTACTTTGAAAAGTTACTTTGAAAAGTTACTTTGAAAAAAGTTACTTTGAAAAAAGTTACTTTCAAAAAAGTTACTTTGAAAAGTTACTTTGAAAAAAGTTACTTTGAAAAAAGTTACTTTGAAAAAAGTTACTTTGAATAAGTTACTTTGAATAAGTTACTTTGAAAAAAGTTACTTTGAAAAAAGTTACTTTGAAAAAAGTTACTTTGAAAAAGTTACTTTGAAAAAGTTACTTTCAAAAAAGTTACTTTGAAAAAAGTTACTTTCAAAAAAGTTACTTTGAAAAAAGTTACTTTCAAATAAGTTACTTTGAAAATTGTTACTTTCAAATAAGTTACTTTGAAAATAGTTACTTTGAAAAAAGTTACTTTGAAAAAAGTTACTTTGAAAAAAGTTACTTTGAAAAAAGTTACTTTCAAAAAAGTTACTTTCAAAAAAGTTACTTTGAAAAAAGTTACTTTGAAAAAAGTTACTTTGAAAAAAGTTACTTTGAAAAAGTTACTTTGAAAAAAGTTACTTTGAAAAAAGTTACTTTGAAAAAAGTTACTTTGAAAAAAGTTACTTTGAAAAAAGTTACTTTGAAAAAAGTTACTTTGAAAAAAGTTACTTTGAAAAAAGTTACTTTGAAAAAAGTTACTTTGAAAAAAGTTACTTTCAAAAAAGTTACTTTCAAAAAAGTTACTTTGAAAAAAGTTACTTTCAAAAAAGTTACTTTGAAAAAAGTTACTTTCAAAAAAGTTACTTTGAAAAAAGTTACTTTCAAAAAAGTTACTTTGAAAATTGTTACTTTCAAAAAAGTTACTTTGAAAATTGTTACTTTCAAAATTGTTACTTTGAAAAAAGTTACTTTGAAAAAAGTTACTTTGAAAAAAGTTACTTTGAAAAAAGTTACTTTGAAAAAAGTTACTTTCAAAAAAGTTACTTTGAAAAAAGTTACTTTGAAAAAAGTTACTTTGAAAAAAGTTACTTTGAAAAAAGTTACTTTGAAAATTGTTACTTTGAAAATTGTTACTTTGAAAATTGTTACTTTGAAAATTGTTACTTTGAAAATTGTTACTTTGAAAAAAGTTACTTTGAAAAAAGTTACTTTGAAAAAAGTTACTTTGAAAAAAGTTACTTTGAAAAAAGTTACTTTGAAAAAAGTTACTTTGAAAAAAGTTACTTTGAAAAAAGTTACTTTGAAAATTGTTACTTTGAAAATTGTTACTTTGAAAATTGTTACTTTCAAAAAAGTTACTTTGAAAATTGTTACTTTGAAAAAAGTTACTTTGAAAAAAGTTACTTTGAAAAAAGTTACTTTGAAAAAGTTACATTAAAAAAAAGTTACTTTGAAAAAGTTACTTTGAAAAGTTACTTTCAAATAAGTTACTTTCAAATAAGTTACTTTCAAATAAGTTACTTTGAAAAAGGTTACTTTGAAAAAAGTTACTTTGAAAAAGTTACTTTGAAAAAAGTTACTTTGAAAAAAGTTACTTTGAAAAAAGTTACTTTGAAAAAAGTTACTTTGAAAAAAGTTACTTTGAAAAAAGTTACTTTCAAAAAAGTTACTTTCAAAAAAGTTACTTTCAAAAAAGTTACTTTGAAAAAAGTTACTTTGAAAAAAGTAACTTTGAGAAGTTACTTTGAAAAAAGTTACTTTCAAAAAAGTACTTTCAAACAAGTTACTTTGAAAAAAGTTACTTTGAAAAAAGTTACTTTGAAAAAAGTTACTTTCAAAAAAGTTACTTTCAAAAAAGTTACTTTGAAAATTGTTACTTTCAAATAAGTTACTTTGAAAATTGTTACTTTCAAAAAAGTTACTTTCAAAAAAGTTACTTTGAAAAAAGTTACTTTCAAAAAAGTTACTTTGAAAAAAGTTATTTTGAAAAAAGTTACTTTCAAAAAAGTTACTTTCAAAAAAGTTACTTCCAAAAAAGTTACTTTCAAAAAAGTTACTTTGAAAAAAGTTACTTTGAAAAAAGTTACATTCAAAAAAGTTACTTTCAAAAAAGTTACTTTCAAAAAAGTTACTTTGAAAATTGTTACTTTCAAATAAGTTACTTTGAAAATTGTTACTTTCAAAAAAGTTATTTTGAAAAAAGTTACTTTCAAAAAGTTACTTTCAAAAAAGTTACTTCCAAAAAAGTTACTTTGAAAAAAGTTACTTTCAAATAAGTTACTTTCAAATAAGTTACTTTCAAAAAAGTTACTTTCATAAAAGTTACTTTGAAAAGTTACTTTCAAATAAGTTACTTTGAAAAAAGTTACTTTCGAAAAAGTTACTTTGGAAAAAGTTACTTTGAAAAAGTTACTTTCAAAAAAGTTACTTTGAAAAAAGTTACTTTGAAAAAAGTTACTTTCAAAAAAGTTACTTTCAAAAAAGTTACTTTGAAAATTGTTACTTTCAAATAAGTTACTTTGAAAATTGTTACTTTCAAAAAAGTTATTTTGAAAAAGTTACTTTCAAAAAGTTACTTTCAAAAAAGTTACTTCCAAAAAAGTTACTTTGAAAAAAGTTACTTTCAAATAAGTTACTTTCAAATAAGTTACTTTGAAAAAAGTTACTTTGAAAAAAGTTACTTTGAAAAAAGTTACTTTGAAAATTGTTACTTTCAAATAAGTTACTTTGAAAATTGTTACTTTCAAAAAAGTTATTTTGAAAAAAGTTACTTTCAAAAAGTTACTTTCAAAAAAGTTACTTTGAAAAAGTTACTTTGAAAAAAGTTACTTTCAAATAAGTTACTTTCAAATAAGTTACTTTGAAAAAAGTTACTTTGAAAAAAGTTACTTTGAAAAAAGTTACTTTCAAAAAAGTTACTTTGAAAAAAGTTACTTTGAAAAAAGTTACTTTCAAAAAAGTTACTTTGGAAAAAGTTACTTTAAAAAAGTTACATTCAAAAAAAGTTACTTTGGAAAAAGTTACTTTGAAAAAAGTTACTTTCAAAAAAGTTACTTTCAAAAAAGTTACTTTGAAAAAAGTTACTTTGAAAAGAGTTACTTTCATAAAAGTTACTTTGAAAAGTTACTTTCAAATAAGTTACTTTGAAAAAAGTTACTTTCGAAAAAGTTACTTTGGAAAAAGTTACTTTGAAAAAGTTACTTTCAAAAAAGTTACTTTGAAAAAAGTTACTTTGAAAAAAGTTACTTTCAAAAAAGTTACTTTCAAAAAAGTTACGTTCAAAAAAGTTACTTTGAAAAAAGTTACTTTGAAAAAAGTTACTTTGAAAAAGTTACTTTGAAAAAAGTTACTTTGAAAAAAGTTACTTTGAAAAAGTTACTTTGAAAAAAGTTACTTTGAAAAAAGTTACTTTGAAAAAAGTTACTTTGAAAAAAGTTACTTTGAAAAAAGTTACTTTGAAAAGTTACTTTGAAAAAAGTTTTTTGAAAAAAGTTTTTTGAAAAAAGTTACTTTGAAAAAAGTTACTTTCAAAAAAGTTACTTTCAAAAAAGTTACTTTGAAAATTGTTACTTTCAAATAAGTTACTTTGAAAATTGTTACTTTCAAAAAAGTTACTTTGAAAAAAGTTACTTTGAAAAAAGTTACTTTCAAAAAGTTACTTTCAAAAAAGTTACTTTTAAAGAAGTTACTTTGAAAAAAGTTACTTTGATAAAAGTTACTTTGAAAAGAGTTACTTTGAAAAGAGTTACTTTGAAAAAAGTTACTTTCAAAAAAGTTACTTTCAAAAAAGTTACTTTGAAAAGAGTTACTTTCAAAAAAGTTACTTTCAAAAAAGTTACTTTGAAAAAAGTTACTTTGAAAAGTTACTTTGAAAAGTTACTTTGAAAAAAGTTACTTTGAAAAAAGTTACTTTGAAAAAAGTTACTTTCAAAAAAGTTACTTTGAAAAGTTACTTTGAAAAAAGTTACTTTCAAAAAAGTTACTTTGAAAAAAGTTACTTTGAATAAGTTACTTTGAATAAGTTACTTTGAAAAAAGTTACTTTGAAAAAAGTTACTTTGAAAAAAGTTACTTTGAAAAAAGTTACTTTGAAAAAGTTACTTTGAAAAAGTTACTTTCAAAAAAGTTACTTTGAAAAAAGTTACTTTGAAAAAAGTTACTTTCAAAAAAGTTACTTTGAAAAAAGTTACTTTCAAAAAAGTTACTTTCAAAAAAGTTACTTTCAAAAAAGTTACTTTGAAAAAAGTTACTTTGAAAAGTTACTTTGAAAAAAGTTACTTTAAAAAAAGTTACTTTAAAAAAAGTTACTTTGAAAAAAGTTACTTTGAAAAAAGTTACTTTGAAAAAAGTTACTTTGAAAAAAGTTACTTTGAAAAGAGTTACTTTGAAAAGAGTTACTTTGAAAAAAGTTACTTTGAAAAAAGTTACTTTGAAAAAGGTTACTTTGAAAAAGGTTACTTTGAAAAAACTTACTTTCAAAAAAGTTACTTTGAAAAAAGTTACTTTCAAAAAAGTTACTTTCAAAAAAGTTACTTTCAAAAAAGTTACTTTCAAAAAAGTTACTTTCAAAAAAGTTACTTTCAAAAAAGTTACTTTCAAAAAAGTTACTTTGAAAATTGTAACTTTCAAATAAGTTACTTTGAAAATTGTTACTTTGAAAAAAGTTACTTTGAAAAAAGTTACTTTCAAAAAAGTTACTTTCAAAAAAGTTACTTTCAAAAAAGTTACTTTGAAAAAAGTTACTTTCAAAAAAGTTACTTTGAAAAAAGTTACTTTGAAAAAAGTTACTTTGAAAAAAGTTACTTTGAAAAGAGTTACTTTGAAAAGAGTTACTTTGAAAAGAGTTACTTTCAAAAAAGTTACTTTCAAAAAAGTTACTTTCAAAAAAGTTACTTTGAAAAAAGTTACTTTGAAAAAAGTTACTTTCAAAAAAGTTACTTTGAAAATTGTTACTTTCAAATAAGTGACTTTGAAAATTGTTACTTTCAAATAAGTTACTTTGAAAATTGTTACTTTCAAAAAAGTTACTTTGAAAAAAGTTACTTTCAAAAAGTTACTTTCAAAAAAGTTACTTCCAAAAAAGTTACTTTCAAAAAAGTTACTTTCAAATAAGTTACTTTCAAATAAGTTACTTTCAAAATAGTTACTTTCAAAAAAGTTACTTTGAAAAAAGTTACTTTGAAAAAAGTTACTTTCAAAAAAGTTACTTTGAAACAAGTTACTTTGAAAAAGTTACTTTGAAAAAAGTTACTTTGAAAAAAGTTACTTTCAAATAAGTTACTTTGAAAAAAGTTACTTTCAAATAAGTTACTTTGAAAATTGTTACTTTCAAAAAAGTTACTTTGAAAAAAGTTACTTTGAAAAAAGTTACTTTCAAAAAAGTTACTTTGAAAAAAGTTACTTTCAAAAAAGTTACTTTCAAAAAAGTTACTTTCAAAAAAGTTACTTTGAAAAAAGTTACTTTCAAAAAAGTTACTTTGAAAAAAGTTACTTTGAAAAAAGTTACTTTGGAAAAAGTTACTTTGAAAAAGTTACATTCAAAAAAAGTTACTTTGAAAAAGTTACTTTGAAAAAAGTTACTTTGAAAAAAGTTACTTTGAAAAAAGTTACTTTGAAAAAAGTTACTTTGAAAAAAGTTACTTTCAAAAAAGTTACTTTCAAAAAAGTTACTTTGAAAAAAGTTACTTTGAAAAAAGTTACTTTGAAAAAAGTTACTTCGAAAAAAGTTACTTCGAAAAAAGTTACTTCGAAAAAAGTTACTTTGAAAAAAGTTACTTTCAAACAAGTTACTTTCAAAAAAGTTACTTTCAAACAAGTTACTTTCAAAAAAGTTACTTTCAAAAAAGTTACTTTGAAAATTGTTACTTTCAAATAAGTTACTTTGAAAATTGTTACTTTCAAAAAAGTTACTTTGAAAAAAGTTACTTTGAAAAAAGTTACTTTGAAAAAAGTTACTTTCAAAAAAGTTACTTTGAAAAAAGTTACTTTGAAAAAAGTTACTTTCAAAAAAGTTACTTTGAAAATTGTTACTTTCAAATAAGTTACTTTGAAAATTGTTACTTTCAAAAAAGTTACTTTGAAAAAAGTTACTTTCAAAAAGTTACTTTCAAAAAAGTTACTTTGAAAAAAGTTACTTTCAAAAAAGTTACTTTCAAAAAAGTTACTTTGAAAAAAGTTACTTTGAAAAAAGTTACTTTCAAATAAGTTACTTTGAAAAAAGTTACTTTCAAAAAAGTTACTTTCAAAAAAGTTACTTTGAAAAAAGTTACTTTGAAAAAAGTTACTTTGAAAAAAGTTACTTTGAAAAAAGTTACTTTGAAAAAAGTTACTTTGAAAAAAGTTACTTTGAAAAAAGTTACTTTGAAAAAAGTTACTTTGAAAAAAGTTACTTTGAAAAAAGTTACTTTGAAAAAAGTTACTTTGAAAAAAGTTACTTTGAAAATTGTTACTTTCAAAAAAGTTACTTTGAAAAAAGTTACTTTGAAAAAAGTTACTTTGAAAAAAGTTACTTTGAAAAAAGTTACTTTGAAAAAAGTTACTTTCAAATAAGTTACTTTGAAAAAAGTTACTTTCAAATAAGTTGCTTTGAAAAAAGTTACTTTGAAAAAAGTTACTTTGAAAAAAGTTACTTTGAAAAAAGTTACTTTGAAAAAAGTTACTTTGAAAAAGTTACTTTGAAAAAAGTTACTTTGAAAAAAGTTACTTTGAAAAAAGTTACTTTGAAAAAAGTTACTTTGAAAAAAGTTACTTTGAAAAAAGTTACTTTGAAAAAAGTTACTTTGAAAAAAGTTACTTTGAAAATTGTTACTTTCAAAAAAGTTACTTTGAAAAAAGTTACTTTAAAAAAAGTTACTTTCAAAAAAGTTACTTTGAAAAAAGTTACTTTGAAAAAAGTTACTTTCAAAAAAGTTACTTTGAAAATTGTTACTTTCAAATAAGTTACTTTGAAAATTGTTACTTTCAAATAAGTTACTTTGAAAATTGTTACTTTCAAAAAAGTTACTTTGAAATATTTACTTTGAAAAAAGTTACTTTGAAAAAAGTTACTTTGGAAAAACTTACTTTGAAAAAGTTACATTAAAAAAAAGTTACTTTGAAAAAGTTACTTTGAAAAAAGTTACTTTGAAAAAAGTTTTTTTGAAAAGAGTTACTTTCAAAAAAATTACTTTCAAAAAAGTTACTTTGAAAAAAGTTTTTTTGAAAAGAGTTACTTTCAAAAAAGTTACTTTCAAAAAAGTTACTTTGAAAAAAGTTACATTCAAAAAAGTTACTTTCAAAAAAGTTACTTTCAAAAAAGTTACTTTGAAAATTGTTACTTTGAAAATTGTTACTTTCAAAAAAGTTACTTTGAAAAAAGTTACTTTCAAAAAGTTACTTTCAAAAAAGTTACTTCCAAAAAAGTTACTTTGAAAAAAGTTACTTTGAAAAAAGTTACTTTCAAATAAGTTACTTTCAAATAAGTTACTTTGAAAAAAGTTACTTTGAAAAAAGTTACTTTCAAAAAAGTTACTTTGAAAAAAGTTACTTTCAAAAAAGTTACTTTGAAAAAAGTTACTTTGATAAAGTTACTTTGAAAAAAGTTACTTTGAAAAAAGTTACTTTGAAAAAAGTTACTTTGAAAAAAGTTACTTTGAAAAAAGTTACTTTGAAAAAAGTTACTTTCAAAAAAGTTACTTTCAAAAAAGTTACTTTCAAAAAAGTTACTTTCAAAAAAGTTACTTTCAAAAAAGTTACTTTAAAAAAGTTACATTCAAAAAAAGTTACTTTGGAAAAAGTTACTTTGGAAAAAGTTACTTTGAAAAGTTACTTTGAAAAAAGTTACTTTGAAAAAAGTTACTTTGAATAAGTTACTTTGAAAAAAGTTACTTTGAAAAAAGTTACTTTGAAAAAAGTTACTTTGAAAAAAGTTACTTTGAAAAAAGTTACTTTGAAAAAAGTTACTTTGAAAAAAGTTACTTTCAAAAAAGTTACTTTGAAAAAAGTTACTTTGAAAAAAGTTACTTTCAAAAAAGTTACTTTCAAAAAAGTTACTTTGAAAAAAGTTACTTTGAAAAGTTACTTTGAAAAAAGTTACTTTGAAAAAAGTTACTTTCAAAAAAGTTACTTTGAAAAAAGTTACTTTGAAAAAAGTTACTTTGAAAAGAGTTACTTTGAAAAGAGTTACTTTGAAAAAAGTTACTTTCAAAAAAGTTACTTTGAAAAAGGTTACTTTGAAAAAGGTTACTTTGAAAAAGGTTACTTTGAAAAAAGTTACTTTCAAACAAGTTACTTTCAAAAAAGTTACTTTCAAAAAAGTTACTTTCAAAAAAGTTACTTTGAAAATTGTAACTTTCAAATAAGTTACTTTGAAAATTGTTACTTTCAAAAAAGTTACTTTGAAAAAAGTTACTTTGAAAAAAGTTACTTTCAAAAAAGTTACTTTGAAAAAAGTTACTTTGAAAAAAGTTACTTTCAAAAAAGTTACTTTGAAAAAAGTTACTTTGAAAAAAGTTACTTTGAAAAAAGTTACTTTCAAATAAGTTACTTTGAAAAAAGTTACTTTCAAATAAGTTACTTTGAAAATTGTTACTTTCAAAAAAGTTACTTTGAAAAAAGTTACTTTGAAAAAAGTTACTTTGAAAAAAGTTACTTTCAAAAAAGTTACTTTGAAAAAAGTTACTTTCAAAAAAGTTACTTTCAAAAAAGTTACTTTCAAAAAAGTTACTTTGAAAATTGTTAATTTCAAATAAGTTACTTTGAAAATTGTTACTTTCAAAAAAGTTACTTTGAAAATTGTTACTTTCAAAAAAGTTACTTTGAAGATTGTTACTTTGAAAAAAGTTACTTTGAAAAGAGTTACTTTGAAAAAAGTTACTTTCAAAAAAGTTACTTTGAAAAAAGTTACTTTGAAAAAAGTTACTTTGAAAAAAGTTACTTTCAAAAAAGTTACTTTGAAAATTGTTACTTTCAAATAAGTTACTTTGAAAATTGTTACTTTCAAATAAGTTACTTTGAAAATTGTTACTTTCAAAAAAGTTACTTTGAAAAAAGTTACTTTCAAAAAGTTACTTCCAAAAAAGTTACTTTCAAAAAAGTTACTTTCAAAAAAGTTACTTTCAAAAAAGTTACTTTGAAAATTGTTACTTTCAAAAAAGTTACTTTGAAAAGTTACTTTGAAAAAAGTTACTTTGAAAAAAGTTACTTTGAAAAAAGTTACTTTGAAAATTGTTACTTTCAAATAAGTTACTTTGAAAATTGTTACTTTCAAAAAAGTTACTTTGAAAAAAGTTACTTTGAAAAAAGTTACTTTCAAAAAAGTTACTTTGAAAAAGTTACATTCAAAAAAAGTTACTTTGAAAAAGTTACTTTGAAAAAAGTTACTTTGAAAAGTTACTTTCAAATAAGTTACTTTCAAATAAGTTACTTTCAAATAAGTTACTTTGAAAAAAGTTACTTTCAAATAAGTTACTTTGAAAAAAGTTACTTTGAAAAAAGTTACTTTGAAAAAAGTTACTTTGAAAAAAGTTACTTTGAAAAAAGTTACTTTGAAAAAAGTTACTTTGAAAAGAGTTACTTTGAAAAAAGTTACTTTCAAAAAAGTTACTTTCAAAAAAGTTACTTTGAAAAAAGTTACTTTGAAAAAAGTTACTTTCAAAAAAGTTACTTTCAAATAAGTTACTTTGAAAATTGTTACTTTCAAAAAAGTTACTTTGAAAAAAGTTACTTTCAAAAAAGTTACTTCCAAAAAAGTTACTTTGAAAAAAGTTACTTTCAAAAAAGTTACTTTGAAAAAAGTTACTTTGAAAAAAGTTACTTTGAAAAAAGTTACTTTGAAAAAAGTTACTTTCAAAAAAGTTACTTTGAAAAAAGTTACTTTAAAAAAGTTACTTTGAAAAAAGTTACTTTCAAAAAAGTTACTTTGAAAAAAGTTACTTTCAAAAAAGTTACTTTGATAAAAGTTACTTTGAAAAAAGTTACTTTCAAAAAAGTTACTTTAAAAAAAGTTACGTTCAAAAAAGTTACTTAGAAAAAAGTTACTTTGAAAAAGTTACTTTGAAAAAAGTTACTTTGAAAAAAGTTACTTTGAAAAGTTACTTTGAAAAAAGTTACTTTAAAAAAAATACTTTCAAAAAAGTTACTTTGAAAATTGTTACTTTCAAAAAAGTTACTTTCAAAAAAGTTACTTTCAAAAAAGTTACTTTGAAAGGAGTTACTTTGAAAAAAGTTACTTTCAAAAAAGTTACTTTGGAAAAAGTTACTTTCAAATAAGTTACTTTCAAATAAGTTACTTTGAAAAAAGTTACTTTGAAAAAAGTTACTTTGAAAAGTTGCTTTGAAAAGTTACTTTCAAAAAAGTTACTTTGAAAAAAGTTACTTTGAAAAAAGTTACTTTCAAAAAAGTTACTTTCATCAAAGTTACTTTGAAAAAAGTTACTTTGAAAAGTTACTTTGAAAAAAGTTACTTTGAAAAAAGTTACTTTGAATAAGTTACTTTGAAAAAAGTTACTTTGAAAAAAGTTACTTTGAAAAAAGTTACTTTGAAAAAAGTTACTTTCAAAAAAGTTACTTTGAAAAAAGTTACTTTCAAAAAAGTTACTTTGAAAAAAGTTACTTTGAAAAAGTTACATTCAAAAAAAGTTACTTTGAAAAAGTTACTTTGAAAAAAGTTACTTTGAAAAAAGTTACTTTGAAAAAAGTTACTTTGAAAAAAGTTACTTTGAAAAAAGTTACTTTGAAAAGTTACTTTGAAAAAAGTTACTTTCAAAAAAGTTACTTTCAAAAAAGTTACTTTGAAAAAAGTTACTTTGAAAAAAGTTACTTTGAAAAAAGTTACTTTGAAAAAAGTTACTTCGAAAAAAGTTACTTTGAAAAAAGTTACTTTCAAACAAGTTACTTTCAAAAAAGTTACTTTCAAAAAAGTTACTTTGAAAATTGTTACTTTCAAATAAGTTACTTTGAAAATTGTTACTTTCAAAAAAGTTACTTTGAAAAAAGTTACTTTGAAAAAAGTTACTTTGAAAAAAGTTACTTTCAAAAAAGTTACTTTGAAAAAAGTTACTTTGAAAAAAGTTACTTTCAAAAAAGTTACTTTGAAAATTGTTACTTTCAAATAAGTTACTTTGAAAATTGTTACTTTCAAAAAAGTTACTTTGAAAAAAGTTACTTTCAAAAAGTTACTTTCAAAAAAGTTACTTTGAAAAAAGTTACTTTCAAAAAAGTTACTTTCAAAAAAGTTACTTTGAAAAAAGTTACTTTCAAATAAGTTACTTTGAAAAAAGTTACTTTGAAAAAAGTTACTTTCAAAAAAGTTACTTTCAAAAAAGTTACTTTGAAAAAACTTACTTTGAAAAAAGTTACTTTGAAAAAAGTTACTTTGAAAAAAGTTACTTTGAAAAAAGTTACTTTGAAAAAAGTTACTTTGAAAAAAGTTACTTTGAAAAAAGTTACTTTGAAAAAAGTTACTTTGAAAAAAGTTACTTTGAAAAAAGTTACTTTGAAAATTGTTACTTTCAAAAAAGTTACTTTGAAAAAAGTTACTTTGAAAAAAGTTACTTTGAAAAAAGTTACTTTGAAAAAAGTTACTTTGAAAAAAGTTACTTTGAAAAAAGTTACTTTCAAATAAGTTACTTTGAAAAAAGTTACTTTTAAATAAGTTGCTTTGAAAAAAGTTACTTTGAAAAAAGTTCCTTTGAAAAAAGTTACTTTGAAAAAAGTTACTTTGAAAAAAGTTACTTTGAAAAAGTTACTTTGAAAAAAGTTACTTTGAAAAAAGTTACTTTGAAAAAAGTTACTTTGAAAAAAGTTACTTTGAAAAAAGTTACTTTGAAAAAAGTTACTTTGAAAATTGTTACTTTCAAAAAAGTTACTTTGAAAAAAGTTACTTTAAAAAAAGTTACTTTCAAAAAAGTTACTTTGAAAAAAGTTACTTTATAAAAAGTTACTTTGAAAATTGTTACTTTCAAATAAGTTACTTTGAAAATTGTTACTTTCAAATAAGTTACTTTGAAAATTGTTACTTTCAAAAAAGTTACTTTGAAATATTTACTTTGAAAAAAGTTACTTTGAAAAAAGTTACTTTGGAAAAACTTACTTTGAAAAAGTTACATTAAAAAAAAGTTACTTTGAAAAAGTTACTTTGAAAAAAGTTACTTTGAAAAAAGTTTTTTTGAAAAGAGTTACTTTCAAAAAAGTTACTTTCAAAAAAGTTACTTTGAAAAAAGTTTTTTTGAAAAGAGTTACTTTCAAAAAAGTTACTTTCAAAAAAGTTACTTTGAAAAAAGTTACATTCAAAAAAGTTACTTTCAAAAAAGTTACTTTCAAAAAAGTTACTTTGAAAATTGTTACTTTGAAAATTGTTACTTTCAAAAAAGTTACTTTGAAAAAAGTTACTTTCAAAAAGTTACTTTCAAAAAAGTTACTTCCAAAAAAGTTACTTTGAAAAAAGTTACTTTGAAAAAAGTTACTTTCAAATAAGTTACTTTCAAATAAGTTACTTTGAAAAAAGTTACTTTGAAAAAAGTTACTTTCAAAAAAGTTACTTTGAAAAAAGTTACTTTGAAAAAAGTTACTTTCAAAAAAGTTACTTTGAAAAAAGTTACTTTGATAAAGTTACTTTGATAAAGTTACTTTGAAAAAAGTTACTTTGAAAAAAGTTACTTTGAAAAAAGTTACTTTGAAAAAAGTTACTTTCAAAAAAGTTACTTTCAAAAAAGTTACTTTCAAAAAAGTTACTTTCAAAAAAGTTACTTTCAAAAAAGTTACTTTAAAAAAGTTACATTCAAAAAAAGTTACTTTGGAAAAAGTTACTTTGAAAAGTTACTTTGAAAAAAGTTACTTTGAAAAAAGTTACTTTGAAAAAAGTTACTTTGAATAAGTTACTTTGAAAAAAGTTACTTTGAAAAAAGTTACTTTGAAAAAAGTTACTTTGAAAAAAGTTATTTTGAAAAAAGTTACTTTGAAAAAACTTACTTTCAAAAAAGTTACTTTCAAAAAAGTTACTTTCAAAAAAGTTACTTTCAAAAAAGTTACTTTCAAAAAAGTTACTTTGAAAAAAGTTACTTTGAAAAGTTACTTTGAAAAAAGTTACTTTGAAAAAAGTTACTTTCAAAAAAGTTACTTTGAAAAAAGTTACTTTGAAAAAAGTTACTTTGAAAAGAGTTACTTTGAAAAGAGTTACTTTGAAAAAAGTTACTTTCAAAAAAGTTACTTTGAAAAAGGTTACTTTGAAAAAGGTTACTTTGAAAAAAGTTACTTTCAAAAAAGTTACTTTCAAACAAGTTACTTTCAAAAAAGTTACTTTCAAAAAAGTTACTTTCAAAAAAGTTACTTTGAAAATTGTAACTTTCAAATAAGTTACTTTGAAAATTGTTACTTTCAAAAAAGTTACTTTGAAAAAAGTTACTTTGAAAAAAGTTACTTTCAAAAAAGTTACTTTGAAAAAAGTTACTTTGAAAAAAGTTACTTTGAAAAAAGTTACTTTGAAAAAAGTTACTTTGAAAAAAGTTACTTTGAAAAGAGTTACTTTGAAAAGAGTTACTTTCAAAAAAGTTACTTTCAAAAAAGATACTTTCAAAAAAGTTACTTTGAAAAAAGTTACTTTCAAATAAGTTACTTTGAAAATTGTTACTTTCAAAAAAGTTACTTTGAAAAAAGTTACTTTCAAAAAGTTACTTTCAAAAAAGTTACTTTCAAAAAAGTTACTTTCAAAAAAGTTACTTTCAAATAAGTTACTTTGAAAAAAGTTACATTCAAAATACTTACTTTGAAAAAAGTTACTTTGAAAAAAGTTACTTTGAAAAAAGTTACTTTGAAAAAAGTTACTTTCAAAAAAGTTACTTTGAAAAAAGTTACTTTGAAAAAGTTACTTTGAAAAAAGTTACTTTGAAAAAAGTTACTTTGAAAAAAGTTACTTTGAAAAAAGTTACTTTCAAATAAGTTACTTTGAAAAAAGTTACTTTCAAATAAGTTACTTTGAAAATTGTTACTTTCAAAAAAGTTACTTTGAAAAAAGTTACTTTGAAAAAAGTTACTTTGAAAAAAGTTACTTTCAAAAAAGTTACTTTGAAAAAAGTTACTTTGAAAAAAGTTACTTTCAAAAAAGTTACTTTGAAAATTGTTAATTTCAAATAAGTTACTTTGAAAATTGTTACTTTCAAAAAAGTTACTTTGAAAATTGTTACTTTCAAAAAAGTTACTTTGAAGATTGTTACTTTGAAAAAAGTTACTTTGAAAAGAGTTACTTTGAAAAAAGTTACTTTCAAAAAAGTTACTTTGAAAAAAGTTACTTTGAAAAAAGTTACTTTCAAAAAAGTTACTTTGAAAATTGTTACTTTCAAATAAGTTACTTTGAAAATTGTTACTTTCAAATAAGTTACTTTGAAAATTGTTACTTTCAAAAAAGTTACTTTGAAAAAAGTTACTTTCAAAAAGTTACTTCCAAAAAAGTTACTTTCAAAAAAGTTACTTTCAAAAAAGTTACTTTCAAAAAAGTTACTTTGAAAATTGTTACTTTCAGAAAAGTTACTTTGAAAAGTTACTTTGAAAAAAGTTACTTTGAAAAAAGTTACTTTGAAAAAAGTTACTTTGAAAAAAGTTACTTTGAAAAAAGTTACTTTGAAAATTGTTACTTTCAAATAAGTTACTTTGAAAATTGTTACTTTCAAAAAAGTTACTTTGAAAAAAGTTACTTTGAAAAAAGTTACTTTCAAAAAAGTTACTTTGAAAAAGTTACATTCAAAAAAAGTTACTTTGAAAAAGTTACTTTGAAAAAAGTTACTTTGAAAAGTTACTTTCAAATAAGTTACTTTCAAATAAGTTACTTTCAAATAAGTTACTTTGAAAAAAGTTACTTTCAAATAAGTTACTTTGAAAAAAGTTACTTTGAAAAAAGTTACTTTGAAAAAAGTTACTTTGAAAAAAGTTACTTTGAAAAAAGTTACTTTGAAAAGAGTTACTTTGAAAAAAGTTACTTTGAAAAGAGTTACTTTGAAAAAAGTTACTTTCAAAAAAGTTACTTTCAAAAAAGTTACTTTGAAAAAAGTTACTTTCAAAAAAGTTACTTTCAAAAAAGTTACTTTCAAATAAGTTACTTTGAAAATTGTTACTTTCAAAAAAGTTACTTTGAAAAAAGTTACTTTCAAAAAAGTTACTTCCAAAAAAGTTACTTTGAAAAAAGTTACTTTCAAAAAAGTTACTTTGAAAAAAGTTACTTTGAAAAAAGTTACTTTGAAAAAAGTTACTTTGAAAAAAGTTACTTTGAAAAAAGTTACTTTGAAAAAAGTTACTTTAAAAAAGTTACTTTGAAAAAAGTTACTTTCAAAAAAGTTACTTTGAAAAAAGTTACTTTCAAAAAAGTTACTTTGAAAAAAGTTACTTTGGAAAAAGTTACTTTGAAAAAAGTTACTTTCAAAAAAGTTACTTTCAAAAAAGTTACTTTGAAAAAAGTTACTTTGAAAAAGTTACTTTGAAAAAGTTACTTTCAAAAAAGTTACTTTCAAAAAAGTTACTTTCAAAAAAGTTACGTTCAAAAAAGTTACTTAGAAAAAAGTTACTTTGAAAAAGTTACTTTGAAAAAAGTTACTTTGAAAAAAGTTACTTTGAAAAGTTACTTTGAAAAGTTACTTTGAAAAAAGTTACTTTAAAAAAGTTACTTTCAAAAAAGTTACTTTGAAAATTGTTACTTTCAAAAAAGTTACTTTCAAAAAAGTTACTTTCAAAAAAAATAATTTGAAAAGAGTTACTTTGAAAAAAGTTACTTTCAAAAAAGTTACTTTGGAAAAAGTTACTTTCAAATAAGTTACTTTCAAATAAGTTACTTTGAAAAGTTGCTTTGAAAAGTTACTTTGAAAAAAGTTACTTTGAAAAAAGTTACTTTCAAAAAAGTTACTTTCATCAAAGTTACTTTGAAAAGTTACTTTGAAAAAAGTTACTTTGAAAAAAGTTACTTTGAAAAAAGTTACTTTGAAAAAAGTTACTTTGAAAAAAGTTACTTTGAAAAAAGTTACTTTGAAAAGAGTTACTTTGAAAAGAGTTACTTTCAAAAAAGTTACTTTCAAAAAAGATACTTTCAAAAAAGTTACTTTGAAAAAAGTTACTTTCAAATAAGTTACTTTGAAAATTGTTACTTTCAAAAAAGTTACTTTGAAAAAAGTTACTTTCAAAAAGTTACTTTCAAAAAAGTTACTTTCAAAAAAGTTACTTTCAAAAAAGTTACTTTCAAATAAGTTACTTTCAAATAAGTTACTTTGAAAAAAGTTACATTCAAAATACTTACTTTGAAAAAAGTTACTTTGAAAAAAGTTACTTTGAAAAAAGTTACTTTCAAAAAAGTTACTTTGAAAAAAGTTACTTTGAAAAAGTTACTTTGAAAAAAGTTACTTTGAAAAAAGTTACTTTGAAAAAAGTTACTTTCAAATAAGTTACTTTGAAAAAAGTTACTTTCAAATAAGTTACTTTGAAAATTGTTACTTTCAAAAAAGTTACTTTGAAAAAAGTTACTTTGAAAAAAGTTACTTTGAAAAAAGTTACTTTCAAAAAAGTTACTTTGAAAAAAGTTACTTTGAAAAAAGTTACTTTCAAAAAAGTTACTTTGAAAAAAGTTACATTCAAAAAAAGTTACTTTGAAAAAAGTTACTTTGAAAAAGTTACATTCAAAAAAAATTACTTTGAAAAAAGTTACTTTGAAAAGTTACTTTCAAATAAGTTACTTTCAAATAAGTTACTTTCAAATAAGTTACTTTGAAAAAAGTTACTTTGAAAAAAGTTACTTTGAAAAAAGTTACTTTGAAAAAAGTTACTTTGAAAAAGTTACTTTCAAAAAAGTTACTTTCAAAAAAGTTACTTTCAAAAAAGTTACTTTCAAAAAACTTACTTTGAAAAAAGTTACTTTGAAAAGTTACTTTGAAAAAAGTTACTTTGAAAAAAGTTACTTTCAAAAAAGTTACTTTCAAAAAAGTTACTTTCAAAAAAGTTACTTTCAAAAAAGTTACTTTGAAAATTGTTACTTTCAAATAAGTTACTTTGAAAATTGTTACTTTCAAAAAAGTTACTTTGAAAAAAGTTACTTTCAAAAAGTTACTTTCAAAAAGTTACTTTCAAAAAAGTTACTTTCAAAAAAGTTACTTTCAAATAAGTTACTTTCAAATAAGTTACTTTCAAATAAGTTACTTTCAAATAAGTTACTTTGAAAAAAGTTACTTTGAAAAAAGTTACTTTGAAAAAAGTTACTTTGAAAAAAGTTACTTTGAAAAAGTTACTTTGAAAAAAGTTACTTTCAAAAAAGTTACTTTGAAAAGTTACTTTGAAAAAAGTTACTTTGAAAAAAGTTACTTTGAAAAAAGTTACTTTGAAAAAAGTTACTTTCAAAAATGTTACTTTGAAAAAAGTTACTTTGAAAATTGTTACTTTCAAATAAGTTACTTTGAAAATTGTTACTTTCAAAAAAGTTACTTTGAAAAAAGTTACTTTGAAAAAAGTTACATTGAAAAAAGTTACTTTCAAAAAAGTTACTTTGAAAAAGTTACATTCAAAAAAAGTTACTTTGAAAAAGTTACTTTGAAAAAAGTTACTTTGAAAAGTTACTTTCAAATAAGTTACTTTCAAATAAGTTACTTTCAAATAAGTTACTTTGAAAAAAGTTACTTTGAAAAAAGTTACTTTGAAAAAAGTTACTTTGAAAAAAGTTACTTTGAAAAAAGTTACTTTGAAAAAGTTAGTTTGAAAAAGTTACTTTGAAAAAAGTTACTTTGAAAAAAGTTACTTTGAAAAAAGTTACTTTGAAAAGAGTTACTTTGAAAAAAGTTACTTTCAAAAAAGTTACTTTGAAAAAAGTTACTTTGAAAAAAGTTACTTTGAAAAAAGTTACTTTCAAAAAAGTTACTTTGAAAATTGTTACTTTCAAAAAAGTTACTTTGAAAATTGTTACTTTCAAAAAAGTTACTTTGAAAATTGTTACTTTCAAAAAAGTTACTTTGAAAAAAGTTACTTTCAAAAAAGTTACTTCCAAAAAAGTTACTTTGAAAAAAGTTACTTTGAAAAAAGTTACTTTGAAAAAAGTTACTTTCAAAAAAGTTACTTTGAAAAAAGTTACTTTGAAAAAAGTTACTTTGAAAAAAGTTACTTTGAAAAAAGTTACTTTGAAAAAAGTTACTTTGAAAAAAGTTACTTTGAAAAAAGTTACTTTGAAAAAAGTTACTTTGAAAAAAGTTACTTTGAAAAAAGTTACTTTGAAAAAAGTTACTTTGAAAAAAGTTACTTTCAAAAAAGTTACTTTCAAAAAAGTTACTTTCAAAAAAGTTACTTTGAAAAAAGTTACTTTCAAAAAAGTTACTTTGAAAAAAGTTACTTTCAAAAAAGTTACTTTGGAAAAAGTTACTTTGGAAAAAGTTACTTTGAAAAAAGTTACTTTCAAAAAAGTTACTTTCAAAAAAGTTACTTTGAAAAAGTTACTTTGAAAAAGTTAGTTTCAAAAAAGTTACTTTGATAAAAGTTACTTTGAAAAAAGTTACTTTCAAAAAAGTTACTTTCAAAAAAGTTACGTTCAAAAAAGTTACTTAGAAAAAAGTTACTTTGAAAAAGTTACTTTGAAAAAAGTTACTTTGAAAAAAGTTACTTTGAAAAGTTACTTTGAAAAGTTACTTTGAAAAAAGTTACTTTAAAAAAGTTACTTTGAAAATTGTTACTTTCAAATAAGTTACTTTGAAAATTGTTACTTTCAAAAAAGTTACTTTGAAAAAAGTTACTTTGAAAATGTTACTTTCAAAAAAGTTACTTTTAAAGAAGTTACTTTGAAAAAAGTTACTTTGAAAAGAGTTACTTTGAAAAAAGTTACTTTCAAAAAAGTTACTTTCAAAAAAGTTACTTTGAAAAGAGTTACTTTGAAAAAAGTTACTTTCAAAAAAGTTACTTTGGAAAAAGTTACTTTCAAATAAGTTACTTTCAAATAAGTTACTTTGAAAAAAGTTACTTTGAAAAGTTGCTTTGAAAAGTTACTTTCAAAAAAGTTACTTTGAAAAAAGTTACTTTGAAAAAAGTTACTTTCAAAAAAGTTACTTTCATCAAAGTTACTTTGAAAAGTTACTTTGAAAAAAGTTACTTTGAAAAAAGTTACTTTGAAAAAAGTTACTTTGAAAAAAGTTACTTTCAAAAAAGTTACTTTGAAAAAAGTTACTTTCAAAAAAGTTACTTTGAAAAAAGTTACTTTGAAAAAAGTTACTTTGAAAAGAGTTACTTTGAAAAAAGTTACTTTCAAAAAAGTTACTTTGAAAAAAGTTACTTTCAAAAAAGTTACTTTGAAAAAAGTCACTTTCAAAAAAGTTACTTTCAAAAAAGTTACTTTGAAAATTGTTACTTTTAAATAAGTTACTTTGAAAATTGTTACTTTCAAATAAGTTACTTTGAAAATTGTTACTTTCAAAAAAGTTACTTTGAAAAAAATTACTTTGAAAAAAGTTACTTCCAGAAAAGTTACTTTGAAAAAAGTTACTTTGAAAAAAGTTACTTTGAAAAAAGTTACTTTCAAAAAAGTTACTTTGAAAAAAGTTACTTTGAAAAAAGTTACTTTGAAAAAGTTACTTTGAAAAAAGTTACTTTCAAAAAAGTTACTTTGAAAAAAGTTACTTTCAAATAAGTTACTTTGAAAATTGTTACTTTGAAAAAAGTTACTTTGAAAAAAGTTACTTTGAAAAAAGTTACTTTCAAAAAAGTTACTTTGAAAAAAGTTACATTCAAAAAAAGTTACTTTGAAAAAAGTTACTTTGAAAAAGTTACATTCAAAAAAAGTTACTTTGAAAAAAGTTACTTTGAAAAGTTACTTTCAAATAAGTTACTTTCAAATAAGTTACTTTCAAATAAGTTACTTTGAAAAAAGTTACTTTGAAAAAAGTTACTTTGAAAAAGTTACTTTGAAAAAAGTTACTTTCAAAAAAGTTACTTTCAAAAAAGTTACTTTCAAAAAACTTACTTTGAAAAAAGTTACTTTGAAAAGTTACTTTGAAAAAAGTTACTTTCAAAAAAGTTACTTTCAAAAAAGTTACTTTGAAAATTGTTACTTTCAAATAAGTTACTTTGAAAATTGTTACTTTCAAAAAAGTTACTTTGAAAAAAGTTACTTTCAAAAAGTTACTTTCAAAAAAGTTACTTTCAAAAAAGTTACTTTGAAAAAAGTTACTTTGAAAAAAGTTACTTTGAAAAAAGTTACTTTCAAAAAAGTTACTTTGAAAAACGTTACTTTGAAAAAAGTTACTTTGAAAAGAGTTACTTTGAAAAAAGTTACTTTCAAAAAAGTTACTTTGGAAAAAGTTACTTTGAAAAAGTTACATTCAAAAAAAGTTACTTTGAAAAAAGTTACTTTGAAAAAAGTTACTTTGAAAAAGTTACATTCAAAAAAAGTTACTTTGAAAAAAGTTACTTTGAAAATTGTTACTTTCAAATAAGTTACTTTGAAAATTGTTACTTTCAAAAAAGTTACTTTCAAAAAAGTTACTTTGAAAAAAGTTACTTTCAAAAAAGTTACTTTCAAAAAAGTTACTTTGAAAAAAGTTACTTTGAAAAAAGTTACTTTCAAAAAAGTTACTTTGAAAAAAGTTACTTTGAAAAAAGTTACTTTGAAAAGAGTTACTTTGAAAAAAGTTACTTTCAAAAAAGTTACTTTGAAAAAAGTTACTTTCAAAAAAGTTACTTTGAAAATTGTTACTTTTAAATAAGTTACTTTGAAAATTGTTACTTTCAAATAAGTTACTTTGAAAATTGTTACTTTCAAAAAAGTTACTTTGAAAAAAGTTACTTTCAAAAAGTTACTTTCAAAAAAGTTACTTTCAAAAAAGTTACTTTGAAAAAAGTTACTTTGAAAAAAGTTACTTTGAAAAAAGTTACTTAGAAAAAAGTTACTTTGAAAAAGTTACTTTCAAAAAAGTTACTTTGAAAAAAGTTACTTTGAAAAAAGTTACTTTGAAAAAAGTTACTTTCAAAAAAGTTACTTTGAAAATTGTTACTTTCAAATAAGTTACTTTGAAAATTGTTACTTTCAAATAAGTTACTTTGAAAATTGTTACTTTCAAAAAAGTTACTTTGAAAAAAGTTACTTTCAAAAAGTTACTTCCAAAAAAGTTACTTTCAAAAAAGTTACTTTCAAAAAAGTTACTTTCAAAAAAGTTACTTTGAAAATTGTTACTTTCAAAAAAGTTACTTTGAAAAGTTACTTTGAAAAAAGTTACTTTGAAAAAAGTTACTTTGAAAAAAGTTACTTTGAAAATTGTTACTTTCAAATAAGTTACTTTGAAAATTGTTACTTTCAAAAAAGTTACTTTGAAAAAAGTTACTTTGAAAAAAGTTACTTTCAAAAAAGTTACTTTGAAAAAGTTACATTCAAAAAAAGTTACTTTGAAAAAGTTACTTTGAAAAAAGTTACTTTGAAAAGTTACTTTCAAATAAGTTACTTTCAAATAAGTTACTTTCAAATAAGTTACTTTGAAAAAAGTTACTTTCAAATAAGTTACTTTGAAAAAAGTTACTTTGAAAAAAGTTACTTTGAAAAAAGTTACTTTGAAAAAAGTTACTTTGAAAAAAGTTACTTTGAAAAGAGTTACTTTGAAAAAAGTTACTTTGAAAAGAGTTACTTTGAAAAAAGTTACTTTCAAAAAAGTTACTTTCAAAAAAGTTACTTTGAAAAAAGTTACTTTGAAAAAAGTTACTTTCAAAAAAGTTACTTTCAAATAAGTTACTTTGAAAATTGTTACTTTCAAAAAAGTTACTTTGAAAAAAGTTACTTTCAAAAAAGTTACTTCCAAAAAAGTTACTTTGAAAAAAGTTACTTTCAAAAAAGTTACTTTGAAAAAAGTTACTTTGAAAAAAGTTACTTTGAAAAAAGTTACTTTGAAAAAAGTTACTTTGAAAAAAGTTACTTTGAAAAAAGTTACTTTAAAAAAGTTACTTTGAAAAAAGTTACTTTCAAAAAAGTTACTTTGAAAAAAGTTACTTTCAAAAAAGTTACTTTGAAAAAAGTTACTTTCAAAAAAGTTACTTTGGAAAAAGTTACTTTGGAAAAAGTTACTTTGAAAAAAGTTACTTTCAAAAAAGTTACTTTCAAAAAAGTTACTTTGAAAAAAGTTACTTTGAAAAAGTTACTTTCAAAAAAGTTACTTTGATAAAAGTTACTTTGATAAAAGTTACTTTGAAAAAAGTTACTTTCAAAAAAGTTACTTTAAAAAAAGTTACGTTCAAAAAAGTTACTTAGAAAAAAGTTACTTTGAAAAAGTTACTTTGAAAAAAGTTACTTTGAAAAGTTACTTTGAAAAGTTACTTTGAAAAAAGTTACTTTAAAAAAAATACTTTCAAAAAAGTTACTTTGAAAATTGTTACTTTCAAAAAAGTTACTTTCAAAAAAGTTACTTTCAAAAAAGTTACTTTGAAAAGAGTTACTTTGAAAAAAGTTACTTTCAAAAAAGTTACTTTGGAAAAAGTTACTTTCAAATAAGTTACTTTCAAATAAGTTACTTTGAAAAAAGTTACTTTGAAAAAAGTTACTTTGAAAAGTTGCTTTGAAAAGTTACTTTCAAAAAAGTTACTTTGAAAAAAGTTACTTTGAAAAAAGTTACTTTCAAAAAAGTTACTTTCATCAAAGTTACTTTGAAAAAAGTTACTTTGAAAAGTTACTTTGAAAAAAGTTACTTTGAAAAAAGTTACTTTGAATAAGTTACTTTGAAAAAAGTTACTTTGAAAAAAGTTACTTTGAAAAAAGTTACTTTGAAAAAAGTTACTTTCAAAAAAGTTACTTTGAAAAAAGTTACTTTCAAAAAAGTTACTTTGAAAAAAGTTACTTTGAAAAAGTTACATTCAAAAAAAGTTACTTTGAAAAAAGTTACTTTGAAAAAAGTTACTTTGAAAAAAGTTACTTTGAAAAAAGTTACTTTGAAAAAAGTTACTTTGAAAAGTTACTTTGAAAAAAGTTACTTTCAAAAAAGTTACATTCAAAAAAGTTACTTTGAAAAAAGTTACTTTGAAAAAAGTTACTTTGAAAAAAGTTACTTTGAAAAAAGTTACTTTGAAAAAAGTTACTTTGAAAAAAGTTACTTCGAAAAAAGTTACTTTGAAAAAAGTTACTTTCAAACAAGTTACTTTCAAAAAAGTTACTTTCAAAAAAGTTACTTTGAAAATTGTTACTTTCAAATAAGTTACTTTGAAAATTGTTACTTTCAAAAAAGTTACTTTCAAAAAAGTTACTTTGAAAAAAGTTACTTTGAAAAAAGTTACTTTGAAAAAAGTTACTTTCAAAAAAGTTACTTTGAAAAAAGTTACTTTCAAAAAAGTTACTTTGAAAATTGTTACTTTCAAATAAGTTACTTTGAAAATTGTTACTTTCAAAAAAGTTACTTTGAAAAAAGTTACTTTCAAAAAGTTACTTTCAAAAAAGTTACTTTGAAAAAAGTTACTTTCAAAAAAGTTACTTTCAAAAAAGTTACTTTGAAAAAAGTTACTTTGAAAAAAGTTACTTTGAAAAAAGTTACTTTGAAAAAAGTTACTTTGAAAAAAGTTACTTTCAAAAAAGTTACTTTCAAAAAAGTTACTTTGAAAAAACTTACTTTGAAAAAAGTTACTTTGAAAAAAGTTACTTTGAAAAAAGTTACTTTGAAAAAAGTTACTTTGAAAAAAGTTACTTTGAAAAAAGTTACTTTGAAAAAAGTTACTTTGAAAAAAGTTACATTGAAAAAAGTTACTTTGAAAAAAGTTACTTTGAAAAAAGTTACTTTGAAAATTGTTACTTTGAAAAAAGTTACTTTGAAAAAAGTTACTTTGAAAAAAGTTACTTTGAAAAAAGTTACTTTGAAAAAAGTTACTTTGAAAAAAGTTACTTTCAAATAAGTTACTTTGAAAAAAGTTACTTTTAAATAAGTTGCTTTGAAAAAAGTTACTTTGAAAAAAGTTCCTTTGAAAAAAGTTACTTTGAAAAAAGTTACTTTGAAAAAAGTTACTTTGAAAAAGTTACTTTGAAAAAAGTTACTTTGAAAAAAGTTACTTTGAAAAAAGTTACTTTGAAAAAAGTTACTTTGAAAAAAGTTACTTTGAAAAAAGTTACTTTGAAAATTGTTACTTTCAAAAAAGTTACTTTGAAAAAAGTTACTTTAAAAAAAGTTACTTTCAAAAAAGTTACTTTGAAAAAAGTTACTTTCAAAAAAGTTACTTTGAAAATTGTTACTTTCAAATAAGTTACTTTGAAAATTGTTACTTTCAAATAAGTTACTTTGAAAATTGTTACTTTCAAAAAAGTTACTTTGAAATATTTACTTTGAAAAAAGTTACTTTGAAAAAAGTTACTTTGGAAAAACTTACTTTGAAAAAGTTACATTAAAAAAAAGTTACTTTGAAAAAGTTACTTTGAAAAAAGTTACTTTGAAAAAAGTTTTTTTGAAAAGAGTTACTTTCAAAAAAGTTACTTTCAAAAAAGTTACTTTGAAAAAAGTTTTTTTGAAAAGAGTTACTTTCAAAAAAGTTACTTTCAAAAAAGTTACTTTGAAAAAAGTTACATTCAAAAAAGTTACTTTCAAAAAAGTTACTTTCAAAAAAGTTACTTTGAAAATTGTTACTTTGAAAATTGTTACTTTCAAAAAAGTTACTTTGAAAAAAGTTACTTTCAAAAAGTTACTTTCAAAAAAGTTACTTCCAAAAAAGTTACTTTGAAAAAAGTTACTTTGAAAAAAGTTACTTTCAAATAAGTTACTTTCAAATAAGTTACTTTGAAAAAAGTTACTTTGAAAAAAGTTACTTTGAAAAAAGTTACTTTCAAAAAAGTTACTTTGAAAAAGTTACTTTGATAAAGTTACTTTGAAAAAAGTTACTTTGAAAAAAGTTACTTTGAAAAAAGTTACTTTGAAAAAAGTTACTTTGAAAAAAGTTACTTTGAAAAAAGTTACTTTGAAAAAAGTTACTTTCAAAAAAGTTACTTTCAAAAAAGTTACTTTCAAAAAAGTTACTTTCAAAAAAGTTACTTTCAAAAAAGTTACTTTCAAAAAAGTTACTTTAAAAAAGTTACATTCAAAAAAAGTTACTTTGGAAAAAGTTACTTTGAAAAGTTACTTTGAAAAAAGTTACTTTGAAAAAAGTTACTTTGAAAAAGTTACTTTGAATAAGTTACTTTGAAAAAAGTTACTTTGAAAAAAGTTACTTTGAAAAAAGTTACTTTGAAAAAAGTTACTTTGAAAAAAGTTACTTTGAAAAAAGTTATTTTGAAAAAAGTTACTTTGAAAAAACTTACTTTCAAAAAAGTTACTTTCAAAAAAGTTACTTTCAAAAAAGTTACTTTCAAAAAAGTTACTTTGAAAAAAGTTACTTTGAAAAGTTACTTTGAAAAAAGTTACTTTGAAAAAAGTTACTTTCAAAAAAGTTACTTTGAAAAAAGTTACTTTGAAAAAAGTTACTTTGAAAAGAGTTACTTTGAAAAGAGTTACTTTGAAAAAAGTTACTTTCAAAAAAGTTACTTTGAAAAAGGTTACTTTGAAAAAGGTTACTTTGAAAAAAGTTACTTTCAAACAAGTTACTTTCAAAAAAGTTACTTTCAAAAAAGTTACTTTCAAAAAAGTTACTTTGAAAATTGTAACTTTCAAATAAGTTACTTTGAAAATTGTTACTTTCAAAAAAGTTACTTTGAAAAAAGTTACTTTGAAAAAAGTTACTTTCAAAAAAGTTACTTTGAAAAAAGTTACTTTGAAAAAAGTTACTTTGAAAAAAGTTACTTTGAAAAGAGTTACTTTGAAAAGAGTTACTTTCAAAAAAGTTACTTTCAAAAAAGATACTTTCAAAAAAGTTACTTTGAAAAAAGTTACTTTCAAATAAGTTACTTTGAAAATTGTTACTTTCAAAAAAGTTACTTTGAAAAAAGTTACTTTCAAAAAGTTACTTTCAAAAAAGTTACTTTCAAAAAAGTTACTTTCAAAAAAGTTACTTTCAAATAAGTTACTTTCAAATAAGTTACTTTGAAAAAAGTTACATTCAAAATACTTACTTTGAAAAAAGTTACTTTGAAAAAAGTTACTTTGAAAAAAGTTACTTTCAAAAAAGTTACTTTGAAAAAAGTTACTTTGAAAAAGTTACTTTGAAAAAAGTTACTTTGAAAAAAGTTACTTTGAAAAAAGTTACTTTGAAAAAAGTTACTTTCAAATAAGTTACTTTGAAAAAAGTTACTTTCAAATAAGTTACTTTGAAAATTGTTACTTTCAAAAAAGTTACTTTGAAAAAAGTTACTTTGAAAAAAGTTACTTTGAAAAAAGTTACTTTCAAAAAAGTTACTTTGAAAAAAGTTACTTTCAAAAAAGTTACTTTCAAAAAAGTTACTTTGAAAATTGTTAATTTCAAATAAGTTACTTTGAAAATTGTTACTTTCAAAAAAGTTACTTTGAAAATTGTTACTTTCAAAAAAGTTACTTTGAAGATTGTTACTTTGAAAAAAGTTACTTTGAAAAGAGTTACTTTGAAAAAAGTTACTTTCAAAAAAGTTACTTTGAAAAAAGTTACTTTGAAAAAAGTTACTTTCAAAAAAGTTACTTTGAAAATTGTTACTTTCAAATAAGTTACTTTGAAAATTGTTACTTTCAAATAAGTTACTTTGAAAATTGTTACTTTCAAAAAAGTTACTTTGAAAAAAGTTACTTTCAAAAAGTTACTTCCAAAAAAGTTACTTTCAAAAAAGTTACTTTCAAAAAAGTTACTTTCAAAAAATTTACTTTGAAAATTGTTATTTTCAGAAAAGTTACTTTGAAAAGTTACTTTGAAAAAAGTTACTTTGAAAAAAGTTACTTTGAAAAAAGTTACTTTGAAAAAAGTTACTTTGAAAATTGTTACTTTCAAATAAGTTACTTTGAAAATTGTTACTTTCAAAAAAGTTACTTTGAAAAAAGTTACTTTGAAAAAAGTTACTTTGAAAAAAGTTACTTTCAAAAAAGTTACTTTGAAAAAGTTACATTCAAAAAAAGTTACTTTGAAAAAGTTACTTTGAAAAAAGTTACTTTGAAAAGTTACTTTCAAATAAGTTACTTTCAAATAAGTTACTTTCAAATAAGTTACTTTGAAAAAAGTTACTTTCAAATAAGTTACTTTGAAAAAAGTTACTTTGAAAAAAGTTACTTTGAAAAAAGTTACTTTGAAAAAAGTTACTTTGAAAAAAGTTACTTTGAAAAGAGTTACTTTGAAAAAAGTTACTTTGAAAAGAGTTACTTTGAAAAAAGTTACTTTCAAAAAAGTTACTTTCAAAAAAGTTACTTTCAAAAAAGTTACTTTGAAAAAAGTTACTTTCAAAAAAGTTACTTTCAAAAAAGTTACTTTCAAATAAGTTACTTTGAAAATTGTTACTTTCAAAAAAGTTACTTTGAAAAAAGTTACTTTCAAAAAAGTTACTTCCAAAAAAGTTACTTTGAAAAAAGTTACTTTCAAAAAAGTTACTTTGAAAAAAGTTACTTTGAAAAAAGTTACTTTGAAAAAAGTTACTTTGAAAAAAGTTACTTTAAAAAAGTTACTTTGAAAAAAGTTACTTTCAAAAAAGTTACTTTGAAAAAAGTTACTTTCAAAAAAGTTACTTTGAAAAAAGTTACTTTGGAAAAAGTTACTTTGAAAAAAGTTACTTTCAAAAAAGTTACTTTCAAAAAAGTTACTTTGAAAAAAGTTACTTTGAAAAAGTTACTTTGAAAAAGTTACTTTCAAAAAAGTTACTTTGATAAAAGTTACTTTGATAAAAGTTACTTTGAAAAAAGTTACTTTCAAAAAAGTTACTTTCAAAAAAGTTACGTTCAAAAAAGTTACTTAGAAAAAAGTTACTTTGAAAAAGTTACTTTGAAAAAAGTTACTTTGAAAAAAGTTACTTTGAAAAGTTACTTTGAAAAGTTACTTTGAAAAAAGTTACTTTAAAAAAGTTACTTTCAAAAAAGTTACTTTGAAAATTGTTACTTTCAAAAAAGTTACTTTCAAAAAAGTTACTTTGAAAAGAGTTACTTTGAAAAAAGTTACTTTCAAAAAAGTTACTTTGGAAAAAGTTACTTTCAAATAAGTTACTTTCAAATAAGTTACTTTGAAAAAAGTTACTTTGAAAAAAGTTACTTTGAAAAGTTGCTTTGAAAAGTTACTTTGAAAAAAGTTACTTTGAAAAAAGTTACTTTCAAAAAAGTTACTTTCATCAAAGTTACTTTGAAAAGTTACTTTGAAAAAAGTTACTTTGAAAAAAGTTACTTTGAATAAGTTACTTTGAAAAAAGTTACTTTGAAAAAAGTTACTTTGAAAAAAGTTACTTTCAAAAAAGTTACTTTGAAAAAAGTTACTTTGAAAAAAGTTACTTTGAAAAGAGTTACTTTGAAAAAAGTTACTTTCAAAAAAGTTACTTTGAAAAAAGTTACTTTGAAAAAAGTCACTTTCAAAAAAGTTACTTTCAAAAAAGTTACTTTGAAAATTGTTACTTTTAAATAAGTTACTTTGAAAATTGTTACTTTCAAATAAGTTACTTTGAAAATTGTTACTTTCAAAAAAGTTACTTTGAAAAAAATTACTTTCAAAAAAGTTACTCCCAGAAAAGTTACTTTGAAAAAAGTTACTTTGAAAAAAGTTACTTTGAAAAAAGTTACTTTCAAAAAAGTTACTTTGAAAAAAGTTACTTTGAAAAGTTACTTTGAAAAAAGTTACTTTGAAAAAAGTTACTTTGAAAAAAGTTACTTTCAAAAAAGTTACTTTCAAAAAAGTTACTTTCAAAAAAGTTACTTTGAAAATTGTTACTTTCAAATAAGTTACTTTGAAAATTGTTACTTTCAAAAAAGTTACTTTGAAAAAAGTTACTTTCAAAAAGTTACTTTCAAAAAAGTTACTTTCAAAAAAGTTACTTTCAAATAAGTTACTTTCAAATAAGTTACTTTCAAATAAGTTACTTTCAAATAAGTTACTTTGAAAAAAGTTACTTTGAAAAAAGTTACTTTGAAAAAAGTTACTTTGAAAAAAGTTACTTTGAAAAAGTTACTTTGAAAAAAGTTACTTTCAAAAAAGTTACTTTGAAAAGTTACTTTGAAAAAAGTTACTTTGAAAAAAGTTACTTTGAAAAAAGTTACTTTGAAAAAAGTTACTTTCAAAAATGTTACTTTGAAAAAAGTTACTTTGAAAATTGTTACTTTCAAATAAGTTACTTTGAAAATTGTTACTTTCAAAAAAGTTACTTTGAAAAAAGTTACTTTGAAAAAAGTTACATTGAAAAAAGTTACTTTCAAAAAAGTTACTTTGAAAAAGTTACATTCAAAAAAAGTTACTTTGAAAAAGTTACTTTGAAAAAAGTTACTTTGAAAAGTTACTTTCAAATAAGTTACTTTGAAAAAAGTTACTTTGAAAAAAGTTACTTTGAAAAAAGTTACTTTGAAAAAAGTTACTTTGAAAAAGTTAGTTTGAAAAAGTTACTTTGAAAAAAGTTACTTTGAAAAAAGTTACTTTGAAAAAAGTTACTTTGAAAAGAGTTACTTTGAAAAAAGTTACTTTCAAAAAAGTTACTTTGAAAAAAGTTACTTTGAAAAAAGTTACTTTGAAAAAAGTTACTTTCAAAAAAGTTACTTTGAAAATTGTTACTTTCTAAAAAGTTACTTTGAAAATTGTTACTTTCAAAAAAGTTACTTTGAAAATTGTTACTTTCAAAAAAGTTACTTTGAAAAAAGTTACTTTCAAAAAAGTTACTTCCAAAAAAGTTACTTTGAAAAAAGTTACTTTGAAAAAAGTTACTTTGAAAAAAGTTACTTTCAAAAAAGTTACTTTGAAAAAAGTTACTTTGAAAAAAGTTACTTTGAAAAAAGTTACTTTGAAAAAAGTTACTTTGAAAAAAGTTACTTTGAAAAAAGTTACTTTGAAAAAAGTTACTTTGAAAAAAGTTACTTTGAAAAAAGTTACTTTGAAAAAAGTTACTTTGAAAAAAGTTACTTTCAAAAAAGTTACTTTCAAAAAAGTTACTTTCAAAAAAGTTACTTTCAAAAAAGTTACTTTGAAAAAAGTTACTTTCAAAAAAGTTACTTTGAAAAAAGTTACTTTCAAAAAAGTTACTTTGGAAAAAGTTACTTTGGAAAAAGTTACTTTGAAAAAAGTTACTTTCAAAAAAGTTACTTTCAAAAAAGTTACTTTGAAAAAGTTACTTTGAAAAAGTTACTTTGAAAAAGTTACTTTCAAAAAAGTTACTTTGATAAAAGTTACTTTGATAAAAGTTACTTTGAAAAAAGTTACTTTCAAAAAAGTTACTTTCAAAAAAGTTACTTTCAAAAAAGTTACGTTCAAAAAAGTTACTTAGAAAAAAGTTACTTTGAAAAAGTTACTTTGAAAAAAGTTACTTTGAAAAAAGTTACTTTGAAAAGTTACTTTGAAAAGTTACTTTGAAAAAAGTTACTTTAAAAAAGTTACTTTCAAAAAAGTTACTTTGAAAATTGTTACTTTCAAATAAGTTACTTTGAAAATTGTTACTTTCAAAAAAGTTACTTTGAAAAAAGTTACTTTGAAAATGTTACTTTCAAAAAAGTTACTTTTAAAGAAGTTACTTTGAAAAAAGTTACTTTGAAAAGAGTTACTTTGAAAAAAGTTACTTTCAAAAAAGTTACTTTGAAAAGAGTTACTTTGAAAAAAGTTACTTTCAAAAAAGTTACTTTGGAAAAAGTTACTTTCAAATAAGTTACTTTCAAATAAGTTACTTTGAAAAAAGTTACTTTGAAAAAAGTTACTTTGAAAAGTTGCTTTGAAAAGTTACTTTCAAAAAAGTTACTTTGAAAAAAGTTACTTTGAAAAAAGTTACTTTCAAAAAAGTTACTTTGAAAAAAGTTACTTTCAAAAAAGTTACTTTCATCAAAGTTACTTTGAAAAGTTACTTTGAAAAAAGTTACTTTGAAAAGTTACTTTGAAAAAAGTTACTTTGAAAAAAGTTACTTTGAAAAGTTACTTTGAAAAAAGTTACTTTGAAAAAAGTTACTTTGAATAAGTTACTTTGAAAAAAGTTACTTTGAAAAAAGTTACTTTGAAAAAAGTTACTTTCAAAAAAGTTACTTTGAAAAAAGTTACTTTGAAAAAAGTTACTTTGAAAAGAGTTACTTTGAAAAAAGTTACTTTCAAAAAAGTTACTTTGAAAAAAGTTACTTTCAAAAAAGTTACTTTGAAAAAAGTCACTTTCAAAAAAGTTACTTTCAAAAAAGTTACTTTGAAAATTGTTACTTTTAAATAAGTTACTTTGAAAATTGTTACTTTCAAATAAGTTACTTTGAAAATTGTTACTTTCAAAAAAGTTACTTTGAAAAAAATTACTTTGAAAAAAGTTACTTCCAGAAAAGTTACTTTGAAAAAAGTTACTTTGAAAAAAGTTACTTTGAAAAAAGTTACTTTCAAAAAAGTTACTTTGAAAAAAGTTACTTTGAAAAAAGTTACTTTGAAAAAGTTACTTTGAAAAAAGTTACTTTCAAAAAAGTTACTTTGAAAAAAGTTACTTTCAAATAAGTTACTTTGAAAATTGTTACTTTGAAAAAAGTTACTTTGAAAAAAGTTACTTTCAAAAAAGTTACTTTGAAAAAAGTTACATTCAAAAAAAGTTACTTTGAAAAAAGTTACTTTGAAAAAGTTACATTCAAAAAAAGTTACTTTGAAAAAAGTTACTTTGAAAAGTTACTTTCAAATAAGTTACTTTCAAATAAGTTACTTTGAAAAAAGTTACTTTGAAAAAAGTTACTTTGAAAAAAGTTACTTTGAAAAAGTTACTTTGAAAAAAGTTACTTTCAAAAAAGTTACTTTCAAAAAACTTACTTTGAAAAAAGTTACTTTGAAAAGTTACTTTGAAAAAAGTTACTTTGAAAAAAGTTACTTTGAAAAAAGTTACTTTCAAAAAAGTTACTTTCAAAAAAGTTACTTTGAAAATTGTTACTTTCAAATAAGTTACTTTGAAAATTGTTACTTTCAAAAAAGTTACTTTGAAAAAAGTTACTTTCAAAAAGTTACTTTCAAAAAAGTTACTTTCAAAAAAGTTACTTTGAAAAAAGTTACTTTGAAAAAAGTTACTTTCAAAAAAGTTACTTTGAAAAACGTTACTTTGAAAAAAGTTACTTTGAAAAGAGTTACTTTGAAAAAAGTTACTTTCAAAAAAGTTACTTTGGAAAAAGTTACTTTGAAAAAGTTACATTCAAAAAAAGTTACTTTGAAAAAAGTTACTTTGAAAAAAGTTACTTTGAAAAAGTTACATTCAAAAAAAGTTACTTTGAAAAAAGTTACTTTGAAAATTGTTACTTTCAAATAAGTTACTTTGAAAATTGTTACTTTCAAAAAAGTTACTTTCAAAAAAGTTACTTTCAAAAAAGTTACTTTGAAAAAAGTTACTTTCAAAAAAGTTACTTTCAAAAAAGTTACTTTGAAAAAAGTTACTTTGAAAAAAGTTACTTTCAAAAAAGTTACTTTGAAAAAAGTTACTTTGAAAAAAGTTACTTTGAAAAGAGTTACTTTGAAAAAAGTTACTTTCAAAAAAGTTACTTTGAAAAAAGTTACTTTCAAAAAAGTTACTTTGAAAATTGTTACTTTTAAATAAGTTACTTTGAAAATTGTTACTTTCAAATAAGTTACTTTGAAAATTGTTACTTTCAAAAAAGTTACTTTGAAAAAAGTTACTTTCAAAAAGTTACTTTCAAAAAAGTTACTTTCAAAAAAGTTACTTTGAAAAAAGTTACTTTGAAAAAAGTTACTTTGAAAAAAGTTACTTAGAAAAAAGTTACTTTGAAAAAGTTACTTTGAAAAAAGTTACTTTGAAAAAAGTTACTTTGAAAAAAGTTACTTTGAAAAAAGTTACTTTGAAAAAAGTTACTTTCAAAAAAGTTACTTTCAAACAAGTTACTTTGAAAAAAGTTACTTTGAAAAAAGTTACTTTCAAAAAAGTTACTTTGAAAATTGTTACTTTCAAATAAGTTACTTTGAAAATTGTTACTTTGAAAAAAGTTACTTTGAAAAAAGTTACTTTCAAAAAAGTTACTTTCAAAAAAGTTACTTTCAAAAAAGTTACTTTGAAAAAAGTTACTTTCAAAAAAGTTACTTTCAAACAAGTTACTTTGAAAAAAGTTACTTTGAAAAAAGTTACTTTGAAAAAAGTTACTTTGAAAAAAGTTACTTTGAAAAAAGTTACTTTCAAAAAAGTTACTTTGAAAATTGTTACTTTCAAATAAGTTACTTTCAAATAAGTTACTTTGAAAATTGTTACTTTGAAAAAAGTTACTTTGAAAAAAGTTACTTTCAAAAAAGTTACTTTGAAAAAAGTTACTTTCAAAAAAGTTACTTTTAAAAAAGTTACTTTGAAAAAAGTTACTTTGAAAAAAGTTACTTTGAAAAAAGTTACTTTGAAAAAAGTTACTTTGAAAAGAGTTACTTTGAAAAAAGTTACTTTGAAAAGAGTTACTTTGAAAAAAGTTACTTTGAAAAAAGTTACTTTGAAAAAAGTTACTTTGAAAAAAGTTACTTTGAAAAAAGTTACTTTGAAAAAAGTTACTTTCAAAAAAGTTACTTTCAAAAAAGTTACTTTCAAAAAAGTTACTTTCAAAAAAGTTACTTTCAAATAAGTTACTTTCAAATAAGTTACTTTGAAAATTGTTACTTTGAAAATTGTTACTTTCAAAAAAGTTACTTTGAAAAAAGTTACTTTCAAAAAGTTACTTTCAAAAAAGTTACTTCGAAAAAAGTTACTTCCAAAAAAGTTACTTTGAAAAAAGTTACTTTGAAAAAAGTTACTTTCAAAAAAGTTACTTTGAAAAAAGTTACTTTGAAAAAAGTTACTTTGAAAAAAGTTACTTTCAAAAAAGTTACTTTGAAAAAAGTTACTTTCAAAAAAGTTACTTTCAAAAAAGTTACTTTGAAAATTGTTACTTTTAAATAAGTTACTTTGAAAATTGTTACTTTCAAATAAGTTACTTTGAAAATTGTTACTTTCAAAAAAGTTACTTTGAAAAAAGTTACTTTCAAAAAAGTTACTTCCAAAAAAGTTACTTTGAAAAAAGTTACTTTGAAAAGTTACTTTGAAAAGTTACTTTGAAAAGTTACTTTGAAAAAAGTTACTTTGAAAAAAGTTACTTTCAAAAACGTTACTTTGAAAAAAGTTACTTTGAAAAAGTTACTTTCAAAAAAGTTACTTTCAAAAAAGTTACTTTGAAAAAAGTTACATTCAATAAAGTTACTTTGAAAATTGTTACTTTCAAATAAGTTACTTTGAAAATTGTTACTTTCAAAAAAGTTACTTTGAAAAAAGTTACTTTCAAAAAAGTTACTTTGAAAAAAGTTACTTTCAAAAAAGTTACTTTGAAAAAAGTTACTTTCAAAAAAGTTACATTCAAAAAAAGTTACTTTGAAAAAGTTACATTCAAAAAAAGTTACTTTGAAAAAGTTACTTTGAAAAAAGTTACTTTGAAAAGTTACTTTCAAATAAGTTACTTTCAAATAAGTTACTTCGAAAAAAGTTACTTCGAAAAAAGTTACTTTGAAAAAAGTTACTTTGAAAAAAGTTACTTTGAAAAAAGTTACTTTGAAAAAGTTACTTTGAAAAAAGTTACTTTGAAAAAAGTTACTTTGTAAAAGTTACTTTGGAAAAAGTTACTTTGAAAAGTTACATTAAAAAAAAGTTACTTTGAAAAAAGTTACTTTGAAAAAAGTTACTTTGAAAAAGTTACTTTGAAAAAAGTTACTTTCAAAAAAGTTACTTTGAAAATTGTTACTTTCAAATAAGTTACTTTGAAAATTGTTACTTTCAAAAAAGTTACTTTCAAAAAAGTTACTTTCAAAAAAGTTACTTTCAAAAAAGTTACTTTCAAAAAAGTTACTTTGAAAAAAGTTACTTTGAAAAGAGTTACTTTGAAAAGAGTTACTTTGAAAAGAGTTACTTTGAAAAAAGTTACTTTCAAAAAAGTTACTTTGGAAAAAGTTACTATGAAAAAGTTACATTCAAAAAAGTTACTTTGAAAAAAGTTACTTTCAAAAAAGTTACTTTCAAAAAAGTTACTTTGATAAAAGTTACTTTCAAAAAAGTTACTTTGAAAATTGTTACTTTCAAATAAGTTACTTTGAAAATTGTTACTTTGAAAAAAGTTACTTTGAAAAAAGTTACTTTCAAAAAAGTTACTTTGAAAAAAGTTACTTTCAAAAAAGTTACTTTGAAAATTGTTACTTTCAAATAAGTTACTTTGAAAATTGTTACTTTCAAATAAGTTACTTTGAAAATTGTTACTTTCAAAAAAGTTAGTTTCAAAAAAGTTACTTTGAAAAAAGTTACTTTGAAAAAAGTTACTTTGGAAAAAGTTACTTTGAAAAAGTTACATTCAAAAAAAGTTACTTTGAAAAAAGTTACTTTGAAAAAGTTACTTTGAAAAAAGTTACTTTGAAAAGTTACTTTCAAATAAGTTACTTTGAAAAAGTTACTTTGAAAAAAGTTACTTACAAATAAGTTACTTTGAAAAAGTTACTTTGAAAAAAGTTACTTTGAAAAAAGTTACTTTGAAAAAAGTTACTTTGAAAAGAGTTACTTTGAAAAAAGTTACTTTCAAAAAAGTTACTTTGAAAAAAGTTACTTTCAAAAAAGTTACTTTGAAAAAAGTTACTTTCAAAAAAGTTACTTTGAAAATTGTTACTTTTAAATAAGTTACTTTGAAAATTGTTACTTTCAAATAAGTTACTTTGAAAATTGTTACTTTCAAAAAAGTTACTTTGAAAAAAGTTACTTTCAAAAAGTTACTTTCAAAAAAGTTACTTCCAAAAAAGTTACTTTGAAAAAAGTTACTTTGAAAAAAGTTACTTTGAAAAAAGTTACTTTCAAATAAGTTACTTTCAAATAAGTTACTTTGAAAAAAGTTACTTTGAAAAAAGTTACTTTCAAAAAAGTTACTTTGAAAAAGTTACTTTGAAAAAAGTAACTTTGAAAATTGTTACTTTCAAAAAAGTTGCTTTGAAAAAAGTTACTTTCAAAAAAGTTACTTTCAAAAAAGTTACTTTGAAAAAAGTTACTTTGAAAAGAGTTACTTTGAAAAAAGTTACTTTCAAAAAAGTTACTTTCAAAAAAGTTACTTTGAAAAAAGTTACTTTGAAAAAAGTTACTTTCAAAAAAGTTACTTTGAAAAAAGTTACTTTGAAAAGTTACTTTGAAAAAAGTTACTTTGAAAAAAGTTACTTTGAAAAAAGTTACTTTCAAAAAAGTTACTTTGAAAATTGTTACTTTCAAATAAGTTACTTTGAAAATTGTTACTTTCAAAAAAGTTACTTTGAAAAAAGTTACTTTGAAAAAAGTTACTTTCAAAAAGTTACTTTCAAAAAAGTTACTTTCAAAAAAGTTACTTTGAAAAAAGTTACTTTGAAAAAAGTTACTTTGAAAAAAGTTACTTTGAAAAGAGTTACTTTGAAAAAAGTTACTTTAAAAAAAGTTACTTTGAAAATTGTTACTTTCAAATAAGATACTTTGAAAATTGTTACTTTGAAAAAAGTTACTTTGAAAAGTTACTTTGAAAAAAGTTACTTTCAAAAAAGTTACTTTGTAAAAGTTACTTTGGAAAAAGTTACTTTGAAAAGTTACATTAAAAAAAAGTTACTTTGAAAAAAGTTACTTTGAAAAAAGTTACTTTGAAAAAGTTACTTTGAAAAAAGTTACTTTCAAAAAAGTTACTTTGAAAATTGTTACTTTCAAATAAGTTACTTTGAAAATTGTTACTTTCAAAAAAGTTACTTTCAAAAAAGTTACTTTCAAAAAAGTTACTTTCAAAAAAGTTACTTTCAAAAAAGTTACTTTCAAAAAAGTTACTTTCAAAAAAGTTACTTTGAAAAAAGTTACTTTGAAAAGAGTTACTTTGAAAAGAGTTACTTTGAAAAGAGTTACTTTGAAAAAAGTTACATTCAAAAAAGTTACTTTGGAAAAAGTTACTATGAAAAAGTTACATTCAAAAAAGTTACTTTGAAAAAAGTTACTTTCAAAAAAGTTACTTTCAAAAAAGTTACTTTGATAAAAGTTACTTTCAAAAAAGTTACTTTGAAAATTGTTACTTTCAAATAAGTTACTTTGAAAATTGTTACTTTGAAAAAAGTTACTTTGAAAACAGTTACTTTCAAAAAAGTTACTTTGATAAAAGTTACTTTGAAAAAAGTTACTTTCAAAAAAGTTACTTTGAAAATTGTTACTTTCAAATAAGTTACTTTGAAAATTGTTACTTTCAAATAAGTTACTTTGAAAATTGTTACTTTCAAAAAAGTTAGTTTCAAAAAAGTTACTTTGAAAAAAGTTACTTTGAAAAAAGTTACTTTGGAAAAAGTTACTTTGAAAAAGTTACATTCAAAAAAAGTTACTTTGAAAAAAGTTACTTTGAAAAAGTTACTTTGAAAAAAGTTACTTTGAAAAGTTACTTTCAAATAAGTTACTTTGAAAAAGTTACTTTGAAAAAAGTTACTTACAAATAAGTTACTTTGAAAAAGTTACTTTGAAAAAAGTTACTTTCAAAAAAGTTACTTTGAAAAAAGTTACTTTGAAAAAAGTTACTTTGAAAAGAGTTACTTTGAAAAAAGTTACTTTCAAAAAAGTTACTTTGAAAAAAGTTACTTTCAAAAAAGTTACTTTGAAAAAAGTTACTTTCAAAAAAGTTACTTTGAAAATTGTTACTTTTAAATAAGTTACTTTGAAAATTGTTACTTTCAAATAAGTTACTTTGAAAATTGTTACTTTCAAAAAAGTTACTTTGAAAAAAGTTACTTTCAAAAAGTTACTTTCAAAAAAGTTACTTCCAAAAAAGTTACTTTGAAAAAAGTTACTTTGAAAAAAGTTACTTTGAAAAAAGTTACTTTGAAAAAAGTTACTTTCAAATAAGTTACTTTCAAATAAGTTACTTTGAAAAAAGTTACTTTGAAAAAAGTTACTTTCAAAAAAGTTACTTTGAAAAAAGTAACTTTGAAAATTGTTACTTTCAAAAAAGTTGCTTTGAAAAAAGTTACTTTCAAAAAAGTTACTTTCAAAAAAGTTACTTTGAAAAAAGTTACTTTGAAAAGAGTTACTTTGAAAAAAGTTACTTTCAAAAAAGTTACTTTCAAAAAAGTTACTTTGAAAAAAGTTACTTTGAAAAAAGTTACTTTCAAAAAAGTTACTTTGAAAAAAGTTACTTTGAAAAGTTACTTTGAAAAAAGTTACTTTGAAAAAAGTTACTTTGAAAAAAGTTACTTTCAAAAAAGTTACTTTGAAAATTGTTACTTTCAAATAAGTTACTTTGAAAATTGTTACTTTCAAAAAAGTTACTTTGAAAAAAGTTACTTTGAAAAAAGTTACTTTCAAAAAGTTACTTTCAAAAAAGTTACTTTCAAAAAAGTTACTTTGAAAAAAGTTACTTTGAAAAAAGTTACTTTGAAAAAAGTTACTTTGAAAAGAGTTACTTTGAAAAAAGTTACTTTCAAAAAAGTTACTTTGGAAAAAGTTACTTTGAAAAAGTTACATTCAAAAAAAGTTACTTTGAAAAAAGTTACTTTGAAAACTTATTTTCAAATAAGTTACTTTGAAAAAAGTTACTTTGAAAAGTTACTTTCAAAAAAGTTACTTTGATAAAAGTTACTTTAAAAAAAGTTACTTTGAAAATTGTTACTTTCAAATAAGATACTTTGAAAATTGTTACTTTGAAAAAAGTTACTTTGAAAAGTTACTTTGAAAAAAGTTACTTTCAAAAAAGTTACTTTGATAAAAGTTGCTTTGAAAAAAGTTACTTTGAAAAAAGTTACTTTGAAAATTGTTACTTTCAAATAAATTACTTTGAAAATTGTTACTTTCAAAAAAGTTACTTTGAAAGTTGTTACTTTCAAATAAGTAACTTGAAAATTGTTACTTTCAAAAAAGTTACTTTGAAAAAAGTTACTTTGAAAAAAGTTACTTTGAAAAAAGTTACTTTGAAAAAAGTTACATTCAAAAAAGTTACTTTGAAAAGTTACTTTGAAAAAAGTTACTTTCAAAAAAGTTACTTTGAAAAAAGTTACTTTGAAAAGAGTTACTTTGAAAAGAGTTACTTTGAAAAAAGTTACTTTCAAAAAAGTTACTTTGGAAAAAGTTACTTTGGAAAAAGTTACTTTGGAAAAAGTTACTTTGAAAAAGTTACATTCAAAAAAAGTTACTTTGAAAAAAGTTACTTTGAAAAGTTACTTTGAAAAGTTACTTTCAAATAAGTTACTTTGAAAAAAGTTACTTTGAAAAAAGTTACTTTCAAAAAAGTTACTTTGATAAAAGTTACTTTCAAAAAAGTTACTTTGAAAATTGCTACTTTCAAATAAGTTACTTTGAAAATTGTTACTTTCAAATAAGTTACTTTGAAAATTGTTACTTTCAAATAAGTTACTTTGAAAATTGTTACTTTGAAAAAAGTTACTTTGAAAATTGTTACTTTGAAAAAAGTTACTTTCAAAAAAGTTACTTTGAAAATTGTTACTTTCAAATAAGTTACTTTGAAAATTGTTACTTTCAAATAAGTTACTTTTAAAATTGTTACTTTCAAAAAAGTTACTTTGAAAATTGTTACTTTCAAATAAGTTACTTTGAAAATTGTTACTTTCAAAAAAGTTACTTTGAAAAAAGTTACTTTGAAAAAAGTTACTTTGAAAAAAGTTACTTTGAAAAAAGTTACTTTGAAAAAAGTTACTTTCATAAAAGTTACTTTCAAAAGAGTTACTTTCAAAAAAGTTACGTTCAAAAAAGTTACTTTGAAAAAAGTTACTTTGAAAAAAGTTACTTTCAAAAAAGTTACTTTCAAACAAGTTACTTTCAAACAAGTTACTTTCAAACAAGTTACTTTGATAAAAGTTACTTTGATAAGTTACTTTGAAAAAAGTTACTTTGAAAAAAGTTACTTTCAAAAAGTTACTTTGAAAAAAGTTACATTGAAAAAAGTTACTTTGAAAAAAGTTACTTTCAAAAAAGTTACTTTCAAAAAAGTTACTTTCAAAAAAGTTACTTTCAAAAAAGTTACTTTCAAAAAAGTTACTTTCAAAAAAGTTACTTTCAAAAAAGTTACTTTGAAAATTGTTACTTTCAAATAAGTTACTTTGAAAATTGTTACTTTGAAAAAAGTTACTTTGAAAAAAGTTACTTTCAAAAAAGTTACTTTGAAAAAAGTTAATTTCTAAAAAGTTACTTTCAAAAAAGTTACTTTCAAAAAAGTTACTTTCAAAAAAGTTACTTTGAAAAAAGTTACTTTGGAAAAGTTACTTTGAAAAAGTTACATTCAAAAAAAGTTACTTTGGAAAAAGTTACTTTCAAGAAAGTCACTTTGGAAAAATTTACTTTGAAAAAAGTTACTTTGCAAAGAGTTACTTTCGAAAAAGTTACTTTCGAAAAAGTTACTTTGTAAAAAGTTACATTGGAAAAAGTTACATTGGAAAAAAATACATTGAAAAAAGTTACTTTCAAAAAAGTAACTTTGAAAAAAGTTACTTAGAAAAGAGTTACTTTGAAAAAAGTTACTTTCAAAAAAGTTACTTTGGAAAAGTTACTTTGAAAAAGTTACATTCAAAAAAAGTTACTTTGGAAAAAGTTACTTTGAAAAAAGTCACTTTGGAAAAAGTTACTTTCGAAAAAGTTACTTTGGAAAAAGTTACTTTCGAAAAAGTTACTTTGGAAAAAGTTACTTTCGAAAAAGTTACATTCCAAAAAAGTTACTTTGGAAATAGTTACTTTGAAAAAAGTTACTTTGAAAAAAGTTACTTTGAAAAAGTTACTTTGAAAAAAGTTACTTTGAAAAGTTACTTTCAAATAAGTTACTTTGAAAAAAGTAACTTTCAAAAAAGTTACTTTCAAAAAAGTTACTTTGATAAAAGTTACTTTCAAAAAAGTTACTTTGATAAAAGTTACTTTCAAAAAAGTTACTTTCAAAAAAGTTACTTTGAAAATTGTTACTTTCAAATAAGTTACTTTGAAAATTGTTACTTTCAAATAAGTTACTTTGAAAATTGTTACTTTGAAAAAAGTTACTTTGGAAAAAGTTACTTTGAAAAAAGTTACTTTCAAAAAAGTTACTTTCAAAAAAGTTACTTTGAAAATTGTTACTTTCAAATAAGTTACTTTGAAAATTGTTACTTTCAAATAAGTTACTTTGAAAATTGTTACTTTCAAAAAAGTTACTTTGAAAATTGTTACTTTCAAATAAGTTACTTTGAAAATTGTTACTTTGAAAAAAGTTACTTTGAAAAAAGTTACTTTGAAAAAAGTTACTTTGAAAAAAGTTACTTTGAAAAAAGTTACTTTCATAAAAGTTACTTTGAAAAGAGTTACTTTCAAAAAAGTTACTTTTAAAAAAGTTACGTTCAAAAAAGTTACTTTGAAAAAAGTTACTTTCAAACAAGTTACTTTCAAACAAGTTACTTTCAAACAAGTTACTTTGATAAAAGTTACTTTGATAAGTTACTTTGAAAAAAGTTACTTTGAAAAAAGTTACTTTGAAAAAAGTTACTTTCAAAAAGTTACTTTGAAAAAAGTTACTTTGAAAAAAGTTACATTGAAAAAAGTTACTTTCAAAAAAGTTACTTTCAAAAAAGTTACTTTCAAAAAATTTACTTTGAAAATTGTTACTTTCAAATAAGTTACTTTGAAAATTGTTACTTTGAAAAAAGTTACTTTGAAAAAAGTTACTTTGAAAAAAGTTACTTTGAAAAAAGTTACTTTCAAAAAAGTTACTTTCAAAAAAGTTACTTTCAAAAAAGTTACTTTAAAAAAAGTTACTTTGAAAAAAGTTAATTTCAAAAAAGTTACTTTCAAAAAAGTTACTTTCAAAAAAGTTACTTTCAAAAAAGTTACTTTGAAAAAAGTTACTTTGGAAAAGTTACTTTGAAAAAGTTACATTCAAAAAAAGTTACTTTGGAAAAAGTTACTTTCAAGAAAGTCACTTTGGAAAAATTTACTTTGAAAAAAGTTACTTTGGAAAAAGTTACTTTCGAAAAAGTTACTTTGGAAAAAGTTACTTTCGAAAAAGTTACTTTCGAAAAAGTTACTTTGGAAAAAGTTACTTTCGAAAAAGTTACTTTGGAAAAAGTTACTTTGAAAAAGTTACATTCAAAAAGTTACTTTCAAAAAAGTTACTTTCAAAAAAGTTACTTTGAAAAAAGTTACTTTCAAAAAAGTTACTTTGAAAAAAGTTACTTTGAAAAAGTTACTTTGAAAAAAGTTACTTTTAAAAGTTACTTTTAAAAAAGTTACTTTGAAAAAACTTACTTTGAAAAAAGTTACTTTGAAAAAAGTTACTTTGAGAAAAGTTACTTTGAAAAAAGTTACTTTGGAAAAAGTTACTTTGAAAAGAGTTACTTTCAAAAAAGTTGCTTTGGAAAAAGTTACTTCAAAAAAGTTACATTCAAAAAAAGTTACTTTGAAAAAAGTCACTTTGGAAAGTCACTTTGAAAAAAGTTACTTTGGAAAGAGTTACTTTGGAAAAAGTTACTTTCGAAAAAGTTACTTTGGAAAAAGTTACTTTGAAAAGTTACTTTCAAAAAGTTACTTTCAAAAAAGTTACTTTGAAAAAAGTTACTTTCAAAAAAGTTACTTTGAAAAAAGTTACTTTCAAAAAAGTTACGTTCAAAAAAGTTACGTTCAAAAAAGTTACTTTGTAAAAAGTTACTTTCAAATAAGTTACTTTGGAAAAAGTTACTTTGGAAAAAGTTACTTTCGAAAAAGTTACCGGTACTTTGAAAAAAGTTACTTGGGAAAAAGTTACTTTGGAAAAAGTTACTTTTAAAAAAGTTAATTTGAAAAAAGTTACTTTGCAAAGAGTTACATTCAAAAAAGTTACTTTGGAAAAAGTTACTTTGAAAAAGTTACATTCAAAAAAGTTACTTTGGAAAAAGTACTTTGAAAAAAGTTACTTTGGAAAAAGTTACTTTGGAAAAAGTTACTTTGAAAAAAGTTACATTGGAAAAAGTTACTTTGGAAAAGGTTACTTTGGAAAAAGTTACTTTGGAAAAATTTACATTCAAAAAAGTTACTTTGAAAAAAGTTACTTTGAAAAAAGTTACTTTGAAAAAAGTTACTTTGGAAAAAGTTACTTTGGAAAAAGTTACTTTCAAAAAAGTTACTTTGAAAAAAGTTACTTTGAAAAGAGTTACTTTGAAAAAAGTTACTTTGAAAAAAGTTACTTTCAAAAAAGTTACTTTCCTAAAAGTTACTTCGGAAAAAGTTACTTCGGAAAAAGTTACTTTGAAAAAAGTTACTTTGAAAAAAGTTACTTTCAAATTAGTTACTTTGAAAAAAGTTACTTTGGAAAAAGTTACTTTGAAAAAAATTACTTTGAAAAAAGTTACTTTGAAAAAAGTTACTTTGAAAAAGTTACTATGAAAAAAGTTACTATGAAAAAAGTTACTATGAAAAAAGTTACTTTGAAAAAAGTTACTTTCAAAAAAGTTACTTTCAAAAAAGTTACTTTAAAAAGTTACTTTGAAAAAAGTTACTTTGAAAAGAGTTACTTTGAAAAGAGTTACTTTGAAAAGAGTTACTTTGAAAAGAGTTACTTTGAAAAAAGTTACTTTCAAAAAAGTTACTTTGGAAAAAGTTACTTTGAAAAAGTTACATTCAAAAAAAGTTACTTTGAAAAAAGTTACTTTGAAAAGTTACTTTCAAATAAGTTACTTTGAAAAAAGTTACTTTCAAAAAAGTTACTTTGATAAAAGTTACTTTCAAAAAAGTTACTTTCAAAAAGTTACTTTGAAAATTGCTACTTTCAAATAAGTTACTTTGAAAATTGTTACTTTCAAATAAGTTACTTTGAAAATTGTTACTTTCAAATAAGTTACTTTGAAAATTGTTACTTTGAAAAAAGTTACTTTGAAAATTGTTACTTTGAAAAAAGTTACTTTCAAAAAAGTTACTTTGAAAATTGTTACTTTCAAATAAGTTACTTTGAAAATTGTTACTTTCAAATAAGTTACTTTGAAAATTGTTACTTTCAAAAAAGTTACTTTGAAAATTGTTACTTTCAAATAAGTTACTTTGAAAATTGTTACTTTCAAAAAAGTTACTTTCAAAAAAGTTACTTTCAAAAAAGTTACTTTGAAAAAAGTTACTTTGAAAAAAGTTACTTTGAAAAAAGTTACTTTGAAAAAAGTTACTTTCATAAAAGTTACTTTCAAAAGAGTTACTTTCAAAAAAGTTACTTTTAAAAAAGTTACGTTCAAAAAAGTTACTTTGAAAAAAGTTACTTTCAAACAAGTTACTTTCAAACAAGTTACTTTCAAAAAGTTACTTTGAAAAAGTTACTTTGAAAAAAGTTACTTTCAAAAAAGTTACTTTGAAAAAAGTTACTTTGAAAAAGTTACCTTGAAAAAGTTACTTTGAAAAAAGCTACTTTGCAAAAAGTTACTTTGGAAAAAGTTACATTCAAAAAGTTACTTTCAAAAAAGTTACTTTGAAAAAAGTTACTTTCAAAAAAGTTACTTTGATAAAAGTTACTTTCAAAAAAGTTACTTTGAAAAAAGTTACTTTCAACAAAGTTACTTTGATAAAAGTTATTTAAAAAAAGTTACTTTGAAAATTGTTACTTTCAAAAAGTTACTTTGAAAATTGTTACTTTGGAAAAAGTTACTTTGATAAAAGTTACATTGAAAAAAGTTACTTTGAAAAAGTTACATTCAAAAAAAGTTACTTTGGAAATAGTTACATTGAAAAAAGTTACTTTGAAAAAGTTACTTTGGAAAAAGTTACTTTGGAAATAGTTACTTTGAAAAAAGTTTGAAAAAAGTTACTTTGGAAAAAGTTACTTTGGAAAAAGTTACTTTGAAAAAGTTCATTCAAAAAAAGTTACTTTGGAAAAAGTTACTTTGAAAAAAGTTACTTTGGAAAGTTACTTTGAAAAAAGTTACTTTGGAAAAAGTTACTTTGGAAAAAGTTACTTTGGAAAAAGATACTTTGGAAAAAGTTACTTTGGAAAAAGTTACTTTGAAAAAGTTACTTTGAAAAAGTTACATTCAAAAAGTTACTTTCAAAAAAGTTACTTTGAAAAAAGTTACCTTTAAAAAAATTTACTTTTAAAAAAGTTACTTTGAAAAAAGTTTCTTTGAAAAAAGTTACTTTAAAAAATTTACTTTCAAAAAAGTTACTTTGGAAAGTTACTTTGAAAAAGTTACATTCAAAAAGTTACTTTCAAATAAGTTACTTTCAAATTAGTTACTTTGAAAAAAGTTACTTTGAAAAAAGTTACTTTCAAAAAAGTTACTTTCAAAAAAGTTACGTTGGAAAAAGTTACTTTGAAAAAAATTACTTTGAAAAAAGTTACTTTGAAAAAAGTTATTTTGAAAAAAGTTACTATAAAAAAAGTTACTTTGAAAAAAGTTACTTTGAAAAAAGTTACTGTGAAAAAAGATACTTTGAAAAAAGTTACTTTGAAAAAAGGTACTTTGGAAAAAGTTACTTTGAAAAAAGTTACTTTGGAAAAAGTTACTTTGAAAAAAGTTACTTTGGAAAAAGTTACTTGGAAAAAGTTACTTTCAAAAAAGTTACTTTCGAAAAACTTACTTTGAAAAAGTTACTTTGAAAAAAGTTACTTTCAAAAAAGTTACTTTGAAAAAAGTTACTTTGAAAAGAGTTACTTTGAAAAAAGTTACTTTGGAAAAAGTTAGTTTGAAAAAGTTACATTCAAGAAAAGTTACTTTGAAAAAAGTTACTTTCAAAAAAGTTACTTTGTAAAAAGTTACTTTGTAAAAAGTTACTTTGAAAAAAGTTACTTTGAAAAAAGTTACTTTCAAAAAAGTTATTTTCAAAAAAGTTACGTTCAAAAAAGTTACGTTCAAAAAAGTAACTATGAAAAAAGTTACTTTCAAATAAGTTACTTTCAAATAAGTTACTTTGAAAAAAGTTACTTTGAAAAAAGTTACTTTGAAAAGAGTTACTTTGAAAAGAGTTACTTTGAAAAAAGTTACTTTGAAAAAAGTTACTTTGGAAAAAGTTACTTTGGAAAAAGTTACTTTGGAAAAAGTTACTTTGGAAAAAGTTACTTTGAAAAAAGTCACTTTGGAAAAAGTTACTTTGAAAAAAGTCACTTTGGGAAAAGTTACTTTGGAAAAAGTTACTTTGAAAAAGTTACATTCAAAAAGTTACTTTCAAAAAGTTACTTTCAAAAAAGTTACTTTGAAAAAAGTTACTTTGAAAAAAGTTACTTTGAAAAAAGTTACTTTGAAAAAAGTTACTTTCAAAAAAGTTACTTTCAAAGTAACTTCAAAGTAACCTCAAAGTAACCCAAAGTAACTTCAAAGTAACCCAAAGTAACTTCTAAGTAACCCAAAGTAACTTCAAAGTTACCCAAAGTAACTTCAAAGTACTCCAAAGTAACTTTAAAGTAACTTCGAAGTAACCCAAAGTAACTTCAAAGTAACTACAAAGTATCTTCAAAGTAACTTCAAAGTAACCCAAAGTAACTTCAAAGTAACTTCAAAGTAACCCCGTTTCTTTTCTGTTTCTGTTATTTTTTATAACTTATTTTTTATAACTTATTTTATATAACTGTTATTTTTTTATAGCTGTCATTTTTTGTAACTGTTATTTTTTATAACTGTCATTTTTTATAACTTATTTATATACCTGTTACTTTTTATAACTTATTTTTTATGCATTGTGAAATGCTCTGCTAGAAATGCAGTGATGTAATAGTAGAGCATTTTATGTAATCATGTATCTTATCACAGTATAAGTATTAATACAGTAAAGAAAGTGTTAAAAGTCCTATGACAACATGTTGACTGGACGACACTAGCGCTCCATCCGGAGATTGAGTAAAGCTACATTCTCATCATATGAAATGGCTTGGGAAAATACATAATCACATCGCAAAATATGTTATGTTAAAAGAGAAAAAGAGAAAAATATAGAATATTTTTATTTAATGCAAATCTAATTTTAAATTTAAGAAATAATAAAACAGATAAAGTATTATATTCTAGTTAAGAAGAGGTAAACAATACCTAAATAGGCATAGTATTTTTCCTTTAAAATCATTGCCCCTTAATGAAATTTATAATTCAAATTATGATTTTAAATAGCCTACGTATTAATTACGTAAATTATATTATAGGTCTGTCATGTTGTTCTTCCTGCATGTCATTGTTGACAGTGTATTTTGATTCTTTGCCTTATATGGCAATATACAAGCAATTTATTGTAGGTCTATGTAGCATCAATTACTGCAGGACAAAACAAAAAATTCAGGAGCATTTGGAATTGATGACACCGTCGGTACAGCAGTTTTAATTAACGAGTTTTTATAGGAATTCATAAACTGTCTGTTTTCTGCGTGTGTCAAGCATAGACGGAAATTTCCACTCAAATATTTTACATATTTTGTTACTAGGTTTTCTTGTCGAACCATTAATGACCTATTTTATATACCAGAAATCATTACAACAGAATAAAATATAAAAATATTACATTAAAGTAACTTGAAACATAACCACACCAGAATCACGAGTAAGCCAGTAGACCTACAATAAATATTACTTATTTTCGTTCTTACCTTTCTGGATGTTTCAAGAAAGTGAAGAAATGCAATTCAGGATTTTGTCTTTTATTATTACTGAAATTTACAGCAGAATAATAAGGTCCTTTCGAATATATCGTGTTCTAATAAATACAACACTCCAATTTATTTACATACTTCCCGGAGTAGTTTCTGTAGTCTTACTATATGGCCGCTACGATTGCTAGTAAATGCGCGCGCATGCTCGGCTGGCAGAGAAACGGGCTGAGTTTCTGTACTGTATTAATACTTATACTGTGATCTTATACAATGTATGTATTTGAGTGTGATGAAAAAATAGACATGAATATAAAATATCAATATATTACATCTTAATAAAAATCGCCATATTGCCATTCTTGGCATAATAACTCAGGCAACTTCGTGCTTGCCAGGTAGAAATTGCCACAGTGGTGAAATTTCACAGCATAATCATCGCTGTAGATTTGTTGGAAATGTCTTGCCAATAAAGTATATTCTATTCTAAAAAATACATTTTTAGAGGAAAATAAGTATTTTTAGAGGTGAAAGGAAATTTTATACATAAAAAAATCTATTTTAAGGTCAATGAAAATGAACCTATAACATCCTTATTTCACAATACTGAAATCAATTTCATGTTTTCTTTATTTATAACACACTAATGTTTCTCACTTAAGTTTTGGACCATCTTGCACACACAAAGTTAAAAAATAAAAAATTGTGAACTGACTAAAAAATCACAGATGTAACTCATGTTTATATTCTCAAATTATACTTTTCAAAGTTCTGTTCAAATGCATTGTCTTATGATCAACGATGTTACTGTTGTTTCTTACTGTTCTCGCACCTTCTAGGAACCTACCGTCTATTCCTGAGCTCAATGCACTGATAAAAATCAGTGATTAGTGTTGTTTGCGATCACTTGCAATCTTGGCAAGAAGTTTGTTGCCGCAGAGAAAAGTAACGACACCAATTCCTAGGAGATACTTGATTGTCTGGAACATGTTGAGTTGAAGCCAGAAGATCCCAAACAGTGCAAATATTCCTATAACAAAGTTCAATGTTAATAATTCCATACTGATGGTTTTAAGTGCTAGAATGGTACTTGATGAAATTGCGTGGTGGACAAGAAATGTGCAATAACTTAAATACGCTTAATCAGATTTTTATAAAACTTGGAATATGCATTTATAACGTCCATGGGAAGAAACCTACTAATTTTGGACTAAATCGGTAGATTGGTACTGGAGTAACGACTAATTAATGGTTACTTGTTTATTAAATGGCAAATCACCACTGCTACAACAACAACAAAAATCCCTTTAGGCAAGCCTACAGGCTGAGGTAGATTTCGCAGTGCTTTTGGTTTCATTTACTGTCGCTGCATAGCACTCTTCTTCTTTAGCCTTGCCATGACAAACCCGCAATAATAACTGCAAAAAAAGGAAAAAGCACTTTTTCAAACATTCAAATCTCGCCTTATATGAGAACTATCAAGAAACTAGTTTTTGATTTGTAGAGTACTCATCAAGAGCTTTTCAATGATACCCCACAAGGCGTAGTTTCAAAAATTTCGAATTTCAATCCCCCCACCCCCACTTGTACCCCCAAAAACCCCGAATTGTTGGTGTCATTGTGAACTCCATAGGGAGTACTCTAATTTATTCAAACAAAGTTTCCCTCTATACTTCTTAGGGGCCGAGATATAAATGTTTTAAAATTTCAACCCCCTCCCCCGACCACCCCCTTGGGCCAATTTTGCTCATTAACGAACTTGTCCAAACTATTGGGCCTAGAAATAACATAATAAAATTAGGTTCAAATATCTTCAAAATTATGGCCGCTAGCGTGTAAAGATATGTATATATATATATAAATATCACATTTTGTTTTTGAACAGGTGGTGGTTTCGTACTTAGGGAGGCATGAAACGTAAAGATATGAAAGAATTTTTCGAAAGTCATGACATGGTATCGATTGCAATAGGTAGATTTTTCTTCGAAATCTACCCAAAACAAGTTGCTAGCCATAACCATGGCCTCCATGCTCTGTTAAGATGTCATATACACATCATCATACCATGCCGAATGCACGAGTCAGCTACCACATTATAGAGCTTTACTATAATAATGCTAACGGAGAGTATGTCCAAGTATTTATATTTCCCAAAAATGAATCTAGACAGTTTAAATGGATATCTGCAATTCACAGAGAAAATGTTATACCTTCAAATAACTCATGGTAAGTAAATACACATTAACGATAAATATTTTTCAGTATTTTGTGAAACCTATACGGTGGTAGTAATTGTGATTTATACAGTATGCCCGACAACATTCTCCGCAGTTGCTATTTGCTGGAGAGAGAGCTAGCTGCAGCAGTTACGTTGGCAACACGAGCTTTTATAAAAACAAACCGTCAGCTGTGCACGCAGGACGCTGCGGAGAATATTCTCGGGTGCACTGTAGTTTGTGAATGTGTTATTTATGTTAAAAACTCAACTTCGAATTTGGGGGTCAAACACATACTTCCTATATCTACAGTACCAATGGCATGGGCAGATGAAGTAATAAAAGTAATGTTCAATTAATAAAACAAAACAAAAAACAAAAGCTTCATTTGTGAGGCTGAGTACTTCCCATGAGGCTTTATGTTCATATTTATCATTTACGTACCATGTAAAAGTTTAAAGTGATTTTCCCATTGTTTTATTTTTAGTGTAATTGTATATTATTCAGGACTAAATGGGTTCTACAAATGTATCACAAGGAGTAATCTTTACTGCAAGTTCTACAGAGTATGACCACAGTATAAGTATTAATACAGTACAGAAACTCAGTCCGTTTTTCTGCCAGACGAGCAATCGTAGCGGACATAAAGTAAGACTACAGAAACTACTCCGGGAAGTATGTAAATAAATAGGAGTGTTGTATTTATTAGAACACGTGATATTCGAAAAGACCTTATTATTCTGCTGTAAATTTCAGTAGTAATAAAAGACAAAATCCTGAATTGCATTTCTTCACTTTCTTGAAACATCCAGAAAGGTAAGAAAGAAAATAAGTAATATTTATTGTAGGCCTACTGGCTTACTCATGATTTTGGTGTGGTTATGTTTCAAGTTACTTTAATGAGTTTGAGAGGTCTGCGCATACATCTGTCAAGAGTTCACCCAAATGACCATCCTGACAGCCATTTATTACACCCTAAGAGCACTTCAGAAGATTCTTTTCAATGTCAGTTATCTACCTGTAAAATCAATGTGAGAGTTTTGAGAAGAATTCCTAAAGGTGCTCGTAACTTTGCTGCAGACAAACTAACACACTTAATTAAAAAGTGCATGTCTGAGAATTCAGAAGAGTGTTGGCACGAATTACTGCTTTTTGCTTATATTGCTCTTAAGGTTCCTGCTAAATTAACAAATACATCAGACAAATCACTTGTTTCTAAAATAAAAGACAACATCCAGTCTTTTAAACTGGGACCTCTTCAGAGTAAGCAGAAACGGAACTTCTCAAAGTCCCATCTTGTTGAAGCAAAAGTAGCTGATGGAGATATTAGAGGAGCAATTCGCATTCTCTCTTCAGACTCAGGTGTAGTTCCTGCTACAAGAGGTACATATGAAGCTTTGCTGCAGAAGCATCCTCCACCTTCACGACCTTTATCTTTTCCAGTTCCCACTGATGGTGACAGCGTCCATCTGATAGTTTCTCAGGATATGGTTTCGCGAGCTATTAATAGTTTCCCTGCGGGCTCAGCTTCTGGCATCGATGGAATTCGACCACAGCATATCAAGGACCTAACATCAAAATCTGCTGGAGATTCTGGCAGAAGACTATTACTTGCTATTACTCAATTCTGTAATTTTATGTTAGCTGGTAATGTTGCCAATGAAATTTGCCCTTATCTATATGGTGTGTCCTTAATAGCCATTGGAAAGAAATGTGGCGGCATACGTCCCATAGCAATCGGAAATTTCTTTCGCAGACTAGTGTCTAAATTAGTTTGCATTTCTCTGCGGGATGAAGTCAGCACTTCCTTACAACCTCACCAGCTTGGATTTGGCACCTCCAAGGGTTGTGAATCTATTATACACTCGACGCGTGCTTTTCTTCGCAATAATGAGCTTACTAGGAAAGTTCTTCTTAAAATTGATTTTAGAAACGCTTTCAACTGCATAGAAAGAGACTGTATGCTCCGTTCTGTTAAAGATAAAATTCCCAACGCATATGCATACATATGGCAGGCTTACAGCCAACCTTCCAAGCTTTTCTACAATACTGAAGTGATTTTATTACAGAGAGGAGTTCAACAAGGTGATCCTGCAGGTCCCCTACTTTTTAGTCTTACTCTGAACTCAGTTATAAATCAATTACATAGTGAATTGAATTTATTCTACTTGGATGATGGTACTTTGGGCGGTGAACCAGATGTTGTATCATGTGACCTTAAAGCTGTTATAGAAGCCTGCAGACTCCTTGGACTGGAAGTTAACCCTGACAAGTGTGAATTGTTCTTTTGTTCTGCAAAGGATGACAATGTGGTTTCGATCTTTGAGGATATTGCCCCAGGTATTAAGACAATTTCAAATTCCAACCTGACTCTTCTTGGTTCCCCAATTTTGACTCCAGCTGTTGAACCAAGTTTTCGTGAAAAGTTGGAATCTATGAAAATATTATTTGAAGGATTATACTCACTGTCCTCTCACACGGCTTATTTTCTTTTGAAGAACTGTTTTTTCATTCCAAGATTGACATACTTCTTTCGCACAACCCCACTTTGGTTGTTTCCATATCTTGTTCAAGAAGCTGACGTTCAATTAAGGAACTGTTTGGAATCTATTTTGAATATAAGCCTGGAAGACAAAATCTGGACCTTAGCTACTTTACCAGTTCAGTTTGGTGGGCTTGGAGTCCGCAACGTCAGTGACGTCTGCCTACCTGCTTTTCTGGCTTCTACATTTGGAGTACTCGATTTCGTCAAATCAACTTTCCCCAGTCACAGTGATGAAATGGAGATCCCTTTATGGCTGAAGCTCTTGAGAAGTGGCACAGTTCTTCAACTAATCATATCCTACCAGAAAATCCTGCGATACAAAAATCGTAGGATTACATCCAAGCGTCCTATAGGCTTGAATCCCTTCAATCTTCCTCACAAACTGATGTTGACCGGGCTAGAATCCGCGCCTTACAAGAAAGAGAATCGGGATCATGGCTTCTGGCTGTCCCATCCTCTCATATTGGAACTCTAATTGATGACACGTCCTTCAAGATTGTGATTGCTCTAAGACTAGGCTGCAAGATCTGTTTTCCCTATAAATGCTTATGTGGAGCTGTTGTTGACTGCTTTGGCATCCATGGTCTAAGCTGCCCCAAAAATAATGGGAGATTTTCTAGACATTTCATGCTCAATGATATTCTCCATAGAGCGCTTACTTCAGCTGGAATTCCTTCAATTCTGGAGCCTGCCGGAATAAGCCGCAGCGATGGGAAACGTCCAGATGGCCTGACATTAATTCCATGGTCTCGTGGTAGATCTCTTCTATGGGATGCCACCTGAATGGATACCTTGGCTTCATCCCATTTACCTAGCACATCAAAATTAGCAGGTTCAGCAGCATTGTCTGCAGTGAACATCAAAAGAAATAAGTACCGTGACCTGCTACATAGGTATGAGTTTATTGCTTTCGCAGTTGAGACCATGGGACCTTGGTGCGCTGAGGCTAAGTCATTGATCTCAGATATAGGAAAGAAACTTGAGGCTCAAAACGGAGATTCTCGATCAACGACTTTCCTGAGGCAGAGAATCAGTATTGCGATTCAAAGGGGAAATGCGGCTTGCATTATGGGCACTTTCCCTAAAAATCTTGCTCTTGAAGAAATATTTTACTTTGTTTAATGTCTTAAGACGTATATGGATGGCTGTATTTTGTGTACAATTGTGACTGGATTATTTCTTTAATGTATTATTTTTATATTTTATTCTGTTGTAATGATTTCTGGTAAATAAAATAGGTCATTAATGAACACAAAATTGCAGGCAGTCCTTTTTCCATTGTATGCATAATAAAACTTAAACACAAAACAATATTAAATTCACAATGGATATCTTTTTTATTAATATTACGACGTTTCGGCCCTGATGTACCTGATGAAGGCCTAGTGGTTTGGGGCGAAACATCGTAATATTAATAAAAAAGATATCCATTGTGACTTTAATATTGTTTTGTGTTTAAGTTTTAGGTCATTAATGGTCGACAAGAAAACCTAGTAACAAAGTATGTAAAATATTTGAGTGAAAATTACCGTCTATGCTTGACACACGCAGAAAACAGACAGTTTATGAATTCCTATAAAAACTCGTTAATTAAAACCGCTGTACCGACGGCGTCTTCAATTCCAAATGCTCCAGAATTTTTTGTTTTGTTTAATGAAGTCCATCCTGCAGTAATTGATGTTACATAGACCTACAATAAATTGAAGTCGTATATTGCCATATCAGGCAAAGAATCAAAATACACTGTCAACAATGACATGCAGGAAGAACAACGTGACAGACCTATAATATAATTTACGTAATTAATACGTAGGCTATTTAAAATCATAATTTGAATCATAAATTATATTAAAGGGCAATGATTTTAAAGGAAAAGTACTAGGCCTAGATACAGTCCTTAACAGTAGCCTATTTAGGTATTGTTTACCTCATCTTAACTAGAATATAATACAGTATCAGTTTTATTATTTCTTAAATTTAAAATTAGATTTGCATTAAATAAAAATATTCTGTATTTTCTCTTTTTACATAACATATTTTGCTATGTGTTTATGTATTTTCCCAAGTCATTTGATATGATGAGAATGTAGTTTTACTTAATCTCCGCATGAAGTGCTAGTGCAGCCATTTCATAAAATATGGGAATTTTTCCCACAAAGAGAGAAGTTATAAAATTATTGTAATTGGGTGGTCAAAAATAAGATTAAAACCTCAAATTCTCTGAATTTTAAGGACTTAGATGTATCTGTAGCAGTTTCATGTGTAAAATCTGTCGATTTACTTATTTATTGCGTTGAGTTACTTTTTTTTGCCATTTTTAGCATGATTTTAACACTCTTTAATACCAAGTAGTCAAGAGGAATCAGCTATGTCCATTTTCATTTCAGAAAGTATACATCTTAAGGTACAATTTGGTATAAGATTAACTTTAAAAAATTTATGTGGTTAATAACTATGTAAAATAACAAAACAACGGAATTTTTGTCCCACCCGTAACAGTGATAGTTTTGTTAAATTATTATTGATGAGTTAAATAAATGTTTGACAACCTGGAAACAGTTTATAATTTGTATTTAATCCCTCATACCTTCATTAATAACAACATTAAGACCCTAACAGTAATAGCAGAACAGAAAATGAGCTTTTGTTTTACATCATTAAAATCAGTGTCCAAATTATGTCCCACCCGTAACAGATTTTGAAAAACAAATTTAAAATATTTAGAATAAATTTTAAATAATGCTTTGCATGTAGTGTGGAGGAGAAGGCATTGTAAATTTTACAGAATGTGAAGAACCAATTCTAGTTTATTATTTATGATATGTAATAAACAAAAATAGCTTTTATAATTTGTCAGAATGTCCCACCCGTATTTATGAAATGGATGAGTGTCGTCCAGCCAACATGTTGTCATAGGACTTTAAACACACAGTTTCTTTACTGTATTAATACTTATACTGTGGTATGACTAACAAAATAGTGTACAGTACATTATCAGTGGAAACAAAACAATTACCATATAATATGCTTAAAAATAAAATTAAATATATTTTAAAAACAGGATGTCATTATATGGTAGATGAATTTTTAGCAAATTTTAAAAATTAATTAAAAATCTATACAAACTCAAAATTATCTATAGCCAACAAATTATTTCTTCATGATGCCCTATAATATTTTCTCAATTTTTTCATTTTCAGGTACTGGCATATGTTTGTTTGTATGTATGTTAATATTATGTATGTGTGTGTGTGTGTGTGTGTGAGAGAGAGAGGATGAGGACGTGTCCTATATCATATGTATTGATCAGTGGATGAATAAAATAGGCCCACTATACTATACTATACCATGGGATTTTTGATTATGTCAAAAGTTTTTACAATAAAAAAATACAATATGTGTATAGACCATGAATGTTTTCTTAAATTGGAGACATGCATTGAATATTAATTATTTCTACATTTGAATTCAAATTAATGCATGATATTTTTATAAATATGTCATTGGTCCTATAAAAAATTATTAAGACATATTACTGAAAAATTATGTGACAGTTTGATTTTGATATACCACAATTTCTCAATGTTAGTTTTGAAAAAATCAGAAAGTAATAAGCTGACAGAACTGAAACTTCTTTACAACATTATATATTACACCATGAGGATGAGCTTACAATTATGTACCTTAGAAAATGTAAAAAAATAGAAGTTTCACCCAGAAGTGATTTCAAGATTTCTGGTGCCTTTTTGCCTCTGCCAGTTTTGAATCCCTTTTTAGTGCCTAATATCCAATCTCTAACAATGATAGTCTGCTAGAGAAAAATTAAACTGAGCTTTAAAAATGACTTAATTCATATACCATAATATGAACATGCCTGTACCACTTACGTCAGAGAAAATGTGAATTAAAAAGAAGAGTTCGCTCACCTCCAAGTCCAAGATGAAATCCAATGGCGCTCAGAGACAATGGGAAGTTGGAAATATTCACACCAAGTTTTGCCCACTGGAAAAATTAAACACTATTACTTTCTGTAACAAGATTGAGACGGGTCTTCCCGCCATCATCAGCTGATATGATCATTCTGGGTAAATATACCTTTTTAGTGAAGTTTTGTGTGTATATTTCCGATCTCAATCTTGTTACAGATTTGAACACTTCACTGTAAATTTCCATCTAATATTTATATTGACTATTACTTTCACCAAGATCAGGTCATCTATGACACTTTATACACAGCATCTTTATTTTACTGGTTTGACAAGAATTTTAAACATAATAGATAAACAAATAAAAACAAGAATAAGATAAATGATTCAACTTAAATTCACTATGACCGCCGGCATGGTCTTGTGGTTAGCGTCGCTGACTACTGATCCGTCTGTCCGGGCTCGATCCCCGGTATCGCCTCGGATTTTTCTGAGGTAGGGAGGTCTGGTAGGGGTGAACTCAGCGTCGTGATTCAAACTGAGGAGCTACTTGATAGAGAAGTAGCGGCTCCGGTCATGAAAACCACCAATAAAGGCCGTGGGTGTCGGCATGCTGACCCCATGCCCCCAATCCTGCCATCTGCCTATAGGTAGATGACGCAGCGGTTGGCTGGTAGGCCTTGTCCCTTCGGGGATGTCGCACCACTCACTATATCTTATTTACCGTATTGGCCCGAATATAAGACAGCTTCATATATAAGACAACCTAAATTTTTTAAAGGGTAGTTACAAAATATATATATATATATATATAATTATATCTTATTAGTACATTTTGCTTCAAATAAAACATAATTTTAAAACTCATGTCAAAACTTCTTCTCTCACTTTTACTTACTCATTGAGATAATAAGGATGCTTTCTTTTCCACATGGACCGCCATAATGGTGGTCAAACAAAGCTTTACACATAGAGAATAGAGATGCCAAGCAGTGCAGTACACGGCAGTACAAGGAGAAGCATGAATTCAGGGAAATAAAGTTCAGTAAAATTTTGTGACTTTGGCCTTCGGTAGGATGAATGTCATCGCGTGGGGATTCCCGCTGCTCAGCTGCATTCATGAATGGAGAGTTCTTGAAAGTGGTAGGCTGCGGGTATAAGACGATTTTAGTTTTTATAAGCATATTTTGAGGGAAAAAACAGTATTATATTCAGGCCAATATGGTACTTGCGTAATGGACGCACCCCTAACTTTTCACATTAAAAAATAAAATCAGGTAAACTGATATAACCAAGGGCCAGTATGTTTTTTAATCAGTGATAAACACAATTATGATAGGCCCATGCATAAAAGTTATTTTTGTAATAGATCTCCGAGTTAAACTCCAAAAACAAAATGTGCTGGCAATAATAATAATAATAATAATAATAATAATAATAATAATAATAATAATAATAATAAAAATAATAATAACAGTAATAATAATAATAATAATAATAATAATAATAATAATAATAATAATAATAATAATAATGCAATAGACCTACGATTCGCTGATATCTGTTTCAATTTAAAGCAGCCTAAAGCTGCGTCTCCATTGATATACATTTAGCACGAACATGTCAATATTAACAAGTTGATATTGACATGTATATTGCAATTTCGCGTTCCAATTGACTTGGCATGCAAACCCAGCGTGTTGCACTTAACATTTTCAGGTGTTAATTTGTTTTCCGGAGAAAATGGACAGCATGTCAAGTCAATTGACTAGTCGGTCGATATCGGCTTTGTTTCGGGAATTTCCGGGAAACAAAAAGCGATCGCCAGCTGAATCGGCTTTGGTTCGGGAATTTCCGGGTAAACAACAAGCAGTCGACAGCTTCCTCAATATTCCCGGCATCCATTTTGTATTATGTGAGTATTTGGTATATCAGTGTTCTCAATAGTATTGCATCTAATTCTAAAATTATTTTTTTATGGCATACTCCATTGTTGAAAAATGTGATAGTTATTTTGAAAAGATCAAGATATCTGTACATAATTAGTATTTAAGAAAGTCATAGACAGTTAACAAGAAGATAATAACGAGTATATAAAACTACTCTCATCTTGCAATGTTGGCTGCCCTCTTCAGAGGATTTTCTTTTTTTTAATGTTATTCATTTCTGTTCGTAACCTCGCCAACACATGTTAACCTATAATATTGTAGTGGAGACAGTTGTTAATTGGCAAATCACTTGACTTGTATACATCAACAAGTTGATGAAAAACATTTAACATATGTTAACTGCAACATGTTGGTGTTAAATGTATATCAATGGAGACCCAGCTTTAAAGGTTATGAATGAATAAAAAGTCAATATGAAATCTATCTGTCAGGAATTACATTAGGTATATTGCTGCACAGAAACGAATATAAAAAATACATTAAAATATAGCCTAATGTAAATATCGGCAGTCTACATAACCATAGAATACACAATATAATATCAATATTCAACGGCTAGTTATTATAAATCGTTTATTTACATTATTTAAATTATTATTTAGCCCACAGTGACATCGTTATGAAGAAACAAATCAATCAAGGTTGCTAACAATATCAATATACGGTTGGCTTTGTTACGTTTTTTAATATATTGAGGGCCATGAAAGAATATTCATTACAAAATTAATATTGATATACTAGTTATTTCGGTACCGGTCAACCGAATTGGCCCTAATTCAATAGGCTTGTACCCAAGAACATCATAAATTCGTATACCAAGTTTCATGAAAATCCGATAAAGCGTATTTGAGTTATCCGCGCCTTTGTGATATATTACCATAAAAAGGCACTAAATTGCGCATTATTCCGGTACCGCCCAACCGATTTGGTCCAATATCAATAGACTTCTTTCCAGGAACATTATAAATTCGTATACCAAGTTTCATGGAAATCCGATAAAGCATATTTGAGTTATCGCGCCTTTAAACTAGGCACTAAATTGGGTTTTACTCCGGTACCGGTCAACCGATTTGGTCCAATATCAATAGGGTTCTTCCCATGGACATTATAAACGTGTATACCAAGTTTCATTAAAATTCGACAAAGCTTATTTGAGTTATCGTGCATACAGACACACGGACGGACGGACGGACGTACATTTTTTGTCCCCACACAATCTCATAAAGTACCATACTGGCACTTAATAAAACATAAAAATTGATTTAATAATACCTGAAGTCATAACATTGGATGGCCAGCTTATTCAAACAACGATGCATGGAAACAGGCAAGGCATTTGATGATTTTGCATCTTTTTACTTCCTCTGCCCGTACCATAGGTACTATAGGTAGAGGAAGTATTGTTTTCGACCCTAAAATTCGAAGTTGAGTTTTTAGCATATATACACGTTTCAAGGCCCCCTGAATCCAAAAATACTATTTTTGGAAACATGTCTGTGTGTGTGTCTGTCTGTGTGGAAGTTTGTGAACAGGCTAGCTCTGAAACGGAGAATCATATGAAAACAAAATTTCATATTTGGGTCAGGTACCTTCTGAAGATGTGATTCGAAGATTGGCGACAAATTTCCCTTATTTTTAAGGGGACTTTACATGAAGAAATTTTCGTTTTTCGCGATTTTCTCGAAAACGGCTCTAACGATTTTCTCTAAATTTTGCGCATGGATTGCTTGCACCAAGAGCTAAAACTTTTATTTGAAACATTTTTTCGAACAAATTCTCTGAAGGGTAGTTATAAGCAACCCACTGTGAATACGTGCTTTTTGCAATACGGCTTCTTGTAAATCGTACGAAAACAAAATGTTGTATTTGGGTTAGGTACCTTCTGAGGCTGTGAAGATTGGCGACAACCTTCTCTTATATTTAAGGGGACTTTACATGAAGAATATTTTGTTTTTTGCTATTTTCTCATAAACAGCTTATGGATTGCTTATACCATTTCAAAAACATTCTCTGAAGGGTGGTTGTAACCTACCAACTTGCCTGGTGAACAACTCAATACGCGGACATTTAAGGCATTTTATTCTATATAAGCACGTGAAGTGAGAAAAATGTACTATTGGCCCTGCTTACAGTAAAGAAATATCTGAGGGGAATATTTGATAAATTTCGGAAATTATTCTTAACAGCGGAAAGTTCAATAAACGTTTGCAGTCACTTGTTTTTTTTTCCATAGCCTGCGTTTTTAGTCGCAACATTCAAAGAAGGGGCTATAAGATATTTATAGCATAATTAGCGTAAATGCTGCAAACTTTTATTTGGGCAGAGGAAGTTATGTGACTTTCACATCAGATTTTTTTACAGTGGAACCTTGTTAACATGTTTTTCTAGGGACTTAAAAAAATAGATGTCTTAAACGGGAAAACGTACTATTCACAATTTAAAAAATTGAAGGGATTATCTAGATATGTTTTCTAAGTTGCTCAATACACCCTAACGTGCATCCAAATGGCATAGAATTACCCACAGTGACACTCAGGATCTTCTATGCCAAGTCATTAGTTACGAGAGATTTATATTACATAAATGAATACGTGGGCCTGATAATTTCTTTTGAAAAAATTAAACAAAACTTACTGAAATTGAAGGAATGTATGAGGGCCATATTTAATGAAAAACCAGACGGAATCCATAAAAAGCATCTACTTTATTCTGAAAGGTCACACATGAAATAAGTTGCATTCCAAAAAATAACTGGAAGTGTAATTTACTGTGCAAAATTTCACGTGACAAAATGTTCAGTACAGGTCAACAAAGTCATGTTCACAGCCAGAAACTGCTAATGAAATGTGATCCAATATCCACATGAGAAGCACGATCTGCTTCCTTCAAGATTCTAATATTTTCTTCTCTACATATGTACCATACAAAATTTAAAACGTATTTCACTACCTAGAACACAACAAAATTATCACGATAAAAATGGCGGCTAAACAGCTGATGCTGGAAAATCCACACGAAGTCAAACTGACCAATGAGAAACAACTGCAAAGGATCAAAATGCCTGACGTTTGGTCCCATAGAGCAAAGGTTGAGATTTGGACACCAGAGAGCAGGGTTGTAAAAAAGCCGGCTAAAATTGAAAAAGACCTGACCAGCGGTTTTTTTCAATTTTAGCCGGTTAAAATCATGATTTTAGCCGGCTAAAATCAAATTTAGCCGGCTAAAATCAATTTTTCCTGGTTGGGGGAGGTGGGAGCGGGTTGAAATTTTGAAAAAATTATATTTAGGGCCCTATGGGGTTTAGAGGGAAACTTTGTCTGCATAAATTAGACACCAATGATTCAATGGTTGTAGGGGTGAGGGTGGAAATAAAAAATGTTTAAAACCATGTGTGTGGGGTATCGTTCAAAAGCTCTTGATGAGTAATCTTTAAATCAACAACTAGTTTCTCAATAGCGCTCATATAAGGAGAGATTTGAATTTTTGAAAGTCAAAAGTACTTTAAAATATACCTCAGCCAATAGGCATGCCAAAATGAATTCATGAGGACCAACTGAGGCTAAAATTAACAATGAAATAAAGTTTGAAATATTAAAAATAATAGTTAAATATCTTTAGAACAATAATCCTTGGCCAAATTAAAAATGAAATAATAAAAGATATCAATTAATACATAATTAACAACTCTCTTTTTATAAAAAAATATTTCAGTTTTTATTCTACATTTACCCCAATAAATTCATAAAAAGCACTATGAAATCTACCTCAGCCTGTGCCCTGTAGGCCTACCTAAAGGGATTTTTTATACTTATTTCTCCATCAATTACACAAATCTGAAGCGTAATCACCTATCGCTGGAATTTTGTCAAGCCATAGAATCTTTACATCGTATGCCAGCCAGTTCTGCATCAATCGAAAGAGTATTTTCTTCATTTGGGTTAATACAAACAAAATTGAGAAACAGACTAGGCAATGAAATAGCCCAGAAGCTTGTATACATCAACAGGCAGAATAAAGCAAATATGCAAGAGTCTTATGATGAATGGTGAAATTACCATATTTACTTGAATATAACGTGCCCTATTTTTGTCCATTTGTAGATTTCAATACTGAGGTGCGCGTTAAATTCTAGTACAAATCCGTTTCGTAGGTCGGAGGTAATATTGATCTACATAACAAGGCATTGCTATAATTCTTGACTACACCATATGAAATTTAATTTCTGAAACATAATGATAAAATAGTTTTTGTCAGTTCTATAGTGCAAATGTGGAATATTGTGCATTGTCGACTTTAAACTCATTTAAGAGTGATATCAGCTTTTATTGTGAAACATGCATTTAACATTTTGTTTGTCCATTTAGCAATAAAAAATAAGCACCTCCGAGGATTCCAGTGATGAACACATTAGTGAATATTGATGACCCATGTCTATCTGCCTACTTGTAGGCCTAAAACTGGCAGTTAACTGTAAATGTTTATGTGTTGGTTCATTATTCTATAAATACTAAGACAAAATTCCAAATAAAATATCCTCCTATTGATGCGCATTACATTCGCTAACAAACTCTTTTTTTATGATTTTAAGTTTCAAAATCAGGGTGCGCATTAAATTTGAGGGTGCATTATATTGGAGTAAATACGGTAATTAACTATTGCTGGGAATTACACAGTGAGTCCCACGCAAGAGTTGGCCAATGACGTGGGATTCTGCGAAGCGGCGGGCACAGCTCCAACTCCCGAGCGAACGGGTGAAATATCTACGCAAATAAATCCGTGATTAGTGTAATGATTCAGGTTCTCATATTTACAGTTGAAATTACAATGAAAATAACCACATACCTCATCACAAGAGCTGCTGGAAATGTTCTTCTCTTGCATCCACACAATACTGGCACCTTTTCAGGAAATTTTCTTTCACACCCATAATTTCAGCTTCTGAGACAGAGTTAATTTCTCTTGTGATATTGTTTTTAAGTTCTTCTAACAGCATGTGACTATTATTTATGGGGAAACTTCAAAAATAAAGTGTATAGGTCAATTTCCCATACATTAGAAGAACTTGAAGACAATATCACAAGAAAAATTAACTCTATTTCAGAAGCTGAACTTATGCGCGTAAAAGAAAATTTCCTAAAATGGTGCCAGTATTGTGTGGATGTAAGAGGAGAACATATCCAACATCTCTTGTGATGAGGTACATGGTTATTTTCATTGTAACTTTATCTGTAAATGTGAGAACCTAAATCATTACACCGATCGCGGCTTTATTTGCTGTGCCCGCCACGACGCAGAAACCCGTGTCATTGGCCAACTCTTGCATGAGACTCACTGTATTGAATTACACTAAATACAATCTTAGGTTTCTGAGCTTCTATCTTTTAAATGTGTGATGTTTGGAAATAAGAACATGAAAGAAACTTCAATTATTTTTACTCGATTTGATTTTATCCAGATAAAATGCCTGGCATTTTTCAAGCGGATAAAACTGGTAGCTCTGCATTTGCACTCAGTAGGCCTAAGTGATGTTTGGAAATAAAAACAAGAAAGGAACTTCAATTTTTTTTTCAATTTGATTTTAGCCGGATAAACTGTCTGGCTTTTTTCAAGAGGATAAAACTGAGGCCTACTACAGGTTCTGAGCTTGTAACTTTTAAATTTGTGATTTTTGGAAATAAAAACATGAAAGAAACTTCAATTATTTTTATTCAATTTGATTTTATCCGGCCTGGCTTTTTTTGAAGTGGATAAAACTGGTAGCTCTTCATTTGCACTCAGTAGGCCTAAGTAGGCATACTACAGGTTCTGAGCTTGTAACTTTTAAATTTGTGATGTTTGGTATAAAAACATGAAAGAAACTTCAATTATTTTTATTCAATTTGATTTTATCCGGCCTGGCTTTTTTCAAGTGGATAAAACTGGTAGCTCTTCATTTGCACTCAGTAGGCCTAAGTAGGCATACTACAGGTTCTGAGCTTGTAACTTTTAAATTTGTGATGTTTGGAAATAAAAACATGAAAGAAACTTGAATTATTTTTATTCAATTTGATTTTATCCGGCTGGTTTTTTTTCAAGTGGATAAAACTGGTAGCTCTGCATTTGCACTCAGTAAGTATTACAGGTTCTGAGCTTGTAACTTTTAAATTTGTGATGTTTAAAAATAAAAGCATGAAAGAAACTTCAATTATTTTTATTCAATTTGATTTTATCCGGCCTGGCTTTTTTCAAGTGGATAAAACTGGTAGCTCTTCATTTGCACTCAGTAGGCCTAAGTAGGCATACTACAGGTTCTGAGCTTGTAACTTTTAAATTTGTGATGTTTGGAAATAAAAACATGAAAGAAACTTGAATTATTTTTATTCAATTTGATTTTATCCGGCTGGTTTTTTTCAAGTGGATAAAACTGGTACCGGTAGCTCTGCATTTGCACTCAGTAAGTATTACAGGTTATGAGCTTGTAACTTTTAAATTTGTGATGTTTAAAAATAAAAGCATGTAAGAAACGTGAATTATTTTTATTCAATTTGATTTTATCCGGCCTGGCTTTTTTCAAGTGGATAAAACTGGTAGCTCTTCATTTGTACTCAGTAGGCCTAAGTAGGCATACTACAGGTTCTGAGCTTGTAACTTTTAAATTTGTGATGTTTGGAAATAAAAACATGAAAGAAACTTCAATTATTTTTATTCAATTTGATTTTATCCGGCCTGGCTTTTTTCAAGAGTATAAAACTGGTAGCTCTTCATTTGCACTCAGTAGGCCTAAGTAGGCATACTACAGGTTCTGAGCTTGTAACTTTTAAATTTGTGATGTTTGGAAATAAAAACATGAAAGAAACTTCAATTATTTTTATTCAATTTGATTTTATCCGGCCTGGCTTTTTTCAAGTGGATAAAACTGTTAGCTCTGCATTTGCACTCAGTAGATCTAAGTAGGCCTACTACAGGTTCTGAGCTTGTAACTTAAATTTATGATGTTTGGAAATAAAAACATGAAAGAAACTTCAATTATTTTTATTCAATTTGATTTTATCCGGATAAAAGTGCCTGGCTTTTTTCAAGTGGATAAAACCGGTTAAAACCGGCCGGTTAAAACCGGCCGGTTAAAATCAGGCCGGCTTTTTTCATAACAACCCTGCCAGAGAGTACAAGAATTCTGGCATCGAGAACACCCGATCAGATGCACCAACAAGGTTTGTGTTTGGCAAGCCTAATATGAACGTACTAAGCGTGAAACCAAAACTTGTTAGAGCAACATTTAAACATGTAATTATTAAGATTGGGACCGAGACTTCCAAAAATCGACATACTATGCAGGAAAACGTGGTAATGAGGAATGTGCTAACGAGGTTCCACTGTATATGAAGGTTAAAAGATAACTCGAATATATAAATGTGTATCATGAAATAATTGATTAAATAAGAGCAATTTGTTTTTGCATTTTTCGTCATTTTCAAGAGATAGGTCATTTTTTGGTAATTTTTAGGTAATTTTCGGAAGTTTTAGGTTAGGTTTCAGTGGAGGTAGAGAGGAGGTTTTCCTTAAGCAAATCGTTACTTTCAGACAACGAACAATTGTTTTCATTTGAGAATTTCTAAGTGTTCATAGTTCATTTTAATTCAGGTTTATTGTAAACACCATAACAGTTTGTCTTGTAGCATTAAGGATTTTTTTTTTTTCTTTCTTTTTAAATGGCACATATTTGCTAGTGGCAATTTGATGGTCTTGCTAGTTCAGAAAGAATTTCTTTTTTGCTAAGGCTGTCCAAGTAGTATAAATTTACTTACTTCTTTAGTAACAAAATAAGTGTATTTTACCAGTATATTGTAAATTCATATATAGCGCACTGTCATCCATTAAATTTTTTTAGCAATTCATTACTTTTAAAAAGACGTATCATAAGAAATAATGGTAAATTTACTGGTCATTTTTTTAAATGTTGGGTCATTTTTTCACTATTTTTAGATCATAAATGCATACTTTATTTTGCATTTTTCACTATTTTGTGGTCATTAAATGCCTTGCCCTAGTAACCAAGATTGGTTCTTATTAACACACAAAATATACTCAACAATTGTCGAGTAATATAGCAGTAGACAGTAATGTTGATAAACTTGTGTTTTGATAATGGATAAGAATCGATCGAAATATCCAACTTCTACAGTGAGTTTTAGGGTGAAAGTTATCAAATTGGTGGAAGAATACGGTTTGTTGGATGAGAATTTACAGTGTCTGAGCGTAATGCGCATACCAAGTTTATATGGATATTACATAACAGCCACTCCATGGAAAGTGAGCCTGAAGTGTCCAGACTGTAACAATCTTTTAATATTAATTTAAAATATGTCATCACTGAAAAATTATATAATTAATTTTGAGAATTACAGTAAAACCCCCTTTTTACATTCCTGTCATTTACATTTTCCTGCCTTTTACATCATTTTCTGCTGGACCCATCTTTTATCCTATTCCGATAATACATAGTGTTCCTGTCATTAACAACTTTCAAACAGTTGCATTTCCTGCCATTTACACATTTTCTTTATTGGCAACATCGGTTTTCAATGAAGAACTTAACAAAATTTTCCGCTATGTTGCCAACTCTCTTAGACGCAGTGTCAGTTTTTATTTGTGTTAGTCCAGGTGAAGTTGGTTTTCTTCTGTGCGGGTGCAATTTACTGCTTTTTAATGTATTGTAGTTATTCAAATAGCGTAATTCATCGTAATTTGAATCATTGCCAGTGTTTTTGTTTTGCATGATTTTTGGCGGTATTATGAAGTTGAAATAAAACAATAGAAAATGCATTTCTTTGCAATGTGCAACATATTTTGTATAGATAATGTAAGTGTACATAGGTATCTATATTTATTTTCAAGTATTAAATTTTGCAATATATAACATTACAGCTATTACACTTCCTGCAATTTACACTTTCCTGCCATTTACACTTTTTTTAATCAGTCCCTTGAAAAGTGTAAAAAGGGGATTTTACTGTAGTTCTTCAGTAGACTAGTACAGAAAATTAATTTCATAATTTTTCAATGATGACATATATTTTAAATGGTTGTTACGGTCTGGACACTTCAGGCTCACTTTCCGTGTAATAGCTGATAAATAAGTCGTTGCCGTTATATCGATACGTACACTATCGATCATTACCTGGTGCATCTTGTAACACATGTGTCTTTCACTAAAATTTTTTCTTTTTATAAAAATCTGAGAAAAAGTGTGACTATTACATGAGTAAATAAGGTATGTTGTTTATATGGTTGGTTCCAATGATTCAACCCTTATCTTTAATATTATACAGCAACTCTACCAAAGACACAACCCAATGATATTTAGGGAAGGAAAATCTCCAGCAGAAGTTCTTATTCATCTCCTTACACATACCTTATAATGAACAGCATGTCAGAAACTTACAGAATAGGTTATATCTGGGGTGTGCTGGCATATTAATAGATAACTATTTGTAAATTCTCAAGGATTCCTTAAAACTGGGAATTATATACCTTATTCTTACACCATGATTTCATGATTTCAATGATTCTTACACCATGATTACACCACGATTTCAATCCTTAAAAGGAAGAACATCTTAAAAGTGTATGTTACCTATACGGTTGCACCCTTTGTTATAGGAAGTTGAGGAACCCAGAGACATTGGGCACCTGAAGGTAATAAAGATTATCAGCCATGCATTGAAAGCCATTACTCCAAGGATTTCTCCTGGAACTCATTTCTGTTAGAAGATGAGTCTTCCCCAGAAGGGTTAGAACAATTGAAAAATCTCAATGACATCAATAGGGATTGTACCCATGACATTCTGGAAGTTCAAAATAAAGTTTTACTATAATAACTGTTTTGTAATCACTACTAAATACTTTCAGAGAATAAGCCAGCAATTAGCAAAGAACTCACCAGAATAAAGAGAAGTAAAAGCGGCACGCACAGCAGACCAGTGAACAGGTTAGAAACAACTGCAGGAGGACGTCTTTCTGGTTCTCGGAACAGGTGCTGGAAGAAGTTCAACAATTATAAAATAACAGTAACAGTATAAAGCTGGGTCCCCCCTACTTAACATTTAGCACCAACATGTTGCAGTTAACATATGTTAAATGTTTATCATCAACTTGTTGAAGTATACAAGTCAAGTGGTTTGCCAATTAACAACTGTCTCCACTAAAGTGTATACACCTAATAATATGGGCTGGCGCGGTTACGAACAGAAATTAATAAATAATGAATAATATTAAAAAAGAAAACTCCTCTGAAGAGGGCAGCCAACACTGCAAAATGAGGGTAATTTTTCATACTCATCTTCTTATTAACCCATCGGCGCACTTCCCCGTCTGCGGGACGGGCAATAAATCCAACTCAAAACGCACTTTGCCGGCTGCCAGACGGGTTGAGCAACAGACACTTTTTCCTGTATTCTAGCTTTCTCTGAGTAGATGGCATAACATTCCATATACCATTTTAAAGCTGAATAAATTCTCTATGCAATGGTATGCAATATGATATGCTTCATATCGATCTTCAAGGTATAAATCGATCGTGAATATGTGGTCGATATGCACTTTGGCGGCTGCCAGACGGGCTGAGCAACCGACACTTCTTCTTTTAGTTCTAGCTTTCTCTGAGTAGATGGCATAACATTCCATATACCATTTTAAAGCTGAATAAATTCTCTATGCAATGGTATGCAACACGATATGCTTCATATCGATCTTCAGGGTATAAATAGATCGTGAATATGAGGTTATTCCCGCTTTCCGTTAGTAGATGGCATGACATGCCTTATTAGCGTATTATACCCACAAAAGTTATCTACCTTATTGTATTCAACACAATAAGTCAAGTTTAAGTTATAAATCGATATAATGATCACGTGATCATGGGATTCCGAGGCGCTCAGTTCGAAAAATGGCTTCGAGGAAGAAATTGTGTGTGGCGTTCCAGACTGTTTTAGGGTGTATCACACCACAAAATACCTGTAAACAAACATTCCAGGGATCAACAAAACATCACAGCATAAAAAGGGGTATGCAGTTTAGTCCATAAAATTGAATTTGCATGAAGTAATAATAAATGTAAAGAAATCAATTTTTGCCTGAAAATATTAGTGTTTATGGGTGCGCTGTGCATAAGAAAAGTAGTGTGCCAATGGGTTAACTGTCTATGACTTTCTTAAATACTAATATTAAATACTAATTTTGTACAGATGTTTTGATCTTTTCAACAGAAGTTCGAGTTTTTTTTCTTTGACCATTCCATTGCAAATTAGCAAAAAATATAAGAAAATGGATGCCGGCAATGTTGAAACTGTCGATTGCTTTTTGTTTAGACGGATATTCCCGAACCAATGCTGATTATGATTGCTGATTGCTTTGTGTTTGATGGAAATTCCCGAAACAAAGCTGATATCGACCAACTAGTCAATTGACTTGATATATTGTCCATTTTCTCCAGAAAACAAATTGACATCTGTAAATGTTAAGATCAACACGCTGGGGTTGCATGTCAAGTCAACTGGAATGCGAAATTGCAATATACATGTCAATATCAAATTGTTAATATTGACATGTTGGTGTTAAAGTGGAGACTCAGCTTAATACTCGCAAATTGACGTAGTCAAGTCATCAGCAGTTCTTCTAGAAATGATTACATAATTTATTTCTTGTACAGATATTATGCTTGGGGAGAAGTTGAAACAATTCACCTCAGAACACTGATTTTTTTACATTATATTATTTTATAAGCAGGATTTGACATTTTTTGAAATTCCTGGTACCAATATTAAGACTAATAATAAGTTTTTTCACTTTAAAAATTCTCAATAATAAGGATAATTGTTTTTAAAAATTCTACATACAGTACTACATTTTACTTCCTCGCATATACGTAGTATAGAGAAAGTATTGTGATCGTGATAAAAAATCAAAATCGAGATAACACCGGGAAAGCATGTTTCACGATGCCTAGAAACCGAAAAAAGTGTTTTTAGAATGACGTCTGTCCATCTGTCCGTGGACAAGCACAGCGGATAAACGGTCCATTGTATTTACTTCATTTTATGAATCAAGGACTTTTTCAAATTTTATTGAACTGCCCAGAATTTGGGTTTTATAACTGAAATATTAAGGGGACTTTTCACAAAAACTTTTTTAAAAATTTTGATTTTTGAAAAACTGGCTCTAACGATTTTAATACAAATGTGAAATTGGAAACTCTTATCTGTGACTGTTTCTCTGCAAAAATGACTTACTTCGTATCCCTTTTCAATTTTTCTCGATTATCTCCATTACAGTAGGCAATAAATAAAAACCTGCCACAGTAAAGTTGTAGAGAAAATTAAAAAGAACATTTTTTGTTATATACATTTCTTTATAAAATAAATAAGTACCAAGATAAAAACGAAATAACATGACTTAAATGTGAATTGCAAAACATACATTTTGATTAAAATCTGAATATTCTTTTGTTGCCCATAGTAACAAGAATACTATAATCTATTGTTGTGACATATAGTCAGTTTATCACAGTCGTAATGAACACACCAAAATCAATTACAGCGAGGTGGTATAGGGTAATAAGGAAGAGATCCTGGGTTCAAATCAAACCTCGTGGCCACCTAAATTTACCATCAGGCTCTTTGTAATAACTCATTGGTGCATTTGCTTCTATTGTTCGGCTATATCTCAATGTATCTTGCATTTTTTGCCTTTGAGATTGAGAAAACCATGCAAATCCCAAGTTGTTGTTGTTGTTGTTGTTGTTGTTATTGTTATTATTATTATTATTATTATTATTATTTTATGGTAAAAGCAATGAACATAAAGATTGACCCTGATGTTTTCCGTTCAAGATACTTATTAGTTTTATGAAATGTAATAAATAAAATTTAATTTTCCCTACAGTTTACTTTTTCTGTGCTAGCCTTCAACAAGTATATGCGAGAAAGTTTGTGCAACATATTTTTGCACCATTTACTTAAGATACTTCTCTAAAAAAATGTCACGTTAGAGTCATAATGTCTGTGTGAACCAACTGTGAGCTGCGAACTCATGGTCCCATATATCTCAACAGCTACGATTTGCATCCATTATCAGTCACAGCAATTTTCCGTCCTTACAGCTTTGACAGTGAAAGCAAACCAAATGGTTCGGTTACTTTTTAAGAATATTATCGTTGAAAAATTTAAATGCTAATCTAACAATGACTGAAAATACGTTATTTAAAATTAAAACAATAATAGCTAGTAATTTAACATTTGGTAAATGCTAGTACACAATATAAAAACATTGATCTCAGCCACCAAAGCTTAATCTGTGAATGTAAGACAACCACATATTTTTTTAATGAAGAGTTTGGAAAAAAAAAACACATCTCACAATCAGGCAAATACGATATTTATTACAGAATCACAATGATTTTGTTTCGACTGGTTAATATGTAAAAGTTTGGTTTTGACAAGATTTGCTTGGTTCAATATACCACATTGGCCCGAATATAAGTCGACCCTGCATTTCTTAAGTGTATCATAAAACATAAATAAAAAATCTTATTACTCTGTAAAACGTGAATTTTGACATTCACGTCATAACTTGTCCTCTCTTCTTATGCATTGAGACAATGAAGATGCTTTCTTTTCCACATGTTCCACCATGACTGGTGGTCAAACAAAGCTTTACTTAGTAACTCGTAGACGCCAAGCACAGTGAGTATAAGCAGAAGCATGAATTTGGGAAAAATGATGGTCGATAAAGTTCGGAGAATTTCCGGATGACTTTGACATGGGGCCAGATGAACGTCATCACATGTTGATTCCCACTGCACAGCTGGATTCATGAAATTTAGTTGTTGAAAGTAGTGTTAGGCTGTGCATATAAGACAAATATAGTTTTTGTAAGCACATTTTGAGGGAAAAAACATTGTCTTATATTCGGGCCAATATGGTAACAAACTTTTCAGAATAAAGTATAAATAATTTCTATCATACTATTTAGGAAATTTATAACTTGAAGTAATTATTATACAGCGCGCGCCAATAAAATGTACCTGTTTTTCTCGTTTAATATTTCATGAAGTTGGTAATATACCTTTCTGTTCTTTCTACACATTGTTGTGCAAGCCTGGGAGAAAATTCCATAATGGTTTTCACTACGCCAGAGAGAATTATAATACTCAAATTTTATTTGGAAACGAAATGTATAGTAAAGGCACAGAGGAGATTCCGCAATCATTTCCATGTTCGAGAAGCACCAACACCAAAGACAATTCGCAGATTTCCTCTTGTGGGGCTACACAAAAGACAATGTGTATACACGACACCCGAACACAATCTGCCAGCTCAAGAGAAGAATCGAAGAATTTATTCATGCAATTCCGGTGGAAATGTGTGCTAGAGTGATACACAATTTTGGGTTTCGTTTGAATCGTTGTATGGGCCTTTGCAGGTGGACATATTGAGCATGTTGTTCTTAACAGATGATTCTCCCATCTTTGTTCTCCATGTCTGTACTTTTACAATTGATTTATGTCATTTATTCTCAAACTTATGTGCATTTAAAAACAGGTACAATTACTGTATAAGAATAATAATGAAATGAAATGTGACACATTAACTTCAGTAAAACTGACAATTACCTATGTTTCTACACTAATTTTTTGGAAATTATTCCAAAAGAAAATTCACTTTACAAACTCGTATCATAAATAACTATTTTTTTTACCTAAAATAACCAAACATTCATCTGCATCCCTCTTAAAAAAGTATTTTAATACAAACCTTGATTTCAGGTTTTGGTGCATAAAGATACTGATCTTTTCCTGGGCTTGAAGCAGAAGCATGGTCTGCGAACTTAAGATTCACATCTGCAACTTTCCATGCAAAGGAATTTGACAAAACTGCATCTCCAACCACTAACTCCATGGAATATAAGCCTGACAGGTGCCCAAAATCACCAGCTTTGCTTCCAACATCCTGTAGGCAAAGGAAGCATTTACTAAAACGTGGATTCACATAACTCATTTAAATTACATGAAACAGTTAATTACGATGTAAGGCTGTTATATAGAACAGGCAAGCCCGAAATTAACAAAATGAACGCTAGCAGTTGAACATCGTATGACCTTTTGTGTTATTTTTAATTTAAATTTTATAAGAAAAATAATTTCAGTTTGCTTGTGATTAGAATAGTAATAAAAACTTTTTGGTAACGTCAAATGTAGTGGAATTCAGGCACTTTTGGTTGGCAACAATTTGTTTTAAAAGAAATCTCTGTACAAGGATTACCGATATAACGATAATACTCTGTATGATATTAAAATATTATGTTACCGTGTTGTTTTGAGAATTTCATAACTTTCATCCTAAAACTTGTTGTATAACTTGAATATTTCAGTCAATTTTTAGCCATTGTGCAAACACAAGACACAACTGTCTACTGCATTTGTCCTAAGAATACTGCGATATTAATGAGTATACCAGTATTTTGTGCATTAATAAGAACCAATCACGATTACTGTTTACAAGCAATGTTGTTTAAAAACCTTAATTTACAGATAATCTTATGACTTTAGATATTAACGATTTTTGGTTAAAAACGAGATGTGACTGTTATGCAGGGAACTTTTTATTTTTTAACGTGAAAAGTTGGAGTGTGTCCATTATGTGGGAGCACCTGTTATGGTAAAATGATAAAATGAAAAGGAATTGCCTGTTAGCAGATGCAAGCAGCACCCATCAACTGATTCTGAAGTTCAGCTCCATCAAAACATGAACGATGCTTAAAAATAAAGTGAGGTGCCAACATAGTAAATTTGGAAATGCACTTCACAATTTATGCCGGGAATCTGAAGGAACCGGATTTTCGTTGGCCTGATTTGAAATGTCAACCTATATTATTGCATTTGCTGATGATTAGGGTTCGGATGTTAATGAAATGTCATATTTTCATCCTGACCTCCATTCTCACAGCAAACACAAATTAAACATGAATTGCACATTTTTGTTATCCTAAATCAGACCGTTTTTATTTTGCATATAAAGTCATATTTTGGTCATTTTAATGCTCTTGGTCATATTTGTAATTTAACGTCATATTTCAGTTATAAAATCAGTAAAAGAGCACTATTATGCAGTAATTTATGTGCACTAAATTGACGACTTACTTTTTTTTTCGAAAAAAGAGTCATGAATATTTTGGTTTTACTGTAACTGAAATGTGAAGGGACAATAACAAGTAATAGCACAATTACTTCTTCCTGCTTGTTGTTAGACATGTTTTTAACACATTTCCAGTGATATCTGAAAACATTAACAGATTAGAAGTTCTTTACAAGTAAAACTGTAAATCATCTGTAAAATTGTTAAAAGATGATTATTTTATTGAATTTTTTAAAGATAGTTAAATATATTTAAGTACCAGGTCACCAACTGGACCCATGCCTTTACAGTGACATATTACAATACATCATTTGAAAAAGTAGTAAAATGTTAGTTATTCACAGCTTGTCTACTAGAAGTAGAGGCCGGGTAATGAGTGTAGAAGTTATGTATTTCTACAAGTCACATTGTATTTCCCTTAGTAAGGGATTAGAATGACGTTTTAAGGACACAAGGTATCTGGATCTGATGCGCTGCAAGTAGACACTCAATAACTCGATGTTGAGATCACTGTAAAGTTGAGTATTACTTATGTAATAGTCAGCTCCCGTAATAGTTCTACAGACTGCACGTTGTATGCCGTCTAAACGTTTCAAGTGTCTTGAATGAGCCGTAGCCCAAACTTCACATCCATAAATAATATATGACCGTATTAGTGCAGTATACAACAAGAGTTTGGTCTTAAGTGGAATATAACTCTTGAACATAGGGTATAAAACCATAAAACGCTGAAAAGCCCTATCTCTCACAGTCTGAATATGTGGTCTGAATGTAAGCCTTTTATCTAAGATAACTCCAAGATATTTTGTCGCAATTTTGAGTGGTATCTGTTGGTTTTGAACAGTGAGAGATTGGGTTATGTGTGGGAACCTCTTAGTAAACACAACCGATTTATTGAATTAATATGATGCAATAATTAAGTGTCACAAAAGTTTTATATTGGAACATTTATTTTTAGAAATTACATTCTTTAAGAGGTCATATTTAGGAATTTTGGGTCATATTTAGGAATTTTGGGTCATATTTAGTCATTTAGTAATTAATTTTCCACTTTTTTAGGTCATAAACATCCAAACCCTACTGATGATATATTACTACATTATGCATCGAGCCTATAATGGTATTTATTAAGCTACATATATGTTTATGAAACAAGTGAAGCGATTAAATCTGCTGAATGGTGGTATTTTAAGCATTCTTAAAAGCAAAAGATACTTACAATATCAAACTTGTATGTCTTTGAACTGTCTGGTTCAGCCACAAAGATGATCTCTTGATTTGTTGCGGCATTGTAAAGTTTGACAAAAGCCTGGTGAACAGTCATTAATTTGCCAGTGCTCTTGTCTTTTAGAGCAAACTTCATTATCAACTTCTGCAGAGAATCTGCTTCCACGGGAATGGGAAGCTTATTGGGATACGTCACCCTGTTGAAAAATAATAATAATTTAAGGAGGTTATAGATAGAGGTATAGGTTTTTCACTAGTAGAAAATATGCAAATTTTTTAAAAGAAAATCACAAATTTGGCTAAAACTGAGGAAATTATTCCCCTTGGGCCTACTATGCCAATAAAAATCAGTAACTTATGCTTTGGATTGGAAATTAATAAAAACAAAACAAAAGTGATGAGACGCAGCAAGAATGCCATAGTCAAAATGATGAACATTAAACTCGGAAATGACAAAATACGGGAGGTGAATGAATTCTGCTGCTTGGGGAGCAAAATTACTAAAGATGGTCAAAAGATGTAAAGGATATTACAAGCAAAAAGGGCTTTCTTTAACAAGAAAAGTCTATTGGTGTCAAATATTGACCTAAAAATAAAATAAAAAGTTTCTAAAGTTATATGTTTGGAGCATAGCATTCTTTGGCAATGAGATGTGGACTTTAGGAAAAAGCGAAAGGCATAAAATAAAAGCTTTTGAGATGTGGTGCTATAGACGAATGTTGAAAATTAGGTGGACTGACAGAATATCTAACGAAGAGGTCTTAGAAAGAATAGAGCAAATAAGTCTATGGACGACACTCATTAGAAGAAGGGCCAGTCTAGTGGGGTGCATTTTGAGGTATCCAGGCTTGGTCAATACTATATTAGAAGGAACAACAGAGGGGAATAATTGTAAGGGAAGACCACAATTAGAATATGCAAAACAGATTGACAATTTTGGTTGTAAAAAATATGTAGACATGAATACCGTATTGGCCCGAATATAAGACGATGTTTTTTCCCTGAAAATGAGCTTTTAAAAACTATACTCGTCTTATACGCGCAGCCTAAGACTCAACAACTCTCCATTCATGAATGCAGCTGTGCACTTGTGCAGCAGGTATCCCCACGCAAATGATGTGCATCCGACCCAAGGTCAAAGTCGCGCGAAAATTCACCAAACTTTACCGAAATTAATTTTTCCTTAATTCGTACTTCTGCTTGTATGGCACCAGGACCTTCTGATCCTGACTGTTACTTGCTTGGCGTCTCTATTCTCTATGCGTAAAGCTTTTTTTTTTACCACCAGTCATGGCAGACCATGTGGAAAAGAAAGCATCTTCATTGTCTCAATGCAAAAATAAAGGCGAGAGAAGAAGTTTTATGTTTTATGTGAAGCAAAATGTACTAATAAGCTATTTTATTTATCTTTTCGTAAATACCCTTCAAAAATTCAGGGTTGTCTTATATTCAAGGTCGTCTTATTTTCGGGCCAATACGGTAGACTGGCTCAAAATAGGAAGAACTGGAGAATTGCATCAAACCAGTTGTAGAACTGATGACTACAGAGAAAACTGATTCTTTAATTGAATTCATAATACCGTCAACATATATACCAAAAATGAGTTCATTTCAAGCTGCATAAACTAAAATTAGTGTTTGCTTTTATTCTTTAAAAATCACAAATTAAAATTAAAGCTTGCTGAAGTTTTTATTTCACAAAAATCCTATTAAAAAAATAGCAAAATCATTGACAAAATGAAATAAAAATATTCGAAATTTATGGAAATGAGTATTTAAATAAATTACAAATTCTACGAAATTTTTTTACCAAAAACAAGTGCCTCTAGTAACAGACCCTTTAGTACTACATATGTGTAGCAGAAGAAGAGAGGGGGGGGGAATTCAAATGCTATTATAGGAAGAAACATTATGTCTAATACAATACTGTATTTGGAAGTAAAACTTTCCAACAATTACTGAAAATGATTTTCGGTGAATGGAAAATCACCCAAGCTTTCAGCAACCCACTCCATTGGTATAATTAGGGAGTTTCCTGTTAAAACGTCACTTACTTTGATAATTTTGCTTGTGTAGTCTGATCAGCATCTACAGTTCCAACTTCCGCATTTTCCACTCCGACAGCACACATCACCTTCACAGTAAGAGATGCACCTACATTTCCTACAAGCCTAGGGTCAGGTTTTGCTAATGCTGCACTTACAGATAACTTATAAAATCCTCTTTCTGGTTTTGTTTCCATCAGATTTACAGAATACACAGTCCTGCAAAAAATAAATACGACATTAGATTGGGCAAAAACAAGTGAATGCTATTAAAGAAAGATGCAAATCATTAGTGAACTGCAGTGCTTAAAGTGGCTGGACTTAATGAATAAGAATACAAACTGCTGTTTTCTAGAACTAACTAGAAGTGTTCGGGAATAACATACACCAGCATGCAGAAAATGTATTTTGATCATTTGATTTTGTGAGTTCAACAAAGATATGACTTCCGCTATTACTCCATTATACTTATCACTAGGGTTCGGATGTTTATGACATGTCATATTTTTATCCTCACCTCAGTTCTTGCCGCAAACACAAATTACACACGAATTGCATGCTTGTTATCCTATTCGGACCGTTTTTATTTTGCATATAGTCATATTTTGATCATTTTCATGGTCTTGTTCATATTTCGGTCATATTTATAATTTAACGTCATATTTCAGTTATAAATTCGGTAAAGGAGCACAATTAAACAGTGTATGTACTACATGGTCGAGTTAAATTTGAAATTTATTTAACCAATTTAATGATTATGCCAAATTAATAGGTAACTTAAAATTTAAACTTAACGTAATTGTTAATATTTCATGGGGACATGCAAGGTCTATAAAATATTACGAGTATCTGGAGCTGAAGAAGCAAGCAAACAGAAGCAAATTCTTTAAAAGTAGAAGTTCATAAAAATGTAAATCATCAAAATTGTTAAAAAGCGATTATCAGGTTGAATTCATGTGATGTAAGAATTTAGTGTCTTTAAACGTTTTAAATTGAAACATTTATTTTTTTGAAAATATGTTATTTTATTAGGTCATATTTAGGACTTTTGGGTCAAATTTAGTAAATTTTAAGGGCATATTTGCAGTGATATTTTCGAACCCTATTAAAATTTGAGTTTGGAAGATACACAGTGAAGTGATTTCAAACTTAAAGATTGTTGAGATCAGGATTTGCACACAAACTTCACTTAATAGGTATATTTACCTCAGAATGCATTGCGATGGGCAATTTCCACCATCAGCTGATCCGCCTGTCACTCTAGCGGCGGGTGGATGAACTTTTCAATCAGGGTTCCTTGAATCCCCACTGTGGTGTCAAAGTTGATCAAATTCTCGTGGTTCTTTTGAATAAAATTGTTTTTCCAAACTAGTAGATCAGATTGTTTTTGAACATGTTTTAATAGGTCTATGCTTTCTTTGAATTCATGGCCTTCTTCCCAAAAATGCGCTGCCAAAGCTGATTTATCTGTTTCTTTGTTCACCACATTCCTGAAATGTTCTTTCCTTGTAATATTTAAATTTCTTTTGGTTTGGCCTATGTAAAATTTGTCACAATCTCTGCAGCTAATTTTATAAATTCCGGATTTGTTGCAATGTGGTTCTATGTCTTTAACCTTGGATTTAACTAGGTTCGTCATACTGAATTTGTTTATCAGTGCAAGTTCTACGTTAACCTTCTTGAAGACCTTCTGAAATTTTCTGAGTGCCCATGGATGATATGTGAACTTTCTGTATTTGTAAAACAGAAGTTATCCGAAGAGAATCGTCAAGAATCCTTCACAAGGCAAAACCTCCAAACCATAACCTGTCCAGTGCAGAAAGAGCAGCACTGAAAACTTTAAACAGCAACGAACATATCATTATCTTGTCAGCTGATAAGGGTAATGCGACCGTGGTTCTAAATAAAGATGACTACGTCCGTAAAGTAAGGGACATTCTAGACCCGGAAACCTACTGCAAGATCTCACGTGACCCCACGGCACGCATATTACGCCGCACCAACCAGCTGGTAAAGGAATCTTCCATCGCAGAAGATATACAACGTTCTATCAAGAAATCTGAAGCATTACCACCAAGACTTTATGGATTACCAAAAATCCATAAACCAGACGTTCCACTACGACCCATTGTTAGTGCCATTGGTTCACCCACTTACTCTGTTTCCAAGTACCTATGTGACTTACTCAAACCTCACATAGGCAATACCGACACCTACATAAGAGATTCCGCACACTTTGTTGAAAAGTTGAAAACTCTAACCTTACAACCACATGAGCTACTTGTCAGTTTCGATGTGGTTTCCTTATTTACTATGGTACCAGTACCCGAGACGTTAAGTTTGCTGCGAGATTTATTCCCAGAAGACATTATAAAACTTTTTCATCATGTACTCTCCACTACATATTTCTTATGGAATGGTGAATTTTATGAACAGAAGGATGGAGTAGCTATGGGGAACCCTCTAAGCCCGATTGTGGCTAACCTGTACATGGAGAGTTTCGAGACCTCAGCACTAAGTACTGCACCACACAAACCCAGATGCTGGTTTCGTTACGTCGACGATACCTTCGTCATTTGGAGCCAGGGGGAGGAAAAGCTAGAAGGATTTCGTCAACATCTGAATAATATCCACAATCGAATACAGTTCACCATGGAAAAAGAACAGAATGGACAACTGGCATTTTTAGATGTACTAGTAAACAAGAAAGAAGACGGGTCCCTGGGTCATAGAGTTTTTCGCAAAGTCACCCACACAGACCGATATTTAAACAAAATGTCAAATCACCATCCTAGCCAAAAGAGAGCAATGATGAAAACACTCGTCGACCGTGCCAACCGCATATGTGAAGACAATAATATACACGCGGAACTCCGCCACATAGATAATGCTCTACAGGCCAATGGATACTCGTCTCGTGAAGTAAAGAGAGCACTACGCCCGAATAATAGTACACGCAGCATTTGTGACGGTGTAAAAACAAAACAGATTACATTGCCATATTTGAGAAATACTACGGACCGGATTGCCAAGATTTTGAAGCAACATAATATCAAGACCATATTTACACCCACCACTCAGTTACGAAATCTTTTCCGGTCAGCAAAGGATCGCAGAGAGCCATTAATGACGGCAGGTGTCTACAGAATCCGCTGTTCTTGTGGTTCAGTTTATATTGGCACGACTCAGCGCAGTGTTAAGACCCGCATTGCCGAACACAAACGGAACTGCCGCTTGGGTCATACAGAGAAATCTGCAGTGGCTGAGCATGCTTTTGCCGACGGAGAACACGACATCTTGTTTCAAGAAACTGAAATACTGTCCACCATTAATCATTATCATACCAGGTTACAACGAGAGGCAATAGAGATCCATAAGCATCCCAACAACTTTAACAGAAAAGAGGAAGGTGTTAAACTTCATTCAATTTGGTTTCCAGTATTAGCTAATACCAAGAAAAAACCATTTGGAAACAGAGATGCCTGCCCCGGTCCAACCAATTCACACACTAACTCACTCATCGCCGACCAATCGGAAGTTAGCGCACGAAATCCCTGCCCCACTCCAAGGACTATAAATACTGCCGCAGAGCATGGTGACAACTCAGTCAACAGCCAGCCGCCGACCAGAACGCTTCGCCCGAGACTCCACCGCCACTGAGGATGTCCGCCGCAGTCGCGGACGAAACGTTTGGCACAGAAATGTCAAATAGACCACGGCCTACAAGCCCGAAAGAAGTGCTTAATATTTCTGTATTTGGTTTTTTATATATAAATAATAATAATAATAATAATAATAATAATAATAATAATAATAATAATAATAATAATAATAATAATAATAATAATAATAATAAATAATAATAAATATTTGTGAACGAAATAAAGATGTAAAAGCAAATTTTTATTCATTTTTGATGTTTGAATTTTTGTACTTAATACTGAAATAAATAATTGAACTGTAAAAATGAAATATCTTTCTATTGTAATGGATGGACATCCCTGGTGGACCAAAGACCAGTTTGCTTTCTGTTAAGAGCTGATGGAGCTTTCTAGCACATTCACATGGCAGAAAAGGAATGTGATTAGTCAAAGATTATGGAGGATGATGTGGACATTTGTTTCAGAGAATTCGGGAGAAAGGAGTGTGAGCTTGGGATTGGCAAAATGGGAAATTAGCCATTGGGGAGTAAATCTAGAACAGAGGAATCTTCTTGTATATATAATGTAAACTAAGGAAATAGTAAGGGAATAAAGTAGAATGGTGTTTTGTAAAAAAGTGTTTCAATGTATTGTGTGTGCTACCTATAACACATCCCTACAACTCCCAATCACTGGGAGGGCATGTCTACTTACATCAATGGAGGATGGAGTGAGAAGAAAATCCTGTGTATCGCCCATCTCAGAGTCTGCAGTGTGTAAGCTGGGGTACGTATGCCACACTATTATAATATATGGGATATGAGTGGGAATTTAAAATACTATGTATTTAGCACTGAAAAGTACTCTTCGAGATTAAACTGTACTCACTTGTCTCCAGGAGTGGGTTCAAACTTCTTTTTTGAGAGTACCACCACTTCATCACCCACTCTAGTAGCACTTTCAGCTGTTACTGTTAATGGATCAGCACTGAGAGCTTTTCCAAGGAGGTCACTTACTCGTACAGATACTCGTGGATGTTCCAGTGACACAGCAGCCTGGCTAGCAAGTGTAATAGCCACTGGCAGATGGAACTGAAATGTTACAAGCATATCATTAATACTGAAACTAGGGCTGAAAATCAATTAAGACTTCTAATCGAGTTAACGCTTGACTTTAATCGATTAATCGAGAAACAGGTCGGAATTTTAACCGAAACCAAAGTGTACATTTAATATTGTTTTTCACATTTAATAACTACTACACTACAGATAATGAGAAGAAATCCTGAATTAATTAATACCATTATTAGTGAAAAAATATAGGTATATACTTACATTTCCGGTTACTTTTTCAGCCAAGACCTGCGACACACGAGTTTGTTGACATTTGAATGTTCAAGGGACGATGATGTGCCAAGGCCGGAGAAGCGAGAGAAAGGAGTTTGGTCATTTGACATTTCTCGAAAAGTTTTTCAGAATTCGACTAAACCGATTAATCAGAAAATGTAATTGATCGACGATTAAATGTTTAATCGATTAATCAGTACAGCTCTACTGGAAACTAATTTAATCAGACTGGAACATCACATTGCATTATGACTTGGGCTAGGATTTTTACAACTTTTTACATTTTTATTTAAAATTTGCAAAAGATAAAATGTTTTTGCTAATGTTACACAGTGCTTTTAAAGTATGTCTAGTCATATTGTTTTAGAGGGTGAAATATTCACCATTTTTGGACAAAACCAGCTTTAAAACTTATACAGAGTCAACATTTAAAAAACACTTCTTGCTCCACTTACTTTAAGTCGGGTAATGTTAACTTAAAGTAAGTGGAGGAAGAAGTGTTTTTTAAATGTTGACTCTGTATAAGTTTTACAACATGCTCTACTGTTTATATTACTTCAATTCATTATTTAAACACTTAAAACCGGCTCTCTCTCTCTCTCTCTCTCTCTCTCTTTTTTTTTTTTTTTTTGTGTGTGTGTGTGTGTGTGTGTGTAAAATGTACTATGAACTTCAATGTATACTTTGGATAAGTTTCAATGCCATCAAACACTTCGCTTCCCTAAATAGCCTACACCAGGAGTGCTCAAACGGTTTGAGTAGATCTCGAGAAGAAAAAAAATTTTAATAAGTAGGTAGGTAACTAATAAAATAACACTGCTTGCGGCAAAAGGTGGCTTTATCAAAGGAACGCGCGGCACTTGTCAAAGAAAAGCCGCGTTGTTTCTAGACTAGACAGTGGAGTCTAGTCTAGAAACAACGAGAGACAGTACAGTCTAGTTTCGGGCGGCGCGTTTGACGGGAACATTCGAGACTTTCGTTCACGCCGATATAAATGTTGCGCCTGCAGGAATTGGAGTCATTCTGAATTGTAACTTGATGGCGATACTACGTCGATAAGTACAAAGTTTATTATTAAATAGTGGAAAATGAGTGCAGTGAAGAAATCTAAAACGTATCATTTTAATAAGGATTGGGAGGAAGAATTTTTCTTTTGTATGGTGAAGGATAAGTGCATTTGTGTTATTTGTCGTGCGTCAGTTGCAATACCTAAGCGTGGTAACTTAGAGAGGCATCATAAAACGGTTCATAAAAACTATGAAAAGGATTTTCCGCCACAGAGTGAATTAAGAAAACTAAAGGTACGTGATTTGATATCTTGTTTGAAAAAAGAACAATCCATGTTCACAAGACCAGTCAAACAATCAAAAGCTGCTACGATCGCGTCATTTAAAATATCTCATATATTGGCGAAACACAAGAAACCATTCGAAGATGGATCGGTGGTGAAGGAAGCATTTATTGAAGCGGGTGAGACTTTATTTGGAGATTTTAAAAATAAAACAGAAATCATGTCTGCTATTAGAGAACTTCAGTTATCTCGTCCGACTGTCACAAGGCGTATTGAAGTCATGAGCCAGGACATCGCAGATAAACTAAAACATGATATCATGGAATGTACATACTTTTCTTTACAGTTCGACGAATCCACCGATATGACAGACACTGCCCAGCTGTGTATTTTTATTCGGATGGTATTCAATGACATGTTGGCTAAGGAAGAATTTTTGACAATCATACCTCTGAAGGGGAAGACCCGTGGCGAAGATATATTTGACGTTTTCTTCAATTTTGTAAAAAACTACGAGCTACCAATATATAAATTAGTGTGCATTACAACCGATGGAGCACCAGCAATGACTGGAAACAAAAACGGTTTTGTGGCATTGTGTCGAGCTAATGAAGAATTCCCTTCATTTTTTTCATTCCATTGCATTATACATCAACAAGTTTTGTGTTCAAAAGTTTTAAACACGGAGGAAATTATGGGCATTGCGACAAAAATTGTGAATTCCATCCGTGCACGTAGCTTGCAACGGCGGCTCTTTCAGTTGCAGTTGGAAGATAGGGAGTCAGCTGAACACACTGATTTAGTTCTTCACACGGACGTCAGGTGGTTGAGTCGCGGAAAATTCCTAGAAAGGTTTCAAGAATTATTGCCCGAAATAACAGCTTTTCTAGACGAAAGAGGTGATGACACTCAGATTTTGAAAAACGAAAAATGGCTAAATGATTTGGCATTTTTGACTGACATCACAATGCACTTAAACACCGTTAACTTGGAGCTTCAAGGTAAAGGAAAAACTATTATTGAGATGATTAGCGCAGTAAACGCATTCAAAAGTAAATTGCAACTTATGATAGATCAACTGAAAAGAAAGGATCTGAAACATTTTCCGTCTTTGAAAGCAAGGATTCCTCAGTTGAATTATGATACGTATGAGGCTGAATTATCAAATATTTTGGGACAATTCGAAATGCGTTTTCATGATTGCAGTAAATTGGAAAATATAGCATCATTTATGAGTTATCCTTTTTCATGTAAAAACATTGAGGAATTAGCTACTGAAATAGCCAGTCAGTTTAATATGAACTCATGTTCTGTTGAAAATGAGTTGGTGCAGATTATATCAGATATACATCTCAAAGCTACAGCATCTGATACAAATTTCTGGTGTTTTATATCTGAAGATAAATATCCGAATGTAAGGCAAATCGCCCTTCAACTGACGGCATTTTTTGGGTCAACTTACTTGTGCGAGTCTGCATTTTCTGAAATGAAGATAATTAAGTCAAAATATCGCAATCGACTAACTGACGATCATATGTCATCATGCTTGCGATTAGCACTCAGTGGTTACGTACCATCTTATGAAAAGTATGCTGAGGACATGCAGTGCCACGCTTCAACATCCAAAGCCACTCCTTAGTTAAGTTTAACACCATATGTAACTCTTTTGTTTTGTAACAACCAATAAACTCGCAATTTTGAATAACTATGAGTTTTTTCATTGATATTGTAGAGAAGAACCTAACTAAACCTAACCCAAACCTTGACTAAAATAATGTACCTATACTGCGCAGAAAGCTAATATCTATATATGCTACGGTACGCCCTACCTAGGTAGGTAGGGTGTATCGTGTATGTACGACAACCCTGCATCACACACACTTGCAGTCTCTCAGAGTCGATCGTAAGTAGTCTAAAAATATTGAGGTAGATCGCCAGCAGTTCAAGTTTGAGCACCCCTGGCCTACACAATATTAAAAAATCTACACTCGTTTTAATATCTTACTATGAAAATAATTTTAGACAAAATTAAATTTCCTTCAGAAGATTATCCCTAAAAAAATTCAAGTTAGATTAATTTTTAAAAAATCAGTTCTAAGGCTGGGCACTTCTAATGGGGCTGTTTGTATAAATTTTTTTAATGTTATGCAAACTTATAAAGTCAGTATCGGATACTTTTATTTTAATGTAGTTTTATACAGTGAGTCCCACGCAAGAGTTGCCAATGACGCGGGTTTCTGCCTCGCTGCAGACACAGCTCCAACTCCCGGGCGATCGGGTGAAATATCTACGCTAATAAAGCCGCGATCGGTGTAATGATTCAGGTTCTCACATTTACAGTTAAAATAACAATGAAAATAACCACTTACCTCATCTTCTAACAATAGCCTATGTGACTATTATTTATGGGTAACTTGAAAAATAAATTGCATAGGTCAATTCCCCACACATTAAACATTATCTATTACGCAATGAGCATGTTTACAAACCAAAAGGAGTATAAATACAGCTGAATTAATTAAATTTAAAAAAATAGCTTCAAAGATGCAGAAAATACTACTATTCTTTCCCTTTATGAATGTAATGAGGTAATGTTAGAAATTACCTTATTGTTTGTAAGTGTGTTTACAACTTCGAGCAGACTATAAGCCCCCTTTGCAGTCTGAACCGAGCGCCGACTCAGGAAGTAATTTGCAAACTTCACTGCCTGATCACCAGTAATTGGGGGAGGCTTGTTTACTGTGCCTGCAAGTTTGTAGGCTCCACTCACAAGGAGGGCTGAAAAATGTACAATAATCGAACATTTATTAATATTTCTAACAATTAAGCAATCTATAAAAATCTATTATAATAGATTACTAAGGCCAGGATTTGAATGTTTTAGCCTATTTTTTCCCCAGCTTCCTAATTAGAACATTTTAACGTAACTTTTCCGTTTCATGCCCCTTGCTTCCGAATATATGAATCCTATAGAGCCTAAAAAGGGCTAAATCGGACTGAAGGGCCTAAAAGGGGCTAAAGAGGATTTTTGTTGGAAAAATAGGGGCTAAAGAGGACTTTTGCAGAAAAACAATTTTTAAATAGAATTTCCATTTAATGCAAAGGAAAATAAATATGTGAATTAGTGCATTTTAAGAAAATACATAATAAAAATAAATTTATAGAACACACTGAAATTAACAATATACGCGTATATATCACTTTGTCGCTGTCTTTGTAACTCGAAAATGTTCCACCTCGCGTCGCAGGAAATGAAACTTGAGCCGTCTGCAATACTTTGAAATCTGCAACTAATCCATTTTCGTTTCAACTTTAAAATAACAAGTTGCAACCAACGACAAATTAAAGAACAAATTCGTGACCCTAGGGTCTACTTAGCATATTTTTGTAGATCGGAAGTGAGGGAGTGGTGTATTGAATATCTGTATCATTAAAGGGTAAATATATCAATTGTTTACGCTATTTTTTGAATGCCAATATAAGGGATGGTCACTTTTTTATTCTGTTTAAAAATAAAAATAAAAAAATAAAAATAACTGTCATAATTATAATACAATTTTCGGTGTTAATATTAGTGTTCATTATTATGTTTTATAAAGATGACTAAAACATTCGTTTAAAGCCTAAAAAGGGCTATTCTACGAAAATAAAAGGCTAGAATACATTTTATAAAAGCCTAAAAATCCGGGCCCCGTACATTACATATACATTTATTTATTTAACAGAGTGTGAAAATACTTTAACTCCTCGAGCTGCAGTTTCTCATAAATATATGCCAGGCATGTCATTTCCCATACTTATACGCTTGGGTATATCTGTTATTTCGAAATTTTTTCGTAACTTAGCCATGAAAGTGAATTCCTCATTCCCTGACATAATTTATGACAGTAGGTGTTCCTGTTCTCTTTCTAAAGTCATCCCTCTGGTGGACCTGTTCCTCCCTTCTATATTTTGCAGAATAGTAACAAATTAACTAAAATGACAGCTGATGTAGTCTCAACATTTCAACAGAATCATTAAAAACAGTTTTCATTATTTTATAGTTCAAGCTTGAAATTATTACTATTAATGCTATACCGAATGCATATTATTACAATTACTTATTTTAACAAAGGTCCTCTGTACTCAGAACACATTTTCCTAACTTTTTGGAATATTATGTGAATTTTGCAATTTCCTCAATTATTAGTGTCTGGCATTTTTTTTTAAATCCATGAAAATCATTACATGTTATTTCCTTTTGTCTACTTTTGAAGAGATTATCACTTTTATGTATTATTATTCCACTCGGACAGGCTTGAGCTCCTGACATTATCTGCATGTTGAACTAAATCACGAGAATATGTTAAAAAGAACTACGGAAATATAGAAACTAATATTGGGAAGAACACAGTGAAGGCATAATATATATTATTAAGGTTATATTTCACACTTGAACTTCACTATTAATTATTTACCTTGGACTACGTAGTTTCAGTCAGTCAGTCAGTCAGTGAATTTCTGTTGGTAGCACTGTTCCCTTGTACTACCAATCCTGACTGTGGATGCCATCTCTTCCAAAAGTACCTTCTGATTAAGTTGTCTTCTGCTGGTACCTCGAAATTTAGTAATTTGTGTTTATTTTTTTAACAAAAAATTTTTTCCCAGACTGTTAATTCTTGGGGTGTTTCTATTGGCTTTAGAAGCTTTACATTTTGTTCTATTTCATGATCATCTTCCCAAAAATGAGCCGCTATTGCTGATTTATCTGTCTGTGCATATTTAATGTTTCTGAAATGTTCTTTGTATCTGGTTTCAATATCTATTTTTGTTTGTCCAATATAAACCTTATCACAATCTTTACACTCTATTTCATAAATGCCATATGGAAATGTTACAATGCTAGCTGGATAATGCTTATTGAAAGTTCAAAATTTATCTATGAGTCTAAATTATTTTCTTAACCCCAATGCTGAGTCTGAGATAATATGCCATTATGTAATGATACATACATAATAATAACATATATACCGAAATGCAACTCTCAAGTTTCTCACACTCTCAGCTCTCATGTGGAAATTAGCCTTTCCATTACAGGGCAAGCCTACCTGTGATGCTGTGTCCACCTTCGAACAGCAAAAACCGACTGAGGCCTACCTGTGATGCTGAGTCCACCTTCGAACTGCAAAAACCGACTATCAACTTCATCTGCTTGAACAATGGCATCTTCAATACGATCAAAAGCGAATGTTCCATCTGTGCCTAGTTGAGCAGCGATGTGGAAAGAATATCCCAGACTAGAAAACAGACAAAGTACACCCTTTGTTCACTGAGACAGTTACAAAGTCATGGAGTGAGAATTCTAAGCATGCTATGTGCTAAATGTGAAGAAAGAAAGAAAGAGAGAGAGAAAGAAAGAAAGAAAGAAAAAAGAAAAGAAAGAAAAAAAAAGAAAGAAAAAAGTCCATTTCACCTGAGGAAGGCCTGGAGGTCAGGCTGAAACATAGTGACTGTTCAAAGGTAAATTTTATCCACTGTACTAAAGTTTTAATAACAGTTTTTAATCAATTTATATTCATAACCGGTGGAAACAACAACCATTTTACATGAAGAAAATTTTATTTTTCAAAACTGACTTCAAGAGCTAAAGTTTTATTTACAACATTTTTCCCAAGAAATTCTCTGAACGGCACAAACTTAGGTTTAAAGTCTTTGTACACGAATAATAGGCCAGTATTCCACCATGCCACCTGATTTGGGCACTAAATCTGTAATATTAACTTTATTTATTAAGTGCCAGTATGGTACTTTACGAGATTGTGTGGGGGACGAAAAAATGTCTGTCTGTCCGTCTGTCCGTGCGTCTGTATGCACCATAACTCAAGTACGCTTTTTCGGATTTTCATGAAACTTGGTATAAACATTCATAATGTCGGTTCACCGGTACCGGAGTAATGCCCAATTTAGTGCCTATTTTAATAGATTATGGCGCCTTTCTCAGAGAAAGGCGCCATCACTCAAATACGCTGTAACGGATTTTCATGAAACTTGGTGTACCCATTTATGACGTCCATGAGAAGTGCCCTATTGAATTTGAACCTAATCTGATGACCGGTACCGGAGTAAAACCCAATTTAGTGTATATTTTAAAGACGCGGTAACTCAAATACGCTTTACCGGATTTTTATGAAACTTGGTATACACATTTACAATGTCCATGGGAAGACGTCTATTCATAATGGATAAAATCGGTTGATCTGTTTCGGAGTAATGCTCAATTTAGTGCCTATTTTATGGCAATATACATATTCGAAAGAATTTATAAAAAAAATGAAAATCAGTTATCTTGACAACATAGCCTATTGTTTTACTGTGATCTCATAAGGCCTTGGAAATTAAAATACAGGTAGCTATGGCAAAAACACTATTGTTTTACATGCGCTTATCCAACTAGACCGTTAAAATGACCCAGGTGGCCGAGATGGTAGACCTTTCTTCTTCCGTAAGCTCTGCTTAATGAATAAATCTGGAGCTTAACTTGGAAATCAATTTTTAAAAAAAAACATATTCTGCATATCATAATTGCAGTCATAACTGATTAAACAAAAACATACTGGCACTTTTTTACATCAGTTTACCTGATTTTATTAATTTATCATTTTTTAAATTTATTTTTCGTACTTACACCCATCTACAGCGAGCTATCCTTCTTCCGTTTTGTTTTGTTTATAGTGCGTTCTGTTGTTTGGTTCCCGTGTTTTGGCTCTACAACACAATCTTTTTTGTTCATTTTGCTGTTCTTAATTACTGCGTGTGCCGCCCTCTGCAGCGGTTCCTGTAGTTATGCTAGTGGGCGTTTTCCGTGGTGAGTACTTTTCCGACCATTGAACAGTGATGGTGGTTGAGAGTAGCCAGCATGTAATTAAGGGACTTGACCGCTAAATCTGCATTTTTCCAGCAGGTATGTTTTAGTTTACCTTTCTAAATTCTCTTCTTTATTTACGTTATGAAGGAAGGATTGCTCGCCGTGATTGCATATGCAGTATGATGGCCTTAAGCTTTGGGTGCTAGTTAATTCTGGATTACCACAGTTGTACAAATTTGGTGATCTTGTATCAGTAATTCTTTAATAGTCACTCAGCCGCTGTTATCTTAACCCATTGCGGGCGGCGATGTTTTATGGTTGTGGGCGGAAGGCATTTTTAAAGAAAAAATAAGTTAACGAAAAACCAATTGAAAGTAACTTAAATCACGCATCATGCATAAAATCAACATATACCTTGGAGTTTTGCCGAATTCTGCCCCTAATCTGCTCTAGGAACGATTTTTAGTATTTAGCGAGAAAATGTTTATGCGGAAACGGCACAAGTCTCACTGAGCGCATTATAAGTTTACATAGGCCTACAGTGGGCTATGATTATCAATTGGATCAGTATTTTGTTCAAAATCAGAAGGGAGAACTGGCCCTTGCTGGATATTATATATTGTAGTAATAGATGATGTGCCTGCATCAAAATTACTCACTTCTATTGAGCTGGGCGCATGATTGCCTCCAGTGTCACTTAAGTCGCTCTCACTCTCATTAACGCTGCCGGTAGCGATCTCGGAAAAACATTACTTACTATCGCTAAATGATAATTCTGACACTTCACTGTCACTTTGAATACTTAATTCTTCAGTTTCAGAACCTGTAGGACACTTTCTTTTTGCAATTTTACCGAAAATAAGGGAAAAACACGGAATAAAAAGTGCATGCTGTTCACTAGTTATGCACGGCCACTGAAATCCTCTTCTAAAATCGTCCTGGGCACGTATATTGGGGAATTCCCAAGTCACAGTGGATAAGAGAACATTCTCCTGCCATCTGTTGAAGATTTTACGTACTTAGTGCATGAGAAGAGCCGGTCACATTATGAGTCGGTCAGAGAACCCATATATGGGTTATCGCGCTGGAGGCATCGGACAGGCGTCCCATATATGGGATTCCGCCCGGGAAGGGTTAAATTTGCTAATTTGTTTACATCTCATTTTTAACAGCCGTGTACACTATACCGGAATATATTAAGGGTAGAGGAAATTTATATAAAGCACATCAGATTCTTTTTTTGTATGTGTATGGAATAATGTCATGTTGTACTATGCAGATGTGTTTGGATGGTGTGTAGTGACATGTGCTAATAAATCAGTAGAATGTGCATCCTGAGTAAAGCTTCGTACAACCAACCATTTAATTATTTTGTTTTAACTTTTATTTTTATAATAAGTAGACCTGGGATTTTACACTCTAGAAAAATTAGTTTTAAGCACCTAAAATAGGCTTTTAAGACAAATAAATAGGCTTTTAAAAGAGAAAATAGGCACTTAAAATATGCTTTAAAAATGTGTAAATAGGCAGAAAATAGACTTTAAAATACTGCAATGTGCTCTTAAACTGTAACGTGATTTCTTTTGTTATTGTAAGAAACGTGATATACCTATCCTTAACGGAAATAATTGCAAAATTAAGACAGAATTAAAAATACATTTATCAAAAACAATTTTGGATTATATGAAAAACTGACACAGTATGTCCCTTCTTACTATACATCTGCTACCATCAAATTACAGACCTATATCACTCTTAACCTCATTTTCAAAAGTTTTTGAAAAAGTCATGTACAACCGCATAATACACTATCTTAATTTGAATGACATTCTTACTTCATCTCAGTTTGGATTTAGAAGTGGCATGTCCACTGAGAATGCTACATTTCAACTTACTACAGAAATATTGGAAGCGTTAGATAAAAAGAAATATGCTCTGGGAATTTTCTGCGACTTAGCTAAGGCATTTGACTGTATAAATCATGAAATATTGCTTCAGAAATTGGATCATTATGGGTTCGATAATTTAACACTTAAGTGGTTCAAATCATATCTTTCTGATAGAACTCAAAAGGTAATAATAAATGGAAATGAATCTAACCTAGGGATTGTTAAGAATGGGGTACCTCAGGGATCAATACTGGGACCTTTGCTCTTTTTAGTTTTCATTAATGACTTGCCCTATAACTTAAGTGACGAATCAAAGGTATTGCTCTTTGCGGATGATACTACTGTCGGGGAAAAAAACATAGAGACTCGAGTTTGAAGTCCAAAATCTCAAGAGTGGCTCATCCGATTACGTTAAAATAAAGTTTAAACTGAAGCTATTTTAAAGCCATTTTATCTGATATCAATATAAAAATTTTCGGTTAAGCGAAAAAATTGCTAGGGATTAAAATCCGTCAAAAGTACCGGTTTTCTTAAAGGTCCGGACTAAAAGTAAAGTTCAAACTTTTATTGTAACAAAACCGCTAGCGCAATCGTTTTCAAATTTTAATAGGGCACGCATAGGTTTCTTGTAAACATAATCCTTGAATTTCATAATTTTATTTTGTTTATTTTTTATGTTGTTGTCAATTTTCCAAACCCTTGCTAAAACCCCTGTTTAAAGCCTAAAAATATAGTTCAAATCACCAATGTGATTGTCATTATTCAATTAATACTAATAAAATATAGTTTTAAACATTCCAAAGCAGCTGTTTTTAAAATTGATTTTTATTTGTCAACAAGTTTTAATCCAGCGGCCGACAAGAGACCATCGCTTCTCTGCCGAGCGGTTCTGGTGGGAGAATGTGCGACGTTGCCTAGATGGATCCTCCCGCACGAAACTTATACGTTGTTATACAGTATCAAGATACAATAATTATTTATAATACACCAACAAGAAAAGATACAGGATCTCATTCTGGAGAGGGTCACAGCTTTGGAATACCCCCCAGGCAATCGAGTTCGGGAGGTACTCCAGGAAAAATTCGAAAAATATGCCTTATAAAACAGAATTTTATACTTTTTCTTTGGCAATAAAACTTAAATAAATAAATAAATATATTTTCAATTGTTGGGCAGATTATTTTCTGTGATTACGGATTAGTTAAAAAAAACTAAACTCCGTGGCGCTACATCCCTGGAGGGACTTGGCCTACCACCCGACCGCTGTTACGGATTAGTTATTATGGATAATAACTAATGAGAAATCATGTTTAGTAATTATTTTGGTAATGAAAACTACTTTGCAATTCATTTTAGAATTTAAACAATGAAAACATTTTCGATACATGATTTTAGTTTCTCACTTCGTAAGTATATACAAGTAGGCCTAAGTGATAGAAGCGTATATAATGAATCTGTCCGTAAATAATTTTCTACTCTGAGAATATAAAATCAGGTAGGCATAAACTGAAATAACTAACTACCAGAATGCTTTAGTTTAGTCAGTGATAATTGCAATTATGAGATGCAAGAAATAAGTTATTTTTGTAGTCGATCTCCGCGTTAACCTCCAGGTTGATTCATTAAATCTGGGCTTACGGGGGGGGGAAAAAAAAAAAAAAAAAAAAAAAAAAATATCTAATGTTTAAAAACTTCATTTTCCTATAAGGGCGATTATTTTGGACGTGATAAATATTCCACCTTAAACCCTTATACACTTTAAGTGTACAAGGGTTTAAGGTGGAATATTTATCACGTCCAAAAAAGATCTAATGTTTGATAAGCATATGTCATTGTAAAGGAATGTGTAAGTAGGCTATGTTCCTCCTCCGGATTGTGAAGTGACTCATGGAAGTACCGTTCCTCCATCTATTTTAAGGACAAATTTTATAATAATCTGAACTATTCACTTCTTAGAAAAATGTGTACAGTAATATTGGGGCAGTATATCGGCCATCAGGTCAATTCGCCTTGGATCTTAACGCAGTCTACATCTACCGTACTTGAAATGTCTCCTCGACGGAATTTTTCAGAAGGTGAGGTACAAATGATTATTAGTGCGATTTGCTTCTTCCGGGCAGAAAAAGAAAAGTGCAACGACAAACGTTATCCGGTTTACGACTTTGTGGCTAAGTGTTTAAACGTTGGAGTGAGTACAGTGAAGAGATACGCTACGGAGTACAGTGAAAACATAGCCAATGGAAGTGGAACTCAACCAGCCAAGAAGGCACGAGTCTCGCCAGGACGCCCAAAAATAAATGTGGACCAGTTCACCATTGGTGCTATAAGGAGATATATCCATGAATTTTACATTAACAAAATGTTCCCAACGATTGAAAAATTAAGAGAGAAGCTTCAAGAAAACATACCGGATTTTCCAGTTATGACAACTCGAACGTTGCGGAACATTGTAAAGGAGATAGGATTTCGTTTCAGAAAATTAAACCGAAAGCCAGTTCTGATGGAGTCTGTTTCCATCGCAGCTTCCAGGAATGAGTTTTTGAGGAGGATTCGTTCTTTACGTTCAGAGGGCTACAAAATATTTTACACTGATGAAACCTGGTGTGGACAAAATCATACAATGCACTACGCTTGGCAAGAGAAAATTGTTGATGCCCTGAATTTTACAACCTACAATCAGAATCGAGGGGTGCTTCAAGAAGTTGGCGGTTGGCGAGGTGGCTTTAAAACTCCAACAGGAGCGGGCCAACGAGTTATCATACTTCACATCGGCAGCGAAGACGGATTTCTCCCAGGCGGTGAGCTTTGTTTTGTCGGAAAGAAGGGAACGTCCGACTATCACAACGAAATGAACTCCACTCACTTTCAGGAATGGTTTCGACGTATTGTAGGAATTCTTCCAAACAAATCTGCGATAGTAATTGATCAAGCTCCCTACCATAAGAAATTGGACCCTGAAACCAAAAATCCTACCATGTCATGGTTAAAAAAGGATATTATAGAATGGATACAAAAGAGAAATATTGATTTTCCACCACACACAACAGACTACACACAACTTACAAAAGCTGCATTAATCCAACATGCCAAACCTCATTTCGGACTTCCAAAAAACATACTAGAAAATATTATTCAAGAGACCAACCCAGATGTCAAACTGATATGGCTTCCAGTAGCCCACTGCGAATTAAATGCGATCGAACTAATTTGGGCGTTCGTTAAAAATAATGTAGCTAAAATTAACAGGAGAAATGCAGCTGAAAATGGAAATAGCATAACAGTGACAAGAGATTTATGTAAGGAGATATTGCAGACAGTTACGCCCGAGCTGTGGAAAAAATGTGTACAACATGCACAGAACATTGAAAACCATTACTGGGAAAAAGACCACCTGGCAGACGAAGCTCCACTTGTGCCACCGGTTGTTGTAAATATGCAGGAAGACTCCGACTCCGACTCAGACACTGACTTTGACTTGAACATAGAGGGAGATATGTCTGAGATAGAAGATATAGATTAAAAAACATAAAAACACAAAACACAAAAAAAGTATAAAACACAAAAATACAAAAACAAATTTTAAAGCTGCCATTGGAGGTCCAAAGCCCTCATGAAAAAAGCTGATGGGAATTAATCATATTATGCATGTACCAAACGCGGATATAGGGGTGGTTCATGAGGTAGGGAGGTCTGGAACGGGGTGCACTCAGCCTCGTGATAGATAATGAGGAGCTTTTTCATAAAGAAGTAGTGGCTCCGGTTAGGTGTAGGCATGTTGATTACAGACCACTGGCAGATGACGCAGCCGTCGGATGGTAGGCCCTGTCTCTCAAGGGATGTAGCGCCACGGAATTTTTAAAAATAAGAACAACTAACGCGAAAATGTTTTCATAGTTTAATTTTTAACACAAATTGCAAATTTGTTTTCATTACCAAAATAATTACTGAACATGATTTCTCATTAGTTATTATCCATAACAACTAATCCGTTATCAAAGTATCAACCAAAAACTTGAACATTTACTTATTTTTCAGTTTTATTAACCCAGAAATAAGTTAAAATGCTGTTTTAACAGGCATATTTGTCAAATTTTAACTGGAGTACCTCCCGAACTCGATTGGCTGGGGGTAGGCTACTAGAACCGTGACTAAACTGAAAAGTTTAGTTAAATTTGCTGAATTTTAAGTAAGAAAGCCTAAACAATCAAATGCAGCACCGCAAATAAAGCTTCTGCTCGCATTTCACCTGTACAATAAAAATAAACCTCAAAACCCTGGAGAAGTTAAGCGCAAGAGGTCAAAATAGTTAATACTGTAGCCTATCTATTAAACGCAAACCTTTTCAGGATTCGAACCCAATACTTCTAATTGGATTAATAAAATTTGCTTTATGGTTGACTGTGATAATGTGAAACTGGTTGTTGTACATTGAAGTGCCGGTATTTAAAAGGAATACGCCGGTGATATTGCTTTAACCCCTTTTTTCTTGTCCTTGTACATCCCAGACACCAATGCATTGAATAATAATAATAATAATAATAATTATAATAATAATAATAATAATATTAATATGAAAGGTGGTTTTACTTTCAACAAGAGGATTTTTTGTATGTCTGTGTAAAATATCGATTTTTCAAGCAGATTAAACAGAAAATATTAATTAAATGTGACTAAAAACCTATTAGGAATAAATTAGATTTTAGGTTTTCATGTCCCATTTAGTTGTTTTTAGGTAGGCTATTACAAAATTAATGTGTGTGAATCCTATGGATATGATCGAGAAAGTGTGTGAGCGCATCTGGTTTTGGTAGTAAGGGAAAAAATAGGTAAAAACCTAAGAATCCGGTCCCTAATAATAACAACGTATAAGTTTCGTGCGCATGTTGACTACAGACCAGCCGTCGGATGGTAGGCCCATTCTAACTAGGCAACGTCGCACATTCTCCCACCAGAACCGCTCGGCAGAGAAGCGATGGTCTCTTGTCGGCCGCTGGATTAAAACTTGTTGACAAATAAAAATCAATTTTAAAAACAGCTGCTTTGGAATGTTTAAAACTATATTTTATTAGTATTAATTGAATAATGACAATCACATTGGTGATTTGAACTATATTTTTAGGCTTTAAACAGGGGTTTTAGCAAGGGTTTGGAAAATTGACAACAACATAAAAAATAAACAAAATAAAATTATGAAATTCAAGGATTATGTTTACAAGAAACCTATGCGTGCCCTATTAAAATTTGAAAACGATTGCGCTAGCGGTTTTGTTACAATAAAAGTTTGAACTTTACTTTTAGTCCGGACCTTTAAGAAAACCGGTACTTTTGACGGATTTTAATCCCTAGCAATTTTTTCGCTTAACCGAAAATTTTTATATTGATATCAGATAAAATGGCTTTAAAATAGCTTCAGTTTAAACTTTATTTTAACGTAATCGGATGAGCCACTCTTGAGATTTTGGACTTCAAACTCGAGTCTCTATGTTTTTTTCCCCGACAGTAGTGTACTTGTAACAGGAACGTCACAAGAACATTTATCAAGAATAGCTACAAAGGCTTTTCACGAGTTAAACACATGGTTTCTAGCTAATAAAATGACACTTAATATTGATAAGACCCATTTTATACAATTTAGGACAAAAAACAGATGTATCTCAAATCTTGAAATTAATTATGGAACACAAATCATACAAGAAATTAGCAATGTAAAATTTTTAGGACTGCAAATTGACCAAAATCTTGACTGGAAAACACACATAGAAATGATAAGTCCAAAACTGAGTTCAGCATGCTTTGCTTTAAGAATTTTGAATAATATATTAAAACAGGATGCATTACTTATAGTATATTTTGCATATTTTCACTCGGTAATGAGGTACGGGATCGTTTTCTGGGGCAACTCTACCCATAGGGAGAAAATATTTAGATTTCAAAAGCGGGCAATAAGAATAATATGTGGAAAGAAAAAAAGGGAATCTTGTAAACCGCTGTTTGAAAAATTAAAAGTCCTCACTCTTACAGGGGAGTATATATACTCTGTTATGTGTTTTGTAGTGAATAATATTGATAAATTTCAAACTAATTTTAGTGTACATGGACGTACTACCAGAAACATGAATGATCTACACAGACCAAATAACTCGTTAAAACTCTTTCAGAAGGGTGCGTATTATTCTGCAGTACAGATATATAACAAGCTTCCAAACAACATTAAATTATTATGTATTCAAAGAAAGATCAAACCTTTCAAAACAGCTGTCAAGGAATTTTTAATAACTCACACCTTCTACAATTTGGAGGAATATTTCCAGCTTGGATAAATTTGGCAGCTTGCAGTTTCTGTAGACCTATATTATTGTTATAACATGCATGTATTTTTTGATCTGACGTGTTCTATATCCTTGAGCCCCGCTCAACACAGGATCTACAGGACGAGATATCTACATCTACATCTACTTGTTTTGAGCTAATCCTCCCCCGTCAGTGAGCATTCCTTTGGCGACAACTGTTTGGGAAAATCAAATTTCTGTGAAAAACCCAACCTCTGCTGTTCTACTCTCATTCAGGGATGTCCATTATATGATTGTAAAAGTTACAGAAGTTGGATTTTATTTTAAATGTACAAAACAGGCATTTTAGGCGCTAAAAGAGTAAAAATAGGCTCCAAAGGTCCAAATAGGCATTTTAGGACACTATAAAACTCTATAAATATAAGTGATTTATCATGAAATGTCAACATATTTAAAAAATTTTCATGTTATTTCATAAGGAAGAAAGTAGGCATTTGCTTTAAAATCCCAGGTCTAATAATAAGCTATCTCCAGTATCTCCACCGATAATATTATGGAATGGCTGATAGGCTTTTTCATTCAAAATAAAATAGGGAAATCAAAAAGCCAAAAAAATCCAACTCACTTTAATAAACTATCATCTTTCTTCAGGGCACCCTGTAGCGTTTTGATAAGTTTAGTTGCATCTCCCTTTTTCTGTCCAATATTATTGAGTGCTTGAACTGCATAATATAGTTCAGGCACAGTTGAAGTTTCCCGTTCAACCACCTCTCCAAGAACCTGAAATATCAACAGAGTTGAATAGACAACTTTCTCTGCTTCAGGTTACCAAATAATAGAAAGATGATGTCAGGGAAAGACAGAACAAAGAATCTGATAACTTGGAATTGGCGAACTGCTCGCCTCTTGGAGTTATAAGTAAACACATCAAAACTTCTTGTCTTCTAAAATATCCCTGTAGAATTCCTTAGCACCATCTGGTTTCTCAAAATACTTTAAAAGACAAATAAAAGAGAAGTGATATAAACAGTAAAGCTAATGAATCATTATTAAAAATGGTCAACATAAACACTTACAGCTCCACTTATGTCTCATTTTTATGGACTAGTTTCGGGGAAAACCACCATCCCCATACTTGGCTAATGGTCGTTTTTATGATACTTTAAAGAGCTGATGCATCCTTCTCTTTTCTTTGATAATCTTATTTTGTTTTGGTAAAACTGGGGATGTTAGTAGAGTATGTAGCATGGTTTTCTTCTCGGAAATTCCAATTATCCCGATCTCCAAAGTAGGTACTTTACAGTGACTTCTTTTCCTTCTTAAAATGACATGCTGACTGTTCATTTTAAATGGCAGCATAGGTTTTAGTGCTTTCTTTGAACTAAATTTTGAATTTTTGAGTCTTTACTGAGATCATGAATTTTTTTTTATTCTACAACTTTTTAGAAAGTTTATACAGGGAAATTATTACTATGAACAAATAATATTGAGATGAGTTACATACACTACTAACCTTATTTTAATTACTAACCTGAACCCAGGTTTCAATGAGGCTCTTCATCATTTTCAACAGTAATGATGGAAATGATGAGGCGGCTCATCGAAACCTGGGTTCAGGTTAAATGTAATTAAAATAAGGGAAGTGGTGTATGTAACTCACCTTGAGTATTATTTTTTCAATGAATTTTTTTAATTTGAGGGCAAGTTCTACAAGTCCATGATTGCGTTTAACAATAGGATCCGTTTTGCTTTTATTGACTCGCTCCTTGCTCCCTTCTTATGTAGATTTCCTATCACCAGAATATTTTTAAACTTGTACACCGCTTTCAGAATCTTCAGCCTCGTTATTCATTTTGAACTAGTATGAAAATATATTTTCTTCTTCAATAACCTGACGAACTTCTCTAGAAATAAGCTGGAATTAATTTTTGAATTCGAGGGCAAGTCCATGATTGCATTTAACATTAAGATCCGTTTTGCTTTTATTGACTCGCTCCTTGTTCCCTTCTTGTGTAGATTTCCTATCGCCAGAATATTTTTCAACTTGCATACCGCTCTCAGAATCTTCAGCTTCATTATTCATTTTGAACTAGTATGAAAATATATTTTCTTCTTCAATAACATGACTAACTTCTCTAGAAATAAGCTGGAGTATAAACAACTAATACCAGTACTATACTAATGAAGCAACCAAATTCTATTGGGCGAATAATGTTCATAGTCCAACACTGAAGTAGTTTGTTTTTATAGAATCAGCCAATCAAATTGAATGCAACCACGTACAAGTTTAAATAGATATTCTTTTGTTTGGTCATTTATATGCGAGAAAAAAGTCCAGTTGCGGCAGCACTTGTGATCCAATTGCAAGAGTAAATAAACAACAATGATTTTATGAATATAAAGTCCACCTATGCTCAGTATGTAAGAAAATTTTTAGACACCTAACCTATTTTAATTTTATAAAAAATTTAAAAAATTTATCATATAACATCTTACCTCATATAAAAGCAGCATAAGCTACTAGTCCATGAATATATAAAAAACTTATGTACATATGAAACAATAGTCAAAACCCTATTAAAGATTCTTAACACATTTAAAAATATGTTTAAAGTCCTTAAAAATGCCAGTCTTATAATAAAAAGTAGATGTCTTCTTCTTACGATGCATTTCGATGTTAATTCGTCATCTTCAGGTGTATATTTTGAGTATTCGTGCAGACAGAATAGCTGTAGGTTACATGCTTATCCGTGGGTTGTTGGAAGTGCACTGGTCGCTCAGTGCAGTGCACGACCAACAATTATTTTCCTTTTAAAATTTACGATTCAAAATATAGTCGCCTCTCTCATTGCGTTAACAGTTAACATCAAAGAAGTCGCCGCCGCTAGGCGTATTTGCCACACTGCATATTGTTAAAAAAGAGAGCGGGAAGATATAGATGCAGCAAAACACTTGTGGCAATGGCATTGAGCAATGAGAGAATTGGCAACACGAATTCAGTCAGCGGTTTCTTTTGAGAAAACCTTTTACAGTAACAAGCATTGTAATATGAGAACAAAGCGAGCCGCCCGTCACCTTTATGAGCAAGGCGACTATAACGTAAAAAGTCATACAATGTTTGACCACTACAAGAACTTAACAGCCTCACAGATTAAGTTTCTTGTAACGGTCTTACATCATAGACCTAAATAACTAAAATGTTGGTTAACTCACCTTGGCAATACTTGCTGCTGGGAGGTTTCCACATGATCCAATTGCTTTCCAAGCACTGGTGATATAGTACAAGAGTTCAGGAGCAGCACTAGCAGCTGCACTATTGTCCAACAGATACTTGCACACTTCCTGTAATAAAGAAAAAGAAACACTTCAATGATTTAAGCAATGACACAATAGTTTGTTATCACTAGGGTCCAGATTTGAAGGTTTTTAACCTTTTTTTCCACCAGCTTCCTAATTAGAACATTTAACATACTTTTCCGTTTCACGCCCCTTGCTTCCGAATATAGAAATCTTATAGAACCTAAAATGGGCTAAATCGGACTAAATAAAAGGGGCTAATGAGGACTTCTGCTGACAAATTAGGAGGACTAAAAAGGACTCTTGCTGAAAAACTAGGGGCTAAAGAGGACTATTGCAGAAAAACACAATTTTTAAATAGATTTTCTGATTAATGCAAAGGAAAATAAATATGTGAATTTGTGCATTTTAAGAAAAGACATAATAAAAATAAATTTATACACTGAAATTAACAATCTATATGCCTCTTTGTCGCTTGTCTTTGTAATTCGAAAATGTGCCGCCTCACCGACTTTATAACGTTACCGTGGCCGAAGATGCAGGCACCTGCTAGTGAAAAATATAAGAAAGTGTTGAAAGCAATGTTCTGTTCAAAACAGATGAAAAAGAACAGTTTTCATTAATTTCAAACAGAAAATTGAGATTTTGCTTGTTCCTAAAGGTAAAATAAAAGGAAATCGAATTCAGTAAAGGAACTGGTATTTTTAGAATTGCAGGAAATAATTTAGTTTAAATTAAACATGTTTCTATGAAAAAATTATTTTTTTTCTATTTACTACTAGAGAAATGTAGGTTACATGTTTAAAAACGTTTGCTTATTTTAGAAGCAAACGGTTTTGATTTAGTGTATAATGGACAAATTGTAACGTGAGTTAAACTGTATTCAATTTTTTAAAATTACAAATTGTTTTAATATTCATATTTCCAACATGATAACCTACCAGTACAGCAAAACATGTATTTATTGAGCCATTAAAAGAGCAGAAAATGCTTACTGAAATCTGAGTTTCAAATACCATGTCCAGTTTCTGTAACGTGAGTTACCAACGTTTGAATCTCAATAATCTTTGCATCAGTCATCCAGAATTTACACAAAGCATGCAACATGTGCTCCATTTATTAGAGGTTTCACTCATGCATTTTTGGCTGCTTAGGTATTTCCTGGAAATTATGTAATAAGAGTTTAACAAGTAAAAATAAGTCAATTTGTAACGTGAGTTAGGCATGGAGCTGCTTAATGACAAAGGGAAAGGGGCATAATCCCAATGGCGCGATATTCACATTTCCACGTATTGTGTTATGCTTTTTGTTTCTGAGCGAGGCAGTGTGACCTATTGTCCTCCTTGTAAATAGTGACAGCAGACGACAAATTCTGTACAATGGCAGGTGCGCTGTGTGCTGGTTGCAATGTCAGTTTTTACAATTATTTTATTGTGCGATTTGAAGGCGAATTACTTCCACTGATCACTTTCTATCACAACCACCATTTCTTACGAGCAGCTAGTGGCTTGTACCCACCTCTGCATTAAGGTAAGTTGTCTACAGATAGCCTAGATAATGCATAACACTAACCACATAGTTAAGTGAGCGAAGCGGAGGTGGTAGCCGTAGCAAAGCACCCTTGCATTTTCAAATAATGTATGATGCATTATTTGTAGGTTTGTCAGACTGTTCACTGACAATCATATCTTGTTTAGCGATATGACGTCACACCTCCAACCTCCAATCACGAGGACTAGGACAGAAAAATGTCGAAGGACAAGCAAGTTTTTGCTAGATCGTGATATAAAAGAAAGTGTATCATTTAAGCTCTATCCACAATGCGCAGTCGGCAGTTGTTGTTCTTCATTCCATTCTACTTTGATCCTAGTCAAAACAAAGAGGCGTGGCTGTCATAGACCGCAAGTGAGAACGCACATGTTAACCGTGTTTGTTTATTCTCAGTCCAACTCGCTCGCAGGGTCTTCGTGAACAATGAATCCTTTGTTTTGTTTGCTAATTGATATACTATAATGATGACGATGCCAGTGAGAGTTTGTTATTACACGTGTAAATGTTGATATTCTTGCATGAGCACTCGTCAGACACACCCCGGTAATGGCGCATGCTAATGACATTAACCAATCACATGATGCGAATTTTCCACGAACTCTCTGTGAGTTCTCCTCCCCTTTGTTTTGACTAGGATCAAAGTAGAATGGGATGAAGAATAGTCGGTCGACGGTAGTTTGTAGTCGAAGTATAACGTGTGGTGAGCAATGGACGCCATTCACAATGTGCAGTTGCAGTCGACAGCAGGCATTCGGCAGTTGGTTGTCTGTAGTCGGCAGACGGAAAATTCATCTCTGAGTACCAACTGTACGACTGCAAGTAACATATTACGAGATTGAACATTATTTACTAGTGCAAATACACAGATTAGCATACTACGAGAAAGCAAAATGTGTTAATAACATATATTATGCAATTATAAAGCGATTCCTCCACCTTCTTTATACTGTAAAATGTTTCCCTAACCTCAATGTCGACTGCATATTGTAGATGGCTCGAGTGCTGCTCCCAAGCGGCCGATTGCAACCGCAAACTGTCATCTACCGACTAACAACTGCCGACTGCGCATTGTGGATAGAGCTTTAGGGTGGGTGGGTCGGCATAAACCAAATATCGGGTGCCAAATAGGCTCCGCCCATCCCGCATTCCGTTGCTATGGCGACGCCGGCCGGCGACCTCTCGCTCGGCTCTCTCACCGATCTTCCGACCGTTCCCGAACGCACTCCCGACCATTTCCGCCTTCACTCGACACTCAACACTACCCCTATTGAAAATACGATTCCCACGATGCGAGAGTGCCCCTTGTACCAAATATTCAAAATACGAGATGCCCCTTGTACCAAATATACCCACCTAAGTATTTACAAAACAGAACATTATCATTCTTACTACTCGTCATGTATTACACGTCTCTGTAGTACAAAGGCTAGAAGAATTCTCGATTTTTATTGCATCGAGCACTCATGGTGTAGTGGTTAAGGCGATGGACTATAACGCTAGCGGTCCCCGGATCGAATCCCCGTAGGTGAGAAAATTACTAGGATAGGAATAGGTCCCAAATAGGTATGTAGGGTGAAGGAGAGAAGGGAGGTAATAGGGAAAAGATGAGGAGAGGAGGAGAAGAGGAGAATAGAGATAAAAGGGGAAAATAAAAAAATTAATTTTCTTGTGTTTCTGCTATTTCCGCCAGATGTCTCCCACTGTTTCATTTAGTTAGTCCCCGCCCTAAACCCCTCCTTCCCGGGCGGGTCCCGATAGCGAGTATGGGAGGAGCCTATTTGGCACCTTATATTTGGTTTTTCCCGGTGGGTCAGACCAAATCATTTGCCAAGACATCTCCTCTCCACACATCTATCTATGTGATATAAATGTTTTATGAAGAGAATCTCGGTTCTAAAAAACGGGGACAAAAACGGGTCCGCGCCTATGGGATTTTACCGGGAAAGGTTCATGCCTAGGCCAAGGCCACAGCCGTCGCCATGGCAATGGAGTGGAGAGTGGGTAGAGCTTAGCGTGGTAGCAAATACATTCTTTTCATTTGAATTTTCCAAGCATGCTTACAGTGCCTACATTCGCAGCAGTGGACCTACTCCCACATCCAGCATCGATTTTGAAGACATTTTCACGTCATAAAATATAGCATGCAGCCAATAATCAATCAATGTAAATTACCTGAGGTTTTGGTATAGGTTCTCCCAACAATTTGTATCCTAATACTGCATAATGAACTGACGGTACATCCTTCAACTCCCAAGCTGCACTTAAGACATGTTTCAGTCGAGTCCTATCAGATGCTGATAAGTACGACGCTGTAGTAGTAGCACCATCAGATGCATAAGCCAATGCAGAAATTACTAATAAAAACGACACTCCAACTGAAAAGAAACAAATGACAGAACGTTACCGGTCTTTAAATCTACGGTACTCTACAAGTCCGACATATTCCTTTCAAATTCATATACTGTGTATGATCGACTTTTACATCACATAAATTAGATAACATTTTAAAATTTCACTTACCTCTCTTCATTTCAGTAAATTTGTTAGAATGCCGGGCCACGTTGACTTCCAACTTCCAATGGACATTTGCTGTCCACGTTCACATTTCACAAACAGCATTGCCAACATAAATGTTTAAAATTTCTTTCGTTACAGTAGACATTACAAAATACATTACAGATTAATTCACGCATATTTAAAACTATGTAGCAACAAAGACGTAGTTCATTTCAAAACTTGTCAAACTTTTTATAAATATTAAAACGCAGACTTGGTTTGCTTCTATTTTCCTAAACTAATATTTACCTCCAAAAATGGCATTCGTCTGTCTGATCGTCCATAGAGATGTTGCGATGGCTGTTTCCAAAGACGCTGTTTCATATTAATTTTATAATTAAAAATGACCATTTCGGTTGGATTTTTTTTTTATTGAAAGCAAATAATAAAACAGAATTATTAAGAAATCATTTATATTATTATACTTGATGGGGTATTTCTGTACAAAAAAGACAATGTGAAGTTTAACATTCATAATTTCCAGATTCACACATAATACAACACCAACAACACATTAATAATTAAAGCCCTGAATTTTTCCTTTAACAAAAATTACCACATTCTAACAGAATATCTACTGTAGCCTGCAGAATGAATAATAACTTCTGCAGTACATTTAACATAGGTGCCAATTACAGCCTAATGAAATTATCATCCAAACTTTACCAGTGAAATGCTGTACCGGTACCGGTATATAGCTGAATTTCAGAGATCTACTAGTCCTTACATAAGAGCACATTTTAAACCAGTAACTTACAAGAATTGTCTGCAATCTGTCTTTATCATTGTCAGTTTCATAAGTATACAGAAGTTCAATGTACATTAACTTTTGTTTTAGTCAAAGTCATAATTTAACAGAAACATGTCATATCACATTTCACTATAAGTTACACTGTAATAAGACGTTTTTCCATGTAATAATTAGAAACACCTTTCTTTTCTATACGATAACACAAAATTAAGATTCATATAGCATATTGAACCTTTTTCACGCAGTGCTTTAAACCAATATCTATAATTATATTATAATTTAGTATAAAATGGTTTCATATTATTATTAATTTTATGATAATGGCTCTGGTTATTAGGTACTAAATTCCTTTAAAATTAATACCAGAAAAAGATAGGAATCAGAGAATATTGTCAGGAAAGGCAACATTTGATATACAGCATTTTGTTGTAAAATTGATTTAGCTTTTGAAATCGTTTCCGCGGTTCAACTAATCAGTCATTTTGAAAACTCTTTAAGACCTATATTACCGTACTGATATTCTGAACGGCCACAGGAGTACCTGTCCACATCAAACAAGGCTTATAATTTAATTTCTTACTTCAAGTGTCTAATGAAATATGTTTCAATCATGTTCGCAGTTCTTAATGCACTTAAATCATTAGACACCAGACTTCCTGATCCCTCAAATCATTGTTTAAGTTATCACCAGGGCCTGGATTTGTATGTAAAAATATGTTTTTTTTCCTGCTGCGTACATTCCTAAAACAAAGCTTAATAGCCAGGTCTAGGTACGACAAACGCAAATTCCAAATTTTATTTCACATAAAAACACATGTTTTACAAAAAAAAGTTATGTGAATAAATATTTTCGATATTTTCTCCATAAATACGTATTTTAGTACTTTTCCGGGTTTTTTTATGTAATTTTTTTTCCCCTGATGCCCTTATCAAGGTTCGACAACCGCAAATTCCAAATTTTATTCTACACAAAAACACATGTTTTACAAAAAAGTTATGTGAATAAATATTTTCGATATATTCTGCACAAATAAATATTTTAGTACTTTCCCTAATTCTCTTTTAACATTTTACAACAAAAATTTGTATCTCGAAAAAATTAAAGACAAATGCTTCACTTGCAATGAGGTGAGAGTCATTCACTTGCATATCGAGGAACAATAGAACCCAATCTCAATATTGCGTAATTCATTTATAGAAATACAGTATGTTGAAAGGCAACTTAACACTATCTCAGGTTCGAAAATAGAATATAACTTGTTCTAGTAAGTTATGAACATTCTGGTGTTTTTGTTCCTTTTCAGAAAATATAATATATAGTTTTAGCACATGTTTTTAAAATTTTTAGCACACATTTTTAACATTTTTAGCACATAAAAATCCGGGCCCTAGTTATCACATCGTAAAATGAACCTGTACAGCCAGAATAACAGGGAAGAATGAGTGGGGGGGGGAAACATCGCAAGAACAGGGTTCATTATTATTAGTATCAAAGGGATTTAAAACATATTTTCAGCTTACTTCACTTTTTCTCCTTCAGCACTCTTGCTTTTGGTACAAAGAATTATCAACTTTGGACCGAATCCAATTCATAACAATGCAGCTTAGCTGAATTTGAATCAGTCCACAACTGAAACAAAACTGCTCGAGGAGAAGGTTAAAAATATGTTTTAAATCACTTTGCCACTTCATATTATTGAAACAAGGTGGTCTGTAGAATTCAAACAACCGTCCCAGGCCTGTGCTCTACCCTTTCAGACGGCAGTGGATGTACTACTCAAGAGCATGCCACACGACGGGGGGGGGGGGGGGGGGGGGGGGGTATGTGAGAGCCCCAGGATAATGGAGATAAGGCTTTCATATTCTTAATTATATGTATATTAATTTTTTTTTTTGAATTATGAAACTTTCATCAACCAAGCAAATTAATCTAATGTAATAAATTCATTTTAAAATTAAACCTAACATGTCAACTGATATATTTGAATTAGAGATAAATTGAAACCTGAATTGTAAGTCCTCAAAGCTCGAGTTTTAACTTTTAAATGCTCAAAAGACACGAAACTTTCGAAACTACTGAAACCTTATGATGGAAATTTTATGTAGGCTATCCTTATGTCCAATTAGTGTGTCCCACCTGTAATTGGAATACTTATTTAATACTCACATGAGCAGGTAAAGAAATATTGGTACCATTTAAAAAAAGGGCCAGGGGCAGCAAGACAGGCCTGGATCAATCTGTAACAGAGGTGCAAGTTATAATTTGATAAAAACCCTTTCTGAACATGAATGTGACAAGGTTGTCGGCACCAGCTGCCAGGATTGCTCCTAGTACGTACTCATTTATGTTCAAGGCAGAGTTGGCTCTAGCACCATCTAAAGGATTAGGTCAATTGAAACTCTAAATAACTTCACCAAGAACTGAACTTTCGGTTTGTAGCACAGTGCCTCACTGCATCAGGAATACCTCTGCTTTAGGTAGTGTACATAACAAAAATCATCTTAACTACTGAAGCTATTTTCAGATGGTGCAATAATGTCACTTCTACTGCTTACATTCTGCAACATTTGCATGCAATTTAAAATGAAAATATATGCAACAAAAGATAGTGGCAAAAAAGTAAATATTGAGGCAAGACTAAACAAATAATGGTTTCTCAGGCTTTCAACCAGGAGAGGATTGTTTCTGAGCTTTTGGCAGATTCCTCCACTGCAAACTTCTAAGTTGCACAGAAAAGACAAAAGAAAGTGGTAGATGAAGTGGGGGCCAATGAGTCAGCCAGGAAATGGAACAATTAGATGGAGAGTTCTGATTGGTCGGTAAGGAAAAATGAAACGAGTAGTAGTGTGATGTGATGTGTAAACAATCATTTTCAGCCTGGCTAAGCTGTATACCAACATCTCTATCGAGGTTCTGGTCTTGGATCTGAATTTGCTTAAGTCTCTAATGAGTTATTCATGCTACAAGATGATGACTTTTCTGGCAGTAAATAACCGTACTGAGAAACGATTTTATTCTCAAATGTCAACTTCCCAAGCTTTCTCGTTTGCGCTATCTTCTGGAAAGCAGAAAAGCTGGAAGCTAGATACTTATATACATGGTTCATCCAGGGTGACCAGACATCCCAGTTTTAACTAGGACAATCCCGGTTCTGAACATATTGCCCCTATGTCCCAAAAGTTTTTCATGACACCTAAATGATTCAGGTTTTTAAGAGACTAACTTTTGCTAGGGGGAAAAAAAATATATTTTGCCCAATGCCTCTTCTTTGTGCCAGATAGAACACTACTTGCAACAACAGAGATATTTAATTAGAGGCTTAGATTCAATTACTACAACCGGATTAAGTTTTTGTAAGTTCATGCCATTATAGTCTGATGCTGACTTACGCTGTCCATTTTTACTTTATGCTTTGCTGCCTATTAGTTTGTTAATTTTTGCATCGAGTGTAGTTAGTTTTCAATTTACGACTTGAAGACAATTTTCCTTTCATAAGAAAAAATTAGAAAAGAAATCAGGAGCTCCTAAAGCAAACAAATAATCATAAAGCACAAAAAGGAATAAAGATCTTTCTTTGAGTAATTAATATCCACATTTTATCACCAACTGCTTTTATTATTATTCCAGTAGTACCAAATTTAATGCTTTATTCTTAAAGAATAATATGCTGAAATAAATATACTGACATTTTTTTTATATTATACTGTTCAGTATGGTACCCTGGTTTCTGTTTTGTTTTGCAATCTGGTCATCCTGGATTTATCCCCTTCAGGCTTCCAATTAGAACTCTCTAATGGTGTCCATGATGTTAAGCTAGATGCAGTTGACATAATAATAACTATAACACATAAAGCACATTCCTTTCAATTAAGTAATCTCCAACCAAAGGCTGCTTCCCTAACACTATGTACTTATGATGGATTTTGGAGACTTATACCTAAACTATTAAAGCCAGTCAGTAAACACAAGGATCTGGAAATTTGGGAAAAAATTTACATTGCAAAATTCAAGAACAGCCTAATGAATTTTTAAATACCTGAGGAAGACAGTTTAATCAGAAAGTTCATAAAAATCCCACCAGGTGCACAAAAGAATCTTCCTGAGCAGGATTTGGCAGGTGACAATGTGTTTGAAAATGGGGAGGAGGCTCCTTGAAACGTGTCATACCAAAACATGGTAAGTGAAGCAAAAAGTGTGTTTATGTCAACTCATATAGTAAGTTAAATTTATTATTCTCTTTGCAGTAAATTGCATAAAATAATTATTGAAAGAAATGTTATGGGAAGACGTACAGATTTAACATATATCGAGACCTCGAAGGAGGAAGGACGAATGGCAAAACTCATTTTTTTCACTATACATTATTATTGCTACAAAGTTTCAGGTAGATAATTGCTCAAAATATACAGTAAATTGCACTTACATGTAACAACGGTATTACTTAACCAGTGCTTTTTAGTTGTATTGGTCAGAAAATAAAGGGCAAATATTTAGCTCTGTTCGATTGTTTACAGCGCAACTGCACTATACCTCACCCTAAGTATCCTATTCTTTTGAAACTTCCCAAAACCACAATTATATATTCCCCTTTTCTCCCCAAAATCTTGACACGATAAATGTACCATTAACATGTATAGTATGTATTTTAATATACAGTGAAACCACCATTTACAACAAATTTCAGCTGGTCCCTCCTTTTATCCTATATCGACAATACATAGTGTTCCTGCCATTAACAACTTTTAAACAGTTGTATTTCCTGCCATTTACATATTTTCTCCATTGCCAGCATTGATTTTCAATGTTGAACTGCTATTACTTTCTTCTATGTTGCCAACTCTCTTAGACATGGTGTCAGTTGAAGATGGTTTCTTTTGTCGGGTGCGATTTATTGTTTTATTATATAGCGTAATTCGTTGTGATTTTAAGCCACCGGTGTTTGTGTTGCATGATTTTTAACAGTATCATGGAGGTAAAGAAAAACAATAGAAAATGCATTTCTTTGCAAGAAAAGTCTGTTCTACATTGTATTGATTCACATATCAGAACACATATTCAGTTGGCGAAAGAGCTTGGACTATCTCAACTTTGAATACTATCTAAATCTACTGAATGGTTAGAGCAATTATTTTTTCATTTAATAAGTGTAATGCTACAAGGAGAATATTATATGAAAAATTTGGTAAAACCCCTACATGTAATTTACCTGGAGGTTTCACAATAATTTTTGAATGCCACGTACTTGTTTCTTTCCAACATACCAGGTAATTCACAACCCAGGTCCAACTCTTTCCACCGGTTATAAATATAAATTGATTAAAACTGTTATTAAAACTTTAGTACAGTGGATAAAATTCTACCTTTGAACAGTCACTACGTTTCAGCCTTCCTACGTTCCAGGCCTTCCTCAGGTGAACTGGCTGAAACGTAGTGACTGTTCAAAGGTAGAATTCTATCCACTGTACTAAAGTTTTAATAACAGTTTTAATCTTGTTTCTTTCGTATCTTGAAACCTCAATATTACAAAACAACAAATAAACTGTATGTGAAAAAGTTTGTGCAACATGTTTTAAATAGGTAATGTAAGTGCACATAGGTACCTATATTTATTTTCATGTATTAAATTTTGCAATATATAGCATTACAGCTTTTACACTTCCTGCAAATTACACATTTTTGAATCAGTCCTTTGAAAAGTGTAAAAAGGTTTTACTGTATTACTATACGAGATTTGAGAATGTAGCAAATGAGATGCTGTATTGGAAGATATACCGTATAATCTGAACTTCAGAATTTATAAATTACAACTGCATCACTGCTAAGCTGGTGTTCTTTCCCTTACCTAACATTAGTCTGAAATAGATACTGTAGATATTTTAAAAATTTGCACCTGAAATTGCACTGGTAAGGTTCTTTTTACTAATTTTTTCTTTCCACATACCATTAAAAATAAGCATGTTTTGGAAGAACAAATAACGAGCAGGTATTTCAAGTCAAATTTGCAGGAGGGAACAATGAATTTTGAAAACGGTCAAAATATTTATGGTTTTCAAAAATATAATATGATCTAATTTTGTATTCCTTTATCACTGTTGTTTACAAATTTTTGTGGTTTTCCTTGTTAAAACAGTCAAAAACCAATGCACAAAATATTCATATGAACAAACAGCTAGAAGAGAAATAGTATTGGACCTTCCATAAATTCAATAATTTAATATACTGGAAATGAAATGTTGTGGAGTTCACAGAGATATTCTACAGTTTATACACATCTCTTGGGAACAAAATATCTTATTTATTTCCAAAACTGTATCTGAAATAACAAATAACAAGCAGAATTTCTATTTCAGTTATAGAGTTTACATGAGATCTTTTACAGCTGTAACTTAATGTTTAGGCAAATACTGCAGTTGTGCCAGCTAAGCTCTTAGAACTGACTATACACATATAATTACAGCTTTAGGGTTGAGCCTTTGAATTACTGAAAATATTTTTCATTTTAAATTAATAAAGCAGTTTAGTTATATTTTGTTATGTAAGTGGCAGAAGAATTATATTAAAAAAAATAAATTAAAAACCATGTTTGAAGTCTCAATTATTTTAGTAAGGTAGATGTAACACTTTTATTAGAGTACAATACAAAAAGAGAATCCAGTTATAACTGTAAATATGAGGTTATTCCACAATTTGTTTAAAATAATTATATGGGATTAACTCTTCAGAACATAAGAATTTAACAAATACTGGTTGAAAACTTGAACCTTTCACCAAGTAAGACTAATAATGGGACACCCTTTTACTAATGATCTTGAGTATTTTTAGTCCTATCCTGGAAAAAGGTAAACTACAACCTGAGAAGTGGTTTTACACGTGTGTAAATGCAGCCCTACCTCAGTATGGGACTTCAATAAATTCTAGTCCTATCCGAAATGTGAGTGAAGTCCAACCAGATCCTATTTAATTTTCTGTATTTTCTGACTCCAGAAATGAAGGATACATCTCAGTCATCTATTTTCAAATTACTGTATGGCTTAAGAATTTAGGAAATTAATACAAACTTGCCAAAAGAATCTTCTGTATGTTTTGTACAGTGAAGGGAGCAGTGCCGTTTTGAACGACTTGAGCAAATAAAGTTAGTAATAAATTTAATTACTGTTCTTGGTTAATTTAGTACTACAGAGTACTGATGTTTCACTTCAATAGTTTTCAATTTTTACTAAAATTTGTTGCATTGAGCTTGTTTATAAAAAAGTGATGTGATGTAAATTATAAAAATTCTAATATTTTTTGGTAATTTATAATGTAATTCAGCTAACAAGAGAATGTAAAGTATTAAAGAGCATATTTCATTGCTTCTGGAGTATCTACTCTTATACAATTCAACGGCCCTAAATAGCATGCTCACTCGCTCGCCCACTTTGTGAAACATCGGGTATACTCGGCGATGTTCATCTCTCGCAGTCTAAACTTTCACAAAGAGTACAAAATTAGGAAAACAGTTGCTTTATTATATAAGGCCTAAGTGAAATGAACACAATGAACAAATATTCTAATTTTATTTTTACTTACAATTTTCATAGCTCTGAACCACAAACAATTTTAATGAACTTCCATTGTAAATTTCTTAAAAATCCTGGAGTCAATTAATAATGGCAGGCGAAGCCGCAGGCAGTATCGCAGATGATAAATATTAAAAAAAAAAAAAAAACTCCTTCCTTTGAAGAATTATATAATTTCTGAAAATTACACTGAATTTATCAAATAAATTCACATCATATTCATCTGTCAACAAACAGTTGAGAACAATATGTATTATCAGTGTTAACAGGTCGCTTTGGAACTGCATAATCGAATCTGAGATCGTTTTCCCAGGCGGCGCTTTCATATTGTGGAACGTACTCTAAAGCAGGAATTTTAGCTGTTTCGTTAATTATTAATGGCTTAGTTTATGAATGATTCGCGTGCAAGTGTTAATAAATATAATGCTTTAATAATTGTTATACTCTTAATTTTTCAATTAATTATCGTGGGCGAAGCCGCGGACACCTGCTAGTATTTTACAAATTTAAGAACATATTCGCATTCATATTTAGTCTTCTGATAGAGCTTTAACTTCCAGGCCTTAATTATAACATTATAGCTACTCTTCAAGTCCTGACTAACCATGATCTTCTTGCAGAACATCTGCATTGGTGCCACAATGTAAATAGTGTTATGAACTGGGATTATTTAAAACACTGCAGTGTGATGAATTATTTTTGTCACAAAATGATAGGTGACTATTTTGGGAAGTATGGTGTACTCTCTATGTTATATTAAATAATTAAATATTTATCACAGAAAACAACAGAAAATGGATTCATTAACCAGAATTGTAATACAGTAAAACTCCCTTTTTACATTCCTGCCATTTACATCATTTTCTGCTGGTCCCGTCTTTTATCCTATATGATAACACATAGCATTCCTGCCATTAACAACTTTCAAACAGTTGTATTTCCTGCCATTTACATATTTTCCTCGTTGGCAGCATCAATTTTCGATGAAGAACTGCTTTCACTTAACTAAATTTTCCACTATGTTGCCGACTCTCTTAGACGCGGTGTCAGTTGATATTTGTGTTAGTCCAGCTGAAGTTGTTTTCTTTTGTGTGGATGCGATTTACTGCATTTTACTATACTGTAGTTATTCATGTAGCCTAACTCATCATCATGATTTGAAGCAACACAATAGAAAATGCATTTCTTTGGTAAATTCTACATTGTCGGAATACAAGTTCAGTTGGCGAAAGAGCCTGTACTCTCTGTTTCAACTTCGAATACCATCTAAATCTATTGAATAGTCAAAGCAATTATTTATTCATTTAATATGTGTGATGCTACGAGGAGAATATTATATATTGTGCAACATATTTTACATCATACTTTAAACAGATAATTCAAGTGTACATAGGTTCCTTTATTTATTTTTATGTATTAAATTTTGCAATATATACCATTACAGGTTTTACACTTCCTGCAATTTACATTTTTTTGCCATTTACACTTTTTTGCTTCAATCCCTTGAAAAGTGTAAAAAGGGGGTTTTACTGTATTACTGGGACCAATTACTGTGGTGAATTGTAATGAATAGTTTACTCAAATGTTCAAAAAATACGTACAATGATGACAATTAGAAGGAGCACATCAAATTATTTTTCGTTAGTGACTTTTACTGTTAAATTAACCCATATAGGCCTATTCTAGTGTGTGCAGAAAGTAATACCCGAATTTCATATTACAAGTATTTTGGAACTTACATAGTGAAGCAACTGTATTAAATTAAATATACTGTATGAATTGACTATACACAATTTGTTGCTTCACTTACCACTATTTTGGTAGGACATGTTTCAAGAATCCTCGTCCTCATTTTCAACTACACTGACAACTGCCAAATCTTTCTCAAGAAGAGCCTGATGTGTTAACTAGTAGATTATTATGAACTTTTTGATCACATTTCATACAGCGGAAGACAATCTGATCAAGAACTTCATAAAAAGTCCACTGGGTGCAAATCAGGGTCTTCCTGAGAAAGATTTGGCAGTTGACATCCTTGAAAATGAGGATGAGAATCTTTGAAACATGTTCAACCATATTAATTGTAACTAATTTGCATATGCATGCATGTCAACATACTCTGCTAATTAAAGATGAATTGGTTTTGAACACATTTGTAATTCCAAGTGTGAACAGCATCATGTTTGAAGCATTTCTGTTCTTGCTTTGGAAGTTTAAAATTAAGAAGAAAAAACCGAATCCCACCACATGGGAAGTGTGATCTATATGATTTCTTAAAGCAAGCATGTAACATTCAGTGTCAACTCAAGGAAGTTATGGGCACAATCAGTGCAGCAACGGTTCATATTTAGTGACATGTCTAGAAATTTCCCATCTCTAGGCCGACACTTCATATCTATAATAAGAGGAAGTGTTTGTCTGTCTGTCTGTCTGTGCTCGTTGCCCAGCAAATCTGAAATTTTAAACATAGATAGAGTGAAGGGTGGCAGAAAGCACCTCGAAGCCGGATTTTTAATTTTTGCTTTCTTTTGCAAGTTAGGAGTTAGGAGTGAAAACTGGCAGAAACGTGAATTTTTTTGCTATCGCATCAGTTTTCAGTAATGCATTTCAATTGTGAAATCAATTGCAGGTAGCTTTGCCATACTTGGAAATAAAAGCGTCGCGATTTTTTAAATAAACAGTATTGCATGGAATTATCAATCATTTCGATTCTGTGAGCTCACCCTAGTCGATTTGTTTGTTTATAATGTCAAATACAATAGAGGCACTTTCTAGTCGCGGATTGCACTCCAAAGCCGGATTTTTAGCTATTTCATAATTATTGTTTAGTTTATGAATGATTCGCATTTAAGTGTTAATAAATATAACGTTTCAATTATTTTTCTGTTAATTTTTAATCTTTTAATTAATTATTGTGCTAGAAGCCACGAGCTCCTGATAGTAAAGAACAAACTTACAAGTTGTAATTGTTGGTTTAAAGATAAAGATATATGAGTAACCTATATTATATTTCTTAAATTGGTAATATTTGCTTCATGACTCACCAATATATCCTAGAATAAGATGACCTTTCGTCCCGATTTGGTCCCAGAATTTTATGTACCTTTATCAAGATGCAAAATCCATTTTTTATTTAAAACTACCAGTTTTGTCCTGATTTATGAAAATGGCCTACATTATGGTGATAAAACTGTAGTTCTTCAGTTAAATAACAAGCTGTAATTATAAGATGATTACACTGTAAGATTATTCCCTCTGAGAAGAAAGTGGATGTAACTATGGGATATAAGACAATGAATTACACCCCAGCGCATATTATGCGCTTCTATTTTATTATTACAGTACAATGAATTCTGGGAAATAAAGCACGTGTTTCAGCCAGTTGGTCAAGCTAGTAGGCCTATGATAACTTCACATGTCCCGATTTTTATTCATAAAAATATGGTGACGTTATCTCAGAATGTTCCATGCCATGCTCCTCACTTGGAAAAGGTATTTATCACATTCTTATTACAATATTTTACAACGACCCTATGGGAATTGATATAAAAAGAGCACTAGTGACACTATCCCATTTAGCATGACTTAACAATCACAATAATTATATTCAGAAATTGAAGAACTGAACTCAACTACTATTAATATTATAGACAGTATTGAAGAAAATCATACATCAGCAATCCTGATTAAATTTAAAATAAATAACGACAGGAAGTTATGAACAGTATAAAAAGCATGAAATATGATTCTTTGTGCATCCATTTCCATTGTCATCAGCAGTAACTTTTGTAAGTAGGGATAAATAACAACAGATAATTACTATTATGAACTCATAGCCTTGATGTTTACTGTGTATCAAGTTACCAACAGAAATACCATGACAATTTGTTCACGTGTTGTTAATGGGACTAGAGAAGAATTAGATCACATGCCGTATGCCAGTATTTGTACAGATTGAACTTACAAGAAATATTAAAAAAAAAAATCACTTGTAAGTGATGAGACTAAGTGATACTGGGAAAAGCTTTATGTTATAAAATTTAGTATAGTTGAAAATTGTCCAAAAAATTGCTGACCTTGGCCTATGCCTAAATACGCACTAGTCATATTTTTTTTCTGTCTCATATGAATGTCATGAAAGACGACCATCACACATTTCCTATTTCAATAAATTACCAGAAGATTTGAATAATGGGATACCATACAAAAATTCATCATGCGAGATGATATGTGCCTTCGTGTGTAGGGTGACTATGTGGAAAAGATGAAAAATGAAAAGTTGTGTTGAAAAATCTTCAACGGTTATTTTATAATTCTAAAATAGCTTATTTTTCTCTCATTTACCTCTTACACAGTTACAATTCTTGTGACTGTGCAAAATAATATCTGATACCAAGACTACGATATACATAATTATATTTACAATCAGAACTGGAATGTCCCTTTTTTTAAGTGGAAACTGATTACTTATTTTCAAAGACTCAGGTACATATTAATATAGTAGTATCAATTTATATTACTAAATTCTCTTTGCAAAAAATGACAATGATCACAAAACATGTTCCTTCAATGAAGATATTCAGTTTTGTAATTTAGAACCATTCTAAATTACGCACAAAAATGCACAGTGAATGATATAAAATGAGAGTAAATAAAACTTGCACTTAAACAGATGCTAACGTTGAATACTAAAAACTTATCAGCATAAAGAAGCACAGTGTTCACACTTTCTATAATACATGGTACATTACATATATAAAATCCTGAAACATAAGAAGTGGATTCTTTTTTTTTTTTTAAAAAAGGAAAGAACATGCAAAGATGTTTGGTGTCTTTTATACTAAAATGTGTAAAGGTACCACTGGGACATAAGAGTTCAGAGTTAAGTGCTAAAAACAGCACTGATGATTTTAAGAAACCATTTTATACAAAATTAATACACGTATTTTGCAACTAGCTTGCAAACATAATTATATCTTCTCTTTTTTTAAATTTCATAGCTGGAAATCTTGACAGGGGATGGAAAAACTAATCTTTAACGACTATTGTACATAACTCTACACGTACAACAAATATAGTTCTTATAAATTTAAAGTTACAGTCAAGATGACTTAGAACACTTTTCACATAATTCACAGAGAAGTGTTTTCACATTGCATTTCAAAGAAATGTTTCAGTCCTATCAAATTACTGTGCAGAGCTGCACAAAGTAATATGCATTATTCATCAATTCTTACACCAAATAAGCTCATCACAACACATACTTAATTTCTGTGGTGGTTAGTTAAATATTTGCACTATTTTTTTGCTTAAAACAATTTCACTACCTACGAAGAATCTTCACTATTCTTCTCACTGTTTCTACTTTTACTACTCCTCGAACCACTGTAAGACCTACTACTACTTGGCCTGTCTCTATCTCTTTCCCTCTGTCTTTCTCTCGATCGTTTCTCTTCAAATTCTTTAATATGAGAATCCCACTCCGAGCGAATGCTGGCATCATCAGGAGGGCCCCACCTTGTCCTATGTGAAGGTCCGTTATTCCTTCCTCTCCAACCTCTTTGCGAATGATGCCCACCACTACGATTACCATACCTCCCCCCACCACCTCCCATCCCCGAGCGGTGATTATACCGTCCTCGCATTGGAACTGGTACCTTCTTATCCCAGGAATCTCTTCTATCAGTGTCACGTTTATGGGGAGGACCATCATCCACATCCTGATATTTGCGCTTACTTCTTGACATAGCTGCCGGTTCATCAATAGGTTTAGATTTTCCTCCATAATGAAGAGGCGGCCCTGAAATATACGTGGTACTAAAACTACTTGCCTGGGGTGATGGACCTATGTTATATGATGATGGGGGTAGAGGAGGAGGATTATAATGGTGAGGCAAGGGATAGCTCACTGTAGCTGGGTGTCGAGGGTAACCAACATTTTGAGGGGGAAGTGGTGGTGGTGGTAAGTTGAGCTTTGGTAACCCAGGAGGAGGATATGGGTTTACAAAAGGTGCGAGATCATCTTCTTCATCCAAGCCTGGTGGAAGAGGCTGACCTGAAGGAAGAGCTTTCGGTGTTCCAGGGACTGGTGTTGGAGGTACTGATGTCTGGGATGAATCTACACCTAGGTGTGGAAAAGAATCTACACCTGGTGGAAGCGGCTGCTGTAGAGTAGGATTGGTCATTCCAAGCTTCTCTGCTGCTTCCATCTCATTCTCCATTGCCATTTTATTTAGATCATCAACAGTAAGTGAACTTAAAACATTGGTTGGTTTTGCAGGTTCGCTTTGCTTTTGACGTGGGTCTCTAGCCATACCTGCTTCTGTCTTGGATGCTTGTGGATGAACAACAGGTGTGGAAAGCGACAACAATGCTGCTGCATTGAGCAAACTTGACGAAGAAGCAGGCTGTGATGCAGAAGATCCATAAGACGATTCATCCTCCGGAGGTACATATGTGTCCTCACTATCCACCTTGGAAGTTTCCAAGTCATTTGTGGAGTCACTTGTGTAATTCTGGACAATGGGATCTTCCTTTAGATTGATTCCTTTTGTAGGAGCACTAGTGTCACTTGCACGCTTCTTTATACTGGCAAGAATTTCACTGAGGTTGGAAGGAAGTAATATATTAGAAGGTAGAGTGGACAGCATAGAGGTGGTAGGCTCGGCTGGGACACCAATGAATGGTATGGAATCTGTTGCAGGAGGAGTAAATGACCTTGATGGACTATAAGCTTCATTTTCATCTTCAAGGTCAGGATTTTCTTCTCCTGAGCCACCCTTTGCAGTTTCTCCACCTTCTGACATAAAGCTCTCCATTGCTGTAGACACCTTAGGGAATAAAAACATTTAAACAATGTGAGTGTAATGTTTTCATACAATTCAATGTGCCCTTATTTTTAAATTGGTGGACCATGAGTTGACAGATTTCTGCCGTCAATGACCTTAATGACCTCATGGTGATAATGCAATAGTGCATTCATGTGTTTCATTTTATGAAATAGTTATTCCCTTTGTAATTTTTTTAAATCAGAGATCCGTGATAATGGTTTTATTTTGAAGCAAAATTTGTTTTGGCATTTCAGTATTACAGTGTTATTACCAGGGCCCGGATTCTGATGACCTAATATTGTTTGAAAAATGACCTATAAAATGACCCTGAATTTTAAAGAAAATGACTTAATAATCGTAAAAAATGACCTAAAAACTGACATTTTCTTCATAAAAAATTATTATTCTACACACGAAGTTATAGACTAATTTGTACATAAATGTAGAAACTGTAAACAACTGTAATGTTATAAATATTCTTTTATCACGGAAATTTATACTGACATTGAGGCACTGGGGAGTCGAAATTAGGCATTTCCTTTTGTGGTCTGCCGGATTATTTTGTTGTTTATTGAGGGTAAACAGTAGTTTGCACTCTTAAATCCCAGCAGGTGGCAGACTCTGGTACCAAGTTAATCTAATAGCAATAGTAATATAATACAAAATTTTGGCGTTTCTTTGATTCTCATTTCCGACTGAGACATGACAACACTTTAAAACGGAATTTTTTCCTTCTTGCATTAAACAAACAACACCTCAAAGACAGCACCGCTAGCGACGAAAAAAATTAATACACTCAATGTAAATACATGAAAATGACGAAATAAGGAAGAAAATGACAAAATAATGACCTAAAATTGAAATAAATGCCCTAAAAATTTAAAATGGCATAAAATGACAAAAAATGACCTTATAAAAATGCATTTCTACAATCTAGAGGTCATGATTAGGATTTATCTACAAGTTAGCAATGTCTATGCGGCATCAATAAAAAGATGACATGTCATTAGAATCCGGGCCCTGGTTATTACTAAGTTGGTGTTATTTTAAAAATATGATCCATACATGCAAAGTTTACAATCCATTCATTATCATTAAATTATGAATTAGCCTATCAAAAACCAGGTATTTTTATTATCAGCTTAATTCAAACTTCCCGCTGCTTGCATTTTCATTTATTGTAGAAAATATTTATTCAACTCTAACTTTTCATAGTTCATAGTGAATGCTTGTAATTGATAAACATTTCTCAATTTGTATTCCAGTATACCAAAAATAGTTTAAGCCAAAGAAGTTAGAATTTATGGAGCAGTCTATATATTCTCAATATACTGCAACATGGGTTGCATCGCAGGTTGATCCTGTGATTCTTCCTTTTTGGCTGCATGATGTGCAATGGGCAGTTTGGTTTGGAGCGAAAATTGCCTATTCCAACATGGTAAAGTCACGAGATAATGAGTACAGAAAATTATTAAAATATTCCTTAATGTTATGATTTTGCTGGAATTTGTTTAAAAAGTAGGATTATGTTTGTCTTTCATGTTATTATATAAATTTGTTATATTTCACAATTCAAAAGTGCACGTTTTGGGTTATGGATGGCGGTACGAGAAAAGTTTGCAAACATTTGTCAAAATGAGAACAAATCATGATAGCACGTCTCACAAATTTCACGGATCTCTAGCAATGGTTAGATATTCACTACATAAACATACTGTACATTCACCTTAAAGCAGTATAAAGTGTGAGAAATAGTGAGATAGGACAAGCAAGAAAATTAGACAAACTTCAATGTTATATTTAGTGGATAAGTTTCAGGTTCTGCAATTGATCAAAGAAAAAGAACCGTACGAATTATGTGTTTACAGAAGCTATTTTAAGAGTATACACCTAAAAATCAGAGACAGGAATTTCTTAATCATCTGTAAGATGCACAAAAAAAAATTGCTAAGTAAAAGTTCTACATTAATTTGGTAGTTAATTAAGTAAAACCTGTTGTATTAGTAGAATAATTCAGTTTTGTATGTGAGTGTTAGAAAACGTAAACAACGAGGATTCTAGATCAATAATTTTTTCTGACGAAATAGGTTCGTATCATCAGAATGGTCCTGTAACAACATGGAATCTTTTCTGATGAAGTATGGTTTATCTGAACATGAAATAACAGTTAACTGGTATCAGCACCTTCCAAGCCAGAACCACATTCTACTGATGTAGGGAGAAATGAGGGTGAATTAAATACTTCTGCTTTAAGAGGTGAAGTGCTGTGAGTTTGCAGAAAGATACTTATGCCAATGGTTGACCTGGTATAGGGCTAACTCAAGATCCGATAATTTTATAAGTGTAGTCCACATGCACTACAGCATAAGCATGGTCTTGGTCGACCAGTTCAAGTGCTTAAGGGGGCACTCCACTAGAACAGTCAACATTTTTATATCATGTAAAGAAGTATAATTCCCAAATTCTGAAGTTGGATACATAATTTAGTAATTAATTCACTTGGAGAATGCAGATTCATGTAAACAAATGCATGTGATTTGAACCACAGCACTCATCACGCTAGAAGACAATATAGTCCCATACTAGATTTGAATGAATATTCTTACAAATTAGGTCCCTAATTGGGCATTACTCCAGTACCAGTCAACCGATTTCGTCCAAAATCAATAGGCCTCGTTCCATCGACATTATAAATGCGTATATAGAATTGATTATAGCGTATTTGAGTTATCGCAAGTACAGACACACGGACGGACAGGCATTTCCCATCCACTATACAATCTCACCTCATACTGGCTCTTAATAATCAAATAACCTTTTCACAATCTTAATTTACAAAAATATGCAGCTATCCTACAGCTATATGGTGTAAAAATTTCAATGAAATTAATATTTGGTACAAAAGGTTGCTAGCATTAAATAAAAAAATAATAATAATAAAAAATAAAAATAAATAAAACAAAAAAACTGAGGGAAAACTGTTTTCGGCATGAAAATATACACATACATTTACATTTTCTGTAATACTGGTATGTTAAGTGAAAATATCCAAATTATTTGAATATTTAAAAAACTTACCCCCAAGGATTCAATTCCAGGTATTCCTACAGTTGTTGTATTAGTAGGATCAGTTCCTATAGCACTACTAATATTCTGAATTTCCTGCTTCTGCTCTTCAATCCTCCTGTTGAGTTCTTCCATTTTCCTCTGCAGTTCAGTTGGGTTTTTGGGTGTCGAGAGCAAACTTTCTGCAGTTAAGTCAGCACAGTCTTCCTCCACTCCACCACCAGGACTATATGGGGCATCACCGTCTTCATCATCATCTTCCACAGAACTCACAGTATACTTTGGTGTAGATGGTGCAGATATAACTGAAGAAACACTTTCTGGAAGAGTCACTTCGTCTTTTTTCTCAGAATCCTGTGAATTCTCCTGATTTTTCCTCATCAGTCTAGGATCTGCATTGGATCTAAGTTTATTTGAAGGAATGGGCGGTAGTTTAGGTGAATGAGGTGGCGTGTACCTTTCCGACGTTGGCACTGTAGTAGGTGGAGGAGGATGAGGTGGTGTTAGACTTCCAATGTCATCTCCTGCACCAGGTAATGGAGGTGTGTAGCTTCTTTCCGGAAGTTCTAACGGAGCAGTGAGAGGAGGTGGGCGTTTCGGCACTTTTGCCACATACGCAAGCTCCGGTGCAAGCCTCTTTCTTCGAGCTCTGACTAGTATGCCCAAAAGTAGATGAGGTCTATAGTCTTCAAAACCAGGTCCATCTAAGGGCAATAAAACTTGCGGGATTGACTTATGGCTGGGAAGTGGCATTATATAAAAGTCTTTTATCATTTTTGAAACACTTCCAACAACTCCAAGTCGATTTCTTGTATTAAGATAAGTGTAGAGTGTGATGTATGGGATTTTTTCTTCATCATTTGCTGCAGTTAGACGAATAACTAATATTTCCTTTGTTCCTGACTTCTTCATTTTTGAGATGTAATCCCATACAGTCTCTGGAATGATCCTTGAAAAGAAAAGTTTATAAATTAGTTCCATAAAGATCTGAGTACCATATATTCCTGCAGTTAAGATGACTTTCAGATAAGATGAGGTATACATTTTCGTCAAACTTTCATAGTTTTAGGGTATATCTGTCCTGTAAGACGACCCCAAAAGGTGAACGGCCTATGAATTTATGTTTAGAAACAACTTAAACAACCAAGAACATTATACTCAGACCAAACGGTAGGAAAACCTCAGTCATTCAACTTCAACAAGTTTTGATTATGTTTCAGTTGATTGCAAAAATGTTGTCAACCATCACACTGTTGGCTACCCTTACTGGAACAAAAGCTTCCTTGATATTCTTTTTTTTTTCAAAATGGCATCACTAAGAACAGTCACACCATACTGGAACAGAACGATATGCGCATTGTGTGTTAGCCATGTACAAGTACCGGTATATAGGGGAAAATTTAAAAAAATACCAACAAATTGGTTTTATTTCGCGGATTATGGCATTTGTAGTTTTATTTATGATATTTGCTCTATTTCACGGCTTACATTTGCCCACAAATGGTACCTAACATCTTATCAAGAATTCTGACATCAGATTACACCATTTTATAATGATTTTAATTTATATAAATTTCAATGTAATTTTTTTGGCATCTGCTCTATAAGACGACCCCGGTTTTTGGGGGGCCTTCTTTTATGATTCAACTATTCTCATCTGCAGAAATATACGGTAAAAAGAATAGTGATCACACTGTTCCAATAAAAATTGAGAATAAACCTCCCATTTCTATCTTGTTTAATATTTTGTTTGGTTTTCATTTTAAAAAAATATGATTCAGTAGCAACTTTCACAAGATTACTGCTGAAAATAATAAGGTAATCGTACTAAAACATTATGGAAAGATTATGCAGCAAAGTTGTTAAATATACATCTATGCTTGAGATAGAGATTTTATGTATACAACTTCACTTACATCAAGAACTAACCTAAACACATTTCTAGCATACATCACTACTCATCGTTATCCGAATCGTGATGTATGGTCAAAACATTTTCTGGTTAGTTCTTGATTTAAGTGAAGTTAAGTGTATACAATCTCCATTTCGAACATCTATATGGTAATTCATACATATATTGGAAGTTTACACAGTGAAGCTATATTATAAAGAATATAACATTGAGTTGGGTCTAGCACGTATACTTCACTTTTTGTATAAATACCTGAACTAGTTTCTTCCCCGAGAGGGCAGCACAACAGCACAAACGTCCAGCCGGCAATTGGTGTTAATCTGATGATTATGAATGACGATGGTCTTCGAAACTAGTTCAGGTATTTATATACAAAAAGTGAAGTATACGTGCTAGACCCAACTCAATATTTTATCCTTTATCTATATGGTAATTAATTTTAGTTATCAAGAATGGAGTTGATTATAGCTGTAGCTTTTAGTCATTTCTGCTGTGACACTTTTTAGGCACATAGTTGCAGGCATGTAATACAAAATAAAATTTGATTGTAACAGATATCTGTTTCAACAGAAACATATTATAAACTGAAAACTTGAGACTGGAGTTGCCTACCCTTTTGTATAATTACATAATAAAATAAAAGAAATAGATAACTAGGTAAGCTACAATATTAATTGATATTTGTTATAATTCATTTAGTGCAATTCTATTAAAAAGGGGAAGTTATTATTATTTCATATAATCAGGAACCATATTTTTAATTACTTGAACATAAATTCAAAGGAGACTGTTAATATTAATAAATAAAAATTTTGATTTAAAATAAAGCACCAATTAAAACTAACCAATCAGATTTGGTTATGTCAAGTGGGACAGCCAGTGACAAGAAGGGAATACAAATTGAAATAACCGTTTCCAGTACAAAACAATACTTGGCTCCTAACCATGGCACAGGCAGGACATCAGTCCGGTGGCTCGCCCCAACATGATAAATCTCGACAAATATGGCAATTATAATTAAAAGTAAGCTATGTGAGAGTAACAGACATGACACACACTAAGTAATACATGAAATGAATGGTTATTGCAACAAAGTATACGCATACAGGTTTACACAATTCTCAGTGGAAGTGCAAATAATTGATCTCCAAAAGAAGTGTAGTGAACTGAACAAATGCTCAAGTTTTGCCACATATATGCCTGTGTCGTCATTGCTAAATTTTAAACCCACAAAGTTAGGAAATGTGACCCTCAGATGATTCATGTGAAACCTCTGAGCAGGTATTCGGACGAGAGGAAAATCTACACATCAAGAAGAATTGTATTCAACGAGAATTGAAGTAAGTTTAGTTCCTTTCTGAACTATATTTGCCACTTTAAATAGCCAAATCCCTCTCAACTTTTGGTCGCCCAATCATGTGGTCATCTCAAACTCAATGGAATGGATATTAGTTTTAACAGCATATTTAAAATATTCTTACATACTTTGTGAACTATAAGGCAAGGAAAATCAGTTTTACATTCTGAATCTTGTGTTATGTAAAATAAAAGGTAGTTTCATACATAATGTGTAATAAAATTAGCATACGATCTTAACATTGCATTTAGAAGTTACACCTCTAATGCATATCTTACACTAAATACTGATGGTAGTGAGAATCTCTTTGTGCCAAGCTAATTGGCAGGGTTGAAAGTAAAGTAGAGCCTACATCAACTGAAACCCAAGTAATCAAAGCTGAATTAATTATTTTCATGCAAGTATAATTTTTATTATCAGGTAAATTGCTATCCTAGCAAAGGTTGTACGTAATAGTATGTATGTAATGTGATAAAGTTTATATCGGGGAAACGGGAAGAGATTTTAGGACTAGAATTAGAGAACATGAAAGGGACATTAAGAATGGAAAACTTTCGACAGGTTTGAGCCAACATATTGTTCAAGATAAACATCGAATTGGTAAGGTTAATGTTTTGAAAGTTGAGTGTGATAGGGTTAGAAGAAGCATGGAATATTATCGTAAATCAACAGGTCTCGATGAACAGGTGTGAAAATTGGATAGAAGTACCGGTAATTAAGAGATTGAGCGATAAATTGGCCATTATGTTTCCCCCACCACCCAAGGAGGGAGAAAAGATTGTAGAATTTGGAGTCCCAAATGAATGGGTCAATAAATATGCTCAATGTACGATGTTTATGATCGATAGTTACCAACAAATGGGGGGTGTGGAAGTTTCCTCGTCTTGTGAACAGTTGTGATTCAGGAGGCACCTGAGGAAGGATCAAAGGACGATCCGAAATGTTGTGGAACATTCACTGTGAGTAAATAAATCAATAGTATTTTAACAGTTATATATATAAGAAGACAGGGAAATTAAGGACCGAATATGGCAAATTTAAAAAGACTTGCCCTTAGCTAGTCTTTTCAAACATTTCCTCGATTCTCCAATATAATGCACTTATGACACTTATGCAAGATACATGTTTTAACTTTCATTCTCAGCTATATTGAAGCTTTCCATATACCGTATTTTCAACTCACTCTGAAGTAAGGCAGAAACATACCTGCCCACGATGTCCACTGTATCTGGTAGATCTTTGCTGAGATTCTGGGGATCACCGGAGACTACTTGTACTGTTGTAAAAAACTTTGCAACATCTGACATATTTACAAAACCCTTCCAGACTGTTGCATGTGGTCCTGTATGTCTGTCCATGTCCAGACTCTCTAGTGCATTTCCATCATCCACATTAATGTCTGGAGTCTTAATGATTACAGTTGAGCTTGGCTCCCTGTCTGACATATCATCTTCTTCAGGTTTAGCATCAGATATAACTTGATGCTTTTTTTCTTCTTCTACATTATCTTCTTCTTTCTTTACTTCTTCTTCAATTCCAACAATCTGAAGAGAAATTGAACATACATTAACAACAAAATTTAAACAGATGCTGGCGGAAGAACAAATTTGCATTTTAATGTTTTGAGAGTAAATAAAATATATATATATATATATTTTTGGCAAGTGAACCAAGAAAAGTATTTTAAATACGTTGTGCACGTAAAATACAGATACAGGGTACAGAATTAGTTCATACTTATAACCTGGGCTATGATTTTTATGAAAATGCATTTTTGTTTTTACATTAGTTAAATTAAAATGTTGTTATATGTTTACGAATTGGGATATCTGGAGTGGTATAAGACACATTTGTTCTTTCATATTCGTTCATAATTTCAGGGTACAGTACATATTTCTACCTATCTTAGAAAAACTTGCAAATCTTTACATAAATGAACCTTTATGATTAAATATGTTTTATATATACATATTATGGTTTCAAAGTTATTCTTGACAGATAATTGTTTAAAATTTATTCTTATAGATTTTTCACACAGCAACACACCAAGTTTATTTCTTATTCCTAAAAATGAATGTGAAATATTAAAATAATAAGGGAAGTGAAAAAATATGGGAACCACACAAATGATTTTCTAACAAACTTATTAAAAACAACAGAATTTGGCTAACTACCTTCTACCTTCTACATGTAAAATTGCAAGTGGTGCCCATTTCAAAAGAAGGAAATAACAAAGACTCTAGTAATTGTAAACCAATTAGTATTTGAGCGGTTTTGGCTAAAATTGTAGAAGAAGTTGTTAAAATAATACTACAAAATGTTTTATATAAGAATGCATTCTTTCATCCCATGCAATATGGTTTATATCAAAATAGCAGTATACTGCCACTGCTCTATCTGACATTATTGTCCAAATACATACATAAATCAGTTAACAGAAGCTTTCGGCACTGCAGACTATGTCATATTATTAGAGAAACTGAATTGTGCATGGTAAGAGGATTATCATTAGTATGGTTTAAAAGTTGTTTGAATAATTAAAAGGAATATTTTAGTCTAAATCAATAGAAAGTAAAGTAACATCTATAAAGTGTGGAGTAACTCAAGGATCTATCCTGAGTCTACTCCTCTTGAATATAACATGGGAATAATTTGTTTAATCTAAAAAGTTTGGTAAAATGCTTTCATATGCTTGTGACACACATATTTTAACAAAATAATGCAATTGTCGTGGGTAAGAATTCACTAAAACAGAAGTAGAACACACAGAAACATCTACAGATAAAGTAATAAACATGCAACCCAAATTATGTCTACGTTTTGATTTATAAGAACACATTGTAGTACCCAATAATGAAGAGTGCTTATTTATCCCTTATAGAAAAACCAAATTCTAAATGCAAGTAATAAAAAGCACAAAACCTGGTTCATTATTTGGACACACAGCTAGTTGATCTGTAAAAATTATTACAAAATTCAGCCTTACCTTTTCTTCTTCTTTTGCTATCTTCTTGATTTCTTCCTTCTTGATATCTTTCTTTGAATCCTCATCATGTTTATCTTTCCTGCTGGTTTTATCCTTTTCTCGTTCTGAACTATGGTGATGATGATGATGTTTACTCCTGCCACTGGATTTTCCTCTTTCTCTACTATGTCTGCTTTCTCTCTCTTTTTCTCTACCCCTCCTACTTCCATCCTTATCTTTGGAATGCTCCCGTTCACGACTATCTCTCCTTTTGTCATCCCGTTTAGAAGATCTGTCCCGATCCTTTGAACTACGTTCTTTATCCTCTTTTCGCTTGTCTCTGTCTTTTCCTTTTTTTCCTTTGTCCTTACTCTTTCCCTTTTCTGGCTCCAAACTAGTATCTTCAACAGTTGAAGAGACAGAGTTATTGAGAGCAGATACAATATCTGGTTCTGATGCTGGATCTACTAATTCAGGAACGTCTGTTTTTAAATTCTCTTCAGCTTCAATCACCTGTTCGCCTTTGTGTGTTTTCATAACATATGTTTTTGAAAGAGTCATGAGATCAAGTTCATTCTTTTTTATCATTTCAAGCTGATGTTTTGCTTCTCTCTCCCTCCACTGTGCCAATTCCTGCGAAGCTAGCTCTTCAGGGGAAAGTCGAACCAACTGATGTGGTGTCACAGACTTGTCAGCAATTTTTCTGAAAAGTGTCAAGTTCTTGGGATCTTTAATGTTAAAGACAAGACTTCTGTATTTAGATTTGTACTTTATTCCTGTATCTTTAAAAAAGGCATGCATTTCTTCTTCAATATTCAGAGCAATTTTCTGAACTTCCTCTTCAGCTACAGTGAGGTCTGGACATTCCTGTATCCTGCTCTGAAGTAATTCTTGAAGGGTTTTTCTTACATTGATTCTAATTGGCTCAGGACCAGCAGGTTTTTCTTCTTCTTTTTTAGGAGTATCTGTGGAGGATGTCGATGAACTCCTCTTAACTTCAACTTTCTTTGTCACAACAGGTGACTGGCTTTTATTTAAAGTATTTTCCTTTACAGTAGAAGTTGCAGGAGCTTTAGAAACAGCTGGACTCTGAATTGGCTTTGGGACTTGTTGCGTGACTGTAACAGTTCCTGTAATTTTTGCTAGAGTTCTTGTTGTTGCTAATGTAGGTTTAACTGCTTGACTGGGTTTTGCTAATGCTTTTGTGGATATATCACTGCGAGAAACTGTAATAGTTGCTGCCTGAGGCTTCTGGGGACGGCTTGCAGGCTGTGGTGTTTGAGATTTATTACTTGCTGGTTGTTGTGTTAGCGGTCTGTTATTTGTCGGTTGTGGTGTTTGCAATTTATTACCTGCTGGTTGTACTGTGTGAGGCTTATTATTTCCGGGTTGTTGAGTCTGAGGTTTATTACTTGCTGGCTGTGGTGCTTGAGCCTTATTATTTCCAGCTGGCTGTGCCTGAGATTTATTACTTGCTGTTTGTGGTGTACTGCGCACTGTAGGTGTTGCTGGAACAGGTTTTGGTGATGTAGGTGGAATAGTAACAAGTTTAGATTGCATTTGAAGGGATTTTGCAGGCTGTGCTTGTTTGGTTGGAGATGGTGGCTTCTGATTGTAAAACTTGGTTGTTGGAAGAACTCCAGGACGAACAACTTCAAATGTTGGATTATCTTTTAACCATGTTTTCAGATTTGCTGCAGTAGGTGCATTTGGACCTGAAATACAAGAAATATTTATTGTCCTTTTGTATATTAAAAATGTTATTGGCAACTTTCCATGAATTTCCTAGGCTATATTGAGGGCATAAGGTGGAAAAACTTACATAACCCAACTATTTCATTAATTACTTAAATTTCCTTTTAAAACAACCATGCTTCACACAAAGTGTTTTAACATACCTGCCAAAAGTCTACCAGTTTTCCTTTCAAACACCATAACTCTATCATCAGGTTTAGCTCTTGCAAGCTGAGAAGCAGATGCTGATCCCTGAGCTGCAGTAGGAGCCTGCTGTTTGATTTGTTGCTCTGACTGTGCACGAGATGCTGGTGTTTGAGACTTCGTTGCTGCAGCTGATGGCTTGTCTTTGCCAGTATTTATTACACTTAGTGATTCCTGGGCATGCTTCAAAATGCATGTATCACTGCAGTAAATACTTGTTGGCCTGGCTTCCTTTTTGCAGACAATACAGAACATAATCCCTTCGCTAGTAGAACTGAAAGAAATAATTAAACAATAATTACAATATCGTGACTATTACATCAAACAAATTATCTTAGAATTTACAGATTTCTAGAATCCTTAAATATCTTATATGCTCCATCTGAAACAAACTGAGAGGATATGTATACATTGGTGGAAAGAAGTCCAAAGCTTAGTTCACAATAAGAAGTCTCTGCATGAAAGTTCAAGTAAACCAACACAAAAATAGTGGTACAGTTCTGTACGGAGTTTTACTTGAACATGATGTCCATGATAATAGAGCAAACAAACTCACTCACTGCATGTTTTGCACACGTAGTTGACCCTACTCTCCACCTCTACTGAAATTTTTAATGATAGTCAAGTTTACCAGACCTGCAGTAAACAATCGGTGGCTAAGAGGGACAAAAATCGGCTACTTCCTAAGATCTACAGGGCTAAACTACAGGTTTCAATACCAATTGAATTTCAACTTACAGTTATAAAAGGGTATTTCTAAATAGCTTCATTATTGTAGTGAATGAAATGTAACATTAATAGGATAGGAAATTTGCCCGAAATGAATAAAAAATATCGCTAATTGCAAGTTTATCTTTAAATTATCTTCATTATACAGAGAATTGATAGTATATGAAATAATTCAATTAAATTTGATCACTCCACCAATATACTATTAGCTAAATTATATGCTTTATGAATGCAGATTCTTTGCTGAAAATAAATATGTGGTTTATATAAACATAATCATTAAATTTACTGGATTATATACATATATATTACAGCATATGTGAATGATTGGTTTATATGTGTAAATATATATATATATACATACATACATACATATAAATCATCATTCACATATTCAGCAATGGTCATTTACATAAATAAAAGTTAAAATTACATATAAATAAGTAGTAAAATTATCATTACAATTACATGAATAGGCTTCCTGTTTAGAAATCATTCATAACATGTAGGTTTAAAAAACATTCAACTTTTATTAATGTAAATGACGATTGCTAATAATGTGAATGTTTTATTCATAACGCTCCCAACACCACGGCCAGTAGTAATTCATGTTGATGCATATACATGTCTGTAGCAGTGAAAGGGTTAAAACTTTGTCCCATAGTATAGTTTTAAAGGTGTTAGGTTTTATAGGTATATCCTAAACAGATGCCGTGAGTACTGAACATTCTAAGAACTTTTATCATTCCAGCATTTTATTGTGTACATCTCCTGTACATTCTTTAAACAAAGTCAGTTTGAGAAAGCTTAAAGTATCTACAAAGCTATCATATGCTCTGTTGAAAGTTCTTCCCGCCTGATGTGTTGTTACCTAAATTAGTATTGCAAACTTGGTAATCGAGTTATTTAAGTTAATGTAGTTAAGTAAGAACCTGACATGTCCCATACCGTATTATGTAAAATGATCAAAGGATAAATAAGCATACAAACATACATATAACTCCCAAGCATCACTTGATGTCACTGGCAAATAGTCCTACAGTCGGCGAAATGTTGCCATTATATGGCTCAAGCAAGAGAGATTAAATTGCTACCCTAGTGACAAAGTTGAAATTGTTGAAGTAGAATGTTCTAGGTTCTAAGTTCAAATGATGATGATACTAACACAATACAGTAGTAATAGTAATAATAATAATAACAACTACTACTAACCCTCTGAACTGTTGAGAATTTTCATCAGGTTTGTAATCCAACTTCAGAACAAAATAAAACAATGGTTTATTTTATTCTCTCTCTTCAAAACAGTATTGCAATTCATTAATAAAGTAAATAATTTCCTATGTAATAAACAATATAACTTGTGACATGAATATTGATTTCCAGCAGGTAGAAAATGGCTGCTGTATTAGAAAATAAATTGCAAGAAAATATATCTCATCAAACCCAGGTGTCAGTATTTATCATTTCAAACTAATGGAATTTTTAAATGAGCTCTATTGCAAAACAGTCTTTACAAGAGTGATACCATTCAAACTTATCTTTCAATGTAACTTACAACATTAATTACAACAAACAAGTAATTACTACTTTAAATAAAGGGATAGAAAGACTTGATTCATTAACAGACACTGGTCCTTTTTCATATGCAAGTACCCATACCTTAAAATACTAATAGCTATTAACAAAGTGCATAACCTATAAAGATTATACTTCTAAGAAGGAGCTTCTTAACCTCTAAATGGGGTTATACATAAAGATAAAAAATGATGTAGCACTGCAGTTTCTGGCCACCAGATCTTGATGAGGCAAAATTGCTTAAAATGTTTTCAGGAAACACTTGACTTAACTTTGAAAAAATTACACATCCACAAAAACATAGCTTCTAAATTTTGATATCTCTAAGGACAATTACCTCATTTCCAAAACCATACAATCAGGACATCTAGTGGACATAAAGACAAACTTGTTAGGGTATATTAGTTGAGGATGGAGACAAGGAAGCCACTGAAACATGTTCTAATTTATTAGTTACGATAGTGAAGTTGAATATTTTAATGTACAGTGTTTACACTACACAATGTTTCCAGATTAATTTAACTCTTTCAAAGCAGAATTTGTATTAAAGTAGGTATTCATCAAGTGATATCAGCAGGATATCACAATAAATCTATGTTTTAAATCAATGTAGATATTTTTTTTTATAGAGTTGCTTATTTTCACGAGTGGCAATCCTAATGCGAGGATAAAATTCCTCATATTGTAACATTAAGTATTATGCTAGTAATTTTATATATCTGGTTTTATGTAATTTTTTCAGTGATGCATACATAAGTCAGTAGCAGTGAAAAGATTTGGATGAAAGAATAGGGGGTTTTCAAAAGTTGCATTTTATTGTAAAATCTCTATTATGATCTTTGCTTCTAATAATCTTCCCTGGTACACAAATTGTAAAACAATCGATATATCACACTAGACTGGCTTCATATTTCTGATCACTCAATGACGTACTGGGTTTGAATCTGGGCTCACCCATCAAGAATTTTCTCTCTTATAAATGGGTTTCCCCAAACACTTAGTCTACAGTGAGGATTTGCATACAAGGATACCATGATAGGTTGTATATCACTAGAGACTGTTGCATCTGTATGTGGACATGTTACTTGATGGCAGTGTAACATACAGTTATACACCATACAGGTGATGATAATTATGTTGTATGTCAGATGCCATGCAGAATGGATAAGATGAGAACATTATTCTTATGTCAAAATGATTACTTTTCAAGGGAGAAATGCCAGAGAATGCCATACAGAGCTGATGGAAGCTTTGGAGAACAATGACCTCTCACACCGAACCTTGAGGGTTTATAGGGTAGTTGTGTGCTTGCATGCTTCCATCTATCTCAGTATATTACAGTGGGAAGATGTCGTGCATTAGTATTTATGGGTGTCTTCGCCTACCCTATGCTATATCTAGTATTCATTATTTGCATTATACATACATTCCTTACCTGCCCTTTCTTCTGTATGTTTCAAAATTTCAAAATAGTCCATATTTTCAAAGAAAAATAAAAGCTATGACTTATGCCCTGTTCCTTTTATTAAAGACCCCCCTCCCTTCATGAATTACTACATATCTCATCTCATCTCTTTGGGATAATGTAGCCCCACTTAACAGGTGTCTCACCTGCAGAAATGGGATCCATCAAGACACAGGGAATACCACAATGTACCGAAAAAGTACATCCATTATGCGCATAATTATGTTATTGCCGTAAAAAGACTGATCAGAAAACATGTCTGCTATCCTATATCATAAGCAAGGGACAAAATGTAAAACAGTGGAATCACAATTCCAAATAACCGTGATTAATCCACAAAGCAGTTTTCCGCCTGTGGATAATCGAGAGTACTGTACATAAAAATTAACTCACACTTATTATGAAAATAAATTTATCCCAAATAAACTTTTGAAGGGTAAAACCTGGTATTTTCTCCCAGATATAACAGCTTCCTTGTATAAATACTCAAGTCTGGCATGGCCTGAAAGTTACTACCGGTACCTATGGAAAAAAGGAAAGAGAAAGAAAGAAAAACGTCCAGTATACAAGAAAGTAGAAAACATTCATAAGTATCTCTTATGAAACAGCACTTCATAAGCCACCTCTACTCATTAGGAGCACCTCATTCTGTAGGCTTTATCTCCTACTCCAATCGGAACCTGTAGGACATAGATATCCCATTTCCTCAACGGAATCATACTGGATCCATCACTGGTAGGATTGGGGAGCCAGTCTGTCCTACTCCTGAACTGCAAAATGGCCCACACACAACTTCATCCCCTTATTCACTTTCATGTGAGTGAAATGATCGCATACCACCCAGAGACCAAACAAAAATTGCATTTTGATGTGCCCACCCCCAAGTACCTTTTCAGCTTTGGTTGACAGCACAGTACTAACACTAGCACACCGTCTTGAAGGTGGAGTTGTTGCTTCGCCTGGGATATGCTAATCCAGGTTTGTTACTTCTGAATATATTGTGTTTCACCAAGTCAGACAGTACCCTGCTTTTAAAGAAAATAAAACTATCATCAAGGTTACCATATTTGCTCATGTAATTTGTGCACTTTTTACCCTATTTATGCCACAGAAAAATGACAAATGCGTAAATTCCTCCAATAACATGCATTGGACTGTAAACTGCCGAATTATCTTTCTGCTGCATGGTTGCCGAAATGTTCTGCGAAACTTATCACTTTTAATTTGTACAACGCTGAGTAATTATTATTATTCTTTTTTCCCCTCTTGAAATTTCAACGCAAGTATAAACAACAATTCTTAGGAACAGGAGGTCCTAGGTTCAAATCCCGTGGCCACCCAATTTGACAAGGATTTTTTCATGGTTTCCCCAGTCGTAAAGGCAAATGCCGAATTGGATATTTACATACCATGAATCATCCTCACCATTTCATCCTGTATCATATCCATTTAAATTAATATCAATTAAATTTACACCAAAAAATACACTAATAGAAATAATTGACAATCAATAGTTCCATGGCCTACCTCCTATATAGACACAGATCCCGAACTCCTGATATGGTCTCACAGGTAAAAGGAGTATAAACACAGCAGAAATAAAAAAAGTAATAAATAAATAAAAATTCTTAAGAAGCAACTATAGAACTGTAGGGACATCAAGGTACCACTAAGGTACCACTCACTGTAAATTAAAAGGGCAAGTGTAAGTATTAAATTAATGGTATCAGGAGGACTTTTTGTGAAACAGCTAGGGGAGTTAAGTAAATGAACAATACCTACTACCATGGAATGCAGGAAAAGACTTTGGCAAAAGGACTACAAATCCCATACTGTTTAATAAATGTGCATAAAACACCCACTGTAAAAATATGTGCATAAAATATGCAGAACAAAATTTAAGTTTAAAATAATTATTTAACCCTTTCAGAGATGAATTCCTATTTTAATACATAATCATCAGGTAATATCATCAGTGGTCTCCATGTCCAAAATCGAGGAAAATTTCAACGAAATAGCTGGTTTCCATAAATGACAATCCTAATTTGTGGATAAAAGAGTCATTTTATATATAAAATGACTTGTGGATTGTCATTTATGGAAACCAGCTATTTCATTTATAAAGCAATACCCCATTGGTCTTATATCTGCTTTTATACAATTTTTAAGGTGACAAATTTATACTTCAGTAGCAGTGAAAAGGTTAAAAATTAGGTTGCGCAAATTATATGAGCAAATATGGTATATATATATACGAATTTACGCAGTTTCAAATCCCATGGCCAACCGAACAGTGTGTGGTTTCCCCTACTCGCAGAGGCAAATGCCAGACTAGGATTTAGCCATCCCTGACCTCACACTGGATATCTACAAATGAACAGAAGTAGGGCTATGAACAAAAAAGTCAGCACCGAAAACAATGAAAGCACACAGGAAAATTCTGGAACTAAAACTCACTGACAACCAATACAGGAAATCAAACAATACAGTCATTCACACCCACTTTAGAAAATTAAAATTTCACATACATAGCAAGAGAAATGAACTCTGACTTTAGGAGTAAAACTAAAATCGACACCAAAAAAAGATTGGTAAACTTTTAAAAATAAAGATAACTTAAAACTGGCATGTCACTCAACAGGAATTTGAAACAGGAACATCTGTAAATCCAAAATTCTTAACTGACAAGCTCACTAAGAGGGAAAACTGAAGAGAAAGGCAAAAGATGAAGTTATAGGTCTACAAGTCAGCAAGAAACCTCTGTGGCCTATGAGGAACATAGCTGAACATAGCTGCACTTGCTGCAGCAATCACAGCATCATTCTGCGCAGGCTTCTTTCTAACATATAGTCCTACAAGTTTGACAGAAACTTCTGTGGCCTGTGCGGAACACATCTGCACTTGCTGCAGCAATCACAGCTTCATTCTGCGCAGATTTATTTCTAACTTGTATATGTGTGCACAAAGGAAGAAAACAGTCCAAATCTAAATGCTTTGCATAGCCCTGTAAGGATTATTTGTGATAAAAAATAAATACATAAAAGGAATGTATTAATAACAGCTATAATAATTCAATTATTATTACTACTATACGGCAGGTATGGTAACTATAATCATATAACTAAACTCCAGGTGCTACATCCCTTGTGGGACTGGGACTACCATCCGACAAATGCATCATTTACCAAAGGCAAATGGCAAGACCTGGGGGGTATGTGTTCTGCATGCGTATTCCCTAGGCTGTTACTGATAGCTTTTGCCACCAAGGTAGCTTCTTCTACTGCTTTATCAAATAATTCCTCAGTAAGCTTTCCTAATGAGGCTAAGTGCACCCTGTTCCATATCTTCTTACCCCAGAAACATCCAAGGAGAAACCATGGTTTTAAACCCAGAATTGCATATCTCTGGTCAGCAACACAAAACACTAGACCACGCAGGCAGTCCTCCAATCACAAAGCATGTTTTGTAAAATACAAGATTTCATTTATGACATAATCTCCTGTTATGACAATACATTTTACAATTAGTATTTATTTCACCTACCTTGGTTGCTGTTTCTGCACTGGCGAAACTTGTGTTTCATCTGGATTGCCAGTATCATTTGGATTTTCTTTCTGGGGCAATTCTTTTGGAGCAGGCTTCTTAGTGTCCTTCTGTTTTGTAACCTTTGGTTGTTTCTTTGCATCTTTGTTCTTTGCTTCTGCTTCTTTCTTCTTTGAGCAATTAGGACAAACCCATTCCATACCCTTCGCTTCCATTTGCTTACCTACATAAAAACCAATAATATTCATCCAGTTGCACAATAAATTCAAAATATCACCAATCAACCTGTCACTTACTTACAGTTTTTACTCTTTTTTGGGGGGGGGGGGGGGTCACAGAATTTAATTTACACCAGGGACGGATTTCTAAGTGTCACTTTCTTAAATAACCCCCTTTTATTTTCAAATAATATTTTTAAAATAAAATGTTTATTTTTTATGTTCAAGATACAAAAAATCTTTTTCATCTTTTGTCGTGTCAACCACATGTTAACTCACTGATGTAACGGTCGAGAGATCTGCCAGTAGATGGTAAATCTAGCATTGCACCTTGTTCTTCAGTTGAAATACTGGTGTGAAATACTCCTCTTTAAAGTAATTCAAAATACAAGAATTGACTTTTGCGAAATAAACTAAAAAAATTAAAATTACAGTAAATATTACCTGTAATACCATAATCAAAAAGGTGTTGTAAGAATAAGTTAGTTGCAATTTTGGCACAGACTGTACAACAGAGCACTTTTCACAGTCAGTATTGTGAGGGTAATGGGAAGCCAGGTATACAATGTGAAAAGAAAGGAACGATGGGGTTTTCATACAAAAAGAGTTGTCTCTGTAGGGTGGTCTAAATGAAGACAATGATTTCTAAACAGCCTGACATTGAGCACTGAAAGCGATTTGCACTGAATTCATTGTATAAAGTCAGGATTTGTGTATGCAGTGAAGTACATTATTCCCTTTAAAAATTTTCGTTTAGAATCACTTTTAATTTTTCTCCCTAAAATTTCCATTCTAAGACAAATGTGTCTTATGGTCTTATAGTCTGAAAAATACGGTATATAAAAATCAGTTTTTAGGCTCTCTAAGCATTAGTAGTTTTTCATAACTAACTAGTTAATTTATTAGATCATTACCTAAATACAGTAATATCATAGGTAATGGTCCATCGTAAGAATACTGATAAAGAGAAGTGGTGTGCCCATGTGGAGAAAGATTAATTTTTATATGGTGATTTAAATACAGTGATTTTTCATGCACTGCAGTTAATGGACTCACTGTCATTGTGAATGAAGTCTTAGTGGGTTGCAATATAGGAAAATTAGAGATGAAAAACCATAGGGAATTCTGAAAAATGTTGCAAAAATCACATTGTTGTTTTTAGACAAAATCAGACTTAGGTCATCAATCATCAATAGATGAAAAATGGGCTTCGGCACTGGTGCTCCACCTAAGTTCTATTGTTTGAATAACTTTGTCCATGTGGCAGTCTCTAATATGAAAAGTTTTTGTTAATAAACAAATTCCGTAGAATATGATCAACAATTTTAAATCATATTTTCAAACAAGTTTCTCAATATTCGTCCGAGAGGAGGCATATTTTGCACTTATTTGCACATTTCATGAAATCAAATAAATTTAGTCATATTTCAAGGATGTAATTTGCTAAATAGTGATATTTAAGCAACTGTAAAGCTAAATATAGCTAAAGAAAGCTATATTGAAAAATTTAGTCCTTATTATTGCTGTTACCAAAAAAAGTACCGTGATTAATGATATTAAAACATGTGCTTTTAGCTATTTTATGAAGAAAATATAACAAAAGTGTGGCCTGCCCCATATGGGACCATTACTTTGTGAAATAAAAACAAACAGGACCAACAGTTATTAAGTAATATCACTAATGGAATTTTACAAAGTTGACCAGCAATTGTGGAGGGCATAAACATTTCGTAAAAGTGAAGTGTACTGTGTTAAAAATGTCAACTACAAGGGTAGAAAATTTAATTCTGTTGTGTAAAAATATGTAATACAAAGACATCCAAAAAGACTAAATGAATTTTAATTTAATTAAGTTTAGTATGTCTCTGACGACAGAAACAAAACTTAAAATATACCGAACAGTAATGGAACCAGTATTACTATATGGAAGTGAAAGCTGGCCAGTAAGAGGGGAAGAAATAGGAAGAGTAACTGCAGCAGAAATGAAATGCTTAAGACGAATCGCAGGGAAAACAAGACGTGACTTAGTCCGGAATCAAATAGTAAGAGAAGGACTCCAGCAACCCCCGGTAGAAAAACGCCTGGCCCAAAGACAGTTAAGATGGTTTGGACACGTTACAAGGATGGAGAACAGGAAGCCACGACAATTCATGGAAGCAAGGCCGATAGGAGGTCGCTCAAGAGGAAGGCCAAGAACTACATACGAAGATTGCATAGAGGAAATGGGAAGAAAGATCTCCAAAAGCAAATCAGAATTGAAAAGGATGGCACAGAACAGAAGGATGTGGAAAGCCTTAATCGAGGACCCCCCAACGCTCTAAAGGCATCATGGGGAAGATGAAGAAGAAGAAGAAGTCTCTGAGTTCCGTTTATGCTTAGTTGTTAAAAAATGCAGCTGTGAGGAAACCTTTCTTTGTAAAAGTTATACAAGTATATAAAACATTACTTTCAATTATGATCAATCAATTTTATTTTAACTTAAATTATACTAAAATTTATTAACTACTTTTTCAATTCCTTCGATCTATGAAACAAATGCATCACAAGGTACAGGAGATATGGTCCAAACTTGCACCAAAACATAATCCCTTCCATGTACATGGACGTAACTGAGAATCCTAAACAGTTCTTGTGTCAGAATTTAAATTGATTCTGGCGGGTCTTTTATATAAAGGCCATTTCTAAAAGTTAAAATTTCCCAGGCCCAGTTCTCTGATGAGTATCCCTACTGTTATTTTATTCAAAACTCATTAAATCCAATTATACTTGAACTTCATTTTATTCAACATTTTAATGTGAGTGAGTGGACAGTTGAAAAAAAAAAAATTACTGAAGGAAAGCTACAGCGAAAAAGATACAATGTGAAGGTTTGGCCTAGCTATGCCAGCTGGTGTCAGGCTGTGTAGTCCACAACAATATTTATTAGTTCATTTCTGATCCCAACCCCCACTCTTTGTCCCATTCTGAGCTCATTTCCTGTAACTTCACAATCGTTCTTTCTGGAATTCACATGAAGCGGAATAGTGGATAATACTTTTTTCTTTTGTAAATTAAAATTGTCAATATTCCTAATATTTTGTAATTTTTATTGTAACACTATTGTTACATAAACTTAGTCAACCCTGGAAGGTTTAATGATGTGCCCACTTCACTGAATGTTCTGGGTGGATAGCAGAGAATTGAGGAGGAATTCAAAGTTTTACTGTTTTCAACAGATTTAAATGGTTTCCTCCTTGTGCTAGGTTTTATGACAGGGCAACTGTTATCAAACCTGGTTTGAACCCCAGCAATATTAAAATTGCACTTGATATGAGAAATTATGTAAACAATAAATACAAATTAAATAAAGAAATTTCAACAAAATTAACAGGAAACTAAGTCTCATATGAGAATATTATAGGAGAAAAATTCCTCCGGCACTGGGACTTGAACCCAGGACCTTTGGCTATTCGCGCCAATGCTCTACCAACTGAGCTAAGCCGGAGCTCACTTCACAGCACCAGATGGAACTTCTCTCCTATGACTAACTGCCCTAATGGTCTACCTCACAGACAGACAAGTTATGTCATATGCAGTACTGTGAGGCACACTAAGTAGTGATTTTTGTGACTGGGTTCAAGTCCCAGTGCCGGAGGAATTTTTCTCCTATAATATTCTCATGAAGTGTCCAACAGAGACAATACTCTGTGGTTCATGAATGCTTATATATCTAAGTCTCATATGTAGGGTAGCAAATGATAATGCTAATGAAACAGAAATTTGATGGTCTGAGAATAGGGTGTCCATATGATTTTTTATAAAAAGGGGACTTTTTTAAATATTGAAAAAATCCTGGGATAATTAAAGAAAAAAGGGGACAAAAATTTCATCTACAAAATTCAGTGAAAAATTAAGCTTGATTTTGTCTCATAGGCTACATACAAAAATTTCTTCTGCAGACTGCAGTAGTAGATGCCTCGTTGCCACTATACTTGTCACTAGAGACCGGACGTTAGCCACTTAAAAAGTTCCAAAAAGGCACTTAAAAATTGCAAAATAGGCACTAAAACTGTCAAAATAAGTGCTAAAACATTTATAGTTGCATCCAAAAGGTGACAGTAGGTCAAAAAATATGAACTCATTTCTGCATGTCTCTTGTTACTAATTGAAATAAAACATTTAAATCATGCAGTATTTAATCAAAGCAACATAGGCCTACCCGATACACATAATATAGATGGATCTAACCGAAACACTGTATAAACAATATTGTTCATTTCATTAGAGAACTGTACCGGTACCACATTCGACGCACAATATTATCTTTACAAACACCTTTTGCCAGTCATTAACAAACATCACTGATTGCAAATAATAACAAGATACTTTTTCAAATTTTCTACTCTTATCAGATGTTACCGGAGCGTATTTGGAGAATGGAAGAATTTGTTCATCAATATCAATTGAAACATTGTTTTCACCACTAAGAATCATTCTTATGTCTTTTAATAATGTATAATTTATTAAGGCATCTGACAGAGGAGGTAAGCAAATTTAAGTAATGCCATTAACCCATGACATGCAAATTGCATGGATTTCACCAATTTTTATGTAAATTTTCAATAAAATGCTGTTTTTCCCTCGGAAAAGCGGAAATAGGTATTCATAGGCATTATATGTTGAAATAGGCAAAAATAGGCAGAGTTAACTTTATGAAAAACAGCTCTAAGGATAGTATCTTGAACTTCTATTAAGTCATTTTTAAGATATCTCTAACGGTTAAGAATAGGCATTTTGCCTAACATCCGGTCTCTACCTTTATGAATTTTATCAGGAAGTGCATTTTCTTCTGATGTTCTACAATAAAAGTCAGCACACGGTTGTTTTAACGTGATTCACAATGTCGAAATGGCCACCATGTCCAATATCAAATTTTGATTTGCACAACTTACATTCTATAGTTTCTCCACTGCCCGTGATAAAAGGAAACTCACTTTTAATGTTGCTGTTCAAATTACTCTTTCGCTTTGGCATGTTGAAACGGTGATTTCACAGATCAAATCAAACTTCAACAACTGCCAGAAGAACCAATGTGTCGCCAGGCAAAAATACAACTTAAAATCACTTCCCAGTCAACCAGTGCTACCAATAACACAAGACATTGACAGTTAAAAGTAAAGAGTATTGACCAAGTTGTACAAGTGGTGCTTTCTAGAAAATATACTTGCACGAGAGAGTTGATTCCCTGATACGTGTTCTGTGTGAATCAGTGACCAAACATTTGAACGTTGCGCACATTTCAACATGTTATTTATATACTTGCACAACTAGAAAGAAAGTTATGTAGCATATAATAAAGTGGCCAAGCCGAATCACAAAAAAAGCGGGACATTTGAGCATCCTCAATAAAACTTTCAGAACAGCGTGACATTTTTCCAAAAAAGTGACTGCCCCGGGAAAAATGGACACCCTATCTCAGAAAGAAAATTCTGAGATAACAAACAGACTATTATAGTTTACAAGTCTTTCTGAATTCTTAGTTACATAACATAAAATTTACACAGCTTAAAAAATGAATTAGTACTAATTCTTTACCGATGCTCTTCGTAATACCAACACACTGCCCATGGAACCAGTCTTCACAGGCATCACAACATATCATAAATCTATTATTATGAGGCTTCTTGCAAATGCACCAAAGTCTGTCAGGATCGTCTTCAGAGTTCCAACTCTCATCATCCGATGACTCTTCTTCAGATTCTTCACTCTCTTCTTCTTCAATCACCTCTTTGGTTTCAACTTCAGACGACTGACGTCTGCTATAACAAAAAAAATTAATGAAATCACACCATGAAATCAGATTAACTGAATAAAGAATTCAAAACTACTGGTAAACAAGTGGGAAATTAAAATTCATTGATTGTAAATATTATACGCACGATTAAGCAGAGTGGAAGGGGATAACTTCGCAGACTAAAAAGAGATAAAATCAGTCCTGCAGAGCTGCAATAGCGTCTGCCAGATCGCAATGTCCTTGTTTGTCACTCATACAAAACATACACAAACGGAAAGAACTTGCCTAGACGTTAGCAAACTACACCGGATACATGGTCCATGTAATTATCTTTGTATTTAATTTGCACAAAAACTACTAACTTTATTTAAAAACCTCAAAGAGAAAATTTATTTTCTGCTGATGTGAAAAAAACTTTGAGAAGTGCAAGATAATACGAGGCTTATCCAAAAAGTAAGTTTCTCTGGGGCTGTATACAGAAACAAAACAACTGGAATATTGCCATTGTGCATCATCACTACTGTAGGCCCCTTAAACTTTGAATTGCATTTTCTCCCTGGAAATAGAGCTCTGCACTCTAGCAAATAGCAAATGCAATGAGACTAAAGGCTTAAGTTTTCAAGAAAAATATTTCGTATGTTATACTATTCAACTGGGATATGCAGAGACAAGTTTTATGACTAAATTTGTAAGTACCACCCATAGTTCAGGAATAATTTATTTTTGGGTTCTCCTATATTTTTTTTGGACATAATATGGTTTGCAACGATACTCCTCATATATTCCTTTCAGTGCTGAAGACATTTCCTTCAAATTAACAAAATCCAACCTCCCCACACTGAAATTTTTAAGAAAGTATCAATAAGATCTGTTTGAAAGTCTAAGTGAATTAAGTAATTCCCTTTAACAAATGTTATGCCTTATGTTACTTTGTTTTGTACTCCAAGACCAGTCAGTGGTCAGCTATAGTTAACACCTAATTGTCCCTGTTAGTGGAATAAGTGAAGTTCAAACAAGATCATTTAAAACTTACCCGGCATTCCTGCCTTTGGCTCGCACATTCTTATTCTCCTCAGACTTCCTTCTTTCTTTAGCTTGAGTTTGGGTTTGTTGCTTTGTTGCTGTTGCTTTAGGCGCTTCTTTTTTCGCCTGCGTTTCCTGATAAAAAAATTATGCTCAAATAACATACATCTTTAAGACAACATTTTTGGTTGCAATTGAGTTGGAAGTTTCACTTTCAGGTCTTCCAGTTTCAACATATTCTATGAACTAAATAAAATGGGTTCTAGTTAATATAAATTATATTGTCTTTAAATAATTTCAAATAGGTTCTAAATTTCATAATGGGATGGATTAACCCTTCGCTAGCAGTGATGTTTAATGGCTGTTGGTGGAAGGCATTTTAAAAGAAAAAAAATAATAAGTTAATGAAAAACCAATTGAAAGTAAGTTAAATCATGCATTCAAGCATAAAAACAACATACACCTTGGATTTTTGCCGGATTCTGCTCCTAATCTGCTCCAGAAACGATTTTTATTATTTAGCATGAAATTGTTTATGCGGAAATGGAATAAGTCTCACTAAGCGCATTATAAGTTTACATAGGCCTAGAGTAGACTATGATATTCAATTGGATCAGTATCTTTATCAAAATCAGAAGGCAGAACTGGCCCTTGTTAGATACTGCATATTGTAATACAGTAAAACCTCGTTAACACGAATTCCAAGGGACCGAAAAATGAAGGGTTCGTGTTAAAAAAATTCGTGCTAACCGGGGACTAATTTTTTTTTTAATGAACCAATTACAGTATACACTATCGTAGAAAATACTGTTACATGCAAAAGTAGGCTATGTAATTAGGCCTACCTGTAAAAAAGATAATTTCCTGTTGAAAAATTCAAGTAAGTTGAGCTGTTGCTGATGGGAACGAAAGTGCCTGGAAACTTCACGGCCAACTGTATTCACAGCTTCAGTAAACTCAGCAGATAATTCGGATGTTGCAGCAAAACATTCTAAAGTGGCTATGGCGGCAAACACTTCCTGGCAGGTGGATTACAAGTTTTAATGCAACATATGATGAAATCGTACTGGTTATGTTTGAATGAACTCATAAGAAACAATACATCTTTGCCGGGACCAAATGTTTGTTCTTGTTAACAGAGTGTTCGTCGTAAGCGAGTTCTTGTTAACGAGGTTTTACTGTAGTAGGTGATGGGCCTGCATCGAAATTACTCACTTCTATTCAGCTGGGTGCATTATTGACTCCGGTGTCACTTATGTCGCTCTCACTCTCACTAAGCTGACATAAGCGATCTCAAAAAACATCCCTTACTATCATTAAATGATAATCCTGACACTACACTATCACTTGAATAAATAATTCATCAATTTCAGAACCTGTAAGACACTTTTTCTTACCATTTTACTGAAAATAAAGGGAAAACATGAAACAAAAAGAGCACACTTTTCACTAGATATGCATGCCCTGTGAAATCTTCTACTAAAACCATCCTGGGCACTTGTATAAGGGAATTCCCGAGTCAGAGTGGTTAAGAGAACAATTTTCTGCCATCTATTGAGGTTTTTATGTACAACATGCATAAGAAGAGTTTGTCACATTATGAGTCAGTCGGAGAACTCAAATAGAGGTTTTTGCCTACAAGGGTGAGTACTGGCATGACATATATCGTCCCCTTAGAATGAAAACCTCGTATCTCATAAAACACACACGTGGCTTTGTCACTTAATAATGTTTCCTAGCAATACACTAGATTTTGTTTTTCCTCTCTCGAGGACAGCACACATGTTATTCTTGTAATATTGGCTGACAAATAGTTGAGATACATGTTTTTCTATCTAATAATAAATTAAAAGTACTCTTGCTTCTGTTTTGAGATACGTGGTTTTCATTCTAAGGGGACGATATGGGTTTCCGCAAGTGAAGGGTTAATACAAAGTTAATCAAATTTAATAAGTTCTTAGATTTTCTCAGAAACAGCTATTAAAACACCACATACAATATGAATAAAGTTACAGTAGTATTATGATTTCATTCACTGTACCATACATAAATTAAATAATGTGTTATCACCGGGCGCATATGTAACGTTTGCTAGTTATTATACTCTAGGTCCTACTGTAACTAATTTGAGGAACCAGACCTCTTTAAGAAATTAAAAAATTTCATAACCTTAATTTCGCAGTTATTTTAACAGCCATTTTTTGGAAGACCGACTACAGTAAAACCCCCTTTTTACACTTTTCAAGGGACTGATGCAAAAAAGCATAAATGGCAGGAAAGTGTAAATTGCAAGAAGTGTAAAAGCTGTAATGCTATATATTGCAAAATTTAATACATGAAAGTAAACATAGGTACCTATGTACACTTACATTATCTATCAATATGGTGCACAATATATAATATTTTTCTTGAAGTATCACACATATTAAATGAATAAATGATTGCTGTGACTATTCAATAGATTTAGATTTCTTAGTTGAGACAGAGTGTCCAAGCTCTTTCGCCAACTGAACACGTTCCGATATGTGAATCAATACGACGTAAAATTTCCTCCTTTTCTTGCAAAGAAATGCATTTTCTGTAGTTTTTCTTTAACTCCATGGTACCATAAAAAATCATGCAACATAAAAACACTGACGATCATGATGAGTTACGCTATATGAATAACTACAATATACAGTAATAAAATGCAGTAAATCTCACCTGCAAAAAAAGAAGCCAACTTCACCTAGACCACGTCTAAAAGAGTTGGCAACATAGTGGAAAATTTAGTTAAGTGAAAGCAGTTCTTCATCAAAAACCAATGCTGCCAATGAGGAAAATATGTAAATGGCAGGAAATAAAACTGTCTGAAAGTTGTTAATGGGAGGAATGCTATATATTGTCAGTATAGGATAAAAGACGGGACCAGTGGGAAATTATGTAAATGGCAGGAAAATGTGAATGAAGGGGGTTTTACTGTAGTGACTGCTTTAAAGCAGGTTTGACTGTATTTGTAATTCAACAACATGTGCTGGTGAAAAAAAGAATTACCCACCTGTTCATATAAGCTGCCTCTTATGACATATGTTTCTTTACATCAGCTTAAAACTGATACAAACCTTTACATTTGAATTTCGCCTTCTACTGGATCTTGTACCTACAACTGATGTTGAAGGTTGTGGCTTTTCTGCAGGTTTTGCAGGAGTGTTATTTACTTGTGGAGTTGGAACAACAGTGTTTGGCACTGGTTCTTCACGTTTTTCATCCACTTCCTGAAATATTAAATGAGATTATAAAGTATCTTGAAATGCTATTAGAGTAGAACCCTAATTTAATGCAACCTCAAATTCTATCATAGAAAATAACCCGAAGGATGGCTGTCCTAGTCAAGAATTACCATTAAGGTACGGCCTACCAATCTGTCCAAAAGAACAATAACATATCAACAGGCGAAGATACATAAGTTTCACGAAAAATCTGAATTGGTATAACAGCTGCTAAGAACAGTTCTTTTGGGAATATTCACTGAAGTAATATGATATAGTAAAACAGCTGATGATGTATAATGGTCAAAGAATCTTGCAAAACATTTAAAGCTAGAGATTGTAAAAGAGAACCCAGGGCGGAAGAAAGACGAGTTGCCAACAAACGCCAAGGCAGCGGACAGATTAAAAATAATTCTTATTAGTTGGATAGTAACAAAGTTTTCAGCATATCTCCTTCGTTACATGTCTAGGCTTTATCAAGGACATAAATTATGGGTGCCAAAATATAGTTATTCTATACTGAAATAAAATATAAAATAAATTCTTTAGGAATGGGGTTTAGTCCTAAATTCAGATTAGCTATAGCAAAATCAATTTTTAGTTCATTACAGTTAAGCCGGTTGTCGACCAAGAGCTAATCTAAGCCTTACTAAGGCTAAGCTCAGCTAACTACAGCTAAGCTAAGCTAAAGTTGGATGCCCATCAAAAACAAAATGATTGCTAAGCAGTTGTTAGTGGTTTGTTGAGTTGGGCGGACGTTATAATGAAAATGATCAGTACTGGGGGAAAAGGCAAATGTCTTATTATTATTTATTATCCAAAAGTTTAACCATATCTTACAAGTCTTCTGGAGGGGGAAACCTAGCTTAGCTTACCCAGCGTGGGACTATATGCACAGCTAAGTGAGTTGACATAGCTCACTTAGTTTCCTTAGCTTAGCTTTGTTTAGCTTGTGGTCGTCACAACTACATATGAAATCCTGCATAGATATGTGAGCTAAGCTAAGTAAGCTAGGTCGACAACCAGCTTTATATTATAGGGACTATCACTGGCATTCCTTTCAACACTTACTTGGTTTACTGAATGTTTATTATATTAATATGCACATTTATTTAGCTTTTTCAATAAATGCACCTTCTTTTAACAGAATGCCTTGCTGAAACTCGATACCTCCCTTGAAAAATATCAATTTTGTTCAGAAAAAAAAAAAAATATATATATATATACAGTATATATATATATTTTTTTGGCATCAAAACAACAATTTTGCATCTTTCCTCAATTGTAAAAGTACATCATTTTAGTCTAGAAGCATTTAAAACAAACATTAGTTTGTTTATCAACGGTTAGGCTCTTGTATATCCCCTGTATCAGAATAGTGTGATTAGAAAAATAAAAAAATACAATATGGGAATCTGTCACTCATAAAAACTAAGTTATCATAACCAATTATACATGAATTAGAGAATCATAATGACCTAGTTATGGTGACAAGAGCAGCATAAAATATATTACTAAAGGTGTTTGTTTTTGCCAATTAGCGATAAAACGTAATTATGTAATCTGATGTCAAGATTATATTATCTTTATATATCAAAATGTTAGGTACCATTTGTGGGCAAATGTAAGCCATGAAATAATACAAATTTCATAAATAAAACCACAAATGCTATAATCTGCAAAATAAAATCTATTTTTGGTAATTTTTTTTTGCAAATTCCTTATACACGGGTACATGTATCACATGGATCACGCACAATATGTGTATTGTTCTGTTCTATTGTGGTGCAACTGTGCTCAGGGATGCCATTTTGAGAAAAGATCGAGAAAACTTTGTTCCGGTAAGGGTAGCCAACAGTCTTTTAACTAAATGTATTTATTTTGCCCTAACTTTCACTACCCACCCTATGGATTATAACAGCGTGACAGTTGGCAACATTTTTGCGATTAACTAGAAAACTGAAACAAAAAACTTTTTAAGTTGTTTCATATATCTTTTTGGAAGAGTAGCAGACATTTTCTTGTTCCGTTGAACACGTGTCATCTGATAACATAAAAATATTAACAACAACAATAATAATAATATGTACATGATGTTCTACGTCTTTAGCGCCTTTAAAAAATAAAAACACAAATCACCACGTTTTGAATTTTAAAACAACAAATCTTTAAAAAAAAAAATAGAAACATTTTCAAACACCTCTAGTTATTACCGTACTTATTACCATTGGTTTGCTGACATCTGCAGTTTCTGTTTCCATGTCTGCTCCGTCATCATTAATGTGCTGTTGCAAAAGAAGAGCATCTGCCAGCAATTCCTCTTCAGTTTTAGTTGCTTCTACGTGAAGTGTGTCCAGAAGTGCTGGATCCTCTGCTCCTAACTCATCGGAAGGTTCTTCAGGGTGATTAGGCTCTTGTGTATCCCCTCCACCTGTATCAGAATAGTGTGATTAGAAGAATAAAAAATAAATAAATAAAATCACACCCACAACCATTTACTTCATACATTTATCAAAATAGTAACAGAGTGATTAATGTTTTTGAGACCTGTAAAATACTTCACAGATATTAGTTATGGAAGCTGGTGCACCTGGATCTGGGACAAACAGTGCAAAAGTAAATATTTAATTTCTTAATTCCCCCTACACCTTTGATGCTAAAAGTTTGCCGGTGATTACACAATGCTTCTGCACCAGTCATATGATTTTTAACAATCTTCTTCTTCACTTCACGGATTAAGTATTTTTTGCCCTTTTTGGGTTTTTTAAATATAGGCTAATACTGTAGTATGAGAGGGAATCAATTTCGTTCAAAGTTCATTCAATTTTTAATACTATATATATTTTTTTTCTGCTTTATGGTAAAAATGACTAGGGCCTATCACTATCATACAATGAGTTTTTGTTGTTGTTAAGAACTGCAATTGTTCCAATTTTTTTCAAATAGAAAATAATAAATCCTTAAAACCATGTTTAAAAAATGATTTATCATTCTCATATGAGATTTTTTTGGTAAAAAACTTTAAATTATTCAATTGGTATAAGATATTACTGAAGAGAAAATACTAAATTTGAAATAATAAACCAATGAAGGCAGTCATTATTTAGCCTACTTTAGTATGATATAATAATTACATGCTAAATATCATTAATTTACCTAAAAAGCTGTTCAAGTTATAAGAAAAAAAGTTTTTAAAGTGCAAGTTACGTGAAATGAGTAACGAGCTTGCCAAAGAAGAGGTGACAGGAGTAGAATTAAAGATCAAATTGAATCCACATACATTAATGTGTTTCGCCATCACTAAAGCCCGGATTTTCATGCACTATCAAACTTAAAAATATGCATGCATTCATGCACTATCGTATCTCCAAAAATGCACAATGAAAGGCAAAACATGCACTATCAAAAATCCGCACTGTACTGCAATATATTTCAATTTCTCTTAAAACAATATACGAGTTTTTCCAAATTCTCCTCACTTTAACTCGTGCATTTATCAGTTAGGACATTCTTGAAGGCAGAAAAGGATCTTTCTACTTCACAAGAAGTAACAGGGAAGAAGTTTAGTTAAGGAACAGTTAAGGGAAGAAATGTGACTGAGGGTGAGATCGAATTCCATGTATTTTTCACTTTTTCCACACAATATGCCCTTCACTGTTTTCAGAAGTTTAAGATCAGGATTTGAACTAAGTACCTTCTTAAGTTTTTCCCTGTCACACCCATTTCTCCACAACACGATTATAAAGTTAATTATTCAACGTCTTCAACAATGGCTAGTGACTGACAAATTCAAGCAGTGAACATTCTGTTTAGCAGTTTTCTTTCAATGGAAGGTGGTGGGGGTCGGCGAGTCGGCATTTTCTTTTGTAGCCTGGTGTATTATATTACTGTTTATTTAGGGTAAACAGTAGTTTGCACTCTCAAATTCATGCAGGTGCTGCCAAGTCAATCATAATATAACAATGGTAATACAAGACAACATTTTTAAGTTTCTTTGAAAAGCCGTGCATTATGCATGAATTTTGCCATAAAATGGCCGAAATATGCAAACATGCACGGAAAAAATATGGTTATTTGGAATCCATAAGTCATATAATGAGTAACTACAAAGTTTGAGAATTGTAACCAAAGTATATAAAAACATGCATTTGCATGGAAATCCGGACTCTAGCCATCACCCATAAATATTGGGTATATTTTGGTATTGGTATCTTTTTACAAAAATTGAAGAGAACCCACTTAAATAGAAAAATAATAAAAAATAAATTGGTGTGCATGACGTTGAGTGACTAATAAATGAAATTATAAAGAATTCAATCTAACACACGAAGTTCTAAGTGAAACAACTGCTAAAAAGTAAGAGGAATAATCACATGGGGGTAAAAACTAATTTATGCCCGTTTTCTACAAACTTGTGAATTACCTATGGGTAAATTATCCATGAGCAAAATAGTTCCATTTCACCCACAATGATATAATGAGCAGGCCTTGGAGTTGTACAGTTAATTTACTTCAGAAGGCTTTGATTCTCATTTTTTAAATTATTATTGATCCTGCAGAGGTTAAATTTTATCCAGCCGACAATTTACCCTTGGAAAGATCTAGCCCGAGTTTGTAGGAACATTTTTTTCTGTCACTTTCATATTTACCCAGAGGACATTTATCTAGAAACTCGCCACAAGTGTACGAGATTGCTATCTTTAAATTATTTGTGTTTGTGTTGTGTTATCCTTGTGTAAATTCTGTCCATTGGATAATTTACCCATAGGTCATTCGCGAGTTTATAGAAACCGGCCATTAAACATGTAAGTGCTTGATCTAATTTACTGACATGAGAATAGCATTTCATGTCTTATACAAGATATGCAGAATATGAGGTTATTTTACCTGTCTGAGCAAACTGCAGGGTGCTGATATTTGAAGGTCAACAAAAAAAATCTTGAAAAACACTAGATCATATCTTTCATATTAGCTTTGTCCTAAGGATAAATCCTAAATGATTTCATGTGATGAAATATATAAAAAATATTGTAATTTTTAGATTTGGCACAGAGGATGAACATATCAGTGGCCTGTCTAATGGACTGCTGATCTCACATGTGTAATGTAGTCCTAATATGTGGTAAAATTAATGTTCTAGGCCATTGTTAAGAGTTGCAACCTAGATTATGCTAAGCACTATAGTTCTGAAAACAGAGATTAAGATGATTTATTCAAAATTTCAAGAGAAAAATAAAACTCAACAGGTTATCCAACAATGAAGATACAAACAATGTCTATAAAAACGAAGGAAACCAATAACCCTACATTTTGATAGGCTACAGGTTTCTTATAGAATTTTAGAACATACCTGCTTGAATAAAATGTCTGAAATTTAAATAATAAAAAATATTCATTGTCACCATGTTCAAAGAATCACTTACAGTACATAGGCTATTTAAAAGTCTGTTGCCACAAAGAACTAAAGAAAAACATCTCTTCTCCTTGACTACTAACTTAGTTCATTTTAACATGGAGAAATCTACAGATTTCCACAAGAATAATGATGGAAGGTTTTCTGTGTACTGTAAACCGTTGTTTTGCATTATGTTAAGGTATAGGCCCACTGCACTGGATGCATGTTCTGCTTTTAAACTTTCTTCTACACCTATTGCTAATAAAACTTAGGCTGCAATGAGTTAAGTTAGGATAGCTTAGTTACTTGAGATTAGTTTAGTTGTCATGTTAAGAACATGAGGCTACCTTTTGTTGATACTTCAAGTTAAATTATGACTTCTTATAGGTTATGTCTATTCAGATATTATACCTATTTCTCAACCTTTTCCGCTTGGTAAAACAGATATGCGTGAACATTCAAAATGCTTCTGGAAGTCCTCTTTTAACCACAATTAATCAACTGGCTTCACAAGAATACTAACATTTCTGCATATATATATTTTCCTAATAGATTACCGATATAGTAATAGGCCTAGTGTTGCTCTTTGTCCCTGCAAAACTAAAGCTATGAAACCTTTCTGCTAAATAGCGATGTAGATTTTGTAAATTAATATTGCTTTTGTTTAAACAAGTAGCTTGCAGACCATATTCTGGTACACTGATTTGGGAACTCTCTTCTTTCTGTAGCCTAAAATAATTTAATTTTTAATCTCTTTCAGAAGCAGATTTCCAAAAGATTTGTAATGCCTAATTCATACTGCTTAGGCCTACTATTTAATTTCTTTTGTAATTCTTATGTAGGCCTACAGTGAAGAATAAACAAAATTTACACTCAATAAAGACCTAAATCATACATTTTACTGCCTTTGATCACTACCCTTTCCAATTTACAACATTCCCTTACCTATCATAATGAAAACCCCACACTAAGTTCTGAAAAAAATAATGAGATTGAAATAATGAAGCCTAAAAGAATGCTTTAATTCTCTGCTTCTTAGTGATTTTGCTGGATTTGTCATTCAAAAAATCAGTTTGCAAGCAATAATTATAACCTTGTTGGCAGTTACTTACTTCACCTGTCACTGCAACTCTCACTTTCATGTACAGCAACAAGAAGGATAATCACATAAGAGAATAATTTTAAATCTCAAATAAAACCAATAATTTACTCTTAACAAGATTCCTTGGAATGCCCAGTCCACTCTCCAGTGCACATAAACTTCTCAAAACTCTGAACAAATGAATTTAACTGCTATTATTTTTAAACTGTATTGTTGTTCATATTTCATGCTGGTAAACAGTAGAACTTGAATGCCAACCTAAAAAATCCCAATTGCAAAAGTTGTATATTTTAGCATAATATTATTTTGCCTATCAACTGAACAGAACTTGCAGGAATGGAGAATAAGATGTTTGTTTATAAAGAAGTAGGCCTACATTGGGTAATGAAGGGTTTAAGTCAATTTACATTAAATTAGATAAATAGAGTGGTTTGCTATTCTTCAAATTCTGTACATAATTCTAAAGAAATCCCAAATTAAAATGCTCCTTTGAGAGCATGGAGCTAGTTTGTCTAAACCTAGCAATGGGAAATGCCAATGTATTTTAGCTGACAGATATACAAGCCATACTTGATGCAAGAGTAGGGTAAATTTTATTGTGTAAACTGTGAATAAAATTATCACCAAGCAAGTTGGTCGACTTAGTCAAGTCTTGGAGTTGCATGTGCTGTTACCCCAAAATTTTCCAGGGTAAACTCTAAAGTTTTGAGGAAATTTTAGTGGAAGTCATATACTTTAAGTGGATCCTTGGGCTGCATAGAATCAGCAAATATGAGACACTATTGATAAGATTATTTAATTTTATACAAAAAAATGCATATTTCACTGATTTTAAGGGAGTGACAGCACCAATGCACTTAAATCCATAAAAAGAGGCATATCAGGATGGATTTCAGAACATGAAATACATTTCATTTATCACATTCTACACATGGGTTACCATATACTAGAAATTATTAAGATTTTATCATTAAGATACTATTTTCATTTGAAGATAAAATCTTAATGATTTGGTTCTGGCTATTAATAATAAAAAAAAAAAAAAACACTGCACAGACGCTCTTTTGATACACAGGTTACTCTCGCACTGGTATCTCAAGTGAATGGCAGAGCTGTCAAATACGCCAAACAAACAAATAGTAAAAGGTAACCAAAATAGAACATATATGCAATAAAAAATAAGATATATGCTAACAAGAAAGATTATGCTGAGGGTATATGATGGGTATACATCGTATACCCTCAACTACACCACTGGTGGGAGATCCCAGTTTCAAATCCCGTAGCCAGCCAATATGAAATGGGTTTTTCATGATTTCGCCAGTCGTAAATGCTGAATTGGATATTTACTTACCATGACTCATCCTCGCTATTTCACACTCTATCACATTCAATGAATATCAGTTGAAATACTTGACGCCATAAAAATACAATAGAAATAGTTGAGAATCAACAGTTCCATGGTCTACTGGTATACATGCAGAATCTGAACTCCTGATATGGCCTCGATGCTCAAAGGAGTATAAATACAGCTGATTTAAAATTTAAATTAAACTAAAGATTCTAGCCAGTTGGGTGTTCCTTTCTGACATTTTGGAACCATAATAATAATAATAATAATAATAATAATGAAATGTGCCCAATAGGCTTTAAGACAAGTTCAGTTAATTTCTGCACAGTTCTACTAAAGACTGTTCTCTTTGTGCTTGTCAGCAGCACATCGTATGTATAGCATAACTCCTACACGAATGCACACAAGACCATGGTCATAATATTTCTTTTCTATGCACACTTTAAGGTGGAAACTGTGAAATGCAAAGCGTGTGATTGTGTGTCTTAACTCATAGTTAGTGTTTGTCCATTTTTTGTTAGTCATAGCCTCAGAATAAATTTCAAGCGGGATGAGATTATTTTTTCCTTGTAATGCCTGCTGTAGGGCTTTTTACTGTGGGGGTTGGATGGTAGAACCAGCTGATACCTCAGTTCTTCAATGAAAAAGGGTTCCCTGATCAGGTCATGTATCATATCTTGAGGGCGTATATTGTGATACACACAGCACTCTTTTCATTATTCTGCCTTCACTTGTTCTAGCTCTTTCATATCTCACATTGACAGGTTGCTACTGGTGTTATCTTGGTTGAGAATAGTTTCCTGGCTACCTCTACTGATAACTGGTTTAATCGAAGTATGTCACTCATTGCAATAGTACCTGCTATTGATCTTTCTTATGTGTGGGTTGCAAAAGTATTTCCATGTGATTGCAGCATTATGCCATGGGTATTTGAAGGCTGTCACTGATCCAAGTTTTACTCTGTTCAAGTTGAAGCTGTCATACTTAGCTGGTATTCCCCTTTTTTGAACACAATTGTTACAGCCTTCTTTTCGCTGATTGTGAGGTCATTATCCTTTGCCAAGTGGCTACATTTTCAAGGAATGTGATGTGTGGGGTTGTCAGATTTCCCAGTTCTTCACTAATATGCAAATACATAGCAAAGTAGACAATACATTTTTACACCAGATACTTCAAGAACAAGTAAAAATTTACTACTACAAGGAAAATTAGTGACAACTGTTTCATTAAACGTTTAGGAAAATATAATCCAAGGTTTTATACCAAACATAAGACTCCCTTATCTTTCATAAAACAGGCTTCCTATTAGTCATGTTACATATTCTGAAGAAATAATTTCAGTACTTCAACAATAGCATAAAATTTTCTGCAAATTCCTTCAATAAGCATAAAAAAGACAAAAACACTTGTTTATTGAAACTTTCTTCATTGCTATGATGGAATTGAATGTGGAAGAAAGTCCCAATTTTGTCTTTTGGGATACCAGTTTCTCCCAGTTAATATTTAATCAAACAAAATACTATTTTCCATTTGCATTTGTTTGGTCCACAGCTGGAAGAAATTTAAATCTAAGGTACAAAGAACACATGAGATATGTTAAATACTAAGAGATAGAAACTCTGCAGTGGCTCATGATTTCTGGTGTACAGTCATGATTTCAACAGTGGCAAAAATACTGAAATGTGTTCAGAAACCACTTGATTTAACTGTATAAATATTGACATTCTTAAGGACAATGATCTCATCTACAAATTCATACAACCAGGAGGACATCTGGACAGAGAAGCGAACTACGTCAGTAGATCTCAGCTGTTGATGGGGAATCCATTGAAACATATTATGTTCTAATTTGGTAAGTTTTTACCTAAAGTAAGTATGTGAAGATGAAAGCTTTAAGTTTAACATATAATATTGACATATCACAATGTTTTCCCTATTAATGTTATCAAATCTGAGTGTGCTTACTGACGAGAAGGTTGATGAAAGAGGAGAGAGATTAGAACAGCATCAGAATCAGTTTAGGCAGGATCACGGAAGAAGAGTTTTCTAAAGTATTGAAGAGTTAATACTTCCAGCACCTCTTGGTGATCAATAATGTACAAGTTTCATAGGTAAAAGAGGTATTTTGAGAGATAAAAACTTTCCTTTTTAATACTGGCTGTAGAGGTACTGCTTATCCCGTGTCTCTGAGTGACTGTGCTAAATGAAATATTTCTAATATATATAGAAGAAGACAATACTTTCTATGAAAACTAAGCTAAAAGTGTGTGATGTACTCGTATAACTTATTTTTTTCAGTATTGGCATGATGATGACATTTATACAAATTTACGACACTTCCATGAAGTTCTCTTCAACATCAGTCATGCTACGAGATATAGGCCTATTACTGAAATTAGAAGTTTTTACTTTCCAGCATTAAACATTTGATAAAAAAAATATTAAATAGTCTAGCTGGTAATCGACTGGTCAAGGCAAAAGAGTTGAAATATTTGCTGAAGTTAAGAATTCAAACTTTGAAATTTTATCACATGTCTAAGGATTTTGTAATCTTAGATCATTGATGTGTAATACAAAGCAACACATAGTGAGATCAAAAATAGCAGAAGCTCTATGTTTTAAAGGATGGCAGGTTCACGAAGAAATATCCCTTTGCTTCAAATGGCTCTACAAGAAGGGTAGAGGTACAGCTATTACTGAGAGCTAAAGGCATTATTGTTGACCCTACTATCAAAGTAGAACTGCATTAGGCCTACCTACAACCAGTAGAAGTAAATGAAGAAAACGTAATTTATGAACCGACAATCCCTTAATTTGTGGAAAAATACAATCTGGACACAATAGAAGTAATTGGTCTTTAAATTGGACTACGTGGGACTATATCCAAAATAATGCCAAAACAAACTGCCCTTATTTAATCAATTCATTCATGGTACACATTTGTATACATTCGAGCTATCCATCAACCTTCATGCAAAACCATCAAATGCCTCGTGTTAGTGATTAGAGACTTATCTTGTTTTGTTTTGAAATTATAATAAAATGCACTTCAACATGGCAAACATCCTGTCTGCAGGAAAAAAAGGAATGTTCCCACATCTCTGGTTTGCTCTTTTTTGCATACTCTATGGCTTTTATTATGGTTTGTGGTCTTCTTCTTGGTACAAGTAAGAATCAGCTTGAAAAATTTTATGCCATAACCGGGATTTGAACACGGATCTTCGGCTTAACGCGCCGATGCTCTACCATTGAGCTACCATGACAACATGCCAGTACGACATCAGTTGAATCAGTTGAGGAATTTGATGTCGTACTGGCATGTTGTCATGGTAGCTCAATGGTAGAGCATCGGCGCGTTAAGCCGAAGATCCATGTTCAAATCCCGGTTATGACATAAAATTTTTCAAGCTGATTCTTACTTGTATTAATATCCCAGACATGGATTTAATGTCTATTTCCTTTCCCTCCTTCTTCTTGGTAACTGTTAGTTAGTCATGTGTTCCAAAGTTAGTCACTAGCCTTTTGTAAGAAGCAACTACTTCAAGACATGATGCTTCATTATGTTTTGTTCCAAACGATCGCAGATGAACTGATCACATTTTGAATGCACGCTCCTCAGATGTACTCATCATGCTCAGAAGCACTGGTATTCAGCAGCCCTTTGGATTGTGGATAATACTGGATCTTTTCACTAAGAGCGAAAATCCTTTTCAGAAAGTTATCTAAATCATGAAAAAATAATATTGAGATAGATAAATACACTGCTTCCCTTATTTTAATTACTAACCTGAACCCAGGTTTCGGTGAGCCTTCCCACCATGTTCACCAGTTATACTCCATCTGACTGTTGGTCTTCATCAGCATCCTCTCGTGGGCTTTTGATGAACTTCTTGACGAGGTCATTTTCCGAGGGAATCTCGAAATTCATTAGATTGTTCTTATTTTTGTGGATGTAGATTTTCTCCCAAACCGTAAGTTGTCTATGTCCCTGAATACATTTTTTCAATTCTGGTTCCAATCCTATTTGGTGACCAGTTTCCAAAACATGTGCTGCTACTGCCGATTTATCCCCTTGAGCATATTTAATGTGTCTAAGATGTTCCTTTGTTCTAGTTCCCAGATTTCTTTTTGTTTTGCCTATGTATTTCAAGTTGCAGTTGTTGCAATTGAACTGGTAAATTCCACATTTTTGTTCCTGTGGGATTTTGTCCAGGTGTGTGGATTGTATCAAATTCTTAATACTGAATCTATTTACTGGTGCCAAGGTGATGTTGTATTCCCCAAATATTTTCTTTAGTTTCCTGTCTGCAATTGGATGATATGTTATTTTTCTGTAGGTTAAATTTTCTTTCTCTGTTTTTAGAAAGAAAATTTAACCTACAGAAAAATAACATATCATCCAATTGCAGACAGGAAACTAAAGAAAATATTTGGGGAATACAACATCACCTTGGCACCAGTAAATAGATTCAGTATTAAGAATTTGATACAATCCACGCACCTGGACAAAATCCCACAGGAACAAAAATGTGGAATTTACCAGTTCAATTGCAACAACTGCAACTTGAAATACATAGGCAAAACAAAAAAGAAATCTGGGAACTAGACAAAGGAACATCTTAGACACATTAAATATGCTCAAGGGGATAAATCGGCAGTAGCAGCACATGTTTTGGAAACTGGTCACCAAATAGGATTGGAACCAGAATTGAAAAAATGTATTCAGGGACATAGACAACTTACGGTTTGGGAGAAAATCTACATCCACAAAAATAAGAACAATCTAATGAATTTCGAGATTCCCTCGGAAAATGACCTCGTCAAGAAGTTCATCAAAAGCCCACGAGAGGATGCTGATGAAGACCAACAGTCAGATGGAGTATAACTGGTGAACATGGTGGGAAGGCTCACTGAAACCTGGGTTCAGATTAGTAATTAAAATAAGGGAAGCAGTGTATTTATCTATCTCAATATTATTTTTTCGTAATATTAACTTCCCTGTATAAACTTTCTAAAATTCTATATATCTAAATCATCTTCATGTAGAAAGTTACGCGGCTAAGTTTTGTGCTTACAGAGAGGGAAGTGTGCACCACTGCCCTAAACCGACTCCAAAATGAGTTAATCATGCTAATGGCTATTGTGGCTGGTTCACTGCTAGTAGGATGAAAGATGTAATGTACAAAACATGATAATATTTCAGACATGTAATCCACAAACATACCATATACTTACAAATTTCAATCAGTTTTAACAAGTAAATATAAATAATTTCTGAACAAACATACTTCATTAAGAATTTTACCTGACAAAGAAGACAATATTCTGTGGATTCATGAATACATACCTACATCTTAATTAAAATTAAGCTCCTTAATCAAATATAAAATGCAGTTTGAACAAATTATTTTGAATTAACACTGAGATAGTCAAAATAACTGCACACAAATCTAGACCGCTAGGGTCACAATCTTGGAAGAAAAACATTGTTGGTAATGCTCTCAATATTAAAGAAAGCTTTAAAAGCAGCAAGGAAAAATTGGATATTTAAGGGGGAGGGGGGGGGGGGGAATATACAACATAGAAGATATTAATTAATATATGAAGTTGGTAAGTGAAGTTATTATCGATTATGAGATTGGATTTGTAACACTTTCCTTAAAATTGCTTTTTTCAGACTAGTTTCAGGAAGGAATAATGCTATTATATTATTAACACAGAAGATATTGGCGTTTCTCTACAGTGTTTGGTAATAAGCAAGAAAACACAATTAATAATGCTTAAGTTCACTGTTGTGAAACTTTACTGCATATAGCAAAGCAAGCTGCTGGCCCAGACAAAGTAAGAACGAACATAAGAATTTTGTTGAACTGCACTGCAAGGTTCAACACTGAAAGTAAAATAATAATGACAATAATAACAACGATAACAACAATAATAATAATACTACACAGTAAGAAAGAAAACCATTCTGGCAAACCAGAAGTTTAACTCACCTTCCTCTTGAAGAGGTGCTTTTATAGGCTCTGGCGAGCTCAGTTCCGAGGTTGCTACTGGTGGAACCTCCGGTGATGTTTCTGTTTTTTTAGGGTCTGTAGGTAAGTCCGGAGTTGTAGGATTCTTCTGCTCACTTCCTGTGCTCACCCTACGAATTATGTCAGGCGTTGAAAACAAAGCTGGCCCTAATGCTTCAGCTAAATGTGCTGGAGGTTTACGATTTTCACGTTTAGGATAGTTCTTTCTATCTACTTTTGGTGGTTCCGTTACTGGAGTGACTGGAGTAGTGCTTGTGGGAGACACTGGGAGTTGAGGTAATTCAGTGGAATGTTTTCTAGCTGGAGTTTTAGCACCTGCTTTCTTCTCTGAACTTGTAGGAGAAACAGGGGCCGGTACCTTTTCAGGAGTCTTTTTGTTATCTACCATTTCACTTTCCTTTGCAACAGTTTCTTTACATGCATCTACTTTTTTCTTCCCACCACCCTTTCCAAAAACTTTACCTGGCTTTTTCTTTGTAGGAGAAACATCAGACTCTAAATCGCCTGTCTCTTCTTCCTGTTTTTCTATAACTTTTGTCACGTCTTTATCTACACTAACCACTTCTTTCGACACTTCTTTGGTTGCTGCATCTTTTTGTGGTGATTGATCCATGGCAACAAGAGCAGCAGCCATTTCTTCTTCTAGCTGTTGGGCTTTTTTCACATCTTCAGGCTTAGTTACTGCTCCACCACGACCTCGTCCACCCCTCCTTTTAACACCCGACTTCCCCACACCACGAGAACTCCCACGTTCCCAAGCACGGCCAGTCCCTCTTGTTCGAGCACCCCTTGTTATTCGTCTATTTCCTCCCCTGTACCTAGCCCCCCTACCACCTCGCCGTCGTGCTCCTGGTCCCACATATTCATCGTCGTCATCAGCTTCATGATATTCCTCACTTTCATCTGAAGCATCAACATCTTCATTTTCTCCTTCTCGTCCAGGAAAATGTGTAAAATCAGCTTCTGGATCTGTAACAGTAATTTTGTAAATATCAACATTCCAAAAGCAATGACAACAAATTGTAGACAAAATAAAAGTCCATAAAGCAATATTAAATTGTATCTGAAGTTAACGTAGTGAAGTTATATAACATAATAATTGTATAGGGAATTGAAATTAACACTAAACTTCAACTGCCAGGCACTCTCCTGTGGATGTTGGATAAATTTAGATATAGGTCATCATCGGATATGGAAGTTCATAAGATGGTTCCTATTCCCTGGACACATTTTAATAGTTCTGGATCCCTATCAACGTCATACCCTGCATCCCAAAAATGGGTTGCCACTGCTGATTTGTGTGTATTTTGGTATTTGATATGTCTTATGTGCTCTCTAGTTCTAACTTCCAATGTCCTCTTGGTTTTTCCTATGTAGGCTTTTTCGCAGTCATTACATGTAGATGCCACATTTCTTACTATGGTGGGGGATTCTATAAGTTCGTAGATGCCAATAAGTTTTCAAAGAGTATTTGTTTACAGGTGCTGTAATGATTCCATGATCCTTGAAAATGATTTTGAATTTTTTTCCAGCCCTAGGGTGGAATGTGATTTTCTTGTATTTAGAGTTTTTTTCTATTGGTTTCAAGGTAGTTATTTCTCTGGTTAATTTCAGTTTATGCATTTGTTGATTCTTTATTTTTATTTTTTTGTCAATTAGTTCTTTGTTGTTGAACCCACTGTGTTCCGCAGTGGAGATGACTGTGTTAAGCTAGGTCTCCACTACTTAACATTTCACCCAACATGTTGCAGTTGACATATGTTAAATGCTTATCATCAACTTGTTGAAGTATACAAGTCAAGTGGTTTGCCAATTAACAACTGTCTGCACTACAGTGTTATACACTTAACATGGGTTGGCACGGTTACGAACAGAAATTAATAAATAATGAATAGCATTCAAAAAGAAAACACCTCTGAAGAGGGCAGCCAACATTGCAAAATGAGAGTAATTTTTTTATACTCATTATTATCTTCTTGTTAACTGTCTATGACTTTATTAAATACTAATATTAAATACTAATTTTGTACAGATGTACTGATCTTTTCATTAGAAGTTCCAGAGTTTTTATCTTTGACCATTCCATCGCAAATTAGCAAAAAATATAACAAAATGGATGCCGGCAGTGTTGAGGAAGCTGTCGAATGCTTTTTGTTTAGACGGAAATTCCAGAACCAAAGCCGATTAAGCTGTCGATTGCTTTTTGTTTGATGGAAATTCTCAAAACAAAGCCGATATCGACTGAATAGTCAATTGAGGTAATACTGTATGTTGTCCATTTTCTCCAGAAAACAAATTAACATCTGAGAATGTTAAGTTCAACATACTGGGTTTGCATAGGATCATGGAATCATTAAAGCACCTGTAAACAGTAAACTCTTTGAAAAACTACTGGCACCTACGAATTTGGAGAATCCTCACCACAGTCACAAAAATTTTGCATCTACCAATTTAAATTTAATGACTGTGAAAAGTCTACGTAGGAAAACCAAGAGGGCATTGGAAGTTAGAAATAAAGAGCACTTAAAACACATCAAATACCAAAATACAGACAAATCAGCAGTAGTGGCCCATTTTTGGGATGCAGGGCATGAAGTTGATAGAGATCCAGAACTATTAAAATGTGTCTATGGATACAAGGGGAGAAGATTTTTATTCAGAAGAATAGGAATCATCTCATGAACTTCGATATCCCAGCCAATGAAGACCTCATGTCTAAATTCATCCAACGTCCACAGTAGGGTGCCATGGGCAGGTGAAGTACCATTTTGGCCTGAATATAAGACGTCCTGAATTTTTGAAGGGTAGTTACAAAAAATTAATAAAATAGCTTATTAGTACATCTTGCTTCACATAAAACGAAAATTTGAAGTTCATTTTGTAACTTCTTCTCTCACCTTTATTTATGCATAGAGATGATGAAGATGCTTTCTTTTCACATGGTCTGCCATGATTGGTGGTAAAACAAAGCTTTACTCACAGAGATGCCAAGCAAGTAACAGTGCACAGTGTAGTTCAAGCAGAAGCACAATGTTAGATCAAGAGCCTATAGTTTTTAGTGTTTTAAATTAACCTCTGTGTTATTTGGCGCCTCCGCCATTAATTGGCGCGTGAATTACTCATATCCTGTGCAGGTGTGTGCTTGCAGCGTTAGGCACGCTATTGCAGCGCAAGTTAGTTCAGATCGAGAAGTGATGGTATATAGACCTGCGATGCAGCTGCGTCTGATTTAGGCCAGTTTTCGCGCTATATTACTAATATTCATCTGCAACTCCGCGTATATTATTGCTCCTAGTGTGTAGGCAGCTGTACGTGTGAAATCCAGGAAATAATCTTGTATTTTAATGTTAGTTACAAGAATTTCTATTGTTCTAACCTAGAAGTCTCGTGCTGTGTACAGGCTGTGTCTAGCGTTACCTTCGCCAAAGGGCGGGAGAATAGTTTCTACAAGAACATTAACTGCATTTATCCTTGTATTATTATTGGTGCTCCTCCGTGACGGATATTTTCATTTTGGTTCCTCCGGGCATGATCTGAGAATATTTGCAATGATTTCTGAATTAAAGAAGAAGAGTGCGACTTGTAGCTGATTTTCGTGTATGACGAAATCACAAGGAGTCCGCTTGTTGTTAATAAGGTCCAGTTTCGCGCGACCACCCGAAGGTGCCGTTTGTGTGGAGTTCGTGTCAGCTTCGGGCTTCGCTCGGCTCTAGTGATTTTCCTGAACTGTTTCGCTTCGAGCGCACCAGCTGGCTGCAAGGCAACACGTGCTCATGGTCACCACTGCCGCGAGAAGACAACGGCCTCCTCTCCGACCGCCTCCACTGCCGCCCGCAACAAGAGAATACAGCTGACTGCTCAATCATTTCTACGCTGTCTGTGTTAATTAATTGTTCATCATGGAAGAAGATATGAAAGCTTTATTACGACGTCGAGGTGTATGTAAAAGAAAGTTTACATTGACACAGAACTTTCTCAACGACGTACCTGAAGATGCTAGTATATTTTTAATCAAAGCACATTATGAAAAGCTGTTAAATGAAATTGAAAAGTTTGAGGCAGTGCAGACGCAGATTGAATCCATGGTAGAAATTGATACAGAACTTGATAGTCACATACAGTATGCAGACGAGGTATCAACAGTGTACATTAATCTAAAAGCTAGGTTAAGTGAGTTGATGCATGCTCGTGAGCCTACGTCAGTCAGTGTCAATTCAAATAACAGTGGCACGCGACAATCAGTGAACTCTAGTGCTTCACAGGCAAGTAATGCGATAAAATTACCTACGATTCAAATTCCAGTGTTTGAAAATGATGTAACTAAATTCAAACATTATTTTGACACTTTTTCGAGTTTGATTGTGAATAATAGCAGTTTGTCACCTATTCAAAAATTCCACTATCTCATTGGTTCGCTAAGGGGCGAAGCTAAAACATTATTGCAAAGTTTGCCAGTCACGAGTGAGAACTTCCAAGTAGCCTGGGACCTATTGTGTGCAAGATATAACAATAAGCGTTTAATTGCCATATCCCACATTAAGCATCTGTTATCTCTACCTGTAGCGCGACAAGAGACAGTTGCAGACTTGAGAACTTTGTTGAATCAATTCCAAAACAACTTGCATGCTATTGAAGCTTTAGAATTAGAAGTGCCACTTCATGAAGTCATTCTAATGCAATTGTTATTAGAGCATTTGCCAGATAGTGTTCAACGTGAATGGGAATCTAGAATCGATTCTCAAACATTTACTTCATTAGGTGAACTTGTGTTATTTCTAGAAGCGAAATCTCATTCTCTAGAGGTGCTGTCGAATAATTCCTGCAACAGGGCCAGCCCATCAAAACCTAGAAATGAACATCGTGAGCCTAGAAATCAACATAATAACAGTCGTCAGTCATATGTGTCGACAACTGAACAGTTATGCCCTCAGTGTCAAGGCGGCCATAACCTGTTTAAATGTAAACAATTCCGTCAGCTGAGTGTTGAACAGCGATGGAAAGTTGTGAAAAGCAAGAACTTGTGTTTCAATTGTTTTGCTAATACTCATCGAGTAAATCAGTGCAAAGCATCTTCCTTTTGTAACTGTGGTAAACTTCATAGCAAGATGTTACACAGTAGTGATCACAAGAGAACGGTTTCACACTCCAGTGCAAACAGTGATATAGTGAATAACAACAGGACTGAGGCTCCTGCAAGTTATTGCTCAGTGAAAATAAAGCCAGTGCTTCACGTCTTACTTGCGACTGCAAGAGTCGAAGTGCAAGACAAGCATGGTAACTACATACAGTGTAAGGCCCTTCTAGACTCTGCCAGCCAGGCCAGTTTCGTGTCTGCAGATCTAGCGAGGCGTCTGCAACTTCCAACAAGAACAGCTGATACGCCTGTCAAGGGTATTAATGGTACTTCATCTAATGCTAGTCATAGTGTAAACATAAATGTGAGATCTATGGTTTACAACTATCGAAGGAATCTAGATTGCCTAATCCTTCCTCGCATAACAGGGAAGCTACCCGCTGTCCGAATTGATCCATCCTCATGGAACATACCTTCTGAAATTCCATTAGCCGATCCTAAATTTTATATTCCTTCTGAAATTGATTTGCTGATTGGAGGAGCATTATTCTTCGAGCTTTTCCATGGTAAGATCCTGACCAATCCTGGTTTTCCTGCATTGATTAGCACGGAACTAGGTTGGATATTGTCGGGAACCATTCCTAAGTCCTCTGTGAAAGGCAATCTAGATACTGGTCCCCAGCACAACTTCTTCATCTCTACGGACAATGTGGACAAGCAGCTACTACGGTTTTGTGACCTCGAAGACTCCTCACAACACATGTTAAAACAAGAAGAGAAACGGTGCGAACAGCATTATGCAGAGAATACCACTCACAATGACGATGGTAGTTCTACAGTACGTCTGCCAATGAAACAGCATAAAACTTCATTGGGTGAGTCCAGACAACAATCAGTTTCACAGCCTATTGAATCATGGCCCAAACAGCCTCAGCAACTTGAGCTGCAGGACAGTAGTGAGCAGCGTGACACAGTTTGCCTAGTCACACATGCTGAAGAAGATTTTATGCTACGCTTTTCCAAGCTAGCGCGGTTACAAAGAGTTACTTCATGCATGCTACGTTTCATAAACAACTGTAGAAGCCAAGTTAAACGTCACGGCCCTCTCACAGTTGAAGAGTTACAACAAGCTTTGTTGCTTTGTATAAGAATAGCTCAGCAAGCAGCCTATTCACATGAACTGTCTGATCTGAAGAGTAAGATGCAAGTGAATAACAAGAGTTTGCTTCACTCCTTGGTGCCTTTTGTGGACAAGGATGGCCTGCTCAGAGTGGGTGGACGTCTGGAGAAAGCTGAGTTACCACATGATGCACGACATCAGCTTATCCTCCCTCCAGGTCACCATCTCACAAAATTGATTATTGAATCCGAGCATCTACGACTGCTTCACGCATCACATCAATTGCTTATATCTTCTCTGCGAGAACGATATTGGATTCCAAGTGTACGTAGAGTTGTGAAGTCTACGCTACATAGATGTCTAACTTGTTTCAAATTGAAAGCCAAAGGTGCTCACCAGTTAATGGGCAGCCTACCTAGCTACAGGGTGACCCCTGCTAGAGCATTTCTACGTTCTGCGGTTGACTATGCTGGACCATTCTTCATAAGATACGGGTCCCCCCGCAGCAAAACTCAGGTGAAAGCATACATTGCCATTTTCGTGTGCTTAGCTACGAAAGCAGTTCACATCGAGCTGGTTTCCGACCTTACTTCTGATGCCTTCATCGCCGCCCTGCGCAGATTCACATCTCGTAGAGGACTTTGCAAGGAAATATTTAGTGATAATGGGACGAACTTTGTTGGTGCTAACAACAAGCTTCGCGAGCTGCGTCTCTTGCTTCAGTCCAGCGCCCATCAACAAGTTCTCCAAGACTACGCCTCCTCTAATGAATTCACATGGCATTTTATCCCTGCTTCCTCCCCACATTTTGGAGGACTGCACGAGGCTGCTGTTAAATCCATGAAATTTCATTTACGACGAGTGATGGGTAGCCAAGTGTTTACATATGAGCAGCTTTCCACAGTTCTCACCCAGATTGAGGCCTGTCTAAACTCTCGACCTCTCCTACGCCTAAGTGATGATCCTAGCGACTCATCCTATCTATCTCCTGGACACTTTCTCATTGGAGAAAAACTCACAGCCCTACCTTCTCCTCCTATGGCAGAGAATGTCTCTCATGTTGCTAAATGGCATCAGCTACAAACCTACATACATCACATATGGCAGCGTTGGTCAGCTGACTACCTACATTCACTGCAGCAGAGGCAGAAGTGGTCTGCGTCCAGCGAAAACATCCAGATTGGTAATCTTGTGCTCCTGAAAGAAGATAATTCTCCACCGCTCCAGTGGAAGCTGGGAATCATCTCATCAGTGCATCCTGGTGACGACGGTTTAGTGCGTGTTGTGACAGTGCGTACGTCTAATGGTGAATACAAGCGACCAATTGTAAAAGTGTGTCCCTTGCCTATTCAATAAGTGTAAATCTATTAGTAAAGTAAATCTTGATCTATCCGCAAAGTGTTATGTAAAATCTGTCGATTTTAGGCGGGAGTTATGTTAGATCAAGAGCCTATAGTTTTTAGTGTTTTAAATTAACCTCTGTGTTATTTGGCGCCTCCGCCATTAATTGGCGCGTGAATTACTCATATCCTGTGCAGGTGTGTGCTTGCAGCGTTAGGCACGCTATTGCAGCGCAAGTTAGTTCAGATCGAGAAGTGATGGTATATAGACCTGCGATGCAGCTGCGTCTGATTTAGGCCAGTTTTCGCGCTATATTACTAATATTCATCTGCAACTCCGCGTATATTATTGCTCCTAGTGTGTAGGCAGCTGTACGTGTGAAATCCAGGAAATAATCTTGTATTTTAATGTTAGTTACAAGAATTTCTATTGTTCTAACCTAGAAGTCTCGTGCTGTGTACAGGCTGTGTCTAGCGTTACCTTCGCCAAAGGGCGGGAGAATAGTTTCTACAAGAACATTAACTGTATTCATTCTTTTATTATTATTGTGTATAAGTGCTGTATCCATTAGTTCAGAATTCAGGCTTCTTGAATATATATCATTGCAAATTACCCAGGTTAAAATCTCTGTCCCAGCAACCTACAGTCCATTGTCTCCCTTCGATTATTATTTAATTGGCATATGCCTGGTCCTCCGAAAAACCTATATTATACCTTTATTCCTAGTTACCATAACTAACACACAAAGTCAGGGAAAATAAAGTTTGGTAAATTTGGTGAATTTCCACAAATGTGAGACCTTGTGTAGGACACACATCATAGCATGTGGATTCCCCCTGTACAGCTGAATTCATGAATGGAGAGTTGTTGAAAGTGTTAGGCTGGGCATATAAGATGAATATAGTTTTTATAAGCACATTTTGAGGAAAAAAACATTGTCTTATTTCGTGCCAATACGTTAAAGCTGTTGAAAATGGTAGCAAAGGCGCTGAAATTAGATAACATAAAATATACCGAAAGTGAAGCTTAGTGTTGATTTCAATTCCCTATACATTATTATTTTTATAAAGCAAATCAGATACAAAAAGTTTTAAGCCTGCAGCTTCTAATTTCCAAGAAGACAGTTAGTTCTACCTTTACAGTTATTGACGATTTAACATGCAAATATCTTGTACAGAAAAATGCTATCGTATAGTACCATTTCACTTTTATTTGGAGAACAAAACCTGATAAATACTTCCAGAAAGTTTCTTTTATTGAATCATAATTGTATTTGTTATATTGTACCAAAGCATGCTAATTAAGGGCTGAATAATAAAACATGGGAATAAACAGAAAACAGTAAACTATAATTAAGGCATAAAAAGAAACAAAAGACTTCTGATTTCATTAGTTATTCGATTATCTTGCATGTACAGATGGAAACAAATTCTCAGAACACTGATCTTGAATCCTAAGGCTTGTTACGCATGTAATTAAGTAACAATTAAATTAATAGAAACTATAAATTAGAAACAATTTCAGCAGAAGGAACTGCAATATAAAAAACTACCATGTTCATTATTAATTTCTCTGTAACAGTACCTGGCAGTTTGTCTTCCTGCATTGCTCCAGTAAGCCCCGTAGCAGGTTGTGCTCCTAACAACTGGGGAGGAATTGTTGGCATTTTTGCTACAAGAACTTTAGCCTGTCCAGGTGCAACTGTCATACCAGGTAGCACACTAGACGATGCTGAAAAAATAAATAAATGAATAAATAAATAAATAATAATAATAAAATGATAATAATAATGATAATAATAATAATAATAATGATAATAGATTAAAGGTAAAAAGATATACCCCATATATTATAATTATATTCTCATCCACATTTATACTTTGATACCAATATTTGTAACAACTATCCTACTATCAATCCTCTTCTTCCTACCCTTCCTAATTCTTGCTAAGACTACTCCCATTGGCGATCAGCTACTGTCCCCCACAGCAAAGAAAGTCTCTGGGGAATGAGGCGCAGGGGGAAAATCCTATTTTTACTGGGGTCCGTAACACCTAATCTGTTTGTGGTACATGGGACAGCTCACCGGTTTCAGTTTATAGCCCATTCAAAAACATCTGGTCAAAGTCTGGAGTCACACTGAAAATTACACACGCAGCAGGACGCATGTTTTTTTATAGTTTCTTTTTCTTATTTCAGGCATATTTCAGCTTAGAAATGTGTTACTTTAAATGTTATGACAATGAGGCAATTTATTATTTCACTTTGGGGTTAATTTAATTTTTCCCCTTTTCTTTAGTGCTAAAAAGGCAGATGTGTCTTATATATGGTAATGCACGGATAATATGTGCAGTGAAAGACAAAGGAGACTAAAATCATGAACATTACCTAGATCACCTTGCCCTGATAACTGATTCTCCTCGCTAGACGTAACAACAGGATCTTGTTTCTGTTGCAACTGTTTTTGCTGCTGCTGTAGCTTCTGTTGCTGCTGTAACTTCTGTTGTTGCTGTTGGAGCTGTTGCCCCTGGATTCGGTTGATTATTTGTAACCTCTGTGGGCCACTACCTACAACTTGTCCCAGTTTTGTTCCTGTAAGTGTGACTAAACGAGTACCACTACCACCTTGTACAGGCACAGCAACAACCTAAACATGAAAAACAATATGCAATCAACAGCAAGAAACAAACACAATGTACACATTGTGATCTGAGACAACATTTCTTCTTACTGCACTACACACATCCATATTATTAACCCATTGGTGCACTTTACCCACTGAGAGACAGGTGTATAATAATTGAATTATTCAAGTCCATTCATACTTTGCTGGCTGCCAGACGGGCTGAGCAATCGATTCCTTTTCTTTTAGTTCTAGCTTTCTCTGAGTAGATGGCATTACATTCCATATACCATTTTAATGATGAATAAATTCTCTATGCAATAGTATGCTGATTCTAGTGTAAAGGAGAGGCATACAGACATTGTATTATACCTCTGCCGGTCTGTCACGTGACTATTTCCTGGTAGGAGGCTCGATTCTACTAACGTGCACAAAAACATTTCTTAAATTTACAGCGAGCAGCAGATGTGCACAGATTTGAGCTTGGACAAGCACTAACTAGAAAGGGAACTGGATGTTTTTTGTATTGGAGTACACGGACTACCTGCTCCCGCACAAGCACTTGTAACAAAATTCCTTTGGCATTTTGACAGCTGTACCGGAGAACTTACCAATCATTAGAGAGGCTATTTCCCTCGGTGTCCCTCTGAGTTGATAGGAGCAGTGCTGTGTCCCTCGGTGTCCCATACTTGCATTGCCATGTGTGATAATAATTACAAGCTCAGATGTAGACTACTAAATTTGAAATTATTGGAGAATCCTATCTATCTACGGACCTAGGGTGCTGTGAGTCTTAGAAAGGGGTGTCATACATCTCACATCTGGAATAATGGTCATGATATTGGAAAGGAAACTATGGACACTGAGGGAGACAGTCCCTCTAATGATTGGTAAGTTCTCTGGTACTCCTCTCCTTTACACTAGAATCAGTTTTTGGCCTAGTGCCTCTTAACCTCATTGACATTCTATGCAATAGTATGTAACACGATACGCTTCATCTCGATTCTGAAGGTATAAACTGATTATGAATGTGTGGTTAATAATTGATATCTATCTCTGAGATAAGAATTAAATTTAAAAAAAATATTTTTAACATGCATAACAGCAAATATATGCATCATACAGCATACCTGTTTCTGTACGGTGACCTGACCGGGCTTGTTGCTTGTAATTGCTGTGGTAATTCTTTGTCGTTCTGATGTCAAGACCAAAGGTTTAATGACTGGTACTAAACTTGCTGTTGCTGGACTGGTTGGTGGTGGTGCTAAAGGTGGATTTATCTGTTTAATCTGCTGCACCATAACCATACCAGGAGATGCTCCAGTCTGACCACCTCTCGCATTTCTGACACCTCGACCAGCTCCTCTTCCAGCAGCTCCTCTGTACGTCTGAGGTGCTGCAGCAGAACCCACACGTCCTCTCGGACGACCTGGGCCACGACCTGGACTTCGACCCTAAAAACAGAAATCAAAATACGTTCTATTAAAATTTGATTCACTAAGCACTAAATTTACTATCCAATAATACCGTTTTAGCTTGAAAAACATAAAGCTTATGAAGACTGTAAAATACAACAAGCAGGAAGTCTAACAGCACTCAGCCACCATTTTAGACCTGTTGCTATGAACGCTGGGGATTTTTGATCCAATGTAACAACATGTAGAAAGCCTTCAAAGAATCATCAAATATGATTTGTTTTTCAACTTCTTGAACCAAAGGGCAGCCATGTTTTTTGCTCAAAGAACTTGGATAGTGAAATACCGACTTAAATCACATCCGTAAAAAAATTTATGAAAATCGGACAAAGCATATCAAGTTATTGTGTGTACACACACATGGATGGATGAACATTTTTCCCATTCACAAAGTGATCTTATAAAGTATCATTCTGGCACTTAATAAATGTAGAAGAAAAATAACATGAATTTGCAATACTCTAATTTTATTAAACACAATAAAAAATTCACATAATAGTAACCAAAGAAAAAACTGCTTCCAGTGGGGCTCAAACTCAGGCCTTAGCAATGAGCTGCCTCAACACATTGGACTTCACTTACCTTATAAAGGTTAAGACATTAAAAAATCCGGCCATCGAAAATCCAGTTCCTTCAGAATTCCAGCATGGGTTTCAGAGAGCATTTTTAAATTTACTGTATTGGTGTGGCACTGTTTTCTGGAGACGTTTATGTTTTAATGGCGCTGTACTCCAGAGCCAAGACAAGACAAGAGGTGGTGAAAATATGAACAACATCCATTGTCAATTGCAAAAAAAAAGTGGAAATGCTAAAAAGAAACCCGATAGTGGCATGTCTGTGCGAACCATTTAGTACCTTTACACGCAAGATTCAGCTTGATCTGAATCCATCCCCCGTATAGAGAACACGTAAACACAAACTCAGACTGGAATAAATTTTTGATCCGATCCTCTGCAAATGGAGGAACATCGGATTCATATCAAATTCAATTCTATGTAAACGCTAGCAAGCTCAATCCTGGGTGCAAGCATATGTACTCGCATGTCCATTTGTCATTTGTTCTGTCAGTTGATCTGTCAATTTAATCAAAGAACTTGCACAAACTATAATATTATTGTAGGATTTGAGATTTTCCTGATCTAGCATATGAATAAATGCTCTTTTATGTCATAATTTGTTTATGGTGACTACAAAATAAGAATAGGACACATTTACACTGATCTCGGAATAAACACAGCAACCGTTTACATAGGTTAGCCACATAAATAGCCATACATTCAATACATTCCAAGAACTTTCCATAAACACAGGGAATGTACTGAGTTGGGATATCGGATTCGCATCGATTTTTCTGCATGTAAACGTGGTAAGTGTAAAATCAGGCATTTTTGAAAATCCAGTCCTCCTCAGATCTGGAGGATGTCTGATTTTTGTTTGTCAACCTCATCCTGCTGGTAAGTATGCTTTCATTTCACCAAAGATGAATTCAACTGATGACATACAAAATGAGATTTCTACTTCTGAGCCTAATTCTTGCCAGGAAGAGAGATTTTACTGTCCATATTTCTGAGACTAGTTAAAATCAAAGTTTATCAGTATCAAAACTTACCCTGCCCCGACCGCGAGCAGGCTGTTGTGCCGCAACAGGATGAGGAGGAGTGGATTCCTGCTCAAAGCTGTTGTCACTATTGTCTGTATCACTGTTCCCAACTGGCCCATATTGATGGTTGGGTGTCGCTGAAGTTGTAGGAGCAGATGATGGTGACAAATTGGTATAACAATGATCCATTCTAATAGAATCCGTCATTTGTGCTGCTGTTGCTTCCTCTACACTCAACATATCTGTAAATGAAAGGTACCATTGATTCACAAATAATATAATTGAACACTTATTAATAACAGGTTCTCAAGAATCTTTTCCTCATCCTCAGCTACATCGAACTGCCAATCTTTTATCCTCCACTGTCAGATGCTGATGCTGTGGCTTTTCCATTTAGGCCTGTAGGGTCAGAAAAATCTGTGCCAAAACCGCTAATGGAAGTCTTGCAGGACATGTTGGAATGCACAGAATGAAACCCCAAAGGTGAACAAGATCATCGGCAATGAATCATGAATTTAAGGGTACAATTTGAAAACCAATCATCACAATGAAAACACTCAACATCACTGAAGTCATAAGAAGCTTGGTAGGTGTGCATCATGGTTGAAGTCAAGTTCACCATTTTTTGAATCCCAGAATGGTGAATCAGGAATTCCAAGAGTAAGGCAAGGAGACCTTCCATCGCCTTCAAGACAACTGGACTTATAGGCATGAAAAACTTGCTACCTGGATTGTAAGCATACTGCATTCTTCCATTCTTCTCAATGCTTTCAGTTTTTCTCTGCCAGGCATAATGCTCCTCTGATACACCTCAAGCATTGTTCCCTGATATTTTTGGGTGTTTCAGAAGCCAAAACAACACCCAAAGGGGACCAATTTGATTTATGTTTTGAGGAGCATAAATTGTGTAGCGTATGACAGATTGATTTGGACTAGAAAATACTTTTTTTTTTCCATACATGCAACAAATAATAAAATTCAGCACTCACCTAACATGGCTGTAACATTTTCTCCAAGAATCTCTTTGGCTTGATCTGACTGCAAGGCTGTTTCCAGTCTCTCCAATTGTTCTGAATCCATTTCCAGGAATGGATCAACAATGTCACTGGGACCTGAAAAGAGAAATTAATATGGTACTTTATTGTAATAATTATATGTAATATAATTGTATTATACTATCTAGTATTTTTCTACTTCAGTGATTGAAATATGATAAAGTATAATAACCATCAGAACTTAATTTGTTGTACACCCTAACACTCAAACATGCAAGTGCAGTAAAATTCAGGCTACCACCCATAGAAAGCTATGCTATACTATGTTACACAGTGTTGTGTTAAGTTTATATAGGATGGAATGTACATATAGCTATGCTAAGCTAAGCTATGTTACATTTCATAGATCAACGAAGAGGCGATTTTCTTAGCGATAGGCCTATGTGATATCTTTCAGTTCTTCTAACAGTATGTGTATATTATTTATGGGGAAACTTAAAGTGTATAGGTCAATTTCCCATACATTAGAAGAACTTAAAGACAATCACAAGAGGAATTAACTTTATCTCGGAAGCTGAACTTATTTGTGTGAAAGAAAATTTCCTAAAAAGGTGCCAGTGTTGTGTGGATGCAAGAGGAGAACATTTCCAACATATCTTGTGATGAGGTACATGGTTATTTTCATTGTAATTTTAACTGTAAATGTGAAAACCCGAATCATTACACCGATCACGGCTTTATTAGCATAGATATTTCACCCGATCGCTCGGGAGTTGGAGCTGTGCCTGCAGCGCCGCAGGAACCCGCATCATTGGCCAACTCTTGCGTGGGACTCACTGTATAATGGGCTTTTGTATGTTGTAACCATTTCCAACTATGTTTACAAAGCAAGCTTGAATTTAAATATTAATTTATGCAATAATATGTTTACTGGTATCCACTGTCATACTCGCACAGCAGTCAGGCTTAGTTTTAGCATACATTTCTTGTGACAGCAGTACTTAGGTTGGCATTGGTTAGCAAGGCGTAGGATAGAATAAGCATAGCTTTCTGTGTGCAGCAGCCTTAAGTTTACTTACCGTGAAACTGTCTTCAGTATACCACTTTTATCAATACCTAGGACGATACTTCACAGAGAACAAAATATTATATCAAGAATGAAAATGCTATACGATAGCTTATAATTCAGGAAAGATTTTCTATAATTTTCCTGTTTAAAACTTAATGGTAGACATAGAAGAGAGCGAAAAAAAGCCATTAGTGCCAGACGACTAAAACTGGGAAACTGGTGTTCAGTTGACCACTATATCAAAATGCACAGAAATGAAGTTTTGCTTACATTACTTCTTCATAAAGTACCCATAAAAAGTGAAATCGGAAGTTACCTTTACCTTCAGTGGAGGAACTGGGCTGTGGAGCTGCGGGAGGGTAGAATCCCTCCACTGTGAGGTTGACATGAGGGTTGCCATCGTTCTGACTGTCACAGGTACCGTTTGAGTCTTGACTGCTGTCGTCCCCCTGGGACGAAGATCCCACTCTCACCACACTCACTGGTGTGTTCTGTTGATTAGCTGCAACACATAATATAGGAGCCTATTTGAAATCCTTACATAGCAGCCATTTCATAATTACGGGTGGGACATTTTGAAATTTGTTTTCCAAACTCTATTACAGGTGGGACATAATCTGGACAAAGATTTTAATGATGCACAAAAAGTTTTTTTGCTGTTCTGCTACAACTGTTAGGGTCTTGATGTTATTAATGAAGACATGATGGATTAAATACTAATTATAAAGTGTTTCCATATTGTCATAACATTTATTTAACTCATCAATAATAATTTAGTAAAGCTATCAACATTACGGGTGGGACAAAAAGTCGCTGTTTGTTATTTTACATAGCAATTAACCCCACACACTTTTTGAAGTTAATCTTATACCTTAAGATGTGCCTTAAGATGTATATTTTATCAAATCAAATTGACACAGCTGATTACTCTTGACTTACATGGTATTAAAGTGTGTTAAAATCATGCTAAAAATGGCAAAAAAAAAGTAACTACAATGCAATAAATAAGTAAATCGTCAGATTCAAATACACTTAATTCCTTAATATTCGGTGAACTTGAGGTTTTAAACTTATATTTGACCACCCAATTACAATAGTTTTATAACATCTCTCAATGAGGAAAAAATTCCCATATTTTATGAAATGGCTGATAGGTTGTTAAATTCGGATACACACTACGGACAGTATAACTAGTTTTTGTGTGTAACTGATTCACAAATTATGGTTATTACTTGGGTTAGATTCTTAGGTTTTAAACTATTTTGTTCCTCGCTAAACTGCTGTATTTTAACATAATTATCAGTTTAATTGTTATGGCAGTCACATAGCCCATCTTATAAAACCTAAAAATGGCTAAACAAGATGTTAAAAACTAAAAATAGCTAGAACGGTTTTTAATTTAACATAATATAAAATAGTCAAGAAACTGAAAATTACTTTTTAAATATCCGCCTACAGTTTGCATCTTGATCACTGATTACCAGTACATTTGTAAGAGAAAATACAGCATTACATTTTGTAATTTTGTAACCCCATTGTTCTGATCAAGGAAATTGTTAGTGAACCAAAATCTCTGATTTCTTTAGAAGCAAACTAAAGATCTTACACTTGTAGTTTATTCAACGTGTTTGCTCCACAAGATGCCAAAAACGAAGAATTCTAAATGTTGGTCGATTGATTGAAAAAGTTCTTGAGTTTATGTGGTGGAGTTGGAAATGAGTAAATTACTAATACTAGCAGTTTACTAGTTCTGTAAACTGTGGAAAATTAAGCAAAGTATGTAAAGTATGTTCAAATAGTTTTGTGGTTCAGAGCTATGGAAATTGTAAGTAAAATTAAAACAAATAAATATATTTGTTTTAATGTGTTGAGTTTCTTTACCACCTTATACCCTCAATAAGATGTGTAGGAGTATATTATAAGCACACGACATGACACACTAGGAATAGTAGCAGAAGCATTCCTACAACAACAGAAGAAAGACACATTCACCAGATCATAGACAAATACAACATAAACACATACATTAGATATGTGGACGATGTTTTAATAATATTTAACAAAGAAAATGTTGATAACATCTACCAGGAATTAACAACCTTCACCAAAATTTAGAATTCACTCTCGAAACAGAGAACAATAAAAGATTAAACTATCTGGATCTATTTTTATCAAGAAACAACACTAAAATTGAATTCAGCATCTACAGAAAACTAATGTAGCCTACTCTGACAGCATCATTCAGGCAAATTCAAATCACGCATATACTAAAAAAATGGCATCCTTAAAAGGTATGGTACAAAGGATGATAAACATTCCATGAATGAACGTGACTACAATAAAGAACTCAGCACTATATGAGACATAGCCAAAAATAACGGATATAACAGAAATGTAGTATTGAGACTGATAAAAAAAGCATAAAGCCAATATGCAAAACAAGATAAATCCTATGACTCATCTCACACGATAAAAGAAAAAATGAGCAAGAAACTTGCCCCTTTAATTACACAGACAAGAATATTAGAAGATAATTAACGTGCTTAATAGAAACATCATCAGGATAATATTCAAGACCAACAATAACCTAAAAAACAAGCTACAATAAAGAGAGCAAATTTGGAAAAACCGGAGTTTACAAATTAAAATTTAATGGCTGTGACAAGATCTACATAGTCCAAACAGGGAGAAAATTCAGTCAGAGATTCAAAGAACACAAATTAGATTTCAAACATACAAGATTCAAATCAGCTTTTGCAAAACATGCTATAGAAAATTCACATGCATTCAATGAAATGGAAAACACAATGGAAATACTATACTTTCAAAATGGAAGTAAAGGCTAGTTGACACGAAATTAGGGTTCGTAACTAAGTTTTGCAACTGTTTTTGCTTGAATGCGCAAGCGCCAGATGTACTGATGACAATGAGTTATGACACTACGCAGTTTCAGCTGATTCCAACTTTTCATGAAACTATAAATAAACTATAATAGTAATTTTGATATTTCACGCATATTTAGCTTGTTCGCATTTTGTGAAATGATGTGGAAAGTGAGAAAATTGTGAAATGCCTCGATTCCTACATGTTTCAAATGTGCATATGGGATTTCAACAAGTTTAACTTCAGAAATAAGATGAAACTTGCAGTTGCATTGGAATTAGTTGCCAAGAAAATTGTTTCATGGAAGTTCAGTAGCGGGCTACACACTTTTAGACAAAAAATATGAGGCAATTAGAACAGAGTTAAAAATATACAATGTAAAAGACAGAATAAATTGTATAAGAAATAACTGGCTAGAACATATAGAAAGAATGCCATTTGACAGACTACCATGGATTTTACTTCATTATCAACCTAAAGGGAAAAGAAGAATGGGGCGCCCAATTGCTAGATGGAGAGACTCGATCTCTTGATGTGGAAACAGGTCTAAGGCCTAAATCCATGAAGTAGAAGAAGAAGAGAAGAAGAAAGTTGTTACGAAACCTAGTATAATCATGTAAACTAGCCTTAACACACTCAACACAATTTAGAAGCATACCTTATGAAATTTACATTAATATCTAGAAAGGGTGGTAAATGAGAACTCTGTTGACCACAACCCTGTTTGAAATCGCTCTTAGGAACCAAAAAACTGTTACAGAACACAAACATTTAATCAGTGTGCCACACGGCCTCAACAAGGAACTGAGGATGGCTTAAATAAGCTGAAGGCATGGGCACAGTCTTAGGTAAGATCTTAAAGTTTTTTAGATACATCTATGAGAAAGATAAAAATGATTTAGCTAAAATATGTTTTCAATTTCTGCTAACGGACAATAGTAATAGGAACAGAGTTCACGATATTACGAAAATATTGGACGAGATAGGACTAAAATGGATTTGGAACTCAGTTCTGAACCCTGAGAAAAACATAATAACGCTCACCAAGATCGTTAGTAGAAGATGCAACGATATTCAGACAAAACCATGTAGCTATAATGAGGGAAAAAAGATCCCTAGTGTTCTATATTAAAATGAAAGAAATGTGGAGATTGGAAAAGTACGTCTCAGGTTGCTCCAAGAAACAAAGAATGAGTTTAGCATGGTGGCGGGTTGGGGTATGGAAACTTAGGGGCATAAGAAAGAATTTTGAGAAAGGACGATGTCCTCTATGTCAAAATAGAGAAGACGCTGAACACATAATTTTAAAATGTCCAGAAACTGAAACAATCAGACAACTATTTTTGAATAGAAAATTCCTAGGAATTAACGTAGAAATAGCATATAAGAAATTAACATCGACAAAGAATATGAAAACTTTGAAGGAAATAGGGAACTTTTTATACATTGTTAAAAGAAAATGGGAAAAACGAATCCTAGAATTAAGTGAGCAAGTGTGTTAATCCATTTTGCTTTGTTCACAAGTAAGGCAAATACAGCAAGACCATAATTTGTAGGTACTCAAGGCTTTTATGTTAATATTAGTGTGTAATGGTAGGAGGTACATCTTATGGTGAAAACCTTTGTAACGCCAAGTGTTAATATTACGACACAAGAATAAACTATTACTACATTACTACAAATAAGCTGAAATGCATTTCCTGATGGTATAGTAGGAGATATTTTATAATATAAGACGCCAGCAAGAATACATAGTAACTTTAAGCAAGTTTTACTTCTATTTTATATTATTTTAAGTGTGCTCAAGTGTAATTGTGTTTTATTACTGACATCAGCAAAGATAACATGCACATAAGCTACTAGTGTTGTGTGCCTATAAAATAATCCTACACATCTTATTTGAGGGTATAGAGTGGTAAAGAAACTCAATATATTAATACCCCTCATTGGACTAAAATTCATAACTATTGTTTTAATGTGTTCAATTTATTTATTAAAGCGAAATTTTTAAAAAGTCCGAAATTGGTAAAAAAAGTAAAACAAAACTTTTAGTATGTTTAAAAACTAATACAGGGTTTATAAAAACCAAAATCCAGGCCCTAGTTATTAAAGTTGATAAAGTGATTTCTTTTGTTTCAAACACTTCTAAACCAAAATAGTAGTTTTACATTCACAAAAGAGCTCAAAATTTTGTGTATTTGTGAAACTTTTGTTTTTATTGATTTTTTAAAAAACAAAATGCTATATTTCCTTATCTTTGCTGGGATTTTCAGATAACATTGAGGAAATTCACCCAAAGAAGGCACAAGATATAAAAGGTCTGCTAAGAATAGGAGAATACAAGAGGTGTCAACACCAGCTTCATGGAAGAGGTGTAATTGTATATGGTGAATGTCTTCTTGCCAATAAATGGATAACAACACAAGATGGACTCACTAGTTCAGAATGGCGAGAAGCATTGAAACTTCAAGGCAACCTAGCTCCTGTCAGAGTTCTCCACAGATGGAGTCAAGATGGTAACATAGAGGATGTTATGCATATATTCAAATTATGATTTTCCTTGAAAATTGAGGAACACGTCCACATGGTGGATCCATGAAAGAAACCTGTCACTGAAATATTTCTGAGGTTGTAATATTCTAAATAAATGGTGCAAAAATATATTGCACAAACTTTCTCGAATATATGTGTTAAAGGCTAGCACAGAAAAAGTAAATTCTAGGGACAATAAAATTTTATTTATTACATATTCAGAAAACTATTAAGTATCTAGAACGGAAAGCACCAGGGTCGGTCTTTATATTCAATGCTTTTACCATGAAATAATAATAATAAGAAAAAGAAGAACAATAATAACTTGGGGTTTGCATGGTTTCCTCAATCTCAAAGGCAAAAATGCAAAATACATTGAGATATAGCCGAACAATAGAAGCAAAAGCTGCACTAATGAGTTATTACAAAGAGCCTATTGGTAAATTTGGGTGGCCACGAGGTTTGATTTGAATCCAGGACATTTTCTGTATTACCCTATACCACCTCGCTTTAACTGATTTTGGTGTGTTCATTACGACTGTGGTGAACTGACTATATGTCACAACAATATCTAGATTATAGAATTCTTGTTACTATGAACAACAAAATATTCATATTTTAATCAAAGTGTATGTTCTGAAATTTGCATTTGAGTCATGTTATTTCATTTTTATCCTGGTATCTATTATTTTTATAAAGAAATATATTTAACAAAAAATGTTCTCTTTAATTTTCTTCCAGTGATCATTCACTCTTCAGTGAATGATCAGTGATCACTCACTGATCAGTGATCACTCTTCCAGTGATCATATCTACAAAACTAGACGAAATACTAATTTACTCCTATTAGAACCCAAATGTCTCACATCGGCAGGATTAAAGCATAGCATTAATTTTGGACCGCGCTTCTATAACTCAATTATCAGAAAAAAATCCTGATCTCTCAGCATACTCCACTGTTAAATTTAATAGATATGTAAAGAATTTTTTGTAATTTTTTAGCTTTTAAGTAATTTTTGTTTCACTCCTTTTATGTATTTATGTTTTTATGTTTAATGTTTTTGTTTTACTTTCTTTTTTAGTTAAGCACATTATACACTCTATTTCTTTGTCTCTCCTCTTTCTTCACTTTGATATTTTTGAAACGGCACCCGAGCACGAGCAGTCTTGCTCATTCGGGTGTATTACTAAATGTAATACCTCTTGTAATATCTCTTGTAATAAATAAATAAATAATAATAATAAATAATAATTGTCTCTACAACTTTACTGTGGTAGGTTTTCATGTATCACCTACTGCAATGGAGATAATCTAGAAAAATTGAAAATGGATACGAGTAAAGTACCCCCTAAGTCATTTTTGCAGAGAAACGGATATAGCCATTTCATTAGTCAAATATAAGTGTTTCCAATTTTAAATTTTAATTAAAATCGTTAAGCCAATTTTTCAAAAATCAAAATTTTAAAGAAAGTTTTCATGAGAAGTCCCATTAATATTTCAGTTATAAAACCCAAATTCTGGGCGGTTCGATAAAATTTTGAAAAAGTCCTTAATTCAAAAAAATGAAGTAAATACATTGGACCGTTTATCTGCTGTGCTTGTCCACAGACGGACGTCATTCCAAAAAAACTTTTTTCGGTTTCTAAGCATCGTAGAACATGCTTTCCCAGTGTTATCTCGATTTCGATTTGTCAAAATCACAATACTTTCTCTGTACTACGTATATGCGAGAAAGTAAAAGTAAGGGACTGTTGGCTGGTAAATTTCTTTTCTTTTTTCCTTCATCTACTTAGGTTGTCCCTTGGTTACCTCGAAACGTACAGTCGGGTCAACTATTTCAGCTTCAGATCTGTTAATGCACCTTGTACTTCCGTCATCAGCAAGGCAATGGACTTCTTCATAAGCGTCAAGACCTTTCTATCTCAGAGTAATTAGCTAATATTGAACGGATGTTATGTCTCTTCATTCTTAACAATTCTCCCTTAGGACAGTGCCCCAGTTCCTATTACACACTGCCACTGATACTCCCTTGACTTCCTTTGCCTGTACCATAGGTATTATAGGCAGAGGAAGTATTGTGTTCGACCCTGAAATTCAAAGTTGGAGTTTTTAACATAAATGCATGTTTAGATTCTCCTGAATCCAAAAATGCTATTTTCGGAAGCATGTTTGTGTGAGGCCTGTGAACAGCCTAGCTCCAGAATGAAAAAAATCATCTGTATTTGGGTTAGATACCTTCTGGGGATGTGTGACACAAAGATTAGTGATGACATTCTTTTACTTCTAATGCCACTTTACATAAATAAATTTTTTTCTCAATTTTCTTTAAAATGGCTCTAATGATTTTGTTTAAATTTTGTACATGAAGTGCTTATAAGAAGAGCTAACAGTTTTATTTAAAACATTTTTTTGTAAAAATTCTCTGAAGGGTACCTACTGTTTGTACAGGGGTATGCCGTGACACAGTGGTTCAGGCACTGCGATACAAACCGGAAGGTCGCGGGTTCGATTCACAATGAGGTCAGTGAGATTTTTCCATTGACCAAATTCTTCTGGTGGCACCATGGCCCTGGGTTTGACTCAGCCTCTAACAGAAATGAGTACCAGGAGTATTCCTGGGGGTAAAAAGCGGCCAGTGCATATGGCTGATAATCTTACCACCTTCCTGTGCCGATGTCTCAACCTCCTGGGAACCCTATGGGGTCTCCATGGCCCTTACACTTTACCTTTTTTTGTTTTACTGTTGGTAATGGCATTTTCTTCATTTTTATAACTACATCCCTGAATCAAGCCTTTCCTTTTTAATTTCTTGCATCCCTTTCTTCACGTATATATATATATATATAATACAGCTACCTCATTTGTATGTAAGTTGTAAATGACTCTTCTACCAGGGAAGACAAAATTAACTCTCTTTGTTGACGTATCTCTATTTATATTTATGGCTAAAATGTGTCGTCCTAATTCTAAACATTTTTTTCTATCTGCATCGTTAAAGGCTTTTTCCACATCAACAGTCAAGCAACTGTGTTTGTTTTTTTCTCATTCTTCATAACAATATAAGTTGCAGCAATTAAATTGCTTCTCGAATCCAAACTGGTCTTAGTAAAGTATCTCCTCCACTCTTTGCTCTATTCTCCTATATATAAAGTGTAAAGTGTTCCCTATTACAGGCCATGGAGGCCCAGAGGGTTCAAGGAGGTTGAGGCTCCCAGATTTTTAGACATCGCCAAATGAAGGTGGTAAGGTTGTCAGCCTTACGCACCGGCTGCCTTTACCCCCAGGATTGCTCCTGGTACTCATTTTTGTTAGAGGCTGAGTCGACCCCAGGCCATAGTGCCACCAGAAGGATTAGGCAAATCGAAAAACTCCAACGACCTCATCAGGGATCGAACTGTTGCTGGCCATTTTCCCCACACAAACTACATTCACAGATTCTAGGTAAGTGGTGGTTAGGTTAGGAATAGTGGCAGTTGCGTTAAAAATATTGATATTACCGGTAGTGTCAGTGACACATAGAACTAGATTGGTGGCAGTTAGGTTGAGAACAGTCATATTAGTGTTGATCACCATCAACTGTACAGCCCTGATTCTGGAACACGTGACTCCCTCCCCTTCCACAGCTGAGCAGACTATTCTTGTGAATACACATCACCTTATAGCACCATTTTAAGATTAATTTTGTGTGAACTTCTCAAAGATTTTACTTATATTCAGAATGTTCCTACAAGAAAAAGGTTCTTTTAGGCCTCTATGATATGAAACAGATGCTATAGAGAACTGAATAAGATTTGAAACAACAGCTGTTTTTCTGCAGTCATTTACTCTGTCAGTAAATACGATTTGAAACAAATAGACTTCACAGAGTGAAAGAATGTATCTTAAAACTATATGGGTGATTCTTCAAATACGGGAAAATTTGTGTTCCGGAGTGATATTTCCCTTCAAATTCAACTTTACAACAAAAATTAAAATTAAAGTTTGTTTCCACTACTTCCATACTACAACTATCACTTTGAAATGTCACTAACTTTAAATTCTGATATTCCAAAATCAAATTTAATTCAATGAAATGTCATCCACATCCCCTGTCCCAAACCTCGGTTTTGTATATTCTAATGCATTTTTCCACAAAACAAAATGTTATTTCCTTTTCAACTTTTTTTCCTGTCAATGAGTATGAATGCATGAAGAATATTAACCCCTAAAAAATTAAATTAAATAAAATTGTCACCCCACCTAATGAACATAAAGAATGTCCCAAGGGTTTTTGGTCATCCACATAGCTGAAAAGAATGGAATTTTTTCTGCAGAAATGAGAAATTTGTATAACTGGCAACAGTGTTAGAAAGCCAACAGGGCAGCTTGTGGTTGAATTTTGCTTGCTTACAAACAGTTTGTGGGATTAACAAAGGACTTTGCATCATTTTCAAGGAAAGCATTTTTATTCCCCGTCATTAACATGGCTTCTAGAAAGTAGGCAGAAAGTGAATATTAATTAATTTTGATTATGCACTATGATAAACCTTCCAATTCAAAGTACTTGACTGAAGTTGAGCTTACAGAGGTTTAGGAATGGCTTGCTGAGACCACTTAAACTCCTTTTTTGTCATCCACATGCCTGATTTTTGTGTCATCCACATGTCTCATGAAGGGGTATGTGGATAACTCTCAAGTCATGTAGATGATAAATGTAGGATACTATTGTGTTTGCGGTGTCCGTGACCTGTACTTAAGATCTTAAAACTGATTAAATGAATTTCTGCTTGATTCCCCCCTCCCCCAAAACCATAAAAACACAGTGTCGTTAAAATTTGCAAATTTGGTGCAAAATCAACTGAAGTATGCTGAGAAAAATATGAAATCACATAAAGAAAAGCAGATTGTTGCCAAAGTTAGTCATTAATGTGGCCTTCTGCCATCCACATGTACACGGATGTCATTCACATGGCTTTAAAAAAATAAAGAAATTAAAATAAATAAAAATATAAACATTTAAGCTCTGCTGGTGTCATATTATAATCAAGTTACCCCTGAAGCATTTTAGTATTTTTTTTAGATTTTTTAAACAAAGTAAAAAAATTGGATTTTACACACTCCAAATTTTCCCGTATTTGAAGAATCACCCATATATGAAAATGTATAAAACTCAACTGGTGGACATAATATGATTTGAAATGATGCTCCTCCTCCTCATATATGTATCTGTCCCGCTCATACCATATGTGTTATGAATGGGACATGTAAGGCCATGGATGGGGCAGTGCTTTTTCTTTACAGAAAGCTTATCATACAAAATAACATTACACCAAATTACAGACAAAATTTTTCAAAATTGGTGTGAATCATCATCACTGTGTCTGTTTTACTTGTTACATTTACTACACTTGGCACTGGTAACACCCTCACCACAAGCGTGATGACTGATGTCTGTCTGTGAATAGTAGAAATGAGAAGATCCCGGTTTACTACATACCGGTACAAATTGCACTTGTAACACATCTTGTCTTTTGGACATATTCTTCTCACATTCCTAAGCAGCCTAGCCTACCACCATATCTTTTTAAAGCTATGCTATTTCTCAGCTTGTTTAGGCCCAATCTTTTAGTCTCGTGCTTCTTGCAGTCTTATTTTTTCAGGGGAATCAGTAATGCAGAACACTTTTTTTTTTTAAGCTGACATGGACTTTCTACCTTTGTTTCACTTTTGGGTATGGTCTGATAATTTCTGGTGTTATCACTATTGATTCATTTGAAGATACAGAACTATTTGGAGTGTGATCTTCATTTGTTGCACTTTCTGTAGCTCAGTTTCGGTATTACTGTTAGAAATAATCTACACCCAAGCTTTCATTATGTTGTTATAATTTTATTAGGATAGAATAATACTGGCCCATTCATTACTTGACTTGGGTTTCCATTCAAGACTTGGGAACATGTTTGCCAAAAACTTTTGTTTACTGAAACTATGTGCATCAAACCAATACTAAAGTATCTAAGATAGCTATTTAACTGCAGTTTCAGCATCGATTACTACAGTAAGTTAAATCAAAAAAATTTGGAACTATCTAAGTACAAAACATTATCAAAAAATTTACTTCGAGATGAAAATTAAGAATTGCCTTCTCTTCTAAAACAAAGCACTTAAACTAAGTTGGCTGACCTGCATACAGTGCAACTACGTGTGAGAGCAATGAAGGATTGCATCAGCACTATAGGAATTCCGAATATGTCCCATTCATGCCACTTCTCCCCTATGTGATGCAATATCAGGAAATATATGTGCCACCGCTACTCTCTCCCACCAGAAGTCACTAACAGGACCCACATGGGAAGGAGAGGTTTAGGATGGGGAGTAACTATAAACAGTGAGACATCTAGTGATCATTTGCAGAAAGTTGAAAATTATTTTTTTTTCTTTCATTCTCCTATTTAGCCAACTCTGTTTCTCACTCATTCTTCACCTTACCTACCTATTGGGGACTTATTCCTAACCTACAATTTTACGCCTCGAGCAGGATTTGAACTTGGATCTCTGGATTCTTAGCCAGTAGCACTAACCATTAAACCAGAGTGTTTGTTGAGCTGTGAAGTGAAAATTCATCTACTTAAAGCATATATGGGCAACGCCCGGCCCGTGGGCCGGATGTGGCCCGCCCCGATATTTGATCCAGCCCACTGAACATTTTAAAATCGTACTCGAAAAAGTAAATATTTTCGGTTCTCTTTGAAGTCGAAATTTGAAAATTTTGAACACCTTGCCGAAGAAAAGTACCCACAGCTGAAAGCATTTGCAAGAAAAATGATTTGTGCAATTGGAAGTACTTATAAATTTGATCAGTTCTTTTCCATGATGAAAACTAATAAATCAAAGTATCGACCCAGACTTACATATGAAAATCTGTGTATTAGAGGGATTGATGCCAACATTGATTATCTTGTTTCTCAAATTCAACCTCAAGCTCAAGCTTCTCATTAATTTCTGCTGATTGTAAGTAAATACCTAATCAGTTCTGTATGGTTCTTATTCATGTAACTTTAGCATTATACTTTATTTTTATATTTATAAATATAAGAAACCGCATTATGATTATTTTTCACAACTATTTATTATCTCCGGCCCGCGACTTCATAAATATCGTAAAGTTTAGCCCGCATCTTTCCAAAGGTTGCCCATACCTGACTTAAAGGAAGGGTAAACTAAAAAAATACCATTTTTTTATTTTCATCTCATCGCACGGAGCTTTGAATTACGAAACGAATGGTGATCTCGTGATCTTCAGGTGCCTAATATTACGCTTTGTACAGGTGAAGTAAAAATCTCCTGTGACGTCATGCGTAACAACTCATTGACGGGATGACAGCTGCTGTTATGCTAGTGCGTGCTGTTTCTACATAGACCACAAAGTCTTCTTTAGTTTGTTGTTGATAGAGATGTCTGCAATGTTACCTCATAAGGACGAACCTCAGTATTCACAAATTAATATCACAAGAAAAGAAAATGACAAGGAAATATTGAAAAAATTGCAAGGAAGAAAAGAAAATTCGGAATGGTGTAAATGTGGGCTGTGTATACAAATTAAAACGGACCACAAAAGTGTGTGTTGTTGGGAGTGTGAAGGAATTTGTGAACAGAAGGAGGATGTAGACTGTATAACACAACATGCTTCATTTGATAGTGTTATTATAAATATACACTAGTTGCCAGTCGTTATCAGTTAATACTTAGATCTAATACAGTTAAAAAACAAAACATTTCTCAAGATACGAACAGTCACTTTCAGATTCAGAATCATCTGCTGCGGTAGTAGAAATGTCTGAAATGCTAAAAGAGCTATCTAAATCACAATTTCTAGAAGAAACATTCAATGAATCTGTGCAAAAATTAGCATAAGTTCCATTTCCTAGTTCACACTGAACACCTATGCTGTTAGAAACTGAATTTTCGTCATAATTACTAGATTCCACATTCATGATTTGTCCATTTCCGGATGCTGATGAATTATTGTTCGAATCTTGCAACAACTCTCTCATTTTCTTCTTCAAGTATGATGATTTTCTTTTCTTCATTGGCGGTGTTTCAGATTTCCCACGCAAAAGAAGTGATGGCACAGCACTTTTTTTTTTTAACAGATTGCGGGGTTTCTCCAGTTAACGGTTTTTGTAACTGTACCGAAAGCTCGTAATCATTTTCTTCAAAATGTTGTGAACAAACCGTACTGTATTTACTAGGAACAAATTTTTATCTTTTTATTTTGATCAGCCATTGCTTATAACCAGGGCCCGGATTCTAATGACATCTTTTTATTGATGCTGCATAGACATTGCCAACTTGTAGATAAATCCTAATCATGGCCTCTAGATTATAGAAATACATTTTTATTAGGTCATTTTTTGTCATTTTATGCAATTTTATATTTTTAGGGCATTTATTTCAATTTTAGGTCATTATTTTGTCATTTTCGTGTCATTTGCTTCCTTATTTAGTAATTTTCATGTATTTACATTGAGTGTATTAACTTTTTTTCGTCGCTAGCGGTGCTGTCTTTGAAGTGTTGTTTGTTTAACGCAAGAAGGAAAAATTCGGCGTTAAAGTGTTGTCATGTCTCAGTCGGAAATGAGAATCAAAGAAACGCCAAAATTTTGTATTATATTATTATTATTGTTATTAGATTGACTTGGCACCAGTGTCTGCCACCTGCTTGGATTTCAGAGTTGAAACTACTGTTTACCCTCAATAAACAACAATATAATCCGGCAGACCACAAAAGGAAATGCCGAATTTTGACTGACCAGTGCCTCCGTGTCAGTATAAATTTCCGTGAGAATAGAACATTTACAACATTACAGTTATTTACAGTTTTTACAATTATGTACAAACTAGTCTATAACTTTGTGTGTACAATAATAATTTTTTATAAATAAAATATCAGTTTTTAGGTCATTTTTTACAATTATTAAGTCATTATCTTTAAAATTTAGGGTCATTTTATAGGTCATTTTTCAAACATTTTTAGGTCATCAGAATCCGGGCCCTGCTTATAACGTTCAGGTGACTTATCTCTGTTGGGAAATCGATGGAAAGATATTTTAAGTGTGTTATCACTCTTCAACGATGAGTATGAAATTGTTAAATTCAGAAATACTAACCATAGGTAAGTGCCAATACACTTTGAGTAAACACTCAGGTAAGTGCCAGAGGTAGTCTCAGTCTTAGTACAGGTAGGCCATTTGAAAGAAACTTAAAAACGAAATCAGTCTACATCAGTACGACACAAGTTCTCATAAAACGGCCTGTATTTTTTTATCAAAATATGGTAACATTGATAACAAGTCTTTTTTATTTCTTTGCTCAATATTTTTGGCCCTTCAATTCCGTTGATTGTTACATTTCTGATGGCAGACACCTTCACTCCTTTTTTTAGAATACAAATATTTTTCCAAGTTTCGCTGTAGCTATATTTCACTCCTACAACCCCAAGTTTCTCTGCTGAGAAGCAAAACATTGTTACCTGAGATCTGCAAATTCTTCGTTATCAAGGAATCAGCAGCAGCCTGAATATTGAGAAATGTCAATGACTTCAAATTTGTTAACATGTTAGCAGATCTGACAATATCATCAAGGTCTTCAGGGACACATGCCTTGCACAGCCTCTTCCTCTTCTCTATCTGGGCGAAGTCCCTATCGCAGGGCAAGTAGCTATGGCCGGATACTAAGAACTTTGCCACTAATTCTTAGTTTCTTCTGCATATATCTAACCTATATCCTGAACCTTTCTTTCTTCTTCTCGCCCCAATTTCAACATTATTTTCAACTAGCCTACTTCCCTCCATTTCTGAAATAATCAGCTGTTGGTACTTAGCAGACTTCTGGGTAAATAAATGAGGGACAGACCGCCGGTGTGGTCTTGTGGTTAGCGTCGCTGACTACGGATCCTTCGGCTCGGGTTCGATCCCCGGTACCTCCTCGGATTTTTCTGAGGTCGGGAGGTCTGGTAGGGGTGCACTCAGCCTCGTGATTCAAATTGAGGAGCTACTTGATAGAGAAGTAGCGGCTCCGGTCATGGAAACCACCATTAACGGCCGTGGGTGTCGGCATGCTGACCACATGCCCCCCAATCCTGCCATCTGCCTATAGGTAGATGACTCATCGGTCGGGTGGTAGGCCTTGTCCCTTCAGGGATGTTACGCCACGGAGTTTAGTTAAATGAGGGACATAGCAGAGCTTCCATCTTGTGATCAATGTTTGAACTAAACTAAATACTGTGGCACATAGCCGTGTCTTGGGTCAATTGGCAAGGACATAGAGATGGGTTTTGATGCAAAAACTAATTTTTTATGCAAATGGCACATAGCAGCTACTTGGGTTACACTCTTCAATTGTCTTTCAATGGGCGGGACTGGGTCAAGCATTTGTCAAGCATGATGTCAAGCGCCCCTTGAGTTACAATAAACATATTCGTTTGGTGATTAAATGTGAAGGTGTAAAACATTTCTAACAGTAAACATAAAATAGTAGATAGTCCCTTTTCCTATATTGAAACAAAACAAAATTAAATTAAATTCACAATGGATATCTTTTTATTGTTAATACAACGTTTTGGCACAAACCATTAGGCCTTCATCAGGTACAGTGGTATTAAAGAGAGGCGGCAGTCAGATGCGCGTGAGAGAGGAGACGCATGTAGGGGGAATCATGGGGAGGGGTAAGAATGTTGTACTGCACTTCCGATTGTAACAAGGTCTCTTGTTTCTTCACTGCATTATACGATGTTACCGCACTGAAAGCAACGACACAACTAACCCATACACCCCTCCATGCAGTACGAATGTTTATTTGACTCGTCTGCATCTACTGAGCATCCATGCTTGGACTGCCACGTCTCATTAATACCACTGTACAGCAAGAAGAAAAATTCAACTGATAAATAAACAAACTCAAAGAGTTTCAGCAAGATTATACTTTGCGACCCACCCGGCTCCCCTTTCCATCGGCCTGGTCGCCTTCTCCGCCAGCCTGCCTGCATGCTCGCTTCCCCTCGGCCTACCGCGCATCATCCCGCACGCATAACCCCGCAGCTTGCTCTAATAATTGCAATTACCATTATAAAAAACAAAATAAAATTTCACGAATTATAGAAAATGTCGAACAATTAAAAAAATACCCTTGTACCAAACATCATATTTAACGATCTTTAAACACCGATTTGATAATATAAAAAATCGAAATTTACATAATATTTCCCAATTTTTAAAAACGCCGTGTTATGATATAAAACATCGCTTAATTGATGCAGAAAAATTCCCTTGCACCAACAGTACTCTTTTCGTAACAAACAAAACATTTCAAAATTTGAAAAAGCGATTCTTGCGTTAACACTCGTGAATGCATGAACTCACCCTTAGTACCTTAAATATATGAAATCTTTCTTCACTGCTCAACTGTCATTCGTGGCGTAGTGGGTTAAGACTCCTAGCTATAACGCTAGGGGTTCCGATAGATAGGTAGGGTGAAGAGGAGGTGAGAGGAAGAAGAGAGGAAAGAGACGGGGAAGAAAGAGAAGAGAATATAGGAGAAATAAATTATTTTTCTCTCCACCCAAAACCCCTACTTTCCACGCAGGTCCCGTTAGAGTAGTAGTGGTGGGGGACTCGGGTGAGTCGCAATATATATTTTTCCCAGAGTTTCCATGGATATGACTTGTTTACAAAGTCGAAACGTCGGATACACCGCTTTCTGGAATATCCGGAAAAACGACATGTAAACTTGAAGTTCTTCCGAACCTTCTAATCCACACATCCGGGATGTTATAAGGGGTGTCCAAATTACAGACGTCAGGAGGGGAGGGAAAAGATATATACTGTTTACAGTTTTTAAAATTCTTAATCATATTTAACCAAACTTCTCCAAGGTCTCCATCGTATCTATTCAAATTATCTTGGTTATCAATGATATTCACCGCTTCCAAGATTTTCCTTTTAACAGGGTCGGGTTCGATTTTCAGAATCTTGAGATTATCGATATGGTGTTTATTATAAATCATTTGCTGGCTTAAACCGGTTGTCGGCCTCCCAAGCCGTACATCTCTTTCATGCTCTTTCATTCTCACCTTGAAAGACCTCCCGGTTTCACCGATGTAAGAACCCCTGCACTCTTTGCAAGTTATTGAATATATCCCAGGTAGCTCCATTTTAGATCTTAATTTGCCAACCTGTTTATATTGAGAAAATATATTCTCGATAGTGCGCCCGGCTTTATATGCAGGAATGAAATCATACTTTCGCAACAACTTGTCTATCTTTCCATTAGTCATAGGATTGTATGTTAGACTAACATATTTCTTATCAAGGTTTTTTGTTCTCGTCTGGCACTGTTACACAAATTTTCAGCTCTGTTCCAGATTCGATTTAACCTGCTTCTACTAAACCCATTTTCACCAGCCAACTTAAAAATTTCATCCTTTTCTCTCCTCAGATCCTCAGGGTTATTGCACAATCTAATGGCCCTAGTTGAGAAATTACACCATACATTATCTTTTATTCTAGGATGGTGGGCAGACTTCTTGTGAATGTATAACCTTCCTTTATTTGGTTCCCGGTATATATTCTAACAGTGAATATAATTTCTTAAAAACATTTTCTTTCAATCCGTATGAAGAAAATCTTACTAAATTTTTGGTTTACTTTTCCTTTAAGTAGGCCTAAAGAGAGCTTTGGCATAAGGGTGGTTGTCAATACATTGACTAACTCGTCTTGTGAGAGGCATACCATTCAGAAATTTGTAATTATGAAATCAATATGATATGGTACAAGGGTCATTTTCGTATTGTTTACTGTAGAGCTAATGGGATTAAAATAGATCTTGAAAAAGGATACAAGGGTCGGTTTTGTTATATTAATTAACTAATTAGCCATATGACCGCCTGCACAGTTTCGTGTTTAGCGTCACTGGCCATGGATCAGCAGGTCCGGGTTTGACCTCTGGAACCTCCCTGAATTTTTCTGAGGTAGGGAGGTTTGGAACGGGGTGCATTCAGCCTCGTGATAGAAACTGAGGAGCTCCTTGATTGAGAAGTAGCAGCTCTGGTCACGGAAACCCTCATTAACGGCCATGGATGTCGGCATACTCACCACATGCTCCCAATCCTGCCATCTGCCTACATCAGATGATGCAGCAGTCGAATGGTAGGCCTATTCCCTCCAGGGATGTAGCGCCATGGATAATTAGCCATTCTATTTGGTACAAGGGTCAGCAAAATATAGTTCTTTGACCCCCGCTAAGCTCCGCCCACTACGCACTCCACTGCCATGGCAAAGGCTCGGCAATGCAACTGACTGTTATACTGTGGTTATACTGATAGCACCTTACAACAATACAAAATAATGCATAACACTAAATAATGCATAATAGCCTACTATCCACATGGGCTAGTTAAACAAAAGGAGCGGAGGTGGGAGCTATAGCAGAGCACACACACACATTTGAAGAATAATGTAATGTACACTTTGGCATAAACTGAGTAAATATATAGCAGCAATTTATAAAATCAATAGGACCTAATTCATATAATATGACTACTTTACAAAATTCTTTCCGCATTAAAGTGTTAAAATTTGTTTATTCTTGCACAAATCATCTAATTCAGGGCTGTGATGAGGAATGCCAATGAAATGTATTGGGTCTGGTCAAGCACTCTGCTCCCTTTCAGTGTGAGTTGTCCTGCAGGTGGGCCATAAACACTCCCATTGGTTGCTGACAATCTTCCATCTTCATTGGTTCTTCCTGCACAGGGTTATCCATTTGCCAATAGATTTATAGGCCTAAGTTATATACATTTAGTTATATTATGTCCCCAGCAACAGTTATGGCGAATTGGTAATATGGGCCGTGCACTCCTCCCCTTCCACTCAACACTCGCCTGGCCGCTTCCCCTATCCCGCTGGCTGCTCCTAGCATGTCTCCTTGCCACCCGCCAGCCATTGCTCAGTGCCGGCGGTAATAATATTTTACAATAAAAAAATACCCTTGCACCAAACATATTTTACAATTATAAAAAACGCCATATAGCCTATATGCCAACAGAACATTTCACAATTATAAAAAACCTAATAATAAATATTTCATAATAAAAAAAGACCCTTGCACCATACAAATATTTCGCTACCGGTATTATAAAAAACGCCGCATTATAACTTAAAATATGGCTTAATTGATGCAGGAAAATTCCCTTGCACCAACACTGCTCTTTTCATATCTAACTAAATAAGTATCAGCCATTTCATAAAATAATGGAATTTTTCCCTCAAAGAGAGAAGTTATAAAATTATTGCAATTGGGTGGTCAAAAATAAGTTTGAAACCTCAAATTCTCTGAATTTTAAGGACTTAGGTGTATCTGAAGTGGTTTCATGTGTAAAATCTGTCGATTTACTTATTTATTGCATTGAGTTACTTTTTTTGCCATTTTTAGCATGATTTTAACACTCTTTAATACCAAGTAGTCAAGAGTAATCAGCTATGTCCATTTTCATTTGAGAAAATATACATCTTAAGGTACAATTTGGTATAAGATTAACTTCAAAAAATATGTAAAATAACAAACAAGGGAATTTTTGTCCCACCCGTAACAGTGATAGTTTTGTTAAATTATTATTAATGAGTTAAATAAATGTTTTGACAACCTGGAAACAGTTTATAATTTGTATTTAATCCCTCATACCTTCATTAATAACAACATCAAGACCCTAACAGTAATAGCAGAATAGAAAATGAGCTTTTGTTTTGCATCATTAAAATCAGTGTCCAAATTATGTCCCACCCGTAACAGATTTTGAAAAACAAATTTAAAATATTTAGAATAAATTTTAAACAATGCTTTGCATGTAGAAGGAGAAGGCATTGTAAATTTTACAGATTGTGAAGAACCAATTCTAGTTTATTATTTATGATATGTAATAAACAAAAATAGCTTCTATAATTTGTCAGAATGTCTCACCCGTATTTATGAAATGGCTGATATCTCAAAATTGTAAAAACCAATTCTTGTGTTAAAACTCATGAAATCTCCCCTAACATAACTCAAATATATGAAAGCTTCCTTCACTGCTCAACATTCACTCGTGGCATAGTGGTTAATACTCCTAGCTATAATGCTAGGAGTCCCGAGTTCGAATCCTGGTCGATCCAAAATTTACTACCGGTATTAGGAATAAGTCTCGAATAGGTAGGTAGGTAGGGTAAAGAGAAGGTGAGAGGAAGAGAGAAAGGAGACGGGAAAGGAAGAGAAGAAGAGAATAAAGGAGAAATAAATTATTTTTTCTGTTTCACCAGTTGCGTAGTAGATAGCGCTACCGTCGCTGCTAGTAATTCAAACACCGCCGCTATATGTATCCCACCCCACTTTCCAGGCGGGTTGGAGTGGGGGACTCATGCGCGGCTTTTCCTACTGTTTTACCACAGTTATAATTACCATAGTTAATTAGCTTCATATTTTCCAGTGGTATAATTAGATTGAATGTTGTTGATGTGTTCCGCCTATATACCACTATATAATAACAACGCTCAGCTGAAGTTTACATGAGGTAAGGAGCAATTAATTAACAACACGTGTTATTGAATTTGATTTTTGTTGTGTTCTTCTAAAAGTATTTTATTATATTAGATATAGTCTATCACATAATCATAAAATATTAAAATAAACATTGAGCTCAATGTGCTGTCAAAAATTATTAGATATTTACAATAATTAGTAATAAAATTGTGAAGTTATCCTTGTCACAATATTTAAAATATGAATTAAAATTAACATATATGAAATTTAAACTGGTAAAATATTCTGATACTTGTCAATTGTTTTAAAATATCACACAGATGTCTGTGTATGTCAAAAAATAATAATAATTGTATTCGTGGATAGCACTCAAACATTCACTGTAGAATGTTCAGCTCTCAAGACTATCGGCGTGACTGATGATGACGCATATGACGTCGAAATGCATCTCAATATATTAAAAAACAACGAAAGCTGAAGATCACAAGAGATAAGTTCACTACACTACTCAAGATCCACTAAGCTATTTCCAAGAAGAAGGACCACAAAAGTGCAGTTACTCACAATGATATTGTTATAATTGACTCTCCAATAATAAGTCTCACAACAAGAAGAAAGAAGCTGTGTGCATTTTATCCACGAATACAATTATTATTATTTTTTGACATACACAGACATCTCTGTGATATTTTAAAACAATTGACAAGTATCAGAATATTTTACCAGTTTAAATTTCATATATGTTAATTTTAATTCATATTTTAAATATTGTGACAAGGATAACTTCACAATTTTATTACTAATTATTGTAAATATCTAATAATTTTTGACAGCACATTGAGCTCAATGTTTATTTTAATATTTTATGATTATGTGATAGACTACATCTAATATAATAAAATACTTTTAGAAGAACACAACAAAAATCAAATTCAATAACACGTGTTGTTAATTAATTGCTCCTTACCTCATGTATATATAGTGGTATATAGGCGGAACACATCAACAACATTCAATATAATTACCATACTTAAACCTCCTGGCAAAGGGGGTCTGGAAGGAACTTGGAAAGGACAAAGCCCCCAACCAAGAAAAACAGGAAGGAATACTTGGCTGATACCGAGTTACTGTAGCTTACTCAAAGCTCCCGGTGATGGGGCTCCAGGGGCACAAAAATAAGAAACGGAGATCCCAGGCTGATAGGCCTATAAAGTTTCTGTATCTGACCACAAGGTCACAGTTGTCGCCATGGCACTGGAGAGTGGCCAGAGCTTAGCAGTGACACACAGGCTATCTATCTTTTGCCAGAATATCATTTACAATGGCTTTATTACAAATTATTACAAATCAATTTCTCTACATTTCTGTTACTGTAGGCTATAATGCTTCCCTAACCTCAATGTCGGCTGCATATTGTGGCAGTTTGAGAACTGCTCCCAAGAGGATTAATGCTAGTACCAACTACAGACTATCAATTGCCAACTTCACTTTGTGGATAGAGCTTTACATTAAGATGCTGATGTAATGCTATTGCAAATTAGGTCCATGTCTCTAAACTGCACTGACATATTCAAGAGGGGTCAATCGGGTTGAATAATTCATTAAACATGAGCTGATACCTATTGAAACCCACTGCACATTTACTTCAAATTGCCTAGATGGGGCATTTAATACTCAATTATTAGCTAATAGTTTGTATCTCTCACAATAAGCGTTTACAATCCTACTCGGAATCCGTGGTTGCTTGATAAAAAGGTTCAATACTCACCTAGCAGATTTTGGAGGGTTTCTTGATCAACAGACACGGTGCCATCGTTGTTCACAATTATGATGAGGGTGTTGTCTGATTTGTTATCGTCTGTAGTGTCAGCCACAAACGTACTTGACATGATGAAAGCACTAGAACAGAAAATACTGTTAAAGATTCATATTTGTAACTCAGCAAACACAAACATTTTCTTTTATTGTGGCCACGCCACTTTTGGATGTGACTGTACCGATAACAACATGAACACAAGCAACTCTCTACACTACCCAAGGCTTCAGGATCATAATTTTATAAACGTGCAAATTGATATTCACGTAATATACTTACACATTTGTTGACTTGTGACAAGTAGTCTTGATGCACTGAACTTAAATTATCATCACCAAACACAACCGAACGCTACACTCGGCCATATTGAATTTTACCGCAACAAAGCGCAACCAGCGGGCAACCTTGAACAAATAGAGACGTTTTAACGCACAAAACACCTCACTGAATACTACAACTATAGTTTCAGCGAGTTCTCTTACGTTTCAGGGTATTAGATTACAATACATATGCAAGAATTGTATATCTTACGACCGAAACGGGGAGTTTAATGTACAACATAATTTCATCATTAATAACATTCTCCCCCTCTCATGTGGTTGGGAAAAATCCCAGCATGCAACAGCCTGCAAAAACAAGACCACCACCTTTATTACAGGGAGAACGCCGCACAATGTGCATGTCTTCCATCGTCTTTATTGTGACATTATCGTATGCTATGCTCTACAGTAGCCTACACTTTATAGAACAAGTTCTATACGTTATGCCTACACTATAATAATATTATTATATTATGTTCTGGCCATAGCCAGATTCTTGAACTTAGTCTACAAATTTCGCTCTCCATCTCCATTCTCCTCCTGTCCTGGGCTTGCTCTTTCAGTAGATGTAGAAGTAGCCTATAATAGATATCTCGTTCTGTAGATCGTGCGTTGAGCGGTACTCAATGATATAGATTACAATATACAAGCATGTAACAATATACACTGTATATATTTAATTTAACCCAGGTCCCTCTTTCCGTCAAGAGCAACGATGTCCAGTCTTCTGTTTTATTCAAACTGGAAATATCCATATTGTTAATAACTTAATGTTGTGTGGAACCTTATGAAAACAGTAACCAGTATTTTCTTTTCTCCTTTAAATTGTATTGCAGCTAGATGATTCCTTTCCTTCAAAAGCCTGGAGTTCCTCCCAGCTTTTCTTCGATGACGTCAGGCAGCAAACAATTTCTTGTAAACTTGTTACCTATACAGTTTGAAGAAGAACTTTGTTGGTTATTCACACTTCATTTTACATCCCCCCCCCTCATTCTTCTTTAGCAAAAGGTTTCAAAACTTGACAGGTAATTCTTCTACACTTTTCTTAGTGTCCAATCCACAGACATTTCTTCCTAAAATCCAAGTTTAAATTACTAATCAATAGTGTTTTATTTTTTTCCGAATGCCGTCTTAGCCATAGCAATTTGTGATCTGATTTTCTTGGTGCAGTAGGCATCATTCGTCAGCGGACTTCCTAAGTTTGAACTGATCAAGATTTTCCCGTTTCCCTTGATGATTCACTCTGGTTCATCCCTTAATGATATTTTCATTGCTTCGGATGTAATATTAATTGATTTCCATTCCATAGTTGCTTCTTGTTTAAACCAAACCAGTCCACCATGTCATGCAGAGTTTCTTCAGTTTTTGCCAGCAGCACCAGATGGTGCACATATATTATGGTGTTGATAACTCGTCCTCCTACCTTGAAATCTCCAATTCCTTCTGTTTCCTTAGCAAACGATTCTCTGTACAGTTTAAATAGGGATAGATGACAAATATAACATCCTCAATGCTCACCATCTTCCAATCTACACACCATGAGTCGTATAAATAAAACCAAGCAGTGGCTCAAAACTCACCAATTCCTAGCAGCTGCTTGGTTTGGTATAAATAAAACGCGGCTTCCTCAGCCACCTGCCTAGCCGTTGCTCAACGACCTTGACAGCTGAGCCGCGGCTTGGGATTTGGTATAAATAAAACTAAGCCACAGCTGTCTGTTGCTAGCAGCGGCTTGCTTTTTTCTAAGGTACCTCGTTCGCGGACTCAGCTTGCTCAAGTGAAGTTTTTAATCGTATTGGCGGGGTTCATGGGGGTGATTTTTTAAACGAATATGAGTAATTTATAAGGGACGTATGGATTATGATGTGCACAGATGTAAAGAACCGGTTGTACAATAAAATTGTAAAACATGTGTAACTTAACTTTGTTATTTTTCTTTTTAATAATAATAATAATAATAATAATAATAATAATAATCACAAAATTAATACATAATTATAGGTCTAACACATTCTCATATTTTACTGGTATCAATATGAACTAAAATATTTCAAACGTAATTAATTCTTTTTTTGAACGACGTAGCTAATTAGCGGTACTTACGAATATTGTTGCCGTGGATCGTAACTTGATATTCCCGCACGGAATCTGGTTGCAATGAAAACAAAAGAAATCTCCGTGCGGTAAAAATTTAAAAAAGCACAAGTGCCGTAAGTAAAATCATCATAATACAAGCCTTTATGGAAGACCGGAACCAAGGCGACTTTAACAGGACAAATATTCGGTCCCCATAACAACCAACATATGCGAATCACTTTCTAAAATATAACATCCATCTTCAATAGTGTATATACATAATATTTTCAGCTAATATCTCAATTAATATAAATATTCATCGTGCAAAAAAAAAAACAGTATGCAAGCGCCTCGTTTTTTCAAACTCTTTCCTCGATCCGTATGCACAGTTTACGGCAATTGTATCGCAATATACTACAACGCTATTTCAAATTGTAATACTGTAAACTAAATAGGTTAACTTGACACTGTTAAGTATGAAATGTGTTTATTAGTATAAAATGTTAATTTTTGTTTATTAGAAATAAGTATAATTGTATCTGTCTACTGTTCTAGTTAAATGCTTAATATATTAATTTACAAGCCTAAACATAATTTTTAGTGCCCTAAAATCAAGGTTTGCTAATAAAACATGAATACTAGAGAATATTGTAGGAGAAAAATTCCTCTGACACTGGGACTTGAACCCAGGACTTTTGTATACTAGGCCTCACTCTCTTGTCTCTTTTCTTTCTCCCAAAATAGTTTTTCTTTCTTTAAATTCAGTACTTATATTTCTAATTTTTCCTTTTCTTCTCGGGTTCTCTCCCAATTTTTTTAAGACTATCGGCTTATTCGCAGTGAGTCTCAGGTCGAATTTTACTTTATCCTGCTCTTCAAATTACTAATACTTCTTAAAATCTGGTTTTCAGTTAACACTACGTTACATTCTCGTTCTAGCTGACTTTTGAAAACAGTTACTGCTAGAGATTTTTTTCTTTTTGCACTCTGGCAGTTGAGCTTTATTCAGTACTCGTTTGTGCATTTTCACAATTTGCACGATCTGCTTTTGAAATACACTGTTTTCTTCAACCATTCTGATACATTATACTAAACTTTAAATTTTAAATCGCTGCACAGACAGTCAAATGGCATGTTTGTTTACTCAGCTGCTATGTGTCGTGCGATATGGGATGCAGGTGTCCAAGCACTTGCTACCAGTTGCCTGAGCCACGGCTTGGCAGGGAGGGGAAGTTTTTATTTATACGAAACAGACAGCGGGTGCTAGATTCTCAACCTTCTCATAAGCAACGGCTTGGTAGCAGTGGCTTCGTTTTATTTATACGACTCCGTGATTCAGACGCGTTTTCACTTTTTGTACTAAGTACAGGTTGAGGATTAATCTTCTCTCCTTTCAATCAATGCTGATTTCAATATTTTTTCCTGGTACCAGTAACACCATCAAATGCTCTTTTCCACTGAATAAACCAGACATATATTTCACCCCTGATTGCTACGACTCTCTCTGAAATAACCTTAACATTCCAATTGGGTTTCTGGTTCCTCTTCCTTCCCTGAAACTAAATTGGTCTTCTCACATTACATCTCCTATCCTATGTTCCAGTTGCCTGGTGAGTATGCACATCACCATTTTGTTTACAGGAGAGATCAAGCTGATGGATCTATGATCATTACATTTCCTGATTTGCTGTTTCTTGTTTACGGGGATCATAGTCAAGTTGAAGAAATCTTGTGGTCAGTCTCCAGTTCTGTAGATCCTGTTGATAGTTGTGTTATTTTTCTCAGCCCACTTTGTCATGCCTTTGTCATACAAATACAGCACAAATCCTAAACGACATTCAAAATCCACAACAGTAGATCAGAAGTATTACTGAATAAAAAATAATAATGTTGACAGCATACTTTCAAGCAACAAAGCAGGAATATACCAAATTAAGGTGAAAAGGTTTACTTAGAACAAAAATAAACATTTATGCAAGAGAAAAGAAATATACAAGGAACATTAGATACATCAAATTGAAAAATCAGTTGTGGCATCACATGTTTGGGAAAATGATCATGGGATTTGTAAAGAAGCAAAATTACTAAAATCAATCTAAAACATAAGATCTGACAATGTAGGAAAAAATTTATATTAAAAAATATGAAAATTCAATGATGAGTAAGAGAGTAAGAGTAAGATGGATTTTGATGTAACGAAAGAAAACAAATCTAATATATAATTTCAGATTTTCCTAGCCTACAATATGAATAAAGGCTTCATGGGGGTTTGAAGGTAGATTTCCTCTGATGTTTCAAATGCAGTGCTGCCTCCATTCTCAGGGATACTGAAGTGATGAGTCGCTGGTGAAGTCTAGCTTCCGAGCTATCCCTAAGGATGGAGGCAGCACTGCCTTAACACATCAGAGGAAATCTACCTTCAAACCTGGCTGTCAATTCGAGAAGCCTGTATTCAAGACAATCTAATCGAAAGTTAATAAAAGTCTACCAGGTGCGCATCACGGTCTTCCTGAGAAAGATTGACAATGTAGTTGAAATTAGAGATGAGGATTCTTGAAACATGTCATACCAAAATAATGCAACTGAAGCAACAAAGTGTATATAATCAACTAATAAACAGATTTAAATTATTATTGTTGCTTCAACGTGTAAGTTTGGTAACATTAATACTTATAACAATTTTATGGTATTTTGAATCATAAACATTGTTAAATAAAACTCTCGCCATGTATGTAAACTTATATTTTATGGATGAGTCTTTAAAGTGTAAAAATTTAGATGCTAGCTCACTGTAATAAATTATTATTGAAGATGTCACTAGATGCCACTATTGCTAACTTCCCATTCCTACAAATATCCACTGCCTTCACTTTATCCACTACAGATATTACTACTATTACCGTGTATGTATTATTTTATTACACTTAGAAATTCTGCTCAGACCTGTCATGAACCATCAATCAAGCTATTGCTCTCTTAGTTAACTTTCATGCTCAACCGCTTTGGTGCCGGGATGCATTCGCTTCTCTCATGCAGGAGGCCTAGGTTCAAATCTTGGTCGGGACAAATGTCAGATAACTTTAGGCCCTTGTGGTATCTGGATATCACCTGGCTGTCTTTATCATCTTCATCCCATCCTTGCCTTGTTTAGAGTGAATGTGAGTGTCATCCTACATGTTCGTGTTGTCTCACAGGTGGCCCTGGAGTAGAGCTGATTACTCACCTGTGAAGGCCCTGCATGTCCTTGTCTGGTCAAAGAAATATGTATGTGTGTGTCTCCCAACAGGTAGTGCCCTTTAGTGAGTAATTCCTAAAAGGGGAGAGGTAAAACTACAAATAAGAAAAGAAAGGCAGGGTGGGTTAAGACTGCTAATTTCTTTTTAGAAAAATGATATAAATGCTGGATCTTCATGACAAACAAACACATTTTAATACATAAAAGTACTGTTAACATTTAAAAAATGTATTTATTCAATATACACCTAACACTGCAATTTTCAAGTGATTTGTCCAATTGTGATTCATCATGTATTACCACCAAATAAAGTTTTCAAAAATGTACTTCTATCATCACTTTCTAATATATCTTTCGTTTTGGACCTTAACTTCAGTTTCTTCCTATTACTTTCCTCTATTATTTCTTTGTCAGTTTTTCTTTGCTGGTATCTTTGTAACATGCTGTCTGTGCTTGTTGGTATTTCATCAGATGTCATCTTTCGTTTCTTAAGCTTTGCACTCTTCTCAATGTTAAATGAAATGAAATTTGCTTCTCTCTTAGCTTGAGATATTTCAGTGCGAAGGCGCTGTTGATGGACTGCTCTTTCATAGGCAAGCCTTTCATTCAAATGGACCCATTTAAACCTGTAAAAGAATTTAAAAAAAATACAGTTAATTTTTGGTACAAAGCAAAGGTAATAATGCTTTCTGTTACAAACTTTATTTTATTTCCCAATTTTGATCTTGTTATTTAAAAGAAGTAGTTTTCTTCTTAAAACACTCTACACACTATACTCTAATTTATTTGATCTACGAGGGTAAGTCAATAAGTGTCCGCATTCCTTTTAAATTTATTGCAATAACAATACAAAACTTTCAATTACAGTACTTCATTTTTCAACATAGTCCCTTGTTTCTCAATGCACTTGATCCATCATTGCACAAGCTTCCTGATGCCCTCAGAAAAAAAGTTTTTCACTGAGTAGCAAGCCATGTATGCACCGCTTCCTTTGGTTCTTGGTCTGTGGTGAATCGACGGACCCTTAAGATATCTTTAAGTGAACCAAGAAGATGGAAATCTGACAGGATAAGATTGGGACTGTATGCACCTCAAAACCCAGTTTAAAATGTTTTGTATAATTAATAATAATATTATTATTATCTGACAGGACAAGATTGGAACTGTATGCATGATACTCTAACACCTAAAAAACCCAGTTTTGCAATAGTTTGAGCATTTTCATGCAATAAAACAACTCCTTTCAACAATAGGCTTCGATGTTTGGTCCGAATTACAGGCTTCAGCTCATTGCTCAACATCTCACTGTAACATGCACTGTTTATTGTTGAGCCCTTCTCCAAGTAATGCTGCAAAAGTGTGAGCATCACTTTTCCTGCAAAGGGTTGACTCTTGAATTTCTTTTTGACTGGAGATACAGGGTGTTTCCATTTCAAGCTTTGGTGTTTGCTTTCAGGGTCAGAGTGATGGATCCACATTTTGTCTCCAGTGACTATATGTTTCATAAAGTTTATTTCCCAGTAAGTGTTGGCAGATGGACACACGGTTGTGCTTGTGCTGTTCAGTGAGCTGTTTTAGGACCCACCTTGCACATACTTTAATGAAAGTCAACCCTATTATGAATAATGTCATATGTAGAACCTTGGCTAATTGGCATGTGGTTTGCTACTTCCACAATCACTCTTCTAAGGTTTGTCTGAATCATGATATGCACTTGCTCACTGGCATCACTAGCAGATGTGGATGGGCTTCCTGTTCTTTCCTTGTCCTTTACATTTGTCCACCCCTTTTTGAACTTTTCAATCCATTTGTACATGCTTCACCGTGGTAAAATTTTTGCCTCCATATTGTGCTGAAAGTCTTCAATGGATTTCGGCTCCTGGTACACCTTCAGATGACACAAAACGGATGACTGCATGTTGTTGTTTTTTGGTGCAAATGCTGAGCAGTCAAACATTCCACAAGCAGAGATAAATAAACAACATGTCAATGTGTGCAAGCACTTACCCTCACACTAATGTTAAGAAAGTTTGGAAATAAGCCACTTTGTCATGCTTGTTTGTCACAACCACAATAGAAAGAAGGTGTTTTGATGTGGACTCATTGGAAACATATGTGTAGCATAAACAAAAGAAATAAGTATAACTTGTGGTTTGATAGCTATTTTCATTAAGGAAATTTCCAATAAACGAGCTGCATTTTATGAGTGATGTTTGTAACAACAAGGTTAAAGTTATGCACTTCTTAACATAAAGCATTATCAATTGTTTATCTTTTATTATAATTAGAGACTCTATGTAAGCACATTTAAGCAAATTTTCCTTGTATGGTTATAGCAATTAAGAGTTGTTATTGTTTATTTTATGCTAATGTTGAAATATAAAAAAGGAAATATCCTTCAAAATCTGGTCTCTGGTAATATTACTCAGCATTGATAACTTTGTCCCGAAGCATCAATATCCAGCAACAGACGGAAGAGGTTTTTTAGCAGTTGAAAGAAAAAGTTACTCTAGTCACCTACCTGGGTAAATACTTTATGTTCCAGAGATAGTCATAAAATTTGCTCTTCTTTCTTTCTCCAATGCGAGTGTTGTTCAACTGAAGAGCTACTTGCTTAGCTATTCTTTTACTTTTAAATTCAGCCCAGCCTTCGGTAAAATGTTTTGCTGGCTTCTTTTTCTTCTTCTTTTTTCCAAAAACTGCAAAGTTTAAAAACCCTTTGGGACTATCACCAACAGAAGTTAAAAATACTAAAGAAAATTTACAGAGTAGGCCTACCGATACAAGAAAGATGTGTCATTATCAGGGTTAAGAAGTTCATTCTAAAAACTTCCATACCGTAATATGCTTCCAACAATGCTCTTAAAATGGGTGACATATGCACAAAAACTTCTGTAGGCTGATAAGAATGCTTCACAAACACAACATGAAAACCATATTAAATTAATTCTATTTCCCATACACTCGAGTAATAGACATTCGACACCTTAATATGTTATTTAACTTATTTTATTTTAAATATAGTATCAGCTGAAATCTTTTTTCACAATTTTTTTCTCGCATGCCCTACAATATAAAACACTGCCCTCTGTGGTACTAAACATATAATTCCGGGGTGTGCGGGCGAAGAGAGTTAAGTCCACTTTCTTGTTACTGAGAATTAGAGTGACTTAACACACTACACCAGCCCAACATAGCTTTAGAGATAGATAAACCCATGAGGCACACATCCACACAATTTGGAATATGACTTACTGGACTTAACACAAATCTTTCAGTTCTTTATTGCATCTTTCAGTTCAGTAGAGAACATTTTAGAGAGAACATGTAGAGAACATTTTTATCTATAACTCTATGGACATATCTCAATTTTTTTAGGATGGTGGACTTAACTCTCTTTGCCCACGCACCCCGGAATTAGAAATTCAGTCAGGAGACTAAGGTTTGCATTACTGTTGAAACTTTTTTTTTCTTAAAAAATCCTAACAAAAATGTAATTGTTTATGAAATTAAATAAAAATAACTAAAAATATACCAAAACAACTTTTTTTAAAATACCGGTAGCTTATATGAAATTTGGTAATACTTTTCACCGAAAATAGATGCCTCTAATCGTAATAGCCTACACGTAACAGACTAACTGTAAACATAATCAGTTTCGTTTTCTGGGTTTCAGAGCAAGACATAGGCTACTTATGGAAGTCTAGTATCATGCTATTTAGATTATGTAATGGTAATGTATAATAGCCTAATAGACCTAGATTAATTAAATGTAATAGCAGAACTAGACTGAATTTTAAAATATATCATTCCCTATCAAGGGAAATAAATAATTAGGCCTACGTAACAATTAACCCTCCAGCTGCAGTGCTGGTGCAAATTCGCTACCAACATTATTTTGTTTATTAAGTTATATTGTTGTTCAATCACCACACCACATTATTGGTCTAGTTATTCTCCTATTGGTATTTAAAAATGCCAACAGTACCATTTCTGACTTCATAATATAAAGAAGAAAATTGGCACCACACTGCTGTTATGTAAGTAAAATTGCATTCATTGATAAATTTCATTTCTGATGGTGGTTGAATTATCATACAAAATAGAAAGTATTTAAATATTACAGTAGAGTCTCAATTAACCATCCCACCATTTGCTGTACAGCAACCTCGGATAAGCAAATTCTCAGTTAACTCAGATATACAGTAAAAGAGGAACAGAAAAATAATAAGAAATTACGATCAACTTACAAAAGCAGCAGTATCATTGTATTGACATAGGCCTATACTGACAGTACCGGTACACATACTTTTGAAAAATTAAAAATTAAACACTTCAACGAAAATACGATTGCCATTTGCGATCTTCAGCGAATCCATAATTTTATATTTCCCTTAGTTTAGGCTTGGATAATATGGAACCTCGGTTAATCGAAACTCTACTGCACATAACATGTTTCAATACAGAGTGTAATAAAAGATAGGCCAAAAGTTTAAGGAAACATTCCTTGCTTATAGAGGGTGAAATTACATTATATGAACATGGGTTCAAAAATGCTTTAGACCTATTTCTTTGTGAGTCCTTTCTCTACACCTCCACCACTTAGCAAAATACTCGAAAACAGAACTGTAGAAAATCATATGAAATGGTAACGGAACTCAGAAACAAAATTGTGGATAACAAAACATCAAATGAAATGTTCCAAATATCCTCCATTAGCATGAATACATCCGTTGGACCCCCTGATATGCTGACATATCCCTGAAGTACCTCGCACTATCCACATATTGCAGAATACCAGCATAGAAACTACATCAATTTCAGCAAAGCCATTAATGAATTTGAAAATATGGTCACCTTTGAGAGACACCTAATGAAGAAATATGGGGACAAAGGAACTTTATGTCTCACCCGAGTCCCCCACGCCTACTATGTTTGGTGCAAAGGTCTTTTTTTTATTTTGAAATATTATTATTGGCGTTGAGCAGCGGCCAGCAGGTGGCTAGAAGCGGCCATGGTGAGTGTAAGGGGGAGACTCAGGTGAGACATAAAGTTCCAACTTGTCGAAATATGTATTTTCCCCTCAATGAAATTTTATATTGGCACACCCGAATGAATAGTTCTAGTTATGCCTTTGCACAGATTTAACTCTCTTCGTATGATAGGCTTAATAAATGATACCCTATTCAAAACCCATCTGGTCTTTCAGATCGGAAAGTCGAGGTCATGAGTTGCCTTAATACAATAAGAAATAATAATAACCTGAGGAAAATGTCCACCGAACGGACATAACCTAACACCAGACTTACTAGTTTCTGCTGGTTGAAGATATACACGACCAAGTTCTCCATACAAGCTGAATATTTCCCTTATTTTAGTTACGTTCATGAACGGTGGAAGAGTTGAAATATATACAATTCCACACTTTTTCTTCTTTTTGTGCTGTTCCTTCGTAGCAGAATATTCGACAAACGATTCATTTTCAGAAGGGCATTCCTCACTATTTACGTGGTTAATTTCTCCACCTGAATACGAATCATTTTCTCCAGACTCTTGAAGTTCTAACATCACTACAATAAAATACTAGCTAGTTATTAGCACAAATTAAGTAATGTTTACAAGCACCTATTTTGTTGAATTCGTACATGTGGTTCACAATGGAGTAATTTCCAGCATAGCCAACATGTAACGTTGAAGGTCCCCTGCAGTACTATAAAATTCCCTGTATACGAAAATGAAGGAATATTTAATAGTAAACGAGACAGAAAAAAACTATTTTTTTTCTTTCTTTTTCAATCTGCATTGTTTTATATTTTTACAAAATGCTTTGTCCTACTACTAAGCCCAGAGTGGAAATATTCAAAAGTATTCATATAAGTAAGTTAAGTTAAGTTAATTATGTTACTAGTTATAGAAATAAGTTAGTAGTTATAAGCACTTTGTAAATATTAATTTTAACTTATAGGTAATATTTTCAGCATTTCAATTTTAATTTAAAAACTAGCATTGTAAACTTTAGTAATTATGTTTTTTAATAATTATGTAAGAATCTGACGTGTCCTATATCATGTAAAATGATCAAAGGATAAATAAACATACATACATACATACAAATGTAGGCCCACGTATATGAAATATAAAATGAGATTTTCTTGGCAATGTTGATTTAGGCCTACACAATACTCTCGGGATTCTAGTCAGGTTTGATTGTTTCAGACGTTTCGGATGCTAACTGTAGCTCCATTTTCAAGGTGGCTAACTTCTGTACGACCGTCAGTCTTTCTATTTGATTTCTTTCTTCCCCTCCTCTGTCTGTGTTTCTTTCTTTTTCTTTATTTTTTTCTTCCTTCCATCTGGCTTTTTGAATTCCCATCCATGAACGATTAAGTCAATAAATTATGTTGAAAAGAGAACACCTTAAATGGGCATGAGGCGGTCTTCACTTCTGTTATAGATTATAATAAAATAATTTATATTTAGTCCAGCTGAACATATCCAAGTTGTGAGACTTGCAAATGATTACAAAAATATAAAATGTCAATTTACAGCTTCATAGCAACGATATATTTCTGGGTACTTAACTTTATTTTAGTGATTTTTATGTATATGTAAAAGTAGTAAATATTTATGAATAAAACGCCTGTCTTCCGAAAAAATTGATCACAAGGATCCAGAATACATTGATGACTATAGAATTGTTTTTAAAATATTTACAATTAACTTTACATTTTACTTTTGAACTAGGTCAAGAAAATTCGTGAAATTCATGAATTTATTTTTAGTACTTCGATCAGTATGAGAAAATGGGCATTTAAAAATATTCACATTAAACGCTGTAGATTTTATAATATCCATGTTTTTAAATTAATTTTGTAACTGTACACATGCACTAAATGGTCAAGTTAAATTTGTAAGTTATGTCATTAATTCCACCAGGTAAAATAAATCAATTCTAATTAATTTAATGTTTATGCCCAAATAATAGGTAACTTAGTTTTTTAATTAATACAGTTGTTCATATTTTATAGGGATAGGCTTGATCTACAAAATATTTGGTGCTGATGAAACGAGCAAACAGAAGCAAATTCTTTGAAGTTAGAAGTTCATTACACGTAAAACTGTAAATCACCTGTAGAATTGTTAAAAGTGATTATCTGATTGATAATCACTGAATTCATGTGATGTAAGAATTTCACATTTATTTATAGAAAAAGTATTTTCTTATGTCGTATTTGGGATTTTTGGGTCATAATTAGTAATTTTTAAGGGCATATTTACAGTCATATTTTCCACTTTTTAGGCCATGAACATCCGAAGTAGGCCTAATCACGACAATAAAAAAAGAGTTCAATATTATATTAGATTCTGACGAGTATAAAACAGAATATGCATATTGTCGTCATAATATAAAAACATTGCAATATTGGCCGGCAAGACTCTCCATGAGTCGAGGCCACCTGCTTGCCTGTTGTCTCATCTTTGTTCTGCGCGCGACATCGCGAGCTCGCTAATCCATTTCGTACGCTATCTTTGCCCTTTGCGTGCGTGACTTGATATCTTCTAATAACATAATACAGAAATGACAATACCATTGATCGTCTTTCAAAATACGTTGCCATGGAAATGGAGAAGGCATGCACTTCCCCTCTTGGAAAAGAGACGAATGATCCAGTTCTAAATTTTGCAGTATAGCAAATATTCAATCCAGCGGTAACTTGCTGGTATAGTCTAAACATGAAGGAAGAAACGTCTTCAGCTATGGCAATGACAAATTACAAAAACAGACGCTACAATCCTGATTTATGTAATCTTCCATAGTAAGTACCATTATCACTATTCTATCAAGCATATTCAGGGCCCAAGAGTCGACATAAGTAACATAACGAATACGATGCGAAATTCCTAGGGTTCGGATGTTTATGATTTGTCATATTTTTATCCTGATTTCCATTCTCGTCACAAACACAAATTAAACATGAATTGCACAATTGTTATCCTAATCGGACCGCTTTTATTTTGCATATAAAGTCATATTCTGATTATTATCAAGGTCTTGGTCATATTTCGGTCATATCTGTAATGTAACGTCATATTTCAGTTATATATTTGATAAAAGAACACAATTATGCAGTATGAGCATTAAATTGTCGACTTAATTTTTTTTCCGAAAAAGAGTCACGAATATTTTGGTTTTACTGAACTGAAAAGTAAAAGGGACAGTAACAATTAATAGCACAATTACCTCTTCTTCCTTGTTGTTAACAACTTCTAATGGATATGTTTTAACACATTTGCATTGGTTTCTGGAAACTTTAACAGATTAGATGTTCTTTACAAGTAAAACTGTAATTTGTCTGTAAAATTGTTAAAAACTGATTATCTGATTGAATTAATGTGATGCAATAATTTAGTGTCATTAAACGTTTCAAATTGGAACTTTTATTTTAAGAAAATACGTTCTTTTATGAGGTCATATTTAGGATTTTTGGTTCATATTTAGTGATTTTTAAAGTAATATTTAGTTATATTTTCCACTCTCTTAGGTCATAACTTTCTTTAAGCGGCAGTGTTGTCGTCTAACCTATTCAGAGCCGTATCATAAGTAGGCAAGACTAAAAAATCTCACTTTGTTGGCGAGTAGCTTTGGTAAACCTACCTCTCGGTATTCTTTCAAATCTACTGCTTTACATACGAGGGCCAATATATGATCTGTGTTTTCGTTACGGGCCGCACATTTTTTAATTGCAGTAAAATTATCGTTAAAAATTAAAGTTATTATTTATTAGAATGCAGCACACATTACGAAAACACATTTTTTATGTAGTAAAATTATCATTTATTAAAATTCAGTGCACATTAATGAGATAACTTTTTTGGATGCAGTAAAATGATTTGTTAAAACACAGTATACATTAATGAGAGGACTGTGGACGCTCGTATTTAGCAAAGATGGGAAATCCTGAAGATGGGAATTGGTAAGTCTGTTTCTTTGTGAAGATTTAATTGCCTTCATAATTGAAAATGTGGATTGACACAAGTACGCGCCTCCAAATATGGAAACAATTTGTCTGCTAAACGCACTCAATTCAGGATATTTTTCACGTGCTTAGTCGCTGATAGAAGAAGAAAAAAAAAGTTACTCAACTGATGCTCGATTTTGCATAAATGATTCTACTTTGGATACAGTTGGTGTATATTTATTAATTAATTTTAGTGATGGGTTTTATGATTGATTAAGTAACATTTTATTATTGATTGCGGGTTTAAACATATTTATGACTGAATTAGGGGCAAATTTTGAGGGAACCGCTAGTTGGTAACCTTGATCTACAGAATCAAGTGTAATTGCACTGCACACATTCCCTCTGAAAGACCCACCTATTATTTATGTCCACCTAGTTAATCAAATGTACTGAACGAGCATCGCCTTTATTCAGACAATTTACGCAAAGTAAAGTAGCCTATAAAGAAATTACGTGACGTACACAAGCGAGGAAATGAAATAGGAAAACTGAGGCCCATCTGAACCTGCATAAGAGTACAAAACACTAGAGCAATTTGGATTAACCTGCTTAGTCCAACTGGAGTAGAGTTCTGCTTAATAGGAAGACAATTTCAGATTTTAACGCCTGGTGAAGGTGTTTAGACTACACGCACTACACGGATGCCAGAGAAGTTGTCGCACAGGCAAGGAGCTAAATTACAATATTATTTAACTCCAGCAATAGCGGCTGTTTTTCAGGCATTTTAGGTCATCAAATTCTTAGCCCTAACTATGCACCTTTCTAAAAATATCAATCCAGTCTCACATAGCTTACATGATATTTATCTGTGGTCTTTTTCATAGAACGGAGTGGCAAGCAATAAAATTACTTCAGAATAGAGCGATTATAATCTATTAGGAGCACATTTTTTATATCAAATATCGATAATTGTACCGGTACCACTCTATTCATCTATAAATTAAAATCGCTTTCTAATTATCTCCCAAATTCATTTCAGCTCTGTGGTGTGTCGTCAACGTTATGCTAAGACCAGAGACTTAATTGAACAACAATTCTTCAAAGAGCTTGGCACTATGGAACTCATGCAGTCCAGAGCTTTAGATGGAGTGAGAGTACATAGGATATTCAGCGAAGGTTTTCGATTGCCGAAAAATATTGCCTTTCCAGAAGTTATCTGAGATGCAGAGAAGAAGTTTGCGTTGAATTTGGAGGACCTGATTGAGGTATATCGAAAAACAACTTTTAACCTAGTAAACTGAAAGAGTGTCCAAAAAAGTAATGCTTCACTTATATCGCAATGTTCGCTTAGCGTAGGGTGTCCATTAGTCCCGTTTTTTGAGAAAATGTCCCGCTGTCCCGAAACTTTTAATGGGGACACTCAAATGTCTCGCTTTTTGTGATTTTGATTTGCCAGTGTGTTTCACGCTACATTACTCACTGTCAAAACATACTTTAATGGAGTAATATGTGCTGAGTTTTATGATAAACTATTAGAAAAAGCGAACTTCTTGATAGAGTACAGTCGGTCAAATAAAAAAGTCGGGACTCGTATGCTGTTAAAATTAAAGTTTTGACGCATTAGTTCACAAGTTTCCTATAAAAAACACAAAATACAGGTCATTTTCGGAACATATGAGGCCATGCGGCAGGAGGGAAAATATGAACAAGGAGGGAAAAAATGAACAACGCGGAAAGCGCAACACACGATATTCAACTTAATGCATTGTCATAATTCATTTTGCTTTGTGTCATCGCCACATACAAATCCTAACGTGAGAGAAAGTGTAGTTAGGGCTGTAATTGACCTGCATTTTTCGGTCTCTGAAGCAGCGAGAAGGTTCCATATTTATGAAAGAGCAGCTCAGAGGTAGGAACTTTACTATAATGCGACCGGAAGTTTTCATAGCAAACGTTGATCTGGCCGGACGCGTATTTCGATGCTAAGATTGGTTGCAGAAGTTGAGCGTAAGAAGTACCGGTATTATAAAATAAAATCTTAAAAAAATGCTCCTTGAATAAACATATTCCTCGCGAATCTATTAATTATTAATATTATAAAAATTTGCAACCAAGAATATGGCGGATTTGAGGCATATAGCCACAGCCTTCTATACATGTTTGTTTTGGAACAAAACTGACTAAATAATCAAGAAAATACATGGATAGACAAGAGGCGTGTGTGAACCTAACCTTAAGTCTTCCTGTACATGCGCATATGCTCGTTCGTGATACTTAATCAAATACCGCCCGACGTTTTTTATTTGACCGACTGTACATAAAAGTGTAATGTACAGTGACAACAAGGCATCTATTCTGTGGAATAAATTATCTACACCAGTCTGCAGAAGAAATTTAAGAAGTAATAAGGGATAATTTGTGTACATGAGACATAGGTAAATTGTAAACATTCCCTAAATTTTTTCTCCCTTTTTGTCCTTAACTGTTCCAGGTTTTTTACAAAAAATTAAAATGTCCCGTTTTTATATAAACATTATATGGACACCCTAGCTTAACGATAAAGTAACACACTATCAATGAAGAAGAATGTTGAAATTTCTAAACTAATCTTATAAATTGAAGTTAGCACCCCTGATATCGTAATGCTTATTTGTGTTTCAGTTCCTAAATCTACTCACTAACGTTTTCTACTGCACAGTTATTGAAACTAAAGAAGAGGTTAATTATTAAAAATTATAAATTTGGCAAAGTGAAATGTTTAAAAAGTTGCACAAATAAGTGTTTCAGTGCATACGGCAAAAAAGTAAGTAATATCTTAATGTTCGCTTAACGATAAAGATAACACACTATCAATGAAGAAGAATGTTGATATTTCTAAATTAATCTAAATTAAAGTTAACACCACTGATATCGTAAAGCTTATTTGTCTGTTTCAGTTCCTACATCTACTCACTTAAGTTTTCTACAGCAACATGGACGTAAAATTGACAGAGTTATTAATAATAATTAAGGAATCGCGCACAATGTGCATTATCTTAACCTAAGACTTAACCTACCCAGTCCTGAACCCGGGGAGGGGATCTTTCACTACTGAAAAATCCCCGACCCGGCCGGGAATCGAACCCGGGCCGCCGGAGTGGAAGGCAGACGTGCTACCGACTCACCCACGGCGGCGAACTAAAAGAAGAGGTTAATTATTGAAAATGATAAATTTGGCAAAATGAATTGTTTAAAAAGTTGCACAAATAAGTGTTTCAATGCATACGTGATTGTCGACGAACGTCTCAGTGATGTGATTGAGTATAAGAACTTTCCACACAATCATCCCGCTTTAAGTGATAAAAAAGTTTAACTTGAAACAGTGCAGTACGCAGTCCTAAGCCTGTGAAAATTGGTAAGTAAAATGTGGTCATGTGTTACAACAAGAATTTACACACCCCTGAGTCTGTCACCACGTGTTGCTGAATCTTACCGGAAACTAGCCCTTGAAACTACGAAAACATGCAGCAAACGGGTTACCTTTTTATGCAAAAAAGTTGCGTATCTTGAAAATGCCGCAAACGAGCTTATCGAGAAAATGAGCTAATGCAAATAAAATATTTAATGGATATGTAAAACAAAATTACAAAATATTTATAGGTTGCACACATTTTTCCTAATATCTTCACGAGTAATTGGATCCAAGGCAGACACGCGAAGATTGTCAGGGGCCTCCTCCTAAGCTTCGTCTTTCAATCTGCTCGGCCCGGGATGCCCGACGAGCTTCTGCCACTTTTTCGCCGCGTTTGTCCGTTTCACTAGCAATTGGCATGAAGAGCTTGAATTCAGCTGGAAGTTCATCCTCAGAATACAGCCTGTCAGAGAAGTATATGCGTCTGATTCGGCAGTTGGCATGGATCTGAATTCTCACAGTTTCGAGGTAGTTGCTGCCGTAAGCTCTTCTAGTAAAATCTGCCAAGTTGAATTGAATTTGATTCCATCCTGTATTCAGACCTATTGGCATCGAACACTGGAATGGGCGAACTCTAGTGGTTGATTGATAGTTACTCACGCGAAATCGACGACGCATATCTTTGTCATCAAGTACCTAAAAAGGAGTTACAGCTTATATTATTCATGCCTTGCAAAATAAACTCTATACGCTACAGAGTGATTCAAGAACTAAGCTAAATTTCGTTATATCATGGTCTGAAATACTTGTAATAGCACGTCACAAAACACAAAATGTCTACATCGAAATGCCCCTATTTTATATTGCTCCCAAAACAAATAAATAAATATAGAGGAATTTTATCCCCAAATATGTCATATTAAGTATTAAGTTTATAAAAAAAACCACAACACTTCCACTTGAGCCCCTGGTGTTACACGAAAAGCGTCTAGTGTGTATTGGATTTCTGTCCAGATTTACTTCAACACTCTTTCATGTAGCCCCTCAAAAACATCCAAGGGCATTATTTCAGGTGAAAGGCCATTTCACTGATATTTACACCAAAATGCTCGAATGTTGGGCCTTCCTAGTTGTTCGCGCAAGCAACATGTTTCTACTTTAGAATGTTTCAAACTGTCCGCTTGCAATGTCCCGCTTTGATTGTCATCTTATTCCCGCCTCAAAGCATTGTGGGATCATGCATGACTTGCTAATTTCTTTTGTTATATGTGGTGGTGTAGCGTCACGCCAGTTAGTATTGAACGAGACCTCACGCAGATAACAGTGTATCTAGTAGGCTCGAGGAATTCCCGCTTTTTCTACCAAGTTTCATTAAACTTGCTCTGGAAGCGGTGAATTAGACACAATTGTGCGCAATTGTGGCTCTCAGTAATTATTCATACATAATTACATATAATTCATCAAATTCGCGAGTGAATTCTCCGAATTACAGAAGTTTGATATTACGCAACAGTTGTGCAACCAACGCTACATGTTCCAGTGCTTATATCAGCTTTTACGACTAAACTACATGCAAAAGTTTAGTATTAACTTCAAGAGCAAGTTAATCTACGCATTTTAAGATATTATTTATCAAGTTTTCCAAGAAATTAATATTTTCAACCACGTGTGATAACGTACTCTTGCATCTTATGTATCAGTGTTTCTATTTCAATTAGTTTAAATAATTATTGTGTGTGAATCTATTAAGTTGTGATTATTTCATATTTCTATTGTTTTCCTTAAGTAGTCCGTGGATTCCTGATACCAGAGTCCTGAGGTTACAGTCTATTGCTCTCATTTTGATTCTTTCGAATCTGGTCCTCACTAGCTATTCAGAGGTGGCTATTCTTTCCTATCTTATGCACTTCCAATTGAAGTCCCTTCCAAACCTAAAAGCAACGTTTTATTTCCTATTTGAGAAGTACCTTAACCTAACATTGGTCCTAAAAACTTACATTGCCCTCTCGGACCGGATATATTTTCCGGCCGTCCCTTACATTGGTTCCTCAACGGACCGGACTACTAAGAAACAATTTCATTATTCACACACATATATATGGTTTGTCTCGTCTTATCGATCTCGTTCATTGTATGCAGACTCAACCGCGACGGCATCCGCGTATTCAAGAGCTACGATTTCTAGTACATAAACTCTGTATCATCTATTCGGCAGTGCTTCAGTACTACAGAAAACACAACAGCTCAAAAGACATCAAGAAAGCAGTGAACAGCTGACTCACATATTATCGTGCAGCAGTGGTAGAATTCAACTGTCAATTTCAAGTAATTTCCACATTACAAACAACATGGAAGGTGATTTACGAGCCTTAATTAGACGTAGAGGCGTTATTAAGCGAGAGCTTACTTTTCTACAAAAGTCTTGTGAAACTGCAAATCAAGACACCGATGTGTTCTTATTAAAAGTTAAATTTGACAAGATAAATGAAATATGGGACAAATTTGATATTGTTCAAACACAAATAGAATGTCTTGTGGAAGCAGAAGAAGATTTGGATGAACATGCAGAATACAAGGAAGTTATGATGAATGGTTACTTCGAGTTAAAAGCTAAACTCAGTGCAATCCTATGTCATCACGAGCAGCAAGTGCATAGTGCAAACTCTGTGAACAGTCAGCGATCTCATAACAGTGCCAATTCACATCATACTTGTCATTCAGCTGTTTCTCAGTGCAACAATAGGCCAATACAACTTCCTGCTATACAGCTTCCAACCTTCTCTGGGGACATCACAACGTTCAAACATTTCCAAGACACGTTCGGCAGTCTTGTAGCCAATAATGCAGCCTTAGAACCGATACAGAAATTGCATTACCTTCTGTCATCATTAAAGGGCCAGGCACACGCACTGATAAAAAATCTACCAGTGACTAGTGAAAATTTCAGTGTAGCATGGAATCTAATATGTTCCAGGTACGATAATACAAGAATTATTGCCACAGCTCACGTACGTAATCTACTCTCTTTACCAACGATGAAGAGTGAAAATGTGAATGATCTTCGTAATATTCTTAACAAATTCCAAAGCAACATATATGCTGTGGAAGCTTTACATGTAGAGATACCATTACAAGATATTATACTCATGCAGTTAATCTTGGACAGCCTTTGTGAGAGCGTACGAAAAGAGTGGGAAGGAAGAATTGATTCTCAGAACTTCACACCACTTCAAGACCTCATCAAGTTTTTAGAAGCTAAGGCAAATTCCCTTGAAGTATTGGCAGATGTAAACAACACGTCCAGCCCATCTAAGCACAAAGGTGAGCAAAGTACGAAGAAGAAGTCAGAGAAACACACTCGTCATTCTTATGTTGCGACAAAAGAAGACAAGTGCCCATGCTGCGATGATAATCACAATTTATTAAATTGCAAGAACTTCCAAGAACTAAGTGTATCACAACGATGGGATGTCATTAAATCTAAACGCTTGTGTTTTAACTGCTTCTCTCCTAACCACAGAAGAGATCAGTGCAAGCTAAAATCGTTTTGCAAATGTGGGAAAGGTTTTCATAGTAAATGGTTACACAATGACACACATTCAAGTGAAAAGGTTTCTCGTCAGAATCCTTCTTCAGAAAGTTCTATACCCAGCACGGCAACAAACATTCCAGCTAGTTACTGTTCTATAAAAGAAAAGGCTAGCCAATGTGAAATTCTTCTTGCAACTGCAGTGGTCGAAATAGAAGACAAAAATGGAAAACTGGTAAAATGCAGAGCTTTACTTGATTCTGGTAGTCAGATTAATTTCATCACGGAAGATTTGGCAAGGAAATTACAATTACCAACTAGCGCAGTGGAGACTCACATAAGAGGTATTAATGGCACCTCAGCTTGTGGTCACAGCATCACTATTAATATGAGATCCAGGATCCATGCTTTCCAAGCTAACCTAAACTGCCTAGTTCTACCTCACATTGTAAATAAGCTTCCTGCTGTCCAAATTGACCCCTACAAATTCAATATTCCCAGTGAACTTCCAGTAGCTGACCCTAAATTCCATGTACCTGGTGATGTACAATTGCTAATTGGTGCCAACTTATTCTTTCAATTAATCACAAACGAAAGAATAGTTAAACCAAATCAGCCTGTTCTGACCAACACCGAGCTTGGTTGGATAATCAGTGGTATAGTTCCTAAGTCTGCCATTAAAAACAAGAAGGTGACGTTCTCACAGCATAACTTGTTTGTAACTGTCGACAACGTGGACAGGCAACTAAGGCAATTTTGGGAGCTGGAAGACTTCCCCAGCGCAGTACACACCAAAGAAGAACGTGAATGTGAAGAACACTACGTAGAAAACACCACTCGTGCAACTGATGGTGCATTCGTAGTGCAGCTCCCCAAGAATCAACCTGTAGATTCTCTGGGCGAATCTAGGCAACAAGCTATAAAACGCTTAGGACACCTGGAACGCAAACTTGAAGCTAACCCTAGCTTAAAAGAAGACTACTCCAAATTTCTGGAAGAGTATGAAAATCTAGGCCACATGAAGAAGGTTTCACTTCCTCAGCCTGGAGAAAAATGTTACTACTTGCCGCATCATGCTGTTATAAAGCCTAGTTCAACTAGCACGAAAACCCGAGTTGTATTCGATGCCTCAGCAAAGTCGTCTTCAGGCAAGTCATTGAACGACATCTTGAAACTAGGGCCAACTATACAAGACGATCTTTCATCTATTGTACTTCGGTTCCGCACCTACAAGTATGCATTTTCAGCAGACATTTCTAAAATGTACAGGCAAGTAAGGATGCATAAAGAAGATCAGAATCTTCAAAGAATTGTGTGGCGTTCAAGTCCTAATGAACCCATACAAGACTACGCTCTAACTACTGTCACTTATGGTACCAAATCTGCATCATTTTTGGCCATAAGATCTTTACATCAGCTTGCGCTAGAAGAAGAAGAGAAGTATCCGCTTGCTGCTCAGGCAGTACGGGAATCATTTTATGTTGATGACTGTTTAGCAGGCCACAATGACATCCAAGAAGCCCTGAAACTGCAAAGTGAGCTTACAGATATGCTCAATTGTGGTGGATTTCCTCTGCGAAAATGGTGTTCCAACCATGAAGCTTTATTGGAATCAGTACCTCCTTCACATCGAGAAACTCAATTGCCCCTGGCACTTGATAACAATGAAAACATACATGCCCTAGGCTTACTTTGGCACCCAGTTAATGATAAATTTCAGATCCAATCACATCCTTCACTCCAAACCCATGTGCAAGGTAAACTAACCAAACGAAATATCCTTTCACTTATTTCATCTATCTTTGATCCGCTAGGATTGGCTAGTCCTATTGTCATAAATGCTAAAATCTTTATGCAATCTCTCTGGATTGAGAAATTAGACTGGGATGAAACCGTACCTGTGCATCTGGTGGAGAAATGGCTGGAAATCTGTAAAACATTAGCTACTATTCACACCTTGCGTATTCCCAGATATGTGCTTACATCTGGTACAGTGCAGGACATTCAATTACATGGTTTCTGTGACGCCTCCGAGAAGGCGTATGGAGCTTGTATATATATTCGTTCTGTAAATAGTGAAGGTGAAACTACTGTTCAATTATTATGTTCAAAATCTAAGGTTTCTCCTCTAAAGAAGCAAACCATTCCACGCCTTGAACTCTGTGGTGCACTTCTGCTAGCTAAATTATACAACAAAGTGCTAAGTGACCTCAAGGTACAACCTTTACAAAATCGTTTGTGGTCAGATTCTACAGTGGTACTTTCTTGGCTCAAAACTGATGCACGAAAGTGGAAAACCTTTGTTTCAAATCGTGTGTCGCAGATACAAGAACTTTCGGAGACTGCTACATGGCGACACATTGCCACACATGAAAATCCAGCAGATCTTGTCTCAAGAGGAATTTCTTGTGAGCAGTTATCTGAAATCGATTTGTGGTGGCACGGTCCTAACTGGTTATCTTCACCAGAGACAGCCTGGCCAAAACAACCACAACAATTAAGTGTTCCTGATTCATCAGAACAACTTGCAAATGTCTGTCTGGTGTCAACAAAGGAGAGAGAACATTTTCTTACAACATTCTCAGATCTCCGACGCCTGCAAAGAGTAACATGCTACATGAATAGATTTATTGCTGCATGTCGCCATGAAACAAAATTTCATGGACCTATTACAGCTGAAGAGCTTCAACAAGCTTTACAAACTTGTGTTAAAAGTGCTCAGCATTCATCTTTTAAGAGTGAAATTGCAGATCTTAAAAATCTGAAAGAAACTTCTGCGAAAAGTTCTATTCATACATTAACACCATTTCTGGACGAAAATGGTCTTTTACGAGTTGGTGGTCGCATAGATAAATCTCATCTTGCATATGATGCTAAACATCAGATCATATTGCCAAGCAAGCACCATCTAACTGCTCTAATTGTAAAGCATGAACATTTTAAGCTTTTACATGCGTCACATCAGCTTACGATAGCCTCGTTAAGACAAGCATATTGGATCCCTTGCGTGCGCAGACTAGTGAAATCTGTTCTACACAAGTGTCTGACTTGCTATAAACTAAAGGCACAATCTGCTCAACAGCTAATGGGCAATCTTCCTAACTACAGAGTAAATCCTGTTAGGCCCTTTCTACGATATGAAATGTCTTGAAAAATGGCAAATTCTACAAAATCATTTGCATCATATATGGAAAAGATGGTCTTCCGAGTATTTGCATACACTTCAGCAGCGACAAAAATGGTCATCTTCCAGTGAGAATCTGCGAGAAGGCATCTTAGTCATTCTGAAGGAAGACAACGTAGCCCCACTTCAATGGAAGATAGGCGTCATCACCAAGGTGCATCCGGGAGAAGACGGTCTAATTCGTGTGGCGACAGTTCGCACTCCTAGTGGTGAATACAAGCGCCCGGTAGTGAAATTATGTCCATTGCCAGATCAATAATAAGTGTAATACAGTGCAATTAATATTTCATATCTCTTTATTGTTTTACAAGCAATTATAGTGTAGACAAACCGTTACATTGTAATAAGTGTTATTTGGTTTTCCTCCTTACACAATAAGGTTTTACTTTTCGGAGATAAACTGTGTTATTGTGATGTATATAATAAGTGTTTTCCTTTATGTTATTTGTCCATTTGAATGTATTTTTTATAGCTTGCTCTTTATCTATTTTGTTGAACTAAATAGTTCAAAGGGGTCGGTATGTTCGCGCAAGCAACATGTTTCTACTTTAGAATGTTTCAAACTGTCCGCTTGCAATGTCCCGCTTTGATTGTCATCTTATTCCCGCCTCAAAGCATTGTGGGATCATGCATGACTTGCTAATTTCTTTTGTTATATGTGGTGGTGTAGCGTCACGCCAGTTAGTATTGAACGAGACCTCACGCAGATAACAGTGTATCTAGTAGGCTCGAGGAATTCCCGCTTTTTCTACCAAGTTTCATTAAACTTGCTCTGGAAGCGGTGAATTAGACACAATTGTGCGCAATTGTGGCTCTCAGTAATTATTCATACATAATTACATATAATTCATCAAATTCGCGAGTGAATTCTCCGAATTACAGAAGTTTGATATTACGCAACAGTTGTGCAACCAACGCTACATGTTCCAGTGCTTATATCAGCTTTTACGACTAAACTACATGCAAAAGTTTAGTATTAACTTCAAGAGCAAGTTAATCTACGCATTTTAAGATATTATTTATCAAGTTTTCCAAGAAATTAATATTTTCAACCACGTGTGATAACGTACTCTTGCATCTTATGTATCAGTGTTTCTATTTCAATTAGTTTAAATAATTATTGTGTGTGAATCTATTAAGTTGTGATTATTTCATATTTCTATTGTTTTCCTTAAGTAGTCCGTGGATTCCTGATACCAGAGTCCTGAGGTTACAGTCTATTGCTCTCATTTTGATTCTTTCGAATCTGGTCCTCACTAGCTATTCAGAGGTGGCTATTCTTTCCTATCTTATGCACTTCCAATTGAAGTCCCTTCCAAACCTAAAAGCAACGTTTTATTTCCTATTTGAGAAGTACCTTAACCTAACATTGGTCCTAAAAACTTACATTGCCCTCTCGGACCGGATATATTTTCCGGCCGTCCCTTACACTAGTAATAGAAATGCATTTTCAGTTCTGCCTTGTCCGTTAGGTACAACAGGGGATTTTCGATTTTCGCGCCAGATGTTGACTGTGATAAAATATAGGCTGCAATTCAACTCCTGTTGTATCCAACGGAAAAGTCAGATCTGAAAAATTGCATTTACTGTTATTAAGAAAGCCTCAAAATTCCGGCATCCTTGTGTAGAATCTGTGTAAAATTTATACCTGAAGATCTACGTCCTGATCAGTTCGTCGTAGCTGTCCCATTAAATCAGAACTCAAGGGAAAGAATCATTTTATTTTGTTAAAAGTTCTATCAAAATAATGCACTTCTGTTGCTAAGAGATGCACTACTTTTTGTAAAATGTTAAAGTAATGCACTTTTGTTGCTAAGAGATGACTACTTTTTATAAAATGTTAAAATAATGCAGTTCTGTTGCTATGAGATGGCTGCTTTTTTTTTTATAAAATGTTAAAATAATTCAATTGTGTTGCTAAGAGATTGATGCTCTTTTATAAAATGTCAAAATAATGCACTTCTGTTGCTAAGAGATGTACTACTTTTTGTAAAATGTTCAAGTAATGCACTTTTATTGCTAAGAGATGACTACTTTTTATAAAATGTCAAAATAATGCACTTCTATTGCTAAGAGATGGCTCCTCTTATATGAAATGTTAAAACAATGCACTTCTGATGCTAAGTAATGATTCCTTATTGAAAAAAGTTAAAATAAAGAACTTAGGCCTACGTTGCTTAGGCCTACGTTAAAATAATGCATTTCCGCTGTTAAGAGACTGTTCCCTCATTTGCGGTTCAATAAAAATTAGGAATCTGTTCAAACTTCTCTATAAAATTCGTAAAAGTAAACCACTGAATAGTCATGAACGTTGAGATAAAGTAGCCTACCTTCTAATATTAGGGAGCGCAAAAGATCTATATTATTTTTAAAGTTAAGGGTTCAGGTCGACCTGAATCTATTTTCCCTATCGATATCATCATGTAAACATAGGCTCAGTCCGAAATGAGTTTTCAATTAGATCCTCTGGAATTGGTGGGACGGATTGGATTCAGATAGAATTTAATTCCATGTAAACCCTAGGGTACTAAATCGTGATGCTCCCATCCTCGAACGGCCGTTAGCCATTTTTGTTGTCAGCCGATCCACCGATTTCATTAAAAAAAAAAATATTCACTCTATTTTAATTATCTTATGCCACAATTTGTTTACAGTGGCCAGAATTTATTAATGTAACAAATGCGTTTTAATCATGTTTACACGGGTTAAATCACATACACAACTACCCATACATAATCAAGTAAGCCAACGGTACAAACAACGCAAAAACACTTCCACAAATTTCCATGCACACACTAAACGTTCTGAGTTGAGATCGGATTCAGATCGATTTCAAGCCCGCATGTAAACGGGATAATTGATATTAGAATTTTGCCAGTGACAGAGTAACTTTTTTCTTTAAAAAAAAAAAACTAATTGTACGTAAGCAGTGGAAGGTAGGTCTAGTATCACTATTAGATCAATAAGCCTTGTTTTGTGCCACTGATATGAAAATAGTTAAATTATGAGTGACTTGAGGCTATCTCGTGTTGAGAATGTATAATGATTTCTCGGGCTTCTGACTCCGAGCTTCAATCAACCCTCTTATTCACTCGGTTGGAAGCCCGAGAAACCATTATCCATAGTTTTAAGTTATAGACTATTATTAATTTACTGGAAATAAAAAGTTTAACTGAAATAAAGATCTTACCGTTACTTCAAAACTGAAATATTTCTTCATATTCTTTATTATCATGACCAAAAATGGCAACCTAATTCCTAATACTCCTTTCCCTTCCTTAGGGCAGGAAATGTATGTCGTTGCCACATTCGTGCCGCTTATTTCCAAAACTAGCGACTTTATTTCTTCGTCCGCAACTCGTTTTATGTGGCCATTCCGAACCTGAAGTAAACACAAAAGTGATTTGTAATCTATTATGTATTATATTAAAAGAAACTGCTTTAGCCAAGGCTTAGTGTCATATATACTGTATTTATATGCAATTCATACTTTATTATTATATAATTACTGTTTCAATACATACGAGTGAGGTGTCAATCTCAAGATTTTTCTCTCCGAATTTATGAAATTTGTGTAACATTTAGTTTTAATAAGTATTTTGCCTAAAATTTTAATTAAAATTCGTAAGATTTCATTTTGATATGCCAAAAGGGCTTTGAATATTCAATTTGGGCTTTGAAATAAATAAAAAGCTATTTTAGGCCTAATATAACAAGAGTTTGAAAAGCCATGACTTTTATAAAGGAAAAGAAATAAAGTAATAGTAATAATACTGTACGTAATAAAATTATATCTACCCAAGCGAAGCTGTATGGTTAAATCATAACAGACCATTGTATGGAAAGTGGTAAATGAACGAGAGGTTTCCATAAATTTGTTACATTTGGTGTAACTATCCTTAATATTAAATGGTTACCGGAATTTCAGGAGGGATACCGCCAAGGTTATTACTATCGCTTCACTAGAATTAGAAAAAGATCCGGAGGCTGAGCGATCAAACCCGGCCGCGGTCGATGGATTTTCAGGACGTAAAAATCCTGGACACAGAGTCCTTCGGGAGGTCTGTAGCCAGGTTCAAATATTCGGGGGGAATCAAATTTCAGAGTGGATCAGGAGTTCTTGAACATTCCTGTAAATCTACAGACAAGGCCAAGATCGAATCCGCGACCTTAAGCACAGAAAGCCAGGGCCATATCACTGCACTGCTCAGGCCAACCCGAGCTTTGAGGGATCATGGGGTGGGTCTGTGTGCTTTCATGCTTCAAAATACCGCAAGACAATAGAGTGGCACGATGCCGTCGTGTATGGATGTTTATGGGTGTCTGCAATCTTCAGTATCATACATGGACAAAATTAATGCCCTGTCAAAGGACCACTGTTGTATATTGTTTGATAAGCGCTTATTGCCAAAATCCTTACAGGGAGATAATTATTTGGTTGTCATAAATAGAAAGTACCAGCCAAGGCTTGTAAACTACAGAGGTAGCGTATTCCGGCGAGCAGGCGAGTGTGTGACGTCACCAGATTCCAAATCTCGCAATTCCCAGTTTTTACTCAGTCTAGAAAATCTTACACCGCGTGATTAAACTCGTAACCTTTAAATAACCCTTTGTCAGATTCCTGTGAAATTTATACAGAAATAATCTACACACATCAGCCCTACTGATGGTTTAAACAGAGCCCTAAAAAAGCGGACACAAATGTTTTTTATTTCATTTTATAAACATCACCCGTTACACAAAATTCATGGAGGGAGAAGCAAATTTCACTATGCGACAATTTTTTGTATTTGTGTGTCCCGAAAAAACTTCAAGCGAGAAAGTTTTAGTGAAATAATTGAATTTTAATACAAATGAAGTTCCAGCCCCATATCTCGAATGGTTTACGAGTAATTGAGTGGTAATTATTCCAGGCGTTTCAGCTGTCTCAATGATTTGGCGCTTCGAGCAGGACAGTAGAGAGCATGGTGCCGCTGACAAGGCTTTTGGCCTACTGATCTCGGCCGCTTGACCGTAGTCTTTTAGGATAGAGATTACCAATACATATTGTTTTTAATAGTACAATTAGAAAGTGCTTTAGAATGTGCAAATAACTGAACCATTATGCCGGGCCAGAGATGTGCTGTGGCAGAATGTAACAGTAATTTCCAGTGTGTAACAGTAATTTCTCAGATTGCAAGAAGCTTGACTGTAACATTTCGTTCCACGTCTTTCCAAAAATCAAAGATGTTCGCAAGGAATGAATTGTTGCTTGCCGAAGAAATGATTCTTGGAATCCTGATACAAGTAGAGTTTGTTCCTTGCACTTCACGGAGCAGGATTACGAAAGGGATTTCAAAGCTGAACTGCTGAATTTACCAAGGGAAAAAACTAAGAGAAAAAGGTAAATAATATATTATACTATTATTATTAGTATTATTATTGTAATTGTTATTAATCATATTTACATGGGCTTTTAGGACTACAGAACTTTGTTTGGCTTTATATGCGCAGCTATGTCGGGATGACTAAATAAAAAGGTACCTCGGAAGAATATCATTATTGAACATTAATTCTTTAATTGCACTGGAAAGCGTATTTTTATTGAGGAATGGAAATTAGTCTGCAGCAAGGCAATATTTGGCGTTTCTTCTGAACGAAATTATTGAAGATTAATATTCACAGCTCTCGGTAGATCACGGAGTAAAGGGCCCATGGATTTAACCAGGCTAAATTATATTTTATTAAATTTTTGCGACTTTTATTCACTTATATCGTTATAGGTATTCATTAGGCACTCTTTTTATAATTTAATGATTTTTCACGACCGGCGTCTGTTGAAGTCTTCCAAATTAATTTGGTTTCAAAGGGTCAATCTTTCAGTGTGGGTACAAGTAGCCAGTTAATATCCATTATTATTGAGTCACGACTAAAATATTTAAGGATTTTTACGTAATTGCTAGTAGGTCTATTTTATAGAACAAAAAGACCTCTGTACCGTTCCCATAGCTTTATAGCCTGGAATAATTACAACTCTATTATTCGTAAACCATTCAAGATATAAACGTGGTACTTGATGAATAATAAAATTCAAATATTTCCCTAAAGCTTACATGCTTGAATCATTTTCTGGTCACAGAAATAAACAAAATTGTCGCATAGTCAAATATGCTTCTTCCTGAACATTTCACGGTCGTCACATCATTCCGACAACTGAAGCGCCCGGAATAATTACCACTCAATTACTCGTAAACCATTCGAGATATGGGGCTGGAACTTCATTTGTATTAAAATTCAATTATTTCACTGAAACTTTCTCGCTTGAAGTTTTTTCGGGACACAAAAATACAAAAAATTGTCGCATAGTGAAATTTGCTTCTCCCTCCATGAATGTTGTGTAACGGGTGATGTTTATAAAATGAAATAAAAACATTTGTGTCCGCTTTTTAAGGCTCTGTTTTAACCATCAGTAGGGCAGATGTGTGTAGATTATTTCTGTATAAATTTCACAGGAATCCAACCTCGGGTTAGTTAAAGGTTACGAGTTTAATCACGCGGTGTAAGGATTTTCTAGACTGAGTAAAAACTGGGAATTGCGAGATCTGGAATCTGATGACGTCACGCACTCAAGTACTGCGATTGGTCTATCCCAGAATACGCAACCTGTATAGTTTACTGATCTTGAGTACCGGCAACTTAACCAATTACCTTTGTTACAGACCAAAGTAATTGTCGACAACCGTCGGTAAATGTCCGTAAAACAAGCAATCAAAATAAATTGACATTTATAAATATATATATATATATAAAGTCTTCATTGATTGCATTTATTTTCCCTTTATTTACCAATGATAATTCTTTCATTTTAGGACTTTGGTTTCAAACACGAACGTCTTTGGTTGTTTTATAATAGTTATAGCATAGATAATTATGTGACAAAGAATTATGATATTCTAAATGTAAGTATAAATAAGTGAATAGTTCTTATATACCTAAAATCAAGATTATTTAAAATATCGTTACTTAACAAAAAAGTGTATCATGTCTCAATGGCAATTCCCACAATCGGCCTTAAACAGCTGGTGGAGTGCAACGACTTCCGGCCTGCCTGCATATAAAAAAGACCGTGATTCACAGTCTATAAACTCAACAGGAGATAAGATAATTTGAATTACATTATTCGATGACTTGTCTTGTGAGTAAAAGTTATTTCTGCCATTTCATATTTTGTTACGAAACCCAAATCAGTATTCCTGGGCATCATCGTCGCAATGACAATGAGAACTTTGCTGCCGGTAGTGGTATAATGTCCGTTTAGGCAAAATGGGATTTTTGTTCCATTGGACTTTTTATTCTCACAGGACAGATGTAGAATATTCGACCTTATCTTATTTGGGCCTTTACGCAAGCGGACGATGTGGTTTATTGAAATGTTCTGGCCATTGCAAGATCTACTGTAATGCGAATAATTCTACTATATGTTTGGGCAATGAGTAACTGACATTGGACATTGTGTGAGGAAATGTTATGCACATTTTATCCTGTATTGCTAACTGTTCGTTGATTGTTACCGTACCGTACCGTTTGTTTGGTACAAGTATTTAGGGCTGAACTGTCGGTAGTGTAACGGAATTTTGTCCCGCTCATAGACATTTACGCACACAAATGTTATCGTCCTGGGCGGAATCGAAACCACAAACTTGCGAACTAAGAACCAAAATAGCTTATTAATTATTATACCACTAAAATATTTGGTTTCATACATATCTAAAATAAATTTGACCTCATATTCGAAGTGTTCCATACCTAACTATAATACAGCTCACTGGAAATGCAACGTGAATATTAAAGCTACTTTAAGTACACAGCTTACCGTCATTCCCCAAAATCCTAAAACATCGGAACCTACGCTGTAGAAGACAGACAAGAACCCACTTTGATGTTTATTCCGAAACATGATTATATTTTTCCATGCATTTACATAAGGTATTTGAGGTAATATCCATGAAACGAACTCAACAAAGAAATGTGGATAACAAAGTAGTGATGAAAAGCGACAATGTTTTTGTTTTATTTTCGATGAGAGCTAATACCAGGTGGCATTGGCTAGACTAAAAGGGTACTATAAGTTACTGAAATATCAATATGTGATCTGGTTCATACTGTGTACTTAAAACTCGCTTTGCTCGTTGGGGGCTTCGCCTCCCAACTCCAGTGAGGTTTTCAGAAAAAAGCTTCTTTATGAACTATGTACTGACATGGTATCGAAGATTGTATTTATACTTCCATACATTACCGTTAGACACAAACTTCCAAAACAAGTTTAGAACCTTGGGGCTTTTTTCGGGGGTGAACAATTAAGTATTTAAAATTTCTGGAATTTTCCCGTCGGTAACAGGCTAATAGCTATAAGATTGCTAAATTTTAAGTTTCTAGCTCGTCTGGAAGTGGGTAAATATTGTCAGTGAATGAAAGAAAAAATATTAAAATTTTTGGGGGTGAATGAGCGTTCATGGAATGGGCAAAGCTAGTTTCATAATTTTCATAGGAGTTCCTTAATTACCATTTTAGGCAGGTTGCACATGACTGATTTTTAGACCATAATTAAATCTTAAAGTTTTGAGATTTTAGATTCATAAAAAAAGAAAAAGAAAACGGCTGATCGCAGCTGCCAGCAGTTAGCAGGTTCTCGTAGTTATTGTCTTCTGCGATAGATGGCAGCTATTGGCATAGCCTACAGTCAAGTCGAAGCTTGTTCTTTGCATTTTTTTAAGAACGGACTTTTATAAGACAAAATGAACTCAATTTAATATAATACAGTATTAAAATTAACAAGAACAGAATTGATTTTATTTTAAATAAGGTTATTTATTAGGAAATTTCATTTGCTGCTCTCAAGATCTGTTTCAAGATCATTCCGTCTTCTGTAATTATATTACGACTGAGATAATAGTATGATCTGCTCTTTACTAAAAGGAAAGTTAATACGTTTTTAAGATCCCTGATTTTCAGTGGCGGTGTGCTATAGGACTTTCAAAACCATTGCCGGTATCCATACCGGTGCTTACCACCTCACTTCCTTCACTGCACATTTCTACATGCTTGAGATAAGAGAGCCGTTTAGTTGTTAATCTAGTCTAGAGTACCTAGATCGCCTTAAGTGGTTATTAGTTATTTATGACAAAACTTATTTTAATGGACACTGAAACACTTTACTTTATTTCGTAATCCCTAAGTACCAAGGCATATGAAGAGGAGTACGGTGTGAGCACATATACTATGTATTATTATTTTTAAAAATTGAACATGATACATCTGAGAAATCTGCAGACTATAAGAGTCCTAGAAGGTAAAATTATTCATTTTATTTACATATTTTGCATTTCTTTGAGAAGTCATTTTATAGGCAAGAATTTAATTTGTTCTGGATATCAAATGAATGGCCTACTGTTCAACCCCTGCATCTTTTACACCCTTCTATATTTAACTGATAGAAAGCATTAATTTTATTGCAATTAAGAGGCCAGCTTACTGACACCTTCAGTTATGACTATCTTCTTGATTGGATTTGTTCTCTCTTAAGCCATCCTTATAAGGCTCAGTGCATCCCGTTCCAAATATCGTTATCATATAATTAGTTTAGATTATATTTATTATACTCATTCATCCCAATGCAATTCATTCTCATTGTAAAAAGAAACAATATTAAAATATATTTGCAATCTAGTCTAAAAATTCACATATGCTGTAAAAAAGGTTACATTTTATCCGGACGTGCAAAAGTGATTTAAATTTATAAAAAACACGGAATAGGCTTCATGTGACAACTTATTAACGAGGGTAATGCCCATACAGTTAAAGAAATTTTTTGATTTTTCTAATCTGACATGAAGTTGTAAAATTGATAACAATAAATCTGAAATCTAGAAGAGAGAGAACAAGTCCCGTCTGCTGAATTTAAAAACTTGTGTTCATTAAGCTGGTCGGTCCTCCTCTACATTGTTTTTTGCCTTTTACAATTATATCAATTCCTGATACCTCAAAAGCAGACACCTAGGAACCAACACAAAGAGCAAGGAAGGTCATGTGAAGATGAAAAGTTTGGAAGCTATTGTAATATAGGTATGTTACTTAACTAATTTAGGTTTAAAAACCGGTATTACCAATACTTTAAAAATATTGGAGCAAGATGAAAGAAAATCACTATTGCTTTATTCAGATTTAATGAGTTCTTCTCTTGCTGAATGGATGAGAAAGAAGTAATATTGATATAAGGATTTTACCGATGAAAAATTTCCGGTAAACTATTATTTCAATATTTAGAAATGAAAAATTGGTGTGCAGTATATGGATGTGATGCATACGGTACCTAAAATAAGAGCTCAAAATATCAGGTATCACAAAGAGTGGAGTTAGTAGGCTAAACTTCAAAATTTAGCTGACAATGTTTAGTATGTCTGCATTAAATCTGATGATTAATCATTTTTGAAAGCTTTTCTTTTTACTGTACAGCTATTGAAGAACATGGAAAAGATAATCCAAACGTGATAGTGACCTCACAACCTACTGTAGGCATAAGTTCAAGCACTGACTGGTCACCAGCTACTATTGGCTCATATCCATCATGTCCATCTGGGTTTGAGGTTTTATGCAACACAGATTCACTACACTTGAAGGAACTGGTTCGACTTTCTGATGGTAAATTGCAAAGGAAACAATAATTTCTTATTATGTTCTCCATAAGATCTACAATCAATTACTAAAAAGAAAAGGAAAATTTGCTTTTTTTAATGTATTTTGAAACTAAATTCTGGGTATCTCTAAAAATGTTTGTACTTTCCTTGGGAAATGTTAATGTGAGGTGTGTCGTGTTGGTACAGAATATATGTACATTATACTATTATTATTGCAGTAGCCTGGACTCTTCCCCCCCCCCCTTTGAATCTTGTCCATTTTGTTGTGATGTTTGAAATTAATTAATATGTTAACACTTCTATAAGGGCACTTGTGCAACTATTTTTGGTGATTGTTTTTAGCAATCCGATGACTCAACTAACTTGTACGAGTACAGGCATGTGTACATCTAATTTGAAGAGCTCCTATAAAATATGAAACGAATGTAACATCTATTTAATTATCTCTGAAGGAGGTGGCCGAGAAGAGACTTTCTTAAAATTAATATAAATAAACATTGCTTGTCCCCCCTCCCTGACCCCCTTTACGAGTATATAGAATAATTTTGTGCCATAAATTTAAGGGTTTATGGAAACAATTCATTATTTTGATTCCTTCCATTAGCAATACTGGTACTTGAAATCTGTAGCCTACATAATAGTACGGTACATAAGAATTGTTACATTTGATTATAATGTATGAAATTTAAGAATGATATACAATTGTGATTCAAAATGAAAATAATTCATAACAAATAAATTAGGTATTATGTTAGGTTACGTGTACATGTACAATTGTATAGCTAGTATTTATTTGCAACACTGCCGGTGGGTTGTTGGCCCATAAGTAGTGAAACATGAAATAAATAAATATAAATAAAACAATTAACTCACGTCAAAAAAGAGTTTTTTGTTTTTGTTGCAGAAAACCATTATCATGCTTTTGATGACAAAGACATGAAAACTCGCATTTTCACTTTGAAAGGGAAGGATAACTGGTATGATGGCGAGAGTCTGTCAATATATGATTCACACAAGAATGAGATTCTCACAGCTTCTACTCAAACAAAGGATATGGTGCAGGTACGTATTTGTGCATTTTGTATGTATTATACATTTGGTGGTATAAATAAGAGCAAGCCGCGGCTCAAAACTCACTAATTCATAGCAGCTGCTTGGTTTGGTATAAATAAAAGGCGGCTTCCTCAACCACCTGCCTAGCCGTTGCTCAACGACCTTGACAGCTCAGCCACTGCTTGGGATTTGGTATAAATAAAACTCTCTGTTGGTAGCAGCGGCTTGCTTTTTTCTGAGGCACCTCATTTGCGGACTCAGCTTGCTCAAGTGAAGTTTTTAATCGTATTGGCGGGGTTCATGGGGGTGACTTTTTAACCAATATGAGTAATTTATAAGGAACGTAAGGATTATGATGTGCACAGATGTAAAGAACCGGTTGTACAATAAAATTGTAAAACATGTGTAACTTATCTTTGTTACTTTTCTTTATTATTATAATAATAATAATCATGAAATAATACATCATTATAAGTCTAACACATTCTCATATTTTACCGTTATCAATATGAACTAAAATATTTCAAACGTGAATAATTCTTTTAACACTATTTCAAATTGTAATGCTGTAAACTAAATAACTTCAAATCTATTATGTAGCAAGTAGATTCAAAACGAACGTATTTTATGAATTAATTATGGAAAATAATTAAATATTAATAAAAGAACTACATATATATGTAGACCTACCTTCTTTACTAATAGCAAAACATATTGAAATAAAAATGGAAACTCCATCCTCTTACAAAGCTATTTTATGTGGGACAAAATAAGCTGATCTGAACAAATCTCACACCCTTAAAAGCTTATCCGGGTTTGTTTGTCTTGCTATCAATTTGACTATGCCCCCTCTTCAAACAAACATAAATACTTGGAGGGAATGAAAGAAACGGGGTAGAGCTTTTAGACTCTTCAGTTGTACAGTCTGCACAAGAGCAAACTATTAAAACTGCTAAGATTATAAAATATCCTAATTATTTACCTAATAGGTACTAAGTATACTTGTGATTTTAGGACAATTGCCTACTCTGTTAAGTATTATTTAAAATGTTAAACTATAATACGTTTCTATGACGGTACAAGTAAGCAAAATATCGAAATGTGCTTATTAGTATAAAATGTTAACTTTTGTTTATTAAAATTAAGTAAAATTATATCTGTCTACTGTTTTAGTTAAATGCTTAATTCATTAATTTACAAGCCTAAACATAATTTTTAGTGCCCTAAAATCAAGGTTTTCTAATAAAACATGAATACTAGAGAATACTGTAGGATAAAAATTCCTCTGACACTGGGGCTTGAACCCAGGACCTTTTAATACTAGGCCTAGAGATGTAAAAACTACGAGGACATGTTCACACTCTCTTGTCTCTTTCCTTTCTCCCAAAGTAGCTTTTCTTTCTTTAAATTCAATACTTTTATACATTATATACTGAACTTTAAATTTTAACTCGGTCACAGACAGTCAAGTGGCATGTTTGTTTACACAGCTGTCATGTGTCGAGCGGTATGGGATGCAGGTGTCCAAGCACTTGCTACCAGTAGCCTGAGCCGCGGCTATGCAAGGAGGGGAAATTTTTTATTTATTTGAAACAGCCAGCCGTTGCTAGATTCTCAACCTTCTCATAAGCAACGGCTAGGTAGCAGTGGCTTTCTTTTATTTATAGCACTCATTGAACGCCACGTAATGTAATCGAGGATAATGTTATCACTTTCATGAAGTACTGTACAAATTAATACTGATACAATGAAAAAATGCTATTTATTAGGATCAAAGATTCGGTTTATGTTATCACATTTTCCTTTTTGCAGCTTTATTTCCAAATACTATACATCATTCAAAATTCTGTTTTTAAGGGTTTTGTTTCTAACTCAACTTTGTTGTGTTGTATTGGAAGTATCGGTACTGTTCCCAGCTCACAGGGTGACCAGTTTGAGGGGGTGGTGTTCCCTAATTTTCTCTTTTAAGCAATAAAACGTGTTTCACCCCTCATTTTAGCTGCTTCTCATTTGTGAAGATCGCAATGTCGACATGCAAAGATGGTTAGTATAAAATGGAAGAACTTGAACAAACAGGTGTTAGATGTTTTGCTGAGCAGTATTCACAACAAGTCAATAAACTTCCAAAAATATGAGTATGAAATATTCGTTAATGGACTCCAAAGGGAAAACAAAAACATTTAGAAACTTTTTTACCAGTTGTAAACATAGTTGACTGCAGTCTAATACTGTATTATGAGTGGTTCAATGATTCACAGTTACATATTGTATTGTTTGTATGAATAAATAGCTTTTAATTCAGTTTTTGTAGTGTATTACCTTATGTACGAATAAATAACCTTCAATTAATTCTTTCGGCTACTGTTATCAATCAGTTAATATTATCAGATTAGCTGCATCCTGAAGTGATCACAATAAGTGGCGTGCATTGTACTTAATTTGAGTCAGTTTATACATTATGTGTATCAGTAAATAAAAGTGAAGGATTTTAATGTATTAAAACAAAATGGAAATAATGAATAAATGATTATACTCTTCAATATAAAATGAAATACTTTCTAGAATAGTCTAGTTTGCTTTATGGCTTTACACACCTGACCGGTGTGTAAAAGGCTTTACACCGAATTTTAGTTATAAATAATCATTCATTCATTATTAATCACTATTTCTAAAAAGTAAACTCCGTGGCGCGACTCCCTGAAGGGACAAGGCCTACCACCCGACCGCTCCGTCATCTACCTATAGGCAGATGGCAGGATTGGAGGGCATGTGGTCATTACACCGACACCCACGGCCGTTAATGGTGGTGGGCATGTGGTCATTACGCCGACACCCACGGCTGTTAATGGTGGTTTCCATGACCGGAGCCGCTACTTCTCTATCAAGTAGCTCCTCAATTTGAAACATGAGGCTGAGTGCACCCCTACCAGACCTCCCTACCTCAGAAAAATCCAAGGAGGTACCGGGGATTGAACCCGGGCCGATCTGTAGTCAGTGATGCTAACCACAAGACCGACGGAATCGCTATTTCAGGGCAAGAAATTTCAAATCTGAAGGAAGTAACAAGAAAGAAAGAAAGAAAGAAAGAAAGAAAGAAAAAAGTCGCCTATATGGAGAATGCCTGTGATTCTGCTGGGAAAGTTTTAAATCAGATTAACATTAGTTTAAATATTTTTTTCACAGAGAGTGACAATATTCAGTCCACCTGGACGTAAGATACTTGTTATGGAGAAGGACGTTAACTTTTGTAAAAATATTAAGTACACCATAAAATCACTAAATGGGGAAGAGATGTATAACATTTCATCAAACCAGCCAGCTCTACTCATACCTTACATACAGAAAAGGAAATACAATGTAAGTGATACTCAACAGTAAACCATAACATTTCACTGAACAAATTCTGCAAGTCAAATATTTAGCAAATAATGTAGTACATTAAGTTACATGTATTTATATGTAAGTTGTCATTTGTTTTTTTGTAAAAAAAAAAGTTAAAAAAAAAAGTAAATAAAAAAAAAACTTTACAGGTTGTGGACCGTGAAGACATGGAGGTTGCTAGAATCATAGTATCTTCAAATATATGCATTCCTGGAGACACAATAGATCTAAAGTACTTAGTAGATCTGGAAGTTTGTTTGAAAGCAGCAATATTAGCTGCTACAGTTATTGTAGTAAGTGCATACCTACATTTATTTCCCATTAGCAGTGCCCGCAGCTTTGCCCACAATAATTAATTAAAAAATTAAGAGCAAAAGAATTAAAACAATATATGTAAAACGAGTAATAATTATAATGAAACAGCTAAAAATTCGGCTCTGGAGTGCATTCCACGATTAAATGGGAAAAACGGCCTCAGATTCGAGTTTCCTGGTACAATAGGTGAGTGCGCATGCTCGGAAGCGAGGGGAAGGAACCTTCGGGCTATTAAAGTCTAATACCAAATTCAGAATGCCCTCCTAAATTAATATCACTGTTCATAACCTAACTGCCACTGAACTAGAATTTCGGGAGAATTTAGAATGCCCTACTAAATTAATAAAGTAATTTTACTATGGTACAATTGTAATTTTCGTAATTCTCGTAACTGAGCAAGTACATAGCCGTGATAGGAGATGTAGGGGAAGCAAGCAGTAGTGCCATTTTCATTCTCTTAATGAGTCTTAAGAACACTTTCCAGCAAAAAACTAAATTAATACATGGTTTCTATGGTTTATGAAGGACACAAGAAGCTAAAAATCACCATTTTGAACATCTTTTCTATGAATAAACATAGTGCATAATCATGAAAACCACCCCCAAACACAGACACAGAACATAAATATAAAATTAAATGTATTATATGATAAACCTACTATTAGATATTCTGTACCAGTACTTACATAACCTTCTCTTATTCCAGCATCTTGCCAGTGGAGTCACAACAACAAAACAAGTTGGTGTTTAAAACTTGTCACACGTTTTATATTAAGTATAATTTATAAATACAAAAAGCACATGTTTAAAGAAAAAAACTTTCACTTCATATTACATTCACTGCTCAAACCTGTTGCATTCTCACACACATCATAAATGTCTGTGATTAAGACCAGACCAGACCAGAGAGTGTATTACTACACCACAGAGTAACCACACTTCTAATTCTTTCAGTGTTCACAAACTTCATAATTTTCATAATGTCATGTCATGTTAGTAATTTATGTAAAAAATATTTATATAAATAAGAATAAAACAAAGTGTTTTTCAATGTTTCTTTTAACTAGTCCTAAATTTGACCACAGGTAAGCAGACTTAACCACAGGTAACCACAGGTTTGACCAGCAAATTAATATAATCTGAAGAATTACCTGAATGTTAAATTGAATAATGTATTTAGGAACTGGTACTTACCAAAAATATGCAACCATTCATTTTTCCAAACTATTCCAGGGAGAATGTTATCTTGATAAAAACACACAGCCTTCTACCCCTGGGTCCATTTCAACATCGGCATCAAAGAAAATTATGTAAATTTGAATAAATAACTTAAGTTTCAGCAAGTGATGTGTAGATGTTCACTTTTGTAAAAACCCGTTGCCAGTAAATGTTGTTTTGTGAAAACTCAGTCACTTCAACCACCTTTCATGTCACTAGACATTAAGTATAGCTAAATTTTCAGCTGGTGCTAAAACATAAGGATACACCAAGTTAAGTTAAGTTTTGTGAAATCTCTCTTCAATTATAGTTTTGCATAAAATAACTAGAAAATTACAGCAGTCACCTAAAAATTTTAGTGATCATACTCTGCAACAGCAGTTCAGGCAACTCCTAGCTAGGGAAATTCCAAGGTTTAATAAATCTTTAATTATTTGTTATATTACTTGAGTAATTTTATTCACCAGCTGAACAGCACACAGTACATAATTATTTCTATCTCTTAATTATAAGATAATAAATATAATAACCCAGTTCGATTATTCAATATAACCTCAAGCCTCATAGAAGCTCTCTTCAGATCGAGTCTCTGCTCAAGTCATTAAAATATAAAGATTTAATTATAAACTACACATAAATTCAAGACAAACGTTAGGATTATCATACACAAAGGCCTAAAATATATGTTGAACATTGACTTACAAACAAATGCAAAATATAATGCAATGTTGACTAATAGTATTTAAAGAAATATAAATAAAATATGATTTAAACCAACAATCAGTTTGGTGAATTGTAATACTATCAGCGATAGAAAGGATTTAGATAACATTAAGATTGTCTGTGTAGGATAGGTCTGTAGAGAAGTAGATTTCAACACCTTCAGTTCTTGGATTAGGTCATATGCCTATTTCATCTAAACATTAATTTTTGTTCAATAGAAATACAGCAGATCATACCAGGAAGCTTACATCACCAGCCAATTTGTTAGATGCAACAGGCATAAATTTACAATCAATCAAACAATATTACATATACTTATAATTATATAGTTAATGATTTAGGAAGGGATTATAATTTTCTAAACATACCTGAACGTCATTGTTCTGACGAATTAGTCTGGTTAGACTGGTCAGAATATGGTCATCAATTAAGTATGGTGGACACACCAGAGAATCTGAGATTATCTCATTAGAAGTAATGAAAAGCATACTTGCTGAACACTTAAGAAGAAATATACATCACTGTTAGGGTTGCCAACTCTCCAGTATTTCCTAGATTCTCTTATATTTTCCTCTCGTTTTGTTTACTCTCCTGGCTCCTTTATTTTCTTCAACAAAATCTATATCCTCCTGTATTTTGTAAAACGATTTTGGGCAGTTCAATTTTTTTCACATAAAATGTTCTGCATACCATCGATCATAGTTAAATGATATTTGACTCTAAGACTGCTGGACGAACTTCCTGCACATTACTTTGATCTAATTGGTTAGCTCTTAATTGTTATACATTCTTTCCATGTTGGGCTTTGCTTGGGCTAGCAAGAAAGTTCAAACTTGCACACAAGAGAGAATTTGAATAATAAATGAACAACAAATGGACAGCTGTAAAGATATAGGAACAGTGTTAATTCTACCAAATCAGTTTCAAATTGCTGTAGATTTTAATTATTCTTAAAAAGGATTTGTTTTTTAAACCTTGTGAAAACAGATGACAACACTAAAAATGAATGCAAACCCGATGAGAAATATATACAAAGTTTTAACTGAAGAATGTTAAATTATTGTTCAGGTTTTGAAGTAAGTGTTGCATACACAAAGACACTTTCAGTCAGCTTAAACATTTTGCCATTGTTAAACCGCCTAGTATGGTATGTCAGTTGTAACATCCCTCTTATTTTCATTTTCAATAGTTGGCAACCCTAATCATCGTATACAATTGAAAATGACAGAATAGAAATTTATTAACGATTACTTTAAGTTCAGACCAGCTGCATTCTTGTATTTCATTTGTATTTTTTATCAAGCTACAGGGTAAATTTGAGTTTAAATGCTCTCACAACAGAAAATTAATTCAATACACATAAAGCAGTGATGGTATAAATTCATAATTATAAATCTACAGAACAAAATTAACACAGGAAACATAATGATAACATTTGTTCTGTAAGCGTTAAGTAATGTGTAACTCTTGCAGATTTCGAAGATTATACAAATATGATTAACAATACAGCAAAATTTAAAGACTCTGCCAAATATGAGTTAGGGAAGAATGACAGATAGATGTGCTTAGCAGAAACATCAGTAACTGGAACATGCGAAGAACATATACAAACATTAAATCATGAATAGTGAATATATATCAAGCTACAAATATGTAGTGTCTTGTGGATATGTCCTTTATATCCAATTTTATTAATATTTCTTTCTTCTCTCATTTCACCCTTCCTCAGCGTGGCCACATATCCGACATTTGGAGGACATGCCCTATTTTTTAACACAGTCCTCCTATTCTCTAAGCACTTGGATAATTTCTGTGTTCAGCAGTTTGGAACGAAGTTTATTTTTTACTATATTATTATTAGGGCCTGGAATTTTATGAAAATAATATTTTTAATAATGCACTCTATTTGATGCTAGTGTTAAAATGTGTACAAGAAATGAAACAAATGACAGAAAATTTATGGTTTCAATTTGCATATCGTTGCAATAATACATCATGTTTACTTGATATTAAAATATGTGTGCATATTTTATTAATTTGTCGCATTTTTAACAACATATTTCTGACATTTTAAATACTGTGCATATCTCTGTTAATGCAAACAATTATAGCATAGGCTAAGTAAATGTTTTGAGAATCTACTGTACAATGATTGACAGTTCATAACCTAATGTTTTCAGAACGGATTGTAGTCTATAATATTCAAGCGACGTTTCACTTAATTTGTTTTCAGTTTGTTGCATTATCCTTTTTTTATTCTAAGTTTTGTAATGTAATTCTTACAACTTCTACTAATTCAGCTAACAAGACAATGTAAAGTATTAAAATTACTTAAACGATAAAGCATACTTAATTGATTCCGGAGCACATTTCACAACTTTTAGAACATATCTGCATGCATGTTTCATCTTCTGATAGTGTGTTTATTAGTATTATTATTATTATATGAACTCAACAATTAAAATGTCGGTTAACCTTGTATAGATGTCTTGATTAACCTTTTTATAGATTTCAAGCAATTTCTATTTCCAAGACAGAATTGAAGCTCCTGGTATTCAAATTCATTCGTGTTCTGGTCTATCTAGAGTGCACATGCGGTTGTGAGAGTAACAATAGGTCACAGTCAAAAAGGAAGTGCAACGTCAACGTTAGTTTAAAGGCAAAATATCCGTTCTGTTATGGGAAGAAATGAAAACTATGTAAATTGTGAAGTACGTTATAGGTTTATTTCTGTTGTGTCATCTGAATTAATTTTTTACTCAAGAACCTAAAGAACAATAAATGTTTATCATAACTGTATATCCTTTTTAAGGAAAAGTCTTCCATTTTCACTCATTTTGACCTCTATATTATTTTCAGCACCTGGTCGGTTTGCCCTTCCCTCCTGCACAGGACATCAACACACGACACGATTACATTTACACAAATCAAAAGAAAGGCTCACAAAAAAGAATAAATATCATGTGAAACAATCACAGAATTACACATCAGCTGAAGATGCTGATTCTGAAATTTCAATAAATTTGTGTGACTTATGTTCAGTTTAAGACAAAAGGCTTTACACTTAAAATATAATTATAACTATACATTTCCTATTACTGTCAGTCAAAGGAAACAACCAACCAGTTTTAAGCATTAATTCTACCTCGTAAAAACTTTTTGTGCAACAACTTTGCATTCTTCTTAAATCAGAGTAGAATTTCTTTTTATTCAACTTTATTATTTTGAATCAAACTGGTAAGAAGAAACAAAGACATATCTGCTTAAATTTACCAGTTTCCACTACATATTAGACTTTCAGATTAAGTTTTATTTGGCAGAAACCCACAGAGAAATACTGACAACACAATAAAAGCTTTCCGATGAAACTGTTTTCTTTCCAGTTTCCTTTCTAAATCACAAGAAGGTCCCAAGAAATATTATTACTATTGTCCTGCCCCCATTTTGCAAGCTTACGTAGCTGCAGTAGTAGTCACGTTATAAACTAATGCATCAGTTCTATGAACATCAGCTGCCGGCAAGAAAGAACAAGGATCTCATGACCATGATACAATCTGTCACAAAATCTATCTTCCATGTCCTAAGCTGGTGTTTTAGTTACCACTAGGTAGAATATATTTCTAGCAATCTGAACTGAAAAGCGGATACCAGAGTACAATAATATTAATTTTTATCTTAATTTATTTTCCACAAATTAACCTTGTTTAACCCAATGGAGACTTTTAACGAGACTGCCTTGTGAGCAGGTATGAAACCCAAACAGCTCCACAATGAGGTGGACTTATGCTGTGTTAGATATTATGCTTTTCCTTAGCGGTCAGCTTAGTTTGTGTGCAATATGCCTTTAAACAGGAATAAACAAATTCCTAATGATAAAGTGGAACAGGTACTAAATGATGTTCTATGCAGTGAATTATCATGGCATGAATATTCAAGTGATGAAGTGATAAACAATGATAAAGTAATAATGCGCAGTAGTTCAATTTTATTTATTAGCTTATTCATTCCTGTTTATATAATTTTTTTGCAGTTGTTGTGAACTATACTTTGTGTTTATGCTTCAATCTATTGATTGACAACACCAATAAAAGCATGTTTAGGAACTTCCTTCCCTCTTTCAGAACCTTGAAAGTAACAAAAGATAACTGACTGTAATGCAACAAAGAGGGTGGTAGATAGGCCATGTTATTCTGACATTCTTAAAGTTCAAAATACAAAAATACACACAGGGGTGACCAAACTACATGAAAAATAATAGATCGTAGAATGTTTGGCAAATATTATTGAAGTTAAAACGCGTGGGCCAAACCACCAGTGCTAGGCATGCTTAAATGGTTTTCCAGTGCATGGACTCAGCCTCTTTAAATGCATCTCCAGTGGGTTAACCTTTTGTAAAATTGTGGAACTGAAGAGTACTACATCATGAGGGGAGTTGGCTGATATAAGATATTTCTAGCGATAATTTTCTGTTGGAAGAGGATATCTGACTCATAAAAGAATTCTCACTTTAATATATTCCTCTCATTTTCATGAAAACTGGTTGGTCACATTCCTACAAATATTAGAGAAGTACACCGTACATGTTACAACCTTACGCAACATTACGTAGCAATGTAATTAATTACAATAAAATTGCATATTGAATTATTCTCCACATACAGTGTATATGTAACCTCCAAAGCCGACTAAAATACTGTCACTAACATACTTCATCCAACAATAATCTATCTCAAAACCTCACAAAGTTGAATAATATATTTAGTTTTCAATAACAATTTACAGATATTCTTAAATTTTCAAACCATTATTTTGCCATTTGCTTAGCATATTATTTAGGATACATCTCTGTCATTAAATACAGAATTTCAAATACTTTTTTGGAATAAAATGTTAAGCTAACCTATGATTTGTAGTATCGATTTAATATAATTATTATTGATTAATGTACAAATTATATTTCAATGAAAAGGTACCTACAGCTTTAGACAGAAAATATAATTCTATATAGCCGAAAATTTCATGAGATAGCATTGCAATTTGTTTATGGTAAAACTGAATATAGATAGCCCATGTGGTATATGGGGATGAAATCTAGTCCGAATTGTACAAGTTTTTTCATAAAAATAGATCTGAAACTATAAAGAATGTGAATATTATATACATAATAATGCAATGGGCGTGGGTCAGTCAGTAGGCTGCCTGCCTTCCACCCCAGCGGTCCGGGTTCGATTCCCGACTGGGTTGGGGATTTTCAGTAGTGTGTCTATAGGTTTAAGTGTTAGCTAGGGGACTGCCGCACCCCAGAAACAAATCCACTTAGAATATCCCCTTAAGGGTTCACCAGGGGTAGCTTGTGACCTGATGGAACTACTACTACTATACAAAATGTAGATGAACATGTTATCTGGAACAACAATGCAAGCAGAAACTAATAAAACTACATTCATGCCTAGTTCAATACAGTAATGGTTGATAATGTGACTGAAAGCAGTCCGACTTTGCAAATTCTGGATTATTGAAATTCAAAATTGGATTACTATTTTAAAACTTATTCATTAAATAGGCCCAATTCATTCCATTGAAATCTTAATAAGAAACAAGAATGTCAAAACAATTATTATCATCTATAATACACACAATTCTTGGATTTTATATAATATATTCTTTTTAGATTTAAAATATCAAAATAACCTATAAGAAACAACAAAATTAATAAATTGCTAAAGGTTATGCATGATTTTATATACTGTTTACATCCATTAACGATTTACATTGTGAACTGATTTAACTATGGTGATGAAGAAATTACAAACCTGTTATACTTAGATGGTTACCCTTTTATTGTAATATTATTGTACACCTTAACCTAAGAATTAAACTACAGTGCCAATAAAATTGACAATTATGGTATTTTAATAAGCAATATACCATTCCTTTCAAGTAATAAGGCAGAAACAGTTAGAGATAATCCTGTGAAAATATACACTTGATATAATTTTATATAGAAAAAACATAGCTTGTTAATGAAGGCTTTAAAGCAAGGCCCAATGGATGGAGAATCAATACATTAATACCACATCGTAAATCCACATGCCGAGTGCAAAAACTGATTTGGTATTGCTGTCTGAAAAAATCTGCACTCATACATAAACCCTTTCATTCATTGATATAATTAAGCAGTGGCATGTCACTGAACTGTTCTTTTTCATCTTTACTGGTTAAGAAAATATTTGAAAGAGTTGATAAAAATTAAGAAATTTCAACTGCATTAGGCCTAAGTATGAAATAAAAGAATCATTATTTAGGAAAAACAAGAAGACAACAGTATTTTACTAGCTAATAATTTGTTCTGTTGTCTTAAAGTATTACATAAGATACAGAATCAGATCTGCTATACTTATACTGTAGTATAAATAAATATTCTTTGGAATCAAGTGATTATCATGACAGCACCTATAGCGATAAGTAACTCCACCTCGGTGAACATTTTTGTGACTAAATTCCAATTGCCAATAAGAGTGTGGACGGAGGTCCAAATATTGGCTTTGCTGATGCAGGACTTGCACTTTAAAGACATGAAATCTCCACAAACTGAACAACCTGCTATGACAGAAAGTTTTTTTCTTTTAAGGAAACACACAATACTGAATAAAAAATTAAAATCATTAGGACTTCAAAAAGAATTAACGCTGAAGGACAAATAAATACATAGCAAAGCAAGCACATCTTGAATTTCCTATGGATAACAGTCTCTCCACCTGTAACCAGCTGATTAATGCAACATTCCATGGTAGAGATCAATTGAAGAAAATGTATCTTAAGATAAAAGTTACCTTACATCAGCATATCCTAATTTTTACGACTGTTTTACACATCCTTACATGTAAAAAAATTGGCTGAAATTTTTCCACTGTGATAAGGTACTCTGAAGTAAACCATAAAGATTAATCTTACACCAGAAAAGATGAAAAAAATTAACACACATACAAAGTAACCAAAAATTCTAAAAAGAATAAACCTGATAGCTATTTTAAAGTACTATACAGCTTTAGACAGATTAAAGAGATATCCGATAGTTCAACAATTTTTGTTTTTATTTTAACTATTACCTAAAGAAAGTTGAAGAAAAGTGATGCAAAGAAGTTAACTGGAATTTGCAGGTAAGGAAATTATTAATCCACATTTATAAGCAACTAGCTTAAAAGGCATGGCAACGTCCTAGTTTTGTATGTTCCGTGAAATTCAAAATTAAATTATGGAGATTTTTTATTTTCAAGCATTAAGTCCTTAGAGTTCTAGAGTTTGAAGCGAAGGAGAATGAATCCCTCAGAAAACACTAGATATGGCTTTTATCGCCCGTACAGGACTTAGAAATTTGCAACCCGTTGCTTTTATACACCATGCCTCGTAGGGGTCGAAATTCTGGTAACATTTTACTGTCTTTACAGGATTTTTATTTCCCACTTTCATGTTGCCATACAACTGTTTCGGGGCTTAAATCAAAAGAAACTCAATATCACTTTCACACATTCTTGCCCGAAAATCTGAGACACATTAATTTACTGTGCACATAAGACTAAAAATATTCCATCCTGTTTTGACTCTTTTTACATGCTTAGGGCTTACAATAAACAACCCTATTCCTCAACTGATACAATGCCTACAGCAATGAATAACGTTATCAGTGGATAGGATTGTTTGTGGACTTCTGACATAGCATATTTCATACCCAATGTTAGAACAAACTCTGTCTAAGACAACTGAAAACGCTCTGCCTCTGTAAAAAATACTTTATGATCGATATGTTTATTGTAACTTCCTGTACAAGATCAAAATTAATTTATATTTAGAAATGTGGACTGATATTCAAGATTATTGATCGAAATGTTATAGTAATTGAAATTACCATGATGAAGAAAATAGGAGCCTATTCTCTATAAATTCATTTTTTTAAATTCCTGAAAGAGGTATTGCATTACTGAATATATTGAGTTTAAGTTTATTTTGTTTCTAGTCTAGCATATCTGTAATTTCTATGTATCAATCGTTTAATAACGATAATTCTTTCAAGATAAGCTAAATATACTGACTGTATCTTGGGCTAGAGTACGTTCATTTGATGAATAATTAAATCATAAAGCATCCTTTAATAATTCCTGTATCCATCAAAGACAGAAATGAATTAATTTATCAAACTTTGAGAAAAAATTGGTTTCATTTTTAAAGGTGCTCTTAACAACAATTCCACTGATAATAAATAAAATATATTTACACTTCCATGCATGTCATTTATCTTGGACAAATGAGACGTGGAAAGGAATATCAAAATTTTATATAATCGCAATAGTGAATAACTTTAAAGGCTTACAGTAATTTGACAAAATTTTAAATGATATAATTGGAATTTATTTGTCTATGCATCACATTTATTCAACTAACAAAAGACAGAAGTGCTGTCCCACATGCAAGATATTCTTTCATCCAAACTTCAGTATTTGCAAGCGGCATTAGGTAGTCTACTGCTAGCTTACGAGAGAGGCCTGTCTTCTGGTATGGTTGGAGAAGTTGCTGGTGTAGACAGAGAACCATTAGATTTGCGATTAGCTTCTGCCTCCCTCAGTGCGTCATCAAAACTCTGAGTTGAATTTGAACGAGATGTCACAACTTTAGTCTGTAACAGAAATGTTATAATCAGAAACTTTCAAGGTTGTTGTACTCTTAACAGTAGTGGCTTTTATGAAATGTTACAGCTAGAAATTTCATAGACCTAAATAAAAAGCTGAACATAATAAAAAAAAGAAACGACTGTTGATAACTTTTGCTCTGTGTTATGATGGAAGATGTTTCTTGTAACGTGTATTGCTGTGTCAGTGAAGTGTAATGTAATAAATAAAATAAAAAAGCTGAAAATAATGACTAAGTTAATTACACAAAAATTATGCTATGGACATAAGTGATTAAGAGTTCACTGGTTTCCAATCAATATTACTGGTCACATGATTGACAGCTATGTCTTGATTTTCAGTAGCATGCTCAAAGCAACAACACTGTCAGAAAATCTGTGATCCTAGTATTGGTTGTGTGTACAGTGAACTCTCGATAATTCGGACCTCAATATGCCGGACTTCGGATAACTCTGACAGATTCTTGACGATCCAGACCCAGACTACAGTCATTCTACGGCCATTTCAGGACTGCAAGAGAAGTAATCGTTCAAACGCAACAGAAAAAGTGTACACAGAAGATCATTTACAGTGTCTCTCGGCCTAAATCTCCTAAGAAAAATATGCTCAAAGTGCCCACATCAATCATCATTGTGTCCTAATAATGTAACAGTGTGTATTTCAGACTCTGACTAGTAATTTTATTACACTATTGAAGTGTTATTTGTTTTTGTTCCAACTGTAAGTTGTCTATATTCTGCCTCATGCATTTTTCTTGTGGCTTAAACACGAAATTTCATTACTTAGATACCATTTCTTCATTTCCCCTCAATAAGCTGGACATTTCATAACTCGGACAAACCCCTGCCCACTTTAGTCCGGTTTATCAGAGTTCACTGTATATAATTGTTTTGATTCCTCAAACAGTCTGCAAGTGTAGGATTATGTCTGAAAAACATTGGCCTATATTCACCAGACAAAACAATACATTTAGCATAAATAAAATCTATGTTTAGAGTAGTTTAAGGATGAACTAAATATTTTAATACACCAATAATACGAGATGACAAATTTGCTGTAAATTAGTTTTATTGTATGTGTTCACTTACATGATAACTGAGACGAGTCTGCATTCACACTTCTCATTCTTTCCGCTTCAGTACTTCAATTACTATTCTACTCAATTTCTTCAAACGTTTTCTTCTTTTGCATGTTTTCTTGATATAACCATATTTTTGTTGCAAAACAAGCGTGAAAATTGTCAGAGTAATGAACAAATGCATATTTACAAGTTCAAAATAAAATTTAAAAATTTATTCTTATGCAAGAATACAAATTTTAGACTATAGAGATGCAAAAATGTTTTAAAACCAACCTGAATTAATTAGTGAAGTACCAAAAAAGATATTCTTAATACAGTCAGAGGGTAGAAGAAATAAAGGAAGGCCGAGAATGCGCTGGGATGAAACAAGATTTGGAGTCAGGAATTGGAAGATTTTTGCACTTGATCATGATATTTGGAGATCATTTCTTGAGGAGGCCAAGACTCACAGATGAGTTCTCGAGCCGATGATGATGAATTAGTACTATGAAAATAAGCATAACGTTTTTTTTTGCTACAGGGAACTCATTTGTATATCCACAAAATTAATTAGCGATTTTTCATGACTGCAGAAAATTTGATTTACCAATATAACTAGGTAAAATGATTAAACAAATAAGGAACTTTTTACTTAAGAAATTATAAGAAAACTGCAGTTTCTATAGATTTAAAAGTTAAGATTATGCAAATCAACTTAACCAGTTTTCAAAGTTAGATATAGTTTATCTGTATTTAGAAATTGAATGAAATTTATTTTTAAGAGACTAGAATGACCCCACCTTTTACTCAGTTATGGCCACCCCCTAGCCAATCAGGAAAGGCTCCAGCTAGTATAAGTAGGACAGTGACACCTACTGGCACATCAGATGGAGTAGAACCTTAAGTCAGAAGACTTTGACCATGCCATTGAAGATGTCCACCACAACAGTGGACGAAACATCAAGGTATTGTACTTCCAGCTGAAAAGTCTTATGCTTTAATAAGGGATCCAACCATAAAAGTCTATGCTTATTCAAAATATCAACTCCTGCAAACACTGCACAAATTTTGAAAGGAACACTGTGATATGAATAAAATATTTAGCAAAGAGGAGGAAGTTATGACTAATACATTTCTCAATGCTGTTTTTCCAAAATGCATAATACTGTACTGGGAACAAAATGCAGGCATTCACAGATGCTAGTTCACTAAGTTCTTTAACAAGTATAATTTTACTATGTGGGACCAACAGCTACACCGGTACTTCTGTCATGAGGAAGGAATACTATGAGCTTTAAGTCCAGAATGCCTTTAAAGAAATCCCTGACCCTAGGGCAAGCTTGTTAATCACTAAGGCACTCAAGACAATGCAGATTTTTAGTAAGCACCAATTTCTCAGTTTTTATTGAAAAAATTTAGCCAAGTCATCCATTTTCTTGTCTGTTATGAACCCATGAAGAAATAATTATTTTAATAGCATAGCAATCCATTAAATAATACACCCTCTGGGATTTCAGTGTTAATGAGCAAGGTAACAATAAGTTAAGTAGTCTTTCAAGAATACCTGTTATGCCACACTTTACTGGACAGTGCAGGACAGGTCTTTTTCACGAGACTGAAATTTATAACATACCTTCTTAATTTGGCTCTCTTCAGAAATTCACTACCACCACTACCATCGAATTGCAAAAGAATGACCCATGGATGGCATCATTAGAATAAAAATAATCAGTATTAAAAATATTAACACATTTGGAATGGACAAGGCAATAAATTTAATTAAATCAATAATTTTAATACACTTAAGGTAATTATGAGGGCCATCCAGAAAGTAAGTTCCGATCCTCGAAAAAGAAAAGAAAAACATCAGTAAGCAAAAAATATTTATACAATATTTACAGAGGTACAATGGCTACTCCTCTACATAGTCGCCACAGTTATTGAGGCATTTATCTTACCGCTACACCAACATTTGTATGCCCATGCTTAGGGGCCGTATTTTTTGGTAACAACGATAAACGCGAAATTTTATAAAACAACCTCCCCTAGCTATATTTAGCTTTTATATGCTTAAAATACCAATATGAACCACATTGAATCCACGAAATATCGCGAAATTGACTAGATTCCGCGAAATGTGTCTATAAGCGCGAAATATGCCCCTTCTGTCCGTAAAGTGAGATACGAGCACGAAAATGTGCCTTAAAATCACAATATTGTGTTTTGGTGTACCGGTACTGTATTTTTTATTTCTTAGCAGCATGTTTTTTTTCTGCTGTTTCTGTGGCTGTCTAAGATTTACCGATATATCGATATTTGTGATCGATTACAAAGATTGCAGAATTTATGCAAAGATTGCCTGTGACCTGGTTTGTACTGTTGAGTACACTCCTTTCCTACTATGCCTTTGCCAAGTTAGCGATGCCTATGATCGATTACAGCAGAAGAGTGTAGAATGTTTGTTACTTGTATTCAACAGATTTCGCCTTTTATCCACAGTGGTATGGTTGGCACTTCTGTTTGCAAATGACTATCTGATGGTGTTTAGTAGAAATTACGACAATACTTCTCGTCATTATATTTGAACATTAACTCCAATCATGCCTAAATCGAAAGTTACTTCAGTTCATACAAGGGCAGAAGAATATGGAAATGGAGGGGGGGGGTGTTAGTTCATGTAAATAAAGAAGCAAAGTTTATCATAGCGCAATGTTCCCAATGTGGTATAAGTAATTTATTTCACGAAATACCCACCGAAATCAGAAACTTTATTTCACCAATAAATCAGGGCCCTACCCATGCTATAGGACTCTGCCGCCAACGTATGGAGCCATGAAATCACTGCATTCAGCATTCCATGTCTCTTGTTTTAGATCACTCTCCTCAGATTTTTCAATGTTTGACAATACCGATCAGCATTTACAGTCTCCCCTTGCGGTAAAAACTCGCACAGGACGACACCACATCGTTCCCAAATTTTTCTGAAAGAGATTGTCTGCTTGAATTTGATCTTCACAGGTGAACCACTATGCTGCCAATGCATGGATTGTTGATTTGTTTCTAGTGTGTCATGCAACACTCATGTTTTATTACCAGTGACAACACTGTCGAGAAACTCATCACCTTTCTGTGCGTACCACTGGTGGGAAAGTCCTATGACACGGGCATACAATTGTTTATACACGGATAAGATAAATGCCTCGATAACAGTGCCAACTATGTAGAAAAGTAGCCAATGAATCTCTGTAAGTATTGCAATAAATATTTCTTACTTATTAACGCTTTGTTCTGTTTATTGGTGATCAGAACTTACTTTCTACATGACCCTCATAATTATGAATTACTTTACGAATATATTATTTGAATTATCTAGGGGAGTAAGAAATAAGTGTTAGTTATCACAAACCCAATGCCGAACCACACACACAAATAAGGACACAACTGAAATTTTTTGTATAATAATTTCAAACTGGAAAAAGTAAAATGAATAATTAAGTTATTAGTAAGAACTGCTACTTCTCAATTACATTTATTTCCTGTGAAAAGCAAGTAGATTATTATATTTTTAATAGAGATTCTACAGAGTGGACGAAAAGTCTGTATACCCCCTGCCAATATACATTTAAATAAAATTGTAGAAGAAGCCCTCGTCTATATACAAGGATTGTTTTTTTTTTTAGTTCTGGCAACTATTTTATTTCTCCATACACAGCATATGTAAATGGTTCTAAGTTTTATAGGCCTTTGATGTAATCACCACCATTTCGTACAACATGTTACCAGTCTTTAGATCCCGTTGGCACTGCCTAATGTGTTGCTGGTGCGAAGAGAGTGACAACTCCTGCTCTGTGCACCCTAGCATTGTCACGCAGAATGATGGGTGGATTATCCATGAAGTATAAAAATCAGAGTAAAGTCTTTTATATAGTAGAGCATGTCCAATTAAAATTAGTCAAACATTAAAAACACTTCTTGCTCCACTTACATTATTTATGCAGAATCTGTTGAACCGGCAGTCAACCATCAGCTGAGGATGAGGCAGCTCCTTCCCTGGAAACCGGTTCTGCATAAATAATGTAAGTGGAGCAAGAAGTGTTTTTAATGTTTGACTAATTTTAATTTTAATCCATGAAGTGTTACCGTTTTCTTTTTAGAGCTGCTCTCAGATTGTTTTGCAAAAACGAGCAGTAGTACTCCACAACAACGTTCTGGCTTGGGGGAACAGTATGTTTCAAGATCACGCCATCCCAATCATGTTTTTAAAGGCAACCGACTGCTCACTTTGCACCATCAACAGATTAGGCAGTGCCAACGGGATACAAAGACTTACACATTGCTGGGAACATGTACGCAATGGTGGTGATTACATCGAAGGCCTGTGAAAGTTAGAACCAAGTTTGTTTGTTTGTGTGGGATGCCCAACCAAAAGTTTGGTAGTTTTTAACATAGGGAAGGTTGACTCGCTTGAAGGTTGAAAACTTGTGCTGCTGTTAAACAATCAATAACCCATCTCATATGAAGTCAACCCACAAGTGTACTTCTGAACTGGATATTCCGTGTGTAACCATGAGGGACTACATGAGAAAGGATTTGAAAGCCAGTGAATGAGTTACTAGATGTAGATGTAACACTGCGTCAAGAAGTATGCCAGTTGCTTCTTCAACAGTTTCGCCAAGCAAAATCTACCTCACGTTATGATGTCTGCAAAAGGCACTACACTACACAATACCTTCGTGAGATTGATGCCACAAATGCTACGGAAAATGAATAAACGAACCTGGAGACACATCGGTCTATGCAAAGATCATGGAGGAATGCATATAGATTTTCTGGATCAATCATGGATATGTAAATTTAAAATTAAATTTAATGTATATTGGCACTTATGGGAAAAGATTTTTTTTTTAAATTTAAGAATCTAAATTTTCCAGGCTCTTACAGATTATAATCTAGTCTTGAGTCCTTTATAGTATATGTTAGGTAAATATAATATGAATCTGAAATCTGTGGTACATGATTCCTAATCTTCAATTTTTCTTTACTTAGTTTGACACTAAAGATAAGATTTTTCATGCATTTGTTAAAAAATATAATTATATACTGTTTTCTTTTTACAAGTAATGACATAGATTTCAATATTATTTACATACAAAATAAATATATAAAAATGTGCATGAGAATTTGATATTTCAAAGTATGAAATTCATGTTAAAAGACATCAATCACTATCATAAGGATACTGTTTGTACACTCCAGGCATACAGGCAAATTGAGAAAGATCCTTAATCACCTTAACATTCTCGTAAGCTGAGCCAACTCTTTCCTCAAGGGATCGGAATGACTCAGAGTTCTTGAGCTGTCCAAGCTTCATGGTGACACTGGATCCAAATCCTCCAAGTATAGATGTCGTCTTTTCTGCAGTGGTCTTGATAACAGACTCTGTTTTCTGGTAGCTGTAAAAATGAGAATTAGAAAAATGTAACAGTTGAGCAGAAGGTTGATTTATGCCTTTGTCACAAAGATCAAAGTAAATCAAATTAGTTAAAAAATACACATGAAGGTGGTAAGTTCAGTAGGGGGCTAATCTCTTGTCTCATTATGTAAATCACAGCTTATTTTTACCAATTCTACCAGATTCTGTTAAGAATCTTCTGGAAAAAAGGTTTCACAGATAGAAATATTTTCAAAATTTACAAAGCGAGTCAATGCAAACGAAGCGTGGATCAGGCATTTGAATACAGTGCACAGTAGATTTAAAAGTGTCTCTTAGAAACTTAAAAGAAAGAAGGTGGAATAGGTAAAGCTATACATTTTCTTAATGGAGAACTGAACCTTTTTTCTGCGGAAAAAACAAAAAATAAATCTTTTTGTTGAAATTCCACAAACCTCAGCCATAAATGCCACTGAAGAGTTCAATCTATAGTTTCCTTGTGCCAACCCATGCACTAGTGAAAAATAAACATTATACATCCAATCACCAAGCTTTAGAACTTAAAGAGTTAATGCTAGTTTCAAAGTATGAGGAGCAATTAAGAAACAATTAGTCTAAATTGTAGCATAATTGAATAAATAGACAAATCTTGAGTATATATTGTTTTATATTTTGTGTAGTACATTCAAGTAAAAGTAACCACCACAGAATTTGGGTAAGATGCAATATTAACACAGCACATATTAATTTAAACTGTGATTGCAAGTTGAAACAGCTAATGCTTAATTTGTGATGTTTTAATAAAATAAATATAAAATTGCTATTAGTATGAATGAGTATGTATAGCATATTTTTGCTGACAGAATCTTTTAAAAGCAGCAGCATTTTTAAAACAATTATATATTGAAAATTGATTTTCATATCATGAGAGCATAAAAACAGCACTATATTAAAAAGTCTAGACAAGAAATTGTATTTAATATTAAAAAATAGGTCTCAATGCAGGAATATTTGAAGGGCAGTCGATTTCAGCATAATCATTTCAAACTGGTTTTCAAGGCATCCTATTTCATAATAAATAATAATATTATGTGAAGGAACATCAGTGGAAGGAAGGGGCAATTAAAAAAAAAATCTGTAAGCCTGCACAGAAAACTGCAAAAACTGGAGAAGAAACAAAATGGTTATTATCTTCCTATATTAAAAATGCTTGACTTAGGTGTATTGAGAAATAAACTATATATTTACAAACACTATGAGCAACCATGGTGTGGTCTCATAGTTAGCTTTGCTGACTATGGATCTGGAGGCCCAGGTTTGATCCCAGGGACCTCTTTGGATTTTTCTGAGGCCTGGAATGGAGTGCACTCAGACTTGTGACTCAAGCCGAGGAGCTACTTGATTAAAAAGTAGCAGATACGATCAAGAAAACCATCATTATCAGTCATAGGAGTCTCCATGCTGACCACACAGCCCCCAATCCTGCCATCTGCCTACTGTAGATGATGCAGTGGTCGGATGGTGGTTCTAGTCCCTTAACGGATATAGAATCATGGAGCTACTTTGTTATGTGCAACCATGGGCTTTTGCTTAAAGCTAAATGTCACACAAAAACATAGGATTAGCAACACTGCTCAAATAAAATTGATGAGACTGATGCAGTGACAAAGCATGACTTTTAAATTCTTCCATTCCCACAGACCATAGAAAATTTACTATTTATGTGATCACAGCAATCTGATCTATTAACTCTCTAGGAATGGAAAAATGGATCACACAATTATTTAATTTCCTGCCAAAAATTGCAAAGATGTCATAATTCAAGCTAATTATTTCCTTACTAAAAATTTCAGAAAAATTCAATATATCAATTAACAATCAATGTTGTTATTTCATGGCCAAATAGATTGTGAACAGGATTTCTTGAAAAATATAACAGCACATACAAAAATTATTTAACATAATTTATGATATTGTAATAAATTATCCAACTAAAAATTTCCTTTTTAAAAATATTCAGAGATAGGTTCTTCCTAGCAAGAACATGTAACTTATCATAAAATTCATTATAAAAGCATGTTCCTTGGTGAAACTTAGTCTGTAGTTACTTTTATCAACTTAAAATAGAACCGTCTAACATAAATCTACATAAAGAAAATTCAAATTAAATTTTTGAACATTATATTAACACCTACAAATAAAACCTAAATAGAACAGTACTTACATAGGTGCGTCGGCAACAGCTTTGCCTATTGTTTCTACGTTGCCTGCAACTGCCTGATATCTGATGTGAAGAAAACACCCATCCAAAAAAGAAACAGAAAGCATGCAGCTAACTATATTATTGTACATAAAAACGGAAGCACAGTAAGCAAGACAAGAGCCACATCCTGAACATTAATACTCAAGTAGTATTTAAAGCAATTCCAATCCACAAAAATGCAAAATGCTCATGTGCAGCAAACCATGTCGCAACTTTGGTAGCAACAAGTGGCAAGTTAAAGAATGACAGATTTTCCATCAATTGATTGAATTCAATGAAATACAACAGAGAATAATTCAGGGCGCTTTGTGATATATCGAGGGACAATGTTGTGAAAATCTTGCAGCAATGGGACCTGGTACTACTTAGTTCAGATGCAGCAATTCAGTATCTGGATACAAAGATATAAGTCAATTTCTATTACAGAAGTTGAAATGGCCAACCTCAGCATGTTATGTATAAGGGAAAAGCTTTTTCTATATATCTATGGTCTGGAAAAGTGATTTTGCTGGTTGAAAACATATGAATTCTAAAAAAAAAAAAAAATTAAAAAGATGATGGCAAGAAAGAGTTGTTAACAACTGCTCAATTTAAAGCTGAAATATTTATTGTTTTTTCATTAATATTTTGTGAACTATTTTGCAACTTCTGTGTTGTGTTTGCTTGTTCTTATTCTTCTTTTGATAATAAGATTCTGAAGGGACAAAAAAAAATTATCATAATTTCAAATTATAAAAGCTTATTTCTTTGTATAGGGATGTTAAGGGACCATGCTAAAAGTTCAAATAATTCATGGTTTCAAATTTATAAAGTTTGAATTATCCAACTTTGATTGTAATTACTTAAACAGTGATTTGGTGCTCAGTAGTTGGTGAAACATTAAAACATTACAGTTTTTATTAATATGTTTTGAAAATTTTAATTTGAACACAAATTTCCAGGTCCAGCCACCAGGAGTGATGCAAAATTTGTCCCCCATTTTTCCACTGTCAAAGCAGTAAGTGTCTTGCATTATCCTCTATTGTATTTGCTTGTATATACGAGTAATGGCCTATTTCAGTTTTGGAAAGATATATAACTACTCTGATGTATCTGGGCAATCTGAAAGTAATATGAATGAATGACTTTGGACTTTTCTAAGGGCATGATCAGCAAATAGGTAACTTAATTCGTAAGTGCAACCTCCACCCTAAAGGTGACAACACAAAAACCAGCATGTTAGCATTGTGATCAAAGCAGTTCATTCAGCTGAAAGAAAGCAAGCAATGGATCAAAAAGATTTTAGGGCATTTACTAATTCAAACATTTAAATGTAAAATTCAGACAGAAATATCAGTATCTATTGCCATTAAAGCATAAGCCTAATTGAAGTGTTTCACAGAAAAATATATAGTGCTATTGACCAGGAAGACCAACTTTTGAACACGAAAATAAAGGAGATTGGGTAAAATCAGATTTCAGCGGAATTTTTGGGACATAAATCCTATATAAATTGGTTTGATGATTCATATCAAGAAATCAACATATTAATTTACTTCAGAGCACATAATAGCTATTTATGTATCAAGTACGCAAAATAATGCTTTAGCGGACGAATCTAGTATAGCGGCCAAGGCGAAAGCCGAGGATGAAATACTGGATGAGTTCGTTAAAGTTTTTGTGTAAGTGGTGCATACAATATTTGTAAACAATATTGCATACAAACTAGTATTTATGGAAAGCTTGTGAAAATATAAGCTGCTGCCAGCAATTTCACGGCAGAAGTAGACTATGAGAAGGGATATATTACAGCATTAAATGCTGTTGCATTCATGGTAAGGAATGTTTTTCACGTGAACCAAAATGTGAAAAGTTGTTGGCTTATATTTGTTGTCATGTGATGAAGTGGGCTACCAAATCCTGGTAAAGTTTCTGATTATCATAAAGAAACGTGTTGGCTTAAATTTGTTGTTTTATGACCAATTATATGCGTAAAGCCATGTTAAAGTTGGTGTGACTGGTCAATGCCATCTGGGTTTTGTTTATAGATTGCCATGGCAACTTCAAGGACAAGGCCGATAAAAGTGCACTTTGAATGCAGTTTGAATGCACTTTTAGCGGCCTTGGTTGCTAAAATGCAATTTTTTGGCGTATTACCAGTTCGATAAGCAGCTGTTTTAGAGTGCGTGTACTAAAAAAATTATTTTATTTAATTTGGAATAATATTTAACAGTTGTGTGAAAATACTGAATACAATTACAGTTAGAATGTCTACTTATTATTGGATTAAACTTACTTTTCTGACTTAAAAGTGTTAAGTTGCTAATTAATACTTACATTTAACAATAGATGCTGCGATAGGTTTGAGTTTCTTTGGTTATATACAATTAAGACTTCACATCAGAGTAAGAAAAGCAAAAATTACATTGAATGGTGTTCGAACCCTCACTTGGTTGCTTCGTGCCCTAGCAATGAGTTACTAGAAAACACAAACTGGTTTTAATATGAGCAACTTCAGTTGAACTCACTTACTCCAATTTAATATGCTTATTTAAGAAAAAAGGTGATTACTGCCATGATATATTATGCTAACTGCTGGAAGTGTAATCTGATTTTACCAAAGTGGCGACTATTTGTAAATTAAATTTGCCTGATTAAAAACTGAAAAACGAAAGAAGCTGCTACATAAGGATAAAAACATTTTCTTCCTAGGTCTGTTCAGAATGTGGCATTTATAACATAAATATAATTAGGTAAGAATGCTTGATTTCATGCCTGCCATATTATGAATATAATACACAGAAGAGAAATTAAATAGAGAATAAAATCATATTATAGAGTAAGCAAGACATTACTTAAAGGCCCTGTTAACTTAAAATCAAGTGACTCTCAGAATAAAGAGTTTGTTTAGTAAAATACAGCAGTGAAAACCCCATGTTTCTACGATGCTTCGTTCTCGCGAAATCGAAGAAAAACTGATGAGACCTTCCAGCGGAGTGACGTCAGAGAGCACTAGCTGTTCACAGCCCGCGCGCCGTTGCTGTAGTGTGATGTGTGGCATCTGTCTAAGTCTCTTGCTAAAAAGCTCAAAGAGATCGGAAAAAATTCACCATTATCTATATTAATAAAAGGAAGTGTCTGTCCTCCGTCTGTCTGTCCTCCGTCTGTCTGTCCGCGATGCCCAGCAAAATCTACTCAACGCAGAGATCTGAAATTTTATACATAGGCGGACTGAAGGGTCGGAAAATGCACCTCGAAGCCGGAATTTTAATTTTCGCTTTCGTTCGTGGGTTATGAGTGAAAAATGAGCAAAAAACGTGTATTTATTGCGTTTTCGAAGCATGAGTTTTCAGTAATACAAATCAATTACACTAGGCTTTGGCTATTTTTGTCATTCCTTCGACATAAAAGCATCGCGATCTCTTGAATGTAGTAGCTCACGCTGGTCAATTCATTTGTTTTTAATGTCAAGGCACGCAAACATAATATGAAATTTTCAACCTACACCGAAGAGGATTATTATTATTATTATTGATTATTATTATTATTATTATTATTATTATTATTATTATTATTATTATAGGGGTAATCAATATTAGCCTAAATATGGTCAAACGTTGTTCGATTTGGACGAAACTCACTATACAGGGGTTTTCTGGGCCAAGGAACTCGAATCTGAGATCGCTTTTACCAGGCGACGCTAATCGTGACATGTAGTCCACGTGATTTAGGTGTTAATAAATATAATGATTTACCTATTATGCTCTAACTTTATGCTCTTTTTTTATCGCGGGCGAAGCCGCGGGCACACGCTAGTTATTATTATTGGAAAGACAGCATTGTTAACCACCTATGGTGGTCATGTCAGACTTGTGGAGGGGACAAACCGTGTTGGTTTAAAAATTTCAATCGGTGTTATTTCATATTTCCAATGTACATAGCTGGACTGGAAATAACGTAATTAATCAGTGCGAACATGAAAAAATTATTGAAGATGAAGCAAGTGAATGGATCAGACCGGAGTCAAACGATTACATGTTACTGTCATCTGTTATAAAAACAGGAATTTCATTGAAGATTTGAAGCACTCAAAGAACTATTGTCATACAGGACATTTAGAGTCTTATCACAATGTAGCACTAAAATACAAGCCGAAAAAGATTCACTTTAGTTACGACGGAATGGTACTACAATCGATGTTGGCGGCTATGGATTACAACTATAATGTAAACAGAAACGTTACAAGTGAAAAACTGAAATACTCAAAACCAACAAAAAAAAAGTGGGTAATGGTTTCAGTTTATGAAAGTAAAAGTAACGAGTGGCGTAATGACATAGTGAACAGGGTATTACATTACGTGAATAATTCAAACATTGAATTTGTGGAAGATCCCTACCTGGCTAAAGATGTTCCACGATGTATCGCTCCAGTGGCCCATCCTGAATCGCTGGAAGCTTTGGAGAGATTCTCTTTCGAGATTCCAAGAACTTTAAAGATACCGCAGTAACAACTTTGTCCAGTAGTAACTTTCGATATATATTTACAGTACCGGTATTTAATTATTAGTTTAAATGTAATATACAACTTTGATCTTATTTACAGCAAAATTTAAATTAAATACTTTTTTTTCTAGGATTTAATTGTTCTTTCACTTGCATGAAAATAAATGACCAAAGTAAATATTTTACAGACATAAGCCTAGTACTGTAAAAAGAAGATTGAGTTGACTTTAAAAACTCTGTATAACATGTTTTAACCTCACCGAAGTTGTGGATTCAGGGTTAAAATTTCAATTAATCAAAATACGAAATATCTCTTCCGTCAGCAGGTTGAAATTGTCTGTACTCTTTGTTAGGCTCAGGGTATTCGTCCCTAATCTGTTTAACTATGCATGAAGGTATGATTTTTCTATTGCCTTTTCCGAAGGGCTTCCAAGAATTAATCCAGTAGACGAATTGTCTGTAAGCTACATAACGCATGTTCCTATTGTTCGCTACCCGTAACTGTTCCCTTTCAAAATTGGATTCAGCTCTCACCATCATAAGGGGCCTAGCAGTGTTCAATGTGTCCCTATTTAATACAACAGAACGAAGGGAATTATGAGAATGTAATGCAGTCAGCACTTCCCTTATCATAACACTTTCAGAACAGCAGAAACATTCATTATGAATCGCTGAAAAACACATTCACCACAGTTGCATTGATCAGTACTATTTACACGGTCAGCATTCCCAGTATTTTCTTCATCTGACCTTATAATTTCGGCTCGAATTTATTGTGGCCTGATTCCAGACATGACACGAGAAACTTTAAATTTATAATAATTTCAACACACGAGATGACACCAGCCATAGGCGTAACCAGGCCGACCATACTGTATGGGGGGTTATAACATCCGCCGGAAAATTTAAAAAATTAAGATGCACAATAACAAGTTTTAAGCTCCCGGGGGTCCTCCCCCGGAAAATTTTAAAAATTAAGACGCACAATAACGAGTTTTAAGCTTCCCACGCTTTATACTTTTATTTAGTAATTTATGGGCAGACTTAAAAATTATACAATTTTCCTTTTTTAAATCAATGGGGGGGGGGGTTCAAACCCCCAACCCCCCCCCCTCGTTACGCCTATGACACCAGCAATGAATTAGCAAACACAGACTGATGTGTCGGCTACATATGGCTGGCATTCCAATGCTTCCTCACAGTGCTGGCTTGGCGCGGTGACGTCTTACTGCACTATAGGCGGAACTTCTGTACTTGGATTGCAGGCGAACGGTTAAACATAGAAAGCTCGGGTTTTCGCACAAACTAATCTCTAAATATCCTCTTTTTAAACCAGCTTTCACCTAAAAATGCATTTTTTAAGTTAACAGGGCCTTTAAGAAAATATAACTCATAAGTTTAAATTTCCAAGGCATTGGATAATTCCTTGACAACACTGCAAAGCATTTATGTTAACTGGTATACAGTAATATCTCAACATACACTACTCCAACTTATGGGAACTCAGAATTATGTAGTTCATTTTCTCATTTGGCAACAATAACTCCATTGTTATCTTCAGTGTTTTTATGGCTTTTTACAGTGTTTTTATAGCATCTTTAAGCAATGAATGTGTTCCATTATTAACTGTCTGTGCAGGATTATGATTCTATGATCAACAAAAATGAAGACTGTTTGTGATATACTTTTTCTAAACCCTTAAAAACTATGTTGTCTAAACAAAGCACTTTGGTTGGTTGAAATATGTTTAAAGAACTAAAATTTTATTAAATAATTTTCTTTTAAACTAATAGTTTTTGTTAGTGGGCCTACTTGTTCCCAATTAAATAAAATTTGTATATTTTATATGCAAAGATGTATCCAGACTTAAGCAAAAAAACCATAGCAATTTTTGTCGGATCCACTTTGAGATATTACTGTATAACTAAGTACAACCTATTACATATAGAAATTATGGAAACAAGTCATCATGCAATAAACATTCAATTCAAATTATAGAAATAAATAAATTCATAACTATATGCTAATGCTAATACAGAAGGCCCAGAAGGAAATATCCTTCTTTATTACCTATGAATATTGGAGTTAATAAAATCAGTTTTGCTGCTCAATACTTATACTATCTTGCTTTGATGAACTGTACAGTACATCAGAAATAAGGCGACCAGACATCCTTTTTTTTTTTTTTTTTTTTTTGCTGACATGCCCTCATTTTTACGTCACGATCTTCTGCCCACATACAAATTTTTAATCTACCAAAATGTCCTTTTTTTGTAATAGTTAATGGCTTCATCGCCCAACCTAGGCTCTTTTCAGCATATAGCATTATGCATTCATTAATCATTGTTAGCAGTAAAACATCGATAGTAATATTACAGTTGATTGTTCCTATATGAACAAATAACTGAAGAACTTTGCACATTGTGCATGTTTCTTCTTTCAATAACTACTGAAGTTGGCAGTTCTTACTAAATCTAAATTTTTTCTCTGAACTAAAATTTATTGGCAACTTATCGCATCTGACCTCAATTAATTTCCAACATTGCAATTTTATGGTGGTGTTATTTTTTGGAAAGGAAATGTTGGATTTCTATAACTACATCTTCATCTAAACCTAATACCTGAACACCTGGAAGGGATATCATCCTTAGGGAAATATATGTGAACTTTGCACTTTGGTTTTTAAAATCTGCACTTTAGAAATTGCTAATGTTTAATTTTATGTGTATTCACATTATCATATACTTTGATGTTTCCAAACTCCATTCTGTCCCAATTTTTTCTCCAATGTTCTCACTTCCAACAACCAGTTATAATAAACAGTAATATGGCTTTTTTCAGTTTTAATCAAACTAAATTTTTCATAGTCGAACAGAAAGTTTAAATCTGTTTAAGCAGATCAGTAAGAAGAGCAACATACCGCTCTCCCTTTTTTATTACTTTATATATATATATATATATATATATATATATATATATAGATAGATCTGGTCACCCTCATTAGAAATGTCTTTTTCATATGCAGCAAATCCTTGATTAAATGAACTGAATAAAAATTAATAACAAAAACAATAGTTAGAATAAAATACGTATTGTACTTGGTACTTACACATTAGATTCTTTGACATTTCGAATGCCTTGAGTCATATCTTCCTGGAATTCCTTCCATACACTAATACCCAGCTTCCTTTTCAGTTCTTGAGACATTCTAACTTTGGAGGCAAGAACATGGCGTAAGGTATTGATCTCTTCCTCAACCTGAAATCACAGAACTTTTGTGTTAAACAAATAAATTAAAGATTTTTTATTTCATTACCTGCAGGTGGAAATGAAACACTGTATTTTAATAGCAGTTTTGTCAGTTGGCAACCTATAAGTTAAGTTGCAGTTTTCTAATTTCAACTGAGAATTTATTTCATTATGTCCGAAAGTACATATTTTCATTTCATAAGAATTTTTTCGAGAACTATCAAAGAAACAAAAAGGATCCACACTTATATTGTATGTATATTCATAGACCTGGGAGAAGTAGTGGTCTATCACCAAGTCTATCAAAAGGAGATAATGTACACCGTATTTTTGTAACCATAAGATGCACTTCTTATCTTGAGAACAGAGCACTGAAAATTGGGTGCATATAATGATCTGAAGTAAAAATAAAATTATGGTAATTACTGCTCCTAATACCATAATCATAAATAATGTGTTGTATAACGATGTTACTTGCAAGTTGTGGCACTCACTGTAAGTCAGTACATTTGTCACAACCATAAAATGAGGGAAGTGCAAAGCCAAGTAAACAACGCGAAAAGAAAGGAATGTTGGTTCTTTCATACAAAGAGAGTTGTCTCTTTGGGGTGGTCTAAATGAAGGCAATGACCTCTAAACAGTCTTTTTCATTTACATTTATTGTATGACGTGTTGAGTGTGATACTGTGTAAAAATATTTTCAGTCTTTCATGAGAAATCAGTTGTCAGTTGTTTGGTAAGGGAATCTCTTAAAATTTACGCAATGCTACCTGTACATATGCACTGATTCCATTGTAAAATGTTATGATTTGTGCATGCAATGAAGTATACTATTCCCTCAAAATTTTTGTTTAGAATCACATTAATTTTCCCCCCTTAAATTTACATTCTAAAATCAAGGTGAGTCTTATGGACCAGAGCGTCTTATAGTTCGAAATATAAGGTACATACAAAAGACTACATGCATAGATGTCAATGTTTTTTTTCTCATTTTCAACATATTGTACTTTCAAGCCCTCGTATCTTCAAGTCTGGGAGATCAAAGCTTTAGTTTGAACCAATATTTCAACATTGATAATTTTTTTTATTATTATTTTAATTTTTTTATCATGCCACCAGCAACACTGGCTGTGATGTACTGTGAAAAGAGAATCAATGAAAGAGCCTCAGCAGACCTACTTCAGATCACATCAACAGTAAGACACAATTAAGTGATGGATTAGTATTCACTCAAAGCTGTAATAATTCTAGAGTGATAGGGGAAACGCGAATAAGTCAGAAAACCAAAGTTTCAAGGGAGACAAAAAGCAATTTATTTCCACAGCATTGTTAAAATATTTAGTTCAGCCCGCCCAGATAGTTTTATATACTATCTTACAGTATGTACAAATATCTGGGTGGGCTGATCTAAATATTGTAACAATGCTGTGGAAATAGATTGTTTTTTGTCTCCCTTGAAACTTTGGTTTTCTGACTTATTCGCTTTTTCCCCATCACTCTAGAATTATCACTCACCTTAACAAGCTCCTGCTGCCATTCTTCTCTCTGCTTTTCCTGTTCTTGTGGGGTCAATCCCTGCAACTCATTGATGCCTGAGTCTGGGGACATGTCTAATGGTGCCTCCTCGGCTGTAACAAGGCAAACAAAATATTCTTCAGAAAAATATAGTTGTACTATTACAGTAGGAAGAACAATACACGAGGTTAAGAATTATTACAACTATTAACAAGAAAACAAAATATATGATGAGCCAAAACACACAACTAAACTTCATAAACATTTGGGAAACAGAAAAGAAATAAATAAACCAATAGCTCAATGGCTACTGTAAAATGTAAATATGACAATGTTATGTTAATTAAATGAAATGGTTGATATTTAAACACTTTTACTTGCATTTTTGCAGAATGCATGTTTCATGAGCTTAAATATTTAAATGTCAACCATCTCATGTAATTAAGATTAAATCTATAAAAGTTCCATTATTATACGGTGTTTAATGACAATATTGTTTATACAGGGAGGAAAGGGGGGGGGACCTTTTTATTGACAGCTGCCTACAAGCGTAGCAGACCAAAATGATCCAGCATTAAAACTAGATTTTAAAACAAATGTACATTAGAAGCATTTCAAAAGGTACCTGAACACTGTTTTTATAATAACACAATCATTTTAGTTGTACTCCAATGTACTTCAAGAATAAAGATGGTTTTGCAGCTTTTTCAACTTATTCCTTCAGTAGAAACAAAAAATTCAAATATTTCTCCCAAGCGAGCATTTTCCTCAAAGAAAAAAACAATTGTCCGTAAACTTTAATTGCACTTTACTTAATAAGTATTATCATACTATTGTGTTTTCCAATAAAGTTGTCAGTTTTTGTGAAAATTAAATTAAAAGATTATCACGCGATGTTGAAGTGAGTGTGTAGTCTGTTTGTTTTTATACCCATGGCAGCAAGTCTGTTTAAATCAGGTAGATTGTCAAAGGAAATAATTTACCTTCTGCATCTAACTGGATCTGAAATTGAAAAGCAAACTGCATATGACATAGCATAGAATTAATTGCCAACCACTACTGCAATACTATGACAAGTGGGAGGATTCCAAGAAATAAAGTTCACAAAGAGAATATTTTATATTGTATAATCAGGCAAGAGATGGACTTATTCCCAGGCTTGGGAGAAAATATAATGCAACATAGTCAACATTAAATTTAGGCAATAATTTAATCAATGCATCGGTTTCACCTATCACTGCCAGAAATACAGAATATAGTCAAATGTAGTGGCATAACTGAAGGCACTGCAGACACCGTGATATGGGGGGGGGGGGGCCCAAAATTAAAACTGGAAGAAAAGGAATGTTAATAGATTGTCATAAGTAGGGGGCGGATATCTATGACCTAAAAAATAGGATATATGCATGCATTTATGACTTAAAAAAAACATTAAAATATGACCAATAAAATTTAAAATATGACTTTACCTCTCACACGTTGTATATATTTTTTTAAGTTTCATTACAATTCATTTTATTAAAATATAGTGTTAAAAACTAAACTCCGTGGCACTACATCCCTCGAGGGACTTGGCCAACCACCGACCGCTGCGTCATCTCCCGTAGGCAGATGGCAGGATTGGGGGGCATGTGGTCAGCATGCCGACACTCACGGCCGTTAATGGTGGTTTTCTTGACCGGAGCCGCTACTTCTCTATCAAGTAGCTCCTCAATTTTGAATCACGAGGCTGAGTGCACCCCTACCAGACCTCCCTACCTCAGAAAAATCCGAGGAGGTACCGGGAATCGAACCCGGACCACGCCGGCGGACAAAATAGTGTTAATTATTTAAAATATCTGTAAATTCTCAAAAAGTATCATTATAACGAAAAATTTACAAAATATGATATGAAACTTTGAAATTTCTTTAATATGCACACAAATATGCCAAAAATATGACCTAAAAAAGCATATTCATACTAAATATGCTTCAACAGTTGAAAATTTCCTAAATATGCAGTTATATGCACAATAAAAGCTATTCCATTTTCACCAGGATGCTTGGAATCTGGTTTTAAATTAGTCTGATACCTGAAATAATGCAAAGGGGAAAAATATGACATGTCATGGAAATCCGCCCATTAGTGATATTATAATGGAGGGAAACATGCAAAGCAGTAAAAGAAAAAGAGTTCACATATTGAAAGATGGTTTCTCCTCCTGTGGATATCACAGGCAAAGCCAGACGAAAGTCAAGCAATAATTTTCACAGAGTGTACCAAAAACAAGACAGAAAGCTTGTACTGTTTGGAAAGGAGTTTTTTATATAATGTTCGATACCAAAATACTGCTATGAACACACCATTTTAAGTCAGTTAAAGACAGCCACAGCTAGATTAACATTTAGATTAGATGTGTCCGCAACATCGAATGATCCTTAAGGATTCTAGAGAACTTAACATATTACAGTGTACAGGTAGGGACCGACTCTTGTAGCTGATAATATAATTTGTGTTAGTATTTTATAATAATACTAAAAATTAATATATTCAGATATAAAACGATACGATTGGAAACCATTTTCTGTGTTTCGAAATGGGCTAAGTTAATGGTTGACACCAGAAAAAATTTCAATACATTCCCTGCTATCCTGTGAATGCGGCTAGGCATGCGCAGTGGCTCATATCATCAACTTATATAATTTAGTCGGACCGCTTTTTCCCCCCTACCTGTACAATGATCCTTAAGGATTTTATATTACAGTGTACCTGTGCCAGATGTTGGTGGTAAGCAGTCTAGGTAATAATCCTACCTTATTTACTTTATTTCCTAATTCCCTACACTACAACTACTACTTAAAAATAATACAGCCTACCAGTAATAATAATAATAATACAGGCATGTTTTAATATCTATGAGGTCCTGTCAACCTATTAAACTTGATACTTCCCGCATTAGAAGACATAATACTGAACCCATATGCTTGAGCAAGAATTGTTGTGTTATGGGGCTCAAATTAAATTTTGCAAGGGGGTCCGTCCTTGATCTGTAATGCCACTGACCACATGAAAATCCATTAAGAAATTAATCAAATAATTTTGATTACACAACTATCTACATTCATCCTAATGCAGTCTCGTACAACATAATATAAGAACTCCATCTTTCAATGCAGATGGCACTAGTATGTAGAGACCTATTTTTCTACGCTCTTTTCTAAGGAAGGAAAATATGCGTTAGTTTGCCAATAACCGCAAGAATACTTAATAAGTCTAAAAGCCTGTCTTAAAAAAAAAAGCATGAAGCGCAATATTCAAGGCTGTTTTAAACAATTTTACTTTTGACTTTATAAGTAAGCAGAAATACAGCCGTCTCCTTCTACAGAAATTTTCAACTAATATTCCAAACTACTATAACATATTTATAATATCTTACAACTTTTTGGAACAAAACCAATTTCATGCACAACTGAACGGCACTGAGTAATTAATCTTCCAATCAATTTGGGTTTATGGGGCACAACTGATCCTCCTGAAATTCAGAGAAAATAAACTTTCACAGGTCGCTGTAGGTTACAATTGCCAAGAGTCGAAAATATACCATTGTACTGAATAAATAATAAGAAAATATTCAGCTAACACCAGCAGTGGTAAAGTTAAAAAAAGAGTGAATAGATTTCATGACTTCTTCATGTATTTTCTGTTTACCTGTATCATGCTTACAAGATTATAATTAGTGAATTAGAAAGTCGACCGACCATCCTTAGATAATATTCTTAACATAGTCAGTTTCTGGAAACACTTGCCCTTTTCTGCTTATGGTATAAAGAAACCACCCATTGTTTGAAGCTGACAGCAATAAAGATGTCAGCCCTTGTTTGAAGCCAACGGCTATACTGAATGACTTTTGGCCACAAGAAATATTTAACTTTTGTAACAGCAAGAAAAAAAATAGCGACAATATTAGGAGTCTGCGATAATTGTATATGATCATTAATCAGTCAAGATTTTTCAGGTAAGGGAACAATGCTTTTATATTCTGTTTGTATAAAAACGATGATGTGGGGGCCAGGCAGTCTTAATGCAGTAATGGAATTAATTCAAGAAATTACCCATACTGTTCTTAGCTCCTGTGAATTTTCCCGCCGATTTTTCTTTAGCTTATCGTTTCTGAACATAGGTTTATACAAACCAAAATGTTGTACTACTATTGTATTGAAACACTAGTTTTGGTCCGAAATTATTTAATTTTTAATTAAAAGTAAACCAACTTTAGTAACTTAATATCACTCACGAAGAAAGTTAAAGTTTGTATTCTAACGTTTAGTTTTATTTTTTCCATTATTTAAACATAGCTAATGAGAGATTCAAAGATCTTGGACAGAATTGGTACCAAGCTTACTGGTCTATGATTAGCCGGAGAGTTCTTATCCCCCTTTTTGTAGACTGGAACAACTTTACTTATTTTCAAGCGGTCAGGGTAAATTGCATACTGGAAACATAGATTAATTAAAGTAGTTAGAGGGGCTAAAATAGACAGGATAATACTCTTAATGAAGTAGTTGCACATGCCATATACATCATTGCTCCGAGAATTTGACAATTTGCTTGTTACGTTGTACACCTCCTCTCTGGTGATTAGTTTCCATTTTAAACTTGTACCACATTGTGGAGCATTTTCACATAGTTTCATGGCCTTTGTTATATCCATTTGACAGCTATTAACAATATCATTAACTGACTGAATACAGTACTGTTGAAAAGCCTGTGGTTCAATTTCAACCTTGTTAGAAGTATTCATGTTTATTTCCGTTTTAACTATGTTCCAGGCTGCTTTTAATGTAACGAGAGGTCCGGATTTTATCGATAAATTCACCAACAACGAAGTTGCGTTCGTTACTCATGATTTTATTTCGATAGTATCGGACTTCGAGAATAACTAAAACCACGAAAATGAATTAAATACTCAGCTATTTTGTGTCATTTTAAGACGAGAAACTATATGGCGGAACAATCGATATATTACAATTTATCGATCGTTAACATAGCTGTTCCTGGAATGACTTTTAATTGTTTTTTTGCACGGCTTAACTAATTAGTGGTACTTACGAACATTGTTGCAGTGGATCGTAAGTTGACATTCCCGCACGCAATCTTGTTGCTATGGAAACAAAACAAATTTCCATGCGGTAAGAATTTACTTACGACACACATCATAATACAAGCCTTTATGGACAAGGCCCCCCAGGACAAATATTCGGTTCCCATAACAACAAACACATGCGAATCACTTTCTGAAATGAACATCTATCTTCAATAGTGTATATACATAATATTTTCAGGTAATATCTCAATTAATGTAATTAAATTGACATAAATAATCATCGTGCAAAAAATAGCATGCAATACTCGTGCCGTAAGCGCATAACGGAGCTCGGAAAATTGAAAAAACTATTTCCTCGATCCGTATGCACTGCTTACGGCACTTGTATCGCAATATACTATTATTTTATAGATTAACCTTCGTGCAACTAATAATATCGTGTTGATAATGCAATGTTGTAATGCATACGAGATTTAAAGTGCTCCTTCACCGCATACTACAACCATTTTCATATTTCCTTTTCCTCACTTATAGCTTAAATGGCTGTGTTCAATTCACTGCCTTCTAAACTGTATTAATCGAATTCTCGAGACGGCGGTGGTTCAATTAATTATTGCTTTTGGTCAAAGAAGCTACAGTTACGAAGATATTTCAGTGTACAGTCCTTGTGAATTTACATAAAAAAACAAGTGCAGGTAGGTGATGAAACAAAAACGATAAAATTATGACGCTTGTTTGAAATTCTACTTATTCTTATACTGGATTGGTCACTGATTCATGAGCTAAATACTCTTAGTCACAATAAATTCAAGAGAAAAAGTTATACTTACTGTATGATAACTTTTTTAAATTCTATATTCAAAATTTACAATAAATTCAAGAGAAAAAGTTACACTTACTGTATGATAACTTTTTTTAATTCTTTATTCAAAATTTACAATAAATTCAAGAGAAAAAGTTACACTTACTGTATGATAACTTTTTTTTATTCTATATTCAAAATTTACAATAAATTCAAGAGAAAAAGTTACACTTACTGTATGATAACTTTTTTTTATTCTATATTCAAAATTTACAATAAATTCAAGAGAAAAAGTTACACTTACTGTATGATAACTTTTTTTATTCTATATTCAAAATTTACAATAAATTCAAGAGAAAAAGTTACACTTCCTGTATGATAACTTTTTTTTTTATCCTATATTCAAAATTTACTGTATATGATTACGTTGCAGCATTACTTAAACGCCCCGAGCAGGAGCTTGTATTCATGAGTTTGTATTTCTGTATGTGCAGTTAATGAAATTTAATTTAATTCTCTCTCAATGCACAGAAACCTCACATTTCAGGTGGAAAGCAAATTACTTTCATTTCCGAGAAAGGTGAAACAATATCACACCAGTGGCGTGCCGTCCATGGAAGCAATGGAAGCAATGCTTCCTCTAGTTAATGCAAAAATAAGAATTTATTTTATAAAGTAAATTTAAATTATCAGGAATATAATATTTTATGATTTTAACTTTCATTCGCGGGAAGCAAATTTTACTCGCTACAATTTCGTCACAGCGTGGAAGTCTGAAATGTGGGCCGTAGCCCAGCTTGCTCCACTCCTCCTGAGGTTATGATGAGGGGATGAAGTGCTTCGTGTATTTTCGTAAAATCGCCGAACGAGGGACAGGGCGGTTTGAATTTGCAGTCTCCCGCCGAGCCACGGGTCAAAATATGAACGCATTTAAAAGGCTGTTTTTATAAAAATAATGTTGAAACCATAGTGTTTTATGTATTCTTATGTGCCCTATGTTGTGTTGTAAAACCATAAGGTTACTTTAGCAAGTGTCAAGATACTTGTTTGCCCTCAAAATCGTCTTTTTTATGTGTGTTATATACCTCTGTACAAGCAAGGTTTTATTGGGAAGCATAATTGGAAGAATAGGGGAAGTGGTTCCCTGGCTCGACGTCACCGAACGAACTGTCAAGAGCATCATGCTATCTCCTTCCCTTCCCCTTGTGACTGGGTGGGAGACTGGCAAATATTTCTCTTTTACCACCCTCGCTTCGGCCTTGACCATGCACCCCATACATGATTTAGTTCAGTTCAGTTCAGTATTTCAGTAAGGCTTCGCGGTCCTTCGCTCTGAGTAAAGCAGAATGTCCAAGTTGGTATTTTTGGCCATAGAAAAAAAAGATTATAGAAGATTTTGCTGCCAAAGATAGCCGAGTTGATTTGCTCTTCAAATAAATCGGGTGAGTTGTCATTTTTGAAGTAAAACTTCTTTAGTGGCGGTAGAGGGTGAATCGGGAAAATCAGTCACACTAAAACCGTCACGAAATCAATTCCTAACCAATCTAAAGGTATATTATCTATTTTATGGAACCCGGAAATTCATTACCGCGCAAATCTAAAATTAAAAATCCAAAATTAAAAAATACAAATTTTCATAATTTAAAGAAACAATTAAAAATTAAAACATAAATCCAAAATTTAATAAATAATAAATTCAAAATTTCAAAATTAAAAAATTTAAAAAATCAAAAATACCAAAATTGAAAAAATCTAAAAATAAAACATTTAAAAAACTACAATACAAAATTTAAAAGTCCAAAAAATAAAAAATTTAAAACATCCAAAATTTAAAGATCCAAAAATTAAAAATTAAAAAAATTAAAAATCCAAAATTAAAAAATACAAATTTCCAAAATTTAAAAAAACAAAATTAAAAATTATAACATCCAAAAATCTAAAACTTAATAAATAATAAAATAAAAAATTTAAAAATCCTAATAACAACAATTTAAAAAATAAAAAATAAACAATTCAAAGATCGAAAATTTAAAAAATCAAAAATTCAAAGATCCAAAATTAAAAAGTCCAAAATCCAAAATTAAAAACGTCCAAAAACCCAATATTAAAAAGTCCAATAATGCAAAATTGAAAAAATCCAATAATAAAAAATTGAAAAAAAATAAACAAATTAAATAAAGTTTTACTTCTGTCGCGTGGCGTTCCACGCACTCTTTTTTTTTTTTTTTTTTTTTTTTTTTATTATAGGCTTATAAAAATTTAGACTATATTGCTTCCCTCACCTAAATTTTCACCGCACGCCACTGTATCACACCAAAGCAAGTTGTTTAACAAGAGCTTCTGTAATAACAAAACACAGGAGAAGTTCAATATTGTACAGTCTTCTGCAATTTGAGTACAACACAACTGAACTCCAATGTTCACCCATTGCAAGGTTTCACTTTACAAGTAGCGGAAAATTTGCTGACTGAAATTTTCCTTCTTTACTCTCTTTAAAGGTTATGTTGTTTAACGTAGACTGCAGTTGGCGAAAATACTTGGTAAAGAATGTAGTAGAAATGCGGCATATCATATTCTGCATATTTACTTGAAGTGAGCACAAAAATAAGATATGTTTTATGTTTGTTTAGCAAGTTAGGAAAAAAGAGGCAAATATTTAACAGTTTTCTGACTGAAGGGACTTGTATTTGCCCCGGGCTGTCGCCGAGACCAAAAGATAAACCATAATGGTTTACAAAACCACAAACAGCAAGCATTTAAATTCTGTTTATTATTTTCATAACAAAGCCATGGATTTTGTGTGAATAAATTGTTTTTGTACATTAAAGTCCCAAGGCGCCAGTATTTTCATTCGTTGAGTGGATAAGTTTGATTCTGTTTTTTATTTGGTTCTCCTGACATGCGGACTCCTAGAAGTTTTCACCATGACACGAAAACTAACTGAAATGTCTGCACAGTAGCATACTTATGAATTTAACTAGAAAATATTATCACTAGTAGTTCTGTGAACAGTGGACTTCGCTATGAAAAATAATATAATGTATTATCATAAGTTAAAACTGAATTAACTTCCACACTAACATAATAACATAATATAATGTATTATCATAAGTTAAAACTGAATTAACTTCCACACTAACATAATAACATAATTTAATGTATTATCATAAGTTAAAACTGAATTAACTTCCACACTAACATCGTTTGAATGATTTCAAGGATTATTCAGGTCGAACAGGGAAGAAAATTGAACAACGCTTTTGGTCGTGACTCTGTAACAAACAGAATGCCAGTAAACTAATAGCTATGTCAAAAAAGTCCTGGAATAAAATTGTACAAAATTTTACATTTAAGAGTGAAAGTATCTTCAAATTTTTATAGCATGTACCGTTTGGGTGGAATCGTTCAAAGAAGCTGAACATTACATGAAACGGAATCATAAAAAAACTGCCACCATTTTGAAACTGCATAAAAATACAATACTGTTCCCCATAGCAAAGAAAGTCTCCGGGAATGAGGCGTAGGGGGCAAATTCCTGTTTTTACAGGGGTCCTTAAAGCCTAATCTGTTTATGGTACACGGGACAGCTCAGCTCGCCGGTTTCAGTTTACAGTCCATTCAAAAACACCTGGTCAACGTCTGGTGTCACACTGAAAGTTCCGCACGCAGCGGAACGCATGTTTTTTTAATGATTATTCTGTAGCATGCTTTTTCTGTCGCACACGTCCTCTGTCCTTCTCGTACGGGTACAAGTCCACACAATCCTGCCACGGCCTTACTCTCTGTTGGCGGACAGTACTTACACATTCGTCGTTTTTAATTAGCCTACTTCAAGGAACAGTTACGCCAAATTGGAAGAAAATCGAACAATGCGTTTGGTCGTTAATTGCCTAACGTAGAAATTTACCGACAAACCTACGAAACACCAAACGGTCGAGTGAAAACAGAACCTCCCTTCGATCTGCCAATAAAATCCGAAGGTAGTATCTTTTATGATATAAGAAAGAATTAAATTTAAAAGCTGTGGCGTAGTTTAGCTACACTCACTGGATGGTATGTAGAGCAGATAAATCGAAACAGTACACCAAGAACAAGTGGTATTGAAATCCGAGCACCGTGAAATCAGCGGCGTTCCGGATGGTGGAATAATTAACGCAGACATATTTCATTACTCATCAGTGGGGACCTGCATTTTTTTTTTATAAAAAAAGAATTTCACGTTACTTGTATTCAACCTTTGAGTATAGGTTAGACCTCTTCACAAGGTATAAGGAAGAGGGAATAAGGTGACTGTATGCAAATCCGTATTTTTTCGCGAAGTACGAGTTAATAGTAACAGAGGGACAGTATTTCTATTAACTCTTATGACCGAAATTAGCACAAAAATATAAAATTTTCACAGATAATACCGCTATTTTGCGAGAAGCGTGTTTCAGTGGTTAGCTATAACTCATCACTAGAGACAGGCACAATATGAAGAAAATTTTGCCAAAATATGAAATTTATTTATGCTAAATATGAAATTATGAAGAAAAAAATAAAAAATATTATGAAATGCAATAAATCACCAATTTTATCATCTGAATATTTATTTGATTTAAGACAACACACAAAGGAATATCTACCATATTCACAATGAGAGGGCAAAATAAAAACACTAGTTAACTGGTAATTAATACGTTAAGTATTCACAATATTCTATTCACCTACATTTTTCACATCACATCAACTAATATGTATTACAATAAGATAAAAGCAGTTTTTCAATGTTTTCTGGCAAAAAGTGCATCTTCTGTCGGTAAGAAACGTCTGAACTGTGTGTGTGTCTTTTTAATTTTAATTTTTTTTATGTATAATGCTATTTGTGTGTTGTTTCAGCTGAAACTTTGTGTTTGCAGATACCAGTATTAAAAAATAAATTAATAACAAAATTATTATGTAATTCAGTCACCCATTTGTTCAGAATAAAGATAACGGCGAAAGCCAAATATTAAGTGCACTTTAAGCTCCGCCCACTCGATCACTCAATATTCACATTTTGTTTCTCAGGGAAGCAGGTGACAAACTATCCTTGTATATTGTCGCCGACACTCCCGACAGTACCAAATATTAAAAATACGAGAGTGCCCCTTGTAACAAATATATTAAAACTGCTACCGAATATTAAAAATTCTAGAGCACCCCTTGTACCAAATATTAAAAATTCTAGAGCGCCCCTTGTATCAAGTATTAAATGCGAGAATATGTGCCTTGTACCCAACGGTTTGTCAGCCTACTCATCCTCGAAGAATTCGCTAGATCACGGCATAAAATGAATTGCTTCACTGGGGGAGGACTGGCCGGGATATGTCTCATGCGAAGATGCGTCTTATATTTGTTCTTTCCCAAGATATCAAATGTAGCGTAAACATAATTTGAATGTTAGTACAAATTTGTCTTTAGATAATATTACACAGGTAATAAAAAGGACTATATTTCATACTTAACACTTTTGTTACAAAATGTGCACATAACAATCGTTCCATCTGTTTTAAAACAGTTTAACTCTGTCACCAATTGCACATTCCAGATTTAGGCACACGATCCAAATCACCACGAATCGCAAACAACACATAAATGAATATTCCCTCCTCCCGGCTAGTGAGCTGGTTCCTCTAACTGTAAACATTCCCTACCCCCGCCCTTGCTGTCGAGTTATCTTTTGGAATGCAAGGAATGTGACTACTTCCAAACAATACTTAGAAATCCCATTCCCGTTCATAATGGAAATAGGCTATTATTAGAGTGGAATTGTGTTGGGTACCTCTTAACACTTAGAAAGTGTTGCAAAATTTCTTAGCTTTCTGGAGTTTGCCGTATAGGGATTTGAGATGCGATCCCCGGAAAACTTTTCAAAACATTTCAATAATGTGGAAAACTCGATTTATTTGTCATAGAAGTATTAACGAAGGAAAAATTTGCAAATCATACAAAATATGAAGCTTTATGAAGATTTTCACGAAATATGAAGATTTTAATAAAATATTATGAAATATGAACTTTTTTCTTGCTTGCATTGCCATCTAAACTTCGTGATTCGTAAAGATCCGAGTTTTCAGAGCGCTAGTAGCCATATTTTAGAATATGAAATTTCATATTTTGCCTGTCTCTACTCATCACCTTGCGAGACAATGTGAAATCTGAAACTTAAAACAAGACACAGAGTAATAGGCCGCACTTTGCTCCCCCCCGCTCCCAGCCCCAGTATTACAATCTTAACACCTATAAAGGGACTACCAATATTAACAAAAAAAGGTTTTCATCTAAAGAAAAGATTTAGATTAACAGACTGTTTTGATAAAATGGCATTTTATGACTTGCTTCCACAAGATTAGTGCTGATTGGGTTATAACTAGGGGGCGGATTTCTATGACCTAAAAAATAGGATATATGCATGCATTTATGACCTAAAAACATTAAAATATGACCAATAAAATTTAAAATATGACTTTACCACTTACATATTGTGTATATTTTTTTAAGTTTCATTACAATTAATTTTATTAAAATATGTTAATTATTTAAAATATCTGTAAATTCTCAAAAAGTATGATTATAATGCAAAATTTACAAAACATATGAAACTTCAAAATTTCTTTAATATGTACACAAATATGCCAAAAATATGACCTAAATGTACATATTCATGCTAAATATGCTACAATAGTTGAACATTTCCTAAATATGCAGGTATATGCACAATAAAAGCCGTTCCATTTTCACCAGGATGCTTGGAATCTGGTTTAAATTAGTCGGAAGCCTGAAATAATGCAAAGGGGAAAAATCTGACATGTCATAGAAATCCGCCCCCTAGTTATAACTTACCTCCATATGGAACAGTTTCAAATAATATTAAACATCTTTGATTTGAAACATATAACTTCCTCTGCCCAAATAAAAGTTTTGCCTCTTATATTATGTATGCCATTCTTTTAATGTAAATTGGTTTTAAAAATGAAAATGTAACCAAATCGCATCACATCCCTGAAGGATACACAACCCAACTGCAATCTGATTAATGCACTCATGTAACTTTCTTCATCCCAACATTCTGATGTTGCAAAGAGCGCGTATTCAGTTATTTCATAAATGACGCAAAGCTTGAATGTTCACCAGGAAAAGACGTAGTTTGAACAAACAATGTGTGGCTTTATAACTACTGTACTCTTCAAAGAATTTCCGGGATAAAAAAAAATCAATATAAGTTTTAGCTCTTAGTATAAACACCTCGTATACAAAATTTAAACAAAACTGTTAGAGCAGTTTCCGAGGAAATCGCGAAAAACGAAACTTTCTTCATGTGAAGTCCATTAAAAGTAAGAGAATGAAGCACCAATGTTCGTGTCACATCTCCAGAAGAGCTCTAACACAAATACTTTTTTTCATACGATTTTTCGCTCTGGAACCAGGCTGTTCACACACACTCAGTCATGTTTCTGACATTTCTTTTTTTTTTTGGGGGGGGGGGGGTTCTGGGACCTCAAAATGTGTATTTATGTTAAACACTCAACTTCGAATTTTGGGGTCGAACATAATACTTGCTCTACCTATAGTACCTATGGTTAGGGCAGTAGGAATAAATTTAAAAAAAATATATATTTGTTCGTTACGGCAATTTAATTATGTTGTGAACTGTCACTTAGTCGTTATGTTTAATAAAATAGTCAGATTTATATAATACTTGTGCAATAATATGTTTAGCTTTAACTTGGACCACAACAAAGCATGAAAACTTTGCGAGACCTCTGCCGCCAGTGGATCGATCCCAGAGCCTTCATAGCGTGAGGCAGGCTTGGTAGGCCTTGTACCGACCACTAAAAAACGCTATCGAATAAAAATGTTCCTACACTTATTTACCTCTTCAATTCGTAACATAGGTAGGGGAAGGAAGAATATCTGACCAAATTCTGATGTCTGGTTTTCACGCTTTTGCCCCTCTATAAAAAATCCCTTTAGGCAAGCCTACAGGCTGAGGCAGATTTCAAAGTGCTTTTGGTTTAATTTACTGTCGCTGCATAGCACTCTTCTTCTTCCGCCTTGGCATGACAAACCCGCAATAATAATTGCAAAAAAGAGGAAAGAGCATTTTTTCAAACATTAAAATCTCGCCTTAAATGAGAGCTATCGAGAAACTAGTTATTGATTTGTAGAGTACTCATCAAGAGTTTTTCAATGATACCCCACAAGACGTGGTTTCAAAAAATTCGAATTTCCACCCCCCCTCCCACCCCCAAAACCCCCGAATCGTTGGTGTCACTGTGAACTCCATAGGGAGTAGCCTACTCTAATTTATTCAAACAAAGTTTCCCTCTATACTTCATAGGGGCCGAGATAAAAATGTTTTAAAATTTCAACCCCCTCCCCCGACCACCCCCTTGGGCCAATTTTGCTCATTAACGAACTTGTCCGAACTATTGGGCCTAGAAATAACATATTAAAATTTGGTTCAAATATCTTCAAAATTACGGCCGCTATCGTGTAAAGATATAAATATATATATAAATATCACAACATTTTTTTTTGAACGGGCGGTGGTTTCGTACTTAGGGGAGCATGAAACGTAAAGATATGAAAGAATTTTTCGAAAATCATGACTGGTATCCATTGCAATAGGTAGATTTTTCTTCGAAATCTACCTAAAAAAATATAATTTCCACTTCATAAAATCTGCTTATGCCTGAATAAACGATAAATATCGACGCATTGTAACTTTATATCCGAAACAGACATCTCCCGAGGGTGTGATGGAAAGCACGTGGAAGACATTCTCTAACCTTAAATACCTTCGTTTTAAAATGTCGGTTTCAAGCGATCTTGTTTAAATTTTGTATAGTAACTGCTTGAACTGAAACATACATTTAATTTTAACATTTATTTTTAAACGAATGGTCAGTAAAAACCTGTATAAATCGAAAGTGCTTGGGAGCAGAAAATATTTCCGTATTGGGGAAGTTTCAGTTTTATGCAATGCTGAAGAATATTGTATACCATTTTACTTTTACTTGAAAACACAACTGAACAATCTGAATTTATTAAAAAAATAAAAATAATAAAAACCTTACTGCAAAACAAAATCAGGTAAACTGATAAAACAAAGTGCCAGATGGAGTTAATAGGTCATATTTAAGAAACTATTGAGTTTAGACCACGGTTTCTTGAGGTAGTTTGATCAACATATGAGAAGGAATAAGTGGGATAACTAGAATATTAACAGAACGAATTGATAAGAAATTCCTAAGGTCAACAATAGGCCTATATTTTATTTTTATCAGAACATCTTAAGGTATACAAATCATGGGCGTCGGCATGGGGGGGCAACTGCCCCCCTCTGGATTGCCTTATGGATTCATTTATTTGTGGTACTCTTTGTCAACCTACAGTTGTAGCATGGAGAATTAAAAAAAATAGAATTACTTTATAATGAGTTTAGCAAGTATTAACTACCCATGTAATTATAAGTATAATATGTATTTATCATAATATCTCACCAAGGCCATTGCTCAAAATAGCGTATTCTGTTAACTTAAAAAACTTTGTAGCCTCGTCGAGTTCAGCTTGGGTTCAAAATAACGATCCGGTTAACTGAGTGAATATTAATGTGTTTAGCCTAATCGTTTGAAATTGAGGTCCGAAATTGATTTTGCCCCCCCTTAATAAAATTCCTGGCGACGCTGCTGATACAAATATGCAATATATTTTGAAGGTTAAAAAATAACAACTTTGAACTTTTGGGGATATTCCCATCAGTTATATGCTAAAAGCTACAACTTTGCCAAATTTCAAGTTTATAGCTCATCTGGAAGTGAGAAAACATAAATGTTAATAAGTGGATCTAGCTAGACTGCCGTACATGTGAACAACCTCACGGCCAACCAGCCAGTTTTTCCATACTTATGGGGCAGCTAGAAAATACCAAATTTTACATTCGTATGGCTGTTGGATGTGCCGATATTCCTGCCAAACTATCTGCCCTATAAGTGAGTCAAAAATACACGTGAGGAAAATATATATTTACTTACAATAAAAATAAAAATCTACCTCAATCTATGGTATAAGCGACGGAGATACGACAAAAAGTCATAGTTAACTTGTTAACTTATCAGTTTATCACTAGGGCCCGGATTTGTATGTAAAAATATATATTTTTTTCCTGATGCGTACATTCCTAAAACAAAGTTTTATATCCAAATCGAGGTCCGGCAAACGCAAATTCCAAATTTTATTTCACATAAAAACACATATTTTACAAAAAAAGTTATGTGAATAAATATTTTCGATATTTCCTCCATAAATACATATTTTAGTACTTTTCCGGATTTTTTGTGTATTTTTTTCCCTGATGCTCATATCAAGGTCCGAAAACAGCAAATTCTAAATTTTATTTTACATAAAAATACATGTTTCCAAAAAAAGTTATATGAATAAATATTTTCGATATATTCTCCATAAATAAATATTTTAGAACTTTTCCTCATTCTCTTTTAACATTTTACAACAAAAATTTGTATCTCGAATTAATTCAACACAAATGCTTCACTTCCAATGAGGTGAGAGTGATTCACTTGCACTTGCTTATCGTGCAAGAACTGAACCCAATCTCAACATTGCGTAGGTCAGTTAAAGAAATACAATATGTTGAAAGGTAACTTAACACTATCTCGGGTTCGAAAATAGAAGTTCTAAGAACAAAATTTAAAGGTATGTTTGAGAAAAATGGCGGCTACCAAACCCTCTGCAAAGTTGCTCATGTTTTGGAAGGTCAAAACATAAGTGAACTTGATCGTGTGTTTGTTAGTGATATAGGCCTACAGTACACCTCTTCAAATATGCAAGGTTAACATTTGTGATGTAGAACGTTCCTTTTCTCAATGTAAGGCATTATTCTCGGATAATAGGCAAGGATTTGTGATCCATAATCTGGAGATGACATGTTTTGCGCACTGCAACTCCAGTGAGCATTTTACATCTGATGTTTAGCTGCAATTTGTGAGTTTCAGTACACATTCTGGTGTTTTTGTTTCTTTTTCAGAAAAATATTTGTTTGTAGTTTTAGCACATATTTTTACAATTTTAGCACACATTTTCAACATTTTTAGCACATAAAAAATAAATATTTTAAAGTTTTTTAGCACATAAAAATCCGGGCCCTATTTATCACTGACGAACATCATGATGGACTTTAGTTCATTAATGGATAATTAGTGAACAAGCTCTACTTGGGTTCCTGTTTCACAAACAAAGAGATTAATGATCGAGCACTCCGGTTGGAATTAGGCTATCTTCTGTGAAAACGTAAGCGAAGACAATTAACAAAATGCAATTTCAGCAAGAGTAGATATATCCTCAATCCTCTTCATTGCAGACTCATTGCGCGGAAATAGGTCAGTCCAGATTCAATCAATTCACCAATTTCAGCTTCCGCCGATTCTCCAGTCGTCAATTGTTCATTGTACAAGTACATTATTTTGTTGTCGGTTCCATAATTGTTCTAGAATGAAATATCTCGGCAAACAAGTAGCATACGAAAAACCACAAGTGTTAAAAGCAAGTAACAAAATTTTACCATGCTGTATTTCTCGGGGGAAAAAGTAAAAATGTTGAGAATTATTTCATACGGAAGTGTTGTGTTCATCAAGTTGTTCTCGCAAGACTCCGTATCGGCCACAAGTTCACTGACATTCTTATCTTCTACAATCTACATAACAATCAAGCACAATAGTATACAGGTATTCGCCGCTTATGGTGATCACTTCGCGACGCAGCTAATCTGATAATATTAACCGAGTGATAACAGTAGCCGAAAGAATTGAAGGATATTTATTCACACATCAGATAATACATTAGAAAAACAGAATTAAAGGCACAAGATAATACTCGTATGTAAGTGTGAATCATTCAACCGCTCATAATAGCTTGCAAACAACCATTCGCAATCAACAAAACGTTTTTATTGTTTTTGTTTTCCCTTTGGAGTCCATTAATCAATATTACATACTCACAGTGTACTTAGGAAGTTTACTGACCTGTGGTAAACACTTCTTAGCAAAACATCTAACGCCTGTTGTTAAAGTCTTTTCATTTTACACTAACCATCACTGCTTGTCAACAATGCGACCTTCACAAATCAAAAGGAACAGTTAAACTGAGGGATGAAACATGTTTTACTGCTTAAAAGAGAACGTTAGGGAATGCCATCCCCTCGAACATGCCATCTTGAGAGCTGGTAACAGTGCCCTTACTTCCAATACAACATAAAAGAAAGAAAACCATAAAAAAGAACATGTTGAATGACTTACAATACCTGGAAATAAAGCCGCAAAAAGGAAATGTAATAACAAAAACAGAATCTTTGATCACAATAAACAGCATTTTTTCAATGTATAAGTATTAATCCGTACGGACTCATAAAAATGATAACATTACCGCGATTACATTAAGCGGCGTTCACTGTAATAGAATCTTTTCATGATGAAAGACATCGTTATAGCATCGTCCCTGAAATTGCTCAAACTCAATCATCCTAAAATACTATACCCCGCTCGTCCGACTTCCCGTTTATCCGGGCGGACGAATATCGATAACCTTTTTATTATGATCACAAAGATGTTTTGTTTTATTAATCCTACATCAGTTCGGAGTTCAAAATATTAGGTCTACGTATGCAGTAGTACTAAAACTACAATTAAGTAGTATGAAAAGATATATTTGTGAAAAAACATAGATTTTTATAGTTCTACCAATCTAAAACTTGTATTACAATATAGCATGTGCATTTTGATGAAAATTCCGTTTAATCCAGATTTTCGTTATCCGGACAGGGTCTGGTGCCATCTAGTCCGGATTAGTGGGACTCTATTATACAGTAACATTTTGACTTAGCGATAAACAAATTCATAACAATAATAAAGTGTTACCATGGGAATGGCGCGGCTCTTTCTTTGAAAATAGCTGGAATTGGAGCCAATGACAATATTAATTATTCTGGGCCATATAGAACCGGTGGAAAGAAGCATTACCACACGAAATTAGAGTACGAACAGGAAGCATGACCAGCGAATCTACTTGGGTCGTCAGGATTATGACAAATGGATGTATAATAGTGATTAGCTGATACCCTATACAGGGTGTTAACGAATAACACCGAAATATTTTACCTGTGTATAGAGGGGACGTAGACAAGCAACTTTTATTAAGAGATTTTTGCTCTATGGATTCAATGTTTCCTGTTACAGAATAAAAACTTCCAGGGTATGACCGCCACTGACTTCTAACATTTGAAAAAATGCAAAACAAAGGAACTTCGTTGTTAACAGTGGAGTTATGAATAAAATAAGTAATGCAGTGACGGCCAGACATGTGATTAGTCTGTAAATTTCGAAGATTATGGAAATACTAAATTATGATATAGCTGTTGATGAATGATTAAGAATCAGGGTTTTGTCGATCACTAAGCAGGCATGAAGTCAGTTTAATGAAAATTAATCGACTTAAAAGCACCAAATTGTAATGACTTGAATGCCCTGTAGCATAGAAATTTTAAGTAATAAGAGGAAAAATCTCCTAACAAAAGTTGCTTATCTATGTCCTCTCTATACACAGGTAAAATATTGCGGTGTTATTCATTTACACCCTATATATCTTAAAAATGAAAGGTAATAAAATTACTTGGCACAACGCTCAGAAGATGTTCGAAATCAATAGCTGTATTTACGATTAAGACAAAACAAAATATGTCAGATGTCATTCGTGGCCCTGTATTTTCCATTAATATAACCTATGCCCTTCTCGATAACAGGGCAAGACAAAAACAAACGTTGGAAACACAAGTCCTGAGAGATGAAACACGATTCCGAAAGCGAAGTAGCTAGCTGCACGTATTTGAGGTCTGTTGTTCTGTGTGATGAAATTGGAAAATATTGCCTTGAGAACGTCAAGGAAAACACATTTTTCCACTTTTCCACTGCACACTCAGTCGTACGGAAGTGATGCATCGCCCCCTTGAAAACGATATAGAGAAGACACCAAGAAAGAAAAAACAAAAGGATACTATATTGCTCGACTTTCAACATCATTCACGACCCCTTTTATGTCTATTCCTATTACAACCTAACGAAACATATAGAATTGATGAACAACACATATTTTAGGAATAACTGACAACTAGGCAAATTATTCCAGGAAAGGAAATCCTGTCTACGGGTATAAATGTTCACATTGTGGCATAAAACATGGGAAGTAATTGAGTAAAAGTAATCGGATTACTGTAACAATTCTTTTTTTGGTCCCATTACTTGTAATCAATACTTTAAAAAAATGTAATTTCTACTTGTAATTTACTTCTGGAAATAAAATTGTAATTGTTATAATTTAGTAGTCGTTAGTATTAGTATCATTCTCGCTTGCTATATCACCACTACTGTTTTTGAAACTAATATCCAAATTAGAATATTAACAAAAAGTTACTCAATGTTCCTGAAAATATTCTCACTGATGTGTTTTTTTGTTTGTTTGTTCATTAATAATTTGGAATTGTGCCCAAAACAAACTAAAAACAAGGAATTTTTAGGTACTGCCATTTTGTAAAGTAATTGTAAATGTAATTGTACTTGTACTTTTACTGATTACTTTTTGAAAAAGTAATTTGTAATTGTAATTAAGTAAAATGTCTCTTAGGTAATTGTAATTCAGCCCAATTTACTTTCTTTTTGTACTTTTCCCATCACTGGTTATAATATATGTGTACAGTACGGAGGTCAGCAGAAGGCATTCGCATTGCCCCTCCCCTTCCCAGGCCCCGCTTGCAATCTCCTGATGGTTGGTATATGGTTATTTAACGACGGGGATATACTGCAAATTAGGCCTGTGACGGTCGCCGGTGTTTCGGAATTTTGTCCCGCGGGAGTTCTTTCACATCCCAGTAAATCTACTGACATGGGCCTGTCACATTTATGCACACATAAATGCCATCGGCCTGGGCAGGGATCGAACCCGCAACCTTGACACGCGATACTAACTGCGCTACCCAGGCCGACGTCATCTCCTGAGCTCCATACTGTAGTTTGCACACCAATGGAGAGAGTGCTTGACTAAGGACCAAATTTGTAGGTCTCGCAAAATCCGTTACTCCTGGTGCAATCAGGTTTTTTAAGTAAAACTTCTTTAGTGGCGGTAGAGGGTAAATCTGGAAAATCAGTCACACTAAAACCGTCACGAAATCAGTTACAATCAGTCACGAAATCAGTCACACTCTTACTTGTTTCGGTGCGGACTGCAAAGAAAACAAACAACTCAATGATTAGGAGTAATCAAAGGAAATTTTTCAGACCTTAGTTAATCAATGGCAATAGACAATTCCTAAGCAATCTAAAGGTATATTATCTATTTTATGGAACCCGGAGGTTCATTACCGCGCAAATCCAAAATTAAAAAATACAAATTTCCAAAATTTTAAAAACAAAATTAAAAATTATAACATCCAAAAATCCAAAATTTAATAAATAATAAAATAAAAAATAAAAAAATAAATAATTCAAAGATCTAAAATGTAAAAAATCCAAAATAAAAAATTCCAAGATCCAAAATTAAAAAGTCCAATAATGAAAAATTGAAAAAATCCAATAATCAAAAATTGAAAAAATAAAAAAAAGTTTTACTTCTGTCGCGTGGCGTTGCACGCACTCTTTTTTATATGACTTATCGTTTGCTACTATAATTCTTTGAAAAAACTCTCATACACTTTAAAGTTGCATGTTGAATGTTTTTCGGTTGTAAAAATGAAAAATAGGAAGTCTTAGGAATATTTCCGTCTGCTACAGGCTTTAAGTAGGCCTATGCTAAATTTCAATTTTCTGGTTGATCTGGAAGTGGGCAAAAAATTATGTCAGTGAATGAGTTAGCCACGCGGTTTTGTAGTGTAGTGATGATTTGCTACTTTAAAAAGCATGTGACCGTTAATTGGTCGGTACTCCTATACCGGTCAACCGATTTGGTCCGAAATTAATAACGTTCTTCCTATGGACGTTTTAAGTGTGTATACTAAGTTTCATGAAAATCTTATAATGCGCATTCGAGTTATCAGGCGTACAGACACACAGACAGATGGACCTGACTTTTTCCCGCCTACCATGTTATCCTAGAAAGTACGATTCAGGCACTTAATAAGTAATAATAACTCATCTCATAATACGGTAATATAATAAATAATATTAAACAATAATAATAATAACTTAGCACAATCTACGTGCTTCATATTTATGCCACGCAAAACTGTAAAATGAAACCGTAACCACAAGAACGAGTCAACGTCACATGTTCCCAGCACGACGTGAAAGGTACCAGCTCAGACAACTTTACTCCTTACATCATCAGGCAGTAATAAAGAGCAGTTTTAATATAGAACTGGACTGCAGAATTAAGTTCTCCGACAAAAATGCAGTTCGAAATCTTCCGAGCTTTCGATCAATAATTAATTAGCATCAGCATTGAAAACCGAAGGTCACGGATTCGAATCCCCGTGTCGGAGGAATTTTTTTCTTAAATGATTCTAATAAAATTAGCCCTTTCCAAATTCATAAGGAAATAAAAACCCTTTAGATGGTAGCAGAGTGACTGATGAAACCTTAAAATAGGCCTACTTAGTTCCCGGTACTGTCTAATGATGGTAGGGAAACAACGTTTTAAATTTTATGCAACAAAACGTTATTTGATAAATAACGTTGTTGCAGACTTATGTTCCAAACTTGCAGGGATGAAACACACATTACAAAGGTCTGCAGTATTTAAATATACATATATTTTTTTATCAATCAGGCTACAGAGAGCTTCATTTTCCTTCTGCTTTACTGTTTATATTGCAACGGTCGGTCGTTAACAGACTCTTTCCTACAACCCTTACTGTGGGGCATACGGCCTGCAATTTAATACCTAGGTTTTAGTACCTAGATTAATTTTGTTAAGCTTATTTTTCGGGATAGGACAGAGGGACACACGGTAACCCCATCAATTCACAAACCCCCCTCCGGAAACTAAGGCATTATTTGGATGTGAAAAGGCCGAGGAATTTTGTTCCAAGGCTCTAATTTAGGCTTGGAGTTCTTTTACGTGCCGTAAATCTAAGCCAAGGGCCCCCAGCTTGAAGTCCCTTCCGGAAGACTCTGTGCTCAGGATTTTTACGTCCTGAAAAATTTTCGACAGCAGCGGGTTGGGTTTGATCCCGCGTCGATACCTGAAGGTGGTGGATAGTAGTGCCAAAATCTCGAGAAAACCTGCCTCAATCTTTTCCTCCTCTACAATGCTGCCCGCCTTTAGTCATCGGCATACAATACCAAATGACAGGAACTAATTCTCATTATGTTCTTAAAAGCCATGGTACTTTCAAACCTGAAGGATTGCGTCTCATTGAATAACCAGTCAGCAAAACAATTTTCATTGATATGTGATTAATTTACGAGCTCTCATTTTAGAGAAATAACTCCAAATTTGCGTTGATACAAGAGCAGTAGTAGAATACAAAGTTTTCCACTATAGGTTATCTCAATGTTCCTATCTAGAGCCACCGCTTCGCAACAACTTTCCAGCTGCTCTACAAAGATGCCTTAATCCCATCCTAGCTAAATAATTATAAGAAAGCGTGGTAATAAACCTGCGAAATCTTGGTAGGCCTACGGTTTCAGACATTTAACCACTCATCTCGGAGGAGATTTCGATTTACCATTTGAACACGGAAATCAATTTTGTGGCTGTATAAAAATGAGGTACTTTACTGGCCTGTTAGTAAAGACGATGTTAAATCTGAACTTCGAATCTTTTATTTTTTTCTTCTTCAAATCCAGTTTCAGAAAAGAATCAAGAGTTCTTATTTTATCCCATATAGTATTCGGCTTGAATTTCCTTATCTGTATTAATACAGATACAGATTAATATAATTATATTAATAATATGTTTTAATATTCTCCGCCAGCAATAATAGATCGTTTCTTAGAAACGCTCATCACGGGAAGAATATATATTCAAAATACCATGCTATTTGAGAAGAAAAAAATCCTTGAATGCCCAACGTATTTACATACGACGGATCTGGATTTATTCTCGCCTCAGGTGTTATTCTGATTTTTAATTCGTTCTAGAACAAGGCACGGATGTCTGTCTATACAATGACATCTTAAAAGAGGAAGCAAAACTTCCAATATCTTGGTGAAAACAGTAACAGTTTTTCAATGTGAAAAAGTGGTACCCGTTTTCGTTAGAAAGAAGTATAAAAATGTGAAAAATCTTATTCTAGAATAAAAAACAAGATATCCCATGTTCTTTAAAATTCCTCACAAATAGCCTATCTAAACACGGCACAGCACATATTGTAACATCACAGAAGACATCCTGATTTTTGTATCGATTCCAGGTAAGTTTCCTTATAAAACACAGGTTTCTTTATGAATGACATCGGGTAACAACACAAACGAGTTCTGAAATGATAGGCTACGTAATGTTGTATCTTTGTGAAGCAATAACCGCAATACGTGTGAGATCACTGATGAAGTCAGAACTGTTTTCAAACATAATACACTAACAGTGTAAGTAGAAAAGGAGGGATGAACAGACAAGATACAATTTCCCTGAACGAGTATTTTAACATATTATGACGGATTTTTAAAATCTAAAATCGTGCCTTGAGAGCACAGAAAATACGAAAAAATACTTTTTTTTAATGGTAAGACCAGCTTTGATATACAGTATATAGAAAATTCCCATAAACCAGTATGTGTTGTTCATCCCAAGAAGTGTAGAGATGTGCAATTATACTAACATTAGGATTTTAAGAGCATTTTTGTCCTTGTAGTTTACCCACCCCCCATTTTATGTGCATTATAACATGCTTAAAATACTTTAAATGAATTATTATAAAACATATTTTAATCTTAAGAACACATTTCTATGGATACATATTTATTACAAAAAAAGAGTTCAGGACAAAGATCTTATGATAGTGACTATCAAAGGACATTAATTACCTTTCACCAGCTGGAGAAATCTTCTGTAATTTCTCGGACTGCTAACTTTAGCCAGATAAGGCTTGGAAAGATCTTGGAAAACCACTCTTACACTTTTCTTGCTTTCCGGTTTGCTGTAAAATTCAGCTTCTACGCGAAACGCATCTTCCTCAGCTGACAAAGTGTCATCCAGTCCAGTTAAAGGTAAATTCCCACCACAGTCTATAAAATTACCGTCTGCATCTACAAGACCCTCTTCCGGCCACTGATCAAAACTAGGAGTTCCTGCTTCTGCTACGTAGGAATAATAGCAATCCTCTTCGTATTCCAAAGATTCGTGATCCTCTTCTATATCTTCATCTTTCAGGTCGTGTACATACACTCGTTTATCTGGACTATTGCTTTTCACCGAAACACCGCTTTCTGGATCATGTTCACTTTTATTTTCCATATGTAGGCTTACGCACTTGATATCCTTCGAAACACTGAGGTCATGTACACCAGCCTATTTATTAATTTCGCAAAAAAATCATTAAACCCCTCTTATCAATGTATTAAATTGTTTACTAAGGAAGTAGAACCTAACTTTATGAACTACCAGTTTTAAAATGCAACTGTGCACGCAGTTTGATATGTGCTGAGTGGCGCAGAATCATCCGAACACAGATGACCTTTAATCTGTAAGATGAGAAATTTCTTAAAAACTGCAACATTTCAGGAACATTTCAAGTAGTAGGTTTTATACAAAACCTTTTATTTTATAGAAAAGATTTTTTGTCCGTTTATGTATTGAGCTCTATCCCTACGAGAATAAAATTTACGGAATAATACAGATTTAATGTCTGGAAATAGATTATACTGAAACGTACATAATAAATATTTGTTGCCAGTATTGAAGGGACATTTTCAGATTTTTATTATTATGCTTCTCAGGTAATATAAAGAAATTCAATGTGCCTTCGTCCTAATTTTTTGTATATACTGTAGAATTATTTATATTTCTTTTAAGGTTTTTGGGGGTAATTGCGTTACATTAGGAATGTTACATTCTTCGAATAAAAGACAGGGATATTAACAAAACGTGATTTCAGAAACGTCAGATTTTGCTGAACTAAATTCTCTTATTGAAAGCGGAAATGGACCTACTGCAGATGTTTTTTTGATTACTTCGTACATTCAAATCCAATCAGATCCATCACACTACAAACACAAGTTGGCAGAAAGAAGATAGCACACGTGATTTCAGGAACACACTGTATTGAGATCACTGGCGAGGTTCAATATGGTTCATGCACACTGGGTTAGGTTGGCAACGAATCATGACATTCACAGCGAAGTTAAATAACATTATTTAGTTCCAAGAGGTCGAGTTTGCAGAGCAAAAGCTAATACGTGTCAAATGATGGTAAATCCTGTATACGTAGTCTCGGCACCAGATTCAATTCTATGATCCGGATAATAGCACAATAAAAGAAGCGACATGTCACTTGCCACGTTGTACTGACGTACGCACAGACCGTATCCTACAGGTTGTACCTGAACAATGTCCAGCTCGCAACTGAAGAACGTTCCTCCAACTCAGCAGCACTTGGTCAGCGAACTCTTTCGTATGTGCTTGCAGATCTGCAAATGCTTTTATACACTGCCTAATCACACTTTCATCATTCTGCAACACTTTCATATAACAATGAACACCGAAAAAAAATAACCAAATTAACCAACTGACTTCCTAACAACTTATTAGCAGGGATCCTATTTTACGGTGAATAAGTATGTTAAATTTCTGTACAAAAGTTGGGTTAATTTCGGCGTTACTTCGCGTAACAAAATGCAATTTCAGAGTTATTTCATACAAAAACCAAATAAACTTGTGGGTCATGTAGTTCAAAATATTGCATATGTCTGCAAAAACACAAGAGGATTTTAGGCCCTTTGTTTTGTACATTTTAGCAATACTTAATAGTTGACTGGACATTTGTCTGTAGTGTAGATAAACTGGTTAACACAATCTCTCTGGCCTATTATGGAGGTACATCGAGGACATAACCATTGGGCACCAAAATACAGCTATTTCTAAATTTTAAATGAAATACAAAATATATCCACTAGGAATGGAGTTTAGTGCTAAATTAATATAATTTACGCTATAAGAAAAATCAGTTTCAAGGAACATTTCCCTACACATAAGATTATTTTAATAAACACATTTAAATGGTTTATTTATATTTATTTATGTGTGTGCATATGTGTATTAAACTTTCAATAAACATATTATTTAAGTACCTTCTAAAAAAGAGACCTTTCTAAAAAGTGTATAGTTTAAAATGCAACTGTATTTTCGCACGCTCCATAACGTTGGACTAAATGCAATCAAGTTGACTGGTTTTTTCAAACTAACCCTATTTTCACGTTTACGTGTGCTGTACAAAGGCATATTGCGTTTCCAGGTAACTGCTTCAGCATTGTACACAGTTTCCACAGCAACTTGAACTGAATTAAATTTGGAACATGTCCACCTACAAATTTGTCAGTGCTGAATATGGCAGAAATTATAAAGAGCAATAGAGAAAAACCACTGATTTATCTTCAACGATTAGTATTCTTCTCACTCTCTTAACAAAAACAAGACAACATCAATCGGCGATGTGAGCATCGTACACTAGCAATGAAGCTAGAATAATTATGCTGGATGCATCACTACTACCAGATAATGAAGTGTAAAATTATTGCAAGGACAATTTCCAACACATACTCGTCGTGGACTTCTTTCGGAAGAAAAGAAAATATTGGTAACTGAAAGAAACGAAGGATAGGAGGAGATGAAGGGCGATACTTGCAGATCAAGCCCAAGGACCCAGCAGAATAACAATAATAATAATAACAACAACAGCTACATATAAAACTCTTGAATCACCCCGTATTTAGAGCTGGGAATATCCGGTTAATTGAGCAAATAATTGTTCAAATAAATATATCTTGTCCTGTTAACCGAATAACAGTTAACCAGATAACTGGATAATGATGCCATTTTATCCATTTATTTGTGATCACCCAGATAATTGTTAAAAGAATTAACTGCAGTTAGATTAATTGTCTGGATAATCGACATAAAAATCCAGATAACTGCAAATAATATCCAGTTAACTATGTGTTCAAATAACAGTTAACTGTTTTGTCTTATCCGCAATTAATTGTCTGCAGTTAATCGTTTTCCAGTTATTTGTTCCAGCACTACAGTATCCCTGTATGTACCGAATATCAGGTGTCTATCCTAGAAACTTGGAAAAGGGTATTTCCAACGTTTACTCATTATCATTATTATTTGTTATTTACTTATTATTATTATTATTGCGCTAACCCCGAGAATTCCTTAATCGCGGTCTCAGCCGATTGGGAACAAGCGTACAATGTCTCCACCATCATAAACATGACTACGTGCCTATTGAAGTCGGCAGATGGAAAAGTAGTCTATGGATTATAAATGAAACGCCGGTGACTATTTCGAATGGGATTATACGACGAATTAAATTAATGCTAGTAGGATCAGGGGTGGATCCAGAACTCATTGAAGGTAGGAGCAGACATATACTACTGAGAGATGTGGAGAATATCCCAATAAACAAGGGGGGTCCTCCCCCGGAAAAAATAAATGAATTGCAAAATGACGAGTTTTAGGAGCTCTGGGTGATTCCTTAAAACTTCTCGTCAGACTCTTTCTGTCCGAGTTTTAGTTCTGTTCAGAAAGTTGTCGGTTTTACATCTAAAATAAAATCATTAATCAAACATCAAACTTTTTACCTTTAACTTAAAGTAAGTGATGGTCTGAATTAGTTCAAAAGAAATTAAATTTCAAAACAAAATGAATTTCGTTATGAGCCATATTGAACCTTTTCTTGCGCTGGGAGATTTAATTACTATGACAACCGTTCCTCTCCTTTTCCCGCGGCTCGTAGCGGCACTGATGGTAATCGCGAAGCATTCCTCATTGTTGAATGGTTGTGGCGTTGTCGAGCTGCTGTTGTTGTTGTTGTTATTATTATTATTATTATTATTATTATTATTATTATTATAGATACGTTTCTTTGTTTCTTGAACTAGCATTTTGAGAGTCAATTCCAAACACTGCAGTCTGCAATGAAAACCATGCTTAGCTACGAGAATAGTATGAGATGACGAAGAATTTTGCACTTAGCCTATTTATTTTCAGCTGCTTTATTATTTCCAAACTAACTAAACTAAGAGTGTACACAATTACTCATAAATCTGGAGTACATAAATACAGAGAATCACTGTCAGATACAACAAACAATAAAGGAATAAAATCAGGTAAACTGATGTAACAAAGTGCCAGTATGTTTTTGTTTAAACAGTTATGACTGCAATTATGATATGCAGAATATATTTTTTTTTTAAATTGATTTCCAAGTTAAGCTCCAGATTTATTCATTAAGCAGGGCTTACGGAAGAACAAAGGTCTAGTTTTTTTTTAATGAGATTAAAATCTTCCAGCATCACCTGAACTGTACAGATATGTGATATCATGACAATCGCACACTCACATAAAAATGTCAAAAAAAAAATTCAAATTGGCCGGTTTCGGGTTTTGAACCATGGACTCCAGAATGTGAGGCCAAAGCGTTACCATCTCGGCCACCGGGGTCATTTTAACGGTCTAGTTGGATAAGCGCTTGTAAATCGATAGTGTTTTTTGTCATAGCTACCTGTATTTTAATTTCCAAGGCATTATAAGATAACAGTAAAACAATAGGCAGTGTTGTCAAGATAATTGATTTTCATTTTTTTTTATAAATTCTTTCGAATACGTATATTACCATAAAATAGGCACTAAATTGAGCATTACTCCGAAACAGGTCAACCGATTTTATCTATTATAAATAGACGTCTTCCCATGGACATTATAAATGCGTATACGAAGTTTCATAAATATACGATAAAGCGTATTTGAGTTATTGCGCCTTTAAAGTAGACATTAAATTGGGGTTTACTCAGGTACCGGTCAACAGATTAGGTTCAAACTCAATAGGGCACTTCTCATGAACGTCATAAATGAGTATACCAAGTTTCATGGAAATCCGATACAGCGTATTTGAGTTATGGCGCCTTTCTATTAGAAAGGCGCCATAATCTATTAAAATAGGCACTAAATTGGGTATTACACCGGTACCGGTGAACCGATTTGGTTCAATATCAATAGGGTTCTTCCCATGGACATTATAAACGTGTATACCAAGTTTCATTAAAATTCGACAAAGCGTATTTGAGTTATCGCGCGTACAGACACACGGACGGAAGGACGGACGGACAGACAGACAGACATTTTTCGTCCCCACACACAATCTCATAAAGTACCATACTGGCACTTAATAACATATTGCCTGTTCAAAAACTAGCTTTAGCTTAGGCAGTGGGATAAAACTGCTCCCCTCCATGCAGCTTCATTCCGTTACCTGTATCATGTTTTATGACGCTTACATCTCTCTCTAATCTGACGTCATTGTTTTAAGAATTACATAGCACTGATATACTTGCACGGGTTTTACAATTAAAAACGGTACCGTATAATGTAGCATTCCACCTATTTCTTAAACATAGGCACGATATGTTATCCACACACCTTCAGAATTGAGCTCTCTTTTCGCACGGGTGATGTATTATCAGTTTATCACGTAAGTTGTATACATGGTATGTGTCAATTATAAAAAAATTATGGTAGTTTCTCTAAGTTCTACAAAGATAATTTATAAAAACAGCTTTATGGATTATAAGTTACAAGCGATGCAAGTGTTCGTCCCAGAGATCCAGAGTTAAAATGGCTAAGAAAAAATGTAATTTACCATATTGCCATATCGTCTAGGCCAAAATGTCTTACATGTCTAACGAGTTTAAACGCCATAACAACTAAAACCGAATGTCTAACTTTTACTGACGTCTAAAGAATTTCATGACTAAATTCTTGATGTCATAGAGAGATTAAGTAGGCCTACAAGGTTCCAGTGATAAATACGGTGTTATTTCCAATCAATTTATTTTATTTTGTGTATTTTATATCATATTATATTGTGTTATGTTATGCTATATGTATTAAACTCCGTGGCGCTAAATCCCTAAAGGGACTAGGCCTACCACCCGACCGCTGCTTCACCTACCGTAGGCAGATGGTAGGATTGGGGGCATGTGGTAAGCATACTGACACCCACGGCAGATAATGGTGGTTTCCATGACCGGAACCACTACTTCTCTATAAGTAGCTCAATTTGAATCACGAGGCTTAATGCACACCGTTCCAGATCGCCCTACCTCAGAAAAACCCGAGGTGCCGGGGATCGAACCCGGGCCGACGGATCTGTAATCAGGGACACTAACCACTATATTAAATTATATCACGCTACTGCATCTCCAATAGACTTTTCTCCCATCTTTGCGTTTCAATCTGAAGTGGTACTCACGATTGCCGTGTATCAAAATTCTTTGGTCAATATCTGAATAGCTTTAAAATATTCCAGATAAATTTAGTAATCCTTTCACTGTTTCTGAGGATTAAGATTTCCTGAAGACCAATTTGCTGAACATATTATGGCAAATTTTTTTACTCAATTATGGTGAGACATTTTTAATTCACTTCGTTATACAAGTTACGCCATAAACCATGGAAACGTAACACCATTCTTAAGTTCTTTATTAAAAACATGCAGTGTTGGATATCTGCCCATGTAATTTTGTTGACTCCGTATCAGGTCAGATGCAAACTTAACTATTATCCATAACTACTCGTCTTATGGCCTTGAGACTGTACAGATAAAATGATTTGGAGCTTATTGTGACATTTAACTACGGAGAACAATATTATTTCACAGAAGAAAATTAGAAAACTTTTTAAAATAAATAAAGTCCCTACACTAATGTTGGTTGAAAGTTATGCTACTAATAATTATACAGCCATTTCATAATTACGGGTGGGACATTCTAGAAAAATATGAAAACTGTTTTTGTTTATTACATATAAATATAAACTAGAATTGGTTCTTCAAATTCTCTAAAATTTACAATGCCTTCTCCTCCACACTACATGCAAAGCATTATTTAAAATTTATTTTAAATATTTTAAATTTGTTTTTCAAAATCTATTACGGGTAGGACATAATTTGGACACTGATTTTAATGATGCAAAACAAAAGTTAATTTGCTGTTCTGCTATTACTGTTAGGGTCTTAATGTTGTTATTAATGAAGGTATGAGGGATTAAATACAAATTATAAACTGATTCCAGGTTGTCAGAACACTTATTTAACTAATCAATAATAATTTAACAAAACTATCACCATTATGGGTGGGACAAAAAGTCACTTGTTTGTTATTTTACATAGCAATTAACCACACATATTTTTTTTAATTAATCTTACACCATATTGTACCTTAAGATGTATATTTTCTCAAATGAAAATGGACATAGCTGATTTCTCTTGACTACTTGGTATTAAAGAGTGTTAAAATCATGCTAAAAATGGCAAAAAAAAGTAACTCAACGCAATAAATAAGTAAATCGACAGATTTTAAACATGAAACCACTTCAAATACACCCAAGTCCTTAAAATTCAGATAATTTGAGGTTTTAAACTTATTTTTGACCACCCAATTACAATAATTTTATAACTTCTCTCTTTGAGGGAAAAATACCCATATTTTTGAAATGGCTGTATAATAGAAATATATAAATTAAAATTTATACATTCACAAGGTGAATAATTAAAAAAAAACCGTGTAATGATAGAGTGTGTTAGGAAACCACTGTAATCAAGGTAAACTGTAATGGAATTAAATTGAAAGCGTATGTGTACTTCGTGAGGAGAGTCTGTTCAAATTGAAGTACAAAGGTGGTCCTTATACAAATTACACAGTGTCGCGTTTTTGAAGTTTTTATTTAGTTTTGAAAATCTGGTCACCCTAGCATAAATTATTCTCCGGCATTCTTCCGAAGCTGCAAACAAAACCGCATGAAAAGTGGCGTATTAGTTGAGTTCAGATATTTATGACGTGTCATATTTTTATCCTGAACCCCATTCTCGTCGCTAACAAAGATTAAACACGAATTGCAGGCTTGTTATCCTAATCGGACTGTTTTTATTTTGCATATAAAGTCATATTTTGGTTATTTTTTGGTCTTTGTCATATTTTGGCCATATTTGTACTTTAATGTAACATTTCAGTTATAAATTCGGTCTGAATGAATGAATGAGCCAATTTAGGGCTAGGGCCTCCCTCTGATGAGGGGTAGATCGGTTAAAATCTCATATGTTGAGCTGGTTCATAATAAATTCGGTAAAGGAGCACAATTATACAATGTATGTACTACATGGTCGAGTTAAATTTGAAGTTTACTTCATTAATTTAATGTTTATGCCAAATTAATAGGTAACTTAAATTTTAAAATTAATGCAATTGTTCATATTTTATAGGGACACGCAGGTCTATAAAATATTAGAATATCGGGAGCAGATGAAGCGAGGAAACAGGAGAAAATTCTTTAAAAATAGAAGTTCATTACAAGTAAAACTGTAATTCGCCAAAACTGTTAAAAAGTTATCTGAGTGAATTCGTGTGATGTAAGAATTTAGTGCCTTTAAAGATTTTAAATGGGAACATTCATTTTTTTGAAAATGCGTTATTTTAATAGGTCATATTTAGGGTTTTGGGCCATATTTAGTCATTTTAAGGGCATATTTACAGTCATATTTTCCACTTTTTAGGTCATAAACATCTGAACCCTAGTATCAGTATACAGGGTCTGATTCAGTGGCAGATTTGGGGGGGCGCAGGGGCCGCGGCCCCTCTTATTTCTTTTACGTTGATTTGACTTTTTTACTCGTAGAAAGTTATTACCTAATAAAATAACACTCAAATTTACTTAGATATCAAACAAAAGTAAAAGTAAGCTATTTATGTATTCGCACTATTTCAACCTGAAGATTGTAAAACGCAAGTTGAATAGTCTACATTCTAGACGCCCTGTGTCAGATTGATATCTTGTAAACTATTTCAGAGCAGCACTTAATAAAAGTTAAAGGTAAAAATTTTGAAATTTGATTCATTTTAATTTGTATATAATACGTAAAACAGGAGAATTACTCAACAGAACTAAAACTCTGGGCAGGAAGAGTAGGCTATAGTCTGCTGGGAAATTTGGAGGAATCACCCCGGGCCCCCTATTTGGGGATATTCTATACCCTTCAGTAATTCCAAACTTTTCCTCTATGTGGCACCCCCTTTCAAAGAGTTTTGGTTGGATCCGTCCCTGATCTGATTACTGTCTAAAAGTGTAGCCTATCCAACCTACAGCCTACTAGTATAAAATATTAAAAAACAATAAAAAAAGTAGGCAAAAATAAGAGAAATGCTATCTGCCCTATTCACAGGAATTCCATAATTATCCTCTTAAGAAAAACCAGGACACAATTCACTAAATCTATAGTCTATATCAATATCATAATTACGAAGTGCCTTTATATCTGATACAGTAGGCCTACTACGATTTATATTGTCACATTCAATACAATCAGACTAAAAAATTCATTTACTCCTTCCTTAAAATAAAAATACTGGATTAGAACAGTAGTACAATTTCATTCATGATTGACTGTCGTATCTGGCAACAATTTAAGCTGGCAAAAAATTTCAAAATTCGTAACACAAAAGAAACGGGAACTTTTGAGTCTTTTCGGTTTGGGGATTGTCAGTGAAATTCGAGATATAGGCCTATGGCAACTCTATCTATTCAAGAAAGGAATAAATAAGCGTAATTTGGTAGAATGGACTGGTAGACACAGTACGAAACTATGTAAAAGGAAGGCGTGCAGACAAAAGTCTGCGAAGTTCCTACTAAAACGAAATGGATAAGTTGAACAATAAAAACTTTAAAAGTTCTTCGAAAGTTTCATACAGTGCGAGAAGTGATGCGAACAGCATTGACACCAAACGACTGGAAGGCAAGCACTAATTCAACTGAAAAAAGTTAATGCAGATACACTGGTTGGATTCTTTATAGGCCGCCTTTTCCATAAAAACGTCAAATTGCATTATGCAGAGGATGGAATTCATATAGTCAAAGCGAATGGTCGTTTAAAGAAGCAAGCCCATTTCGTATAGCACATCATGATGTACGGTAATGTAATAAAATAACACAGTACAATCGTAGACCTGGGATTAATCAAGACCTAATCAACCGCTAAACGATTTTGCTATTTTAATCTGTTGCCAAGAATCTCTTTGTATTGTGTAATAATGGTAGATTTAAGGTATACTGCTTGAAAGTAAGCTTAAAAATGAGGATCACTGAACGTTTTGGTTAAAACATTTTTGCTCACTTGGATGCTAAAGCTTTTCTCTGTACTGTGTAGTAATTGTGATATACAGTCGGTCAAATAAAAAACGTCGGGCGTTATTTGATTAAGTATCACGAACGAGCATATGCGCATGTACAGGAAGACTTGAGGTGAGGTTCACCCTGCCTCTTGTCTGTCCATGTATTATTTAGTCAGTTTTGTTCCAAAACAAACATGTATAGAAGGCTGTGGCTATAATGCCTCACGTTCGCCATATTCTTGCATGGAAGTTCTTATAATAATAATGAATAAATTTGCGAGGAATATGTTTATTCAAGGAGCATTTTTTAAAGATTATATCTTATAATACCGGTACTTGTAGTGCAAAATCAATAACTTACAATAACTTCAACTTCTGCAACCAATCTAGCCTCGAAATACGCGGCCGGCCAGATCCACGTTTCCTATGAAAACTTCCGGTCCCATTAGGCTATACTGAAGTACCCACCTCTGAGCCGCTCTTTAAGAAATATGGAACCTTCTCGCTGCTTCAGAGGCCGAAAAATGCAGGTCAATTACAGCCCTAACTACACTTTCTCTCAAGCTAGCATTTGTATGTGGCGCGATGACACAAAGAAAAATGAATTATGACAATACATTAAGTTGAATATCGTGTGTTGCGCTTTCCGCGTTGTTCATTTTCTCCCTCCTGTCGCATGGCCTCATGTGTTTGGAGAATGACCTGTATTTTATATTTTTTATAGGAAACTTGTGAACTAATGCGCTAAAACTTCAATTTTAACTGCATACGAGTCCCGACGTTTTTTATTTGAACGACTATACAATTTACGTACAGTAAGCACCAGTGCTGTGAATAGAAGGAGCATGTTTTGTGGTCCCCTGACTCCAAAACACTTTCAGAAAAACTCTGTGTCTGAACAACATTGCGCAAAACTCTAATCAAAACGGTATTTTATATCTGAATTCGGCACATGCTGGTAATGTAACGTAATGAACGCGGAAAACGTTCATTGCACTCATACCCACTTAATATAAAGACAATTTAGTTTGCCATTAATATATTGGAAGAACTTATAACGATTTTATTTAAGTTTTGTACACTAACTTCTTGCACTAAACCCTTTAACTTACATCTCCCCGTAGAAACCGTCTGAAAGAGTAATCATAGCTTTCACATTAATAGTAATTAATTGGAAGATTAAGAATAAAGAACTAAATAATTAAAACATATTTATTAACACTTGCACGCGCAACGTTTTTGGGACATATCTTCCCTCCCCCATGCGCACAAAATGTCCAACCCATTTCATCCTCCGTGATTTAATTACCCCTTAACCAAAAGAAAATATTATACTCCAATACCCATCGATATGGCAGGACACGGATATTCAACAAACAAAAATCGGTCCCCTATGACCGAAAAAGCGCAGTTGCCAAGAATTTTGTCACTTAAAAAAGGCGATTTTTACATTCTCTTTCATCCGCCAATATAACCCATATAGCCAATTTACCGCCCCCTGTGGAACGACCAGACATCGTGAAAACAGAGGAGGCAGTAAAAAGGACAGGTACAGGTAGGTGAGTTTATTCTGAAAACAGCGACACCCCAAAGCTTTGAACAAGTCCCACTTAATTTGAAGTTAGGTCAACAGCTGGAAGCTAGATTGTTAGCACGAGCCGTGTGAACTTGAACAAGCTACGGGCGATCGATGCCATTCGCCAGGAAATTACACCAAACCCAAGGAAACTTCGAGCCTCCTGCATTCATTAAACTCTATACTCCGTGCGTGGTACAAACTCCCACACAAGTTGCCAGGAGTGGCCAATTAATGCGCCTTTATGAGTTCCACGTAAACATTCATTAATAAACCCGTGAGACGAACCCAATTCGGCCAAATCGTTACACTCAAGTATAATCCTAGATTCTTTCACAAGAAACATATCAGTCCGTATAGACCAGCGCATGGGCGTGCGCAGAAATTTTGTCAAGGGGGGGGGCAATGAACGAATTACTGCCACCACCACCATCACTATGCTACTACAACCACTTTATTATAATTATTATTATTCACATTATTGCTATTATTTATATTACTATTCATATTATTATTGTTATTATTATTACTATTCAAATTATTGCTATTATTATTATTATTATTATATAATCAACATTCTTTGTTTACTGTAGCTGGACTATGGCCGTGGATACAAAGAAAACATATGATGTACACACTCACATGACTTTTCTTACTCCTTACGATTTCTACCATTCATATAAAATATAAAATGCCTTATCTTCATTGAAATAAAATGTTTGGGTATAAATGGTTTCAAGTTTAGGGGAAGTAATTATTCCTACGTACTCATATCTAGTCAGCTGTTACAGCTCGTTTACATCCAAACAACGCGAAGAGACTTAAACCTCACTTCACATTAGTTGCTTATGGTAATTTAATTTAGAGGCTTATGAGTAAACAAAATCTCCAAGTGGGGCAGTGGCCTTACCCTGACCCCTCCTTCCGGACGACCATGGACCAGCGTTTCTCAACCTTTTTGAACCCGAGGACCTCTAAAATGTCTAAAAAAATTTACGGACCCCTAATTTTACATCCCACTTTTAAAAAAAGGCCTATATTTTTAATATTGGGGGTATTAATTATAGGTCATTATATCGAAATATGTGAAAATTTTTTACTTATTTACTTTCCACTTGCTTTATGATTTTTTTAAATTATGTCTGCGGACCATCTGCGCCATCTTCGCGGTGGTGGTCCACGGACCCTAGGTTGAGAAATGCTGGTATAGATTAATTAGCGAATGATTCCAAGTCAACTCAGTCCCTAACTTATAAATGGGCAGATTGGGCACTTACCCAGGGCAGCAAACCTAAAAAGGGCAATTTTGGGGGGGGGGGGATTATTTTTATAACATTAACATAATATGAACATAATTACTTACTCAATGGCAATAGACATTCCTCAGCAAGCTAAAGGAATATATATTTTATGCAACCCGAAGGTTCATTGCCGTGCTTACCTGAGCCTATTCAGTGCCAACGACATCCAATAATCCCTCGCAAATCCTACTTCCCTTAAGGGTATATGTACGTGAACTACCACAAAAATATTTAAAAAATGCAGGTTCTAAAATATTAAAATTTTACAAGAAAATGAACTCAAAAGTGGACAAAAATTACAGGATCCTATAACAAGGCTTACTAGAACATAACTAGCTGATAAAAGTATAAAAAATCAACCAAGTTATTTTTAAATTACATGTTTTATAGGAGCATGAAAAATATTAATTCAGATGGACTTATCACTTCCTGTAGAGATAGCATTTTTCTGGTTTCTCTGACACCTTTTATTTTTTTAATGCATATAATGAACATATTTTTCTACAAAGTAGACTACTTTCATGCAGCTAAAGTTATTATTTTTAATGCAATTAATTTTTATATATTGCATATAAAATATCTTCAAATTTGATCAATATTTCATGACACATTTTCTTTAATTTTATACCTATGTTCATCATTGTAGTCTACTTTATGCATATGTGCATGTAAAATTAGTGTAAAAAATTTCAGCCTTCTATCTCAAATGGTTGTGGAGCTATCAAACAATATGTGTGAAAAATAAAGAGTTACCGGGAAATTCAATTTTAAGTTCATAGTGAATAGTAGCTCAAAGCATGTAAACATATTTAAATGTCCATTTAAATGGCACAAATAATTTCTAAACCTATATAAACTATATATCAATGGATGCAGAAAATTCAGCACAATTTTAGTGCTATAAACAAAAAAAAAAAAAACATAAATTTCAAAATAATTCACGTACATATACCCTTAAATCTAATCTAATATTGTCCTCCCACCTACGCCTAAGTCTTCCAAGTGGTCTTTTCCCTTCGGGTCTCCCAGTCATATAATCTAGCATATTTTTTCAAAATTATAAAATAGATTAAATACGTAATTTCGTAAAATATCACAGTTTGACAATACAACACATTACAAATATTTTTAGAGTTTTTGGGCGATTTTTGTAAATGAAATTGCAATAGCAACCACGCATTTTCGCAAAACGTAGGCTAATTATTTTCATTTTAGGGAAACAAAATTGAATTTGGGCGGCAAATTTTTAAGGTGATTTTGAAGGGTACCCATTTATACGCATACATTTAAGGTGAAAATTTTCACCTGTGAGAGTAAATAACTCTAGTGTGTGCAGTGGTTTATGTAGCTCCTGATTTTACCATGAAGATTATTCAGATCGTGCTACTTCAGCGATTTTGTTTAATTTATGTCGACGAAATTTTTGAAAACGAGAAAGAGAATGTTATTGTTCTTATTTTCAAATTCAAATAGGCATATTTTATCTGATTTTATTTGTCGAAGCTCACAGTATTGCAACTTCCAAAGCCGTATATGAACACAACAACACTTCAGCTGAACCTTGGAATACATGAATACAATGAACCCATAATACATTATCTTGAGCTTTGGACAGTCACTGAGATAAGTCCGAATTTAAGCTGTAACACTCCGATTGGCAATATTAAACACCTTACCTAGTAAAAGTCAGGGGTCAAGGGTCTGAGTCAGAAGCCTTTCAGCCCCCTTCATAAGCAATGACATATAAACACCCAGTAGAATACCGGATAATTTTCACTGACGTATTTCTTTCTCGTAATTAATGCCTGTGAATGCCACAGTCGAACGATAGCATTTCAAGCAACAATTAAACGAACTGTACGCTTTATTGACATTCAGAACCGAGAAGGTGCGAAGCAACCAGCTGTGATTTGTTACTTACTGCTTCCTTTGACAGAACATTATGATTAGATTAATGAAATGTGCTTCCAGTTGGATTGAGTTAGTATCACTGTACTGAAAATGTATGCTGCTAATTCTGAAATTTGACGTTACAGAATGAGAAGTATTAAAAACAAATAAACGCAAATTCTCTAAAACACGGCTGAAAAAAAAATCCCTTTAGGCAGGCCTACAGGCTGAGGTAGATTTCAAAGTGCTTTTGGTTTAATTTACTATCGCTGCGCAGCACTCTTCTTTTTTAGCCTTGGCATGGCAAACCTGCAGTAAAGAGGAAGAGCCTACAATCATTTGTTTTGACAACAAGAATAGGATATAATATTCTGGGAGGCCGTGCGCAAGATCAACAATGAATAAAATTAGCAAAGCCGCTAAACAAGACAAAATTATGATATTATAATAATTCTTTTAAGTGTTATTATTTTCAAACATTAAAATCTCGCGTCATATGAGAGCTATCAAGAAACTATTTATTGATTTGTAGAGTACTCATCAAGAGCTTTTCAACGATACCCCACAAGACGTGGTTTCAAAAGTTTCGAATTTTCATCCCCCACCCCCACCCTCACTCGAACCCCCGAATCGTTGGTGTCACTGTGAACTCCATAGGGAGTACTCTAATTTATTCAAACAAAGTTTCCCTCTATACTTCATAGGGGCCGAGATAAAAATGTTTTAAAATTTCAACCCCCTCCCCCGACCACCCCCTTGGGCCAATTTTGCTCATTAACGAACTTGTCCAAACTATTGGGCCTAGAAATAACATATTAAAATTTGGTTCAAATATCTTCAAAATTACGGCCGCTATCGTGTAAGGATATAAATATATAATTATATATATATAAATATCAAAAATTTTTTTTTTTAACGGGCGGTGGTTTCGTACTTAGGGGAGCATGAAACGTAAAGATATGAAAGAATTTTTCGAAAATCATGAAGTGGTATCCATTGCAATAGGTAGATTTTTCTTCGAAATCTACCTAAAATTGCCGTAAAATATTAATATCAGTAATATCTCTGATTGCGATTATAACAAGGGTTAAGAGAATGTAAATTTTAGACAACTGGTGAGCTTGGCAGTTAGTTAAGAAAGAATGGGTGTTCAAATTGTTTACTTCTGTAAGAAATACGCATCAGCAACTGATGAAAGGATTTAGCATCAGCAATTGATGGAAGTAAGCATTAACTTTGTAATTAAACTGAAAAAATCAACATGTATATTTTATACGCTGTATGGTGCACCTCATTGAAGATGTCATTTAATTCAATCTTTACTGTACCTTTTGCTTTCTTCTGGGAAGTGTGGATCCATAGTGAAGAAATTAAAATTATTATTAAAATTTTTATTACGAAATATTTATTTACGATGGAAGACCGTTGTATAGAACTTAATAGGCACACAAGAAGTTCACAAAACGATCCCTAGCTAGTTTTATTAGGCCTAATCGTAAATTTAAAACTAAAATAAAATCAGGTAAACTGACATAACAAGGTGCCAGAATGCTTTTGTTTAATCTGTGATAATTGCAATTATGATATGCAGAAAATAAGTAATTTTTGTAATCGATTTCAGAGTTAAGTTCCAGAACGATTCATTAAGCAGGGATTACGGAAGAAGAAAGGTCTAAAGTTTGATAAGCATATGTGAAGGAATATGTGGGTAGTGTTATTTTTCAGAACTAACTGTATTGCAACTTCCAAAGCCGTATATTAACACTAAAGCTATACGTTGTCATGACAACTGATTTGCATTTGCATTCTTTCGAATATATTATCACAAAATAGGCATTAAATTGGGCATTACTCCGGTACCGGTCAACCTATTTGGTCCAAAACTAATAGGTTTTGTCCCATGGAAGTTATAAATGAGTATATCAAGTTTCATGAAAATGCGATAAAGCGTATTTGAGTTGTCGCGCACACAACTGATGCCGTATGTTTTAAAGAAATATCTCAGAATGAAGTTCTGGTCAATGTGCCCTCGGCAATGACCTCATACATGAATATATTAGGCTACACTTAAAGGAAGATATGCAAAGATGAGCTGCAAGAACATCTGAAAGACACGAGAAGCAACATGTGACGTAACTAGACAACATCCGTAATAGGTGTTTGGCAGGTAATGAATGAGCCACAGCTGAAAAAATACTTCAAGTCAAATTAACAACTTCGAGAGATCGAATACGTCACAACTCTGGTAGACTATGCGAATACAAACTAACCTGAATCGCTGGAAGAATCGAAAAACACGGGAACGAAATCTTTACTCATCTTCACTTGCAAGTAATACTTGCCAACTGAAAGTTCCAAGCTCCAAGGCTGGCAGATATCCACAATCCAAATGATGTGTAAATAAAAGACGTTCATAGTACGAAAAAAAAAAAAACCATATTCATCATACGTAGACATGTGTTTTGATAACATTGACAATATCATCATAAACATTGTGTTTATGATCCCAACTTTTATAACAGCACTGATACAATATTCTGTAAGCATACTTGCTGCTCCAAGAATTGCCGTAAAATATGCATACCGATAACAACACCGTAACGGAGGACAAGAAAAAAAGTGTGCGTTGAACGCCACGCGACAGAAGTGAAACTTGTTTTAATTTATGGATTTTTTTTCAATCTTGGATCATTGGATTTTTCAAATTTGGATTGTTGGACTCTTTAATATTGGGTTTTTGGACTTTTATAATTTTGGATATTTTAGATTTTTTATCTTTTTTAATTTTTAAAATTATGGAATTTTGGATTTTTTTAATTTTGGGTTTTTTAAATTTTAGATCTTTAAATTTTAAATTTTTTATTTTATTTTGGATTTTTGAATTTTTTAAATGTTGTAAATTAATTTTAATTTTGGATTTTTAATTTTGGATTTTTAAATTTTTTAATTTTGGATCTTTGAGTTTTTAATTTTGGATTTTTTAAATTTTGGATTTTTTATTTTTGTTTATTTTTTAAATTTTGGATAAGCCTAATCATTGAGTTGATTGTTTTCTGTGCAGTCCGTTCCCTCACACCTCACTAATTTCGTGACGATTTTTAGCGTTACACTAATTTCGTGACAATTTTGAGCGTTACACAAGCTCTGGATTTAGCCCTACCGCGGCTAAAGAAGTTTCAAACGAGTTTACCGAATGCAAAGCTATCAAAAACTGTGTACTAGTGGGTTTTAATTCACCGTTAAAACAATATGATCTGAAAAACTAACGTAACTATCTGCATCCTTTTTATTGCATCACTGATTAAGGGAATGTGCATTCTAACTTTCTGTCAAAGTTATATTCGCGAGGTAAGAGAATAAAAACAGTTTATTAACAACATGGGTAGCTTATAATTATCCTTCAGAGATCAAAATCTCCAGTTCCTAATAAATTCAGTTTTCGTACAAAATTAAGACAAAATCGTTGGAGCAGTTTTTGAAAAAATCGCAAAAGCTAGAGTGGTGCATCATAAATACAAAGTATATTTAGCCTACTTACTCAATGGCAATAAACAGTTCATAAGCAAGTTAAAGAAATATCTATTTTATGGAACCCGGAGGTTCATTGCCGCGCTTGCATGACCCCGCCATTCAACCCTATTCTGTGCTAACCCCATCCACCCATCCTTCGCAAATCCTACTTCCCTTAAATCTATCCTAATATTGTCCTCCCATCTACGTCTAAGTCTTCCAAGTGGTCTTTTCTCTTCGGGTTTCCCAGTCAATATTTTTTAGACACGTCTTTCCTCCCCCATGCGCGCAACATGTCCAGCCCATTTCATTCTCCGTGATTTAATTACCCTTACTACAATCAGGTGAAGATTACAGGTTATGAAGCTCGTCGTTATGCAGTTTTCTCATGTCCCCGTTTTCATCTCTCTTAGGCCCAAATATTTTCCTAAGCACCCTGTTTACGAACACACACAGATTACGATTACTTGATTTATTAATCCTGCCAGTGCAGTGCAAATACAAAGTATAAGGAGCACTGAAAAAGATAAAACCAATATAACAACTGTCAATGAAGACCATGAACTAAAATATGTGCTGCCATGTTAAAAGATCTTAATAGAAATGAAAAATACATAACCCAAACACAAATTTAGTTTTTATGCGATACTTCGCTTTTCAGCTCTTCACAGACATACACCGAAAAATGTTTCCAAAATTGCATTCAGCGGAACTATGAAGTATATTAGGCCCTAATGCTTAATTTAGGGTCGAATTCAACATATTTCCTTTGCCTATGGTACAGTGGAGAAAATAAAATAGTATTAGCCTATACACGTAAGAATGCAAAAGTTGGCTTGTGCAATGTGCTTGCTAACTTCCACCTTATCAGTTTGACTACTACGCAAAACCTATGTTCACCAAACAATGGGGCTCTGTAGAAAGCAATTAAGGAAAATGTGCAATATTTGTTGAAAACTGTAAATAAAAATTATGTTCTTATTTTATGGGTATGGATTTTTTTAAACAATACCAACTGTATTAAAAAGTCATACACGAAAAAAACTTTTTTTTTGAAAAGTATCTAAAATTATACAAAATTTATTCTGTGTTTATACTCCTTTTAGCTGCGAGGCCATATCAGGAGTTCGAGGCCATATCAGGAGTTCGAGGCCATATCAGGAGTTCGAGACCTGTGTCTATACAGTAGGGTAGGCCAAGGAATTATTGCCAATTGTTTCTATTATTGGTGTATTTTTATCGAGTAAATTTCAACTGATATTAATTTAAATGGATATGACAGAATATGAAATGCTGAGGATGATTCATGATATTATGTAAATATCCAATTCGGCATTTGCCAGTAACAAGCAGTCACTCTGGCATAGGTCAGTCTAGAAAAAATCAGGAAACAGAACTTGGAAAGATGATCTTCCTGACAAAGTGCTCACAGTTTTGCAAAAAATAATTATTTCATCAGGGACGGTAATGAAGAAGAGAGAGCAACAGAAGATGGAGAAAATAACTGCAACAGCGACTCTGTGCTGGCTATTCCATTACAACATTGCATCAAATATTAAATCAGTATTTTTATAATCTTTATTAAGATTCAATTTCAAGCAATCCCTCCTTCACAGTGATTTTCAGAAAAACACAAACTTATAATCCTTGCAGATCTGATAAGCTGTGTCAGGGACAATACTATATTTTACATCTGGACAAAAAGAGGGGGGACTATTCCTCCTAATTATCATGAACAGGGAACTAGGACGATTATGACCCAAATAAAAAAGAAATACACAAGCAAACATGAAATATAGTATACAGCAGCTAAAAATACAAAATAACTGGTTATGTTATGTTTGTTAACATAAAATCATTAGCTGTTCAAAAATATTACATTATGCCCACAACATAAGGTTACCAGTCTCCCAATTTCTAGGGGACAGTCCCTGGATTTATCTTAACGACTTCTTCCCTAGCGATCAAATATATCTTAATGTCTTACTGGACAGACTTTTTAAATCAACACAACATCTGATGGAATTTTCCAGGTTCTAATTAGATATTGGAATCTCAAAAGAAAATCGCTGTTCTTTAATTAGCAAAGATTGTGAATTACTAACAATTCATTTTTGTTTTTTAAATTTGCTGACTACAGAATAATCAACACTGCACTTAAGTTCATGTTTGCTAGCAAATTACTACTAATAAAAACTAATTAAATAGGTTAACAAACAGGATGGATAATCACCCAAGCCACAAATTAAAGAGTGAAACAGAAATGTGTTAGAATCACAGCGTCAACCAAATAGAATCACACCATTCTAAGGAGAATTGTTGCTGATATAGGGTAGGCAATCAGACTGCTTCCATAGATAGGCTAAATCTTAGACAATAAAATTTATCGCCTGAAGAATTTTAAGCTTTCCTCATCAAGTGGAAGTCCACCGACAATCATGCACCATGCAGCAATGCAATTATACTTTTGAAATGAAACCTCTGCAATATTAACTTATTAAGATCCAAAGAAGCTAACTAATGAACCATTTTGGTAATGTTGAAAGACAGAAACACTCACCATCGGAAAGGGATAGACCTGCAAGTAGTTAGTAATTAACACATTATTTTAGTATCTGCGTACATTAACATTCTATCATATTCACTATCAAGTGGAAATAAGCTACTAGCCAAATCAATAACCATAGACTAAAACATTCTTTCCTTTTTGCAATCTAAAGTAGATAAAAGATAGCATAAATTTAATTTAAAATATTAAGCAGAACAGCCTCCTATTCAAAACTAGGGATGCTTTCTATACAGATAAATATTCTAAGTCTATTCCATTCTCCTGTTGACATGCAATAATCCTCTAACAACAGATTTAAAACAACCAGGGTGACTTTAAATCAGACTATTCCGATACCATTGATAGGAATACGTACTTCCTACATATCCCTCAAGATCAGAAGTGTTGAGGATACAGATTTATAGGAACTAAAAGGCATGAAACTACACATGGAAATATGCTTTAAAAATCTGAAGAACATGCACTAAAATATAAAATATTGTCCATATGGTAAAGATGCCGTATCTACCACGGTTAATCCCACGAGATATGAGTTTATAGATATATTTGCAAAACCGAGTCTGCACACAATATCACCTGTTCGAGTGTACCCAAAAAACATTACCACTCTCACATTATGCAAAGGACGAATGTCAGTAACTTCCCATGTACAACCCTTTGTACACATTGTGTTTAGTTCCATTTAATAATAAAAGATATATTTGCAAGAATGAAGTTTGAGTTTTTGCAAGTTTTTATTGAAATACCATCAAATTTAAACAATTTCTATAGCCTAATGGTTTTAATAATTTCCTTACTTAAATCACTCATCCTATTTAAGATTACAAAATTAGTATAAAAATATATGAATTATACGAGTAAATAGGGCAGTCCTTTCTTCTATACCAGTAATCTTTCTTCTTATTTTGAAGGATGTAGCCTATATTCCTTTCAATTCTTATTATTACAAATTACAATATATATTCCTCTAAATGTTCTCAGGTACCGGTAATTTATATTTTTCTTATAAACAGAAAATGTACTTTCTGTTGCACATGGCTTAAATGAACTATTTGAAAGCTGCTATTACTCTAGCTGTGACTCGCCTGGAAGAAGTGCACTCATTTTTTTCACTCTATCCAAAAGTAGATTCTTTCCTATATGAAAAATGCAATCTGAATGAACTGATTAAGCTGAAATCATTAAATCATTGTAATTATTGTTATGACGAGACACATCTGGCATGAGATACATTAAAAGAAAAAATCAAAATCACAAAGTAAAATGAATTACTGAATGCATGAGTTCCATAACAATTACACTTCTGTACTCTAAAAGGTGCAATATGGTGGGAGAAGGGAATTGAAAACAATATAGGCTATAATGTTCGGCTGTCATGCCAGCACCTTAAAAAGTGTTATATATAGGGTTCAGATGTTTATGACATGTCATATTTTTATCTTGACCTCCATTCTCGACGCAAACACAAATTAAACACGATTTGCACATCTGTTATCCTAATCGGATCGTTTTATTTTGCATATAAAGTCATATTTTGGTCATTTTCATGGTCTTGGTCATATTTGTAATTTAATGTCATATTTCAGTTATATATTCGGTAAAAGAGCACAATTTATGCAGTATGTGCATTAAATTGTCGACTTACTTTTTTTCCGAAAAAGAGTCACGAATATTTTGGCTTTACTGTAACTGAAATCTGAAGGGACAATAACAAGTAGGCCTAACAGCACAATTACCTCTTCCTCCTTGTTAACAACTTCCAAAAGACATGTCTTAAAAATATTTTTAAGTTCACATTTGCCGTGGTACGGTATAAAATGGAAACAGTAACAGATTAGAAGTTATTTACAAGCAAAACTATAAATAGCCAGTGAAATTATTAAAAAGTGATTATCTGATTGAATTTAACATGATGTAATAATTTAGTGTCATCAAACGTCTTAAATCTTATTTTTAGAAAATACATTCTTTTATTAGGTCATATTTAGGATTTTTGGGTCACATTTAGTCATTTTTAGGGTCATATTTACAGTGATATTTTCCACTTTCTTAGGTCATAAACATCCGAACCCTAATCATAAATATGTTGAATTGGCTTTCAGATTAGCACCTTACGAATCATAAATAAGTTAAGTTACCCTAACGCTAGAATGAGATACACCGAAGTGGAAACCTAATGCCTGTGCCACTATAGGGTATTTAGACTCAACGGCAACTATGAATAACCCAAAAGCTATGATAATTTAAAATCCCGATGTGATATCCTGAAGTAGGCTACTGTTTGAAGTCAATTTAGAGGTATTTGAAAATCAACATTATTTAGATTTTTTATGTGGAATTCTCTTGTTTTCTCATCTTAAAACAAAATCAATTAACCACTTTCATTTACAGAGGAACAGTACTCTGATGAACAGTTCATTAGCTTCTCCATGAAACAAACTACACTCTTTTTTTATGCCAGTAGAAACTGTTGTCTGTTAGTTTGGTCTTCCATGACTGTCATCCAAGAATCATCAAACATAAAGCTTGATGAGTCTGATTGTAGTTATTACTTTCATTGCACAAATACCGGGGAGTTTAAAAACTGCCTCAAGCTTCACTGGTGAATTTTGTGTTGACTTCACAAACATGCTGATGGAATTAATTGATCGCTTTAAAACGTACACTTTACATTTCCCAATGTTATCTGGCTGTGTGTACGACAAGCAACTGGGGAAAGAAGTATCACTTTATCGTGCAAGAAATGTTGCTCAAAATAATAAATATGCAGTGAGTTTTTATGCAATCCTGGGGATTACATTTTTGGTCTAGGCCATGTACCATATGACTTTCTCTCCAATTGAAAGTTCACGTGTAATTATTTAATTCATGCCTACAATGCATCATGCAACAATTTAATTATTCTCTTCAAGTGATGCCTGAATCATAATACAGAGCCTTCGTTTGGATGCATGGCCAGCTTAATGAGGATTTGCTTCCTTGCACTGTATCCCTTCTAACAGATTCTGTTCTCCCTCCACTTCCCCTCCTCTCCATGTAGGCTACTCCTACGCCATCTGCAGTCTTTAAGCTATGTATGAAGAAGTTAATACATCATGAGATCATGGGTTTCAATGTTATATATTGCTCATGCTGGCTGTATGAAGGAAAATCGGGTGGGGCTTTAGTGGGACTCACCTGTGTGAGTAGCAAATGATAGTGAGGCAATGTTGCCCAATTTAGATAACTTTGCACTTAACAGAAGTGTTGCATTGAGCAATTTCAATAAACTATAAAAAAACAAAAATTTCAGTTGTGCCATTAGAAAGAAGAAATGTTTATGAAGCCAGCTGTACAAAAGCCATATTTTTACAACAAGTAGTTGTTGAGCTATGAGGTATTTAATGATAATTAACTTTCTTATTATCATTCACATCCCGGGAGTAGTTGCAGGAAATCTACGCTTTCTTCTGACAAGCACAGCATCAGTGCACAAAGAGTCGGCAGAGATTAGCACACCATTTTCCTTCATAAAACGTGAGCCGTATAGTGTATTAGTATACTCTGTTAGTTTATAACGCTTTAGAATGCAGAATCATCATAAGTGCGACTCCTATGTCATAAAAAAAGTCTTTTAGAGAAATTAGACTGCTATTTACATGCAGATTCCATGTGGTTTGTGTTCAATACAGAGAATTGATAGGTAAAATTGTGAACAGATCAACAAAAATGGGATATGTTCTCCATATGAAACTGAGAGTACCATCATCGTGTTCTTACAGAAGAAAAACTTGACGTCGAGACAAAAATTAGAACAGAGTGCAAAGAAAGCTTGCACATGAATAAAAAAATGTTGCAACCTCGGCTTGGAATGCCACTAAACTTTTAAAATTAAAACCCAGTAAGATAACTAATTCGGGAATTGCAACCACAGAATAGTATGATGAGAGTTAATTTCTACAACAACTGGATGTTGGATAATGTTACAATACTGTTCGCTCCAATGACCTGCATTTAATTTTTCTATAGCTGAAGCATTGTTGTATTTAGGCTTACATGGCCACATAAGTGACACAAACAAAACATATATTAGAGTGCAGAAAACCCCGATGTACAAGAAATGACATTATATGAGCAAAATATTGGTGTTTGATGTGATGTAAATGTTTACAGAGTTACAGGGCCTATATTTTTCAAACATCCAAGGAATGGGCCAAGGTACAGGGATAAGATATTCACACCATTCCTACAAGAATTGAATATGCACAAGCATATACGATGAACATGGGCATACGTAATTACTGCATAGTTATAATCCGTGCTTGAATTTACGGGGCTGCTGTATGAACATCTGATTCCACTGGCAAACAGCATGCTTCCCACTGCCAAGCAAATCCCCATTAAGCTGGATAAACGAAGGCACTGTGGATAACTATAAAACAAAAACTATCTATTCAGCCATTCATTAAAATTAAAACCCCCAAAAGAGGGTAACACACTCACCATCAGAAAAGGTTAGACCTGGAAGAAGTTACCAATTAATATTGTACATATTTCTGCTAAAACTCTATACATTCAATCTATTTCTTAGAAATCTCAGACATAATACCCTATATTTAATTTACACACTAATAGTTAGAAAAAATGCTAGGTGGGCCTACCAGTACTTCAAACATCAAAATGATAGCCTGTATTTCCTATGACTTAACCCTAAATCTATTTCTTTCCCCTGTTCGTTTGAGGTAAATAATATACTGGCATTAGGTTACTGTTTCTATTTTTCAAGGGGGTTGCGAAACCCTCCCACCGAACAACATGCCCCAATTTGCCTGTGCATCCCATATGGTAGGACATGAAATTTCCAGTGACAATTCTGAGGCAGGCAAAACAGCCATTTCATTTCCTTTTATTATTTTAGTTTATGTAACAAAAAATCAAATTTAATAACAGATACTCTCAAAGGCAGTCACTGTTTACATGAACAAGCTAGGTGATATAATTTGTATTTACTTGGAAGCTTTTGGAAATATCCAGAAATTTGAATTTCCCACGTGAGTTTCTAGGTCCCCACCCCTAGCCCAAAACTGCAGATCTAGGTCCTCTTATAATAAGCAATGTAAGCTAGTTTGTATAGGCTAAACTAGTCGTTTATAGAGCCATTAAGTTTATAATCTGCACGATACTTCCAAAATGTTATTTAGTTTGTTAACAATCTGTTAAAAACTAATTAGCCTAGTTCGTATTATGCAAGAAATATAAACTAGTAGGCCATGTTATTAGTGCCAGTATGGTACTTTACGAGATTGTGTGGTGGACGAAAAAATGTCCGTCCGTCTGTCTGTACGCACCATAACTCAAATACGCTTTTTCGGATTTTCATGAAACTTGGAAAACACATTTATAGTGTCCATGGGAAGAACCCTATTGATATTGAACCAAATCGGTTCACCGGTACCGGAGTAAAACCCAATTTAGTGTATATTTTAAAGGCGCAATAACTCAAATATGCTTTATTGGATTTTTATGAAACTTCGTATACGCATTTATAATATCCATGGAAAGACTTCTATTGATATTCGACCAAATCGGTTGGCCAGTACCGGAATAATGCCCAATTTAGTGCCTTTATATTAATATATAAGAAGTCGTGATAACTCAGATATATGCTTTATTGGATTTCCCTGAAACTTTGTATACCCATTTATAATGTACATGGGAAGACGTCTATTGATATTGGATAAAATCGGTTGACCTGTTTCGGAGTAATGCTCAATTTAGTGCCTATTTTATGGTAATACGTATTCGAAAGAATTTATGAAATGCACATCAGTTATCATGACAACATAGTCAATTGTTTTACTGTGATCTTATTAGGCTTTGGCAATTAAAATACAGTTAGCTATGACAACACTATTGCTTTAAATGCGAAACTAGACCGATAAACTGACCCAGGTGGCTGATATGGTAACGTCTTGGCCTCACATTCTGGAGTTCCATGGTTCAAATCCCGAAACCAGCCAATTTGACTTTTTTGTTGTTTGTATTCTGCATATCATAACTGCAATCATAACTGATTAAACAAAAACATACTGGCACTTTGTTACATCAGTTTACCTGATTTTATTTAATCTTTTTTAGGGTTTATATACCAGTATCCCATTTTTGGGCCTTTTTTCTTCCTTTCTTTACAAAAAATGTCCAAATTTCACATTATCTTGTTCTTCAAAGTAAAATTCATCTATCCTATAAGCCCCTTTTCTTGTATGAATATTGTAGAAGTAAAACCCCCTAAGGAGGTCACAGAAAATTAACCCAAAATGGTGCTATGTAGTGATGCATATTCATGAGAATCGTCTGCTCAGCTGTGGGTGGGGAGGTTTTAGTTGGGTCACGTGATCGAAAAACAGGGCTGTAAACTAGATGGACTTCAACACTAAAAACACAATTTCTAACTGCCACCAATCTAGCTCTACACATCACAAACACTAATACTGTATTACTATTCCTTAGTACCTAACTGTTACCTAGAATCTGTGAATATAGTTTGCAAGGGGAAAATGGGCCGTATATGCCTACTACACGGCCAGCAACAGTACAGTTAGCATTTACATATGAATAAAGCAGATGGCCAGCCTGTACATACAGGACCAATAAGACAAACATTCATCACAAGCAAATGAGAGTGTTGGTATGTAAGCTGCAGCACACATAACTGCTTGGAATACCTCATGTAGAAACAGAGATATGAGCTACAATAAACATCCCCATTCTTTTTAAATAGCTTACCTAGAGTGTGCTGTTTCCTATTTTTCTTTTGTTTTGCATATTTAAAAGGGCTAGTGGTATATGTTGTAATAACCTATTTTATATGTAAAAAAACGAATAGGGGACAGCTTTGGTCTAGTTCTTCATATATCCCGAAGACTAAAGCTGCACCATATGTAGCATAATGGTGACTACAATTCTTTGTTAGATTACTGTTAAGACTTGAAATTTCTTGCCCTGCCAAATGGAGTAATGATATCTGAAATAATGAGAACTCAAAATTATGCAATCAGTTAGGGTCTATCTCAATATAAAAATACAATAATCTATGGTTATTAAGAGTTAATGTTTATTTACCTCTTTCTTGGGACATAGGCCTACAAAACACTTAAAATTCAGTGTCAATAAATCATGAATTAAATTCATTACTGAGGACTTCGACAAGCTTCAATTTAGCAGATCCAAACACAGGAATTTATAAGTACATAGCGATTGGTAGGTTATATAGGCTAATAAAATGTAACCATTTTTGTTCAGATTACTCACTGCAAGCCTGCATGCCAGCTGAGAACAATTTGACACACACCATTTAACACATATATGCTTGTTTATCAGCATGAAGTCCAAGGCTACATCAGGTCATTATAACCTCATCAGAACACTCTACTATTGTGTTACAATGCCCAAAATTCATTTCCATTTAATTCCTGAGCTGTGTTCTGTCTTGGCTCCATTTCATCATAGGGCAGTGACTAAAACTATGCAATTACAGTAACTTTTTAGATTATAAAATGCGATATATTGATACGCATATCAAAATGAGGGGGAAAAATAGTCTTATGTCGCGCACTAGGCTCCTCACCAACACCCAAATGGGACCCACCTCAGAAGGGGGGTTTAGGATTTCGTCGCAAAAGAGAAACATAATAAACCTCGTGCTATTCCGTATATTCCTCCTAAACTAACAATGCTCCTAACCTAACAAAACCTGTCACTGACCTATCATTATTTAACTAAATGCAGAAGCTTTTTACCCTTCCACACCTTTTGTAAAACATTGTTACAACCATTAAGGAAGCCATGGAAGTGCGCACGCAGGCTCGGAAGTGAGGGGAAGCAGCCGGCGGGCGGATCTTGGCTGATGCATGGCATAAATCTATCTTTTGACCAAAATAAGAAATAGCCTATCCACAATGCAAAATTGGAAGCTGGTAGTTGGTCATATGCTCAGGGGTTAGCAGAAAGCTACCCACAATAAGCAGCTGATTTTGAGGTTACAGAAACATTAAACAGCAACAAAAATATAGCCTACCGAAATTAGTTTGCAATGTCTTTATAGGCCTATAATATCTTGACTTTGAGGTAGATATTTGCATTAGTAAATTACTTTTCAATCACATTACGTAATTTGTAGTTTTGGAGTCTATAGACGACAGACAAATTTTCCAACTGTCAAATTCTGACTACTAGGTACCGGTACCGACTGCAACTGGCATTATTACTGACCACATGTCAAATCTCTTCTACAGACTACAACCTATCAACTACAGATTTCACATTGTGCACAGAGCATTATGAGGTCTTCAGGGGTCATCCAGAATATGGTAACGTTGCTTCTAACTTAAAAGATTTTACCGATTTTAGGTAGGCCTACTAGTTCCCTCAAGTTCTATTGTCATTTTCTTTCCTTCTATTCTAGTACATTTAAAAGCTGGATATACTTATACAAACTATGCCTTAACAGCCGGCGTAACTACTATTATACCCAGAGAGTGGTCACAAAGCCATTTTAGATTATTGGTACTGTCAGCTGACAATACATTAACGGCAATAGCTGTGATGTCAAAAGTTATAAGCGTTGTAACAATATGAGCTCTTTTAATGAAGGATATTGACATTATGGTAACAGCAATCGCAGCGGATCGTTAAATATGGTATAAAGACAAAAACGCAATAAAACTAAACCTCGTAAACAACTGTTTTGTAACATGCAAAAATACCTATTTTGTCCGTTTTTATGTCAATAATAATTATAAAGAACAGTGCAGTTTTAGTAGACGCATTGAAATTACGATATAAAGAAACTAATAACAAATTATTTAATTCCTGAATCTCATAAAAATTATCTCCATCAAAGCGTTGATGGTGAACATAGGCTACAATTGTCTGAGGTTTATAGGAAATTATAATTAAAATATTTGTATCTGTACGTTACCTGTGGTTATTGAACTCATGCTGCTTGCACTAACAAATTCCTATACAGCGAAGCAAAACTTCCACAACAAATTTTTGCGAACTGACGTGTAGGCTCACAAGTCACTGACAAGATTGCATGGATTACGACGAATTCACACAAGAAACTACGAGGAGCTCAGATGACCTATCACAGAGTTCAATCGGTACGACGGCAGCGCACTCTATGGCGAGAAAAAGAACTTCAAGAAAATAACACTCTAAAATTAATTCCCCTATAATCTGAAAGAATTTATTTCTTAAGACTGTACGAATATGCTTTCAATGGTTAATTAGGGCGAATAAATGCTTGCAAAACTAAAAATGTAATTAAAATTATTTACAACGTAAATATAACTTTTTATGTATTGATAAAGGAATACATCTTTACAGCCTGATGTTGGTCATTCTGGAACAAGCAAAAAGAAAAACCGCGTAGTTCAAAATGTTTGACAAACATATATTTGTCCACAAAATGAAACACATGGAGAGAGACTCTGATAAGGGTCTTATTTCCCTGGGTCTTCTTTTCGGGAATTTAATCACTCGCAAACGCGAATGCCAGATTGAAATATGCTTCCTCCTAATGGTCTTCTCATGTTTATTGTCCTAGGAGGGACTCGAAGAAGTTCCCCCGTGCCCTGTCTAGTCTTTATTCAGAGATTACTATCTATCTTAAACCAATTAATTATGTAAGCGTTAAAAAAAGTACATCCTGTTACGAAACAACAATTAAATACAAATGAATGAATCTGGAAATAAGTACTGAGTTAATAATTCAATAAAGAAAATTATCAGAATTATATTTCCTTTAAGTTAATACTTTTTGTTTTAGTGTTTCTGGTAAGACTGTTATGGGCTATTTTTTTTTTTAATTATTTTAACCAGAAATGGCCAATTATCGTAAGCTGTCCCGAGTGCTGTTTCTGATCAGAAATTTGAGAGATTTCCTACCAGAGTCCTATGTAAGAACGGTCTATTTTGAATATTTTCAAAGCATGAACAAATATGGTCTCTTATTGTGGCACAACTCCTCACACATAATTATTTTTAAAATCCAGAAAAAGGCTGTCAGATTGCTCACTAATTCTCCAGCAGTTGTCCATTTTAGACCTCTGTTTGTAACCACCAATATTCTAACCATAGTTAATTTATACATATATACATACGACTGTGTGTTATATGTGAAATCTAGGTACTTTTAATAGAAGGAACAATGTGCATAGCTATGAAACTAGAAATAGACATGCACTTGATGTAACAACCACAAAAAATAAATAATTAAATAAAAAATAAAAATAAATCAATATTCTGGCTCTCACAATCTTCAATAAATTTCCAGCTGCCGCTCGCTTATCAGACCTACCATATGCCACTGTAAAGAATAGACTAAGAAGTGCGCTGAGTATGCAACCATTTTATAATCTGAACAAATTTTTTGACCAAAATAATATTAACTTTTAGTGTTTGTTTTAATGTTCATTTTAGATTAGATATTTATTCATAATTATGTTGTCATTATGATTTTATTATGATGAAGTCCATTGTATTTTTATATTTAACGACGAATATATTATTATTATTATTCAAGGTGATTGCTTTAAATTGGAAAACTCTGATTTTTAATTAAATTAAATTTAAATTATAGATACTGATTTTTGAAGTGTTTTCTTTCTTTCTTTCTTTCTTTCTTTATCGTAGTTTCACCTCTCCCTTTTAGGATTGAAGTGTTTTCATTTTTTTTATTTTTTTATTTATTTGAGTTTTAGGATAAATTTAAATTTCAAGATTAGTACGTAACTTACCTCTGCAGTTTGCATGTGGGCAATGAATGCAGCTTCCAATCCAGGTTGTTAGGTGTTTAAATCTGACCTGAGGTAAAGTATTTGGTCAAGGTTTCCAATGTATGTGGGAGATGATAAAAGACATGTACCGGTACATAATCGACAAATGACTAGGGTGTCCATATAAGTTTATGTAATAGAGGTTATTCCGGGGTAGTATTGGTAGGTGAAGTTACACTTCGTTATTTTTACCTCACCAGACTTTTTGAAGTTTATTTTCCTTATCACCTATGTTAGTTTTTACTAGCAACATATTCCCTATTTTTGTATTGTGCTCTTCTCTGTTATGGCGACAAGGCCAATTAGGTGTAGAATAACCTTGCTATGACAACCGTGATGTCACCTGTTTCAATTTGTCTGTACAAAGGGGTTGAGTGAGGTAGAAAGCATCTTTAGTGTTGCTACTTCCATAGTGACGTCCCAGCCCATGTTTTGAACGAACGCGTACATAGTATACAGCACATTCTCCCGACTCATGACTCATGCAGTGGAGGCATGTTGCCTTCAGAGTAAGCTCGATTGAGAATTCAAAGTAATCAAGGGAAATTGGTTGTACTACGTAAGTTCGCATATGAAATGTTTTCAACAAATATAACACTAGCCTAATATATATCTAAATAGTCATACATTTGATGTATTTAGATTTCTATAAATTATTCATAGTTATTCGCTTGCATTCAGGCATAACGGCACAAAAATTAAATAAATCAATTTAAACATTAATTTTACTATGCAGCGGTAATCCACAAAATTTGCTTAAAATTCCTTTTCAACTACTTTTTATGCTCTGTCACTTGATTTACCATGGCAATGTGTCCCATGTTGTACCTGGGTCAAGCCATGGCATTTTGTTTTGTTAAAGAAGGAAGAAATCCTAATCTGTAAGTAAAGTAGGAGTGAGCACAGAGTATTTAGAAATCTGGAATTTATGCACTAAAACACCTAATATCAACTGTCGCCCCTGCTGTGGTTTAACATTACTTCCGTAACAAAATAAATACCATGGCTTGACCCACCTGCATGTTAATAACAATAATAATACTGCCTATCAGTATTAATAATATAGGTAAATTTTAATACCTCTGAGATTCAGTCAGTCTATCAAATTTGATATTTCCTGCAGTTGAAATCATACTACTGAACCCATGCACTTGATTTTTTGTTACGGGGCTAAAATTAAGCTTTGCAGGAGGGTTCAGTTTTTCTCCTTTACGTCACTGCCATATAAAGATTATGTACATAAGTGTTGTTGAGATTATGTTCAAGTGATGTTCCTGCAAATGGAAAAGCTTACAATGTTTTAATTTGCAACAAGCTGCACTTTCAACTAGTATATAATGGAATATAATAATTTAACTAGAAGACTTACAAAATGCCTCTGGTTAGGCTGAATCAGAATTGCATCTTCCGATAACATAGCCCAGTTGATACAATCGAACTTGGATAATTGGAAGCTAAGGGGGTCAGGGAAGAAAGAAATAAAATCAGGATTAATCATGATTTTGAATTAGAAAAGTTTATTGCTTTGTGCAGGCATGTCAAGAGACCACGATAAAAGTATGAATAGTATGAATTATTCACGATTTCAAATTTTAAAAGTTTGAATTAACGAAGTTCAACTGTATAAACCATATTGAGTCAAACTACGGCACAGCTGTTGGTTGCTTACCTCTGTATGTTGATATAGCATGTATGGTACAAAGCAATTGAAGAGCGTTTTTTCAAAAGCCGATATCAACATGAATGGCTCAGTACCGGAGGTGACTAAGTGCCATCACGAAAAGTGCTAATATTTGTGTGTATTGACCAGCAAAGATCATATTTTATCTACGCCAAACATGAGTAGCAGCCATTACTTTGTCTGTAACTGATTCAACAAGGCTGTTTGTCATGTTTGGCTTAGATAGAATACGATCATTGCTGGTCAATACACACAAATATTAGCACTTTTCTTGATGGCACTGAGTCATCCATGTAGATATCGGCTTTTGAAAAAATGCTCCTCAATTAATTTTCACCTGTGGGACCTTCATCATACATCTTCAGGGGGGAAAAAAAGAGTGTAGATAAAAATTCAAATTCATGTACATGAAACAATTAAAAATTACTGTACTTGCAAGTACAGGATCTGTTCATATCAGTGCTGAATTCTTCGATACACTGCACACACCCTCAGTAGGTCTATACTAAATCTGCAAGGTTTCAAAACATTTTTCATGAAAGTTATATACAGAGTCCGCCAGAAAAATGTATACACTCTTTGTCAGACTGTATCGGGATATTGTATCGGGATATTACCAGTATGTTGTAGTATGGTCTTACGCTCAACACATGTCGTTACTTTCAACACGATAGTGACAAAACAAAATGGCTGGAGAATGCTTAACGTTCGAGCAGCGAAAATGCATTCTGAAGTGGTTTATCTGGTTTGATAATGCCGTTGAAGTGCAGCGTCAGTGGAGGTGGGAGTCTGAAACAGAACCCCCAACCCGCCTAACAATTAAACGCATTATTGGCAAGTTTGAGGCACATGGAACGATTTGTGATATTCATAAAGGAAGATCAGGAAGACCGCGTACAGCTACAAGTCCTGCTTCGTCGGATCTCGCGTTGAAAAAGTTTGTTACTTCTCCACAAAAGTCTGCTATGCAATGTGCGCGTGAAGTGGGGATTAGCAGTACAAGTGTACGACGAATTCTGAAAGGTGCTAAGTGGAAACCTTACATTCCACGATTACTGCATGTGATTAATGATGACGATCCTGATTGGACAAAGAGGGCCCATTGAGTTCCCTCCACGGTCGCCAGAATTAACCCCTAAGGACTTTTACTTATGGGGAACCGTGAAAGATCAAGTCTATCGACGTAAGCCACGCACGTTGGAGGATCTTCGCCAGGAGATTACAGCAGCATGTGCTGCGATCTCCATTGAAACATTGACCGACGTAGCTGCGGCGACCGCTCATCGTTCAGTAATGTGTCTGGCCGCCAACGGCCAACATTTTGTACATCTAATGTAACCACTGAACTAAGAAAGTACTTCCGGTAGATGTTTGATTAGAATTTAAATTAAAAAAACAAACCTAATAAATAGTTTCGTTCCTTAAAGTGTGTATACATTTTTCTGGCGGACCCTGTACATTTAAATGACTATCCAACAAATACAAAAAAGTTACAGTTTCCCAAATCTGTTGGCTTGTCTTTCGAATATCTCTCAAGTGTTTGCAGTGCTGAAACACTTTAAGTACAGCGTGCTGGAGTGGGTATGCATGTGCAGCTAAGGCACTGCTTGGAAATACAGTAGTCCTGTTCCCTATATTCTGCACTAGCGAGACATGGGGAGGATGCAGCTTATATTTTTATATTTTGTAATTGAACACAACTACACTTCCTTGATGAGTGTAGACATACATTTAAATAGAAAGAAGTTGTTCAGTGCTTGAAGAAGTGGTCTCGATATAAAATAAATCCTATGTACTTACATAAAAGTCAACGGCACTGAGTTTCCATTGCTTTTTTAGTTGAGATTATTCACACTTAGCTTTTAAGATAGATTTTAGACAGTTTAATCTTCAAGGCAAATGGACTGCAGTATTTATTTTTCTTTACCTCTTCTAGACAGTAGCATACCAACAGTGACGGGGGGCCTCAGGCGCTAATCAGTATGGGGGCCTACCCAGTATTCACAAATTTAAAATTCACATAATCTACATAAATATATGATAGTAAGCTGCCTAATTCATTATAACTCTGTGGACCCTGAAAAAACTATTTAATAACAGATTTTATACATATATATATATTTTTCACATGTTTATTGTGCAAAAAACAACTTAAGTTTTTGCCCATTTAGTTAGTACCAGCATTGATTTATGGTCGGAGGAAATCCACTTTAGTATGCGGTAATGAAAGCACATCAACTACCGTAAATAGTTGTGATTCCACAATATTATTTTATGTACAAAAGAAAGAATACCCAAACAGCAAAGATTTAGAAAGTAGATTCATAATAAACTAAACAGTACATAAATTAAAAATATTTTTCCAAGTTTTAGCATATGGAAATTTTATTAAATATGCAAAACTCACTTGTTTTCCCTCCGAGTTCTCAACGGTATTAGGGCTAAGCTTGACAAACGGGATTGTCCTCTCTTCTCTTGCTCGTCAGGGCTTTTATTATTATAGTGGGCCTACTGTTGGCCTTTGGTTGTTTACAACCTGTTTTCAATTCATTGTTAAAAAATGTACAATGTTCTTTAATAGACAATTGTTTATTCACTCAAACCAAGTCTCTTCTCTGGTCTGGTAAAAATCAAGAAATAAAATTTAGGGCTTATGTTAAAAGTCCATGGTGTAGTGGTTAAGGCACTGCACTACAAACTGGAAGGTCGCAGGTTTGATTCCCGATGAGGTCGTTGAGATTTTTCAATTGGCCTAATCCTCCTGGTAGCACTATGGCCCTGGGGTCGACTCAGCCCCTAACAGAAATGAGTACCAGGAGTATTCCTGGGGGTAAATAACGGCCGGTGTGTAGGGCTCACAACCTTGCCACCTCCATATGCCGTATGTCACAATCCGGGAGCCTTAACTTCCTGGAAACCCTACAGTTATGTTAAAAGCAGAACCTGGGGTGGAACACCCCTGTCTTGGTACGCCACTGCTTCTAGCTTTCCTAATTTACCTCTCCCCCATAGTTTCCAGCATCTTTCTGTCTGAGAAAGACTTCAATTGAATTGATAACAGCAATATTCTTGTTTTCTTGAAAATGTAAGTTATAAAATTGTTTTCTACATCTTGCCAAACGAGGATTTTTAAAGAAAAATCCACTAAATGCAATGAAAAATATTTATTGTACATACCAGTAGAACAAACTAAAACAAGTGACTATAAACAAATTATGTGCTAATGCTTTGGGTATTATATTACCAAACATTCAATGATCTTAAAAGTAACGTATTAGAATTTGGTTCAACAATAATAATAAACATATTGACCTCTCACATGCTTCAGAAGACTATAATATTTAACGAAAATAAGACAACTTTACTACTTCATGCTAACAATTAAGTCTTATTTTATACATATTGTAGCATGTTAACTGTAAGAACTATTAAGAAAAATGGAATTCCTCTTTTTGTATAGACACTAATAAATTATTAAATATATTCCTGACATATTTTAAAATTATTGTTTAGTAAATGAAAAAAACATATCTTCATTTTCAGAAGTTTTAAAAAGAGAAGTAACTGACAGAAGTGTGGAAGTTGAACTGTCAGAATTCGCAATACAATGCGAACTTTCACAGTTTTCACAGTATTGTAAATTCTTGATTTAAATGTTGTAGCCTTCATTTATTCATTTTGATATTATCAAAGTATATGATAAATTATATAAACCAAATTCTGCATAAAACCATCATCATTTAGTATTTCCTGACTAGGTAACAGAATATAACTTTCTTTCCATTATTTTGTGATGACTAAAACAGGGTCAACACAAGTCTAGACCCATTTGACTTTATAAATAGTATCATACTACAGTTCAACATTGAATTAGTAGGCTATAGAAAAATGAAAAATCTTTTACATAATCTTTGCTACCAGTACTAGATTACTTTTCTTGTCATGCATGAATATGGAATAATACCCTAAAAATATTTACAATGTATTCATTTTGTTAAACTACAAAATTGTTGGATCTTTGATGTTTTTGTACAATATGTACAATTCAACACTGACTCAAGTAGTAATGTAACACTAAAAACACAATACACAAGAAATTAAACACAATGTTCGTACATTCAATCTTCGAACCTGTATACTATTATTTGATACTTTATTAGAATTGTATCAAAAGTACTGAACATACCAAAAAATTATAGAAGTGTCTTACCTTGTAGATTTTTGGATAAAAATCATTAACACATTCTTATGAAATCTTCTTATTTTGGAATTAGCAATTTTTATAGTTATCAGCCCATTGCTAATCTTTCGTTGTAATATATGGAACAATGACTTTGGAAATAATACATTACCATCCTAATGGCCTTCATTGTTACCATAGTAGACTGGGACCCATTGTACATTTGGGTTCTTCTAACAAACAGTCAATATGACTATACATCACGCTGATGTGATTATGTTGTTAGCATTACGGTGATGACAACGCAGAATCCACTGTGCATTCGGGTTCTCTTTGTAAACAGCCAATAAGATTGCATTATGCTCAACTTGACGTTGACCTGAAACACAAAAGAGTGTGGGCCTTTCTTAGTCCACTGGATAAGTTGAGAAGATACACTATAAACTACATGCTTAATCCAATTTCATTTAAAGCTGTGAAATAAATGTCAGCTCTCAGGATGGATGGAACACTGGTAAAACCATTGCATATATTAACAGAATCCAGTTACGATACCAGTATTCACTGCAACCTTTGTTTGTCAGTGTACGTGTATTAACAGGAATATTCAATCACATTTGGAATTCAGCTTTACCTAGAAGAGTCAAAATAAACTCTGGTTCTTCTATAGAATAAAATCAGGTAAACTGATGTAAAAAAGTGCCAGTATGTTTTTTTTAATCAGTTATGACTGCAATTATGATATGTAGAATATGTTTTTTTAATTGATTTACAAGTTAAGCTCCAGATTTATTCATTAAGCAGGGCTTAGGGAAGAACAAAGTTCTAGTTTTCTTTTTAATCAGATTAAAATCTTCCAGCATCAGCTGAACTGTACAGATTTTTGATATCTTGACAATCGCACACTCACATAAAAATACGAAAAAGAAAGTGAAATTGGCTGGGTTCGGGATTTGAACCATGGAACTCCATAACGTGAGGCCAAAACGTTACCATCTCGGTCACCTGGGTCAGTTTAACGGTCTAGTTGGATAAGCGCATGTAAAACAATAGTGTTTTTGGTCATAGCTATCTCTATTTTAATTTCCAAAGCCGTATAATATAACAGTAAAACAATTGACTATGTTGTCATGATAAATGATTTGCTTTTTTACTTCCTCTGCCCGTACCATAGGTACTATAGGTAGAGGAAGTATTGTTTTCGACCCTAAAATTCGAAGTTGAGTTTTTAGCATATATACACGTTTCAAGGCCCCCTGAATCCAAAAATACTATTTTTGGAAACATGTCTGTGTGTGTGTCTGTGTGTCTGTCTGTCTGTGTGGAAGTTTGTGAACAGGCTAGCTCCGAAACGGAGAATCGTATGAAAACAAAATTTCGTATTTGGGTCAGGTACCTTCTGAAGATGCGATTCGAAGATTGGCGACAAATTTCTCTTATTTTTAAGGGGACTTTACATGAAGAAATTTTCGTTTTTCGCGATTTTCTCAAAAACGGCTCTAACGATTTTCTTTAAAATTTGCACATGTGTTCCTTTTACTGAGAGCTAAAACTTTTATTTTAAACTTTTTTTCGAAAAAATTCTCTGAGGGTAGTTAAAGGCCACCCACTGTTCACCCACTGTTTGTAGAAATTTTGTCTTGCGTGATGAACTGAATACGCGCTCTTCCATGGCCTCTTATTCTATATAAGAATGTGAAGTGAGAAAGATGTATTGTTGGCCCGGTATAGAGTAAAGAAGTATCTGAGGGAAATATTCGATAATTTCGGAAATTATTCTTTACGGCGGAAAGTTCAATAAACGTCTGCAGTCACTTGTTCTTTTTTTTTTTTAAGTTTTTTATATAGGCTAGCCTGCACTTTTAGTCGCATCATTGAAAGAAGAGGTATTTATAGGATAATAATAGTGTAAAATTGTGTCTTGCGATTCTGTAAAAGGATATGTGAATACTGCTAACTTTTTTGGGGGGCAGAGGAAGTTATGTGACTTTCACATCAGATTTTTTTTTATACAAATTCTTTCGAATACGTATATTATCATAAAATAGGCACCAAATTGAGCATTACTCCGGAACAGGTGAACCGATTTCATCCAGTATCAGTAGACGTCTTCCCATGAACACTATAAATGTGTATATCAAATTCCATAAAAATCCGGTAAAGCGTATTTGAGTTACCGCGTTTTTAAAATAGACACTAAATTGGGTTTTACTCCGGTACCGGTCAACCGATTTGGTCCAATATCGGTAGACGTATTTCCATGTACATTATAAATGGGTATACAAAGTTTCAGGAAAATCCAATAAAGCATATTTGAGTTATCGCGACTTCTCATATATTAACATAAAAGGCAATAAATTGGGCATTATTCCGGTACTGGCCAACCGATTTGGTTGAACATCAACAGACGTCTTTCCATGGATAGTATAAATGCGTTTTACGAAGTTTCATAAATATCCGATAAGGCGTATTTGAGCTATTGCGCCTTTAAAATATACACTAAATTGGGTTTTACTCCAGTACCGGTCAACAGATTAGGATCAAATTTAACAGAGTACTTTTCATGGACGTCATAAATGCGTATACCAAGTTTAATGGAAATCCGATACAGCGTATTTGAATTATGGCGCCTTTCTATTAGAAAGGCGCCATAATCTATTAAAATAGGCACTAAATTGGGCATTACTCCGGTACCGGTGAACCGATTTGGTTCAATATCAATAGAGTTCTTCCCATTGACATTATAAATGTGTTTTCCAAGTTTCATGAAAATCCGAAAAAGCGTAATTGAGTTAGAGCGCGTACAGACACACGGACGGACGGACGGACAGACAGACAGACAGACGGACAGACATTTTTCGTCCCCCACACAATCTCATAAAGTACCATACTGGCACTTAATAACCAACAACCCTCCAATCACTCTTAATATTCTTATTTCTGTTGTATTTCCATGCTCATGATTCATCAATCGCAATCAGAATCCAATCTCAGACTGTAAATCTCTACTAGACTTGAAATGTAATGGTCTGTCCCTTAGAGACTTTCGTCTTGCAGTTATCAGTGTGTCTTCATCAAGCTTGTTGTTTACACGAGATTAATCTTTGAGAGAGACGAACTGTTAAGCACATTAATAAGTATTAATTATTACAGGAAGTTAGTAATAGTGAAGTTTTTCTAATATAGTAATATACAGTGGCGGATGCAGAAATTTTTTTCGGGGGGGGGATTTGAATAGGTAGAAAGAATACTAAAAAAAATTAATCAACTTACATATACAATTAGTTTATAAAACTGGCCACTTAGAGTACATTTTTTTCAAATTTCGGGGGGGGGGGGGGATGTGACCCCCCTATCCCCCCCCCTGCGTCCGCCACTGGTAATATAAGAATTGAGTCAATTTTTATGACACTTACTTCACTTGAGTTCTCTATTTGGAGACTAGTTTCAGGAAATTTTTTCTCCCATATTCATTCCATTTTGACTGCTGCTTGGTGCTGTTGCTAAATAGAGCAAGTGAACTCAAGTGAAGTAAGTGTCACAAAAATTGACTCAATTCTTATATTACTACATTAATAAGTGTTGTTTCTAACACATGAGTGAACTCGATGGCCATAAGGAGCTTCAAGCTTTAAGAGAGCATCAAGCTATAAGGGAGCATTGGGCTCTTAGGGGGCTCTAATGGAAATTACTAATTCAGCATTTAGCATAAAGTATTATCATATTGAGCAATACGTTACCTGTGGGCTGTTTTGAATACTATATCAAAGACTTGCCAAAACCATATTTCTTAAACTTTGGCCCTAATTTCTCTAAGCACCCACACTAATAACATTCATCCACGTTCAATTCCCAACCTATTAGTTCTAAGATTTTCACACACAATTCCACTTGGAGTTACTGTTTTAGACTAACAATAATTAATAAGGGAAGAGCGCAGCGTTAAGAACTGTTTAATTGTCCCTGCTGTAACATGAAAGGTGAATTTATTATTGTTGTAATTATTATTATTATTTTATTATTTATTTTTAAATGTTCATTTCTTTTTTCAATTTCTTAATACAGTCCTCAAGGAGAAAAATTTTTACATTTGCCAGGGGCCTCTCTACTTTTCTTGATTTGGCCTTGCAGATTATAAAAATGTTATATCTCAGTAGCACAGAACAAGATTCTGTTTAGGTGAGCTACAAGGGTGCGTTGAAAGGTAATGCACAATAATTTTTTTTACAGAAAGTTTAATAGGTACAACTATAAATAAATGCAACATGAAGGAACATCATTTGTCTATTTTTCTATATAGTTGCCAAGTTTCTCAACACATTTCTCCCATCGTGATACCAGTTTCAAAATACCCTGTTCATAGAAGTCCATTTAGTCATCTGTGGATTGCTGTTTTCACTTCTGCATCTGAAGTAAAGGGTTTACCGGCCAGGAATTTCTTCATGGGACCAAACAAATGAAAGGTTATCACGGCCATCTTCAAAGAATGCATACCACCTGCAGACATTGCTATGGTCCATACAGTTGTCCCCATACACGCCATGCATGTTCCTGTGAATTTCATTTGGGTTATGCCCTTTAGCCCATAAAAATCGCACTACACCTTGCTGAAGAAATTCCTGGCCAGTAAACGCTTTGTGTCAGATGCAGAAGTGAAAACAGCAGTCCGCAGATAGCTATACTTCAACCGAACGGACTTCTATGAACAGGGTTATTTTGAAACTGGAATCACGATTGGAGAAATTGAGAAACTTGGCGACTATATAGAAAAATAGACAAAAGATGTCACTTCATGTGTGCTTTTGTTTGTAATTGTACCAATTAAACTTTTTGTAAAAATAATTATTGTGCATTACTTTTCAATCCACCCTCGTATTACAGTTTGAATGAAAGGTACTGTACTTTTAATTTATGTGCATATCTGTTACCACACCTTCATTAAACATAAATCTGGCTTTAAGGGAAGAATCCTGGGCCCTTGCAGTTCCTTTAAAGACAGTTGGTACTGTACTAAAGATTGTTTTTTTACTTACCTATATTTCCACCCACTTCATACAAGTAATGTGTTTGCAATGAAACTTCAGGGCTTCCTGTTGCCAGAATACAACTCAAGTTTCCATTTGGTGCAAGTTCTGCCAGTGCTCGAGACTTCAAGTCATGATGTGGTCTCCGAGACATTCGCATTCCCATCCCTATAGGTATCTCACATCTCTTGCTAGCTTCTTCCATAATTCTGCAAGGAAAATAGGATAATTAGCGTAAATGATCAAATTTATATAGATGAAAGTATAATGTATTTTTTTTAACAAGCGGAACCGTTAATGGATCACATATAATAAGGCTTCTGTAACAAAATCTTTATTCTTCCACACCATCCAGGACAGAATAATTTGTAAGTATATGCCCCAAATTTTGTACTCATATAATTTATAACTGGTCATGGTAAATTTAACATTATTTACATAGAATTCAAAATCAAAATTATGATGCCTGTACATGTGGAGAGGGCAGCCAAACAGTGCAATATCTATTGTTGATTGTCCACTCTTTTGTCGGGAAAGATACCAACTTGTATCTTGTTACTGAGCAGAATAGAAAACAATTAGGTATTCAATCCCACTTACATTGATACTTTCAAAGAAAACATCTTTTCAATATTTAAGTTCATTACATAAATGGCATTTATAAAAAACTTTAACTCATCTTTTTTTCCACAGATTACGGTTTGCAACTTAAATTTAGCTGAACTAATAATTGTTAATCATTGTTACAGTATTCTTAGTATCTAGTTAGTTGTATTACTATATTGTTATCCTCAGCTGTTATTAATCTGTTCTGTTTAATGTTATATATCTAATGTTATCTTCTGTATATCAAATATGGTTTTTAAGTTTTCTGCCACAACTTTACATGTAAGAACTGTGTAAAAGAATATTATATATACATAAAAGAATATAAATATTAAAAATGAAGTAAAACATCTCAGCTTCACAAAAATATAGTTTTTAAACTTGTTTTCATTTGGCTGTGACCAATTGGCACCCTTAATTTAAGATAGCTATCCTATATAAGGATATCCTTCTAAGTACCGGTAATCATCAAGTGAAACCATCAGTGGGCCCTAAGTTTCAAATCAATAAGAAAAATTCTAGCAGTACAGCTGGTCTTCATGAATAATAAAATCAGGTAAACCGATGTAACAAAGTGCCAGAACGCTTTTGTTTAATCAGTGACCATTGCAATATTATGATATGCAGAAAATAATTTTTTTTTAAATCGATTTCCAAGTTTAGCTCCAGATTGATTCATTAAGCAAGGCTTATGGAAACACAAAGGTCTAGTTTTTTTCATTTTTTAGTCAGATTAAAATCATCCAGCATTAGAATTGTGATATCTTGACAATCGCACATTCACATAAAAATAAAGAAATAAAATAAAAAAGTCAAATTGGCCGGCTACGGGATTTTAACCAGGTACCTCCAGAATGCGAGTCCAAGACATTACCATCTCAGCCCCCTCGCTCAGTTTAACGGACTTGTTTGATAAGCATATGTGAAGGAATGTGTGGGTAGTGTTATTTGTCAAAGCTAAATGTATTGCAACTTCCAAAGCCATATATGAACACTGTAAAACAATATGTTGTCGTGAGAACTGATGTGCATTTGATAAATTCTTTCTAATATACTACCATAAAAAAGGCACTAAATTGGGCATTACTCCAGTACCAGTCAACCGATTTGATCCAATATCAATAGGCTTCTTCCCATGAACGTTATAAATGCGTATACCAAGTTTCATGAAAATCTGATAAAGCGTATTTGAGTTATCGTGCATACAGCCACACGGACATACATTTTCCCATCCCCCACACAATCTTATAAAGTGGCTCTTAATAAAAATCCTCATCTTTTACACAAAGCATTAGCATGCCAATCTTATAGCTCCACTTTTACACAGTTTTTTACGTGACAAATTTATATGTGAGAAGGAGTGAAAAGGCTTACCTCAATACAACATCCCCTGCTGTGGTGTTTTCTGACAACCGTACTGGAATATCTGTTAGTTGAAACTGAGGTGCATTCACTCGTAATATGCCATCCTGGAAATCAACTTCATTGTTGATTTTACGAGTTATTGGTTCACGTGTTCCTGCTTTTCGACCCAACAATCGTTTCATTGGTTTGTTATTCTCCTTAGCACCTCTGAAAACAAAATTTAGAGCAAAATAAATATTTTGCTTTATAATATTACAGTCCCTACATAATTATGATTAAAGAGAACAATGAACTTTGGAAAAGAAATTCAGAAGTGAAAACAAGTTTCACTGGTTTCATATATTTATTTCGTCCACTCGATCAACTCCATTCCCTGTACCAAACAATAATGTAATACAAACTGTTTATGAACTGAAATGAAAATGACATTTCAGAAGGAAAATGCTTGGGGATAAGTGGGATAACACAATTCAGCTACCTATTGGAGAGGCTACTCCTGGTTGATATATGATCCTGACTTTTATTATTACTGGTACTGACTACAAGACAACTGTTCTGAAATTAATTATTTATTTCCCTGTTATTTGAGGGGCAACCCCCCTAATCCAGATGGTAATAATCTGGTTAAAGCAGAATCTGTTGGGCATACTGTAGTCAGCTGTTTTGAATTATTCAGAAAAAAATTTGGGTCTGAATTTGTTCATTGGATTATTCAACTATTCAAGACTACCAGTACTAATTGACCAAAATATGTAAGTCAATTTCAAAATGAAACATATTTATCTCTATGTATGCAATAATTAAAAAAAAAAAAAAAAAAAAATCCATTTAAATTCAAATAATGTAACTTCGTGAGAAATGGTCATGTCATGATGCTATTTTGGGCGACATCATAAACATGATCAAATTCTACGAATTTACCTAATTATCTTACCTTCGATATGTTTCTTCTTCATTGGAGCGTCTGATTTGCCTGACAAGAGACTCTGGTACCACCCACAGTTCTTCTCCCAGCTCCAACATTTGTTCAGTTAGACGACTACAAATTGCTGCTACTTCTACTTGTGCTTTCAAATCAGCCTTATGAGCAGGACGCACGTATCTAAATGAAAGAATTTAAATTTACCAGCCTGACACAAACAACAAAGTTACAGAACTACATTCCTATGCAATGAGATGTAGAGTACTTGCTCATGTACTGCATATTTTACACACCCTTATTTTGTAAATAATTATTTTGAACTTTAGCTCAACCATACTATTATGTGTTTACCAGTTTATTATGTGTGACGTAATGACATCACAATGATATTAATTTTGAAACTGATTTTCATTCTAGCAATGGCGTGGTGTGGTATCATTTTGGGCAGTATAATGGACCAAAACGAACTCTCTTGTGCACAGCCAGAAATAAGAAATGCTACTTGATACAACTTTTAGAACCAAAAAATTGGATCATGGGACATCAGTTAAGATAAAAATATTTTCAGGAATGGTGTTATTTACCACTTTATCTCACGGTATCTAACATATTATACACTTACTGTGGACTAAAAAGAGATGGAGCTATGATCATAGCCACATTATGAAGAGACATTTTGTTGACTTTCTGGTTCTGTATGACTTGTGTGAGAAACTGGAAGAGAGCACGCAAAGTGCTGCGATGTTCTGATGGCAGAAGCAGAACAAGCAGGTTAAGCGCACGAGCCCGAGTTGTGTCATCTGGCAAAGCTGAAACAAGTAAGTATTAAAACACAATAAAAATAAGTAAGTATTAAATAATATTTAATCGAGTGGTCCATTTTGTCATTAGCAGCCTGTAGGTGTTGCAGGAAAAATCTAAATCGCTTTAAATAACATGCGATAAGTTACAGTACTCCATTAATGATCTTCTTCAAAACTATAGCCTTGTTCAGATGCACTCTGAGTATTCAGTCACTTTTAATTTGAAACTTGCAGTATGATTTGAATATTTTTCGGACATTATGGTAACTCAGCACTTTATATAATTGAAAGCAGATCTCTTAATTCCAATGAAAGCACTCGAACTAGCTGTGATCTTACAGCTGCCAGAATATTTACGACAAAGTAAGAAAATAATTATTATTTACAAAATCTGTTATGCATGGAACAGTCTTAATAAATCCTACTAGAGATTACAAGTTTCATCACATAAATTTTTTTGAACTTTGTTCTTGCAATTATATCAATAAACTCTTGTGGGATTACATATGATAAATATGGTACAATATCCCAGAATAAGCATGCAGACATATTCTAAAGAAAAAATATGCAATTGCATAAACAGGGGTGCCCACCCCCCAAACTTCATGACTCCCCCCCTCCCCCATCTTTATTGCTCAAACCTGATTGGCTGTCGACAAGGGCGCTCATATGATATTTTCTAGGGGGGCAATTTTTTACACTAATTAATTTTTTTCTCTTTAACTTCTTGGGCCACTTTGTAACATTATATTAATTAATAACATAATAAGTGCAACAATGACGTAACCAGAAAATAATTGCGGGGAGGGTCAAAAGTGCCGGGGGATTGGGAGTCCATCCCCAGAAAATTTTTAAATATTGAACTAATGAAAATCACATTTTACGCTACTTTAGCACAGAAAAACTAGTTAGGAAATTTGTTTACCATACTCTAAGACATGCCAATGTAAATAAGAAATCATTAGGCCTGCCTAAGTGGGGAGTTCACCCCTGGAAATTTTTTATATACTGAACTAATGAAAATCACATTTTACGCTATTTTAGCACTCAAAAACTAATTAGGAAATTTGTTTACCATACTCTAAGACATGCCCATGTAAACAAGAAATTGTTACTTAAGTCTGGTGCCCACCCCTGGCAAATTTTTAAATATGGAACTAATGAAAATCACATTTTACGCTATTTAGCACTCAAAAACTAGTTCACTTGGCAGTTCTTAATTTTAGCATGTGAAATGCTAATTTTGCAACCATTTTCAACCCCCCCCCCAGAAAATTCATAAAACACTAATATTTTGCCCCCCCCCCCCAGAAATTTCAATGACGCAGTCTGTGTCTTAATCCCCCCCCGTGGGCACCCCTGGCATAAAGATCCAGATTGTAGTAATTACTCAAAATATGACCTTAGCAGCTAAAGAGATGTTAAATATTCTAGAAGTAAAAAGAAAAGTGATACATGTTTTCCCCTATTGCCAATTGAGTATTTTATGATCATGGACTTACCATGTGTTTGATAGAACATATCGATGTACTCAATGGAAAGCAGGGGCTGTGGGAGATCTCTGAGCAAGCGTTTGAGCACTGCGGCCACATCATGACAGGTTGCTTGCTGAAGAAGTCTGTCTACTTCTTCCATCGGCCTGTTATACATCACAGTCTCTATTTCAGAACACAATGCAGCTACTTTCTGTTGCAGACCAGCTACACGCAAGATGCCTTCTTCTCTCAGTCCGTATCTCTCCAAATATCTTAGCACCTAGAGTAAAAATTAATGTGTAATATGACTCTCCATATCATCAATTTAATTTGAACTGAAACTAAATAAAACAAAATGCATTATTCCCATTCACATTGCTATTTAATTTACTTTAGTATTTTGACAGTTGATTGAAGAGAATATGGAAGGACAACACTGTTGCCATTTCTTCCAGCTCGTAGTACATGTCTATACAACTTCGGCTGTATCCCTATCTGAACCTCTAAGATTACAAATAATTATGAACACAAAATATTAAGTAATGTGGGCTGCCAGGTTTCTTTTGTAAACACAGAACATAATGCCTTTGTAAATATTTAGGTTATATTAATGAATTAATATACATATTAATGAATTAATATACATATTAATGAATTAATATACATATTAATGAATTAATATACATATTAATGAATTAATATACATATTAATTAATTAATATACATATTAATTCCAGTATGTAGTTATAAACCACTGACTACAGTGGGATAAAGCCAGTCATGGTTAAATTTATAGTTATTGTAAGCGGTACCTTCTAGACAAGATATCACTTGATGGGACTTCAAAGTTAAGCTTTATTTTCTAGTAGTGAAATATTTTCCTTGCAGATTCCTTACTTCTATTGCTGTAATATTAAAAATATTTTGTTTCTATGTAACAACCTATCTGCCAAAAGCATTCTGTCACTGCATATCCCTTTTCAATATATATTTTCTTTCTAAATTCTCATAATCAGATGACACCATGGAGACAATTTTTATTTTTCAGAACTGGATTTGATTCAATCTAGGGAAAGATAGTACTCCGGCAAATAAGATATAAGATATAAGATATATCACTAATTTATCTCATTACCTGCAAATTATAGCCTGATATGGGTAAATGAATATTACAGGTTGACATTAAAAAATCCAGCCATTGAAAATCTGGTTCCTTCAGAATTATGGCATGGATTTCGGAGCACATTTTCAAATTTACCATGTTGGTGTGCCACTGTTTTTGGGAGGCACTGTTTACATTTTTATGGTGCTGTACTCCAGAATCAGCTGTTGAATGTTGCTTGCATCTGCTAACAGGCATTCCTACTCATTCCTTTTCATCTTGTCATTTATTTGCTACTGTATTTCAATTCAATTCAATTCAATTCAATTTTTTATTCACCGTAGGGATACAAGATCCTTGGCTTCGTCATAATACAGTAACTTACTTATCCTATCTATTGTAAACACAAAAAGCAACATAAACATAAAATTACTACAAATATTACACTAAAAGATTAATAATTAGACACATGGACATGTCACATAAAAATAAAATTAAGGAGATTAATCTAAGCAAGGGTACATTACAAGAATTACAATTTTTACAATTTATCTAAACTATACAGACATTTTGTTATTAAGAACCCTTTTGATTTAGATTGAAACTGTCGTTTTGAGATACCTGCAATTAATTTGATTTCAGCTGGCAATTTGTTAAATAACCTTACACCTTGGTGTTGTACATCCTTCATTGACACATTTTTATTTATATTACACCTGTGGTAATTTATATTGGATCTGGTATTATGCTCATGGATTTGATTGTTTTTTTCGAGTGCATAATTATCTATTAAATACATAATTACCCTATACACATATAGAGAGAAAATGGTGAGGATTCTTTTACTAATGAATGTCTCCCTACATGATTCCCTAGCATTTAAATTGAACATGATTCTAACACTCTTCTTTTGATAGATAAGCAGCCTATTCATGTGAGTTCTAGCAGCAGCCCCCCATATAACAATGCCATATAATAGATGAGGATATAGACAGCCATAGTAAATAGTTCGGAGAATGTCAACATTCTTATAGTTGCTAAAATATCTTAATAGATAAACTGTTTTACTAATTATATTATATTATATTAATTATATTATAGTCTCATTATGGAATCAGCAGAGAAAAGAGGTGGTGAAAAACGTAAACATTGCGTGTTGTTGAATATGGAGAAAGGGGAAATGATAAAAAAACTTGATAGCGAAGTGTGTGCACAAATCTGGCATCTTTAAAAAAAATTCTGGTCCGAACAATGCTGGATTTTTGGATGTCAACCCATACCATACAATTAACGAAGTACCTACCTTTTGAAAAATAAGCGGTACACCTTCACTACTCTCTCCAGTCAACTGTTGGTCTCGCTCCAAAAGTGTTGCCAATGAAACACCAAACACATTTCCCTCTGAAAATAATGTAATAGCAGGTATTATTTCTACTGTATGTTCTTACAGGAATGGGTAAAAAGTACTTTCTTGTACCCCTTGCATTCAGAAACCACAAAACATCAACAGTTAATGTGGACCTCTGCATCCTTTTGCAAAATTTACACTTTAAATTATTATTTTAACACCAGGAGTTTAATTTTTGCTTATTTGATATCTGTGTGAGATAATATCATGGAATACACTAATATAAATATATTACAACTACTTACCCACTTTCCTTTTTCTTCTGGGAGGTTTTCGTTTACGAAAAGTCACGTCTGCACTATCCAGTAAAGCTGTTGCTTCTAGTAAGAGCAGTGGCTGCAGTTTCGGAAGGTCACCATCTCCCATGAATTCTATCCACGTTCTTCCAACTAGACTAGGATCTGAATAGATGGACACTCCAGGCTGCAGGCAAACAACCACACGGTATAAAACAATGTTAACGGTATTCAATAACTGTCACATCAGAGTATCCTGACAGTTGACGAAACATGTACTGCAAAACTACTGGTATATTAGTAAAAATGAAATACCTGTATACTACAAAATGATTCCATTAATATATTTAAATGAACTGTAGGCCAAAGCTGAATGAAATCAGATAAAAGTTAAATAATAATGAACTGTAGTTGGGGCGGTCCTCATTCTTTCCACTGCGTATGGTATCAGAATACAACACGACACCCGGATGTTATTCAGCATTCACCTGATGAAGACCTGGTGGTACAGGTTGAAACGTTGTGAGGGAGGAGAAGTTTGCCATCCACTGGATTTAAAAGAAGGTAAAGCGCATATGCTGTTATGAACTGTAGTGAAATTTTATTTGTATCTACGGTAATCTATGAAATTAATTTCAATAGGCATATTTTCTTAAGAAAATATCTACTAAATTCCCCAAGAATATGTGCATAATTTTCCAAGCATATCAGTGAGCTTCACAGTTTCAAGAACTATAAAGATATGAACATACCATACTTATTTAATTCTAATGCGCATCCTGATTTTTAAAATTCAATCATAAAAGAGTTTTTTGGTAAATGCAATGCACTTCAATGGTAGGATATTTTATTTTATATTTTATCTAATATTTTATCTTATGCATCAATGGATTTTTGAATGCCGACGATGAATAAAGATTGATATAACGGTTTAGGGGGATAGTGGAGGGGGTAGGGGACAATAGATACTTCCACACTGAATCTTTGAAAAGGCTTGATGTTAAACTCCCGAGTCAAAATAATATTATGTTAACTTCAACCCGTGTTTATGCATAAATGATAAATGTAATGAAGTCGAGAATTATAGCAGTGCGTTGTTTTGTAATGAACAAATTTACTGCTGAATTATGGAAAGGATTTACACTCGAATCTAATGCACCATCAAATCTAATGCACACTCCAATTTTGAATGCTACAAATGGACAAAAAAAGATACGCATTAGAATTGAGTAAATATGGTAATTATAAATTAAGGAATCGCGCACAATGTGCATTATCTTAACCTAAGACTTAACCTACCCAGTCCTGAACCCGGGAAAGGGATTTTTCACTACTGAAAAATCCCCGACCCGGCCGGGAATCGAACCCGGGCCGCCGGAGTGGAAGGCAGGCGCGCTACCGACTCATGGTAATTATAAAATGTCTTAGGGCCTTTTCACACTGGGTCACTTGTGATGGTCACCGGTTTTTGCAGTGAACACATCTGGGTCACTTGTGATGGTCACCACTAGTATTGCCAATAGTAGCTACATGATAAAACAATTTTTGATTGTTTTTGACAACCCGATTGGCAGGTCGGCATTCTACTTCACTTAAATCTTCAGTATTAATCAAATCTAAACTCATGGCTGGATAACTAGTTTCACTGAGCTTGATTATACAACTGAATTATGTATACACAATTTGCATTGTTGGCGATCATAATAAAAGTGACTGTGTGGTGACCATCACAAGTGTCCCAGAGTGATTGCTCCCAACTTAAACCAATGCTTCTTCGCCAGTGACTGTCACAAGTGACCAAATGTGAAAAGGCTCTTAGGGAATGCTGAAAATAATGCAATTTTTTCCCCACATCAGCTTACCTTCATTCTAGAATTAGTGATGTTCTCATGGTAAGGAAATAGAGGTCGCTGAGATAGTTCTTCAAATCCAAGATGACCTTGAGATCCAGAGCGGCGAAGAACTGCCCTCGCTGCAGCTCTCTGGTGACTTATTGCTTCTGCATCACTGTCTGGATTGTATAAGCTGCTGTGACTTCTAGAAATGGACACGTGATGGTCCCTGGAAACAATAATTCCATATTAATGCTGTGGAATAAAAACAAATGCAAAAGTGCTCAAGACTTATAAATATTTTACCATAACATAATTTTTAAAGGAGAATAAGTGAAACTGTCAACTATCTGATTCGTTATTCCTTCCCCGAAATGGAATTCGTGTTGACACAGAAATTATTCTCTGGATACCAGACTCATATATAATGTCTATTAATTTAACGGATACATTTACCAGTATGGTAGAATAATTTGGTTCAGGGATGGAAAGATTTTTACTCCTATAATAGCAAGTACTATACAACATAGTAACATCATGGACCATAACAATCGAATACAATTTAACTGAAATTGAGCAATTGTTCACATGTACTAGCAAGTTAACATATCTCCACTGAATTGCATTAGAACAATGATAATGATTCAAACTATTTTTTTGACTAAGTACCGTATTTTTCGAACTGTAAGACGCATCTTGAGTTTAGGATGGAAATTCAAGGGGAAAATTTAATGTGATTCTAAATAAAAATTTTGAAGGGAATAATATTCTTCATTGCATAAACAAATCATAACATTTTGCAAGGGAATAGTGTATCTGTACAGGTGGCATTGCGTAAAGTTTAAGAGATGTTATACACTTTTAAGATTCTCTTACCGAACAACTGACAACTGATTTCTCATGAAAGACTGAAAATACTTTTACACCGTCTCACACTCAACATAACGAACGGTAAATGTAACAGAACAAGGCTGTTTAGAGGTCATCGCCTTCATTTAGACCACCCCAAAGAGACAACTCTTTTTGTATGAAACGACCCATATTCTTTTTTTTCCCCGTGTTGTTTATGTAGCTTCCCACTACCCTCATTTTAGGGTTGTGACAAGTGCACTGATGTTAGTCTGTGCCACAATTTGCAAATAACTTATCATCATAGAACACCTTGTTTATGATTATGGTATTACCAGCAGTAATTACCATTTTTTTCTTCTTTCTTTGGACTATTACACACACCCAACTGAATGCTCTGATTTCAAGGTAAAAAAGTGCATCTTATGGTCTGAAAAACATGGTAGTTCATACAATGAAATGGATACATTTTTATTCTTAACAGCACTGTCGATGTACAATTGCAGCAACTAGCTTCCCAAAGTTGATTTTTAGCGATTGTGCTGATATTTTTAACAAGTTCTGAATATTGACTTTGTAACAGTTAGTCTTGGTCTGGTTGAACGGAAGAGAAGGCTTAATGGCCTTAATTCTACCAGAATAAATAAATAGATAAATAATACAAGAGCATTCAGCAATGTATGTATTTCCAAATATGGCTTCAACAAGAATTATTTTGAAGATACAGTAAATCCTCACTGTTTCAGACTAATGGGGGCAAGACGTAAACAGACATGCAAGAGAAAAAGAACGAGGAACATTAGATACTTTCAAATTGAAAACTCAATTGTAGCATCACATGTTTGCAAAAAAGATTATAAAATTTGTAAAGAAACAAAATTATTAAAATCAGTGAACAAACATAAAGATCTGGAAATATGGGAAAAAATTTATGTTGACCAATCTCTGATGAATTTTGATATAGTGGAAGAAGACAATCTGATCAAGAAGTTCATAAAAAGTACACCAATGCACTTCAGGATCTTCCTGAGAAGGATTTGGCCGTTGACAGTGTATTTGAAAATGGGGATGAGGATCCTTGAAACATGTCATACCAAAATAATACTAAGTGAAGCAAAAAAAGTGTGTATAAGTCAACTCATATAATGGATGAAATTTACAAAATAATACAATTATGATACTGTACAACAAAGCCCAGTATAGTATTCTTGCATTTTACTACAAGTTCAAATACAGTCCAAATTACCACAAATTCCAAATTACCACAAATTCCAAATTAATGAAGTGAGATATAGTAAGGGTTTACTGTATTACTGTAAAGATTTATCACAAAGACATGCAATTCTTACTTGAGCAATTTGTTATTCTGAATGCCATTACTGCTTATGAGTGCATTAGTAGCAATTTTTGACGAAGGTACATTATTGGCTGTATATGGTGGTGATGTGGGATCACTACCAGATCGTATTCGTTCCCGAGGTCTTGGCAAGTGGATAGTACCAATACGCTGATATCCTAACATCTGGATTCCCTCTGCAAAAGAGACAATATAAAATCACAATTTTATTTCCTTAAGGAGTATTATTATATTATAATTGAAGCAAAACCATGAATAAGGGACTAGAGAACATTGAGCACAAGCTTAGGAAAGTGGTTTAAAGTAAAGTTTGTCCTCTGTTCCACATTATGATTTAAGTCTTATGAGTGTTTTCAATGTAACGGATACCAAAGTTGGTGTCAATGGAGTGGCATGAAGATTTTATAGCACTAGTGCGATATTGTGCAACTTTTACTTCGTGTATCTTGTGCTAGAAGTTCTATTTCTAATTCAAGCTGTCTTAAAAAAAAAAAAAAAACTATATTGTACAGGTAGGGAAGAAAAAAGCGAACCGACTAAAATATCTAAGTTGCCGATATGAGCCACTGCGCATGCCTAGCAGCATTCACAGGATAGCAGGGAATGTATTGAAAATTATTCTAGTGTCGACTGTTGACTTAGCCCATTTCAAAACCAAGAATATGGTTTCTAATCGTATTGTTTTATAACTGAATATATTATTAATATTATTATAAAATACCAACACAAATTATATTATATTCAGCTACAAGAGCCTGTCTGCTTTTTTTTTGCCCTACCTGTACATTATTGTACTTACATGAAGTGTCGCATCTTGAGCAAGTTGGCCAGTCTGTTGTTTTAACGACAAACTGTCGATTTTGACGACTAAAATTTTCCTTTTTCACAAATAATAGGGGCTCTGAAATATTCTACTGTAATATGTATTACAGTTTATATATTTTTTTTTATTCATTTATTTATTATTATTATTTTTTATTTATTTTTTTATTTTTTATCAATCTCTGTAACTTACTGTCTCTTCATGTATCTTCTATTATAAGCTTTGAAACTGTTTTATTACTGACATTTTTTATTCCTACCTATTTTATAATTATTAAGACTTCCTCTGTAATTATTATAATCTATTTGCGTTATAATTCATTTGCTAACATCAGCCACTAATGTGAATGCTTCAGATGTTTGCACAATGGCTTTCTGACGATTTCATTCTACCAGTCTTTAGATTTAATTAAAAAGAATAAATCTTACCTGTATCAAAGGCCACATCTCCACGACTAACCCCTGAAGAAGTCCAGTGACCAACACGACGGAATAACTCCGAAGCACTTGTTGGAGCACTGGGTTGTCTTCGTACTTGCTCTTTGGGATAGCTGCCATACAGATGATCTCTCTCCAATACCACTCCATGGCTCCCCGGACTAGCTGAGGGCAAACTGTGAAAAAGTTAATATAACAATCAAGTAACTTGTTATAAAATTACAAATTTCATTATCAGTTGAATTAATAGCTATTCTAAGTTTGATAATATTTATGTTACGCCAGTAGCTTAATAACAGCTATTATGATACAATCATCAGTAAACAAAATTTACTAAGACTTAAAGAGTATTTCTTTATTAATAACTTTGAAGGATATAAGGCAGTCCTGAAATCTTGCATATTATAACAAATAGAGTCATAGTTGAACCTCAGGAATCCAAACTATGAGGGTCATCAGAAAGTAAGTTCTGATCATCGATAAAAAAAACAAAAACATCAATAAGGAAAAAATATTTATTGTAACATTTAAAGATTGTAACATTGTAACTTCTCTACATAGTCGCCACCATTATTGAGGTATTTATTATATCGCTGCACCAACATTTGTATGCCCAACATCTGGAGCCATGAAATCACTGCATTCAGCATTCCACGTCTCTTGTTTTGGATCACCCTCCTCAGATTTTTCAATGTTTGACAATACTGATCAGCATTTACGGTCTCCGGTAAAAACTCGCACAGGAGGACAGCACGTCGATCCCAGATTTTTCTGACAGGGATTGTCTGCTTGAATTTGATCTTCACAGATGAACCACTTTGCTGCCAATGCATGGATTGTTGTTTTGTTTCTGGTGTGGCATGCAACACACATGTTTTATCTCCAGTGATAATACTGTCGAGAAACTCATCACCTTTCGCTGTGTACCGCTGGCGGTAGAGTCCTACGACATGGGCATACAATTGTTGGTAAACCGCTAAGATAAAATGCCTCAATAACAGTGCCGACTATGTACAGAAGTAGCCAATGAATCTCTGTAAATATTGCAATAAATATTTCTTACTTATTAATGTTTTTGTTTGCTTTATCGGCGATAGGAACTTACTTTCTGGATGACCCTAGTAATTGGAGCTAACCGCTGTTTTAATTCTGAAAAATTTGAACGATGCAGGAAATTCTGTAAAATATTTTTGATATACCAAATGCAGTAGAGTACTGACTTATGATGCTCTGTGAAAGAGTACAGAAAAAGCTAGCTAGTGCACACTATAGTGGAGCCATAGGTAAACAAGTTGAGGATAGGATAAAATAGGATCATCAAGCGGGTTTAATTCCTTACGTCAAAAGAAGATAACTGAATATGTTTCTACTAATGAAGGTGCTGTATTCATTCTTAAACAGCAATTGAAATATTTATTTTAAATTAGGATTAAACATTAGCTTGGTTTCTGATTTGTAATTGTTATTTTCCTTTCAGTTTTTAATACAACAATTTTATTCTGAATATCCGAAATTTCAGATTAATGGGATCCAGTTCAACCCATGTGAGAAAAATGCACAAGACTTCTTCATTCTTGATTTTAGTGGATGTCTTGGACAACTTTTTAAAACGTCATAAACAATGATGTGTGGCTGTGTTCCAATCACTGAATTCTTTAACAAACCGAAAAAATCAATTTCCAACACGTCAACGAAAAATAAAATGAGAGATCTAAGATAATACAAATAATTCAAAATAGGAAAAAAAGTTGGTCCAAGGATAAAAGCCAAGTACAGTCAACTGTTGAAAGCTCAGACCTCTGTACCTTGGGTTTCTCATAACATGGACAAAAATTTTTGAAAATAAAAAACTTTTCCAATCATACAGGTATGTCTGCTAAGAAAATATCCTTACATAGCACACTGTGTTCGTACAATACCAAACAGTGTGAATCAGACTAGAAGAGTGAATGACATGAATTCTGTTGTTCTGCACACAACATAAAACACTGTTTAAATAATGCACTACACCATTTCAACCTCAATTTCGGAAAAAGTAATTTCAATTTCGGAAAAAGTAATTTCAAATTCGGAAAAAGTAATTTCAATTTCGGAAAAAGTCATCTCAATTTCGGAAAAAGTAACTTCAATTTCGGAAATACGAGGGCTATTTTTTAAAGCATTCGATGGGGCATAAAATGAAAACCACAGTGAAATTCAAAACTGTTTTATTTGGAACATTTAGGTACACCTTCTAGCTACTTCTCTACATAATCTCGCTCCGATTGAGTCATTTGTCTTAGCGTGGTACCAACTTTACTATACCCTCTTCATAGCCCTCGCATTTCCGAAATTGAAGTTACTTTTTCCGAAATTGAAATTACCTCTTCCGAAATTGAAGTTACTTTTTCCGAAATTGGAATTACTTTTTCCGAAATTGAAATTACTTTTTCCGAAATTGAGGTTGAAAAGGTGTAGATCAGGTACTGCAATTTCCATTGAAAAAATAAAACTGTTTGACATCTGGTCTGGCATAAGGACATATCACCTGCACATACCATACAGTATCAAAATGCCTACTTCATATTTGGGTGTGCACTATCTCCAATAACCAGAACAGCCATTGCACATTATACAGCATTTTGATATGCTGTATGCTTTAAATACTTTAAATACATAATACTATTAACTTACTATGATGAAGGCGGGGAACCTGCATTTCCTCCCCATTCTGGAGTGTCAATGCTTCTGGGAATGTACCAGGGTAATGGAGGACTGGGAGGCCCCACATCTTCTGAACCAGGATGGTCCGAGTCCAAAGAGTCTGGAGTAGCACTACGAGATCGAGTCCCAGTACTTGAGTTCTGAAAATATGACACAAATGCTTACAAATAATTTCAAGCAGACAAATTTGAAGGCTGCAAAAATGCTTCTCATAGACCCAGTATACTTCATCAATAAATATTAGCTTTCAGTCTAATCACTGTAATATCAGACCAAGGCCACTGGAGGATGACGAGAAGGTGTGATGTTGAAGTTCCTGGTTACCTTTATCCAGGCTCAACATAATTTTTTTGCTTCTAAAAAAATTTAATTTGATTCAATAGATTCTGGTGACTCATTTGAATACAATATATTTCTTCTTCTTCTTCTTCTTCTTCTTAATATTATTATTCTATACCCTATATATTTATCACATTATAAAATCCACTGCATGAAAAACTAGGAACAATTATGACGAATTTTTATTTTTGCACTCACAGTTTTCATGATTAACCTGAACACCTGCACCTAGTTTTCCATGTAAACTTTATATTACGAAAGACACATGCACACTAGAAGCAATCAATGTTGCCAGCTTCATTTTAGCATGTGTGAACAGATGTTACTGAAAATTCTTAGTATTCTCAAGCTAAGAAAAAAGGTCTACACTTTTATAAACCCAATGGAAATTTAACATAGTCCATAAAGTTTTCTTTGTCACTTTTCAGGAAAAAAACATTAAATATGGGCAAGAGTAATACCTGCTATGCTGTAGTACTGTAGCTGGACATTCTCTTAGTGTGTGACAAACTTTGAGCATGGTAAGTTTAAAACATGGAGAAGTTCCGTATCTTTGGAGATCAATTTTTGTAATTATACTTTTTGGGTCGGCTGTGGTAGTCTAGAGGTAGCGTGCCCGCCTCTAGATCCGAAGGTCACGGGATCAAACCCGGCCACGGTCGATGGGTCGATGGGCACAGAGTCCTCCGGGAGGACTTTAAGATGGGAGGTCCGTGTTGTAGATTTATGGCACGTAAAAGAACTCCAAGCCTAAATTAGAGCCTCTGGACAAAATTTCTCGGCCCTTTCACGTCCAAGTAATACCTTAGTTTCCCGAGGGGGGTTGAGAGGCGATGGGCTTACCACCTTTCCCTCTGCCCTCTCTTGGAAAATAAGCTTAACAAAATTCATATGGGTAACAGAAACCTCCACTTGGAGGCCCCTTCGCCCCAACATAGGGGCTATAGGGTTATAGACAGACAGACATACTTTTAGGAAAATAAAGTGTGAAAAAAAAAATGTAAATTATTAGCTAAAAGTATAATTTTTTCTCCAAATGCTACAAAATTTATGCTGAAATTGAATTTATTCAAACTAGAAAAATGATTTTTCTGACCTATGGTCAGGTTTCCCTGACAAGGGGCACATATATATTTATCCTATCTTCTGGCATTCAGAATATTGCAATCATCACAATAATATCAATACCATCTTGGGATATTAACATCACCATTGTTCATATTGTATGGAATAGTCCACTTGAGCGTATTAATATCAGAAGGTCATGAAAACACAAGAGCTATTATCTCAATAAGCACAAGTCATTACCATTCATCTTCCATGAATAAATATGTGAACTGAAAACTTTCCTTTGGAATTTCCAGTATACGAGGTTCATCCAGAAAGTAGGTTCTGATATGGTATTTTGTAAGGCTGTACTGATTAATCGGCTCAATTAATCGATTAAGCATTTAATCATCAATCAATTACATTTTCCGATTAATCGGTTTAGTCGAATTTTGAAAAACGTTTTTCGAGAAATGGGTCAAATGACCAAACTCCTTTCTCTCGCTTCTCCGGCCTTGGCACATCATGTGTCAATCAGTCTATTGTGTTCAAACAATTCCCGTTATTCAGAAACCTGAAGGGTAGTTTAGTCAACAAACTCGTCTGTCTCAAGTCTTGACTGAAAAAGTAACCGGAAATGTAAGTTTTGTATATATTTTTTCACTAGTTAACTAATAATGTTATTCATTAATTCAGGATTTCTTCTGATTATCTGTAGTGTAGTAGTTATTAAACGTGTAAAACAATATTAAATGTACACTTTGATTTTGTTTAAAATACCAATGTGTTTGTCGATTAATCGATTAAAGTCAAGTGTTAACTTGATTAGAAATTTTAATCGATTTTCAACCCTAGTATTTTCACTTTTCCTGGTATTTTGTAATATCTACCCCAGTACCTAATTAAAGACTGAAATATTGAGCAATAATCAACAATTACACCGTTGTCTTTGTTAATAAACTGGGCAAACATCTACAGTGGATCACCAATGGCAATGATCCTTGTGGGGTCACTGAATATCTGAGGCAGCGCATAGGCATAGGCATAGCAATCCAAAGGAGAAATGTCAGAAGCATAAAGGGTATGTTTCCCCTTCTTCATTAGAAGAAATATTTTATTTCTGACTTAAGTATAGAAAACCATTATAATGTAATACCTCAAATGTACTTCATATAAATAATATTAAAAAATGAATAACTTAAAAAAATAACTTTCTCTTGGTCAACTTTTATTTTAAATAAATGTTATTGAGTGCAAGCATATACAATAAAAAAAGTAATTTAACTGTCCTGATATTTTAGTTAGGGAACACAAACTACCCAAATCATTTAATTAAAATTATATAGAATATCTAAAAAAATGAAGTAATTGAAGACATGCTCTGAAAAACAGGGTTAAGCCTGAACATTTTATTTTATTTTAGATAAGTGCTGCTATTTGTCTTGTGGGCTTTAATAGAGAACAAAATTGATACAGTATGTATGTATGCTTGAAGCTTATGTTCAGAGAAATTAAAAAACAAAAACTTAACAATTTTTTACACCCTTATTCATTCACGAATCACTATTTTCCTCCATTTACAAAACTGTGGGTTAACCCGTTTTTCTGGGCAAGTCTACAATTTAACATAACTAAATACTATCTACCTCGACGTCCCGGAAAACATCCCTAATATCTGGCTTGCGATGGCGTGATCGTTGCTGGCGTCCTCTCTGCCTGACAGTAAAGTTGAGTGTTTTGACACGGCGTCGAACTGCTTCTGCATGGTGTGCTGGCAAGAAGCGCAGAGCTGGGTCTAGTTCACTCTCAGACAATTCACGACCCTGTTCATATGGCGTTGTCAGCTGTGGCAGTCCAGCTAGCCTCAACCATTCTGCTTCTTGTTCACCTTCTGTAAGGAAAATATGATTAATTCTTAATTATACTGTTTTTCCGTAACAAACATAATTAATTAAACGAATAGAATGAATCTTGTGCTTCTGTATGGACATAAAGATTCAAGATGAAACGATTTAAATTTACCACATACCCTTGAACTTTACAAAAATCATGCATAAACAATTAAAGCAATTCATAATTCCGGGGTGCGCGGCCTCGAGAGTTAAGTCCACCATCTTAAAAAATTGAGATATGTCCATAGAATTATAAATAAAAATGTTCTCTACATTTGTGTTAAGTCCAGTAGGTCATATTCAAAATTGTACGGTAGTTATGGATGTGCGCCTCATGGGTTTATCCATCTCTAAAGCTATGTTGGGCTGGTATAGTGTGTTAAGTCACTCTAATGCTCAGTAACAAGACAGTGGACTTAACTCTCTTTGCCCGCGCACCCCGGAATTTAAAAAACGAAAATCCCAGTTTTGATGTACTGTTGAGTCAACAGTCGACACTAGAACAAATTCAACTTGACTTAGCCCATTTCGAAACCAAGAATATGGTTCCTAATCATGTTGGTTTATAACTGAATATATTAATTATTAATATTACTATAAAATACTAACACAAATTATACTATATTCAGCTACAAGAGTCGGTCCGCTTTTTTTTCGCTACCTGTACATTTCATGATTTAAGTGCAATACCCAGGGAAACAAACGACCTCAGATTCAGGTAAACTAGCCCTCCCCCCCCCCAAAAAAAAAATCTGATGTGAAAGTCACATAACTTCCTCTGCCCAAATAAAAGTTGGCAGTATTCACATATCCTTTTACAGAATCGCAAGACACAATTTTACGCTAATTATCCTATAAATATCTCTTCTTTCAATGATGCGACTAAAAGCGCAAGGCTATATAACAAACTTAAAAAAAAAAGAACAAGTGACTGCAGACTTTCCGCCGTAAAGAATAATTTCCGAAATTTATCAAATATTTCCCTCAGATACTTCTTTACTCTATGCATGGCCAACAATACATCTTTCTCACTTCACATTGTTATATAGAATAAGAGGCTGTTATATAGAATAAGAGGCCGTGAAAGAGCGCTATTCAGTTGTTCATCACACAAGACAAAATTTCTACAAATAGTGGGTGAACAGTGGGTGGCTTGTAACTACCCTCAGAGAATTTTTTCGAAAAAAAGTTTCAAATAAAAGTTTTAGCTCTCAGTAAAAGGAACACATGTGCAAATTTTAAAGAAAATCGTTCGAGCCGTTTTCGAGAAAATCGCGAAAAACGAAAAAATTTTCATGTAAAGTCCCCTTAAAAATAAGAGAAATTTGTCGCCAATCTTCGAATCACATCTTCAGAAGGTACCTGACCCAAATACGAAATTTTGTTTTCATACGATTCTCCGTTTCGGAGCTAGCCTGTTCACAAACTTCCACACAGACACACAGACACACAGACATGTTTCCAAAAATACTATTTTTGGATTCAGGGGGCCTTGAAACGTGTATACCTAGGTATATGCTAAAAACTCAACTTCGAATTTTAGGGTCGAAAACAATACTTCCTCTACCTATAGTACCTATGGTACGGGCAGAGGAAGTAAAAACAGCATAATGAGTTTTGTCTAAGTCATTCAATGCTCTTTTTTTCTCGTTTGCAACGGCAATTAATCTCACAATTGAATACTGTCTTTTTAATAGGAGGCGTTGGCTGTGAATTCATCACATATATACCTACGAAGTTTGCTTTATTTTTCCGTAGATTAATGCAATAACACTTTGCAATTCATATTTTTTTTGCATTTGTAATAATAATAACAACAGTAAATACAATAATAATAAAAATAATAATTTACAATCAGCATGTACACTTAAAAAAAAGTGTGATTTATATATTTGACAGATTACCACACTAGTTTTATCCGAAAATTAATTAAATTAATGCAAATTTGTAGTATAATTTTCATAGGTTATCCCACGAGAGTTGACGAATTTATCTGATGAAACTCATCAACTCGAGTTGGATTTATTAAGACTATTCCATGAATAAAAGTGTAACGGATTATACAAATAATAGTTACTTTCGTACTTTGTTGTATAAAAACAAAACCGAGAGCTTCCAGAACACTATGGATCAACAATCCATGAATCGATTCATGTTACCATGTATGACAGTGCTACCAATGGTGCTTAAGACATAATTAACTTTATTCAAGTAAGCTAATAGCAGACCTCAATAAAACCATACCAACTGGCTTGGACCGAATCGAAATTGAGTTTTAATCAATGTACATTTCTATTATTTCAATTTCCCAACAAGTTATGTTGTATAAAATAATCTGTTTTCGTGATGGTTAAATGGCAGCGTGTGATGTATTTAATCACTGCACACTGATGCTTACATGTCCAGTAACAAGTAGACGATTGTATCGATAAAACATCATCCTCATATTAATAGCAAGCATTTTATAAGATAAACGATCGACATTGGTCCATATCCGAGGAATTGCTAAATGCTATTGGTCAATATCAAACACGCGGAATATGAGTTGAATAGTCAACACAAAACACCATTAATTACAAAAATCAATGATAATTAACTTTAAAAATAATTACCACCATTGCCACCATTGCAGACATGATTATGCTGTGGCAAAAAAAAAAAAAAAAAAAAAAAAAAATTGTAAACTTACCATCTTCACAGCTTCGAGATCCATAATCTTCCACTTCATCCAAGTAATCATCCAGCAACTTGGTCTGCTGTAGAATTTTATATTCGTTCCAGTAATCTTCAAAGTCCTGGCTCACATCTGTCTCCATGGCTACGGGTCTGCACACAACTTGATATCAGCAGAAAGAGACTCAAACTGACGCAGTGGTGGAAGAGCTGCAATACGTACCGTACTCCTGCAAACAGATAAGATAAAAGATGACTCCTGATCTCACACCCCCTCCCCGCATGCTTCATTTAAGATATGTTTAATGCACCTTCCTGATAGCGAAAAGTACACAGCACGTGATATGTTACCTTGCGTCACTGGCATAATGAACATTCTGCTTATCTAAAATTAGGTTAACAATATGAATAAAACTGTTTTTGAAGTGAAACTTCTTTTGCCGCGCTAGGAGTAAATTGAGAGCTAACCCAAACTTGCGTTACGAACAAAACCGTCACGAAATTAGTGGGGTGTGACAGAACGGACTGCACAGAAAACAATAAACTTAATGATAAGGCTTATCCAAAATTTAGAAAATCCAAAATTAAAAAGTCCAAAAAATAAAAAATTCAAAGATACACAATTCTAAAAAATCCAAAAATTCCAAAATTAAAAATTCAAAGATCCAAAATTCCAGAACTTAAAAATAAAAAATCCAAAATTAAACAAAATTCAAAATCCAAAACTTATAAAATAAAAAATAAACAATTTAAAAAAATCCCCAAAACCAAAATTTTAAAAATTACAAAAATCCAAAAATAAAAAAATCCGGATTAAAAACTGAAAGACCAAAATTAAAAAATCCAAAACATAAAAAATTTAAAGACCTAAAAGTTAAATAATCCAACATTAAAAAATTAAAAATCCCCAAATTAAAAGATTAAAAACTAAAAAACTCCAAAATTAAGATCTTCCAAAAACCCAACATTTAAAAAGTACAACAGTCCAAAACTGAAAAAATCCAATAATCCAAAATTTAAAAAATCAAAAAATATAAACGTCCAAAAACCCAATATTAAAAAAGTCCAACAATCCAAGATTGAACAAATCCAATAATCGAAATTGAAAAAATAAAAACAAGTTTCACTTCTGTCGCGTGGCGTTCCACACACGCTTTTTTATTAAACAAGTAGGATGATATATTACACATTAGGATTTAATAATTTACCAGTGTTTTTACAGTACATGTTTCGTGGACGTTTGTCCACATTCTCAGCTTCCATTACTGAAAAAACCCTGAGACAGCCGGAAACTGAACCCGGGCCGCCACGCTACCAACTACTCCCACACCAGCGGACTACTATTAATTAAATGAAATTAATAACATTTAATAACTGCAACTATAACACCTTGAAATATCAAAGGTACTAAGTGCCAAACACAAGAAATTGGGTTATTCGAGAAAACCAACAACCAACTTTTTTATGCACTCATGCCATCTACATTGGCTGGTTTGAACTGCTTAAAAAGCTCACGCCACTTGGCTGATTGATATATTATATGTAATTAACTAATTATATTTGGCATTTATCTATGTGAAAATATAATTTCCGACAAGAATGGAACTTAGTCCTTTTCGATATCTCAAGGCTTCGTACAGGAATGAAAGAGAATATTTTAATAAAATGTAAAATTCATGTTTATGAAATATTAAAACTTCTTTTCTGAAAATTACATTTTTAAAATTCAGAACAACAATTGAAAACAAGAAGCAAGAAGAAAGGATAACTAGATTAATTTTCTAATTAAAGCATATAATTTAATAATTAAGGAATCGCGCACAATGTGCATTATCTTAACCTAAGACTTAACCTACCCAGTCCTGAACCCGGGGAGGGGATCTTTCACTACTGAAAAATCCCCTACCCGGCCGGGAATCGAACCCGGGCCGACGGAGTGGAAGGCAGGCGTGCTACCGACTCACCCACGGCTTAACAGAATGTTTAACCCTTAAATTAATCATGTGTCCTACAGGATAAGACAGTTTCTCATTTGCAATAAATCATGGAAAATACATAGGGAAACATTAGATTTCATGTATTTATTTATTTATTTATTTGGAAAGAAAATACTGTTACTGTTACAGGTGCAAGATAACCTGTGGGCATAATCACAGTGTTAATAGTTTTCCTTGCAGTCCGGCATGGGTTTATATTTTGTGTGAGAAATCGAGTCCACGCATTTTAGGGATTATTATTGTTAAACCTAAAGCTGCGTCTCCATTGATATACATTTAACACCAACATGTTGCAGTTAACATATGTTAAATGTTTATCATCAACTTGTTGATGTATACAAGTCAAGTGATTGCCAATTAACAACTGTCTCCACTACAATATTAAAGGTTAACATGTGTTGGCGCGGTTACGAACAGAAATGAATAACATTAAAAAAAGAAAAGCCTCTGAAGAGGGCAGCCAACATTACAAAATGAGAGTAGTTTTATATACTCATTATTATCTTCTTGTTAACTGTCTATGACTTTCTTAAATACTAATTATGTACAGATATCTTGATCTTTTCAAAATAACTATCACTTTTTCAACAATGGAGTATGCCATAAAAAATAATTTTAGAAGTAGATGCAATACTATTGAGAACACTGATATACCAAATACCCACATAATACAAAATGGATGCCGGGAATATTGAGGAAGCTGTCGACTGCTTGTTGTTTACCCGGAAATTCCCGAACCAAAGCCGATTAAGCTGGCGATCGCTTTTCGTTTCCCGGAAATTCCCGAAACAAAGCCGATATTGACCGAATAGTCAATTGACTTGACATGTTGTCCATTTTCTCCGGAAAACAAATTAACATCTGAAAATGTTAAGTGCAACACGCTGGGTTTGCATGTCAAGTCAATTGGAACGCGAAATTGCAATATACATGTCAATATCAACTTGTTAATATTGACATGTTGGTGTTAAATGTATATCAATGGAGACGCAGCTTTAATGAATAGAGGGAGATGAATAGATATAAAGGTGGTACTCGATTTATAATAAGATTCAAATATTTCACTAAACCTTACACGCTTGATCTCTTTCTGGGGGGGGGGGGGGAAGGTTGCATAGTCACATTTGAACCCGGGCTGCCACGCTACCAACTACCCCCATGCCAACGGACTACTATTAATGAAATAAATTAATAACATTTAATAATTGCAACTATGATACCTTGAAATATCGAAGGTACTAAGTGCCAAACATAAGAAATAGAGTTATTCGAGAAAACCAACAACTAACTCATGCCATCTACACTGGCTGGTTTGAACTGCTTACAAAGCTCACGACATTTGGCTGATTGATATGTTATATGTAATTAACTAATTATATTTGGCATATATCTATGTGAAAATATAATTTCCGAAAAGACTGGAACTTAGACCTTTTTGATATCTCAAGGCTTTGGTTAATGTTTATGCACTGATTGGACTAAACCAGTCATGTGATTAATCTGTAAATATTGAATATTATGAAAACTCTAAATTATGATATAGCTGTTGATGAATGATTAAGAGTCAGGTTTTTGTTTATGAAGGCATGAAGACAATTTAATGACAATTTTAACCCTACTCCGCTTAAGTATTGACTTATGAGCACCAAACTGTAATGACTAGGGTTCAAATGTTTATTACCTAAAAAAGTGGAAAATATGACTGCAAATATGACCTTAAAAATTACAAAATATGACCCAAAAAACCTAAATATGACCTTATAAAGTAACGTATTTTCTAAAAATAAACTTTCTAATTTAAAACGTTTCAAGACACTAAATTATTACATCACATGAATTCAATCAGATAATCACTTTTTAACAATTTTACAGGTGATTTACAGTTTTACATGTAAAAAACATCTAATCTGTTAATGTTTCCCGATACCACTGCAAATATGAACGGAAAATCTTGTAAAAACATGTCTATTGGAAGTTGTTAACAACAAGGAGGAAGAGGTAATTTTGCTATTACTTGTTATTGTCCCTTCACATTTCAGTTACAGTAAAACCAAAATATTCGTGACTCTTTTTCGAAAAAAAAAAAAAAAATCAGATCGACAATTTAGTGTATATACTGCATAACTGTGCTCTTTTACAGAATTTATAACTGAAATATGATGTCCAATTACAAATATGACTGAAATGTGACCACAACCATAAAAATGGCCAAAATATGACTTTATATTCAAAATAAAAACGGTCCAATTAGGATAACAAATGTGCAATTCATGTTTAATTTGTTTTTGCGGCGAGAGTGGAGGTCAGGATAAAAATATGACATATCATAAACATCCGAACCCTAGTAATGACTTTAATGTCCTGTAGCGTATACATTTTACATCACAGAGCAAAAATCTCCTAATAAAAGTTCAGGGTGTCCACCAAATAATGCTGAAGAAATTCCCGGCTTATTCCCTGATTTTCATTGATCATTTCAGAAATTCCCGACCAAAATATGAAGCACTTTCTAATAACTGTGTAAGAAAAATTATATGATTATACATAGGCCTACTTTAAATAAGAAAAACTTTTAGTAACAAAAGTAATTGCAAACAATAATTACTTAGGCTATAACAGATACAAAAATTAGGAACAATAAAATAAATTACATATACTTTCATATAGGCCTATTATTGTCTAGAAGTCTTTTTGATTACACTTTGCAATTTTTCGAATTTTCCCGGATATTTTAACAAATGCAATGACTTTTCCCGGATTTTCCCGACCATACGAAATTCCCGGCCTTTTCCCGGATTTTCTTGAGTAGTGGACACCCTGAAGTTGCTTGTCGATGTCCCCTCTATACACAGGTAAAAATATTTCGGTGTTATTCATTAACACCCTGTATATACTTGTGGTGGAATCTTAGGCCTGAATATCACTTTATCTAGCAGGAAAGCAAGCATGTGTTAATTGGCTGAATGACGTGCGGAGTTTTTCCAACTATTATTATTATTATTATTATGGGCACTTGCTAGAGTTCACGAGTTTCTCAAAGTGCTTTGACAATTAGTGATCCCCTAGAGGCAGAAGGAAGACCACGGGCTACAGAAGTGTAAATTGTTTAATGAGAAGAGTGAAACTGTAACAATGAGTACGGTCATGCGATGCCCAAATCAAGTTATATTGCTTCATTTTCTCCTTTTACAGATTCTACAACTCATGATGTCAGTTGCAATCTCATAGTCAGGGCAAGGATCGTTTGTGATAAAACAGAAGCGATCTAGTTTCACATATAAGGAGTTATTGTTTTGTGGACAAAAGATGGTTTAGTCGATAACATTTTATTTGGAACTGTTACCATGTGGTAATAACTTTAGTTCGTAGCGCATGTGTAACGTGTTTCAACTGGCGGCCCGTGGGACAAAGATGGCTCCCAAAGCCTTTTCTCTGATCCAATTTGTACACGTAGAAGAAATAGCAGTTATTATTTTTCTTTCTTATAAATATTATAATATAAAAATTAAATAATTACAAATAAAAACATTATTATTATTACTATTACTATTACTATTACTATTGTTATCACATTATGTATTAAGTACTTCAGTGTGGCAAAATATATTTTTTAATTCGTGGGCAGAGTTTTCACAGATATGATATAGAATGAAATTTATAGCGTCGATAAGTCATGGTAAATAGGAGGAGTATGGTCAGCCAACAAAAAGGACCTAATATCAAGATTCACAAAATAATATTGTACATTTGTAAATGCTATTGACTTACAAAGTATCTAAGTAAGTTAATAATAAAAAGCAATAGTATCACTAGAGGCGAATAAAGCATAGAAAGCAATAAACATACATCAATATTTAAAACAATAATTCATACTAGCAAATAGTAAATATTATATAAAAGGAAATGTAATGTAAGAAGCACAAGTTAAAAGAAAACCAAAGCATGTAGTATTACCCAGTATAATGGAACAAGTGGCACATTTAATAAAGCAAGCAAAAAAAAAAAAAAATCCCTTTAGGCAAGCCTACAGGCTGAGGTAGATTTCTAAGTGATTTTGGTTTAATTTACTGTCGCTGCGTAGCACTCTTCTTCTTTAGCCTTGGCATGACAAACCCGCAATAATAACAGCAAAAAAGAGGAAAGAGCACTTTTTCAAACATTCAAATCTCGCCTTATATGAGAACTATGAAGAAACTAGTTATTGATTTGTAGAGTACTCATCAAGAGCTTTTCTACGATACCCCACAAGACGTGGTTTAAAACATTTCGAATTTCCATCCCCTCACCCCACCCCCACTCGTACCCCCAAAACCCCCGAATCGTTGCTGTCACTGTGATCTCCATAGGGAGTACTCTAATTTATTCGAACAAAGTTTCCCTCTATACTTCATAGGGGCCGAGATATAAATGTTTTAAAATGTCAACCCCCTCCCCCGACCACCCCCTTGGACCAATTTTGCTCATTAACGAACTTGTCCGAACTATTGGGCCTAGAAATAACATAATAAAATTTGGTTGAAATATCTTCAAAATTACGTCCGCTAGCGTGTAAAGATATATATATATATATAGCCTATATATATATATAAATATCACAATTTTTTTTTTTTTTAATGGGCGGTGGTTTCGTACTTAGGGAAGCATGAAACGTAAAGATATGAAATAATTTTTCGAAAATCATGACATGGTATCCATTGCAATAGGTAGATATTTCTTCGAAATCTACCTAAAAAGTCATGGTAAATAAATATGCAATCCGGCATTTTCCTTACGACTGCGAAACCACGAAAAACCCAAATTGGCCGCCTCGGTGCTTTTTAACTTGGTGTTTAAAAATGATCTTTCGATGAGCGATACATAGTTCAAACAATGATTCAACAATGAATGTGTTTCCCATACTTTTGAAAGGAATTGTACACAAATTACTTATTTCCTAAGGAACCAAAGGAGAGGCATATTTACTTGCAACTTTGGGATATCTCGTTGATATTCGACCAACTTCGACCAACTTCGACCACTTTCATTGGGGGAACAAGTGACAATATAATAATAATAATAATAATAATAATAATAATAATAATAATAATAATAATAATAATAATAATAATAATAATAATAAATTTATTACTATAAATTCCAATACACATTTTTTGTTACAGAGGAAAGTCCAGCGCAATATAGGCCTACTGGATTACACTAAAATAATGTGGAAAGGGAAGAGTTAGTGGTAATTACAGTAAATACAGAAGATGTAATCAGTACAATCATAAAAACGTAAGAGTTAACAATATTTGTAATCTATATATATAAAAATGAATGTATGTGTGTGTGTGTGTGTGCCCTTTATGCATTACTACACCATTCATCCGATCGCCATGAAACTTTGGGAAGTTGTTGGGTACATTCCCGGGAAGGTTTCTGTCATACTACATTTTTAATTTTAGCCTTCGTTCGCGAGTTATGAGTGAAAAATGGCAAGAAAACGTGCATTTTTTACGCTTTCGAAGCATCAGTTTTGAGTTATTCATTTCAGTTGTCAAATCAATTGCAGAAGGCTTTGTCTATTATTGTCATACCTTGGAAATAATATCGTCGCGATCGCTATGGAAGGCAATGGATATCTCAGGTTATTATAAAAGCTATAGATGGCAATAAGGTAATGTTAAACATATTTTATTTGACATGGAATATAGTTTACAGAAAATTCCGGGGAAGTTGCTTAGTTCGGGGTCCTGGCTACAACGTTTTTATATGTAATCGTAATTAAAATATCTTATGTAGGGTCGTTAAATCTGTCTGAAATGTAACGGAATTATAAGTCTGGACAAATGAATATAGAAATCACGGCCTCAGTAGGCTTATTCCATTCTTCACCTATATAAATAAAAACTAATGTAGCCTACTATGTCTGTCTGTCAAATACATTTACGCACTTTTTTTTATCGTGAGTTTAATCGATTTCAATTCTCATAATCTTTCGAATACTGCATTTTTCTATTTATTTTCTAATCGTGAAATTCACTTCAAAGCCGGATTTATAGCTGTTTCATTAATTAGGCCTATCAAATGTTTAGTTTACACCTATGAATGTTTCGCGTGCAAAGTGTTAATAAATATAATACTTTAATTATTTTGCTCTTAATTGTTAATCTTTCAATTAATTATCTTGGGAGAAGCCGTGGGGATCTGCTATAAGCTATAATAAGCTATAGCCTATCTACCGTTTTCTGAGGGAATAGTTTGTGTGTGATAAGTCGTTCTTCCCCATTTCAAATTCTTAATACCTATATAAAGACCTTAGAGACCTAGAGTTTGAAAATCGAAAGTCCTTCATAAGTTATTTTCGCATTAACAAAATACAAAACCCGAGCGACGCCGGGCCTTTTAAGCTAGTAATATATAAAATGTCACGGAAGTTGTTGGGGAAGCTGTAAGTAATTAAAACTTTTCCGATAACAATATATACCGTAGTTCAAATGGCAATGAAAAAAGCTGTAATAAACAATTAATAAAGTGGCACTAGACAACAGTGTATTAATTTTCTCAAAAGAAACAACTCCAGTAGTTGCAAAGTGTTTAGGTTTACTTAACGAATTAAAGCGATTCTTTCGCATATTATATTCATGCCACCTATATTTGTCACGATTTTTTTGGAAATAGCCCAATGAACCCAATACTCTCTTATTAAACATTTCACGTTGAGAAATGCCGAAGCTCTGTATCTAAGTACACGTAACAATAGGTTGAACGTCTTTTTCTCGTAATAAAAGATTTGCATTTTATGTCCAGCTCTAAAATGCGCGAAAGGGTTATTGACAGCAATAAATGGATTTCACTTATACTGTAGGCTGGTAATTATGTGAATGCATAATGAGAAAGTGCTGTAATGTGTTTACACCTCGCTAGATCCTCCTTATCGGTAAGAAGAACAATTTCACTGAATTCCTTGGGCAGAGCACTAGTGGATCAGATAAGTTATTAATGCCCGGTTTCTATAAACTCGCGAAATACCTATGGGTAAATTATCCAATGGACAGAATTTACAGAAGAATAACACCATACAAACACAAATAATTTAAAGTTAGCAATCACATACACTTGTGGCGAGTTTCTAGATAAATGTCCTCTGGGTAAATATGAAAATGACAGAAAAAATGTTCCTACAAACTCGGGCTGGATCTTTCCAAGGGTAAATCGTCGGGTTAATTTATCCTTTCATGGATGGGATGGCTGGATAAAATTTAACCTCTCATAGGATCAATAATAATTTATACAATGAGAATCAAAGCCTTCTGAATTAAATTAACTGTACAACTTCAAGGCCTTGCTCATTAAATCGTTGTGGGTGAAATAGAACTAATTTGCCCATGGATAATTTACCCATAGGTATTTCACGAGTTTATAGAAACCGGGCATAAAACAGATAAATTACTTCTGAGGCAAATGCACTTTTATTACAAGTTTATGAGCAGCGCTCGGAAATTTATGTGAAATAATATTTTTAATAATGCACTCTATTACATGCCAGTGTTAAAATGTATAGGCCTACAAGACATGAAAGTAAATACTCAGTTTTGCGATAATGCATCATATTCGCTTGATATTAAAATATTGGTGCATATTGCTATTTCACATAGTAATTAACCACACATACGTTTTGAAGTTAATCTTATGCCAAATTGTACCTTAAGACATATATTTTCTCAAATCAAAAAGGACACAGCTGATTACTCTTGAGTACTTAGTTTTAATGAGTATTAAAATCATGCTATAAATATGAGTATCAAAGAAAATCAACTGCTACGTAATAGGCCTAATTACATAATCGACCGATTTTACACATGAAACAATTCCAAATACATACTATAATTCCTTAATATTCAGTGAATTCGAGGTTATAAACTTTTATTTGACTGCCCCATTACGCTGGTTTTATAACATCTATCTTTGAGGGAAAAATTCCGACATTTTATGAAAAGGCAGATTAGGCAAATCACATAATTATTATAGTTATCATGTCTGGACTTTATTTATCTCGTGGTTAACAGCATATTTCTGTCAGATTTTAACAAATTATACATATATCTCTTAATTAAAACATTTAACGTACAGCATATTTTGTGAAATGAATGTTTTGAGAACAGACTGTACAATAATTTTCAGCGCATAGCCTAATGTTTTCAAACTGATTGTATTGTATTGTTTCACTTCATTTGTTTTCAATTTACTAAGATTTGTTGCACTCACCTTGTTTTTCAAAAAGTTATGTAAAATAATTTACATGCCTACATTTTTTTTTTTGGTGATTTATAATTTAATTCAGCTAACAAGAGAACCTGAAGTAAGAAAATTAAATAATGTTAGAACATACTTCACAGATTATGGAACATATTTTCCTTACTTTAGAGCATATTTGCATGCACATTTCGTCTTCTGATAGAGCATTAACTTCTGGGCCTTATTTATAGGGTACTTTCTGAGCAAACAGCGACATCTACAGAACATGTGCATATTGGCAACAGACTTATCATAGGTAATCTATAAGACACATTTAACTTCATTCAGGTAAGCTAACAGCATAACAGAATAAAAGCCCACCAACTGGCTTGCAACGAATCGAAATTGTGTTTTTAATCAATGTACAATCCTATTATTTCAATTTCCAAACAAGCTATGTTGTATACAATAATCTGTTTTCGTGCTGCTTAATGGCAGCATGTGACGTATTAATCACTGCACACTGATGCTTACGTGTCCAGTAACGAGCAGACGTTTTACCCGATAAAAGGCATTCTCGCGATTCCTACAAGAATATTGTAAGATAAACGGCCGTGATTGGTATATATCCGAGAAATTTCTAAATGTTATTGGCCGATTTCATGACCTAAGAATTATGAATCTTTTTGATGCAGGAGGCTACATGTCTCACTTAATATATAATCTCGTGTCGGACTGCGTAGAAAACAGTTAACACAAAGATTAGGCCAATACTTTATTTCTCGCATCTTATTCTATAATTTACATGGAAATTAAATTTTCTTCTACTTTCTTGCCCCTAACTTGATTAAAAATTACTGCATCCCATAGGATACGTGATTAGTAAACTTCTCATTTGCTCAAAAAGATAATCTCATTATTATTGAAGGTAAGTATTTGCTCAAAAGTTTGCCCGGAACAACTTCACCTCCACATAAAAGTAAGGGGTGGACGAAAGCAAAAGTGTGTTTTGCAATCAGAACACTTGGTTTTAATTTGCATTGAATTGCCCGTCTCGGTCAGTTGGCTCGAATACAGAGTGGTCACGTAGAATAGTTACTTGTGAAACCAGACATGAGCTGGCGACATTCCTCAGTTGGATCATTGCAATTCCAAGGCAATCGCAATACATAGTGACACACAATTCATAAATGGTAATGATACCATACAAGCACATTAGGATGCGAGGGTGGAATGCACACTTTTATGATCCGAGAGGTAGAATGCGCGGTGCGTAACTCTATTGTTCTACTGGAGATGCCCCAGACGCATTTGGAAGAACGATTTATTCAGATGCCTCATGGAATATGCACAATGCGCTTCACGTAAGAGTTGGTTTCTGCGTCGCGGCGGCCACAGCCGAGCATTTGGATGAAATGTCTATGCAAATAAAGCCGCTAACGGCGTAATGATTCAGGTTCTCAAAATTATACACTGACAGGCAAAAAAAAAAAAACCGAACACTTAAAGAAATTAAAAATAAATTAAGTTTAAATAAAAATTATTTAGTAGGCCTAGTGCTTGAAATAAAATTACTGCAATTGTATACGTTTTTAAGATTAAAATTTAATGACACATTTCACACTTAATTCCCCATGTTGCCTCTTGCACCGTGGTGAATGGTGAGCCTGGTTGCAGCGGCATAACGGAGGCTGCGTCCATCATCAATTAGAGCAACAGCTTTGGCAACGTCTTCAGGACTGAGAGGCATAATTTCAACTAAACTTACTGACAGAATCACTTCGATGCGAAGGGAGACAGTTTCCTTTCAGTTTGGAAAGAAATGACGCAATACAACAATGAAACACCTTGCAATATGTATGACAAGCTAGTGCATGGAATCGCCCTATTGCGATGATTTTTTTTTTTGTTTTGTTTGGTGATAAAGTGAAGGTATGAAGAAAACAGATATGCTGTATCTATAGCTAATGGTCCAATACAAATAATAATTCATCCTCACCAACAACAATGTATAAACATCCAATCAAAATTATGTTTAATCTTAAAAATACAACAAATTTTACAGTGATTTTTTGTTTGTTTTGTTTTTTGTTTTGCTGTCAGTGTAGTTAAAATTACAATGAAAATAACCACGTACCTCATCACAAGAGATGTTAGAAATGTCCTCCTCTTGCATCAACACAACACTGGCACCTTTTTAGGAAATTTTCTTTCGCGCACATAAGTTCAGCTTCCACGATAGAGTTAATTTATCTTGTGATATTATCTTTAAGTTCTTCTAACAATATATGACTATTATTTATGGGGAAATTGAAAAATAAAATGTCAAGTTCGAACTCCCATACATTCAAAGAACCTAAAGACAATATCACAAGAGAAATTAACTCTATCTCGGAAGCTGAACTTATGTTTCTTAGGTTTTAAACTATTTTGTTCCTTGCTGATATTTTAACATAATTATCTGTTTCAGTGTCATGGCAGCCACATAGTCCAATCTTATAAAGCCTAAAAATGGCTAAATAAGACGTGAAAAACAAAAAATAACTAAGACTGCTTTTTAAATTAAAATACGATAAAATACTTAAACTAATCGTATGTAATTAATTTAATTGTTATTGTTCTACTAAAATTACTTTTTAAACATCTGCCTACATTTATCATTTTGCTCATTATTGCCAGTACACCAATTTATAAGATAAAATATAGCATTGCATTTTGTGATTTCGCCATTTTTGTCCCGGTAAAGAAAAGCGTAAATGAACCGAAGTCCCCAGTTTCTTTAGAATCAAATTAAAGGAATTCGTAAGAAGATTACACTCACAGTTTATTCACAGTGTATGCTCCAGGAAGATTGCGAAAGAGAAAAATATTCTAAAAGTTGATTAACTGAAAAACGTTACTGTTGAGTTTATGTGATGGAGTTGGAAATGATAGGGATAATTCTAAAACTAAGCAAAACGTATTCCTATAGCTTTGTGGTTCAGAGCTATGCAAATTTAAGTAAAAATAGAATGCATTACCATATATTTTCAATGTTTTATTGTACTTAAAGAGAAACTAAAATAAAATCTAAAATTAATAAAATAAAATTAAACGATTTTATTATGTTTAAAAAACTAAAAACAGGGTCGAGTTTCATAGAACTTTTACACTCATATTGTACATAATAATACATAATAATGTACATAATGTACATAATAATATTAGTTATTATTAGTCTTCTGCTTCATAAGAATGTTTTCTAACAATGTTAGTTATTAGTAAATATTGCTAATATTATTAGTACACAGTTTCATAGACTGCAGAACGAATAAAATTTACTGATAATACTAGGTGTTTTCTATATGTGTTTTTGGACCAATAACTTATTCTCAATCCCATGTAATTCAGATTTCGTGATCTTAAATTTGTGGAAAATGAATCACTCTTATGCTTACATATGCTATGAAGGGAATTTTTGTCATAAGTTTTTAGGAATTGAGCTTAGATTTGAGTGCATAAACCTACTGCTATGTTGAATAAATGACTGGCAGATTTATTAATTTCTTAGAGCTAGTTATTATTTGTTACATTTATGAAGATATATGTAGGCCGTGCTGCTTTGAAATAGTATTGGCAAAAAGACTAAGAAGGGGAAAATACACAAACCACAATCCAGACATAACCTTCAGATCAATCAGCTGACTAATGAACTAATAATATTAGTGAAGAGATTTTATGAGAAGTATAGATATCTCTATGAAACTAGATTTTGTTAACTAATAAATAATATTATGAACTAATAATATTAGTGAAGAGATTTTATGAGAAGTATAGATATCTCTATGAAACTAGATTTTGTTAAATAATAAATAATATTATGAACTAATAATATTAGTGAAGAGATTTTATGAGAAGTATAGATATCTCTATGAAACTAGATTTTGTTAACTAATAAATAATATTATGAGTTCTAATATTAGCAAGTCCTATGAAACAGGGTCCTGGGGTCATAAAAATATAAAAATCCGGGCCCTACTGATAAATGACAATCCTTCAGTAATGGATCTACATTAACACGAGGGAAACACTGTGAATGATTATAAGGTATCCTGAGAATGTCAGGGAGATTTGTAGTAAGATCACACGCCACTGGCTTCGAATACAGGTTCAAGGTTACTTCAGATGAACTTAATATGATCACGACATCTAATTCCACATTCGTGAGTTTCGGTAGCTACAGTATGTGTTTAAGGTCCAGAAAGGTTGTACACTTGAAGTTCATACACCCAATATGGACATGGAACAAATGAGCAAGGAGATATACATTCAGTTAGAAGCGGCAACTTTGGTCTTTAACCCATTATCAGCTTTCCATCTATGGAAGAGAGGCCATAGAATTCGTTCTTCAAGCTGTGCTAATTTGTTAACTTACAGGACGAATAAAAAGAAAGGTTTACCTTGTTCCAAGTCACATTTTGAACCCTCAAGGTTTCACTGAAATATCATCAGTAGGCATCAGAAGTTAAGGCACTACAAAAGTAGTATTTTAGAAGCCTAAACGGCGTCGAAGAAAGAAAAAATATTGGGCAATAAATTACATTGAAATTATATTGCGCAAAAAAGTAGTACATGCAAAACGGCTACCACAACCAAATTCCAATCGAAAAATTAAATTACAGCTATTTAATAGTCAGTATTCATAAACATAGCTAACTCTACCATTCCCTTCCACCTAGTTTTCTTTTTGTTTGTTTTTGTTTTTATTTCAGCTGTGTTTATACTCCTTTTAGCTTCGAGGCTATATCAGGAGTTCGGGATCTATGTCTGTACAGTAGGGTAGGCCATGGAACTATTCCTTGTCAACTGTTTCTATTGTCGGTGTATTTAATGGAGTAAACTTCAACTGATATTAATTCAAATGGATATGATACAGGATGAAATGGTGAGGGTGATTCATGGTATGTAAATATCCAATTCGGCATTTGCCTTTATGACTGGGGAAACCATGAAAAAACCCATGTCAAATTGGCCGGCCACGGGATTTGAACGTGGGATCTACCGAATGCGAGTTCAAGATATTAACTCGCTCGGTACCCAGTTTTTGTTTCATAAACAAGTTCGAAATTTAAATAAAATCAGGTAAACTGATGTAAAAAAGTGCCAGAATGCTTTTATTTTATCAGTGATAATTGCAATTATGAAATACAGGAAATAAGTCATTTTTGTAATCAATTTCCCAGTTAAGCTCCAGATCGATTCATTAAGCAGGGCTTACGGAAGAACAAAGGTCTAAATTTTGATAAGCATATGTGAAGGAAATTATGAGTAGTGTTATTTGTCATAGCTATCTGTATTGCAACTTCCAAAGCCGTATATGAACACTGTAAAACAATATGTTGCCGTGAGAACTGATTTGCATTTGATAAATTCTATCTAATATATTACCATAAACTAGGCACTAAATTGCGCATTACTCCAGTACCGGTCAACCGATTTGGTCCAAAATCAATAAGCTTCTTCCCATGGACGTTATAAATGCGTATGCCAAGTTTCATGAAAATACGATAAAGCGTACACGGCACTCGGCACGGACAGATATGTTCCCGTCCCCCACACAAGCTCATAAATAGACCTGGGATTTTAGGCTCAACAAAATTAGTTTTAGGCACTTAAAACAGGCTTTTAAAACAAGTAAATAGGCTTTCAAAAGAGAAAATAATCACTTATAATATGCTTTAAAAATGTGTAAATAGATAGAAAATAGACTTTAAAATGTTACAATATACACTTAAACTGTAAAATGGTCTTTTTTTTCCTTACTGAAAGAAACGGGGTATACCTATTCTTAACAGAATTAACTGCAAAATTAGGCATCACGAACTATATTCACTTAAACAGATGTTCTTTCACTGGTGACTTGACACAGTAGTCCTTCCCCCTTAATACTCCCCCTCCCCCGTCAGTTAGCATTCTTTTAGCGACAATTGTTTGGAATAATAAAGTTTCTGTGAAAAAAAAAACCACCTATGCTGTCTGTTTTTCATTGAGGGATGTCCATTATGAGATTGTAAAACTTACAGAAGATGAATTTTATTTGAAATGTACAAAATAGGCATTTTAGGCACTAAAATAGTAAAATAGGCCCTAAAGGTCCAAATAGGCATTTTAGGGCACTATAAAACTCTATAAATGTAAGTGATTTATTATGAAACATCCACATATTTAAAACAAATCATGTTATTTCATAAGGATCAAAATAGGCATTTGCCTTAAAATCCCAGGTCTACTCATAAAGTACCATTCTGGCACTTAGGCCTAATAACTCGCGCTTACAGTTGTAACCAGAAAAATGCATTAATATTCATGTCGAAATGAGACAATATTAGCACGTTAATACAGGGAGAGTGAGAATAAATTCCTGTTCGTTAAGGATATTTCACTTCCTCTCACTTTCGAATTTCTAATAATACCAGTGCTTAGTATTTGTTACCTCTCTCTGATTTAGTTTACGACAAAACACACGAAGATGTGCCAACAGAAGTTGCCAACCTTAGTGATAGTGAAGCCTACGTGAGAATTTCAGCAGTCACTTACGTGAAAACATCTACATAACACCCACTCAGTGACTGAACGTAATTCTATTGTAACTCGACAAAGAAAGCAGACTTCCATAATATATATTTTTACTACGAAGTTTCGTAATGTTTCCATCAATTATTCAGAAAAAATAGTGTAATGAAATAAATTTAGACTTGATCCTTGATGAATCAACTGTTTGTGTCCATTTCGTATAATTTAGTGATATCAGATCAATTTCGTAATATCATATTGATTGTGCAGTGCTTAATCTTTTCCTTGAGATTAAAACGACAATAGAGATATGCCGCCATCATTTTCGACACAAATTTTCAGAAATGGTTAAGGAGAGCTGAATTGTGTACTTTGTAACAAAAGAAAGTACATTTATCATAGGTTGCCTATTGTATCGAGAGGTTCGGATTTTATATCTTATAAGTTATAACAGTGGAAGCCCGGTCACAAAAATCACTAATTAGTGTGTCTCACAGTACCGCATAAGACATATCTGTCTGTCAGTGAGGTGGATCATTAAGGGCCATCGATCAGTCATAGGAGAGAGGTTCCATCTGGCACCGTGAAATGAACTCTGGCTTAGCTCAGTTTGTAGAGCATTGGCACGGATAGCCAAAGGTCCTGGTATCAAAACCCAGTGCCAGAGGATTTTTCTCCTATAATATTCTCATGAAGATGAAGGACAGAGGTAATTTTGCAAATATAGAACTATTACATAATTTCACAAGCCGTGTCTTTCTTCACTGGGGTGGAAACCAGGCTTTTCTTCCCGCATTGAAATCTCTGATACAACAACCTCACCCACACGATAGCAATTCACTGTAATAATTGAACTTGAGCTCAATACAGCACACAGCTTGCAGTACTAACAATGTAACCAGTTCTACCCACGCTCTTTTTTATTCAAGAGGGAAAAAATACAAAAGAACGCCCACCATGCAGACTAAGATCTGGCATAGTCACTTCCAATAGTACTAAATCAATGTATGTTCAAGGCTTATCACATTTGTACGTTACAGAATATAAGATCTTTTATCGTATAATTATATGATCAAATGTAGAATATATGCTACATCAGATCTTTTATCGTATAATTATATGATCAAATTTGAATATATGCTACATCAGATCCTTTATCATAAATTTTGTAATAGTTCTATTTGAAGGTATAAACCCACAAAAGTTCCATGCTTGTGCTGCAACTGTAAAAACAGTGTTGTTATTGGCTAGGTCCCGGAAGTTATGCTCTTTCACATGACGAAATATGTACGCAAATATGCTCTACAATTTGTTCCAGGGAGAATCAAATGAAAACCGCAATTACTTTTTCCCTACTATTTTACAGCACGAAGAATGTCTTCTTTTACATTACTTTTCTACTTAGTCCCCTCCTAGTTCAACGCACTTAAGCCAATCGGATAGGAAGTGCTTCGATACCGCGTGAGAAAAATTATTTTGATTGACGCTGTAGCCACTCGTGCACCGCCGATTGGACGTCTTCATCAGACTTTAACTTCTGCCCTCCAAGGTGATCCTTTAATGGACCAAAGATGTGGAAATCTGACTGTGCCAAATCTGGCGATTATGGCGGATGTCGTCGATGGTTTTCATTGTTGCACCGAGGAGCATGAGGACGGGTGTTACCATGTTGAAGCAAAACACCTGCACTCAGCAATCTCCTTCGCTTTGGCAAAAATTATTATTTTTTAACTTTATACTCCGTTTTGTCTATACAGTAGGGTAGGCCATGGAACTATTGAGTGTCAATTGTTTCTATTATTGATGTATTTTTATGGAGTGTATTTCAATTGATTATTAATTTAAATGGATATGACACAAAATGAGGATGATTCATTGCATGTAAATGCCCAATTCGGCATTTGCCTTTACGACTGGGGAAACCATGAAAAAAACCATGTCAAATTGGCTGGCCACGGGATTTGAACCTAGGACTTCCCTAGTGCGAATCCAAGACGTTACCATCTCGGCTACCTCGCTCGGTAAAAATTAATTTTGTTACTGCTTTATGGTTTTAATCACCCTCATTTGGCGGGGAATTATTTTTTAAAATTTCTCGTAAGTCGAGGTTTGTGGAATATGTACCTTTTCTTCTCACCATTCCAATAAATTCTCTGAAGCATATAGATTAATAGGGGTACGCCGTAGCGTAGTGTTTGAGGCGCTGTGCTACATACCGGAAGGTCGCGGGTTCGATCCCCAATGAGGTCGTTGGAGTTTTTCAACTAGTCTAATCCTTCTGGTGGCACTATGGCCATGTGGTCGACTCAGCCTCTAACAGAAATGAGTAACAGAAGCAATCCTTGGGGTAAAGCCGGCCGGTGCGTAAGGCTGACAACCTTACCGCCTTCATGTGCCGAATGTCTAACATCTGGGAGCCTCAACCTTCTGGAACCCTCTGGGCCTCCATGGCCTGTATAGGGAACACTTTACTATGTAGATTAATAAGGCGAAAGAGATTTTTGAGGATTGGGAAATTCTTCCTAAACACTCCCTAAGCATTAACAAACTGAATGCTCGTGGACATTTTTGCAGTTTTCATTCCAGCGTAACTTTCCATCCACATCACTCATTTTACTTCCAATGCAAATCGACCTTGAACCGTGGCTATACTGAAGAGCCCGTGCCAACTTGATTCCAAATTTGAGAACGTCACGCAGTGAGTTGGAAGCACAAGTGTCTGTGGGCCCCAGCGTGGACAACTTGATTTGTATTCCGCTGCCATGTCTAGCAGCGCCTGATGCATTTTCATATTTGGCAAGACCGGAATTGCTCGCCAAGTAGCCAATCTCATCTGCGAACGAGACCTTGATTTTTAAGTGAATAAATTTATGTGAGCCGTATTCTCAGTTACATCAGATGAAGAAGTCTTGAATACAGTATTATGTGGGAATATCTATTCCAGCTTTTTCTACTGAACTCCCTTTTCGAAGGAATATGTAAGCCACCTTCCAAAAGAAGAGAGGGCCAAAGAGTGAATCCTATACATAGGAAAAATATGTATGACACACTCACATGACTTTCTTTTCCCTAAGCGAACAAAATGAGATTTTCTCGCTTCGCATTCCCATTGATATTAAGCGGTTGTGGGATAGGCCTAAGGAAATCAAACTGTCTTATGCCCAGTTTTTATAAACTCGTGAAATGCCTATGGGTAAATTATCCATGGGCAAATTAGTTCCTAATCACCCACAATGATATAATGAGGAAGGCCTTGGAGTTGTACAGTTAATTTAATTCAGAAGGCTTTGATTCTCATTGTTTCAATGATCCTATGAGAGGTTAAATTTTATCCAGCCATCCATGAAAGGATAAATTAACCCGACGATTTACCCTTGGAAAGATCTAGCCCGAGTTTTTAGGGACATTTTTTCTGTCATTTTCATATTTACCCAGAGGACATTTATCTAGAAACTCGCCACAAGTGTATGTGATTGTTACCTTTAAATTATTTGAGTTTGTAAAAGTTATTCTTGTGTAAATTCTGTCCATTGGATAATTTACCCATAGGTATTTCGCGAGTTTATAGAAACCGGGAATTAGTATTCCTGTTCTGGCTCCAAAATCTTGTCGAGTCCATCATTTTTTGGGTCGTCTTGTGTCCTTGGGGTCTAAAATTGTATGCTGTTTTGGGTATTCTGTTTTCTGTCATCTTTTCCAAGTGTTGTTTCCAATTGAGGACCGTTTGACAAAACTCAACATGTGCTAAAACATAAATTGTTCAGGAGAAGGTTTCTTTAGTTTTTATTAACATATAGAAGACAGAAACCTTGCATAGTGATGCTTCAAAATGAATTGGTTATGTTGACTTTTCTTACGTTCTTTTTTCACCATCTTCAAGATCTCATTTCAAAGCACCTAAAACCATTAAAAAACGAATTTGGCAAAAAATGGAGATGTCGAGTTTTGGCAAAACGGTTCTCAATTGTTTCTATACTATTTTATTGTTTTATTTGAGTCTTCTATGTTTATTAATAAACTTCATTATGAAGTTTTGATAATTTCAACTAGTATAGTATATTCAAATTTGTGGTAAATGTTCCACCTATATACTAGTAGTTGTTCGTACACCATATATGCTTGAATCCGAATTAAGATTGTTAGAAGTTATTTTTACTTTTATATCTTCTAACCTAACTTAATATATGATATTTAATTAAATATTTTTTATTTTCAGTTCTTTCATAAATACTGAACTACTTGTTATTTGATGTAATATAATGAGATATATTAGGTTAGGTTAGAAGAAAATTTTATTTCACAATATAGCACTTGAATTTTGTTCAGATATTTGTTCTGATCTAATTCATTTAGACATTAATATGTTTAACAATTGTCAATTTTTATTTACATGTATACAACATTCTTCTATGTTTAGTTGTCTTATTTTATTGTTTTGTTTTTTATCCACTTTTCAGTAGATATCGCTGGACATCTCGCACAGACAGACAGACACAAAAAAAGAAGACAAATACTCCCTCCTATTATTATAGATTACGGGTAGATTATACAGATTGTCACCATCTACCGGTAGTTGTTTATGAAACGTGTCTATTGGATTCTGAAGAGATTAGATGTCTGGAATGTTACTCTGTAAGAATGATATGCAGTCTAACCTGTCCCCATCACCCAAATTCTAACGCATGCGGGGAGGATACAAATCTAATTTAATCTGTCCTACCTGAGTAGCCGAGATCTTTACAGGTGAAGAAGCTGTTTGGAATATTTCGACAGACTACTGCGTAGGAAGCCAAGTTAGTTTCACAATGTTATTTCAGCCTTTCCTTTCCACGCTTAACGAATCTGAAATGGACTTTGCTTTTATGCATCAATTAACCATTAGGCATTAACATAGCTTTCAGGAAAAGTGCAGAGAAATTATTTCATACATTACGAAGTGAGGGGTAATTAATGTGCCAATCAGTAACGGTAACTTAAGTATTTTGCATATTGTATAGACTGAACCTGAAAATATGTAACGCTATAAAATATTACAGGTTCTATTATATTGTATGACCAACGTCTTCAGACGGCCACAAAACTTTCGAAATGGCGAGGACCGTTTCACAGTATTTACTGTATAGCTAGGCTTGCCAGATTTCTGAAATGTTCAACCGGGACACCGGAATGCCCCTCAGCGTCGCGGGTATTCAAGGGTACACACCCTTGGCGGGCTTTTAGTGTGTTTTAGAGGGTAGCTTATTCTCAATGCTATGAATAAATGGTTACTGATTAGGAGCCTAAACCAGGGGTAGTAATAAATGACATAAGCATATAAATTTAAACATTTTATTTCTAACATGTTAATATTTAAAAGTTACTTAAGTAAGAAGAAAAACTTTGAATGAGGAATAAAACTTTGAACAATATTTACACGCACTTCTTTTAGAAAGTATTTTTTGGTTTTAATCTTGTTGTAAAAATCTTCACAAGCTAGTCCGATATTAATTTTGCATGTCATCAAGCCTTTGACCGTAGATTCCTTCATAAAACCCCTATCATCAGTCCATGCGTTGTTCATAATATATATGTGTGTGTATATATATATATATATATATATAATAAAAACAAATCTCTCAACTGGTGCTGATGTCCCGGGTAAGCAGAAGGCATACTCAACAATCTTGATCAGATTGGGGCTGCCATGTGATTCTCCTTGAAGTGACCAAACAGTTAATGGTTTTTAGACTTTTTTGGTCATCTAGAAAATCAAATTTAATTTTTACCGGGACGTAAAGTAAACCGGCCGGGACGCCGGGATTTTGTCTCAAAACCGGGACGTCTGGCAAGACTATGTATAATCAACATGGACCGGATTTTGAAGATCTAAAAACACTTAAAATATGAGCTTAAAATGACTACAAAATAATGCAAAAAATGACCCGAAATCTAACAAAAATGACAGAAAATTTTGTTTATTCATCAGATTTGTGTCTATTCTACATTTATGTTGTTGATCTATTTATAGGGTTGTAATTACTTAATTACATAGGTTAAATGCAAACAGCAAGCACAGTCTTTCTGTATCCAAATTATGATCATAAGACTTATTTATTTATGCTTATTGAGTTTCGATAATAACTTACACAGGAATAAACTACGGGCCTAACCATTTTATTAACTGTTTTCTTTGCAGTCCGGCGTGGGTTTATATATTGTGTGAGGAAATGAGTCTTGTCCATTTAAGGGAGTACACTCTAAAAATATTTCTACCCTTCCTAGATAGCTGAAATTTTTTATATAGATGCAAAATTGCATCACGTAGTACTTTTCTTTTAGCTGAAATTTTTCAGATAGATGCAAAATTGCGTCACGTGGTACATTTTAGGTTTTTTTTTTCTAGAAACATATACCAGTCCAAAATAATAATATTGTTTCGGTAATTCTATGCATTATTTAAAAATAGAACTTTCCTCTACGAATATCCACACACACACACACACAAAAGCAAATAAAACATAAACCAAACAGAGAATTTTAGACTTTTTTGCCAGATTTCTGTGAAGGCTTACCTTAACGAGATTTTGAGATATAACAAACTGACGAGATAAATAAAATGGTAGCGTACGATAACTGCAACATTCAGAAGCACTGTCGTCATTAATTTGTGAATAAACACTTAGTTATCTTCCGTATTTAGTCACTAGTAAGTTGTCTATTTGAACACAGATAAAAATTTGAACCCAGAGATTAAATCAAGATTTTGCAATTGTGTTTACATTGAATGTGTAATTTCCACACATTCGTGCTTACTCGCGATACGATGATTCACGAGAAGGCGAAAATAATATTGACACACAAAAAAATCTCTATATAAATGTTAAATCATTAACGAATTTCGTTGTAGTTGAGGGTTGGCATTATTATTGTTTTCATATGCAACTTTATAACCTTGTACAAAAAAGCTGTCATAATAAACAAAATTTACGTAAACTTTATTGCATTATATTATACATAGCCTTCGCTACAAACCGGAAGGTCGCGGGTTCGACTCCCGATGAGGTCGTTGGAGTTTTTCAACTGGCCTAATCCTTCTGGTGGCACTATGGCCTTGGGGTCGACTCATCCCCTAACAGAACTGAGTACCAGGAGCAATCCTGGGGGTAAAGGCGGCCGGTGCGTAAGGCTGACAACCTTACCATCTTCACGTGCCGAATATCCAAAATCTGGGAGCTTCAACCTCCTGGCCTCCATGGCCTGTATAGGGATCACTTTACCTTTACCTTCATACAGTCATAATAAAAATAGTACAAACATTATGTATTAATATACATTGTCAAGGATTTAAAAACCAAATAAGCTCATTTGTCAGTAACATAAAATACTATGACAGTTAAAAGTATAAAACAATTATTGTCCTTCGCTGTATTCACTGCAGGATGTGCATTTCGGCATTTGTTATGGCATCATCAGCCGTTAGAATGCAGTTTATAAAGTTACACAACAATGCTGAGAGCGTACTGAATTCCTGATGATGCCATATCCTATGCCGAAAAGGTCATCTGGAGTTCTGTGAGCTTAGTGCAAAGAAACACATGACTCTTAAGTGATCAGAAGATGGAGTAACCGTCCTGGATCTGCATGATGGTGTCAAGGAAGTTTTCAAAAGACTAATTTTAGGTTATACAAGGCTTTGAAGACTTAGCCCATCGAATTGGAATTGAACCTATTTTTTTTTTTTTTCTGGGACGTACCACGTTCCTCTCACGGCTGACAGCGGCGCCTAAAATTACCATACTTCATGGGTACTGGCATCCACACGGAAACTTTCCAATAGTCATTACCAGGGCCCGGATTCTGATGACCTAAAATTATTTGAAAAATTACCTATAAAATGACCCTAAGTTTTAAAGAAAATTACTTAATAATTACAAAGAATGCCCTAAAAACTGATATTTTATTTATAAAAATTATTACTGTGCACACAAAGATATAGACTAATTTGTACATAATTGTAAAAACTGTAAATGCAGGAAGGATTTTGTAGATCTAAAAACTTTGTTCTTGATTGGAACATTTGAGAAGAAAAGTAAGAAAAATGTTTTTAAAGTAGACTCTACAAAAATGTTGCATCATAGTAGCGTAGTCATTTATTTAAAGTGGATTCATGACCATATTTAAAGTGGATTCATGACCATTTGCAATCAAAATATGACAAAATAAGGAAGCAAATGACATGAAAATGACAAAATAATGACATAAAATTGAAATAAATGCCCTAAAAATATAAAATTGCATAAAATGACGAAAAAATGACCTAATAAAAATGCATTTCTATAATATAGAGGCCATGATTAGGATTTATCTACAAGTAGGCAATGTCTACGCAGCATCAAGAAAAAGATGACATGTCATTAAAATCCGGGCCCTGGTCATTACATACCTCGCTGATTATGGGCGAGATTTTGAGAGATGCCGATTTATTTGGCTTTATTAATACAGATAACACATACAGAACAGTGAAGCAAAGGAAAGCACGAATAACGTTCGTGCCATTTTAAGAAGGGCTCGTCCCAAACCATCGTCTGTCTACAAAAGAATATAATAGGATTGTTCCTTAATCCGAAAATTTGCACCGACACTGACAACGGCAAAGAACAAGTGCTCTTGTAGTCGCGTGACTTTCCCCAGTGTTGCCGCTGCCATTCACCACTTCACAAGTGAAGTAAACTTGCTGCTGTGGTACATATTTGGTAACATTGTACTGGACTGCAGACAAGTGTTGAATACGCCTAATTATTTTTCTATTCACTGATTTGACAGGTCGAAGAGGATTAGGGTAGGAGAAGGTAGAGGCAGTTCTTGGAAAAAAGTATTGTAAAAAGTGGCACCCACCCAGAGAATGTTGATGTCATGTTGCGTCAGTCGCACAAACTGTAAACAAGTAATGACAATTTTTTTGGTATATTTATTTATGTAAAAAAAATAGTTATAATGTTTTAAGGATCGTATTAGTAAGGCTGAAGGAAGTCCTTTTAAACTGCAATTCAGTCATTTAATAATAGCAAAGAAACTATTCACAAACATCTATAATGCCGGAAATTGAGCAATGATATTTTATTACTTGATATGATAAATAATCCTAATAGAAAAGATAAGATATCAGAAGATGCAAGAGATATCTGATGCCAGACTAAAAGTAGGCTAATCCACTTATCTTGAACATTCAAAGCAAGCTTCTAGCAGTTCACTGACAAATAACTACAGCCTATATTTTATCACCAATGCAACCATTTTATGCACTACCCTGTTAGGATTTGTGGTTTTCCCCTTGATTGGGCGGAAGTGTAACCTTATTTCTCCAAGTGAGACTACGTTATCCCTATGGGCCAAGATAAAGGGGTGATTTATGAATGTAAAAATAAAGTAAGAAAAGATAAAATCAGGTAAACTGATGAAAAAAAGTGCCAGAATGCTTTTGTTTCATCAGTGACACTTGCAATTATGATAGGCTATGCAGAAAATAAGTTATTTTGTAATATATCTCCGAGTTAAGCTCCAGATCGCTAAAGTTAAGCTAAAGTTTAATACTTAACCTTAATTCAAACTCCTACACACTGATATAACATTTCGTAAATACACTGGCAAAGAACTCCGCTTAATGTACGTAGGCCTGATTATTTCACAGTAATATACATTCTGTATAAGCTTATAACAGTATTCACGTAGTACTCATTTCAACTTGAACTACGAAATAAACAAACATCTGACTAGTTTGATAATCATATGTGAAGGAATATGTCATGGATAGCCTAACTGTATTCCAACTTCCAAAGCCCTATATGAACAGTGTAAAACAATGTATTGCCATGATAACTGATTTGCATTTGATAAGTTCATTTTAATATATTACCATGAAATAGGCACTAAATTGGGCATTACTCCGGTACCTGCCAACCTATTTGGTCCAATATCAATAGGCTTCTTCCCATGGACGTTATAAATGCGTATACCAAATTTCATGAAAATCCGATAAAGCATATTTGAGTTATCGTGCGTACAGACACACGGACAGACGGGCGGACAGACAACCATTCTGGCACTTAATAAAATACTAACCCACGGCAGCTTTAAGCTAATGATCAGAGCACGGATTTGAACTGCAAAGTTTCGCAGGCTTTCAACATGTTTTTGAATGTTGTATGAGAACTATCTGACGAGAACTGCTAAGTCGTTTTCTATCGTAAATCGTGAATGCCAAATCGAAACAATTTTATTAGTAAAAAGTTTATATCGAATCGAAACTTAACATTGACTTCAATATTTATCTTTTCTATTTTGAATACATAAAACTTGGACATTTTATGAGAGGCATAGACACATTATCTTCGTTCAAAGTATAGATATTCAGTCGATCTTCGGGTAAGGACACATTTTTTCCATCGCAGTTGTATTTTATATATTCGGCCTACAAAAAAGGAATTTACTTAAATGTGGAGGGAATTATGTAAATTATTGAAAAAAGAAATTCTAGTGCGCAGTGGTTTTACTAACATGCCGAATCCAATCTAAATAACACCAACAGCTTTAATTTTCATAATTCCATGACAGCTAAGTTCAACTAAAGGTTCAGATAATAATAATAATAGCAATAATAATAATAATAATAATCATCTTTAATTAATCTGGCAGAGTTAAGCCTTCAGGCCTTCTCTTACACTCAACCAGAGATGGGAAAAAAGGAACAAACAAACACACTAACATAGTTCTATAACTAATAAGAATACACTAGTTATATTCATACACAGTAATTAATTGAGTCTATGTTACATAAAATTAAACTATTTTAGCAAAATGTGTTACACTAAGAAAAGAAGTAACTTAACTTTAGACCTACAATCTACAATAAACAATAAAAAAAGGAAAAAGGTTATATACCTAAAATTAGAGTTTTTGAATATAAATTAGTTTAGCCTATTTTTAAATACCGACAGCGTAGAATACGTATTACAGGAGCGTCTTGATCTAAATTCAGACTTTCAAAATTAGGGAATCCGAAAATGTTTCTGGCCTAAGTTACTCTACTTATATATTTATAAAAGATCCAAAAATGATGATAATATAGCAAAGTTATAAAACATCTACCCTATATTCACATGTTTTTAGAACAATGCAGTTAATTTTATTTGATGCCAGGTAACAGGTCAAATGAATTTAAAGATGGATCGCAGTAGAAAATTGAAGTTATCGACGCTTGTTCATGAAGAAGCTAGCTGAAGCTAGTCTCGACTTTGCTGGTGTCGGTCTAGGATATGGCAGTCATTTAGAGAAACACCAATCCTTGGTAAGTTTATGTGCATTTAGTGTTTCATCAGATATTTCTGCTAATAATCCTGCGCAAAAACTTATTTTTCCCGGATGTGAGGAGGTAGAGGAAAACACAAATTTGTCGTTGACAAAGCTTAGGCCTACAACATTAAGAAACTTGAAGAGTGAGGACTGTATTCATTTTTGTGTTTTGTGTACTGACATAATTAAGTTATGCTTTAGTTTTCAATTTTAAATGACCTCGTAGGGAATTAAATAATAGTCGGGCGCCATCTCTATTTATACTATTTCTTCCATACTACCTGAATTACCTCCTTAATCGAGTCGATCCAAACCATGTTTCCCCTGCGTAGGGAAAACTTTAAAAAACTTTACTCTCCGATTGAATTTTTTTTTTTTTAAATATCAGTGGAGCCAGAGCATTGAAAATTTCAAAATTTGTTTGTGCATCTAACTTATCTTTGAGGAATAGAATAACTTAACTAAGTTTATTTTAACTGATCTGAATTTAATATAAATCAAAACAGTTAATCCGTAAACTTTTAGTTGCTAGAAAATAACATGAGGCAAGGACGTATTTAAGGGGGTCCTAGGGGTCCAGACCCCCAAAATATAAGATTTTTAAAGCATTAGTTTAAAAAAATAAATGTTTTGTGTAATTTAAGAAGGGAAAATGCCAGTAATGTATGGTTAATCAGTTTATTCCCCCCCCCCCCGAAACTGATGTTTTGTGTCATTAAAGAAGCGAAGACGTCAGTAATTTATGATTAATCAGTTTAGGATCCCCCCAAGAATTGGTCCTGATATTGATTTATGTTAGATGCTGATTTGATCCCAGGGCCATAGTGCCATCAGAAGAATTAGGACAATTTAAAAATCCCAGCGATCTCATCAGGTATCGAACCCGCGACCCTCCGGTTTGTAGTGCATTGATTTGAGGATACTAGGAGTTATTAAGTGGAATGTTATTTATTGATCGAGCGAAGCTACAGGTCTTGTTTTAACTCCAACTTTAGGCATTTCGTCTGTTTGTAAATTTGTGCGTTAAGCAGTTACGATGAAACGACTTGTTCGATTTTCTTTCAGTTTTACATTAACGTTTCTTGAAGTCACTAAAAACGGCGAGTGTGTAAGGTTTTTACTTCCTCTGCCCGTACCATAGGTACTATAGGTAGAGGAAGTATTGTTTTCGACCCTAAAATTCGAAGTTGAGTTTTTAGCATATATACACGTTTCAAGGCCCCCTGAATCCAAAAATAGTCTGTGTGGAAGTTTGTGAACAGGCTAGCTCCGAAACGGTGAATCGTATGAAAACAAAATTTCGTATTTGGGTCAGGTACCTTCTGAAGATGTGATTCGAAGATTGGCGACAAATTTCTCTTATTTTTAAGGGGACTTTACATGAAGAAATTTTCGTTTTTCGCGATTTTCTCGAAAACGGCTCTAACGATTTTCTTTAAAATTTGCACATGTGTTCCTTTTACTGAGAGCTAAAACTTTTATTTGAAACTTTTTTTCGAAAAAATTCTCTGAGGGTAGTTACAGGCCACCCACTGTTCACCCACTGTTTGTAGAAAGTTTATCTTGCGTGATGAACAACTGAATTACGCTCTTCCACGGCCTCTTATTCTATATAAGAATGTGAAGTGAGAAAGATGTATTGTTGGCCCGGTATAGAGTAAAGAAGTATCTGAGGGAAATATTCGATAATTTCGGAAATTATTCTTTACGGCGGAAAGTTCAATAAACGTCTGCAGTCACTTGTTCTTTTTTTAAAGTTTGTTATATAGGCTAGCCTGCGCTTTTAGTCGCATCATTGAAAGAAGAGGTATTTATAGGATAATAATAGGGTAAAATTGTGTCTTGATATGTGAATACTGCTAACCTTTTTTTTGGGCAGAGGAAGTTATGTGACTTTCACATCAGATTTTTTATTTATTTATATTCCCTTTCAAGATGGTGGCCGTTTTAATGGTTCAGTTTCATGTAATTTTCAGCTTCTTACATGTTGCTATAAAAATGCTATAAAAATCTGAAGACTGGTTCGACTCTCGAGTGGAAGATTTTCTAGCACTTTGTTCCAGTATATTTCTGACCTAACATTACTAATTTACTGGCGTTTAGTCTGCTTGTCTGGAAATGTTTCAGACTTTCTTCCGATTTGGCATGATTGTTTTTTGATGTTGTTAAAATCGAAATATGTGTAAGAATTTAATTTTTTGATACTGTTTCAAAATTAGGAGCGGATTCCTTGAGAGCAATTCGTGTAACGTATTTGCATATATATTAAAAGGCAAATGATGCCAGGCTAAAGGTAATCTATTATACATTCTTAATCCTAGATAATGGTGGTACCTCATAGTTGTAGACAATCTACATCTTGGTAAGTCTAAATTATTACTATACCTTGTTTGATGACCGTGTATGTTGTTTCTTGATTTATACAAATGTAGATTTTTTTAACATAGATTAAAACATCATATATGTACAAATTAATGATGGATAAAATTCCTGTTTGAATAAATAGTGGTCTACAATGGTCCAAAGGCTTCGAATTGGTGAGGATCCTGAGGGCTTTCTTCTGAACAATTAATATTTTATATAGGCCATCGCCATTGCCCCAGACAATCAACCCATACCTCATGATGCTTTCAAAAAAGGAAAAATAGGCCATTTTAAGATATTTCAATGAAACCTGTCTCTTTAAATTGACTAATAGATAAATTACCCTAGAAAGTCTTTTGCAAACATTGTCTATATGGGTTTTCCTCGCAATCAGCGAAAAGAAGGCTGTGACAATGGTGTTCAAAAAAGGGGAATACCAGCTAACAAGTTAGATTTTGTTTTTGGAGTCGAGGTACACTATTCATAGAACTTCTAATGGTAATATTTACTGAACTATTTTTATTAGAATGTTTGAAAATGATCGAAACCCCTAAATAACAAAATAGAGTTCGGATGTATATGACCTAAAAATGTAGAAAATATGATTGCAAATATGCCCTTAAAAATGACCAAATATGACTAAACAATCTTAAATATGACCTAATAAAAGAACTATTTTCTAAAAATAAATGTTCCTATTTAAAACGTTTAATGACACTTAATTCTTACATCACATTAATTCAATCACAGAATCATTTTTTATATTTTACAGATGATTTACTATTTTACTTGTAATGAACTTCTAATTTTAAAGTTTAAATTTTATTTTGTAGACCATGCATATCCTTTAATTTTAAAATTAATTTCCTATTAATTGGGCATATTCATTAAATCAATTAAATATATTTGAAATTTAACTCGACCATTTAACGCATTTAGACCATTTTTAAGTTATAATAAATTGTGCTCCTTTACAGAAGTTACCGAAACATGATGTTAAATTAAAAATTTGACCAAAATATGACCAAGATCATAAAATGACTTTAAATGCGAAATAAAAACGGTCCGATTAGGATAATACGCGTGCAATTCGCGTTTAATTTATTTTGGGGAGAATGGAGATCAGGATAAAAATATTAGGCCTACATGTCATAAACATCCGAACCCTATAGCAAAATAAAGGCAGAGGAATTTTGAAAGTAGACACTGCATTTCCATTAACATCCAGATATACCTAGTGTTAACTGCTAAATGATGATATTGGTATAATAGCTGTAAGAAAGAAAAGAAAAAGAAAGATATCAATCAACTGATAACTGGAACACTCTACTGAATAATAAACTTGCAATTGTTAAGTTGGAGATAGTCCCATTATCTCTGCATCACAAGACATTTTATCATGTTATGTTCATTGTAAATTAGTAAACAGTTGTAGTCATATTGACTAAGTGGCACGTGGCCATTTCTCTTTCTTCGGTACAGAGTTCAGACACTCCTACATTTCCATAGGAGGAAGCGCACCCAGTGGTCGGATAGTTATACCTTCTGGGGATGTGACACGAAGATTGGCTTGCTATTATTTGTAAGGGGACTTTACATTAAGAAAATTTCGTCTTTCGCGACATCTTCGAAAACGGTTCTAACGACTTTGTTTAAATTTTATATATGGAGTGCTTATACTAAGAGCTAAAACTTTTATTTGAAACTTTTTCGAAAAAATTATCTGAAGGATAGTTATAAGCCACTCACTGTTTGTAGAAGGTCAGTCTTGCCTTGTGAACAATCAAGTTTTGCATCAGGTTTGAAACAACTGAATACGCGCTTTTTGCAATATGATCTCTTATTCTATATCAGAATGTGAAGTGAGAAAGATGTAGGCCTATTGGCCATGCTTAGGGTAACGAAAGTTACGTGAGTGCATAATCAGATTTTATTTGGGTTATGCATCCTTTCATGATGCGATGTGGTAACGACAACCAATTTTCATGAAAAGAATGTCATACATAATATACTATACTAAGAGAAAAACTTTCATTTGGGCAGAGGAAGTTATGTGGATTTGACATAAGATTTTTTGGTCTAATTTCGTGAGTTGTTAAGCAACGGTGAAAATTATTTCGAAAAACGAATTGTCGGAATACCACTTAATTGAACGTCCTTTCTGAGAATTCTACTTTACTTTTACTTTTACAGGCTTTTCACTTTTCGGTGGTTGCCTTTCATTCCTGTTGCATTTCTCCAAAAAGTTCTGTCCTTTCTCCAAACCTCTCCTCTGCAAGACGTGCCTTTCCCCTCTTTCTTCTTCCAGGAGGAGTTCTTCTAGTCGATCAATGACCGTTTCTTCTGCATCCATTTCCTTTCTTATACGAGGGTCACTCCAAATGTAATGCACGGCATTTTTTTTAAAATTGAATTTATTTTCCATACTTTTGCAATTTGTACTGTATGTTGATACATCCTTCAGGAACACTGTATCATTTTTCCACATAATCTCCGTCCCTTTCAACTGCCTTACGCCACCGTGGAACGAGGGCGTGTATACCTGCATGGTAGAAGTCTTGACCAGCTCTTCTAAGCCATTGTTTCGCAGCCTTCACGAGGGAATCATCGTCTTCAAATCTTGTTCCACGAAGGGAACACACATGCCCGGCCACATGTCAGTGCGAAAACCACAACCGCAATCACAAAAATTGGATGGACAACATTGAAACACCCGCCTTACAGCCCTGATCTTTCACCATGTGATTATCACCTCTTCGGTAAACTAAAGGAATCCCTTCGTGGAACAAGATTTGAAGACGATGATTCCCTCGTGAAGGCTGCGAAACAATGGCTTTGAAGAGCTGGTCAAGATTTCTACCGTGCAGGTATACATGCCCTCGTTCCACGGTGGCGTAAGGCAGTTGAAAGGGACGGAGATTATGTGGAAAATGATATAGTGTTCCTGAAGGATGTATCAACATACAGTACAAATTGCAAAAGTATGGGAAATAAATTCAATTTAAAAAAAAAATGCCGTGCATTACTTTTGGAGTGACCCTCGTATAATCACTCCTAATATGTTGAATTCTTGATATTCTCATGCTCCTTAAACTATCCATTTTAGTCGCAAATACCTTTCTGCGCATCTTTTCATTTATAGTCCAACATTCTCCCCCGTACGTTAAAATGCTTTCTACTATTGCCCTTATAATATTAAATTTTGTTTTTCTTGTCAAATTTCTGTTCCAAAAGAATCCATTTAACGATTTAATTGCCTTTCTTTGTTATATCTCTTTCACATGTGCCAGATTTGTCAATAATAGATCCAAGATATTTGAACTCATCAACTTGTTGAATTACCTGATCGTTTATTTTAAGGTTTTCTCCAGGTCCTCCTACGACCATATACTTTTGTCTTTTCAGAATTTATTCTCAGTCCAGCTTTCTCAAATGAATCTACAAGTTTACGTGTCATAAATTCCACATGATCTTGATCTTGCCCTATTATATCTTGGTCATCGGCAAACAATAGAATATAGATAGTTTTATCATTTATTTCTATACCAATTTTATAACAAGCTTTATTCCATTTGTTTAACACATCTTCTAGGTATATTTTGAATAATGTTCGTGACATTCCACAACTTTGTCTCAGACCTTTAGTTACGCAAAACTCTTTGGACAGCTTATTTCCAACTTTTATACAGGCATTGCATTCATATAGTCGTTTTATAAGGTGTATAATTGAATAAGGAATTCCTGAGGGTTCTATAAAACTGAAATAGAACTTATTTGCAAGGCATTGTAGCTTAGGGGACCACACACTGGGGCATGTTCTCTTAAAACATCAAGTTTTCATATAGTCGTTTTATAAGGTGTATATTTGAATAAGGAATTCCTGAGAATTCTATAAAACTGAAATACAACTTATTTGCAAGGCATTGTAGCTTAGGGGACCACACACTGGGGCATGTTCTCTTAAAACATCAAGTTTTCATACAGTCGTTTTATAAGGTGTATAATTGAATCAGGAATTCCTGAGAATTCTATAAAACTGAAACAGAACTTATTTGCAAGGCAATGTAGCTAAGGGGACCACACACTGGGGCATGTTCTCTTAAAACATCAAGTTTTCATACAGTCGTTTTATAAGGTGTATAATTGAATCAGGAATTCCTGAGAATTCTATAAAACTGAAACAGAACTTATTTGCAAGGCAATGTAGCTAAGGGGACCACACACTGGGGCATGTTCTCTTAAAACATCAAGTTTTCATATAGTCGTTTTATAAGGTGTATAATTGAATCAGGAATTCCTGAGAATTCTATAAAACTGAAACAGAACTTATTTGCAAGGCAATGTAGCTAAGGGGACCACACACTGGGGCATGTTCTCTTAAAACATCAAGTTTTCATATAGTCGTTTTATAAGGTGTATAATTGAATCAGGAATTCCTGAGAATTCTATAAAACTGAAACAGAACTTATTTGCAAGGCAATGTAGCTAAGGGGACCACACACTAGGGCATGTTCTCTTAAAACATCAAGTTTTCATATAGTCGTTTTATAAGGTGTATAATAGAATCAGGAATTCCTGAGAATTCTATAAAACTGAAATAGAACTTATTTGCAAGGCATTGTAGCTTAGGGGACCACACACTGGGGCATGTTCTCTTAAAACATCAAGTTTGCAATATCGGTTTCCTCCTAGGTCAATCTTAATTTCCATTACTATAGCTAATAGAAAGTGCAATCGTGACTTGAGTACCTATGACTCATTAGTTACACGCTTAGCTTATGTTAAGTACCTGGTAAGCTATATAGCAATCGTTCTACGAAACAAGCCTTGAACAAGGCATTTCTTATTGAACTAAAAGAGAAAACGTATTTTATTTTCAAACGAAATACTATTTCAGAGAATGCATATCTATTTACAAATTTTACGCCCATACATTAGTACTGAAGCCAATAACACATTCATAGACGATTGTGTAAGCCCTGTGGAACACCTTCAAGTTACTTAACATTTGTGACGAAACAGATTTCTGTCATAACACTGTGTGTATTATTTGCTTACAGCGGCAAATTATATTCCAGTTTATAAACACACCTCTGTCCAAACCGTCAACACAATTGTCCAGTTTATTACTATTAAGATGGGGTTTTAATATTCAGAAGAGACTGCAGATTGAACAATCAAAGTAAGAAACATAAATAAATAGCAAACCAATTTTCATGATGACTACGTTTTACACAGCATAAGCTAACTTTATGCCGGTTGTCGACCAAGAGCTAAGCTAGCTGCTTAGCTCACATACAGTGAGGGATTTCATATATAGTTATGCCGGATTTCATATGTAGTTTTGTCGGCACAACTACATATGAAATCCCGCACTGTATGTGAGCTAAGCTAAGTTAGTTTAGCTAAACTAACTTAACTTAGCTCTTGGTCGGCAACCGGCATTAAAGGTGGCCACACACACTTAGCAGTTACAAAATGTTATCCACAGTAATTAATTATAACATTTAAAAAATCCATCTGCCTGTCTGGAACCCTATAGCCCCTATGTTGGGGCTAAGGGCCTCCAAGTGGAGGTTTCTGTTACCTATATGAACTTTGTTACGCTTATTTTCTGAGAGAGGGCAGACGCCTCTCAACCCCCCCCCCCAATGAAACTAAGGTATTACTTGGACGTGAAAGAGCCGACAAATTTTGTCCAGAGGCTCTAAGTTAGGCTTGGAGTTCTTTTACGTGCCGTAAATCTACGACATGGGTCCCCCAGCTTAAAGTCCTTCCGTGCCCAGGATTTGTACGTCCTGAAAAACCCATCGACCGCGGCCGGGTTTGATCCCGCGACCTTCGGATCCAGAGGCGGGCACGCTACCTCTAGACCACATAAGTTATTTTCAGTACTATTTTATGAAAATTTTTCATTACTTACAAATCTGTTTCCCAAACTGTATTAAATTTTTCAGAAACAATTTACAATCTACAAGGAAATTCCCTTACGACCTTTACTGAAATCTATAAAAGGTGACAGTTTCAAAACCGTATTATGGGATAGATCAATAATGCTTCACAACTAAAAGAGATTATTTGAATATAAAATAATTATCTAGACACTTAATGAGCTAAGTGTAATACAGGAGTAGAAAAAACGACAGATTGACTGAAATGTGACCGAGGAACTACTGTTCTTTGATAGGGATTTCTCATAACCAAAAAATTCACACTTGGGACACTTCGTCACCCAAAAGAAAAATGTCACTGGACTTCTCAAAGAAAAAAAAAAGTTGAACATATTAAATTAATATAATATATTTTAGGATCTGATTGTTTAAGTTTCCTCAATTACCTACAGTTTCCATGGTTACAGGTACCTACTTCGACTTCAGAATTATAAGTGACGTTCCACGGCTCATTCCGACAAAAAGAAGCAAATAATTTTGAAACATCTTTCTGGAGTCTCTTTAACAGTTGAAAATTGTTGGAAATTTGCATTGTAAGTAGAGTGTTTAAAGTGACAATTTAGCTCAGGAAAGTGACCAGTCCACTATAACAGCGTGTGAAATTTCATTCAATCACATGTGTCTATGGTCATAATTTTATAGTTTCCTTTTTATCACTGTCATTTCATCGCCCCTAAGTGCAATTTTTTTCTGTAAATTCACAAGGACTGAACAATTAAACATTTTCATACCCGTAGCTTCTTTGATCAAAACAATCAATGAAAGCGCCGCAATTGGGTAGGCCTAACTTATAAGCTATATATACGCAAAAGGAGATATGAAAATTATGTATAGTTTTATGTGTGGTGAAGCATTTTAAATTTCGTATAGAAATGATTACAATATACTTACTTACTTTCTTACTCAATGGCAATAGATCACGGCCGTTTATCTTGTAGGAATCGCGAGGATGGTGTTTTATCGTCGTTACTGGAGACGCGAGTATCAGGGTGCAGTGATTAATAGTCAGATGTTGCCACTAAGCGACAGGAAAACAGATTTTTTAATACAACATAACTTGTTTGGAAATTGAAATAATAGAAACGTACATTGATTAAAAACACAATTTCGATTCGGTGCAAGCCAGTTGGTGTGCTTTTATTCTGTTCTGCTGTTAGCTTACATGAATGAAGTTAACTATGTCTTATATGCGCCGTTGGTAGCACTGATTATACCACGATAGCTCGAATCGATTCATGGATGGTTGATTCACAGTATGCCGTGATCTCACACCTGTAAGTTATTTTTTTATACAACAAAGCACGAAAGTTATTATTATTTGTATAATCCGTTACATTTTATTCATGGAATAGTCTTAATAAATCCGACTCGAGTTGACGAGTTGCATCAGATAAATTCTATCGATAAACTCGTTAACTCTCGTGGGATTACCTATGATAAAATCGTCTGCTCGTTACTGGACAAGTAAGCATCAGCGTGCAGTGATTAATACGTCACACGCTGCCATTAAGCAACACGAAAACAGATTATTTTATACAAATAACTTGTTTGGAAATTGAAATAACAGAAATGTACATTGATTAAGAACACAATTTTCGATTCGGTGTAACCCAGTTCGTGTGAATTTATTCTGTTCTGCTGTTAGCTTACCTGAATGAAGTTAACTATGTCTTATATGCACAATTGGTAGCACTGGGCATGGTAACTAGAATCGTAGCAATGGGCTCAAGGACATGGTAACTCGAATCGATTCATGGATGATTGATTCATAGTAGGCAGTGATTTCGTAGCTGTTATGGGCCATTCAGATAGAAACTTAACCGTAAACGTAAGAACGTAAACTTAAACGCACACTTTAGCACGGCACTGAGCATTCGCAATGAAAACTTAAACGTAGGTAACAACCAATCACAAACGAGAACGTGAACAGCTGATAAAAATGGCCGCAGCAGACGAAAATACTTTGTTTCTATTAAACATGTGTAGGCCATTCAAAATTGAAATCATACAAGCGTATGCAGACATATAAAAATTAACAGAATATTATATGGGCTGTATTTACTACTGTAGTTAATTTCTTGGGGAACTATTGTTCATATATTTTCCTTCAATGCCGCATCTTTATATAATGGATGCCATTTATCATAATGACGGGTTTCTCATTCATAGACGCCATCTCTTGGCTACTTCCACTTCCGTCTACTGTTCTGTTCTCCGATTGGTTGTATCGTTATTTTTCGCATAAACATAACGCAGAAGCTTGGTGTTTGCAAGCTTCTACGTTACGTTTAATTTTACGTTTAAGTTTCACGTTTACGTGATGCATTGTGAATGGTCACATTGAAAAACATGGCCGCAAGCTTCTATGTTTACGTTACGTTTACGGTTAATTTTCTATCTGAATGGGCCATTAGTTTTGTTTTTATACAACATAGCACGAAAGTAATTATTATTTGTATAATCCGTTATATTTTTATTCATGGAATAGTCTTAATAAATCCAACTCGAGTTGACGAGTTTCATCAGATAAATTCGTCAACTCTCGTGGGATTACCTATGATAAACACTTGCGATTGGTTGAAATTCCACATGTTCTTATACAGGACTGTCACTGATTCAGGAGATAAATAAAATAACAACCGACATACTGTTTAAGAATTGTAAAAACACAAGTTAACTGAGGTTTAATCATACAAGTTATGGTGTGAACACCACACCTAACATTTGCCAATGTTTCACAAGGGATGCCGTTGTTGTGACCCACAACTAAGTAAGGAGTGTACCGGTTCTTATAATTCCAGTAATTAATACTTACTTTCGCCCAAGGCCAGCCTTGAACTTGTTACTCGCAAGGTGAAGGGCTTTCAGATTCTTCCATATTACATTACACTATCAATAAGGACGTATTTTTTAAGTGAAACTTCTTTAGGCGCGTTAGGAGTAAATCGAGAGCTAACCCAAAGTTGCATTATGAACAAAATCGTCACGAAAATAATGGGGCTGTGACGGACTGCACCGAAAACAATCAACTCAATGATTAGGCTTATCCAAAATTTAAAAAAATCTAAAATTAAAAATCTTCCAAAATTAAAAAATTCAAATTAAAAAAAGCAAAATTGAAAAAAAAAAAATTACGGAAGCGCGCGGGGGAAAGGTATCAGGCATTGAGTAGGGGGCTATTACTGCTTCGAGCTAGTGGCGTGGTGACTCTTTCACCATTATATTAGTGGTACTTACGAATACTGTTGCCGTGGATCGTAACTTGACATTCCCGCACGAAATCTGGTTGCTATGAAAACAAAAGAAATCTCCGTGCGGTAAAAATTACAAAAAGCACAAGTGCCGTAAATAAAAGCATCATAATACAAGTCTTTATGGAAGACCGGAACCAAGGCCCCCCAGTCTGTGGACAAATATTCGGTCTCCGTAACAACCAAAATATGTGAATAACATTCTGAAATATAACATCTATTTCCAATAGTGTATACACATAATATTTTCAGCTAATATCTCAATTAATATAAATAAATTGATATAAATAATCATCGTGCAAAAAATGCATGCAATACTCGTGCCGTAAGCGCATAACGGATCTCGGAAATTGAAAAAAACAGGTGCAAGCGCCTCGTTTTTTCAAACTCTTTCCTCGATCCGTATGCACCGCTTACGGCACTTGTATCGCAATATACTATTATTAGGCTACCTATACTATTTTGGAACTAGTAAAAGTAAGCCAATGTAATTTGCTTCGAATAATTTCAGAAAATGTTATTTTCAAAATGTCGACAGCATGAATATTTATCGAAGGTTTAATACTGTCTTTTGTAAAATAAATAAGTAAATAAGAGATAATGTTAACCCTTAAATTACAGAATCTTTCATATAGTACCCCTATACAATAGTTTGCTTTGAACTGTAACAAAATATCGGAAAATAGTTGGAAAAAAATGAAAATGCATGTAAAAGTTACAGAACAGAGTTCAATAAATAAGCCATGAGCCTAATCATTAAGCTAAATGTTTTCTTTGCAGTCCGGCATTGGTTTATGATTTGCGTGAGAAATTGAGTCTGATGCATAATATGTGCGTTCATCCTTGGTACCGAACTTCGAATTTCTGCAATTCATAACGAATTTATTACTGATTTAGTTAATGAGTAGTGTGTTATGTATTATTACTCTATTACATATTATGATTTATGAATAATTAAGTTAGTAACAAAACACTAATTCGTTAAAACTAGCTTAGCTACCGACAAAATGCTCCGAGCTCACCATGAGATTCGCGGGAGATTTTTGCCCTTATGGGATTTATCTTATTCATTAAGTGCCAGTATGGTACTTTATGAGATTGTGTGGGGGACGGGAAAATGTCTGTCCGTCTGTACGCGCCATAACTCAAATACGCTTTATCGGATTTTCATTAAACTTGCTGTACGCATTTATAACGTTCATGGGAAGAACCCTATTGATATTGAACAAAATCGGTTCACCGGTACTGGAGTAATGCCCAATTTAGTGCCTATTTTAATAGGTTATATTAGAAAGGCGCCATAACTCAAATACGCTTTATCGGATTTTCATGAAACTTGGTATACGAATTTATGACGTCTATGAGAAGTAACTAGTTGCATTTGAACCTAATCGGTAGACCGGTATCGGAGTAAAATCCAATTTAGTGTATATTTTAAAGGCGCGATAACTCAAATACGCTTTACCGGATTTTTATGAAACTTGGTATACGCATTTATAATGTCCATGGGAAGACTTCTATTGATATTGGATAAAATCAGTTGACCGGTATCGGAGTAATGACCAATTTAGTGTACATTTTATGGTAATATAGTTTAAAGAATTTAACAAATGCAAATCTGTTATCCTGACAACATATAGTTAGCCTTGACACATCCCTTCGCATTTAAGCTGAGACGTACGGTGATAATAACGAAGTAAATTGGAAGATTTGATTATCAAAGTATACATTAAGTGGAGTTCTTCGCAAGTGTATTTTGTCAAATGTTGACATATTTTAAGAATGTCTTATATCAGTGTATACGAGTTTGAATTAAGGTTAAGTATCAAACTTAAGCTAAGATACAAACGAAGGTTGTTCTTCCGTAAGCCCTGCTTAATGAATCGACCTGCAGCCTAAATCGGAAATCGATAACCAAAATAACTTATTCTCTGCATATCATAATTCCATTCGACTTTTTACTGATTAAACAAAAGCATACTGGCACTTTGTTACATCAGTTTATCTGATTTTATTTATTTATTTATTTAGCCGTATTAATTTTTTAATAAATGAACAAAAACCCCTTAACTTCCCTATGTTAAACATCATTAAGACATGTGAGAAGAAAAGTCTTACATGCTTGCAGCTAACTAACACACATTCTAGGTTAGCCTAATTCGTTCACTGTAGAACAATAAAGTTGTTTAGTTCTCGCACTATTTCGTTTCTAGAAATTATACGTTCCAGAGAAAGTTTACAATTGGCTATATCTATATATTACTCTACTATCTGTGAGCTGGATTACAGTGTATGTAGAATTAATCTAACGAAAGTTCTCACTTTATCATGGGCAGCTGCGGGTAATCTGAAAACCTAAACGCAAATCTCGAACATATGCACGAAGACAACAGTAATGCTTATAAATAGCCTACTGCAAAGAAAGTACTTCGACCTTGGTGGTTATATGCTTAGAAAAAGATGTAAGATAACCACGTAAGGTAGCTTATGACCGTCACTGCATAACATGGAATGTTATATAGAAATTTATATGAGGGTGTATAATAACTAGGGCAAAAAAATAAAAATAAAAATAAAAAATACATATATGAGCGAAAAAAGGTGAAAAAATGACACGAAATTTAAAAAAATGACCAATAAATTTACCATTATTACTTATTACTTACATTATTACTTATAATATCCCTGAATTATCACACAGACGAAATATTCATGCATTGTTGTTTTTAAACAAATTAATTAATCATGAAATAGATGATATTAATATTATCAAAGAAATATATTTTTATGTTGCACGTTATAGATCTCATAAATTGCATAATCTTTTTTCATCCCAAAAGCAAACACTGACTCTCATAATAATTCTCCTCTTTATAATGTACTCCGACTATACAATCAGTTGCACAAAACGGACAGTAAAGATATTTTTAATACTAACAATAAGCGGTTTAAAAATATATGTGAAAAAAAATTGAAAATAATAATTATTAATATTTGCTCCATGTCATTTTCTTTATTTGAATCTTTCTGATATGTATATTTTCCTCCAAAACTATTATATTATTATTATTTGTTTTTTCATATTATGTTCCCTTGTGTAATTTTCGTTTTTGTTTGTGTTTCTGTTTTTCTTTTCTGTGTGTTTTTTCTTATTGTTATAGCATTAGTTTAATTATTTTGAATATCACTTTAAATATTTAATATTACAATCTGGTGTATTAATATAAGCGAGAATATTGTAATTGGGCATTAGCCTGTAATATTCTTAGTACAATAAATAAATTAAATAAAATAAAAAGTTTTTTTTAAACTAATGAATTGCTAAAAGCAATTTAATGGATGACATTACAATAATGAAATTACAATATAAAACAAACTTATTTTGTTACTAAAGAAGTAAGTAAATACTACTTGACACTCTTAGCGAAAAATAAATTCTTTCTGAGCTGGCATGCCTATCAAATTCCCCCTAGGAAAAATGCGCCTTTTAAAAAGAAAGAAAATCTTTATTGCTACAGACAAACTGCTACGGTGTTTACAATAAACCTGAATTAAAATGAACTATGAACATTTGGCAAAGATTCTCAAATAAAAACGGTTGTCTGTTGTGGTGCATTACTTTCTGGGCAACACTCGTAGTATTAGGCCTATGAGGAACACATAAGAATACTGTACTTACCTATGCTCTATATGTGATGGCCGGCTTCATTTCGACACTCTTGTGCTATGTTTCATGAATCTACGTAGCTCCAATCACTTCTGAAACAAAACAAGGACCGTAATTATAGGTATTACATAGAGAACTGCATTACAATGAAACAGTCACTGAAAAGTTCAAAATCACTTGTTGCACTTATAAACGACTACTTAACACATCAAATTTAACAAATAATCTATATTATTAAATGAATTACTAAAATGTATGTTGCCGTATCACTTGAGAACGGCTCGACCGATTTGGCTGTTTTTATTATTATTATTATTATTATTATTATTATTATTATTATTATTATTATTATTATTATTATTTTGTGTTCGTAACGGGTCGCTCGCGAATCTGAGGAAGAATTGTCAGGACAAGGTTTGTATGAAATAATTTTTTTGGAAAATCCACGAGAAAAGTCGGAAATGTGAAATGAGGCACAGTTAGAAAGTTCTGCTGTCAATTGTTTACATAAAAAAAAATATTAAAAAATTGAAGTGTGACATGTTCACAGTTTGAGAGTTCCGCTTTCACATGTTTTCATAACAAACCAAAAAACAAACAAACAAAGAAAAGCGTGAGTCAACCAAGCCAGATCAAAAGTGTGTATGTATGTTGGCTATGTACATGTTCCCTACACAAATCTACATTTCTTGACCAATTTGCACGAAATTTTGCACACATACACAGTTAAGCCTGTGAAGTAACGCTGTATAGGCTTCTTCTCCGACAGCCGTGTACTGCGTGTTATCTAAACACAATCCGCAAGGCGCTATTGATCATATTCAGTGCTATTGAGACGTAGGCATTCACTGTGTCCCTGCAATGACGATACAGGTTTCTTCTCCGACAGTCGCGTACTGCGTGTTATCTAAACACAATCCGCAAGGCGCTATTTACCATATTCAGTGCTGTTGAGACGTAAGTTGTATGTGAAATAATATAATTTCTTTTTGTATTTTATTGAAGGTAAATTCCGGAGTTAAAATGATTCAGTTAGTAGGCCTATTCAATTATTGCAATTTTACCTGAATTTAGTTTAGAGAGAAAATCCACAAGAGATAGCAGCCCCAATTATAAAGAAAACCCTGAGGGTTCAGCTTACTATTAAATCTACATGACACACACACAAACACACACACAAAATATATATCTATATTAATACAAATGAATTCCCAAAATGTATGTTGCCGCATTACTTGAGAACTTCTCGACCGATTTGGCTGATTTCTTTTTCGTTGTGTCCCTAATTGTCAGAACAAGGTTTGTATGAAAGTTTTTTTTGGAAAATCACGGAAAAATTCGGAAATGTGAAATGAGGCACAGTTAGAGAGTTCTGCTGTCAATTGTTTACATAAAAAAGATGAAAAAATTGTCAATTACCGAAGTGTACGTAAATGAAATGTTTTCACAATTATTATTTTGCGTTCTCTTCTAGGATGAGGATTATGTAACGAGGAAAATACGCTGATAAAAAAAGAAAAATTGTGAAAAGTTAATTAGTTAATTAGTTAAGAAAATTATTAGTTATTAACCATCTGCTTGACATTTTTCGTTCTTAACTTGCTATTACATTGGTCGCACTTATTTGCAAAATACGCACCGGCGTTTTTAAAAGTCATGCTATTTTTTAACAATCAGTTGACTGTTTGGCTTCTATGCAAATTATCTTCTGTTTACCACCAGTAGGATTTCAGTCCAGTAAAGTCAATCAGAAGTGCTTCAGGTGAGCATTTCTCTCATTGTGCGACTGAGTACCTCTGTCATTTTTCAGGGTGAGAGTACTGTAATGCATGTATACATGTATATACATACAAATATTATAGTAGAACTCCAATTATCGGAATTAATCGGACCGGACCCGGTCGTGGAAAACTGTAACTAAATGATGATGATGATAATAATAATAATAATAATAATAATAATAATAATAATAATAATAATAAAAATAAAAAATAAAAAAATAATAATAATACAATAATAATAATAATAATAATAATAATAATAATAATAATATAAATTGTACTGTACTTGAATAAAGTGGCACATCAGAGTCAGTTGTTTGCTGACAAACCTGCTAAAAGTTTTGTTTTTTCGCAAATAATCGGCCCTAAAAAGGGCTTCCCAATGCTCGCTGCTGCAAAAACGACTTGAATATGGCCTCAAAGAGCCATCCGGATAATTGGTGATCCGGATAGTTGAAATTCGGATAATTTGAGTTCTAGGCCTACTGTATGTATGTGTGTGTGTGTATATATATATATTCCTTACTCCACTAAGATGTTGGCCCAGATTTACGTACATAGTAATAGCGCAAAACATTTAAGGCAGTCTGAACATTTCTAAGCATTGCAATTGCCCCTCCGTGGGAGAGATACGCAGGATTTACTCACGTGTCTGACGGCATAATGACTAATCTTACAGATGATACCGACCTTGTTGTTTATCGTGCTACTTCACACTCGCTTTAGGGACAGATCTTATGTAAGATAAAACAAAGTTTAATAAAACTTACTTAAACCACTATTTTATAGTAAAGCTTGAGAAAACCGTTTATGACTGCCACTTAAGTTTTTGCACCGGCATGCATTAAATCCCTACTTCTATAGCTTAAGTATCACTATGGAGAAAAAAATTAACTAAAACATCTTTGTAAGGAACATCTGACAAGCCTTCCAAGAGTTGAGGAAAATCCTCTTGGAACATTTAAGTCATCTGTTCTGTTTTGCGAGGATTAAAAAATACTAAAGCTAACTTCATTGGTGAGGAAGCTGTTTTGAGCTCCAGGATTGTTAGCCTAATTATGAGGTCTATTGTGAGACTCATTGATATTGCCATGTGACTACTTATATAGAAATATGAAATATATTTTTGTGTATTCTGCTATCCACTCTCATATTCATGTTTCACTTATGTTACAATTATGTTTTTTTAATTCACCTGTGTTTATACTCCTTTTAGCTACGAGGCCATATCAGGAGTTCGGGATCTGTGTCTATACAGCAGGATAGGCCATGGAACTATTGACTGTCAATTTCTTTATATTGTTAGTGTATTTTACGGAATTCGATTATTATTAATCTAAATGGATATGATACAGGATGAAATGGCGAGGATGATTCATGATACATAAATATCCAATTCGGCATTTGCCTTTACGACTGAGGAAACCATGAAAAAAAACCCATGTCAAATTGGCCGGCCGCGGGATTTGAACCTGGGACTTCCCGAATGAGAGTCCAAGAAATTCTGTTCTTATTTTATACATAGTATAATTATTTGTTTCTTTTTGTTACTCTGGACCTTCGTAATCACCCGTAGGCTACTTGTCGGCCAGATGTCCCAGTTTGTAAAAAAAAATACCGTACAAATAGTTATACAAATTTGCTTCTACTCGTCTGAAGGATAACTAACTACAGGGTCAATCTTTTGTCAATCTAGTTAATGATGTTGGCTCGGTGTACCACAGAACACTGGGTTAATTTTGTATCTATTCAGCGATGTTTCCCATGCTCCGCCCTACTTTGTTCCAGTAACACTGTTAAAATACCGGCGAGAAACTACCCACTTTCAGGGCCGGACTAGCCCTTCTGGAATATCTGGAATCTTTTCGGGGGACCTATTATTATTATTATTATAATTATTATTATTATTATTATTATTATTGTTATTATTATTATTGGTGTTATGTGTTGTTGAGAGCTACTTTTTACTGCCATTGTCATCCCAGTCCGTACCTTTAGATTTTCATTCAGCACAATATTGGAGATTTAATGCCAACAACAATAAAGCACCCATATGCGGCGTAAGCATGGCCAATGAATCATATTACAACCTTACCTTCTTGGTAACTATGCAGTAGCTAAGCAGTGGCCATGTTGGTCAAGAACGCACGAGTCACGGCCATCTGAATGGACAATCGACAATGTGTTACGTGAACATAATGAGATAACACCGCACAGATGAAAAGGAAGAGCTTCCTGAATGACCTTACCTCAATTACCAGACCACCTGTGTCACGACTTCAACAAAGGGAGAATAAACCCTTCTAAAAAGTACCGGCAACATCCGGTGTCATATGGTATCCCTGGTCTATTCAAGAGGTTATCCGTTATGTTTATAAATGGGGCTTAAATTGCTCCTTAGCTTACATATCTAAAAAGTATTGACTGGAAGACCCGAAGGGAAGAGACCACTTGAAATACCTATATAGGTGGGAAGACAAATCACCAGGACCGTAGCAAGGTCCTTCTGCGCCCTTGGCGAGTCTGACAAATCTGCGTCCTCCAATACTGGGGGGTCTGAAAAATTTGTTTAAATTTCTGTAAAATTGTTTATTATTTTAATATAAAAACACTGTTATTATCAAAGAAAACCTAAACCACAATTTCAAAATGAACTAAGTGTTGGACTTTCAAGGTACTAAAACCTTATTTTCAGACGACTGAACTACTTAAAAAATAATTAATTCATAAAATCTAGAATTTTTATTGCTTGATAAATTGCACCAATCTAAAAAAGGTGGTATTTTTCATGGTTAATTTTGCGCCCTCTTTATACCTTGGCGGGGGCCCATCTAGCCACCGCCTAGCTACGGCCCTGCAAATCACAAACACACACACAGACATATTTATGAAAAATCGTACTTTTTGATCCAGGAGAACTCAAAATGTGTATCAATGCAGAAAACTCGATGTCGAATTTCTGAGTACCTATAAAAACGTGTATGCTATCGATAATGAGACGAGCTTTAATTTGTAGTATTCTGTAATTTATTTGGCATTTGGGAGGTGTACGCAGCCATAGGCGTAACCAGGCCGACCATATGGGGGGGTATAACATTCGGGGGGCCTGGGGGTAAGGAATACCCCCAGGGAGAGGGGGGTCCGGGGGTCCTCCCCCGGAAAACTTTAAAAATTAAGATGCATAATAAGGAGTTTTAAGCTTCCCACGCTTTATACTCTTATTAAGTAATTTATAAGCAGACTTAAAAAAATTATACAATTTTCCTTTTTTTCAATCAATGGGGGGGGGGGGGTTCAAACCCCCAAACCCCCCCCCCCTCAATACGCCTCTGTAGGCAGCCCATCCTTTTTGTAAGACATGCTGTATTCTATTAAGGAATGGGGATATCTTAAGGTTGGAAGAGCCCATGACCGAAACATCCATTTCAAGGTTTCAAACTTCACGACCTTCACCAGCTTGTGTAATCCGACATTAATTGTGCCACGGGTAATCTTCTTACTGACCAAATTCTCTGCTGTTGTTGTTACAGGTGGAAAATACAGTGAATCTAATCTTAACAGCTACCTCCAAATACGGCGTCACACATATCTAACAACGATATCCTTGTAATGGCACCATCTGCAAGTCTAAATCTTTACTCTAACTGGCTGGGGTTCCCATTCCTCCCGTTTTTTTTTTACCAGTCCCTTTTTTTTAATAGAATGTCCCGGGGTACCAAATTTTCCCCCCAGTTGTCCCGCTTTTTGTTTTCTTCTTTTCTTTTTTTAAGTATCCTTCCTAAAAGAAGTGCATTAGGCTTGCACACTGTGGACAAATACTTCAGACTGAAACAGTGGGATTAATTATTGTAAAGATTCATTGTAAGGATTGTGTTGACTTCTACGCCAAAATATCTTTAAAAAAATTCTTGATAGGGTTAATAATTCTGATATAGCCTATATTCTAAATTTTGAAAACACGAACTTTAATCGGGAAAAATTTGAAATAATTTTTATTTCAGCTTTATTTATACTCCTTTTACTCGTAACTACGAGGTTACATAAGGAGTTCGGGATCTGTGTCTATACAGTAGTGTAGACCGTGGAACTATTGATTGTCAATTATTTTCTAATGTAAGTAAATGGAGTAAATTTCTACTGATATTAATTTAAATGCATATGTTACAGGATGAAATGGTGAGGATGATTCATGGTACGTAAATATCCAATTCGGCATTTGCCTTTACGACTGAAGAAACCGATGCCAAATTGGCCAGCCACGGGATTTGAACCTAGGACCTTCCGAATGCAAGTCCAAGACGTTACTATCTCGGCCACCTCGCTCGGTAATAATATCCTTCTAATCGTAAGTGCGATTTGGTTATAATATTGATGGTATATGCATAGTGAATTTAATTATACAGTATTTTCATTTCCTACAGCTTCATGTTTTAACGTCAGTATAACTTCTTCAGAACATTAATTTTTACTTAAGTCTACAGAGTTAATTACTAAAGATGTGGAAGTGCCAACGCTTTCATTAACGAGCGGAAATATACATTCATCCATTAAGTTTATGGCTGCTTGTTAAGCAAGTTAGCCTAGTTTTTTTGTGTGTTTTGTCCACGATGAGCGAAATGCTGAGAAAATGTTATGTTGGAATTCAGTTCACCACCTGAAGGGGATTCTTAAGTTCCCTCTCATATCCTCATACCCCTGCTAGCTATGACTACTCTTCTTTTTCACCTTTCAATCTGGGAAAGTTTCTCTGGTACCGTATGTCATCTTGCACTTGGGACATCCGGGCTTCTCTACCAGAGTTATCATTATGATATGCATTTCAAATATAATCAATTCTGTTCGTGCTAATTTTAATATTTTTGAATTGAATTCTTAATTTTATCTTGTAAAAATCCATTCGTTTCAGGTAGACGGCCAGGAACAAACTTCCACCTATCAAAGAAAACAAGAACTATTATACCACAACTTGCTATCAGTTGATTGCTGCGGCCAGCCGAACTCTTATTATTATTATTATTATTATTATTATTATTATTATTATTATTATGATTATCATTATCAATACTACTACTAATATTATTATTATTATTATTATTATTATTATCATTATCAATACTACTACTAATATTATTATTATTATTATTATTATTATTTAATATTTATGAATCTACAGTCTCAAAACTTAAACATTTAATTATGATCGAACAAAAACAGACTATGAAGTTTGCCTATAATGTAATTAATAGGACCCGAATTCTTAGGTTTTAAACTATTTTGTCCCTTGCTAGCTAACTGTAATATTTTAACATAATTATCTGTTTTATTGTCATGGCAGTCACATAGTTCAATTTTATAAAATCTTAAAATGGCTAGATAAGAGGCTAAACCCGAAAAATGGCTAAATGTGTGTTTTTAGGTAGATTTCGAAGAAAAATCTACCTATTGCAATGGATACCATGTTATGATTTTCGAAAAATTCTTTCATATCTTTACGTTTCATGCTCCCCTAAGTACGAAACCACCGCCCGTTCAAAAAAAAAAAAAATTTGTGAGATATATATATATATATATATATATATATATTTATATCTTTACACGATAGCGGCCGTAATTTTGAAGATATTTGAACCAAATTTTATTATGTCATTTCTAGGCCCAATAGCTCGGACAAGTTCGTTAATGAGCAAAATTGGCCTAAGGGGGTGGTAAATTATTCTAAAAATTGGTTGATTAATTGGAAAACGTTCTTGTTGATTTTAGGTGGTTTATGTGTTTATTTTATGTGGACCTGGAAACATAGGAAAAATTCTAAAATCAATTGTGTTCTATAGGCTAAACCACAGCTGTTGAAAATTAAGCAAAAAGTATTGCTAAGTGCTTGTGTTTCAGAGGATAGGTCTATAATCCTAAGTAAAAATAAAATTAGGTGATATATTTTTCAATGTGCTTCTTGTATTTATTAGTGATACTTAAAAAACTTGTATTAAAATGGTAAAACACTAAAAGAATTAAACTGATAGCTAAATGGCTTGTAAAAACCTAAAAATCCGTTCCCTGGTAATTAAGATAATCGTACGAAAATTATGAAACGAGGAAAGCGTATCATCATAAATGCCATTGTAGGCTTATTGCATAATCTAATATATAACATCGAAACTGTGTATGTATGTATGTTTGTTCCTTATACAAATCTACATTTCTTTACCAATTTACACGAAATTTTTCACACATACCCTGTTAAGCCCGGGAAGTAACGCGGTCAACACTAAAATTCAAACAAATCACTCCTTCCCTTGAAAATTTATATAATTTGTGAGAATATTATACTGAAAAATGAAATCCAATTCAGTTGTCAAGACAACAGTGTATTGTTTACACAGTTAACATAGGGCTTTGGACACTACATAATATTGGATTTTAACAAATTCTGATGCTAATTATGTAATACATTTATAAAAATAATTCTTGATGAATAAAATTCACGAAAATAAAGCACATTGTAATGCAGTCACATAACTTTCTCTATCCTCGACATGGAAAATATAATTTTCTCACTTTACATTTTGATGTAGAATAAGATGTCGTATTGCAGGGACAACTTAAGTGTGTGAGTATGCTATTCAGAAGTAGGTAAACAATCCTTTCCTCTAATACGTTATCCATAGCTGTAGGCTTTGTATTAGTCGAGAAATAGGGATGTTTATCATAGGCCCTAAGCATGGGATGAGTCCTATGCTCGCAGTATATTATGTTCCGGGTTTCAGGGGTGGAAAGTATGAAAGTGATACTGCATTTCTCTTTTATTTCAGCCCCGAAACGGTTGTATGGTAACATGAGAACGAGAAATAAAATTTTCCGTCAAGTCAATACAATCTTATGTAATTTATGTTTCTTCTTATTTCAACCCCTCCCAAGCATGATGTGTAGAAGCAACGGAATGCAGCATTCTACATCTTCTATGAGCCATTAAAAGCTATATCTAGCGTTTTCTGATGGAATAGTTTGAGTGTGATAAGTCGTTCTTCCTCTTTTCAAATTCTATATACATATTATATCAGGACCTAGAGTTTCAAAATCGAAAGTCCTCCATAAGTTAATTTCAAATTACAAAATACAAGCCCGGGCGACGCTGGGCCTTTTCAGCTAGTGTACTATAAGAATCCTTTCAAATAAAACAGATTTAAAATGACGACTCTACGGTAAAGCCTCTTCAAGGAGAAATGGTAGGAGGCAGCGACCTACTCATTCACGTGAACTAGATCTTGCGAAGGTGTGCGATCCTGAATTTCCTATTTTGTAACCTTCAAGTTTCCTTAATGAGTCAGGATAGATGTACACTTTCCATTTCTATAACAACACAGCAGAGTGGGTGAGACACATCCATGTGTAACGTTATGGAACAAACGTTTTCTTATTGTCATGCCCCTTTGTACCAGGCACTCAGCAACACAATGTTAACTTCCTTTTGTTTCATGCTCCTTGCTCATTCTGGGGAAGGTTGCCTAAGATTGCTCCTCATCTCCGGTCTAATTATGACATTTATGCAATATACAATGCCATATTTTGTTTTTATTTTCGTAGAGGAGTCAAGCAGATTCTACAGTAGGAAATTAAGAAAATTATACTTGGAACTCAGCAAATATGAGAATATTATCGGTGAAAAATTCCTCTGACACTGTGATTTGAACCCAGGACCTTTGGCTATCCGTGCCACTTCTCTACCAACTGATTTAGTGTATAAAATAATTCCACCTATTCCCTCGTATAAAATGTTCTTGTTAAAATATCAGCTCATAGCTTTGTCAAATCTAAAATTTACACTTGTCAATATTATAAAACATTACTAAAAACTATGGCTGTCAATTTTATAAGACAACTTTCGTATTTTGTGGACAATATATTTCGGCTATTCCGCCATCTTCAGGTCCTTTTTCTTTTTCCAGACGATCAATTGTAATGGATTAACGAACAGAATAACGATCAATTGTAATGGATTAACGAACAGAATAAGATCGTCTGGAAAAAGAAAAAGGACCTGAAGATGGCGGAATAGCCGTAATATGTTGTCCACAAAATAAGAAAGTTGTCTTATAAAATTGACAGCTATAGTTTTTAGTTATGTTTTATAATACTGAAAAGTATAAATTTTAGATATGACAAAGCTATGAGCTGATATTTTAACAAGAACATTTTATACGAGGGAATAGGTGGAATTATTTTATACACTACACAAAAATCCCTCGTAGGAGAAAAACATTATGAAATTTATCCACCAACTGAGCTAAACCGGAGTTTATATATATAGAGATAGAGAGAGAGAGAGAGAGTTGTGTGGATCAATGGGAGGCCAATGAACGTATGTTCAAATAATTAAGTCAATATATGTACAGGCAGGGGGAAAAAACGGTTCTACTAAAATACCGGCAACTTAGATATTTTAGTAGGTCCGCTTTTTTCCCCCTACCTGTACATATTAAGAACAGTAAGATGAAGTAAACCACTGTGTAGGCCTATGTTGTCAATAGCTAAAAAATAAAATTACAATAAAATAATTAGGTTCAGCTCCTTAAGGATACAGTCTTTGATTAATTAGAGGTATAAGGAGAAAACCATTTGGAATAAATTCATCCTCTTTGGCCACAATGAAATTTATCAACCGAATACGTACTCCTTGCAATACAACCACTTTACGTGAAGAGAATGACAATTTTGCAGATTTTCTCGAAAAACACCTCTAACGATTTTGCTTAAATTTCATACAAGAATTCCATAATAACTTATATTAGCTATTATGTGGGCCTATCATCACAATATTTTAATTTAAACAGAAATGCGCACAAATTGTGCAAGTTTAAGAGTTATAACATCTTACATCTTACAAAACTGAGCTGCTGTTCCATGTAGACCATGTTCAATTGTGAAATTAATTGAAGGTGGCCTTGCTCTGGGTAAGAAGAGCATCGCTGAATATATCAAGGTACTCCAGAACAATGAAAATTACTTCAGATTCACATCATGTGGAATACCGTGAAATATTTCCACACTGTTTGAGCGAATGATCTTCCGAAAGTCTGTGGTTACTTTTCAAATATGCCCTTTGGATTAAATAATTACCTAGGGCGAAGGAACGTGAATTATTGACTACACACTTTATCTTGAGCTGAAAAAATGCAAGGGTGAGGGGAGCTGATATTGCATGCAATATAAGAGACTGACTATTGCAGAAGGCGGTGAGTTGAAATTGACGTCATTTTTGAAGGGTTGCCAACTACTAGAAAATATTTATTTATTTGACAAAAGAGATCCCAAAGAGCCAATGGCTCGTAAAGGGGACAATACATATGTTACACTAATCGTTTAGTTGGGTAGAGGAAGTTATATGTCACATAAGATTTTTAAAAAGCGAAAGTTGTAATGTGTACTGTTTCTTTTCATAATTGCTTTACGTATTCGTTAATAACACAGTAGAACGTTTTGCATGTACGCTCTGATGAACAGATAGAAAACAGGAACTTAAACTTTTAAATTATATTCAGAGGTCCTTGACAGTACTGTACATGCCAAATACTCGTATGTACAGTCAACCCTCGGTTGAGGTGTAGGAAAATATGGAAATCACTAGGAGCGAGATCCGGTCTGTACGGTGGAACTCGCTCCCAGTGGCTAATGGTCCGGGCTGTACGATGGACCTCGCTCCCAGTGATTTCCATATTTTCCTACACCTCAAGAAATGACAGGGAATGAAGAGAATGACAGAGAGGAGGGGATGTTTGTCACACAGTGGTTCAAATCCCTGGCGGCAGACTTCTAAGACAAAAGTTGGTTCCACGGTAGGCCTATGACAAACGGCAATACCTAACTTTCTCTTTTAAGCAATAAAACATGTTTCACCCCACAGTTAAGCTGCAGCTTTTGACTTATAAATATAGGCTAACAGTGTTGTCACGCAGTGATGGCTAGTGTAAAATGAAAAGACTTTAACAGACATGCGTTAGATGTTTTGCTACGCGGTGTTCACCACAGATCAGTACAGACTTCCAAAAACTCTCGTAACTGAGTATGGAGTAGCCTATTGGTTAAAGGACTCCTAAAGGAAATTAAAAATAATTAAAAACTTTGTTACTGGTTGAAAAAACAGTTGCTTGCAGTCTATTACTGTATTAACCTGTGAGTGATTCAATGATTCACAGTCACGTATTTTTTTATTAATAAATATTTTAAAATTTGTTTTGTAGTGCATTATCTTATATATGAATAAATAACCTTCATTTAATTCCTTCGGCTGCTGTTATCAATCGGTTAATATTATCGGATTGATCACAATAAGCGGCGTGCACTGTATATTATTTACTTGCCACCTACACTACTTAATTTCATGAATGACGCAACTTGATGTGGTTACGAAACTCAGATCCCAACAGGTGCTACAAATTATTCATAGCGCTATTTACTGAATAATTTCCAATTAGCGCCAGCAATAAAGACTCTGTCCTTAGGGAACTGCAGTCACTTTTTCGTAATAAAACGATTTATACGGGTATTATGAAACAAGTCATGGTTTATGGAACTTCCACACGTCACATTCTCTTGAAACTGAAATCCCCAAGACGATGTTGGGCAATGCCAACATGCTTATTATAATACTAAGCATTATTAGGCCTATTATTATTTTTTAGTGGTGCGAATGTTCATAGGTTATTACTAGAGGTCAGGGAAAGTCGTTTTATTTTTAGGGAAAATTCGTTTTAAGATTTCAATATTTCGGTGTTATTACTAATTTGGCGATGTTATTTTCAAAAAGATATAAGTTAGTCCTATAATTATAATGCAAGTTTTTATAATTCGTCTGTTAACGTTATTATTAGGGCCGGTATTTTGATGACATGTCATCTTTTAATTGGTACATCATAATGCCGGTTGTCGACCAAGAGCTAAGCTATGTTAGTTTAGCTTAGCTCACATACAGTGAGGGATTTCATATATAGTTGTGCCGGATTTCAAATGTACTTTTGTCGGCACAACTACATATGAAATCCCGCACTGTATGTGAGCTAAGCTAAATTAACTTAGCTTAGCTCTTGGTCGACAATCGGCATAAACGTTGCCCATTATGACTCTTAGACTATAAAAATGATAAATTTTAGGGTAATTTTTATTTCAATTTAAAAAAAATTGAATGTCATTGTTTGGCCATTTTATGGGCATTTCACGGTCTTTTTTCCACATTTCGCATTTTTAAGCAATTTAAATATATATAAAGTCATTATTTTCTCATTTTGAGTTGTTTCTGGCATTATATAGAGTTTTTGTGCATTTCCTTGTATAGAATAGTACTGGAACTCTAAACAAGCATAAATAAATACAACTTGTTATAATTTTAATTTGAATACAGAAAGACTGTGTTTGCTGTTTGCATTTAACCGTATGTAATTAACTGCAATTTGATCGACAACATAAATGTGGAGTATTTTGGTCTTGATATATGAATCAAGAATCTTTTGTTTATAGAGAATCAAATAGTTTCATATAAAGGACAGAAAAAAGTTCAAATATGTTGTACAGTGTAATCGATTGAACAAAATTGTGTTGTACATTACCACCGTGAGGGCTAGGCAAATGAAAATTACGTTCAACGACCTTTATCGAGAAGAAGATTTAACAAATGCGTGGGCACGTGAAAACAATTGCAACCAGTTTTCCTTCTCCAACAAAACTCATTCGTCAAGTTGTCTGCAGTAGACTTCTCGGTTACGTCATATTTAGTAGTTTGGCCAAGAGCAGTGCAAATACAAATACGTTTTAACTTCTTAAATTGTGGTGTATTGATTTACACGAATATTTCAAAACTCGTACTAACAAGAAAGGTCACAGGGAGCAATAACCATTTCCACGAGTTTTACTTTCTTGTGCATATACGAGGTACAGACACCCCGTGATAAATATCCCCCCTGCCCCCCGCTCACCCCTCCCCCACCCTCGGGGACTTTTAATATGTTGTTCAGGACAGTCCCTCTGAAAACTCTGCCAAATTTAAACACTACCCGACTTTTTTTTTCCTATTCAGTGTTTTTTTTTACCTTTATTGACTGGACTATTACTGGGAAATCAAGAATGGATAATTTCTACTCCCTCTATCCACTGTCATACATAAGAGAACAGTTAAGGAAAGAACTAATACTGAGTTGGAATAATGAGTGGCTAAATAGTAGCAATGATTCCCTGACAAGAACATTATTTTTTCCTTCTGTGTTTGACCGGTTCAAGTGCAAATACATAGCACCAAATTTTATAAAAAAAGGTAGTGATCCCTATACAGGCCATGGAGACCCAGAGGGTTCCAGGAGGTTGAGGCTCCCAGATTTTGGACATTCGGCACATGAAGGTGGTTAGGCTATCAGCCTTATGCACCGGCCGCCTTTACCCCTAGGATTGCTCCTGGTACTCATTTCTGTTAGGGGCTGAGTCGACCCAGAAAGATTAGGCCAACTGAAAAATCTCAACGACCTCATCGGGAATCGAACCCACGATCTTCCGGTTTGTAGCGCAGCGCCTCAACCACTACGCTACGGCGTACCCCAAATTTTATACTAACACAATATTATAACTTGTCACGGAAAATTTGGGCACTATCTGGAACGACTCAAAATAGGAACCAATGTCTGTATTTGCAGAGGCAGAACTCAGACTGTATCACATCTTATATTTGAATGCTTTGCTTTGGAAGTCCAAAGCCAAAAAATTATTACTAAATTAGACTATTGCCAAAATAGATTTGAACAGCTTTTAATGAATGTTTTGCATAAGAAATGCTGCTATAAGAAGTTATGTGAATTTTTAAATTGAATTTTTAAGTAACTTTGGTCCACCGCTGTGGCTCAGGGGATGCATTCAATCCTCTCACGCAGCGGGCCCGGGTTCGATTCCTGGTCGGGACAAGTTACCTAGGTGGGGTTTTTTCTGGGGTTTTTCCTCACCTTTGAGACAAATGTCGGGTAACTTTAGGCCCTTGTGGTCCCCAGATATCATCTGGCCGTCATTATCATCTTCATCCCATCCTCGCCTTGTTTGGAGTGAGTGTGTGTGTGAATGGTGTGTCTCGTCCTATGTGTTCGTAGGTGGCCCCGGCATTGGGCTGATCACTCATCCGGGGAGGCCCTCCATGTCCTTGTCTGGTCAAAAAAGTATGTATGTGATCCAAAGATAATCCCTCTCCCGACAGGTCGCGGCCCTGTAAGGCCCGGGCGGCTTGGGTCGCTTAAATCCTAAAAGGGAGAGGTGAAACTACGGTAAAGAAAGAAAGAAAGAAAGAAAGAAAGAAACTTTGATTTAGTATTAGTATTTGAATGTTAATTAATTTTATTCATATCTGCTATATTGTTTTTTATGTAAGTATAGAAATTAAGCAAACTGTAAATGAATGTTAGTTGCATTAATATTGTACTGTAACTAAAAACCCTAACATACCGAAAGGTGAAATATATTTGGAGATTCAACAACAACAATACTGGGAAAACTTATTTCGTGATGACTAGTAGCGGAAAATGTGTTTTCGGAATTAGACTATACAATTGTCTGTCTGATTGTTTGTGCAGGCCTACTGACCTATAGCACATTGTATCTAATTTAATATTTGAGCTGGTGTTTCCGTGTAAACCATATTCAATTGTGAAATTAATTGAAGTTGGCCTTGCTTGGTTGCCATAGCAAACTGGGTAAGAAGAGCATTGCTGAAATTTATCAATCATGATCAAAAAGTAAAAGAAAGAGAGAGAGAGATGTGCAGTGATGTTGAGACTAAAGTTAATAAAATTAAGAAGAACATCGTAGAACAAGGAAAATTACTTAAAGATTCAGAGAATTTACAGTGATGTGGTATACCACGAAATATTTCGAGATTGACTGAGTGTACGACCTTATGATAGCCTATGGTTGCTTTTCAAATATGACCTTCGGATTAAGCAATTATCTGGGGCAAACGAACGTGAATTAGCCAATTCCTCTTTTTTTAAAATTATTTTCATAAATTTTTATTTAATCTACAAGCCAGGAATTCTATGACGGGTCAACCAAGGTAGTTTAATACTATTACATTTTTGGACTAAGGACTTTGTTGCACTCAATACAATTTGGTTTCTATTACTAAAATATTAAGGGTTGTTTTCATAAATAACGTCTTTCAATATTTTAAAACTTGTAACTTTTAGTAAAACAATTTTTTTTTTCTAAATAAATTACTTAGATGAGAGTTTACTCATTTTCAGTTTTAATTTTTCTTGGCTATGTCAACTATGAAAAGTTTGCCCAATAAAGTTGTAGAGCAGGGGCGTCGCCAGGAATTTTATTAAAGAGGGCAAACTCAACATAATTCCAAACACAATGTCTTATTTATTAGGCTAAATTAAATTTAAATAAGTGTACAGTCAATTAATTCCTAATTGAAGTTAATCCACGTACAAATGATAGGAATATTTTATTATGATCGAACCCCAGCTGAATTCGACGAGGCTGCAAAGTTTCTAAATCAGGCTATCAGATTTCGTTCTTTTGAGCAACAATCTTGGCGAAAGATTATTATAAATGCATTGAGGCAGTTATAATAAGTTATTATTTGCTAAACTGATTATAAAATATTTGTGTCATATTCTCCATGCAACAACTGCAAGTTCACAAAGAGCACCAACAAATAAATGAATCCATAAGGCATTTCAGAGGGGACAGTAAGTTGTCCCCCCGCCCGCAAGGTGTAGAGAGCTAAAATGAACATTTAAATCAAACTCATTTCTACTAGGTTATACCACAGTATAGTATAACAGTAGCGAAGCTCTAATGAAAGGAAAATGCATCCTTTTGACAGATCGTGCGACACTAGCACCCCAAGCGGCCAGCAGGATGGAACTAGCAAACAGCCATTTCCAGCATTGGAAAGATACGAATATATGCCTGTATTTCTTCTTATTTTTAAAATTACCAGAACGAGATTATTACCGGAAAGGCATACTGGTGAACTCACCAAATCATAGACTTTATGGTAATGTAAAGAAGTTGTAGTTTCAAGATCGATGACATTGTATAACTTATAAAGTATCAGACCGGTTTCCGTCCACCATATAAGCTACTTCCCTACGACAAATCTTCAAGAATTTAATTGACCTACTACTAACATATACTGTACTTACACTGAAAATTCTGACAAATAAGAAAACTTAATAATTTCAATAAGCATGTAGTAGTCTAGTACTAGTTCAGAAATTAGGGGGGGAAGTTAAGTTCTATAGGCATATAGCCCGATATGGTCAGTATCAGATGCAATAGCAAAACACTTTTGTCTTTTTCTTCATTTTGTTAAACACGATAAATTATTAAAAAGTAAAGGATTAAACACGTTATCTTTATTCTCGACAGTTTAATTTTGTTAAATTCAATTATATAGGCCTAACATAACCTCGTGTTAAAACATTTTCAAAATTAGTAGGGTCAGGTGGGGTATTTGTAAATAGGCCTATATATTTAGAAACCTTTCCTTCGTTAGGATTTTCATTTATGATATACATATAAAAATAATTAATTGTAGGCCTATATAGCATTTACAAGCCATTTTCTGCTCCTAAAATTAAAAAAAATAGGAGTAAATACACTAGTATGGATGCAAGCATGATAATCACAAATTTGCAATTTAATTTCACAAATAACTGTTTTTGCTTACCTCTCAGGATCTTTAGGGAACCTGAAGAAAGATAAATCGGGAGAATTCCTTTCGCTGTTGGTGCAATTTATAGCACCACAAGCATTTCCATAAAATATTATTGACATTTTCCATAAGCAACAATGTAACAGATTGTGTTGTCTCAATTGTGCGATTCAACTTTAATAAATAAAAAAAATTTGCGTATGTTTTAGACTTGAATTTATATAAGTAATCACCAAGTAAAATCATCTGCAAGCTTTAAGCTTTGAATCGATATAAACAATTTCAGTGAAAAAGTGGTATCAGTGAATGACAATAATAACAAAAGAGTAAAAATCCTCACATTTTAGATAAAATAATAATCTATTAATTTTAAAATATTGTACAAGAGCATCAATATCAATGACGAATTTATGCGTCAGTAGCAGTGAAAAGGTTACGAAAACATGCTGGGGCAGATCTCTGACACAATCAACCATCCGCGGCGGCGTTTGAAAGGTGCCCCCCTAAAAAAGTAGGCCTATAACATGAAGCAATATAATTAAACATTCGAATTCGGCATGGTAAAATCAGTTAAGTACAAATTTATTATATATTAGCTTGAAAGGCCTGGCGTCGCCCGGGTTTTTTATTTTGTAATTGGAAATTATCTTATGACGGACTTTCGATTTTTAAATTATAGGTCATTATATAGGTATTTAGAATTTGAAATAGGAAGAACGACTTATTACACTCACACTATTCCCTCAGAAAACGCTTGGTAGGCTATAGCTTTTTATGGCTCATAGAGGTTGTAGTATTTTGAATCCCATCGCTTGTACACAGCAAGCCTGGTAGGGATTCAAATAAGAAGAAACAGAAATTCCGGTCACATAAAATTGTATTGTCTTTGCGGAATGTTTTATTTCTCACTCTCATGTTACCATAAAACCGTTTTGGGGATGAAATTAAACATAAATGTAATATTGCTTTCATATTTCTCTCTCCAAAAACCTGCGATATAATAATATACATATTACCATACCTCGTACTGTTTTCTCTATGTCCAGGGTAGAGAAAGTTGTGTGACTGCATTATTTTCGTGGATTTCATCCTTTAATATTTATTTATAACATGAATTATATTGATAGCTTCTCTAATTTGTTCAACTCCCATTTCATTTATTTCCAAAGCCATCTGAGACCACTGGCAACAATATGCGAACTGTGATTTGGATTTGATAATTCTGTGTAAAAAGGGGTTAAGTATTCTCAAAAACATTTAATTTTTGGCATTTAAATTCAAGATTTTTCAAAATCCTTTCTTAGTGAGCACTTACATTATGAAACGAAGGTACTGTCAAAATTCCAAGTCCGTACCTATTATAGTTTAGGCTCTGCATTGATTCTCTGTCATTAAGTCAGTCAATCATTCAGTCAGTCAGGACAAAGCCTCTTATATATATATATAGAGATAGGGAGTAATCGAATGCACTTTTAAAGTAATGTTAGTAATATTATTCCATAAATGTGGATAAAACCATCGGTTTTTAGAGATATTAGAGTTGAACTCACACGATCGTGTCATATTCCACGATATAGTTTAGTAAATAAATCCTTGTTTATTTATCCATGTTTACACAAACAAACGCAGTAGCAGATGTGGGTACGTGTGTAACAGATTACATTGTCAATGCGACTGGCCTTGTATGAAGGATTTTTTCGATTGGCTGGAATCCCTTTCAATAATTTAATTAAAAAAATAAAAATTACTAAATACCTAATTTGAAAAACTCAGCAGAAAATGCCATCAGCCAGTGTTGCCACCTAACAATATACAGTCAACCCTCTATATAATGCCAGCATCCGTTCTTTAACATTTAGTGGCACAAAACGAAAGTGGCACTAAAACGAAATTTAATTTTTTAAAATAAAAATGGCATAACACATTGCTGCATTAATTTACTGTACTATAATTATTATTAAAGAAAAATTAAATAAAAGCAAATATAGGACTTCAATACAAAATAAAATACTGTACAGTAACTCAATTTATTACAGTATATGTCCAGTGCTACAGTACACATAAAAGGGTTGACAATAATGTGAGTAACTGTAACTGAGTAACTGTAGTGAATTGTTTAACAGCTGAAAGCATAAGGGATTAAAAGAATTGCAAGTATGGAATGTCTCATTGTATGAAGGGCTCTTTCTGTCTGCTCCACCCTCACGCAGGCTGTCTGTCCGACTTCTTAACATTCCATCGCACTACATTTACAGTTAGTGGCAGGGGAACACTCACTTCTTGGAAATACAGTACAGAATGATTCTTAAATAATCTTGCTATCATTCACACCAGTTTTAAAATAATTCTGCAACTGAAAAATCACTGCAAGCTATATTTTGTAAAAATCTTGTCTTATATTCACTGGCACTAAACGAATTGGCACAGTAACGAGGTTTCTTATGTATTTTATATGGGAGAAGATCCACTCTCTTGCATTTATTGGCACAGTGCGAGGGTGGCACTGTAAAGAGGTGCATTATATCGAGGGTTGACTGTAGTCTTACTTGGAAAGTAAAAGAAAAAAGTTTAACGAAGCCGGTTTATGTCGTGCAGCGGCAGATAAAGATCCGGGATCGATTCTTACCTCATGTACCTTGTGAAAGTAACGATAACGTCACTCTTATAAGCAGTCAACATCCTGAAAAGGGAGGCCGCTTTTATCCTGCATTTATCTCTCAGACTCCGAAACTGCTTTTATAGTCCACAGTAATCTCAAATTTTGAGGCTTCTGAGATATTGTAGGATGAACAAATAATAATAATAATAATAATAATAATAATAATAATAATAATAATAATAATAATAATAATAATTAGGGCTAGGATTTTTATGATGTAGCATGTTTATTTTGGTAAGACTGATATGTTCCTTAAATAGTAATAAATGTCTGTTATGAAAAATGTAATAAGATGTGAATAGTTTGTTAAGTCATATTTTTGCATATTTTGCCATTTTGTGATGTAGCATGTTTTAATAAATTAATGGTCATATAGGTCATATTTTCACTTTTTTAAGAATTAAAGAACTTTTCTCATAGAATTTCTTTCTTCCATATTCATTTGAGTTGTTAAATTTCTCAGAATTACATAAAGCATTTTGTTTCCTGCATTTTTTTTCTTGTACTTCCCCTACTTCGTTTGACCTCGATAATATGGACGCTACCTTAGGTATCAGTTAGAATCTATGTATTGTTGGCGACAAGCAGGTATCATTCAATTTCAATGATTTTGTTGAGTGAAAATTTTTCTTTTAATGACTCATAACTGGATCCAAATGATGTAGTTCTTTTTAAATATGCTCCTATTGTATCAGTTGAAGTTTAAAGAAGTTTTTCTAAGTACAAGGCTTTATTGTCTGACAATAGGAAATCTTTTTTATTTGAGAATTTGCACAAGGTATTCGTTCTACATTGCAACTCGGGGCTCATAAAGTTAATGAAGAAAGAAGCGTAATAATATCAAATTCTCTTACTTTAGCTTGTTTCTCATCGTACATTTCTTTCTGAAATAAATAATTGTCATAAACTGATTTACTTGTTTATTTTACAATTGAAATTATTACTTATTTTAGTAGGCCTAGTTACTGTAATATTTTTAGGTCATATTTGTTTTTATGAAGCATATTTCTGTAACTTTTAGGTCATACAGTAAGTGCATATTTTATTTTGCATATTTTGATGGTTTTTAGGTCATAAAAATCCTAGCCCTAATAATAATAATAATAATAATAATAATAATAATAATAATAATAATAAATCTATATTTAATCTGGCAGAGTTAAGACCTTAAGGCCTTAAGGCCCTCGTACAACCCTGTGCAACTCGACCTCTCCCATAATAATATGGATGGAAAATGGATGAAAAAAAAAACTATAGTCGAAAAAAGCTTATTCCAAACCAGTTTTGTAACGAAACAGAATAATTATAGGCTCTTTCAGCCACGTCACTCTACTCCACATATATTTTGGATTTCATAATGCTTTCTTATGAGAAATTGGCTGACCCATTCAGACTGTCCACAAAAGTGTATGCATTATAGCATTATGGGAACAAAATTATATGTGAAGTGCAGTGGAGTGGGTAGTTTGAAAGTGCTCTAGGGTACTAGAATGTAACCACGGTTTCTTCTATCCTAAAAGAGCACATCTACATCTCCCTTGGTTATTCGTGTAAACATTTTAACAGTAAGTACAATATTTACAAAACTCCATTGTTTTGACATATGAATGCACATTGTAAGCAACAACATGTAAAGCCTATGATGAGAAGCATTATGTTCAAGTCAATGGATAAAGTCTATTAGAACGCTATTTGTTGTCCCGCTGCCATTAACATTTTTTATTGGATGGGTGTATTCTGAACAAAACCCCAATAACAGGGGATTTTTTAAATATGATTCCCGAGTAGAAATTAATATGCATTTGGTGTGATTACAAGAAATGGATCTCCAACCTAGAAGTCAACAACACTAAATAAAATTGGGTTTTGTTGCTTAATCACTGAAGTCAAGCTATTCTGCTCAGGGTTTTTCCGGTTTTCCAAGGTCTTGCAACGAATGTTGGAATAGTCCCCTTACAAAACCCGCATAACACCCCCCTCCCAACGTTTCAAAATGATTAGATAAAAGGACCGTTTGACCGCGTTATATTAAATTTTAGAGTGAGAAATGGGAGACAAAATTACAATAGGCTGTCTTCTTGGCAACAACAATAGACTGGAGTACCGCACACCATACCCAGGAACATTGCTAACCATCCCAACCTGACAAGCTATGACACCTCAAAATCATACTAAAACTTATGGGGCAAATGGACTTTGCCATTGCATACTGCATAGTAGTGGGCATAAAAGAGGAAGAAGCAACGAACCAAAGTACATTGCAGATATTCTCAGTTCGATTCCGATTTGAACGAATTTGGTAGCTTGCTGTGCCTACTAATGGAGTTCCATTTTTTTTGTACTTAAGCATGTATTTTCCTACTCCTTTAACGAATTCTCCTCGTATTTTTCTGAGGTAGGGAGGTCTGGAACAGGGTGCACTCAGCTTCGTGATACAAACTGAGCAGCTATTTGATAAAGACACTAACTACTCTTAGGTGGTAGTTAACGCTTAACGGTTTCAGTATTTTTCAGTTAAGAGAGCGTGTAGTTTTTCATAACACATTTTTCATTTCTACTCCTTGGTCCTGTTTTGTCTATGAACGAACTCAGCTGAGATTTTCCATCTCTACATAGACCTATTATGTAACTAACTAACTCCGTGGCGCTACATCCCTGGAGGGACTTGGCCTACCACCCGACCGCTGCATCATCTCCCGTAGGCAGATGGCAGGATTGGGGGGCATGTGGTCAGCATGCCGACACCCACGGCCGTTAATGGTGGTTTTCTGGACCGGAGCCGCTACTTCTCTATCAAGTAGCTCCTCAATTTGGAATCACGAGGCTGAGTGCACCCCTACCAGACCTCCCTACCTCAGAAAAACCCGAGGAGGTACCGGGAATCGAACCCGGGCCGACGGATCTGTAGTCAGCGACGCTAACCACAAGACCACGACCTATTATGTAAGGGACTGGAATTAATTTTTTGAGAAGTATGATAGTTATCGTGTCCATAAAAAGTTATATAACTTATACACACATAGGCTACACACTTTTGGTTTGACGATCGTTTTGTCGTCTAGGGACCACGAAACAACATGGTGGAGTTGATCCGCGGAAAAAAATTCAATAAATCCAATATAAATGAATGCGAATTAACAATTAAATCTCTGTGATGCGCCCTCCGATTCTCTAACTCAAGTATTTGCAACACAGGATGATTGTAGCAGAACTTTCTGTATTCAAGGCAAATCGTTGGATGATTCATAACGTGTATTAACTTTATACTTTGCCGATGGCGCCGACCTGACCGCAGAAGATGATCAGCTAGATCTCAAGCATTAATTTAGTCGTGGGTGTCGGCTTTGTATACATAAACTTAGGTGGGCGTGTTCACAGAAGATTAAAATATTTTTCTCATTTCCAAGGGCAAAATTGCATTAGTAATTGAGTACCTGAGTGCAACAAGAGAACAAGTGGTAAAATGCAATGCTGATAAAAAAAAAACACACAAAGTTTTGGAAGTGTAGAATTCCTACAAGACGAACTAAAATACCTAAAAATTTACTTATTAACTAGAAAGTGTATATGTTTATTACTGTTAACAAACATCATGTAAAAATTTAATGAACAACAAATATAGCCAGTTAAGAAATACATTTAACGCTGCTCTTGCATAGAAGGCGTACTGTCCAGCCTTATTGTACAATTTTTCTAAAATTTTTAAGCCTCAGATTTTGAGTCAATGTTTGAAATTTAATTTATAACACTATTGTCAAACATTCCACGTTCAGGCCATTCAGCATTTTTTTTGGGGGGGGGGGTTGATATTCCCTACACAATAAGTTACAATAACAATAAAACCGAGCGAGGTGGCCGAGATGGTAACGTCTTGGACTCGCATTCGGGAGGTCCCAGGTCAGAGTATTGCCAGTCCAAATTATCTGTTAACCGCCTTATGCAAGCTCTTTTGTGTGTTCCAGATAAAAGTAGTGTGTACTGCTAGACCCCTAGTGCTTCAATCATCTCTTGTGGAAGGAGTGACTTCGGCCTCTTGTGTTTGTCGTCTGTTATGTCATAACGGCTCAGTTTACTCCGGTACCGGTCAACCGATTTGGTCCAATATCAATAGGCTTTTTCCCATGAACGTTATAAATACGTATACCAAGTTTCATGAAAATCCGATAAAGCGTTTTTGATTTATCGCGTGTACAGAAACAAGAATAGGCAGACGGACAGACATCTTCCTGTTCTCCACACAATCTCATAAAGTAACATTCTGGCACTTAATAAAAAAGAAACATTCTTATAAATAATCGTTTTGCATGACATCAAGGAACATTCATTCCTAACTGTAAAAAAATCGAACAACGCATTTAATCATAACTTGCATAACAAGCAAATTTACAGATAAAGGAAACGCCACATCGGTTCGCTCGGTCCATTAAAAGTAAGCAACATCAATTTTCACAAATAGTAAACGAATGTATTAATAGGTGTGGGATTTATGTACGGATTAGCAATTTGATTTTTCTGTCTACAGAATGAATTGTTATGATTAGAGACCGGATTTTAAAGGGAATTCCTTTTTTTATATTTCATCACCAAACGTGATGAAATTGAACAGTACTTTACTGAGTAAGTTTCAACTGCAAATTACCAGGTTTTAACGTCCTTTTTTTTTTTTTCCTTTTTTAGGCTCATTTCCTTTTTTTTTAGGAACTTTCCCTTTCCAGTACCTTTTTTGCTAATTTATTTTTAAAAATTCGTAAATTATCCGGTACATGGTAATATGAAAACATTAAAAATTGTTTTCACTGATTCAACATTGAAAAAATAATTCCTCCCAGCACAATAGAGCGTTACAGGGAAATCACAGGCTTGCCATTGCCTAAGTTTCCCATTTTAACAAGGTGGGGAACATGGATTTCGTGTGCTATTTTCCTCTCTGAGAATTTTAACAAGATCAAAAAATTGCTTCAGTCATTAGATGTTACAGAATCAGCAGCTGTAGAGCAAATCAAAGGCTTTACACAAAACAAACATGTATCTCTCTGTTGAATTTTTACACTCTCTTACTTTTCTATCCCTTTTTTCCCACCTTTTTTGGCAATAATTTTCCCTTTTTGAGTCCTTTTTTGGGTGAAAATTTTCCCTTTAAAATCCAGTCTCTAGTTATGATACAACATTCATGGGAGTGCCACATATTCCCGAGAAACATCTCTTATGAAACATTCCACAATGATGGATGCAGAGAATCTTGGAAAATAATTCCTGTGACTACTCTTTTAGTGATGTAAATAGTCAAGGTTAATCCTCACCAGTCAGTCCCTCGTCCTTATTAGGCAAGACAGCCAATAAAGTACTTCACTTCCTGTTCCTTGGTTGGATGGCACTGCTAATATAAGCTGACAAGTCTATAAAACGAAGCTTCAATGACTTTCTAATAATAATAAAACCACACTAATAGTACTAAATGACAGCGATGAGGATACTTCCTACAAAAGCAAAGATGGCCGCTGAAGTATGATGTTACGTGTAACGAACATCCTTAATACTACAGTGAACGCCGCTTAATGTAATCGCGGATAATGCTATTAGTCGGGTAATGTAACTTTTATGAAATCCCGTACGGATTAATACTCATAAATTGAAAACATGCTTTTTATTGTGATCAAAGATTCGGTTTACTTTATCACATTTTCCTTTTTTGCGGCTCACAGGATGACCAGTTCGAGGGGATGACATTACATAACTTTCTCTTTAAAGCAATAAAATATGTTTCACCCCACAGTTAAGCTGCAGCTTATTATTTATGTAGATAACAGTGTTGACATGCAGTGATGGCTAGTGTAAAATGAAAAGACTTGAACAGACAGGGGTTAGATGTTTTGCTACGCGGTGTACACCACAGATCAGTACATACTTCCAAAAACACTTGTAACTCGTAATTGAGTATGGAGTATTGGTTAATAGAGTCCTAAAGGAAAGAAAGAAAAAAAAAGAAAAAAAGAAGAAAAAATGTTACTGGTTGAGAAAATAGTTGCTTGCGGTCTATTACTGTATGAGTGGTTCAATGATTCACAATGAACGTATTATTTTATGAATAAATATTTTTAATGTTTTGTAGTATATTATCTTATATATGAATAAATAACCATCATTTTATTATCTTCGGCTACTGTTATCGATCGGTTAATATTATCAGATTAGCTGCATCCTGAAGTGATCACAATAAGTGGCCTATTAACCTTGATTGAGGAAAACCATAGGGAACCTAAAGCTTGGATATAATTGCCCTATTCGGTCGGAAGCTCTAGATACCATTATTAATTTACAACACTTTGAAAGCCTCTAGTCACACATAGAACGATGTTGCCAAATTATGTTATAAAGGAGACAGTTATACGTAGTAAAACATTATTACTTACAAAATTATTTTCTTAATCAGCTGCAATATCTGTAACAAAAGAAAATAGTATATTAGTAAGTTATATTCTCTCAAAAATGTAGAAAATAAAGAAAATAGAAGACAATTATACTTTTTAAAGTTCGCATTTCATTAGTTGATTATAGGAATAATACCTGCAAACATATTGAATTTGTTTAGTAATGCTATAAATTAGAACTGAAGTCTGTGAAAAATTCTACCCACTGTTACGTTATTCATAGCTGTAAACTCTGTCTTAGTGAGAAATAGGGAGGTTTATTGTAAGCTCTAACTATGTAAAAAGAAACAAAATAGGACGAAAATTTGTAGTCCTATGTGCGCAGTAAATTATTGTGTCCCAAATTTTTGGGCAAGAATGTATGAAAGTGAAATTGCTTTCAGCCCCGAAACGGTTGTATGACAATATGAAAGTAGGAAATAAAATATCCCGTAAAGACAGCAAATTGTTATGTTACCGGAATTAATAATTCTTCTTACTTCAACCTTTACTAAAAAAAGCAAGAGGTTGCAAAATTCTAAATCCTGTATGAGCGAAAAAGCCATATCTAAAGCGTTTTCTGAGGGAATAGTTTGAGCGTGATAAGTCGTTCTTCTTCGTTCTCTGACTGACTGACTTTAACCCCTATGGTGGGGCATAGGGCGTCCAAGTGGGGGTTTCATTACCTATACTAATTTTGTTATGCTTATTTTACGAGAGAGGGCAGAGGGACAGCTTCAAACTCTAGAGCCCTATAGGCCCTATTATAAGGACTTGGAAATAAAAAGTCCTCCATAATTTAATTTTGAATTACACGCAAAATACAAAATCCGGGCGACGCTAGGCCTTTTAAGCTAGTATACTAATATTATCCAACATAATTTCTTCTACCATGAAGAACATTAATAAGAGAGAACATAACAGTTTATGACAGGTTATGGCAGCAGTTGGTTCAATAGCTGCCTCTATAGACTTGGTTCAGTTAATAAGCAGCCTGTGGGCAAGGGCAATGATTGAAGAGCTTATTAATACAGGAGGATGTCTTAGTAAATATTGCAAAACTAAGGTTGTAAATCTCACACTGCATTCTGCAAACGCTTCCGGTTGTACTCTTATCGAGTTCATTGTCCCTCCTTCGCTACATTTGCAGTTCTCAATGACTGATGCTGTAACAGTTGTAACTGCATGATTCTGACGATAATAATAATAATAATAATAATAATAATAATAATAATAATAATAATAATAATAATAATAACAATAACAAAGGAGTTATACAAAGAGAAAAAATAGGTCATATTTTCAGGAAAAGAAGATTAAGATTCTATGGTCACATTTTCAGAATGGAAAGAGACAGACTTACCAAACAAATTTTTGATCACTATGCAAGTAAAACACTTAAGCAGCATTTTTCAAGGAAGTTGAAGAAGATTTGAAATTAGTGTAGTATTCAATATCAAAAAGGAGGATATTGCAAACAAAGAAAAGTTTAGGAAAGCATTATTTATGGCGAATTTCCAGAGAAACCCAAGAAGAAGACGGGAAGTAAATGGACTGAAGAACGGAAAAAGCAACACCGCGAAAGAATGAAGTTTTGGGAAGACAAGAAGAAGACAACTGTTTTACGCGGTCCTAATCTGGCCTGATCGAAAGGGGAAAAATAATAACAACAACAATTTTTGTATGTAAATTACATTACGAATCTTGTTAAAAACAAGGCAAATGCAATTTTTTTAAGTAAAACTGAAAACTATTGAAGTGAAACGTCGCTTTAATATTATACAACTCGTTTCGAAAACATTAGGTCATGTACTGTCGATTATTTTACAGTAGGTTCTCAAAAATGCAAAATATTATAAATATGCTGTAAATAAATTAAGAGAGAGATGAACAATTTTTAAAACGTGTCAGAAATATGCCGTTAAAATGTGATAAATTGATAAAATATGCATAAATAATTTAATATCAAGAAAAAAATTATGCACGATCGCAAAACTTTTAAAATAAGCAACAATATGCAAAATGAAAAAATCAATTTTCTAGCATTTCCTTCAAGTCTTGTACAAATTTCAATACTAATATGTAATGTAATGCATTATTTAAAACTGTGATATCTCATAAAATTCCTGGCCCTGCTGATCAGGGTCTAAAGAGCTAAGGATGGCCGAAAGCTCGATCTTTAATAATCCTGACAATGCCGTATAATCATGGAAGATTTATTCCTTGTTATTTCCTCTTTTGATGTGAAAAAATGAGAACAGAAAAGATAATACTTAACAGAAAAGATAATACTTATCTACTAAATCACTGTTGAAGTTTAGGGGGAATCTAAATGAACTACTGACTTGGGACAAAAAAAAAGCTTCTACGGAAAGAACAAGCTTTTAAAATGTACACAGTTATAGTAATCCCATCCTGTATTATATTAAAGCAAAATATGCTTTTCATGCATTCCACGAGTGACGGACGGGACACTCAAGAGTTAGAAAATTCAGAATTAATAGCCTATTTTAAATTTAAATCCTTGATTTATTCTTAGAGTCCAAAGTTTTTTTTATTAGGTAAATAAGAATAACGTGCAATTTTAATAATCCACGACCATTTCTGTCTGCAATTCAGAAAAATAATGACGTGACGGACGGGACAAAAATTGAGCCTCAAATGTTTGAGAGTACAGAACATGACATTATTTCTGTGAGTTTTGTATGCATATAAAACTAAACTACACATGAAATTAAAACCCTAAGAATTACACACAGCGCGTTTTAATGTAGGATCATTAACAAATTTAAGATTCTTAAAAGATAAATGATATGTGACGGACGGGACAGGTAATGTGACGAACGGGACAGGTAATGTGACGAACGGGACAGGTAATGTGACGAACGGGACAGGTAATGTGACGGACGGGACAGGTAATGTGACGAACGGGACAGGTAATGTGACGAACGGGACAGGTAATGTGACGGACGGGACAGGTAATGTGACGGACGGGACAGGTAATGTGACGGACGGGACAGGTAATGTGACGGACGGGACATGTCCAACAACTGCAATTCATAACATTTTTTTCAATACCTTGAGACAGAAAATCCTAGACAGAAATACAGTAGGCCTAGAACAAAAATGACACTTCAGTGAAAGACCAGTGTAACTTATAAAAAATAGTCAACAGACTAAATTACACAACAGAAACGCAGTCTACTTTAGTTTAAAGGGCATCCAGTGCCAACCTGACAACCTACAATGTACCACTACCACCCAATGACTGCTATTTTCCTAAGTTGATGGTGATAACCAAAAGAAAAAAAGAGTTGTAGAATGTTTCTTCCCGTTTACATGCAATTTCAATATCTTAGGATTTCACTACAGCTGCTCACAGCAGTGATTTCAAGATTTTTAAATTTCACTCATAGGCTCACTCACTCATGGATTGCATGTTTTTACAACTCTGTTTAAGGTAGTGTGGTAATTAAATAACAGAAACCAAGCCAACAAACACTTTCTTCTGAAGTCAATTTCGTCTATTTGTTCTGATTGAATCTACAGTGTACATAGTATAAATAACTATTTATTTACGGTCGAATATCATTGAAGACGCTTATGTAAATAACTCTTTATGGTTATGCAACTTTCACCCAAGATCTAAAAAACACAGAGTTCATTGTGGGTTGGTAAAGAGCTTTCTATTTATGAATGGCGGAACATATTTAAATAGAAGATGATGGAACATTTTCTTTGTTCACACTTCGTGCTCCGTGAAAGAAGAGGAACTTGGGTACCATCATACTGTACTTAATTGCTTTCTTACTCTTCAAGTCCGGGTTTGCTTCTAAGAACCTTGTAGTAGAGTATGATCATTGATACATTCTGACCGCCCGTGGAAATACATGACGGACAAACCTTTTCTGCCACTTGACTTGCTTGCGTTCTTTTCATATTCTGTGTCATACTTACTTACTCAATGGCAATAGACAATTCCTAAGCAAGCTAAAGGGATATTATTTATTTTATGGAACCCGAAGGTTCATTGCCGCGCTTACCTGAGCCAGCCATTCAACCCTATTCTGCGCTATTTCCATCCAATCATCCCTATCAAATCCTTAAGTTAAGGGGGGCATACAGCCTTCGATGCTGAAAACTAGGTGGCATTTCATTATTCTTTTTCTCAGCAATGAATTGTTCTGTAGCCTTGCAATCTGGCATACTCTTTATTGGCTAATTCTACAATTACACACTATTTTCAGAATTAATGTAACTATTACAGTTAATGGATAATTATCATTACGAAATGGCAGCCAAATTTTGTGCACTGAAATGCCGTTTCGCTGATAATTTTCATAAATACCAATATTTCTGAGTGATTATTTTTTCTGTCTATTTGTAAATATATGAACAACATAATCTAGAATCTAGAATCTTTGGATTATCTGCAGTATAAATATTAAAAAAATAATTAAACACTTGTTAATTTTTTTACAAATTTTTACATCAGAAATATTTTTAAAAATAAACTATTAAAATTACATCAATGATTCTAGATTGTGTTGTTCATTAATCTGAAATATACTTGCATGCAAAATTTCACTGCAATATGTTAATAAATGTTTGAGTTATCAGGGAAACGGCACTTCAGTTAGGTTATATAAGATTGGACTAAGTGACTGCCATAACAATGGAACAGATAATTATGTTAAAATATCACAGTTAGCTAGCTAGGAACAAAATAGTTTAAAACCAAAGAATCCGGGCCCTAGTGATAAGCCAACTGATTACAATCTAAATTTAGTAATTTCGTTGCGGCCCTCAAGACGACTTGTCTAAATAAATTTAGGGCGGAATTCTGGAATCCTCCTTTCAAGCTCCTTCACTTAAAATGGGCCTTCAATCCTCCTTACATAGCCATTCGTACTCAGGAACCTTCCTTGTTTCGCTTTAGGAAGGATGGCTCTTTAAAGGTGAAAGGGGGCTTGTGATGTCCCTTAAGAAGCACCTTTTCTTATTCTCGAACCTCCCTGTTAGTTTAAAGGAGGAAGTAAGAGAGTTTCCTTATCTTAAATACTGAAGGAAGCCGAGTGGTCACCTTTTTCCATCATCTATAGTTTTCAGACGTCAGTTTTCTCACTTCTGTGATATTAGATGGTAGGTTTATTGAGTTTATGCAACTTATATGAAATTTCTGAATATACTACAGCAACGTAGGTTAACGATAATGTTACGAAATAATTATTATATTATCTAGAAGTATTAAATAAAAATATGACTTCATAGATACGACACAAACAACTTAAACTCATTATTATGGGCAAAAAAAAAAAACCGAGAATTTCAAAATGCCAGTCCATGGTGCGCAGAATATCTATTAAATAAGCTCATAAATAACTATTTTTCGAAAAGAGTAGAGTACTGTATGTAGTACATTTGTTAGCCTCAGATCCTCTAAAGTTGTATAGGCCTGTACTAGAGTGATTTCAATTTTGGATTGTTGGACTTTTAATATTGGGTTTTTGAACTTTTTAATTTTGGATTTTTAAATTTTTGATCTTTTAATTTTTTAATTTTGGAATTTTGGATTTTATAAATTTTAGATCTTTGAATTTTTTTATTTTTTGGATTTTTAAATTTTGGATTTTTTTATTTTTAAATTTTCGATTATCAATTATTTAATTTTTAATTTTTGGATTTTTTAAATTTTGGATTTTTAAATTTTTTTTCTTTTTTTTTAAATTTTGGATTATTAGATTTTTAATTTTGCATTTTAGGATTTTTGGATTTTTTAAATTTTGATAAGCCAAATAATAGAGTTGATTGTTTTCTGTGCAGTCCGTTCCGTCACAGCCCCACTAATTTCGTGACGATTTTGAGTGTTAACACAAGCTCTCGATTTACCCCTACCGCAGAAGTTTCACTTCAAGAATGTTATTTTATATTTATAGAGTTTACAAAACTGTAACGTAGTTTTGTTTGAATGTGAAACATGTCCAGATACATTACAAGAGATACACAAGTTGAAAGGATTTGAAAACAAAATGTTAAGGAAAATATTGGGGCCTAAAAGAATGGAATGTCAGGGGAATACAGAAAGCTGTACAACAACGAAATTTACAGTGTGTATCGCTCTCCTAATATCGTAAGTTCCTCTAAAGTTGTATAGGCCTGTAGGCCTACTAGAGTGATTTATCTGTTTGTATTCCGAAGAGTCAAGGGAAAAGTTTCACTGTATGAGGAGACTGTATTCCTGAAGCAATATTACCGAGAGACTATTAGCATAATAACGAGTAGGCATGACAACTGGAAGAACACAGGCTACTTTTATTTTTAGTAAAATGGACGTGAAATTGTCCCAGGCAGAAATAAACAGAGTAAATGCCGTGAAATTTTCTATGCCTGCAGACGACACTGGAGAAAGTAAGATACAATTTTACAACCAGCACATATCTTGTTTGTTTTTCCACGTGCATACTTAAGTACAGTATATTGCCGTATGTTCAAGGTTTTGAGTACACTAAGCTCTTCACATTCCCATCGACCTCCAAGACGCAAACACATTTGCTATTTAGTCACATCTATGAATAATACGTTGGTAAATCTATGCCTTTCTAGTCAGACATAGCTGATATTTATAAACTCTTGCAGGCATTCCATCAGCGCTACTAAATACCGACTTCTTATTGTTCTCTCTTCACCATCATGGAATAATAGGCTAGTACTACAAATAACGATAATTATAACAATAAGGATGATGATAATGATGATAACAATAAGAACAATAATAATAATAATAATAATAATAATAATAATAATAATAACAACAACAACAGGCAAACTGATGTAACAAAGTTCCAGAATGGTTTTGTTTATTCAGTGATGACTGCAATTATGATATGCAGAAAATAAGTTATTTCTTTAATCGATTTCCCAGCTGAGCTCCAGATCGATTCATTAAGCAAGGCTTAGGGAAGAAGAAAGGTCTACAATAGTTTGATAAGCATATGTGAAGGAATATGTGAGTAGGGTTATTTGTCGAAGCTACTTGTATTGCAACTTCCAAAGTCATATATGAACACCGTAAAACAATATGATGCTATGAGAACTGATTTGCATTTGATAGATTTTTTCTAATACATTACCATAAAATAGGTACTAAATTGGGCATTACTCCGGTACGGATCAACCGATTTGGTTCATGGACGTTATAAATGCGTATACCAAGTTTCATGAAAATCCGATCAACAGAACTTAAACTCTGGGCAAGAAGAGTTATAGTCTCCGGAGAAATTTGGAGAAATCATCCACAAGACCTAAAAACTCACCATTTTGTACATAATTTTTCTTTAATGATACTTGGGGTAGATCCTCGGATCCCTGATTTCCTATATCCCCTATGTTGGGGCGAAGAGCCTCCAAGTGGAGGTTTCTGTTACCTATTTTAATTTTCCGAGAGAGGACAGAGGGACAGGCCTCTCAACCCTCCTTGGACATGAAAAGGCCGAGAAATTGTTCAGAGGCTCTAATTTAGACTTGGAGTTTTTTTACGTGCCGTAAATCTACCATCTCCAGCTTAAAGTCCCTCCCGGAGGACTCCGTGCCCAGAATTTTTACGCCCTGAAAAATCCATCGACCGCGGCCGGGTTTGATTCCGCGACCTTCGGGTCTAGAAGCGGGTACGCTAGACCACCACGGCCGACCGAAAGCCACATTAGTAGCTCTGGGTCTATCTCCAGGACGTCTTTCCGTGGGTCTATGTCTTGTTTTCTACACAATCATGATTTTGGCACTTACACCCTTATAAAACTAAACGCTTCAATTATGCAATGCGATGGAATAACCAACCACGATGGTAGCACGTTACATTAATGTGCCTTGAAGGGATTTTTCCCCGTCGGTAGCCTGGGTCAGGAAGCGGTGTATTTTCCACTTCGGCACCCAGGCCGCTATGCGTGAATTAATATTCTTATTTCCATACAAAACACAATGTCCGTGACATAAATTGAATGCTTCTAACAGAATTATACAATTAAAGTATTGTTTATTACCTATGTCATTATTCTAGAATCATAGTGAACGTATTTTAGCCATTAGCCAAGGGCCTTTCATTTAAGAAAGTGAACTTTCACTGAGAACAACAGCTTTCTACAAAATTTTATTACAAGATTGTTGCGTCACTAAAATGCTTCTTAAAAGAAAATTATCTGAACATTGTGTGCAGGCCTTCCCTAATATGATAATATTAAAGGAGAACTATTCCTCTGACACTGGGACTTGAATCCAGGACCTTTGGCTATCCATGCCAAGGGCAGCCAGTCATAGGAGAGAGGTTCTATCTGGCGCTACATTTCTATTCACTGATTTACAGGTCGAAGAGGATTAGGGTGGCAGCAGGTAGATGCAGTTCTTTGAAAAAAGTCTTTAAGAAGTGGTACCTGCAATACTTACACATTTTTAGTGGCAAATGGTTTATTCGTCATTGCAAAATAATGTAGTTAAACAAAAGAAAACTACAGTAGAACTCCAATTATTTGAATTCCAACTATCCAGATCGCTTTGCGGCTTTGGAAGTTGAGATACAGTTAACTTTGACAAATAACACTCCCTACATATTCCTTCACATATGCTTATCAAACTAGACCTTTGTTCTTCCGTAAGCCCTGCTTAACGAATCCATCTGGAGCTTAACTCGGAACTCGATTACAAAAATAACTTATTTTCTGCATATCATAACTGCGATTATCACTGTTTAAACAAAAGCATTCTGGCACTTTGTTACATCAGTTTACCTGATTTTATTTGAATAGAGGAAGTCAAACGTTTCACATCAATTTCTACGCTGTAAGCGGACTAATTCGTCAGAGAATGGATATATCACATTGACCTATTACTGTCATAGTTATACAACGAGGGATATCTTTCCTTTTCTGCTGCATGGACTAGCAATTAATAAATGTGAGGTGTCAGTTCTAAGTTATCCTTGAAGTGTCGTATCGTCCATGTAACACATGCTAGGTTTGCGAAACGAACAATATTTTTCCTTTTGTTTATTCAGTTATGACTACTTGACGCCTATGGGGCACAATTGGGGAGAGCAAAGATAAAGAATAACTTTATACAGGGTGTTAATGAATTACACCGAAATATTTTACCTATGTATAGAGGGGACACAGGCAAGCAACTTTTAATAGGAGATTTTTGCTCTATGGATTAATTTTTTTCTGTTACAGCATAAAATCATCCAGGGCACTGACTTCTAACATTTGATTAAATGCAAAACAAACCAACTTCGTTTTTAACACTGGAGCTATGAATAACAGAACTAATTCAGTGGCGGCCAGTCATGTGATTAGTCTGTAAATGTTGCAGATTATGGAAACACTAAATTGTGATATAGATGGTGATGAATGATTAATAATCAGGTTTTTATCGATCACTAAGAAGACATGAAGTAAATTTAATGAAAAGTTTAACCCTTTTTGGCTTCATTAGTGAGTTATGAGGACGAAATTGTAATGACTTCAATGCCCTGAAGCATACCCATTTTACGTCATACTATGTCTACTTGTCTACTATGTCCCCTCTATACACAGGTAAAATTTTTCGGTGTTATTCATTGACACTCTGTATAAATAAAAAGTTACATAAACATTCTCACATATACGTGGTAAGATTATATTATTTAGCTTTTTAGGTTGTCAAAATCAATCGACAGGCTTATGTGCTGTTAATAACATATAAATTGATATACAACCTCCAGGTGAAATAGAGCTAGGGATCTTACCGAATTATTTATATATGCATCCCCTTACAGCTTTACATATTAAATAAATAATTGACGACTATCCGTTAAAATTTCCTAGGTCAAGAAAATAAATAATAAAAGAGTGCAAATTGCAGAAGGTTAATGTGATATAACTTAAGCTCCCTTTAATTAATCATTTTTATTTTAAGTTGGATATTTTATGGATTTAGCCTACGTACAGTAGTCTAACATATTTGATTATTTCTAACTTTTAAATTAAGATTTGTTAAAAATATATGAATACTTACAGCAAGTTGCAGAAAAGCAAATCAATTGTGATCAGAGATTGACGGGAGTTTAACCGGAATTAGACTGGCGATCAGTTACAATCTTGTTGCACAAACAACACTGGATTTAGGGAACCTCAAAACATGTACTTATGTTGAAAACTCAACTTCGAATTTTGGAGTCGAATACAAACTTCCTCTACCTATAGTCCTATGGTACGGGCAGAGGAAGTATAAAAGGCTATTCTTATCTACCATCTTATCTTATGTAGGCCTATTATGGGCTTCATTAAATGGATTGAAACTCAACAAAAGGAAGGAAATCTAAACGGGAAGATCTTTAAGTGACAGATATGGTAGTCATTTTGCTTTTTGTTGCTTAGAAACTGGCGCTAAAAAAGCAGTATTGAATCACAAGGCATGACGACGCAAATGGGATCAAGGAGAGGAGAAAAAAAAAGCCCAGATTTTGCCCATTCATGCAGTACAAGGTGATAATGAGGAATCGCTTTCCCCAAAGAATTACCGAGGTGGAAAAAATATTGTCCGAAACTTATTGTCCATTTAGTTTAGGTAGCCTGTTTTAAGGGGGGACATACACCTTTCGATGCTGAAAAATAGGTGAAGTTTCATTATTTCTTTTCTCAGCAATGAATTGTTCTGTAGCCTTGTAATCTGGCATGCTCTATATTGACTAGTTCTACAATTGTCTACTATTTTCAGAATTAATTTAACTATTACAGTTAATGGGTAGCTATCATTACAAAATGGCAGCCAAATTTTGTGCATTGAAGTGCCGTTTCCCTGATAATTTTCATAAATACCAATGTTTCTGAGTGATTCTTTTTTCTACCTGTTTGTAAATATCATACAAACAACATAATCTAGAATCGTTGGATTATCTCCAGTATAAAAAAAATAAGTCATCACTTCTTATTTTTTTTACAAATTTTTAGATCAGAAATATTAAAAAAAACTATTAAAGTTAAATCAATGATTTAGATAGTGTTGTTCAATAATAACAAATATACTTGCATGCAAAATTTCACTGCAATATTTGTTAATAAATGTTTGAGATATGAGGGAAATGGCACTTAAGTGCACAAAATTTGGTTGCCATTTTGTAATAATAATTACCCATTAACTGTAATAGTTAAATTAATTCTGAAAATAGTATGCTCTTGTAGAACTAGTTAATATAAAGCATGCCAGATTGCCAGGCTACAGAACAATTCAATGCTGAGGAAAAAATAAAACTTCACCTATTTCCAGCATCGAAAGCTGTATGTCCCCCCATAAGGAATGCAGCATATTCTAAAAAACATATTAACATCAGTTTGCCGATAGTGGACTGGTTAAAATGCATTAATCATTTGAAATAGCAGTTCAGAATTTTCAGTTACATGCCACTCATAGTGGTAGCACATATGCCAGGCTTTTACTTCTACCTGTAGCCTACCACAGGTAAAATATTGTGTTTTAAAAATAGAGAGATTGTCCACCTTAGAACCCTTGTCGTTGCACTTATCTGGGGCCTATAAAATAAAAAATAACATAGAAGGCACAAGCACACGTTAAAAACACTGTTGTCATATTATTAAAACTTCTTCTTGGTCCCAGATGCGTCTATTACGATTTTAACCCTGTCTGACGATGAAATTCATTACTAAAATATTGTGTGTTTTTCTTTTTAAGTTTCCAGGGTGGTTTTGAAACGTAGGGAGCCATGAGCTATTTTGGGTCATGAGTCAGGAAACATTAATTCCGCCCCATGATTTCGGTGCATTAGGTGGTCCCCACCAGGATTTGAACAAGGGACCGCTTGCACCTTACCTGTAGGGAACAAACGCTACCGTTGAGCTAATCGAGGACCTACGTTCGAACTTGAAATTCGATGTCGAGTTTTCAACATAAATAAACGTTTTTAAGGCCCCTAAATGCAAAAAAATACTACTTTCACAAAGATGTGTGCATGGGTGTGTGTGTGTTTGTATAGCACAGCTCGAGGAGGAAAAATCGTATAAAAACTAAAGTTTGTATTTGGGTTGGATATATCTGATGAGACATGGCGATTGACGACGACTTTTAGCCTATTTATTTTTATTATTTGACCACAAAACTCTCAGTTTTTGAGCCCACCAAATGTTTTTTTAAGTTGGCGCCACTTTAGTAACACAATAAGTTTGTTTTATATTGTAGATATAAATATATAACGCACTGTCATCCATTAAATTGTTTTTGGCAATCCGTTACTTAAAAAAAAGTAGTAATAAGTAATAATGGTAAATTCAGTGGTCTTTTTTAAAATGTTGTGTCTTTTTTCACTAAGTTATAGTTAGGTCATAAATGCATTTTTTCACTATTTTATGGCCATTAAATGCCTTGCTCTATTGACGAGACATGGCGATTGACGACGACTTCTATTTACTTTTATTATTTGACCAAAGAAGTTGGCACCACTGAACGCAGCAACGGTAGTATGATACATGGCAGGGGAAACAGGATTACCCCGAAAAAACCCGATCCGACCCCATTTTTTCGCTCACAAATTATTCCACATGGATCCACCGAGATTCGATCCCGGGTCCCAGCTGTGGAAGGCGAGCGGATACAGTAGAACAAGGCGAGATTTCTAAAGCATTGCATCTGGTAAGGAAGGCATAATGATGTTTGTTAGGAAGGGCTATGTGAACAGGGTAACCTCACAGAGAGCATTCAGTTGTTGCAGATAATGCCTGGAATTATTGTGAGCTCATCCTTTCATCAAGATCCGTTACCGGCACCGGCAACATCAGATAGCCTACTCTTCCGGTAATACAAGACTGGAAAACTAAGTCTATCTAATTTTCAAAGCAACTTCTGCCATGAAATGTAATTAGTAGAGCAAGCCATTTTATGATTTTGCACCTTTTTTATATGAAGTTTAAAACATAGCTCGAATATATATAAATGTTTATCAGAAATAATTGATTAATAAAGAGCAATATTTTGCATTAAAAAACATTATTTTGCGTTTTTCGTCATTTTCAAGAGAGAAGTCATTCCTTGCATTAAAAAAAAAAAAAAAATTGGCATTTTTCGTCATCTTCAAGAGAGAAGTCACTTTCAGCATTTTTAGGTCATGTTTAAGTGGAGGTAGAGAGGAGCTTTTCCATGTACAAATTGTTACTTTCAGAAAAAGACAATCGTTTTTATTTGAGGATATGCAATATTTTGCATTTAAAACATTTATTTTTCATTTTTCGTCATTTTCAAGAGAGGTCATTTCTTGCATTTAAAAAAAAATATTTTGCATTTTTCGTCATCTTCAAGAGAGAGGTAATTTTTGGCATTTTTAGGTCATATTTCAGTGGAGGTAGAGAGGAGCTTCTCCATGTACAAATCGTTACTTTCAGAAACAGGCAATCGTTTTTATTTGAGAATCTCCGCCAAGTGCTCACAGTTCATTTTAATTCAGGTTTATTGTGAACACCATAGCAGTTTGTCTTGTAGTAATAAAGAATTAATTTTTTTCTTTCTTTTTAAATGACACATATTTCCTAGGAGCAAATTGATGGGCATGACAGGTCAAAAAGAATTTATTTTTCGTTAAGTGTGTCCCAGTAGTATAAATTTATCTACTACTTTAGTAACGAAATAAGCGTGTTTAATACTGAAAATTCATATATAAAGCACTCTCATCCATTAAATTGCTTTTAGCAATTCATACTTAAAAAACTAATTATAAGTAATAATGATAATTTTTTGGCCTTTTTAAAAATGTTGTGTCTTTTTTCACTATTTTATGGTCTTTAAATGGTCTTTAGGTAGAAGCATGCCGCAAAAAAGAGTTCACGAAGCCTGATAGCTTCAAAACATAAACTCCAGAAATAGGCAAGCGGCAATTATTCATGTCCAAAATTAAAGCAGCAACATAGCCTAGATACATGCCGGTAAAACGGAACATTAGTCAATTTAACTTAAGGAATGGCAGAAATATTGACAGCGATTTTTTAAATTGTCCTAGAAACTCGAAACCACAGAACAACAAACGTAAACAGATATACTGTATAACCCCAATTATCCGAATTCCAACTATTCGGAACGCTTTGAGGTCAAGTGGTTTTTGCAGCAGCGAGTATGCGAAACCCTCTTTCAGGGTCGATTATTTGCGAAAAAGCAAAACTTTTACCCGATAAAATTGACATTCAGCAAAACAACTGATTCTGACCGATATGTTCAAGTTGTGAAACTTTAAGTACCTACAGAACCGTACAATTTACGTTTATTTAAGAAATTACTTTTTATCCAATTATCCTTATATTTGATTATACGGATTGGGTCTGGTCCCAATTAATCCGGAAGATAGGCTAATTTTGCTGTACACATAATTATTAATCCTTAGATGTGCGAGATGCAATTTCCCATGCAAATTATAAATCCGTGTCGTACTGCAAAGAAAACAACCGACACTATGATTAATCATTTTACTGCTACTGACGCATAAATTCGTCACCTCAAAAAATGGTATAAAAGCAGTAATATATAATTAATATAGTGTTGTTTCAAGTAAAATGTGGGGATTTTTATCCATGTATTACAGTTCTCATTTATGGAGACCAGCTTTCCACTGAAATTTTCCTCATCGATTTCAAAAGGTGTACTCACTGATGAATTCCCTTGATGACTGCTTAAGTGAATGTAAAAATTTTGCTCTGAAAGGAGTAAGATCGTACGTTCATTCAAAACCAGTTCGAACCGTATGCTATAAATTTTACATGAATTTAGCTAATTCTATTACTCGTGGCTAATAAATATTCCAATTTTCTTTAGCCTTATATTCCTTTATTGTATTGAAATTTTTAGGCAAAATATTATATCTTGTAGGACATATTATGCAGTTATGGGTTAACGTTTCAAATATATAGGCCTCATGTTAATACCTAAATTTGTTTTTAAGATATTAAATAATTTAATTGATTAATTTGTAAACCAAGGTAGATCTATCTCCTTCGACAGATATTAAAATATGAACTTGATTTTTAAATATGTGATTGTTTTATTTTCAAATTTATTCATAGATTTTTATATTGTTTAAACTTAAAAATAATCCCTTTAGGCAAGCCTACAGGCTGAGGTGGATTTCGAAGTGCTTTTGGTTTAATTTACTGTCGCTGCGTAGTACTCTACTTCTTTAGCCTTCTTTGCCGAAAATGACCTAAAATTTGCCAAAAAAATGACATCTCTTGAAAATTACAAAAAATGCAAAAACAAATTGCCCTTATTTAATCAATTATTTCATTATACGCATCTATACATATTCGAACTATCGAACTATCTTTTTACCGACACATAAAAAATGCAAAATTATCAAATGACTTGCCCTAGTTGTTATGAATTCAACACTCACCTACTGTGATGACAACACAACAAACTGAAATTACTAATTTTCCTAACGAACTCAATTACTTCATCAAAACCAGAAAACGCAGTAATTGTATCTAATATATAAAATCGAAAGTGTTTATGTATGTTTGTTCCTTATACAAATCTACATTTCTTTACCAATTTACACGACATTTTGCACACATACCCAGTTAAGCCCGGGAAGTATAGCTATCGACATTAAAATTGAAACAAATCAGTCCTTCCCTTGAAAATTATATAATTTCTGTGAATATTCTACTGAAAAAATGAAATGTTGTTCAGTTCACATGGCAACAGTGAATTGTTTACTGTGATTACATAGGGCCTTGGCAACTATATAGCCTAATGCTGGACTTGAACGAATTATGATTCCATGTAATATATTGGCGAAAATAATTACTGAAAAATGAATTACACGAAAATAAAGCACAGTGTGATGCAGTCACATAACTTTCTCTACCCTCGACATAAGAAATATTTTCTCACTTCACATTTTGATGTAAAATAAGAGGTCGTATTGCAGGAGCAACTTAAGTGTGTGAGTATGCTATATCAGAAGTCGGTAAATAGTCAGTTATCCATAACTGTAGGCTTTGTATTAGTTGAGATTTATCATAGGCCCTAAGCATGGGATGGAACATTTTGAGTCCTATACTCGCAGTATATTATGTCCCGGGTTTTAGGGGAGGAAAGTATGAAAGTGATACTGCATTTCTATTTTATTTCAGGCCCGAAACGGTTTAACATGAGAATGAGAAATAAAATTTTCCGTCAAGTCAATACAATCGTATGTAATTTATGTTTCTTCTTATTTCAACCCCTCCCAGGCATGATGAGTAGAAGCAACGGAATGCAGCATTCGACATCCTCTATGAACCATAAAAAGCTATATCTAGCGTTTTCTGAGGGAATAGTCTGAGTGCCATATGTTGTTCTTCCTCATTTCGAATTCTACATACATTATTATATCAGGACCTAGAGTTTCAACATCGAAAGTCCTCCATAAGTTAATTTCAAATTACAAAATACAAAGCCCGGGCGACGCCGGGCCTTTTCAGCTAGTATTTAGTCTATATAAAAATTTACTACAAAGAAAGTACTACTGAATTTTTTTTCAAATGCGAAATGTATGTAACTCCATTGAATTATGACTGCGGTAACGTGCCATAATGTACGGGCTATTTATTCCTGTCGACAGTTCACCATATAACGGCAATAAGTCATCACGTAAGAATAAGAACCAATGTACTCATCAACAACAACTGTAACATCAATCTTATGGCAGTAACGAGGCAATACTGACATCGTAATTATCTTTTTTTCTTATTGTTGATAGAGGTTATTTTGTTTAAAAGAATGCAATTTACGTAACTTCCTGCATTCTTACAGCAGTTCGGATAAAAGCCATTACAGAAGACGTATCACAGCGTGTAAGCGATGGATGACGTGAACGGTTTTACTATCTTGTAACTCGTTAAGAACTAAAGCCTTTTAGAAACAACATAAAGCCAAGCGTCGACTCTATTGACCCACCTAATGATGATGACGACGATCATGATAATAATAAGATGGCCGAGATGGTAACGTCTTGCACTCGCATTCGGGAGGTCCCAGGTTGAAATCCCGTGGCCGGCCAATTTGACATGGGTTTTTTCATGGTTTTACCCAGTCGTAAAGGCGAATGCCGAATTGGATATTTACATACCAAGAATCATCCTCACCATTTCATCCATTTAAATTAATATCAGTTGAAATTTACTTAATAAAAATACATTAATAACAGAAATAATTGACAATCAATAGCTCCATGGCCTACCCTACTGTATAGACACACATCCCGAATTCCTGATGTGGGCTCGTAGCTAAAAGGAGTATAAACACTGCTAAATTAAAAAAAAACCAAGGGGCGACTCTATTTACCTATCTAATGATGACGATGATAACTAGGGACCGGATTTTTAGGTTTTTAAAAACACTGTTTTAGGTTTTCCATTAGGTGAAATAGGTTTTTTTAGGTTTTTTGTCCAAAATATCGTTTTCGGGTAGAATAATTGGTTTAATGAATTTGAATGTGCTACATAGGATTCAATACATAATTAACAAGTCTTCTTAAAACACAGTGTGGCCACTCAGTATGAATAACAAGACAGTACTAAAGGCAAACAAACGCTTTAAAACACAGAATTCTATATCCTTGTTCATACACGGCAGCAATGGTTGTTCGTACGAATATTTTAAAAGGAATACGCCGGTACTCTTACACTTCCTCTCTAGATGTCCATCCTAGACGACAATGGGTTGAACGAAACGCTGGTGGTATTATTTTCATCCCGACAAATATCGATTCCTCAAGTGACAAACAAAAAAGACAAAAAAAGTAGCCTAAATTAGATATTTTAGGCTTTATATCCCGTTTAGGTATAATTAGGTTTTTATACCCCATTTAGGTATTTTTAGGTGCCACAGAATTAATGTGGGTGAATCCTATGGACATGATTCGAAAAAGTGTATGAGCGCTTTTTGTTTTGGAAGCAAGGAAAAAAATAGGTAAAAACCTAAGAATCCGGTCCCTAATGATAACAATGTGGTCGAGGTGGTAACGTCTTGAACTCGCATTCGGGAGGTCCCAGGTTCAAATCCCGTGGCCGGCTAGTTTGACATAGGTTTTTTCATGGTTTCCCCAGTCGTAAAGGCAAATGCCAAGGTGGATATTTGCATGCCGTGATTGCTATGGCAATTAATGTCACAATTGAATATGGTCTTGAGATAGCGTTGGCTGGGCGCCACTTCTTAAAGACTCTTTTTCCAAGCACTGCCTCTATCTGCTGCCACCCTAATCCTCTTCGACCTGTCAATCAGTGAATAGAATTGTAACAGGCGTATTCGCACATGTCTGCAGTCCAGTACAATGTTGTCAAATATGTACCACAGCTTTTATTTCACTTAAGAAGTAGTGAAGGACAGCGGCAACACTGGGGAAATCGCACGCACCTGTTCTTTGTCGGTGTCGATGTCGTTGCAGATTTTCGGATTAAGGAACAATGCTATTATATTCTTTTGTAGATGATTTGGGACGAAATCTTAAAATGGCATCAACACCTACGAAGTATACAGTATAGTAGATAATATAGATCTGATTATGATCAAATAATTCAAACAGCCTGCCTCATAGTTTGTGGGCTGTAACATCTGGGAGCAGATGTCACGAAACTTTCGGAAGCGGTGTTATGAATATGCTTAATAATCTCAAGACGGAACAGAAGTGATAATTAACCTGAATACAAAATAGAGCATTCCCTTCATTATCCAATATCACTAGCTCCGCTCAGCATTATGAGCATTGGAACAGTGGCGGACGCAGGATTTTCTTTCGGGGAGGGATTTGAGGGGAGAGGGAGAGAGGGAGAGAGAGAGAGAAAGAGAGAAAGAGAGAGAGAGAAAAAAGTTCACTTATATTTATAATGAGTAGGGGGCGGATTTCTAGGACATGTCATATTTTTCCCCTTTGCATTATTTCAGGTTTTCGACTAATTTTAACCCGATTCCAAGCATCCTGGTGAAAATGGAACGGCTTTTATTGTGCATATAACTGCATATTTAGGAAATATTCAACTATTGTAACAAATTTTGTATAAATATGCATATTTAGGTCATATTTTGGCATATTTGTGTGCATATTAAAGACATTTTGAAGCTTCATATCATATTTTGTAAATTTTGCATTATACTAATACTTTTTTAGAATTTACAGATATTTTAAATAATTAACATTATATTTTAATAAAATGAATTGTAATGAAACTTAAAAAAAAATATACTTACATAATGTGTAAGTGGTAAAGTCATATTTTAATGTTTTTAGGTCATAAATGCATGGATATATCCTATTTTTTTAGGTCATAGAAATCCGCCCCCTAACAAGTTCAAAGTATTTGAAAATAAAGTTTTAAGGAAAATATTTGGATAAAAAATAATAGGATGCCAGGGGAATGGAGAAAGCTCGACAACAGTAAACTTTATAGTCTGTATTGTTCTTCTAATACCGTCAGATTAATTAAATGCAGGTGGTTAGTATGGGCTGAATATGTTGATCAAATGGGAGTGGAGAGGGACATTTATCTAATTTTAATGGGAAGACCAAGAGGAAAATGACCATTAGAGGGACCGAAACGAAGATGGGATGATAACGTTAGGATAGATTTAAGAACGACTGACTGTAGAAATTCGATCGGCTAAGGACTAGCCTAATATTTTCTGTATTATAAAGTCCACTATCCTCTCTTTTCAATTAATGAAAAATAAGCAATTTAAATATTTCCGAAAACGGATATAAAAAGGTGCTTAAAATTTGCCATATTGAATCGCATTTATAGCCTATTCTTTTTACTTTCTTTTTTCAACTTTCGTGGGGGGATATACCCCTCGATCCCCCCCCCCTGCCACTGTATTGGAAAGATGTAAAGCAATCTTCCATAAGCTAATTTGCACCTCTCACATGTCGCTGCAAAGTGATAAATGATTTCCATGACATTTTAATTTCGTAAGGTGTTACTTACATAATGCACTATGGGGGACAAGACAAAAAGAATCTGCTGACGCGATGAAACAGGCTGTTCTGATATATGTGACGTAAGTTAATAATGACACCCAACACACTTAATAAAATTTCTAATAACTCGACCTTTCGGCATTTCGTCTGATTGTAAATTTGTGTGCTACGCAGTCGTGACCAAAAGCTTTGTTCGATTACCTTCCAATTCGGCATGAATGATCATTGGAGTGACTAAAAAAACGAAATTCTATAAGGACTTTTATTAATTTTTTTATTCAGTTTCAAGATGAAGTGCAAATCATCTTCGTCGTCTTCTTTTTCATATTATTATTATTATTATTATTATTATTATTATTATTATTATTATTATTATTATTATTATAACTACTACTACTGTTCACAGAATTACTAGTAATAATAATCATTTAATTATTATATTATTTCTGCTGTCAACATCCCTTTCTCTCAACCCATACAAAGCCTCTGAAGATGAATAAGGTATCAGTGGATAAGAATATCTATCGACTTTTGGCATGACATAGGCTACCGAGTTTTCGTTGAAACGTATTGTTTAAACTTTTCATACAATAACATTCCTTAAAATCACACACTGAACTCACCACATAGAATTCACGGTAATGAAGCCAATTTGTCTCCATGACAACACTATTGTTTCCAGTGTACACAGCAGGCTTGGGAAATTGGCAGTAAAAATCCATGTAAATAAAAATATGATGTCTTACAGTCGCATATCAATTTTCTCTACCCTTGTCATGGATAACATAATTTTCTCACTTCACATTTTGATTTAGAATAAGAAGCCTTATTGTAGGGAGTGCGTATTCAATTGTCTCAACCTCACGCAAAGGCAGAACTTAAAGCCTGAGATTGTGCAAACGACGGGTAGCGAGTAAGCTATGTCAGAAATCGGTAAAAAAAAGTCCTACCCACTGATACCTTATTCATGGAAATAATAAAAAAGACAACAAATAACGTAAAAAACTGTAGGAATGTCTGCAACATTGTTTCTGATCGACTAATATACCGCTGCGTGAATATTGGTGAACCACAAGAAATAAATTGCTTTTTGTATGCAATGGCATGTAGCACCGTCCTCAACCTTGAGATTGTAACTTTTTTACTATAATTTACAAAAAATATTTTACTGAACTTAACATAATATAAAATACTGATAACAACAGAAACGCTGATTCACGTTATATGTTTGCACAACTTTTTTGTGGGATGATTTTGTTTTGTTATGCTTATATAAAGGCTGTTGAGTAGGGCCTACTGCTATTTAGGTACGTAACCGTCGACGGTGTGCCGGGATTCTGTCTCTGAGTTCTTTTACATGCTTAAAAACCTACGGATATGAAGACTATCACATCTATGCACATAAGAATTCCGTCGACCTAGACCAGGATGGAACCGCGAACTTGGGACTGTCCTCCCACCTACATCTAGGTATTCCAAGTGGTCTTTTCCCTTCGGGTCTCCCAGTCAATATTTTTTTGAGATATGTCTTTCCTCCCCCATGCACGCAACATGTCCAGCCCATTTCATCCTCCGTGATTTAAATACCCTTACTATATTCGATGACGAGTACAGGATATGAAGCTCGTCGTTATGCAGTTTTCTCCTGTCCCCGTTTTCATCTCTCTTAGGTCTAAACATAATAGCACTCTGTTCTCGTACACTATCAGATTATGTTCTTCCCAAATGCAGTTTGGATGTAGGCCTACATATTACTTCTGACTTCAAAATTGCAAGGGAGATTTGGATCTGAAGGTTTTGATACTTTCCTCTTAAGTGTAGCCTGTATCATTCTAGACCTTACTTCCTCCAAGAAAAAAGGGGACCAAAAATATTTGCGGATAGCAAAGCCATACTACGAGTGTCATTTCAAAAGTTCTGCACACTGTAAGATAGAATGGAAGAAAATAGTTTACAGGCCTTCAATATAATCTTCATTCTTACTTATGACAGCTTCCCAATGTTTTGGCAAATTTTGTATTCCGGATAGGGCACCTTCAATGTTGAGCTGTCTGATTACTCAGGTCACCTCACTGGAAGCTTCATCAATTGTTTCAAAACTTTTCCACGGAGTGGTTCCTTCAATTTGGGAAACAAATCAAAGACTGATGGGTTCAAATCAGAACTGTATGGTGGGTGGGGAAGTCTATCCCATCCATAGACGTGGAAAACGTTTTGTTACAATCGATGGAGCTTCCAGTGAGGTGTCCTGAGTAAACAGACAGCTCAACAATGAAGGTGCCCTACCCGGAATACAGAATTTTCCAAAACGTTGGGAAGCTGTCATAAGCAAGAATGAGGATTATATTGAAGGCCTGTAAAGGTATTTTGTAAAATAAATTATTTTCTTCAATTTCATCTTACAGTGTGCAGAACTTTTGAAATGACCCTCGTAAATCGTTTGGTGTCCGAGCTTTTTGAAAACAAAGTGCACTGAAGCATATTTTATAAGGAAGTCATATTATCTCCTAAGAACTTTCTTCAAACGCTATAAAAAAATTACTGCAAGAAGACTAGACTTTCTACAACCTAACTAAACAAAATAGTCAATTAAATTCAAATGAAATAACGAATGCTACTTTATATGAGCAATTATATTATGCTCTCGTATTGTAATTCAGAGCAGCTTTCTTCATGCATGAGAGGCAATAAAAATGTACGCAATGTAAAAATTCAGCCAACTAGTGTAAGGGGTAGTAGGGCAAGGCATTTAATGACCATAAAATAGTGAAAAAATGCAAAATAGAAAATGCATTTATGACCTAAAAATAGTGAAAAATGACCCAAAATTTATGACCTGAATATTGATGATCTGCAGATGCATACCTGGCTATCGGACTGAACCACGAAAGAAAAAATCATTAACGGCGCGCATGCAGATTTGAATTTGCCGACTGAAAAGCTTTCGGTTAATCGATGTCTCTTTTGATCGGCAATCAGATAATCGATGTTCTACATAATATGGATGCTCAAACCATTATTCAGACCATTTAATTTCTCAGTCTTTGTATCCTAGATAGTGATTATTATTTTTCATAAAGAACCGCTTAAACACGAACAAAATATTTACGTTTAGAGTTAAAATGTGTATACGTACTGGCAATTGGGTATTCAATGGGTAGGAATCCTATTTTACTGTGAATTAAAACATTAGGAATGCAGTTTTATGCAATTTTAGCGGCCTTGGTTGCTAAAATGCAATTTTTCGGTGTGTTACCAGTCCGACAAGCAGCTGTTTTAGAGAGTGTATACTAAAAATAAAATTTATTTTACAAAAAGAAAAAGTTCGCTCTGAAAACGAAAATTTCGCAAAAAATATAAAATTTCATAAATATTTGACAGTATAATATGTTAACTTTATCACTGGTAGCAACTACAATTCGCGAATCCGCCGTTCACGAAAACTAATCATCTCTAGCAATGGGTGTAACATAAATGAATACTACAGGTCTAATAATTTAGAACAGCGTTTCTCAATTTATGGTCCGCGGACCACTAGTGGTCCGCGAAGATGGTGCAGATGGTCCACAGACATAATATAAAAATATCATAAACCAAGTGAAAAGTAAAGAAGTAAATTTTTTTCACATATTTCGTTATACAGTAATGACCTATAATTAATACCCCAAATATTAGGCCTTCTTTTAAAAATGGGATGTAAATTTAGGGGTCCGTAAAATTTTTTAGACATTTTAGAGGTCCTCGGGTTCAAAAAGGTTGAGAAACGCTGGTTTAGAATTTTTATAATTCCACCTGACCAGAATGAGTGACAGTGTGGTACAGAAGTAACAAGAAGTTGTCTATAGCAAGTGATGAACTTGATTCACATCTGTATAAAACAAGTTATAAGGCATCTTCACATTAGCCACATCCGCAAAGTAGTTACTCCTTATGTTGTAGCCTGTGCCCATTTCTACATCCATTCACACCTCCTTCCAGTGCTACCAACACACCAGACAAGAAAGTCACGGCTATTGGGCTCCACAACATCTCTTGTGGTTAATTCAACCTACAAACACATTTCCTAATTTTGCTCACTGTCGCTACGACCACTTTTCCTTTTTCTCACATTTACTTATGTTACCCTGAGCTTTGATGGCTTGATTAGCCTTTTCAACATTAATGACGCGTAAATGCATCAAATCGAAGTGTTTAAAGCAGAGATTTAAGACTAATAGCATGTAAAATAGGAGGATTTTTATCCCCGTATTATGTTTGTTATTAAATGCCAGAATGGTAGTCTACTTTATAAGATAGTGTGGGAGACGGGAAAGTGTCTGTCTGTCTGTCCGTCCGTCTATGTGTCTGTATGCGCGATAACTCAAACACCCTTTATCGGATTTTCATTAAACTTGGTGTACGCATTTATAACGTCCATGGGAAGAAGCTTATTGATATTGGACCAAATCGGTTGACCGGTACCGAAGTAAAGTCCAATTTAGTGCCTATTTTTATGGTAGCATACTAGAAAGAATTTATCAAATGCAAATCAGTTATCATGACAACATCTTATTTTACATTGTTCATATAGGCCTACGGCTTTGGAAGTTTCAATAAAGTTAGCCATATCCTTCATATTATATGCTGATCAAACTAGTCAGATGTTTGTTTATATCGTTGTTCAAGTTGAAATGAGTACTACATGAATACTGTTATACACAGAAGGTATATTACTGTGAAATAATTAAGCCTACGTACATTAAACGGAGTTCTTTGCCAGTGCATTTTGTGAAATGTTGACATATTTTAAGAACTTCTTATATCTGTGTATAGGGTGAAGTAAGGTAATCTGGTGATAAATTTACTTAAAAATAATTTGCTTCAGCGAAAATACAGATTTTTTTTTTAGTCTGTACTCATGATTTGAAACCATTATTCCAATCAATGTTTATTGCTGTGTTATTAAATTCGTACACACCCACTCTAAAATAGGCACTAAAACGAGCATTACTCCGGTACCGGTCAACCGATTAATTCCAATGTCAATACGCTTCTTCCCATGAACGTTATAAATGCGTATATCGCATCCTCGTATTAATGACAAGCATTTTATAAGATAAACGATCGTGATTGGTCTATGTCCGAGGAATTGGTAAACGTTATTGGTCAATATCAAACACTCGGCGTATGAGTGGAATAGTCTCCAAAATATTTTGTTGTTAGCCAGTCACCACTCTCTCCGTAATACAGCATCTTCTTCTGTATCAGAATGTGAAGTGAGAAAGTTATATTGGCCATACTTAAGGTAAGGTGAGAGTACCACATCATATTTCTGTGGCTTGGTTCTAAAAGGGCCAATGTCATAAAACTTGCTTTTGAGATAACTGACTTTGAAGGCTTTGTGCAAGTAACATTTTTGGCTCAAAACTTCCGACATTGGCATCTAAGGTCTGTACTATGTCTAGTAATAGCAACATACATTGGCACTTTTATTATACGAAAAATAAAGACTATAGTGCTTTCACATTCGCCAGAGGTTTCAAGGCCACAACTTCTCACGTCTAATATGCCCCCACTGAGCAGTCAACAGTATTCCCCTTTGCGCAGAGGAGCTGCGCTGTCGCACACACTCATACGATACCAAGGGGGAACTCCCTACTGGCTTGTCATATGACTGGCATTGGAGGGGTATGATGTCATATGAGCACGGTAAGTGGGGGTATCAGAGGCGTGCTACGTTTGGCCTTGAAACCTCTGGCGAATGTGAAAGTACTTTAGCCGAGCTCTATAATGCATAGATCTCATTTTTGCAAGAAATTGACAATGACCCTTTTAGAACGAGCCACAGATTTGTCTTAGGTAGGGAGAAAACGTCAACACCAGGTAACACAAGTTGCAAATTCTTAGAACGGACAGTAGAGTAATTTACAGACATAAAACTGGAAACTTGCTGTCCCATATTCTACTCATATTCTATGCTGAGAGAGACGAGAATGTCAGCGAATCACACACAAAAAGAAGATCGTGAGATATAGCCTCAGGAGAAAAGAAGTCGAAATTAATGGGACCAACAAACTATCCAATTGCTTTACCTTTACAAGTCTATTTGATAATTGTGGATTGCAAAACGTATTGCCTAGCTGTATTTTGAAGGTTTTTCAGGAGTTGCAGGCTAATGAACTACTCTACGCATTTGATAACTTATTAAGAGGCCTACCCCTGTTTGGTGTGGAGGAAATATTTTGTCCTATATAAAATCTGTTTACCCGAGCACCAGCAGTCTTGCTCATTCGGGTGTATTTCTAAATGTTAATATTTCTTGTGCTAGAATAATTATGGATTATGATAGATTAGCCTATCATTCTTTTCCCTTTTCAAATATCAGTTGTAGTTATTTTTGAAATTTTTATTTGTTCTGCTTTACTTTACTTGTATAAATATGCATTTGTATTTGTATATATATAAATAGATTATATGCAAAATAAAAACTGTGCGATTAGGGTAACAAATAATGTAAAAAAAAGGTTAGTTACTTATCTATTACAAAAATTAAATAGCAGTTTGATTCAAATTTCATAATGAAATTTCTGAAAATGTGGAAAGGTTATCAAGGTATGATAATATATAGCCTACAAATATGTACATAAATACTATATATGCATATATACATACATATAACATATACAATTAACAAAAACATATGTTTATATGGTACAAGGTGTATGTAGCCCCTTAAAACAAGTTCCCTCTTTCAAACACTTTTTCTGTTAATTACATCAACAACATAAAAAACAAAGAAAACAAGACTTTAACTCCACAGAAAATAGTTTTATCAGTAGTAGGCCTAATACTGAGAGATGTTGTGACTTTTCCAATAATTTGTCTAGAAACGCAGTTGCGAGCAAATTTATTTAGGGAAGATCATATCCTATATGAAATACTTATACTTAATAAAAACAAATATATTAAATAAAAGCAGTAAATTACTTCTATATTTGCTTACCACGTTCGCCATATTTTTTTTTTATTAAAAGAAACTCAACCGTTTGGCTGTTCACGCTGAATCAGTTGAATTACATCTACCACAACAATAGATTGTTTTAAGTAACAGAAAGAAACAAATGTTAGGTATCGTTAAAACAGGAAAGAAGCGCCAATGAAGCGATATATAAACTTATATATATATATATATATATATATATGTCGGCCGCGGTGGTCTAGAGGTAGCGTACCCGCCTCTGGATCCGCAGGGCGCGGGATCAAACCCGGCCGCGGTCGATGGATTTTTCAGGACGTAAAAATCCTGGGCACGGAGTCCTCCGGGAGGGACTGCTGGGGGTCCCGTAGATTTACGGCACGTAAAAGAACTCCGAGCCTAAATTAGAGCCTCTGGACAAAATTTCTCGGCCCTTTCACGTCCAAGAAAATACTTAGTTTCCAGAGGGGGGGTTGCGAGGCGATGGGCTAATCACCTGTCCCTCTACCCTCTCTCGGAAAATAAGCATATCAAAATTAGTATAGGTAATGAAACCTCCATTGGAGGCCCATTCGCCCCACCTGGGGATCATAGGGTACCAGATACAGATATATATAACTTATATTTATATTTATACAATACATAGTTGTCAGTAACATATTATCAATAACCAGCTTAACATATGAACTATAAGAATTATACGACAAAACATTACCATTATATAGTAGGTCTAAGTTCCACGAAAGAGTTGGCCAATCGTGCGGGTTTCTGCCTCGCGGCGGCCGCAGCTCTAACTCCCGAGCGATCAGGTGAAATATCTACGCAAAAAAGGCCGCTGACGGTGTAATGGTTCAGATTCTCACAGGTACAGTTAAAATTACAATGAAAATAACCACGTACCTCATCACAAGAGATATTGGAAATGTCCTCCTCTTGCTTCCACACAACACTGGCACCTTTTTAGGAAATTTTCTTTCACGCGCATAAGTTCAGCTTCCGAGATGGAGTTAATTTCTCTTGTGATAATGTCTTTAAATTTTATGGGGGAAACTGAAAGTGAAGTGTCAAGTTCAAACCTCCATACATTAAAAGAACTTCGAATTTTGGGGCCGAAAACAATACTTCTTCTATCTATAGTACCTATGGTACGGGCAGAGGAAGTAAAAATACTTTTTTCAGTCTCTAGGCATCGGGAAACATGTTTTCCCGGTGTTATCTCGATTTCGATGTTTTGTCACGATTACAATACTTTCTCTATACTACGTATATGTAGTATAACGAAGGGGAACGATTTACTATTAACTCTTTCAGAGCTGAATTTGTATATGTATGTAAGCAATCATCAAATGACATCATCAGTGGGCTCTAAGATTAAAATCGGTGTGGACAATTTTAATAGAAGAGCTGGTATCCATGAATGTCAATCATAACAAGAAGAAAAAAAATCCTCACGTTCTTCTAACAGTATTTATTTATGGGGGAACTTTAAAAAATAAAGTGTGTAGGTCAATTCCCCTCACATTAGAACTTAAAGATAGTATCACAAGAGAAATGAACTCTATCTCGAAAGCTGAGCCTACGCGCATGAAAGAAAATTTCCTAAAAAGGTGCCAGTGCTGCGTGGATGCAAGAGGATGACATTTCCAACATCTCTTGTGATAAGGTACGTGGTTATTTTCATTGTAATTTTAACTATAACTGTGAGAATCTGAATCATTACACCGTTAGCGGCTTTTATTTTGCGTAGATATTTCACCCGATCGCTTGGGAGTTAGAGCTGCGGCCGCCGCGAGGCAGTAACCCGCACGATTGGCCAACTCTTACGTGGAACTCACTATATAAACAAAACGTTCATAAAACAGGTCAGTGAGAAGTTTTTCAAATAGTATCACACCACTGTAAACTTGGTAACACGACATAATAATTAGAATTTAACACGTTTTAAACTCAGGCAATTAACAAGTCACAAACGCTCAATTCTCGGTGGGGAAATTTTTTATTACGTCTGTAAAATTTTCACTTCGCTGATGACCTAGCACTATTTCACATGTGATATTTGCAACAAGGCAAGCTTTTATAAGGATGGGACAGAACAGGTGGACATGATCTCAGAGAGAGTCTGAATGGAGATTTTAGAACAAGTGTGTCAGACGACCTTGGAGGTGCGTTTCATGCGTATCAAACCCAGAAGACATGTTTCTTGTAAATGGAATAACAAATTGATAGAGAAGTCGTTAAAGGAACCCAGCCTCTTATGTAAACACATTCATATTCCTCATCCAAGGCCAACATAGTACTTTCAGAAGGTGTGATATTGCGCATTTTAAAACAACTGCCAGGCGACCAGAGACAAAATGCCAAGATTCAGGAATGAGGTAGTGAAAATTATAATAAAATCAATGACAACACATAAATTACTGTCTAAATATAAACTGTACGACAATATGTATAACAACTGTAGCAAACCAGCTTTTTTATTAACTCTGAAAAGCTCGTAGGAACTTTTTGAGTTAAAATACATGCTGTTGAGCTCGATCTATCAAATAAAACAAGACTGATAAATAATTGATAACTAGGATTCGAATGTTTATGATCTAAAAATGTGGAGTGCAAATATGCCGTTAAAAATAACTAAATATGATCCAAAAACCTTAAATATGATATAAAATAAAATAACATATTTTCGGAAGATAAATGCTCAAATTTAAAATATTTAAGGACACTAAATGACTAAATATGACCAAAAACCTTAAATATGATATAAAATAAAATAACATATTTTCGGAAGATAAATGCTCAAATTTAAAATATTTAAGGACACTAAATGACTAAATATGACCAAAAACCTTAAATATGATCTAATAAAATAACATATTTTCAAAAAATAAATGTTCCAATTTAAACTGTTTATAGACACTAAATGACTAAATATGACCCAAAAACGTTAAATATGATCTAATAAAATAACATATTTTCAAAAGATAAATGTTCCAATTTAAAATGTTTATAGACACTAAATGACTAAATATGACCCAAAAACGTTAAATATGATCTAATAAAATAACATATTTTCAAAAGATAAATGTTCCAATTTAAAATGTTTATAGACACTAAAGACTAAATATGACCCAAAAACGTTAAATATGATCTAAGAAATAACATATTTTCAAAAGATAAATGTTCCAATTTAAAATGTTTATAGACACTAAATGACTAAATATGACCCAAAAACGTTAAATATGATCTAATAAAATAACATATTTTCAAAAGATAAATGTTCCAATTTAAAATGTTTAAAGACACTAAATTCTGAACATCACACGAATTCAATCGGGTAATAACTTTTAAATATTTTTTGTGATTTACAGTTTTACTTGTAATGAACTTCTATTTTTAAAGAATTTGCTCCTTCTTGCTCGCTTCATCACCTCCAAATAGCACTGGATAAGAAGAAGAAAACGACTAAGGAGAACAGATGACGAAGAGGATAAAGGAGGAAGTAGATGTTTTATCTACCTGAATACTCTACACTGACACGTAGATCTGAAATGCCTACAGCTCAAGATTGAACGATCGTTCCTACGTCGTGGACTCGTTGATTCTAAGCAATAAAGACTAACAAAGCCTGATCAAGTAATTCTGAGCGCTTAAGTCATAAACTTACAAACCGACATAACACCTGCAACTATAATTTCCAAGGATTTCTAAGAAACTTTCATTAAAAGCGCAATTATGTAGCCACCGTATTCAACTTCTTCGGCAGGTAGGTCTGCTGAACAACTGCGTCTTGAATTACTACTTGCAAAATATATTTGATTATTTTACTATCTAAGATTATTAGGTTCAGGACACGTATTCGTTTTCTGCTCAAAAGTAGAAGCACAAAGAACAACCTGCCATCACAAGATCAGGACCTTCATTATCACTTCATTGAATGTTTTCTCTTTATGTAGGCTCAATTTACAGTGAATAATAATAATAATAATAATAATAATAATAATAATAATAATCAGGGGTGGGTCCTCGATACTTTCGATACCTCGATACTTTCGATACCTCGATACTCTCGATACTTGCATGGTATCGGCATCGAACGATACTTCAGAAAACTCGCTCGATACTTTTTCGATACTTTTGTAATTCTGCACATCTGCAATTAAGTGAGAATGCTAGTATTTTTTAACAAAACTTGTAAGTGGACTGTTTAAAAGATAATTTTAGTTTTAATGTATAGTTTAAAATAAGTATAGGCTACTGATGATATTAAATTTTGTCTCATTAAATATACAGACTTAATTAATTTAGTTGGTATTACGCAGTTCTCTCAAATTTTAATTTTTAATGTACCTATTTATTGAAACTGGAAATGTTGAAGGTATCGAGTATCGAAATATCGAGGAAAAAATCATGTATCGGTATCGAGAAAATCTGGTATCGACCCATCCCTAATAATAATAATAATAATAATAACAATAATAATAAATTATTGTTGCCGTTAAATACAATGTACAATAGGTTATGTCAAAATTTGTAAAATAGATATAGGCTATTACACAATAATACCAGTCTAAAAATTCAGTCAAATTATAAAAAGGATTGTTACAAAGCCAAGTTGATAACGGATAATGTTATCAATCGGGTAATGTCCCGTACGGATTAATACTAACATATTGAAAAAATGCTGTTTATTATGATCAAAGGTTCGGTTTATGTTATCACATTTTCCTTTTTGCGGCTTTACTTCCAAGTACTATACGTCATTGAAAATTTGGTTTTTAAGGGTTTCGTTTGTAACTAAACTGTACTCTGTTATACTGGAGGTAGCAATTCTGTTCCCAGCTCACAGGATGACCACTTCGAGGGGATGGCATTATCTAACTTTCTCTTTTAAACAATAAAACATGTTTCACCCCTCAGTTAAGCTGCAGCTTTTGATTTATGAAGAAAACAGTGTGCTGACATACAGTGATGGCTAATGTAAAATGAAAAGACTTGAACAGACAGATTACGATTACGGTTTCTGTTGCTGAAACTAGAATAATAAACTTAAATAAGAAAGTAAAGTTTCAAAATTGAATCTTAGTCGCCCGCCTCAGAATTCTAGTGGCGATCTGGCAACTGAAATTTCGCGCCCTGGTATAAGGCATGTACAAAAAGAAAGCCGACTAATCAAATCAATATTTGTTGAAAATATTCGTAATAACAAGAATTCGACACAATACTCAAACATATAGGTCATTGCAGGAGTAAACTGCTGACAAATCAAGATCGCCTCAATCGAATCAGTTTAGTGTCACATTCAGCAATAGTCTACTTACGATGACTTTTGAAATTGTGAATTTGAAGACATAACTTCCTTAAAGGGATGTGCAATTCATGTCTGGTGTTACCATTCTGCAGATCATGCACTTCTCCGCTCTCCTTTAACATGCCATTAGTCCAGGAATTCGCTTACCTGCAAACAAGAGAGAAAGTATGTACTGTACCATCATTCTGTCTGATGACTAGACCTGGGATTTTAGGCTCTAAAAAATATATTTTTAGGCACCTAAAATAGGCTTTTAAAACAAGTAAATAGGGTTCAATGAGAAAATAGGCACTTAAAATAAGGTTTAAAAATGTGTAAATTAGTCAGAAAATAGACTATAAAATACCACAATATGCTCTTAAACTGTAACGTGATCTTTTTTTACTGTAAAAAGAAGTGGTATACCTATTCTCAACAGAAAAATTGCAAAATTAAGACAGGATTAAAAATACATATATCAAAAACAGTTTTGGATTATATTAAAAATAGACACAGTAGCCTATGTCCCTTCTTACTATATATATACACCTGCTACTTGTTTTGAGAGAATCGTCCCCCGTCAGTCAACATTAATTTGGCGACAATTGTTTGGGAAAATAAAGTTTATGTGAAAAACCTACCCTCTGCTATTCTGCTCTTCATTCAGGGATGTCCATTAAATGATTGTAAAAGTTACAGAAGTTGGATTTTATTTTAAATGTACAAAATAGGCATTTTAGGGCACTATAAAACTCTATAAATATAAGTGATATATCATGATATGTCAACATATTTAAATGTTTTCATGTTATTTCATAAGGAACAAAATAGGCATCCCAGGTCTACTGATGCAAACAAGAGAGAAAGTATGTGCCATCATTCTGTCTGATGACATTTACTCCTTATTGCTAATTAACCATATGATATAAGGGACAGTTTCTTGGCTCTTTCGCTCGTAAATTTAAACATAAAATAGACCTGACATTTATACGGGAACGTGGAATGAAAGTTCGATTGTAATGGATAATACATTAGGGAAAGAATAACAGCAAAACAACACTCTTACATTTTACTTCAATGGTGATAGTTTTAGCTCCTAAACGTTTGCAGTCGTTGTCGATCTTCCAGATGTGGCAAGCAGCCATGGTCTTTGGGATTATGAACGACCTTCATCATTCTGCACAGTTTCTTCGACCCTTTGTTGAAGGGCTTGAGTGCTATTTTTAAACGAAATGAATTTAAAAAAAGTGTGCGTGGAACGCCACGCGACAGAAGTGAAACTTGTTTTAATTTTTGGATTTTTTTCAATTTCTGATTATTGGATATTTTCAATTTTGGATTGCTGGACTTTTTTAATATTGGGTTTTTGGACTTTATAAATTTTGGATTATTGGATTTTTAAATTTTTGATCTGTTAACTTTTTAATTTTGGAATTTTGGATTTTTAACTTAGGATTTTTTAATTTTGGATTTTTTTTTTAATTTTGGACCTTAGAATTTTTTATTTTTTGGATTTTTTAAAATTTGGACTTTCGATTTTTTAATTTTGGATTTTTAGATTTTTTAATCCGAATTATTTTTAAAATTATTTATTTATTTATTTAGGCTTATTTAGAGTTCCGATAATATTCATCGTAAGTAAATGCACAAAAACACTATACAATGCAAGAAGCAATAAGAAATGATAAAATAATGATTTTAAATTTAAAACAAATTATCTGCTAAAATTAAATGGGAGAAAAGATAAAAGACAAAAATGGCCAAATAATTTGAATTTGAAATAACTGAAAAATAACAAATAACTGAATTTGAAAAATTACCTAAAAATGAAAAGTTGTGAAAATGACCAAAAATGGCCAAATAATGACGCGGAATTAAAAAAAATATCTAAAAATAAAAAGTTGGGAAAATGACCAAGAAATGACCCTAAAAATCACCATTTTTAAAATCTAAGAGTGATGATCAGAATATCTAGTGGCCATGATGTACCAGTTAAAAGTTGACATATCATCAAAACCGGGCCCTGCTCAAGACTTTTTAATTTCTTTGTCGTTCTTTTTTGCAAATACAAGGCAGAAAGTTGTATGCAACAGGATACATGACTAATTTAAGGGTCAATGTAGTTTGATAACTTCAAAAAGTGCAGCACGTAATATGGCTGCAATGAGAAAATGTTGAAACTTAAACGATTCATTAAAATTTCTACGTAAACAAAATTTCACTTTTGTTTTCTCGGCCTCCTAGGCTTGTAATTTAACTAATGTGCGCATGAGGAATTCGCCCTTTTCAAGTTCGAGGCTACGAGTAATTAGATCGCGCTTTTACCGAGATGGCCTTGACACCGGTACTTTTCATCTCATGGCCGGGATTTGAAGTAAGAACTGCTACAGTGTCGCACGTGTGATCGACCATGCGGGGTAAACTGGTTCATCAAAGAATAGGAACCTGTGTAATGATGATATAATTAAATGATCATCAGCTGTAATCCAGCCCGTCACGCGATCTGCATCAAACTCCAGGCGGAGAAAACATCACACACGTTTTTTAATGAGATGTTCTCTCAAGTTGCATGTCAGTAAGAGACGAGTATAATCTGAAATCTGCTCTAAATCCGCGTTTTAACAGGGAAGTCAATGATAAAATAAAATAATTTTTTGCTTTCAGTGCTCGTACCACAGATACAGATACAGATACTATCGGTAGAGGATGTGTTTATAACATAAATACACGTTTTTGCACGACGTAACTAATTAGTGGTACTTACGAATATTGTTGCCGTGGATCGTAAGTTGACATTCCCACACGCTTTGAAAACAAAAGAAATCTCAGTGCTGTAAAAATGACAAAAAGCACACGTGCCGCAAGTAAATCCATCATAATACAAGCCTTTATCGAAAGCCGGAACCAAGGCCCCCCAGTATGTGGCGACTTTAACAGGACAAATATTCAGTCCCCATAACAACCAACACATGCGAATCACTTTCTGAAATATAACATCTATCTTCAATAATGAATATACATAATATTTTCAGCTAATATCTCAATTAATATAAGTAAATTGATATAAATAATCAACGTGCAAAAAATAACATGCAATATTCGTTCCGTAAGCGCATAACCGATCTCGGAAATTGAAAAAAAAAACTCTTTCCTCGATCCCTAAGCACGGCTTACGGAACTAGTATAGCAATATACTTTTTTCAGACCCGCTAAATCGAAAAATACTACTTTCAGAAACATGTTTCATAGGCATTCAAATGCCTATTCTTATATAAGTTCTCAAACTTGCTAAATATCCATACACACACACACACACACACACATATATATATATATATATATATTATATACATACTATATAATGACACATATATACATATATATGTAGTATATACTACTAGTATATACTACATATATTGATACTAGTCATTTTTAATTACTTAGTAAACATAAGCTGGGACATCTCACTGACAAACTATGCATTAAGAAAACTTAATTTATCTATTTTGTAATTTTATTTTAACCAATTAATAAACATACATTGTAATTGATGTTGGCAGAACATTTTTCCCTGGATCATCTATCAATAATAAATAAAATTGAGGGTATAAGGTGGTACTAAAAAACAACTAGATATTTTGTAATTCGAGTCTTAGAATGGTTCCGCATAAAAAAACATAGGCCTACACATTTTTTTTTATATACCTAGTGTTGGGCTGTAGAAAGTACAATGCATCTGAAAAACAGGAAGAGCGCCATTCTTTCACTTGACCAGTGAAGAGGTAATACTTAAACTTCCGTTTCTTCTCTAATTATCGTAATAATTGCAAGACAATAAGCAGTTGCAAAATGAAACTTCTAGCGGTATTGTGCTGTTTATATAATTACTTTATAGTCAATACGAATGTGAAATTATAAAGCATACAGGCTTATGAAGGCATGAACAAGCGCATCCGAAATCATTTACATATTATGTTCAGATATTGCAAAATTACTGTGAAAGCATGAACAACATACAACCTACAGTGTTAATGAACTGCAAAATATTAAGGGATATAAGGGCGAAAACAAAGAGTTTAGTCATTCATTAAAACCATTCATATTAGTCAAATATTTCTACGGTTGTGTACGCTATATTAATGTTTATGTGAATCCAGGGTTGATAAAAAACATGTTTTTTTTTAAAAAAGAACAAAAAAAAGTTTTTTTTGTTTAAAACATGTTTTTTTTTGTTTAAAACGTTTTATATGTGAACAATAATGTTGGTTGTTTTAAACGTGTTTTTTAAACGTTTTTGTTGTTTAAAACATGTTTTTTTTTGTTTAAAACGTTTTATATGTGAACAACAATGTTGGTTGTTTTTAACGTTTTTTATGTTTACAACAATGTTGTTTGTTTAAAAAAAGTTTAAATTGTTAATTTTGTTTAAATCAACCAATTTAATGTATAGGGCCTATTATATAATATATATACACACAGTTGAAATGTTTAAAACATTTTAAACAATTTGTTTTAAACATTTTTAGCATATGTTTATAACACTTTTTAATTGGGTGTTAAATTTAATTATGCAGACAATTTACATTTTGTCAATCCAATGACACCCTGTGCTAAGATGTTCAAGATTTACGAGTCGTAGACTTAATAGTATTTGAAAATACATTTTGTGCCAGTATTATTTGTTTATGATTTAATAGTTCATTATTAATCAAAAATAATACAAACTACTGTTTAATTACTGCCTTTACTGCTCAACTGATGATTGACTTTCACCATGTTTTACGTGGTCTTAGCCGCCTTACATTATCGAACTTACAAGGGATATCCTACTACAGTGTTGCCAAATTGACACACTCAATATTTAATATTAATAATCTCTTTCTTTAAAAAGGAAGACCACAAAATAGATGGTAGGATGCAGTCAGAAAAAATTCAAATCAATTACTCGAAATCAGAAACTGGAAGCTGGCGGCAGAGGATAGAGAAGTCTGGAGGAAAAGGATACAAAAGACATCACCTCACATGATTTTCTGGTATTCTGGCCCTAGTTTTTTTGTTGTTTTCTGTTTACAACACTAACAGGGTGTCACTGACTTGACAAAATGTAAATTGTCTTCATAATTAAATATAACACACAATTAAAAAAATTATTTAAACACATGCTAAAAAAACATGTTTAAAACAGATTGTTTAAAACGTTTTAAACAAACTTAAAAAAAACACAAGCCCTTGTTTTAAACATGTTTTAAACATTCCAACCCTGTGTGAATCCAGTAACCACGGTCTCAATAGTTATACAGGGTGTGTGTAAATTCCCTTTACAGACATTGAGGACTTGTAGTGGGGACCAAGACAGTTCAGTTTAGCATAGGAAATCAAATAGTTCTTGGCAGAAATATTTAAATTTTACACTCGCGAATAGACACGACATTTTGTGTTTTTGCGAAATTTTAGCTTTTAGTGCGACTTTTTTTTTGGAGCGAAATTCTGTTTTTCAAGGAAACCTTTAATTTTAGGAAGATATATTTTTACAAAAGGACTTAAATTACATGTTTGCTGAGAGTAGAATATATATATATACACCGGTAAGAAGAATTAATATGTAATCAAACACTTAATTGTTCAGTGTTATATATGCCAAGGTGTAAAGAACTATAAAAATACTTATTTCAAAACAAAATTAAAATAATCTTAATGCTTTGGCTTACAGATGCGTAGGCCTACAGCAGATATTCATAGAAATAGATTTTCGCTATAATAGGTTAAACCCCATTCCTATTTGCATTTTACATAGAAACAGCTATATTTCGGTGCAAGTGTTAAGAGAAAATCCACAAAACAAAAGGCGCAAGAATTGGATTTTTAGTAGTTATACATACGCTTTAAAAGATAAAAATTCAAATGTTAAGGGAGGGGCAAAATCTACAATCTCCAAAGTAGGCGCCTATGTTGTAAGACAGGTTTAAGAAGTTTTGGATGTTTTAATAGGCTACAATTAAATGTGTTCCGCTAACTAAGATAGACCTACAACTTTAGGCCTACTAGTTGTACAAAATGTTTTCTAAAGATTTAGAAGTTATAAAACTGGGCTGTTTTTATTTTTAAGATATGAAATGCTAAATTTGCAACAATTTTCACCCCCCCCCCCAGAAATTATCCCCTCCCTTGTGGGCACCCTTCGAGGCAATCTTACCTTCATAATAGTCAACTAATATATTTTGCACGTAAGTTGATCTACATATCAGGATTGTAGATAATTTGAACGTGCTTAAAGGTCGAGGCAGAATCATGCCGCCATAATGGTATTCACTGTTAAAATAAATGAATACACGTAAAAACAAAACACTGCTACGACGAGCAGTTATTGTTGTATGGCCAATATAAGAAAAATGCAACGTTTATCTGAATTCGTGACCTACAACCGGCGCTCTGAACAGATCGGGATCGTTCGATGATTTTTGCTAACATTTGTCGTATTAGAAATTACTATTATTACAAGCTACCGTGCTTTATGACCTGGATATCAGCTCGTGTAGAACAGATTATAACTTTTTCCACAGACGACGACTTCTGGTTTCTTAATGTGAAGTTAGCTATACATGCGTGACTGTAGAGATGAGTGGTGTAAGTCAAGTCGGTGACACGAGACAGGCGTAATCTGTCTGTAAGAAAGGCATTAGAAGATACGTGGGTAATCAATGGCGACAGCCGTATGTCACAAGCTAATTGCACTAAACTCTATATTGAAGATTGGGGTAGGAAATGAAGGAATTTGAAAGCCATGGCCGGATGAGATTTATATCAAGTCAAACCTCTATGCAACGAAGATCGACATAACAATAAACCCGCATATAACAATATTTTTATTTGGTCCCGGCGAATTTCCTGTCTCATGCCCGGTTTCTATAAACTCGTGAAATACCTATGGGTAAATTATCCACGGGCAAATTAGTTCCTAATCACCCACAATGATATAATGAGCAAGGCCTTGGAAATTGTACAGTTAATTTAATTCAGAAGGCTTTGATTCTCATTGCTTAAATTATTATTGATCCTACAGGAGGTTAAATTTTATCCAGCCATCCACAAAAGGATAAATTAACCCGACGATTTACCCTTGGAAACATCTAGCCCGAGCTTGTAGAAACATTCTTTCTGCCGTTTTCATATTTACCCAGAGGACAATTGTCTAGAAACTCGCCACAAGTGTATGTGATTGTTACCTTTAAATTATTTGAGTTTGTAAACGTTATTCTTGTGTAAATTCTGTCCATTGGATAATTTACCCATAGATATTTCGCGAGTTTATAGAAACCGTAACGATATTTGGAGGTTGAATTGTTACTGAAAACCAGTAGATTAGCCCTATGGATGGTAGCTGGTATCAGATCAGTATCCTTCCCATCATCGGCAAACATTTAGCAAAAATATTACAGGATATGAAGTTAAATCTGTTCGCGCCCACTGAGTTATACCGGCATAATTCAAGGACTGCTTTCATAGTTCCCACTGAACTCCTGGGGTCCTCGGGGGTTAATATACTTATATAGCTCAATAATATCCTATTCGACTAATGTACCCAAACCTGTTTTTGTTCATTTTAAGCGAGGGAAATTCCTGTAACTGATAACCTGGTATCTTAACGAAACAATACACCTACAACCAATGATAGCCTATTTCTAGTTCAGAATAACTGCATATGGAAGGAAAAAACTTCTCTGGCATGCACAGTAAGGGAAGTTCACCATCCAAGTAAATTATTTTTTTTTTTATACTTTACGTTCTCTTGTTTGCTGAATTAAATTTACATTATAATTTACAAAAAATAGTAGAAATTACAAAACATTTGAAAAAACAAGATCAATGCAACAAATTTTAGTTAACTGAAAAGTAACGAAGTGAAACGTCGCTTTTCAAAACATTCACATTGCCAAAACAGAGATATGAAAAATATTTAAACTCTGTCAGAAATAAGCCATTAAAACTGTGACAAATTAATGAAATACAGTATGTACAAATATTTTAATAACAAGCAAATATGTTGCGTTATAGCGAAATTTAAAAAATGCAACAATATGCAAAATTAAATTAATTTTCTGCTATTTCTTTCATGTCTTGAAAACATTATAACAAAGCATTTAATATATATAAATATTTATTTATTTATTTATTTATTTTTATACAAATACAAACATATATTTATGCAAGGAAAATGAAACAGAACAAATACAAATTTCAAAAGTAACTACAACTACTATTTAAAAAAGTGTGCGTGGAACGCTCCGCGACTGAAGTGAAACTGTTTTAATGTTTGGACTTTTTAATTTTGGATCTTTGAATTTTTTAATTTTGGAATTTTAAATCTTGGATCTTTTAATTTTTAATTTTCGATTTTGAATTTTGCATTTTTATATTTTTTAAATTTTTGATTTTTGATTTTTTAATTTTTTTTTTAAATTTTGGATAAGCCTAATCATTGAGTTGATTGTTTTCTGTGCAGTCCGTTCCGTCACACCTCACTAATTTCGTGACGATTTTGAGCGTAACACTAAATTCGTGACGTTTTTGACCGTTACACAAGCTCTCGATTTACCCTTACCGCGGCTAAAGAAGTTTCACTTCAAAAAAGAGGAAAAGAAATACGCATATAGGCTCTATCTTACATAATTTATAATTATTCTAGCAATAGTCAATAATCAATAGAAAGTATTGGAATCTCATTTTGAATTTGAATCTTTAAAGACGATGCCATCAATTCACTGCTAACAGCTTTGTAAGATACCAAATTTTAAATTCCTCATTTGCATATCGGTTGGGTCCAGTCACGTTCATTGCGCCCGACAGCGAATCTGACTGCACAAGTTCCCCGACTGCTTTAATAACTTGGTAAACGTTTCCAATTACCTCGTTCAGTACAGACATGAAATCCAAGCGCTTGTTCAAACACGACATTACGAGAGTAACTTACATGAATATGCCAATCTATTCTCCTCCATTACAGTAAAACTACTATTGGCATTAACAGACTATCAAACATTGGATTTAACAACATTTATCTACTATACTATAGGCTATAGTCTATACATTCAGGAACTACAGATTACCCTCCCTGTTGGACACTTCATGAGAATATTATAGGAGAAAAAAATCCTCTGGGACTCGAACCCAGGACCTTCGGCTATCCGTGCAGTCGCTCTACCAATTGAGCTAGCCGGAGTTCGATTCACAGCGCCAAATGGAACCTCTCTCCTAAGATTAATTGGACTACATTCTGCAGAAAGGAACCAACCCACATGCTTTTAAGCTAAAAAAAACAGACATTTAAAGTTAAATAAAAAGCCACCTGGATCTTTTCAGTGTGTATTTGTTTGCTTCATAGATGGCATATAAATGGATGAAGAGGGTTGGTTAGTTTGCACAACGTAAATATATAGTTCAGTAGCAAAAATTTAGCATCTACTCAGGTTTTTTAAATTGGGGCTGGTTCCTTTCTGCAGAATGTGGTCCAATTGCCCCTAATGGTCGATCTCACTGAGAGACAAGTTATGTCATTTGCAGTACTGTGAGGCACACTAATTAGTTATTTTTGTGACCGGGCTTCCACTGTTATTGTACAGTTAACATACAAGATCAACATATATGCTTTCATGAACCATGATTGTCTCTGTTGGACACTTAATAAGAATATTATAGAAGACATTATTAACGCAAATTTTGAGATCCTGTGACCCACATATTCCTTCACATATGCTTATCAAACTAGACCTTTGTTCTTTTTTAAGCTCTGCTTAATGAATCGAGCTGGAGCTTAATTGAGAAATCTATTACAAAAATAACTTATTTTCTGTGTATCATGATTGAAATTATCACTGATTATACAAAAGCATTCTGACATATGGTTACACCAGTTTAGCTGAGAGGTGAAAAAACTGTATTGGCCATGCTTGAAATAGGGAAAATTATGCGAGTTTACTAGCATGTAATATATTTTTGTAGTCGGATTATAGTCAGATTGTGCATCCACTCTCTATAAAAACCTGACCCAAATCAAATAACCATAAGATAGTGGAAAATAAGAACTGAAGTTAATCTCTATGTGTTAAGATTTCATATGAAGCTTTAAAATTACTCTGTAATGGCTTTGTATTTAAGTAACGGTAGAACAAGCAACCAAGAGGTAATTTCTTGTTAGTGTCTAATCTATCTAGAAGCGTTTCACATTACAGCTCAAGGAAATAAATAATATTCCCCGTTATATTTTGCTACTGACTCATAAACGCTTTTTCATGCCAAACAGTACAATGAAAGAAATCTCCGTTACTGACAATGGAGTCATGAAGACACACGGAAGGTGTGATTCAAGATTATCCGTGCCCTACTGTTAGGGAAATCTAAAACATAATATGAACTACAATCTGAAGAAGAAAACATTTTATTGAATAAAATGAGCTGCTTGCTTCAAGCAAGTTGCCATAGACACAGCAAACCAATCAATCACTTTTGACAATACAATCTGTCATCCAATACGATATCATTGACTGGGGAGGAAGTGACTCTTCTGTATTGGCTCCTTTGAATCTAATACAGAAGAGAATAATAATCGTTTGCTTAAAAAAAGCCTATAGAATATCCAACAGAATTATTATTTCCTGAATTTAATATTATGACAATAGAACACTTCTAAAATACTTTCAAAAATACCAAAACGTACTCGAATCTAATCCACATAGTTACAATACAAGAAAAAAAATGAAACCTCGCCGTTAATAGAACAAAATACTTCACCTCTTCTGGCTCTAAACATAGCAATTATTATGGTCCATAATTAGGTCAATTCCAGAAATGTAAATGCGAACAGCAAAAAATTAGTTAAGTATGTAAAAACCTTATATCATAGGTTATAATTTATTTCATTCTGTAATTAGTAAATATTTAAGGAACCATTTTATTAGTTATACCATTTTACTAGTAGGATTTCAATTTGATTCTTTCCACTTTGTATTTTTTCTGTTCTTTTATTTTTATTTTTCATAGGTATTGATTTTAAATTAGAGTTATATTTTGTTTTATGTATTTGTATTTAATTAATTAATATTTTTGATAAAATATGTAATAAAATTGAAAATAACAAATGAAAAACTGAACTTCATTCGAAGTATTTTCAAATTCACATCGTTAAAGGCATAACGATAACCGAAACACCTCAATGAAAACCATAGGATTGCTATGTGTACAAACACTTCATTACAAAATGATTGTCAGTTCCCTGATCCACTCCATAATTCTTTTACTTTAAGCTTTCCAGAGTATCACGACTCATGAGGAAATCTTCAAGGTATCATGAATAAAATACCAATACTGTCCTGAAATTTGAAAAAAGAATTTGTATTTACTCGTATTTAATTTTTTCTTTACCATGTACTTACAGTCAGCTCCTGAAATGGGTTGAGGAAATTAAATAAAAACGGCAAAAAATATACTGAAATGACAAGGGGTGTGGTTTAATGGTGGATATTTTACCCCAAATTCGGCGCTTAGATGCTTTGATTTCGATTAAAATTTCGTGAACATCTGGCAATTTCGTGCATTTTCCGCGCCCTGGAAAAATAAATATTTACAATGAAAATAGTACATTTACGCTAATTTAAATCATTGAGCAAATAAAAATCCCGTTCAAAACAACGCAACACAGTTTAATTATTGCTCCATTACTATCTATTTACTCTTTTCCATCTATATAAAAACTGAGAATGGTTTCTACACCTGATGAAGGGGGGAAAGAAAGACAACCTGAGGAACTGTCTTTGTAGACCAAAAATCTTCTCTGCCGATTTACAATTTTGTCGCTGAGACTATGGAAGCCACAGAGATTTGCATGAAAACTATTGTGATCTTAAAGTAGGGAGTCACTTTTCATATAAATTATTTTTAAAAGCCTTATTTTATTTTAAAAAATATCGCGATTATGTGGTGATTTCGAGGATTTAAAAAAAATTCATTTCTCGATAATTCGTGGATAAATTTAGCACAATTTTTATGACTTTCATTTTTTAATACACATTTTGCACGCTTAAAATTACGTTTCAATACATTTCGTGTAACACGGATGTATTACAGTAGTGCACATTCAGATCTCAGCTTTGTCTTAAGTCCCATTTTTCGAGAGGCAAGACTTAAAACCAAAGTTTGTGTTTGAAATTATTGGCTTATAGCCTAAGTGTCCACCTGAGAATTTATTGCGATAGAGTTATATGGGTTTTGAAAAATGGTCTCGTAAAAATGGTATCGTATACCAAAAAATCACACCCCTAGAAATGACTATAAAAATTTATTCGAAATCTGGTAAAAAGCTTCAACGAAAATAGGTGCTACTAGCTATGAGACATTCTGTTCTTTCGACGCTCAAAAAGGCCAAGCAGTTATCCTATTATTTGCGAGACTCGATTCGTCATACAATTTATACACCCGACACGGACTGCAAAGAGAACAATTAACACAATGATTAGCCCCTTGGTTGATTTTCTGTACATTATTCTGTAATTATTAGGGCAAGGCATTTGATGATTTTGCATCTTTTTTATATGATGGTTAAAAGATAGCTCGAATATATATATAAATATGTATCATCAATTAATTGATCAAATAAGAGCTATTTGTTTTTGCATTTTTTCGTAATTTTTAATAGATAGGTCATTTTTTTCGTAATTTTTAGGTCATTTTCGGCACTTTTAGGACTTTTTCGGCATTTTATAGTTTTTTAGTTTTTTAAATAAAGTCTTACATTACATTATATTTTTATTTATTTTATTTATTATTTTTAATGCTTGTCTATTATAACTGTAAAAGCAAATAACATCCACAGGAAATAAAGCAGATTGCAGCGTTACTGGAAGGAATATGCATTTTTAACTCTTGTTACATTTCCAAGAAAATACAGTATAAGCAATACCTGCTTCTATTTTTAAGCATTTTGAACTAGTCTACATTTCCAAGAAAACAACGTTGTAAATACAAGCGGCTATTGACGAATGTGTCCTTCTTGCATTAAAGAAACAACACTTGGGACACAGCTCCGTTAGAGATAAGCGAGGCGACTATACCTGCTTTATTATTTTAAAGGAATGTGCATCATGAACTAATCCGAGCATCCTATTGTTATTCATTTTCAGGTAGGAGGACTTTCACTATGTCTTTCAGTTGTCTGTAAGAGTTGTATGAGATAGTTTGTTGACAGAAGAGTTCAGTAAAATGCCCAAAGTGAAAGAAAGTACGTTTGATAAATTAAAACAATTTGTTTCAGAGTACGGAGAAAATGTTTTTTCCACCGATGGAAAAATATTGTTCTGCAAATTATGTGATGTGAGGGTTTCTGCCGAAAAAAAAAAATACGGTTGAACAACATGTATCAAGAGAGAAACATAAACGTGGTCTGCAGCGACTTGAAGAGAAAAGAAACCGTGGCCTGCAACAGACACTTCTGGGGGAAAGTTGTTAAACATTTTCGCCGTTTTGCGAGAAACTGTGTAGGGCCTACAGCATTTTTATGCGCCGATATGATGGGCACGCCAGTTCAGAAAAAAAAAAAAAAAAAAATTAGTGAAGGGTATTCAAGTAGGCCTAATATTAATTTACTTACTTCTTTAGCAGCAAAATAAATGTTTTATATTGTAAATTTATATATAACGAAATGCCATCCATTAAATTGGTCCTTAAAAGCAATTCATTACTTAAAAACATAATTATAAGTAATAATGATAAATTTTATTGGTCATTTTTTTATTTTTTGGGGTCATTTTTTCACTATTTTTAGGTCATAAATGCATTTTTTATTTTTTCACTTTTTTATGGTCATTAAATGCCTTGCCCTAGTAATTATAATAATATGGAATTTAAAAATTTCCGCCATTTTGTTTAAAATTGGAGACAAGCTTGTATCCCATAGGAAACTTTACTAATTTAAGTTTTAAGAAAGTACATCTTACCCCGGTTTAATTAAACAGAAGGCATTAAGAAGTAGTTGAATGCTTCCGTATTATAAATAATCACATCAATGAATATAGTACGTGTTACGCATGAACGCACCTGGAACCAGACTGACAGCTGTCACAGCTTTTCCTTTAATAACATAATTTCTAAATCCGTGATGAGGAAAAGAGTTCATTGCAGAAAGTCTCCGCACGCTTTTCGACCAAGGATAAAATCCGTAAGAATATGTGTGCAATATCTAATTTTTTTTTTTAATTTTTTATGTGAATGTTAAAATATTATAATACACTGGCATCAATAAATCTCTTCGCAGTTCTGGTTATATTCGCCATCCAAGAAAAAGTTCGTATTTCACCCTATCTACCATTCAGACTCGTAATAGGCCATGTAACTTGACTATTGATGTGCGCTTGTTTTCTATTGTTAATGTGTTTATAGCGTCTGATAATTTCAACTCATATTAAATTTGAAAGAATGTAAGTACTGTGGAGCGACTTCTTGATTCCACTGTATGATAATTGATAACATATGTTTGTTATAATTTTTTAACGCAATTTCTCGATTAAATATACTTCTACATAATGTAAACTGGCTCACTGATATCACAATAAAGGAAACAAATTTACTTTTTAAAAAACGTTACGAATATTTTCAAGTTGAAATAAGACTACTGTATCAACTTTTGTGTTAAAAAAGAAAAGAGAGAGAGAACATAGAATCCGAGGGAGAACAAAGATAACAAAAGCAGCGAAAATGGAAAGAGATGGCAAGAATAGTTAGAGATTATTAGAGAAAAATGTTTAGAGAATTTGAAAAAAGGGAGTGCGATAGTGATCGAGCGGTGTTGTATTAAGTCCTGTTATTGAAGCTATGGATAAAAGCTAGGAATATCATTAGCAGTTAACCTGGTTTTTGCTAGAATAATCCAATAGAATGCACGACACTAATGCCTTTTTTGTTGTTAGTTATTGTTCTCGGTGGGTTATTTCCACATGTAAATCATCTTACTTTAAACACAATAAATTAATACTGTTCATCAGTGGCGGACGCAAGGGGGGATAGGGGGGATGCAATTTTCAGTACCTGGTGACTGGACTAATATTCACTAATTGAACATAATTTTTAATATTGTGTAGCATGTAATTTATTAGTTTCTTTTAGTTTTTATGTGACTTTTGTATCACCATCTAATGTATAATGACGTTTCCCACAGCCAAAGGCTCTTATTGGAAATTTATTATTATTATTATTATTATTATTATTATTATTATTATACATCAATATACGTAGAAGCTACTAAAACTCGTAAAATATAACTTTTACCTCTACGAGAAAACAACTGACCTGATACAGAAGGTTTGATTGCTAGGCATACAAAGTCAATAGAGAACTAGTCTTACGATGAGAAAACTCTTGTTGGCTTCTGGACACAACCATTCTAATAGAAGATTATTTCAAAACACATACAGGGTTTTCGGAAATTCATATTACAAACTTCTAGGGCTAGTAGAGGGGACTTAAGTAGACAATATTTCGAAGAGGAACCCATGTCCGAAAACGTACCGTACATGACGTCAGAAGAGCACCATATGTGAAATGAGGTGTGACGTAAGTTACAGAAGTAAATTAAGTTTGACTCATTACAGACAAAAGTCAAATTCTTTGGTAACAATACCAAAGTAACAAAAAAACTTTCATTGATCACAATAACACGTGTCAACGGTGGAAAAAACGAATTTGTTTCTGTACTCTGCATTGGATGTGTCCCAAACGAAACTGCTCACTACAACAGAGGCTCGATGTAACGACCACCACATTGTACCGACGAATGTTCCACATGTTCCATCCCACATTGTAATGGCTATAGCAAGAAAGAGAAAGACAGAGAGAGAGAAGAAAAAGGAAATGAAAAGGCTGAGGAGAAAGTCAAGATGCAACATAACATAGAAATACATAGAATAATGGAGTCACATAGTCACAGACAAGGCGTCGACAGGTATAAATACGAGGGTCATCGGAAACGGTACGTTTCCGGTTCCTATTCGAAATATTGTCTACTAAGTCTCCTCTACTATCCCTAGAAGTTTTTAATATGATTTTCCGAACACCCGGAATAATTTATTATATTTATGCTTATGCTTTATCCCTCGTACCAAGGGCAGAGGAAGTTATGTGAGTGATTCACATAAGATTTTTTTAAACTCTTTTCTTGCTTTGAAATTGACGACCTTGCAAAAAGCAGTTCTACCACTTCAGATAAACTGACAATAAAAGCGCATTTAGATAAAATGCAATCTACATTCTGCTATTCCAACACTGCAGTAATATTTCAAGCGTGTAATAAATGTGAACATTAACAGATAATGGACAGGACAACTAACAGCTGTCCAAGTATGACGCTAACCCACAGTTCAGCATATGCTGTTAGCTAACTGCTATCGCCACCCCATCATGGTAACGGTCCCAGGCTGTAATCCTCGGTCACCAGAATGAACTAGGCTGCCAATTTTCACGTACTTCCTGCCTTTTATTCTTCAGTCCACGTAATGCAGTACCATTCATTCGAAAACCTACTTACCAGGAAGTGCCAAGAAGGAAGTATATGAGCAATATGGAATTAATATGTTATACGCGAACAATCATTATTATCAGTCTATGTGACTGAGACACTGACCTAAAACGAGGACTTCCTGAGCTATTCATAGGTGTACAACCAGGATTCAGTTCCAGCAGATAAGAATATATGAATTTCTCTTTTCATTACAGCTGTACTATTGAACCATGAAGCCAGTTTGCAGTCTTATTTTATTAATTGCCAGGATGGTACGGGAAAATATATGTCTGTCCGTCCGTCCGTGTGCCTGTACGCGCGATAACTCAAACACGATTTAACGGACTTTCATGAAACTTGGTATACGCATTTATAACGTCCATGGGAAGAAGCCTATTGATATTGGATCAAATCGGTTGACCGGTAACGCAGTAATGCCCAATTTAGTGCCTATTTTATGGTAATACATTAGAAATAATTTATCTTAGGTAAGCCCACGAGAGTTGACGAGTTTATCAATAGATTCGCGACTGCCCAGCAGACCCTCTTACCTCCGAATTGTGAACTCAGATTAACTCAGATGAAAATAGCAATTGTTATGAAGTTAATGACCGCCAATATTATTGTAACAAACCATTCTTCAACTAGGAAACCTTAAACATACTATGCAAATTTATAAGTATGAAAATAATCTTCCCTACCGTAATGCCGACTCTGTCAAGTTATGCAGTAGGCACATATGCTATGTTTTATTGCAGTCAATTTCTCGGTCATATAAAGGCCTAACATTAATCTAATTTTAAAACGTGCATATTTTGAAAAAAAAAACTGTAAACAAATTTTGGGGTTAAATGTTGGGAGCCTACCTGACTTACATGCACTATAAAGACTAAGTAATTATTTGGCATAAAAGAACTTATTGATACCGAGAATAATTTTGTTAATGGACACGTCAAGATGTGGTTCCTTAGAAGAATTAGCTTATTCTACAAACTTTTATGTAGGGTTATTCCTAGGAAGAATGCAAAGTTTTGACCATGTAATTGCCCCTTAGTCGTCTTACATTTTGATTCAGCGAAACGAAAGATGGCGTTTCTTCTTGTATTTTGACAATGACTGTAGGAAATAAATTTAGATCTGTTTTTATGATAATATATTAATAATTTTAACTTATAAAGCTGTTCGATTTTCATAACAACGAATTCAACATATAATAGTTTTGATGGGTAATCAATAGGTTTATTTAAACAAATTTTTATTATTGTCTTTTGAAGTAAAATTAATTTTGTGCAAATAGTCTTAGAAACGCTACCCCAGCCAATAATTCCGTATTGGATTAACGTTTCAACTAGTGCTAGATATATTAACCGTAATGTAGAAATTGGAAGTAAATTTCGAAGGAATTAGCTTATTAATTCTACAAACTTTTATGTAGGGTAACTCCTAGGAAGAATGCAGGTAGATATAGATTTATATGCAATCCAGAGCATGGGAAAACTTGAGAATATGCTGCTAGGCTCGATATAATTGCTTAATGCTAACAAGCTATGTCTTGAAAACTGGACTAGATTCTAAGAACAGTTAGGCTAATCGCAAACATGACAAATATAACCTCGAACAGAAATAAATAAAGATTCATTGATACAATAATCATACACCGAGGGTATCCCGGGCTATTTATACGTTATTAGTAGGGCAAGGCATTAAATGACAATAAAATAGTGAAAAAATGTGAAATAAAAAATGCATTTATGACCTAACAATAACGAAAGAAAAAAAATGACCAATAAATTTATCATTACTACTTATAATTAGTTTAAGCAATGAATAGCTAAAAGCAATTTATTGGATGACAGTGCGTTATGTATAAATTTAGAATATAAAATATTTATTTTGTTACTAAAGAAGTAACTTTATACCACTTGGACACTCTTAGCGAAAAAAATCTGATGTGAAAGTCACATAACTTCCTCTGCCCAAATAAAAGTTTGCAGCATTTACGCTAATTATGCTATAAATATCTTATAGCCCCTTCTTTGAATGTTGCGACTAAAAACGCAGGCTATGGGGAAAACAACAAGTGACTGCAAAGTGTATTGAACTTTCCGCTGTTAAGAATAATTTCCGAAATTTATCAAATATTCCCCTCAGATATTTCTTTACTGTAAGCAGGGCTTACACGTGCTTATATAGAATAAAATGCCTTAAATGTCCACGTATTGAGTTGTTCACCAGGCAAGTTGGTAGGTTACAACCACCCTTCAGAGAATGTTTTTGAAATGGTATAAGCAATCCATGTACAAATTTTAAAGGAAATTGTTAGAGCCGTTTATGAGAAAATAGCAAAAAACAAAATATTCTTCATGTAAAGTCCCCTTAAATATAAGAAGGTTGTCGCCAATCTTCACAGCCTCAGAAGGTACCTAACCCAAATACAAAATTTTTGTTTTCGTACGATTTACAAGAAGCCGTATTGCAAAAAGCACGTATTCACAGTGGGTTGCTTATAACTACCCTTCAGAGAATTTGTTCGAAAAAATGTTTCAAATAAAAGTTTTAGCTCTTGGTACAAGCAATCCATGCGCAAAATTTAAAGAAAATCGTTAGAGCCGTTTTCGAGAAAATCGCGAAAAACGAAAATTTCTTCATGTAAAGTCCCCTTACAAATAAGGGAAATTTGTCGCCAATCTTCGAATCACATCTTCAGAAGGTACCTGACCCAAATACGAAAATTTGTTTTCATACGATTCTCTGTTCACAAACTTCCACACAGACAGACACACACACACACACACACGGACACACAGACATTTTTCCAAAAATAGTATTTTTTTTATATGCTAAAAACTCAACTTCGAATTTTAGGGTCGAAAACAATAACTTACTTCCTCTACCTATAGTACCTATGGTACGGGCAGAGGAAGTAAAAAGAAATTCTTTCTGAACTGGCATGCCCATCAAATTGCCCCTAGCAAATATGTGCCATTTAAAAACCTGGATTAAAATGTGAACTAAGAACACTTAGCGGAGATTCTCAAATAAAAACGATTGTCTATTGTCTGAAAGTAACGATTTGTACATGGAAAAGCTCCTTTCTACCTCCACTGAAACATGACCTAAAAATGCCGAATATGTCCTAAAAATTGCCAAAAAATGACCTATCTCTTGAAAATGGCGAAAAATTGAAAATAAAGAAAAAATTGTCCTTCTTTAATAAATTATTTAACGATAAACATTTATATATATTCGAGCTATCTTTTAATCTTCATATAAAAAAGATGCAAAATCATCAAATGACTTCCCCTAGTTATTCGTACTTCAACTTAATCAAAACAATTTGTAATCTGCATAACAAAATTAATGGGATTCTATTTCTATTATTAAATTGTACTACGTACCCTAGCATACCGAAAGGTAAAATGGGGTTAATTTTATTTATTGGTAAATTAACATGAAATACCTTAGATTGTTTAAAATGCACCTGAACAAAAATCCTACGGAATCTTTTCATTACACATAAATCCGAAGTTCATATAACCGAGCGAGGTGGTCGAGATGGTAACGTCTTGGAGTCACATTCGGGACGTCCAAGGTACAAATCCCGTGACAGGCCGTGGGTTTTTTTCATTGTTTCCCCAGTCGTAAAGGCAAATGCCGAATTGAATATTTGCAAACTATGAATCATCCTCACCATTTCATCCAGTATCATAATTATACATTTAAATCAATATCAGCTGAAATTTACTTAATAAAATATACCAATAATAGAAACAATTGACAATCAATAATTCCATGGCCTACCCGACTGTACAGACACACACCTCGAACTCCTATAAAATATACCAGTAATAGAAACAATTGACAATCAATAATTACATGGCCTACCCTACTGTATAGACACACATCCCGAACTCCTGATATGACCCTCTAGCTAAAAGGAGTATAAACACGATTGAATTTAAAAAAAAATATATATATATATAATCTGACTGCGTCACAATTCTAAGATCATATAAAATTGATGAAGATGACGTAAGTAGCGTTAATAACTACAAAAATAGTTAAGCACACACGAAAGGTCACAGCTATAAAAGAAAGAACTTCCACATAAAAGTCACTTACGAATGGTATTATGCAGATAATATTTCTGATTACTGTAAAAGAGTTCGTTAGGAAGAATGTGTCTAGTTCAAGCTAAGCAACTTACCGGTATGACGCTAAGAACCTTGGGTATGACGTTTTCAGAGAGTTTATTTTACATAAAAGGAAGAAAGCCATCTCATCTTTAATGAACAGAACGAATGCACTGACATTAGATGCTCCTTCAGATGCGGTTTGCTCGTACACATAAGAAAAACAGTTCAGCTATAATCATAAGTCCTTGTAAGTTTACATAAGTTAGTATGTAAAAGCTATTCCAGCTCATCCTGCAAAGGAATTTTATTTTTAACTGACTCAAAGTCTTAGAGACTACTTGCAGCTGTTAAGCGAGGAAAAGTTATTTTAGTGTGTTCTAAATTTAAATAATTTTTTAAGGTTAACAGCTGTCTTTTAACCTTTTCACTGCTACTGACATATAAATGCGTTACTTCGAACAATTTTTACAGCAGACATATGACGTTAATAAAATCAGGAAAACTGATGTAACACATAGCAGAATGCTTTTGTTTAATCAGCGATAATTGCAATTATGATATGCAGAAAATATGATATATATATTTTTTTAATCGATTTCAGAGTTAAGCTCCAGATCGATTCATTAAGCAGGCCTAACGGAAAAACAAAGTTCTAAAAGTTTGATAGCCATATGTGAAGGAATATGTGGGTAGTGTTATTTGTCAAAGCTAATTGTATTGCAACTTCCAAAGCCATATGAACACTGTAAAACAATATGTTGTCTTGTGAACTGATTTGCATTTGATAAATTCTGTACAATATACTACTATGAAATATTTCCGAGATTCCGCTATTACTTCACACACGTCATTGCATAGGCCTACTACTTTTTCTGGGGTAGGGAAAAGTGACAATACGCGAAAAATAATTAAATGACAGCTGCTCGAGATGACTAATTTAATCTTGGTAGCGATGGATACATCGGTTACTTTACGCACGCGTAACTAGTCGCTTAATAGTAACTTATCATAAATAAAATGTAAGTAAATACAAAGGTAAGAATGAAATGGAAAAATTCAACTAGAAAATTTAATTATATTTAATTATATTAATACTTAATTATATTATATTTAATTAATATTTTATTTATATTATCTGCAATAAAAAATAAATCGAAATTTAAGATGCTTTGACAAATTACGTAAATGTGTGCAGCAAAGAAGGATAAAAACGCAGTTAGGTTAGGTTACCGGCACTGTGGAAAGGAAGTTCAAGTCATATTTGAGAGGTCATGAGTTAGAATCCCGTATCCGGCCAGTATGAGTGTTGGGATATTTCTCGAAGTTTTTCTTGATCTGTTCGATTTTCACAACCTTGAATTCAGAGTATGAAAATCTTGTAGGGTAGTCGATTGGCTTTTTTTTTTTTTTTTTTAAAACAAATGCTATTCTGTTTTGAAGTGAAATTAATTTTAAACAAATGGTCTCAAATACTCTACCCAAATAAGAATTCCATATTGGTCGATATTTGGATAAAACCAGAATTTAACACGAAAACAATATATTTTAGGTGGGGTAAGTGGAGGTAAAGGTAAAAAAAAGTAAGGTCACTAGAGCTAAATATATTGATAGAAACATAGAACATTTTAAATTAAATGAAGGCCACATACTTTTTCTATACTGTCTAAAATACTATAAATTCTTCCACAAAAAAACCATTGCTGGTACTAAACTTGAATTTTTCTTCCTTTTAAGTCACGATGTTGTAAACACATATAGCAACAGTAATACTTCCTGCTGGTCACGTTCCAATACATCGGAAGTAAAAATACATTAAGAACACGCATTCTCTTGCATGGTTTGAAAACTTAACTGAGTATACCATAATACAGAAGGAGAATGTATAAACTCATGTTATAAAACTCTTCAAATCGCCATCACAAGATCCTTGAGCCGTTCACTTGCATTTATTGGCGAGGGTGCCACTGTAAAGAGGGGAATTATATCGAGGGTTGACTGTATATATTATATTTTAAAGTATATATTTTTCTAACATAATATTTCATAAATATTTACGTTAGTAATAGATCTTCGACGTTATAATTATATACATTCCTGTTAGTGAAGACAGGTATCAGGGTCACAGAAGTGTGGTAACATGAATATTATGTTCTATCAAAACTCTTAATTGATTTTATCAGCGTTCTAACTTATGTAATGTGCTTCCCCTAGATGTTTTCTACCAACTTTTATCAAATTCCAAAATATGTAAAAATATCCACCATTAAGGAGACTGACAGAGATCTAATTTTAAAACTATTAGTTTTAGAATTATAAAATTGTTGCTATTCAACACATTCAAGATTTTTTTTTTGGTGAAACTCAAATCTTAAAATGCATGATATTCAAACCCATGGCGGACTGCTAAGAAAGCAACTAGCATAATGAATGGGCCCATGGTTTATGTATTTTATATGGAGAAGATCTGTTCACTTGCATATTTTATTAGCTCAGTGCGAGGGTGGCACTGTAAAGAGGGGCATTATTTCGAGGGTTGACTGTATTATTTATTTATTTACTTATTGAATATACAGTTTAATGAACCCTATTTTACCCGAAGGTACATTAGGGTTATAGTTTTAACAAATTTAATTTGTAATTTACATATTTATCTATCTCTATTTGGCTATGATATACCATTCCGTTCTAAGCAGTGCTGAGCATTACACCCAATCACCCTGGTAATTTTAAACTATAATCGATTATGCACATAAGAAAGAAAATAATAAAATTGTCTAGAACAGCATTTTCTTAGAAATATATGAAATAATGGTTTAGCGTAAGGAAGTTTACAATAATCTAGATGTCCTTTTAAAATGTGTCTTTCTCTTTTAAACACTGGACAGTTAAATAAAAGATGTTCGACAGTTGTTGTTCGCCACATATAGGCTACACAAGTATCCATTTTCTCTAATCACTTTAAATCTTTCGAAATAGGAGCTAAAATTCCCATGTCCAGACAGAAATTGGGTCACTATAAAGTCAGATTTAACAACATTTCTTAGACGTACTTCAACCGTTGGAAAGAAAGTATCCCTAGTAACGAATCATTTTGTGGTACTGAGCCAGTTGTTGTTCCATTTAACCAGAATGTGCTCTTTAATGCGCTTTTTAACATGCGAAAAGGGGCACAATCTATAACTGATATTCAAATTGACTGTATTATTATTTGATTATTAGATTAATCCTAACGGCTGTATAAAAAATAGTGTAAGGCACGCAATTTTATTCCGCTCGCAGGATTGCTTAGCTCGCTACGCTCAACTTGTAATCATCCCTACTCGCAGAGTAAAATCTCGCTTTTAACCCTTAAACCATAAATAACTATTTTCTCACTCCTGTTGACGCTATAATGGGCCATTCAGATAGAAAATTAACCGTAAACGTAACGTAAACTTGAAAGTTTGGTGCAATGTTGTTCAATATGACCATTCACAATGCATCACGTAAACGTGAAACTTAAACGTAAAATTAAACGTAACGTAGAACCTTGCAAACACCAAGCTTCTGCGTTATGTTTATGCGAAAAATAACGATACAATCAACCAGAGAACAGAACAGGAGACGGAAGTGGAAGTAGCCAAGAAGTATTCTATGAATGAGAAACTCCTCGTTATGATAAATGGCATCCATTATATAAAGATGCGGTATTGAAGGAAAATATATGAACATTAGTTCCTCAAGAAATGAACTACAGTAGTAAATACAGCCCATATAATATTCTGTTAATTTTTATATGTCTGCATACGCTTGTATGATTTCAATTTTTAATGGCCTACACATGTTTAATAGAAACATGAAAGTATTTTCGTCTGCTGCAGCCATTTTATCAGCTGATCACGTTCTCGTTTGTGATTGGTTGTTATCTACGTTTAAGTTTTCATTGCGAATGCTCAATGCCGTGCTACCTGTATTGCGTTTTAAGTTTACGTTCTTACGTTTACGGTTAAGTTTCTATCTGAATGACCCATAAATTCCATTTAATCGTTTTTGCAGAAATGCTTAAAATCTTTGGTAGAAATTCCTATAATCTAATTAGCCTTGCCCAGGCATGCATATTGCGTAAGTAGTGAATCGACTTTAAGTGGTTTTCCATGGATCTGATGAATAATAAGTATTAGCACTGAGAAAGCGCCGCATGCATCTTGTTCCACTAATGTGTCGGAGATATCAAAGTCATTACTGCAGATAACTGATTTTGCAACCTGTACTAGAGGAAGCATTGTTTTCCCTAATACGAATATGGTAATGCCTAATTTAGTCTCGATATCTGGGCGAAGACCTTGAGCACCTGTTAAAAGCTGCTTCACCTCAAAACAAAGGCCATTCAATGACCCTTTTCAATCGTCCATGTCATTAATAACAGACTGTGTTTCCGCCCTCGAACGCACTTCTACGCGTGCTCAGCGTATAAATTGCTATTATACGGGTTATCTGGATTGTGAAAAAGAACTGATCTGTGAACAACTTATTTATGCAGTAGTTATGCATGTATAACGATAAATGAGTTGCAAATTTCTAACGAATTGCCAATTTTAATACATTCTGTGTTTATTAGTTATTGACGTAAATGTCTTTAACCTTCTTAGTATCACTGGGATCAAACTTAACCCCCAAAACACTTTTCAAATAAAATCAGGTAAACTGATGCAACAAAGGGCCAAAATGCTTTTGTTTAATCAGTGATAATTATTGCAATTGTGATATGCAGAAAATAAGTTATTTTTGTATTCGATTTCCGAGTTGAGCTCCAGATCAATTCATTAAGTAGGTCTTACAGAAGAACAAAGGTCTGGTTTGATAAGCATATATGAAGGAATATATGAGTTGTGTTATTTGACAAAGCTACCGTATTAAAACTTCCAAAGCTGTATATGAACACTGTAAAACAATATGTTGCCATGAGAGCTGATTTGCATTTGATAAATTTATTCTAATATATTACCATAAAATAGGCACTAAATAGGGCATTACTTCGATACCGGTTAACCGATTGGGTCAAATATTAATAGGCTTCATCCCATGGCCGTTATAAATGCATATACTGTACAAGTATACAAATTTTTAAGTATTAAACTAATGAGAATAATTTTTTTTTTCATTAGTTTAATACTTAAACATTTTCCGGTAGGAGAGCCCCTAAACCCCCTTTCTTTGGGGGATTCCATACCCCAAACCCTTTGACCTTTCCCGAAATTATTTTCCGGCTACGCCACTCCCTATTAATTACTATTAGGCTAAGTCGATTCTATTATTTCAGGACTTTTATGATGGGAAGAAAAGGGCCTTCAAAAGAAGAACAATTTTGTAAAACAGACATCAAGTTAATTGGATGAGCAGTTTGAGAATAGATGGTTGCCATAGTGAAGATAACTGGACTGTGGAAGGTGAATCTCGACGCCAGAAACGGTAAGATGGTAACATTTTTTACTTTGTAAGCAGCTTGACCAACAAGTTGGAGGCGACCACACAGCGGTTCGGCGGCCACATTCTTCCTCTTTCATTCCATTTTATCCGAATTCCACCTCAGAGTATTGAACTCTTATTTGTACACACACACACACTTTTATTTGTTCGAAAAATATTTTGCTTATATCTAAAAACGTTTTCCCTAACATCTCTATCTAGCCAGATTTAACAACAAAATACCGGGTGTTCGGAAATTCATATTACAAACTTCTAGGGCTAGTAGAGGGGACTTAGTAGAAACATTTCGAACAGGAACCCATGTCCGGAAACGTCCGTTTCCGTGCCGTGTGTCGGATTTGCCGGTGTTGTTTTGCAACTGGAGAGGCAGTACATGACGTCAAAAGAGCACCATGTGAAATGAGGTGTGACGTAAGGTAAATGAAGTTTGACTCATTACAGTCAAATTTTTTGGTAACAATACCAAAGTAAAGTAAAAAAAAAAAAAAACTTTCATTGATCACAATAACACTTGTTGAGCAGTTCCGTATGGGACACATCCTGTGCAGAATACAGAAACAAATTTGTTTTTTCCACTGTTGACACAAGTGTTATTGAAGCGTAACCGTTTCTTTGAATGAATCTAACATCTCAAAATTTAAACATTTAGACTAATTATGGTCTCGCGTTGCCCATTTCATAAACATACTCTATCTTAACAAATGCCATTACAGACTTGTTGAATAATGCACTAATTCCTTGTACCGTATGTCCAAACTTCAAATTGTTTACTGCACAGTAACAATACTGAGGTAACAGAGTGAAGTAATAATATAATGCATTGATAGTGTTTACACAGGGGTTATTAGTAACAATTTATCCTTGGCTCTGTGCATTCCTGGTATAAATGTTACACATGGATTACTAGTAAGGCTGTAAGAGTCTAACACCTTAACCTTCTTAAAGTGATTGTAACACCGCAATTACTGAATAAATAATAAGTTTTTATTATAATTGTGCGAAGTATTATAGCCTATCTGTATTATATTTAGTTAGCTAGTTAATTAAAATATACAAAACATCAGTGAAATCCGACTAGCATGAAAGTCGTTGAGGTCCGGCTAATAACCAAGTTCCGAATTCTGATCTAATTTGATAACGGTATAAGATAAGACGCTAAATACTGTATTTATTTTTTCTGAGAATCATATGTAGAATACATCCCCACGAGGTAAGTTTCACCTTGCAAAGAGCAGATAAATACTTCTGGATACGTCACACAGAAACATCCCGTTAGATAGCTGGCGCTATTGAGGCTTTTCCAGTTTATCTCATAGCCTGCAGGTAGGTCGCAGAGGAGAAAAGATGCTGCCACATATGTATGTGGGTGCAGGTACCATATGGGGCCTTCATGTTACAAAACACCTTCCAGTATTATCACGCCAGTCAAGGATATCTGACATATGCAATGCTTTCAGGGGCACAGTAACGTGACATCCATCGCTTCTGTTACAGTAAAATGTTATGAATTTACAGCCACAATAAATGATTATGTTGGGCACTAAACTGCATACAGAGGGCGAAATAAATATTTTATATATATCTAAAAAACCATCTAATGTGATATTTTAGCTGGCGGTTTCCTTGTATTCAACTAGGAGGTGCCCGTGGCTTCGCCACGATAACTCTTTTAAAAATTAAAAAAATTAAGAGTATAATAAAATCAGGTAAACTGATGTAAAAAAAGTGCCAGTATGTTTTTGTTTAATCAGTTATGACTGCAATTATGATATGCAGAATATGTATTTTTTAAAATTGATTTCCAAGTTAAGCTCCAGATTTATTCATTAAGCAGGGCTTACGGAAGAAGAAAGGTCTACCATCTCGGCCACCTGGGTCATTTTAACGGTCTAGTTGAATAAGCGCATGTAAAACAATAGTGTTTTTTTGTCATAGCTACCTGTATTCTAATTTCCAAGGCCTTATAAGATCACAGTAAAACAATAGGCTATGTTGTCAAGATAACTGATTTTCATTTTTTTTAATAAATTCTTTCGAATACGTATATTGCCATAAAATAGGCACTAAATTGAGCATTACTCCGAAACAGATCAACCGATTTTATCCATTATGAATAGACGTCTTCCCATGGACATTGTAAATGTGTATACCAAGTTTCATAAAAATCCGGTAAAGCGTATTTGAGTTACCGCGTCTTTAAAATATACACTAAATTGGGTTTTACTCCGGTACCGGTCAACAGATTAGGTTCAAATTCAATAGGGCACTTCTCATGGACGTCATAAATGGGTATACCAAGTTTCATGAAAATCCGTTACAGCGTATTTGAGTGATGGTGCCTTTCTATGAGAAAGGCGCCATAATCTATTAAAATAGGCACTAAATTGGGCATTACTCCGGTACCGGTGAACCGATTTGGTTCAATATCAATAGGGTTCTTCCCATCGACATTATGAATGTTTATACCAAGTTTCATGAAAATCCGAAAAAGCGTATTTGAGTTATGGTGCGTACAGACACACGGACAGACATTTTTTCGTCCCCCACACAATCTCATAAAGTACCATACTGGCACTTAATAATTATTAAAGCATTATATTTATTAACACTTGCACGCGAATCATTCATAAACTAAGCCATTAATAATTAATGAAACAGCTAAAATTCCTGCTTTAGAGTACATTCCACGACATGAAAGAGCCCCCTGGGAAAACTATATCAGAATCGATTATGCAGTTCCAAAGAACCTGTGAACACATAATACGTATTGTTTCTCAGCTGTTTATTGACATGAATATGATGTGAATTTTATTTGATCAATTCAGTGTAATTTTCATAAATTATATAATGTTTCAAGGGAAGGAATGGTTTGTTTGGATTATTATTATCAGCGATATTTCAAGAGATAAAACCATCAATATTTTACAGCTGTTGCCCCCGGCTTCGCCCGCCATTATTCATTGACTCCAGGATTTTTAAGAAAATTACACTGGTAGATGATTAAAAATGTTTGTGGTTCAGAGCTATGAAAATTGTAAGTAAAAATACAATTAGAATATTTGTTCATTGTGTTCATTTCACTTAGGCCTTATATAAGAAAGAAACGGTTTTCCTTCCTAATTTTGTAGTCGTCATGAAAGCTTAGACTGCGGGAGACGAACATCGCCGAGTATACCCGATGTCTCACGAAGCGGGCGAGCGAGCAAGCACGCTATTTAGGGCCGTTGAATTGTATAAGAGTAGATAGATAGATTGTGAGAATAATTGAAGGTAGCCTTACTCGGTTGCCATACCAACTGGAAAAAGAGGCAACAATGAAGTCGATTTTTTTTTGGCAATATAACACATCGATATGTCGATCGCTCGATTTGTTAATCTGCTCTACTTGATTCTTGATTCTTTTTTTTTTTACACGGGTGATCAGAAGATTCGTTTTATTATTTATATTTACTACGTAAAAAAATATAATTAAGAATAAAATTACGTAATGCACGCAATTTATGAAAAAGCTATGTCAATGTTCATATAATCAGGTAAACTGATGTAACAAAGTGCCAGAGTGCTTTTGTTTAATCAGTGATAACTGCAATTATGATATGCAGAAAATAAGTTATTTCGATTTATTAAGCAGGGCTTACGGAAGAACAAGGGTCTAGTTAGATAATCATATGTGAAGGAATATGTGGGTAGTGTTATTTGTCAAAGTTAACAGTATTGGAACTTCCAAAGCCGTATATGACCACTGTAAAACAATATGTTGCCATGTGAACTGATTTGCATTTGATAAATTCTTTCTAATATATTACCATAAAATAGGCACTAAACTGGGCATTAGTCCAGTAACGGTCAACCGATTTGGTCCAATATCAATAGGCTTCTTGCCGTGGACGTTATAAATGCGTATACCAAGTTTCATGAAAATCGATAAAGCGTATTTGAGTTATCGCGCGTACAGACACGCGGACAAACAGATCGACGGACAGACATTTTCCCATCCCCCACACAATCTCAGAAACTACCATTCTTTCACTTAATAACCTAAATCTCAAGAAAGGACATAAAGTACTTTACTTCCGGCGTACAAAAGTAATATTCATATCGTAATCACTATCAACGCTAACGCCCTGTTGTGTTGTTTGTTTGGGAATACAATACGATAATGTAAGAGCAACGCACTTTTTTATTGCGCGGACGTGACTTAGCTTTGGGATCACGTTCGCTGTTAATTTGCTTTCCGCAAAAAAAAGCGAACAAAAGCTGTTAGAAAGAACAGCTATGAGCAGCCAATGAAGTGTGTTAAAGGAGAAACTTTCAGTTGTGATAATACTGCATAGCTTAGCTTAGTCATCCAGCTATACGAAAGGTCATACTTTGCAATGGAGGGCATGAACGAAATGATGACCAATTTTGTTAATTTCGTCTAATGACTTCATCTGCTTGTAGTTAAAGTATCTTCCCATCCAATTTATTTCCATCTGGGCTAGATTTAATTGAATAACTTGCAAAGTTCAGTACCTAGAAAATAAATTTCCTTCTATGTGTACATTTTCACTTTAAATATTCCACACCTCTTAACCTCAATAGTTTATAGGCCTACTTCTGAGGCACAACGAAAGCAAGAGGAACTATGATTAGACCATTCGGCAAATTGAGTTTAGATTAGACGCATCAATAGGCCTAAAGCTATAGATTTAACACCTATAGTCGAAGCAAACAATAGTGCATTTCTGGAGTAATAATTAGGAATAAATACTAATTTTAACAAACTTACTTCAAAGAAAGTTGTCCAGAGATTAGAAATACACTGACTCATTTTCTGCACCCTGGGCAGTTTGGCTTTCAATTGAAGATTGAATTGTAATGTCATGCCTTAGGCTATGGGAGGGATTACTTGCTAAAACAATTATGAAGTGCCAGAATGGTACTTTATGAGATTGTGTGGGGGACGGGAAAATGGCTGTCCGTCTGTCGTGTGCCTGTACGTGCGATAACTCAAACACGCTTTACCGGATTTTCATGAAACTTGGTATATACATTTATAACGTCCGTGGCAAGAAGCCTATTTGTTTGGGACCAAATCGGTTGACCGGTACCGGAATAAAGCCCAATTTAGTGCTTATATTAATGTAATATATTAGAAAGAATTTATGAAATGCAAATTAGTTATCATGACAACATGCTTTTTAAATGAGAAGTCATGACTACAATACAAAACCGCGTTGCTAATCACTGAGAGCCTTGACTACACTGCAGTTAATTTCCTACTTCCCTTAAATCTGTTCTAATATTGTCCTCTCACCTCTATATAAGTGGCATAGACCTGAAAAGGGATCAAATATCCACACCTTTGGAAAATATGAACACGAATACTGCATTTCCAACCAGTAGTTGGCTTTTATAATAGTCTATTTGGCGCTTCTGTATATATCTTACTTCAAGGGTTAGAATTTGCAGTCTTTGATTTTGCTCTGTATTTCCTTGGAGGATGTGAGGACTGGAGAAAACTGCATAACGACGAGCTTCATAACCTGTAATCTACACTGAATTTAGTAAGGGCAATTAAATCACGGAGGATGAAATGGACAGGACTTGTTGCGCGAATGGGGGAAAAAAGATGTTCAAAAAATACTGACTGGGAGACCCGAAGGGAAAAGAAAAGAACACTTGGAAGACCTAGACGTAGGTGGGAGGACAATATTAGAACAGATTAAAGGGAAATAGGATTTCCGAGGGATGGTTAGCACAGAATAGGGATGAATGGAGGGCTCATATAAGCGCGGCAATGGACCCCCAGATTCCATAAAATTGATAATATTTCTTTAGCTTTCTGAAGGATTCTCTATTACTAACCTTCGAACTTTTAGGTCGCTAAAAATGCTGTTTTAGTTAGCTAAGATAGGCTTTAAAAATTGGAAAATATGTTCTAAAAATCGTAAAATAGTCTCTTATAAAATCGTTAAATTGCCAATTTTCTGAAATATCTCAATTGCAAGGCAGAATATTATATTTATTGAAGTCACCATTAATCAATAATCATGATAAACACAGATATAGGCCTATGGTACACAGAACTATATAGACCTATTACTAGGGCCTGTATTACTACCATAACAGTGAAAACCAGAAGCTACGCACGCTAGCATATTCAGCCCCTTGTATCCCTCAGTGATTCAGAAAACTACTTTTTTTTTTTGTTACTGGATGTGGAAATCGGGAGAAAAACACTACATTTTCTTGGGAATTCCAAGGAATTATTCTACTGAAGACGAAACATTCCTTACTATTTAACCACGTCACAAATGTGTCACGTACTGCACAATCCGAGCTAAAAATTTAGTACGAACTGAAAATAAAGGCTAGAATTTATAACAAGAAGTAACTTATTTTGAACTTTAGAGGGGAAAAACAAGCAAAAAGGCAATATTAGGCTCTAACGTAAAAATAGGCTGTTTTAGGTCCTATAAAAGTATCAGTTTTAGGCATAGCCACTTATAAAACATGTATACACAAGTTTCCGTCCATATATCACTTAAGGATTAAAATAGGTTTTTACCTAAAATCCGAAGTCTATCTATTACCATTAAGTATTTCCTTGGATGATTGCACATCTCTTGTGTGACCCTTGGAATAGGGCACATGTTGGTGTATTCCGGGTTACAACAACATTCTGCTGCGATGGGCCAACTCCACATTCCTCTGCGATCTACTCGCAATACTATAGTGTACCGTTAGTCGTTGCGATGTTTCCAAAATGTGGGTCACAAAACCCGTCAATGTTCCTTGTAAAAGTTTTCTAATTAACCGCGACTTTTAGTAATATGTCCTTACATTCTGACTCAATAAAGATCCGCTCCGTATCTCATCTGGTATGTCGCAAGGCGTTGTTACAGACACAAAAATAAAGTATGTTTATCACGACTAGGTAACGGAAGTTTAGGAAAATACATATTTTGTTTGAATGTATTATGGTGAAGTTTTATTTTTCCTATTTTTCCTGTTCTGCTATTTGTGCCTTTTTTGTTTTACATGTAATTTTTTTCTCTTTAAAAAAATATTTCAGAGCTTTTCTGAGCTAAAAACTAGGAACCGTCATTAAGTTTCTTTTACGATATTTTACAATTTAATTTAGTAATTTATATTATGTAACCAAATTATTTTCTACAACCAAAAATTTTACGATATTCTACAATTTAATTTAGTAATTTATATTATGTAACCAAATTATTTTCTACAACCAAAAATTTTAATTCCTATTGAACCCAATTTGAAAATAACCAATAGCTTGTAGTAATCAGTGAAAGTTTTTACAAGACTAAACTTTTAATATACAGTGTCCATAGAAATTTCAAAATAAATTTCCCTGAGTTTTCTGACTTCCCATGACCAAATTTAACTTCATTTACCTGACCACAAGAATACATTTTTTCAAGGTTCTTTGTAAACGAAACGAAAAAATCCAGCCTCCTCCAACCCCCTAACAAAAATATGAAATGATTAGCTCAAGTATTGAAAAGAAAATTGCTTACGCAGTCTAGCTTCGGCCTACAGCAGACCGGGGCAAAACACATGCCCCTCACATTTCGCTCACTGGGGGTAGTTATTTTCCCTATTCCATATTTTTTTACAAATTTCATTTCATTTTTCATTTACTTTACAAAATTCCCTGACTTTCTCTGACCCATTTCAATTTCCATTACTTTCTATAATGTGACACCCTGTAATAACCATATATGTTATATTTTATTATAGAAAAATTGTAACTTTTAGGTCTTGAAAGGTATTTTAAATCAAATGAGGCGCCTAGAAGCCAAGGGAGATAAGTGCACTTTTTGTTCAATGGAGTTAAATACAAATCTGTATGGCTGAGAATGACATCTGTTTGGAGGACAAGGGAGATTTGCTACACAACTACTAGGTACTGATATCTACTGGTGGAAATAAGTACCAAATCAAGACTTAGCATGTTTATTTGGTGGCCAACGGAGATAACTGCTTCATTTTCTCAAAAGTGTAAAAAGTGCACTTACCTCCCTTGGCTTCTAGGCGCCTCAAATATAATTTTTCAACTAATGTTTTCCCCCATCAAACTGTCTTCATGGTATAATTTTAATGAAAAGCGACACTGTAAACTGATGCACTTGAAATCAATATCGAACATCTGTTAGGTACGATGAAAAACTAATTATAATTATTAATCCAATCAATTTCAAAAGGGAAGTCCCTGGTTAAAATCCCGTGGCCGGCCAATTTAACATGGGGTTTTTCATGGTTTCCCCAGTCGTAAAGGCAAATGCCAAATTGGATATTTACAAACCATGAATCATCCTCACCATTTCATCTTGTATCATATCCATTTAAATTAATATCAGTTGAAATTTACTCCATAAAAATGCATTAATATTAGAAATAATTGACAATCAATAGTTCCATGGCCTACCCTACTGTATAGAAACAGAACCCCTAACTCCTGATATAGCCTCGCAGCTAAAATGAGTTTAAACACAGCTGAAATATAACAATTTCAAACATTGTAGGCCAATGTGAAATGCTTAAAACTATTTTGCATTCTTATCACTAATTGAACTTCAGCGAAAATGAGAACTAATATAAAGAAGATTCATTCTAATCTGGGGGACTGGGGGAAGCTTTAACCCATCTAGCACTGCTATCCACTGACACCTTATTCATCGCTGTAGGCTTTGTATTAGTAGAGAAAAAGGGATATTGACTACAAAAATAAAATCAGGCACACTGATGCAACAAAGTGCCCGATTGATTCTGTTTAATCAGTGATAATTGCAATTGTGATATGCAGAAAATACGCTAAGTTATTTTTTAATCAATTTCCGAGTTAAGCTCCAGATCGATTCATTAAGCAGAGCTTACGGAAGAACAAAGTTCTATTTTGATAAGCATATGTGAAGGAATATGTGGGTAGTGTTATTTGTCATAGCTAACTTTATTGCAACTTCCAAAGCCGTATATGAATATTGTACAACATTAAGTTGTCATGAGAACTGATTTGCATTTGATAAATTATTCTTTCCAATATATTACCATAAAATAGGCACTAAATTGGGCAATACTCCGGTACCGGTCAACCGAATTGGTTAAATATCAATATGCTTCTTCCCATGGACGGTATAAATGCGTATACCAAGTTTCATGAAAATCCGATAAAGCGTATTTGAGTTATCGCGCATGCAGACACAGGGACAGACATTTTCCCGTCCACCAGACATTCTAAGAAAGTACCATTCTGGCGCTTAATAATACAATATTGTATTACGAATATCTCGTATCTTAATTCACCATTATAATCTACGTAGAAATGTTACGCTACGGCGGAGTTGCATAGCAACTAGTTTATGGTATTAGTTCTGGATTCGGTGCTGATAAACCTCAGGAAACATGACTTATTGCCGAGGCAAGCCGTAATTACAGAGTCAAACCATATTAATTACACGGAAAACTCTAATTGTATCTAAGTCCGGACAAAGTTCCACGGACTAGTTAATATGTAGTTATAGGCTCGTTGCTAACCAGGGCACAAGAGAATCAGGCCTCCGTGGTCGGGTGACACACGATAATCATTTGTCGTCAGGTGGCCTTGTCCAAGTACGAATTGCAAAAACTTAAGTGGGTATTATCTCTGACACGAGAGATGTTCCCTGCTGCTTAGAGTAATGTAATTATTGGGAAACCTTGCAGGATGACGCACATGAGCACCATTAACATTATGGGTGTCGTTTGCCAACCTTTTAGTAGGGCTAGGAGCCATTTAAATTGAAAAAAAAAAATAATAAAAAAAATTTAAAAAGCCTTTAAATAGGCACTAAATTGGGCAATACTCCGGTACCGGTCAACCAATTTGGGCCAATATCAATATGCTTCTTCCCATGGACGATATAAATACGTAGGCCTATACCAAGTTTCATGAAAATCCGATAAAGCGTATTTGAGTTATCGCGCATACAGACACACGGACAGAAATTTTCCCGTCCACCAGACATTCTTTAAAAAAAATGCCATTTAAACAAGGCATTTATGACTTAAAAATCCTTCAAAGAGCACTAATTTTAATTAACCCTTTCAGAGTTAAATTTTTAAATTAATAGACCCTAATCCTTCTGGTGGCACTATGATCCTGGGTGTCGACTCAGCCTCCAACAGAAATGAGTACCGGGAGCAATTCTGGGGGTAAAGGCAGCCGGTGCGTAAGACCGACAACCTTACCACTTTCATGTTCCGAATATCTAAAATCTGGGAGCCTCAACCTCCTGGAACCCTCTGAGCCTCCATGGTCTGTATAGGGTACACTTTACGGTATAAACAATCATCAAGAGACGCCATCAGTGGGCCCTAATCTTGGGACTGATGAGGAAAATTTTAGTAGAATAGCTGGTATCCATAAATGACCATAACAAGAGGATAAAAACCCTCACATTTTAATTTAGAGCAATACTCAGTTAATCTCATATTTCTGCTTTTATAAAATTTTTGGGGGTGATGAATTTATATGTCATTAGCAGTGAAAAGGTTATTAATGCATTAATAACTGTTTACCCGTCCTTTGCACGGGTGAAAAATTATTTTGCACGCTTTTTAGTCTTGCATGGGGAAGCTAACCGTAGGCTTACTTAGTTTTTCAGTGCGCCCGACGTTCTCACGGAGTTTGAAAATGATGCCAGTTTGCATCAAACTCAATTTTTGTTTCAGTACTAGACTATTTCAATATTTGAACGTATGTATGTATGAAAATACTAAATATCTGATCAAAAGCCAGGCAATATCGTCGAGAATATTGGTAAATTCTAAGAACCAGCATTGCCTATAAGGACAAGCGAATAATTGAAGATTTTTTCGTCGCAATTGTTTCAATTTTTTGTGCGTTTTAACGTTCGAAACGAAAAATATGTTAACATTTTCGTTTAAAGAAAAAAATTCAAATTTTTATTAATTAAACAAAAATCAATGAAAATATAAGATTCTCGTGTCTACCACCATATTCTCCATAAAATTTCATGCATGTTTCTATTTCATATATTCATATTCTGAAACAGATAAATCTGGCAACATAGCACTTGATTCTCCCATATCACTAAGCATGGGCCATAAAAGCCCATAGTGCCTTCGCGATGTGAAACCAGTAATCCTATAACCCTCCCTGGTATAAAAAAACTATGTTCCTGCAGAATTTCAGCTCCATTAGGTTAGTAGTTTTTGCGACAAATCGGTACAGAAATAAACCATTAGATTTTTATACTTTTTATATAATATTATTGTAATAAAACATAACTTTTATGCATTTCAAGTGTTTTTATTAACGACCTTCCAGTAATCCGGTGTTTTCATTAATTCGGCATTATCCCGATCTGATATCTACCGGATTAGAATCTACTGTATAGTAAAATATTATGTCGCTTTTGAAAGAATCCACTTCAATTCTATCATATAAAAATCAGGTAAACTGATGTAAAAAAGTGCCAGTATGTTTTTGTTTAATCAGTTATGACTGCAATTATGATATGCAGAATATGTGTTTTTTTTTAAATTGATTTCCAAGTTAAGCTCCAGATTTATTCATTAAGCAGGGCTTACGGAAGAAGAAAGGTCTACCATCTCGGCACCTGGGTCATTTTAACGGTCTAGTTGGATAAGCGCATGTAAAACAATAGTGTTTTTTGTCATAGCTACGTGTATTTTAATTTCCAAGGCCTTATAAGATCACAGTAAAACAATAGGCTATGTTGTCAAGATAACTGATTTTCATTTTTTTATAAATTCTTTCGAATACGTATATTGCCATAAAATAGGCACTAAATTGAGCATTACTCCGAAACAGATCAACCGATTTTATCCATTATGAATAGACGTCTTCCCATGGACATTGTAAATGTGTATACCAAGTTTCATAAAAATCCGGTAAAGCGTATTTGAGTTACCGCGTCTTTAAAATATACACTAAATTGGGTTATACTCCGGTACCGGTCAACAGATTAGGTTCAAATTCAATAGGGCACTTCTCATGGACGTCATAAATGGGTATACCAAGTTTCATGAAAATCCGTTACAACGTATTTGAGTGATGGCGCCTTTCTATGAGATGGCGCCATAATCTATTAAAATAGGCACTAAATTGAGCATTACTCCGGTACCGGTGAACCGATTTGGTTCAATATCAATAGGGTTCTTCCCATCGACATTATGAATGTTTATACCAAGTTTCATGAAAATCCGAAAAAGCGTACTTGAGTTATGGTGCGAACAGACGCACGGACAGACGGACGGACAGACATTTTTTCGCCCCCCACACAATCTCATAAAGTACCATACTGGCACTTAATAACAATTACGTGTTACGAAGTTTTTACTGTAATTTTTGTATTCAAAAAGTTGAATTTAGTTAAAGTAACCTCTTTTTGTTCATGTGGCAGATAAAAAGTTAAAATTTGTTGACTAGTGTTACGTTTCTAAAGATTTGGGAGTAATACCACAAGCAGTCTTCACACTGTTCAGATAAGAACACAATGCGCGAAACAAAGAAGCCAGCGGTAATTGCAGAGGAGCAACGAACCTTCCTACACCTTAAGTTTGCTATACATTCACTTTCTGCGCAATTATGCCTTGCCTATAGCTACCAAACTGGAGTTCTTTCCTGCCTTTACCTTCCCTCTGCATGAGTCAAGCTTCGTAAGGACTTAGTCAAGTCATGAACGCATCATGCGTGATCTAATCGTTACCATAGCAACGTTGAGGAAGAAACAATTGAGGAGCTTTTTACCAAAAATTAACTTTTTCACTACCACTGATATTATTGCTAGTATTTCGTATTATTATTGTATTTACTGTACTTTCGAAGTTGTTCATAAGATGTATTTTGTATTGATCCTGGTTGAGTGGAAAAAAAGGCTCTATGACCTTAACTTTGTAAGTTAAAATAAAACATTATTATTATTATTATTATTATCATTATTATTATCGATGTTATTGTAAATTCGTCATCTCAAGACATTGTATGAAAGCAGAGATATAAGATTAGTAATGTTTTCTTTTTGTTTGTTCATGAATTCAGCTTTATTTATTCTGGTTTGAGCATGGAGGATTTATCAGGCATTCAGGTTATGTGTGTAGGCTATATCAGTAAGCCATGCAGCTGTTTTCTATTATTGTGTTTATGGCGTCTGGTAAACTCAATTGATATTGATTTAAATGGATATGATACAGGATGAAATACTGAAGATGATTCAAGGTATGTAAATATCCAACTCGGCATATGCCTTTACGACTGGGGAAACTATTAAAAAAACTCATGTCAAATTGGTCGGACACGGGATCTGAATCCGGGACCTCCCGAATATGAGTCCAGGACGCTTTGCTAGCTATTAACATAGTTAATATATATTATATTAGTATTGCTTTATGTAAAACGTAAGGATTTTTATCCATGTGTTACAATTGTCATTTATGGAGACCAGTTATTCAACTGCAATTCTTTCTAATCGATTTCAAGGGTAGAAACTACTGCTGATTTCACTTGATGATTGCTTATTTCAATATGTAATTCATCTCTGAAAAGATGGTTATCTCCAATTTTAAAAATTCTACTGGAGAAACAATACTTATCGTTAGTAAAAATACTTTATTTTCAACGGGAAAAATACAGAATAATCGACTTTTGAATCACGAATTTGATACCCAAGACTTAATTATGTAATAATTTTCAATGCCTGTCAGTTTTGAAGAAAAGTTTGGATATAGAAAGTTATGAAATAAGCTGGAAATATTAAGTTTTGAAAATAGAAATGTTCGTAAAACTCAAAGATTTATTGCCTTTCGATAAAACAAAATTAAGTTAAAAGAAGCAACTTATTCCAGCAGGGTTGGAATGTTTAAAACAAGTGTTTAAAACATGTTTAAAACAAATGCTTGTGTTTTTTTAAGTTTGTTTAAAACGTTATATATATAATAGGCCCTATAAATTAAAATGGTTGTTTTAAACAAAATGAACAATGTAAACTTTTTTAAACAAACAATATTATTGTAAACATAAAAAACGTTTCAAAAAACACGTTTAAAACAACCAACATTGTTGTTCATATAAAAAACGTTTTAAACAAAGAAAACTTTTTTTGTTCTTTAAAAAAACATGTTTTTTCCAACCCTGTAGTATTTGAAAAACTTAACAATTTTTATCCAAACACTTCACGATTTCTAGATCCTCTTCTTGTGTCTCTCCTACAGTATCTTCCATTTTACCCAACAGTGAAATCCAATACGATTAAGAAACTATAGTAAACTTGTCTTGTATCAGGAAACTAGCACCTAAGAATTGACTCAAACCTCGTAGCACTTTCAATTGTAAGTTTTAACGTTTCTCAAAACTTTATAAAAGTGACTTCTACAGAAAGTAGGGATTCTAACTTGACTCAAGTTACTAGAGGACGATTTAATTTGTATTTTCAGATCTGAATATATTATGGGTTTATAACCAATAATCAAGATAAACCATCAGTGAGCTCTAAGTTTGAGATCGATAAAAAAAAAAATCAGTAGAACTGATGGCGTCCGTAGGTAATAAACCTGATATATGAATAAAAATTTGCACATTTTACATAAAGGTTTACTCTATTAGTCTTTTAATATCGGCTTGAAACAATTGTTTGAGGCGACGCATTTATACGGCAGCTGCAGTGAAAAGGTTAATAGGTGTTTTAAACTGTGTAGATACTGGTTTTAATTCCTCCTTTTCTTTCTTTCCAATAAGCATAATTTGTCACTCGCTTGTCGGTTCTGAATAGATAATGTAGTGTTGTGTGGACCATGCTTTGTTACTAGATACAAACAATAATTTCCAATTGAGCCTCAGAGAAATGCCAAAGAAAAGCATTTCGCAAGCAGTTTCACGGTTTGACATTCGCATAAATTTAAGCCTTTTATCTCATTTTTGACGTCACACGAGTTTGCTAGTGAACATAAAAAGCTTTAAAAGCAACCAAATAAGGAAAACAGGTTTTATTTCTAGGGGTGGTTTCCATCACAGAACCTGTACCGGTATGTCCTACGTGCAAAACATTACTCTCTATTTATAGCTGATACGCCCATGCAAGATACCCAGACCTTGAATTTCTAACTTCGCAAACATTTTAGCATACCGGTACACTACAACGACGATTAATTCTGAACATTAAATTCTGAAGACCGAGGAGACTGTTTTAAGTTGGATTTCACGGGCAGACAAATTGTAATACAACACAAGTCAGGGACATAGCCAGCCCCCCCCCCCGCCCCCGAAATAAATTGGGGGGAAAAACTTACGAAAATTTCACTAAATTAAAATGTACTTCTCATTTGGTATTATTAAATGCCTTAAGGCAGTGGTTCCCAACCTTTTTCAGCCTTTCCTTATCGTATACCTCCACGGTCCATCGGTCCATGGTGGAGTAAAAAACCTTATTTGTATCGTATCCCTTCTTTATGTACAATAATTTACCATCAAATATTGCAAATATATACATGCTTATATACTTTTTTGAAGATATAGATTGATTATTGATAAACAATTTTGGTTCTGATTTGAAAATGGTTGACAAAATATATGCAATTTGGTAACAAAACAGTTATTTATTTAACAATAGATATATGTTAATATATGCAACAAGAGGTTTCATACTCACTAACAAGTGTCCCTAGGTGAAGATAAAAACTACAATAATAAAAGTACACAAAGACCATTTTAATTTTTCAGGCAAAATTGCTGTTTTTAAGTAAGAATACTATATTAATGAGACTTTTGGGACTGTTTCGATTGAACTAACATGTCAATGTCAGGATTGAATGAAGACGTTTTCAGTCTTCAGTCACTTTCAACATTGAGTTGATTTCTGTATTTGTTTTTTAGGATGGTTTATTCGATGGTTTCTGATAGTTTAAGGATCGAGTCGCGACCCACCTGTAACCCTTCCGCGACCCACCGGTTGGGAACCGCTGCCTTAAGGTTTCATTAAAAAAATATATAGAAAAGGGGGAATATTTCCAGACCTCCCTGTGGGTCCTTCCCGAACCAAAATCTTGCCTACGTCCCTGACAGAGTTCCTAATACCTATTCAGATTCCAAAGTCTGGAAAGAACTGCAGATTTCGAATACTGTAGCCGTTATTTCTGCTAATAACTAGGCCTACAATCATTCCTCTTATCTAAAACAAAGTGTACAATTCGTATTGATAGCTTTAATGTATGCATTACGTAATTAATTGCATTTTTTATGTTCTACCTGAATGCTCAAAGGGCCAGATGAAATCTCTCCCCTATGATATCCCTGTTGGTCGACCTAATACATTTCATACGCAGTATTGTGAGGGATACGAATTTAATGATTTTGTGATCGGGCTTCTACTATAAGGTCATTGTACAGTACCATAGAAGCGACACGTAGTGTTCAGGGCCGTAGCTAGGCGGTGGCGAGGTGGGTCCCCGCCAAGGGCGCAGGTACAAAGAGGGCGCAAAATTAATCATGAAAAATCCCGCCTTTTTTAGACTGGTGCAATTTATCAAGCAATAACAATTCCACGTTAATGGAAGAAATCTTTCAGGTTATTAAAAATCACTGCACGTGAACTATCTGTAGTATTATGCCGATTGTCTACAAACAAAAAGTAGTCATGCAACGTTCTTTAATTAACACGTAGTTCAATCATCTGAAAATAAGGTTTAGTACCTTGAAAGTTCAACACTTAGTTCATTTTCAAATTGAGGTTTAGGTTTTTACATTAAAATACTAAACAATTTTACAGAAATTAAAAAAAAAAAATCAGACCCCCCAGTATTGGAGGGCGCAGATTTGTCAAACTCGCCAAGGGCGCAGAAGGACCTCGCTACGGCCCTGGTAGTGTTCAACAATAACAATGTTCAGTGTACGTATCTACATCTTTATTTTTAAAATTAGGTTGATTTCTTTCTTTGGATAAGCACCTACAACTTCAATTTTAAAACAAATATATTTATATTCGTTAGCCTACAACAAACATTACATTTCCCAACGTGTTTTGAAGAATTAACCACGTTTACATGCCACCCTGGTATGCTAGGAGGCCCTTGGTCGCTATGGGATGCTTGTGAGCTAATTCTAACATGCGGGATTGAAATCTATCTGAATCCAATCCCAACTCAGTATGTTCCCTGTTTACATGGAAGTTCTGGAAGTGTACTGAGATTTGTTGTAGGCCTACTCTTTGGTTATGTATGGCTAATGGTCTACAAAATATTAGAATAGCCGGTAAATAGTTCGAACAAGTGGAAAAATTCAAATATCTGGGAGCAATAATTACAGACACAAATAATATTAAGGCAGAAGTTAAGTGTAGACTCAAATCAGGAAATACTTGTTTTTATGCAGTTCAGAAACTCTTATCTTCTCGTCTTCTGTCCAGAAATCTAAAAATGAATATTATCCTGCCGGTTGTATTATACAGATATGAGACATGGCCGCTTACTGGTCGGGAAGAACATAATCTGAGTGTGTTCGAAAACAGGGTGCTTAGGAAAACATTTGGGTCTACAAATGGGGACAAAAGAAAATTGCATAACGACGAGCTTCATGACCTGTACTCATCACCAGATATAGTAAGGGTAATTAAATCACGGAGGATGAAATGGACTGGACATGTTGCGCGCATGGGCGAAAGTATTGACTGGGAGACCCGAAGGGAAAAGACCACCTGGAAGACCTAGACGTAGGTGGGAGGACAATGTTAGGATAGATTTAAGGGAAGTAGGATTTGCGAGGGATGATTGGATGGAGTTAGCACAGAACAGGGGTGAATGGTGGGCTCAGGTAAGCGCGGCAAGGAACCTTCGGGTTCCATAAAATAGATAATATTCCTTTAGCTTGCTGAGGAATTGTCTATTGCCACTGAGTAAGTAAGTCACCATAAACAAATTATAGTTTAAAAGAATAACATATAGTATGCAGTTAATATTATAGTATATTGCGATACAAGTGCTGTAAGCGATGCATACGAATCGAGGAAAGAGTTTGAAAAAACGAGGCGCTTGCGCCGAGTTTCTTTTCAATTTCCGAGATCCGTTATGTGCTTACGGCACGAGTATTGCATGCTATTTTTTGCGATGATTATTTATATCAATTTAATTATATTAATTGTGATATTACCTAAATATATTATGTATAGGCTATACATTCTTGAAGATAGATGTTTATTTCAGAAAGTGATTCGCATGTGTTTGTTGTTATGCGAACCGAATATTTGTCCTGGGGGCCTTGTTCATAAAGGCTTGTATTATGATGTGCCGTAAGTAAATTCATAACCGCACGGAAACACTTACCGCACATAGCAACAAGATTGCGTGTGGGAATGTCAACTTACGATCCACGGCAACAACATTCGTAAGTACCACTAATTAGTTAAGTCGTGCAAAAATATTATAATGTGAATGAGGATTTTTTTTATTAAATTGACAATCAGCTGACAGAACAAATGAACGCCGTGCGAATGTCTTCGCGCCATCCAGGATTCAGTTAACTAGCGTTTGCATGGAATCGAATACAACTTGAATCCGATCCGTTCCTCCATTTGCAGAAGATAGGATCGAAAACCCATTCCGGACAGAGTCCGCATTTACATGATCTCAATACGGGGAACGATCTGAATCCCGCATGTAAACGTACAGTCGGTCAAATAAAAAAAACGTCGGGACTCGTATGCAGTTAAAATTAAAGTTTTAACGCGGTAGTTCACAAGTTTCCTATAAAAAACATAAAATGCAGGTCATTTTCGGAACATATGAGGCCATGCGACAAGAGAGAAAAAATGAACGAGGGAAAAAATGAACAACGCGGAAAGCGCAACACACGATATTCAACTTAATGTATTGTCATAATTCATTTTGCTTTGTGTCATCGCGCCACATACAAATGCTAGCTTGAGAGAAAGTGTAGTTAGGGCTGTAATTGACCTGCATTTTTCGGCCTCTGAAGCAGCGAGAAGCTCCCATATTGGCAAAAGTTAGATTTATGCTGCACCCCAGCCAAGCTCCGCCGTTTTGTTAGGTTAGGAACGTTTATGTTAGTTTAGGAGCAATATACTGAATAGCACGAGGTTTATTAAGTCTCACATTGAATTTCTTCTGTGACGAAACCCTAAACCCTACCTTCCCAGACGGGCCTCATTAGATAGGAGCCTAGGGTGCAGCATAAAGCTAATTTTTCCCTCCATATTTATGAAAGAGCAGCTCAGAGGTGGGAACTTGACTATAATGCGATGGGAAGTTTTCATAGGAAACGTGGATCTGGCCGGGCGCGTATTTCGATGCTAGATTGGTTGCAGAAGTTGAGCGTAAGTTATTGATTTTGCACTAGAAGTACCGGTATTATAAAATAAAATCTTTAAAAAATGCTCCTTGATTAAACATATTCCTCGCGAATCTATTAGGCCCTAATTATTAATATTATAAAAATTTGCAACCAATAATATGGCGGATTTGAGGCATATAGCCACAGCCTTCTATACATGTTTGTTTTGGAACAAAACTGACTAAATAATCAAGAAAATACATATATAGACAAGAGGCGTGTGTGAACCTTCCCTTAAGTCTTCCTGTACATGCGCATATGCTCGTTCGTGATACTTCATCAAATACCGCCCGACGTTTTTTATTTGACCGACTGTACTATAAGGAAGATCTCAGTTTCCTCAGAATCACATATCTGTCATATGACGATCGTGCCTCCAGCCTAATGATACCTATGAACCGGATCAGCTATTAACTTTCACGAACATCGCACATATTCGAGGAAAAGATCCCCTCCGATGAAAACACCTTCAGGCTGTGTGTCGCATACCTTCGTGTCTGCCCTCTACAACCTACCCTTCCCATCTCCATCAACCGAAACATCTATGATTAGGACTGCCGGTAATCAAAATCTACGGCGGTGGTGTACCACCAACACTCACTGAGATTATTATTACAGGTTTGTCTCAATTTTCGCCCTCACAATCCAACACAATAATAATAATAATAATATTATAATAATCATAATTATAACCACCGAGAGAGGTGGTATTGGAATCGCATTCGGGAGGTTCCATATTCAAATCCCGTGACCGGTCAATTTGACATGGGGTTTTTCATGGTTTCCTCAGTCGTAAAGGCAAATGCCGAATTCATGAATCATCCCCACCATTTCATCCTATATCATAGCCATTTAGACTAATATCAGTTAAAATTTACTCCATAAAAACACACTAACAATAGAAATAATTGACAATCAATAGTTCCATGGCCTACCCTACTGTATAGACACAGATCCCGAACTCCTCGTAGCTAAAAGGAGAATAATTTAGAGCTGAAATAAAAAAATAATAACCCATGCTTTGAAGCCCCAATACGCTGCCAGTAAAACGCTTATTTCTTTTTACCGTGATTTGACTATCGAAATAACTTAATAATCTTAACTTTTTACACAAAGCTCTACATGGGCACATTTAAGAAAATTTTCCTCTCGATCAGAGGTTAAACTCACATGTCCTTATAGACATGTTTGTTTTTATTTTCTACAGTCACTCCTTTTCCCCACAAGTAAGTAATTTTTGCACATATTTGGAGTAAGAGAATCCGCACAAAAAGCATCGAAATCAACGGTTCATAACATCAATAGCATATCAACATTAGGCTTCTATAATCAACGTCCAATACCATTACTTTGATATTACTTTATTTTATTCTATTATTCTAGGTGTTAGGTTAGTGTGAGCAAGCAAGAAACCTTACGAACTCAACCCTGAAAATGAGTATCAATTTATTTTCACTCCCTTTCCCAAATGAAAAATATATACTGTAATCACAAATAATAAAATCAGGTAAACTGATGTAAAAAAGTGCCAGTATGTTTTTGTTTAATCAGTTATGACTGCAATTATGATATGCAGAATATGTTTTTTTAAAAATTGATTTCCAAGTTAAGCTCCAGATTTATTCATTAAGCAGGGCTTACGGAAGAAGAAAGGTCTACCATCTCGGCCACCTGGATCATTTTAACGGTCTAGTTGGATAAGCGCATGTAAAACAATCGTGTTTTTTGTCATAGCTACCTGTATTTTAATTTCCAAGGCCTTATAAGAAAACAGTAAAACAATAGGCTATGTTGTCAAGATAACTGATTTTCATTTTTTTTATAAATTCTTTCGAATACGTATATTGCCATAAAATATGCACTAAATTGAGCATTACTCCGAAACAGATCAACCGATTTTATCCATTATGAATAGACGTCTTCCCACGGACATTGTAAATGTGTATACCAAGTTTCATAAAAATCCGGTAAAGCGTATTTGAGTTACCGCGTCTTTAAAATATACACTAAATTGGGTTTTACTCCGGTACCGGTCAACAGATTAGGCTCATATTCAATAGGGCACTTCTCATGGACGTCATAAATGGGTATACCAAGTTTCATGGAAATCCGTTACAGCGTATTTGAGTGGCACTAAATTGGGCATTACTCCGGTACCGGTGACCCGATTTAATTCAATATCAATAGGGTTCTTGCCATCGACATTATGAATGTTTATACCAAGTTTCATGAAAATCCAAAAAAGCGTACTTGAGTTATGGTGCGTACAGACAGACAGACGTTTTTTCGTCCCCCACACAATCTCATAAAGTACCATACTGGCACTTAATAAAAATAAGCTACTGTTGGCTTATAGGCTATACAAGCATGGGTGGGGGGGGGGGGGGAGCCAATATAATAGCTTACTTAAGAAAATGGTAATTTTAATGATCGAGGGAAATAAAGGGAAAGTTGTGCGAGTGTTCCAAGAGCTGGGATCACACACAAGAAAACAGTAAATTTAATTATTGAGGCAGAAAAGCAGAACACGAGCTTGGGGTTTTGAAAGCAGTGTTTGTGAATTTAATACATTCGAATTTAGCAGTGAATATTTAAAAACATTAAAATCATTCCTGTTTTGACTGGTGGTGCACTCAGGCAATGGAGAACTGTATGCAGCAGTGTGAGAGAGACAGTATTATATTATAAAAAAACTACTGTTATTATATTATAAAAAAACTACTGTTCAAAACTAACCATGTTTGTTAATATATCTAATACGGCAGTATTGCAGGATATTAACGATATAAAAATTATGTAGATAGGCTATGTATATTTATGTTTGGTATACTCTGTCGTAAGACAACCTCTAATTAAAGGACCTAAAATTAATAAATAACAAATCACCAGTTAACCTAATTCTTTACCCTAACATGTTGCTTAGCAAACCATTGCATTATATATATGACTACAGTACTGATGAGTTCTTGGAAAGCTTTGTAGAATTTTGGGATTTACCGGCTATGTACTTTCCTAAATAGTTTATTATTTACAGTGCCTCTTCCTGTAGTACAGATCTTAGGTTAGTAAAGATTCTGTTACTATTACCCTCGGGCTGCTCCTAGACATTTTTGCGTAAGTATAGCCAAAGATTCTAATGTTTCTTTGATTTTGAAAATAATTTAGACAATAATCGTTTAAGTATGAATTGAAATTAATCCTTTACATGGATTTATTTGCAATCTCTTTAGCAGAATTGCACCTGAGCATGCGATTAAATCTAATTTAACTTTCTGTGCTGTACAGTACCTGTTCGTATGTCCACAACCGGTTTGGCCGCTCCTTGTCTATCCTCAAGTTGTTTCTTTTATTTTTCCACGCACGTTGACTCTTCTTCCACTCCTGAAAATAATATTCCACTAAGTCACTATGTCAATTTGTAGCACTGAAGTCTTAAAATGTTTAAATATACACACGAACACTTCTTACTGATATCGTCGTACCTTCAAAACATGTGTCCACGAGTTCTAATATTTGAATTTTTTCTCTCTTTGAACTGATAGTTTATGTTCTTGACTATGACTATTTACAACTCACTATCCATTGCACATGAAAACTAAAGTATTCCACACGTCCTTAGCAGAACACGAGATTCGAACTGTCACTGTGACAATATTGTTTACGCGATATTACTATGACGCAGGCTTCAAACACAACATTACAGCACAAAGGTTAAGGCACGAATCGAATACACACTACAGCTGCTGCTGCCACCACTCCGTCAGAATACAGCGGCGTCCAATGGGAACTGTGGCATAAGTAAGAGAAACACAGCGGGAGCCATCTATTAGCGAACGAAGGTACTACGCCCTTTACACTGGCCAATGGAACTGTAGAACTTGTGCTGAAGTTTCGCCTAAAAGCCCAATATTCTCATTATCAGGGCCCGGATTTTAATGACATGTCATCTTTTAACTGGTACATCATAGACGTTGCCTACTAGTACAAATATTCTGATCATGACTCCTGGATTATAAAAATTGTGATTTTTAGGGCCATTTTCCCCCTATTTTATATTTTTTCGTAATTTTTAGAATTCAATGACATTATTTGGTTTTGTGGGCATTTTACGGTATTTTTTCACTTTTCATATTTCTACCTGATTTAAAAAAAATTGTCAACTTATTTTTTCATTTTGTTGTTTCTTGAATTGTATAGAGTTTTTCTGTGCGTTTACTTACATTGATTATCAGATCTCTAAATAAGCATAAATAAATATATCTTGTAGGGACGGGTCCTCGATACTTTCGATACCTCGATACTCTCGATACTTGCATGGTATCGGCATCGAACGATACTTCAGAAAACTCGCTCGATACTTTTTCGGTACTCTTGTAATTGTGCAATTATGTAATTAAGTGAGAATGCTAGTATTTTTTTAACAGAAACTTGTAAGTGGACTGTTTATAAAAACTAATTTTAGTTTTAATGTAGAGTTTAAAAACAATTATAGGCTACTGATGGTATTAAATTTTGTCTCATTAAATATGCAGACTTAATTAATTTAGTTGGTATTACACAGTTCTCTCAAATTTTAATTTTTAATGTACCTATTTATTGAAACTGGAAATGTTGAAGGTATCGAGTACCGAAGTATCGAGTATCGAGGAAAAAGTCATGTATCGGTATCGAGTATTGAGAAAATCTGGTATCGACCCATCCCTAATATCTTGTTATAATTTTAATTTGGGTTCAGAAATACGGTAGATATGTAAGCTTTCATGAACCACAGATTGCTTCTGTTGGACATTACATGAGAATATTATAAGAGAAAAATTCCTCAGACACTGGGACTTGAACCCAGGACCTTTGGCTATTCGCTCTACCAACTGAGCTAAGCCGGAGTTCAATTCACAGCACCAGATGGGACCTCTCTCCTATGACTGATTGCCCTAATGGTCTACCTCACAGACAGACAAGTTATGTCATATGCAGTACTGTGAGGCACACTAAGTAGTGATTTTTGTGACCGGGCTCCCACTGTTATTGTACAGTTAACATTCAAGATAGATATGTAAGCTTTCATGAACCACAGATTATTGTCTCTGTAGGTGAGAGGACAATATTGGGATAGATTTAAGGGAAGTAGGATTTATGAGGGATGGCTGGATGGAGTTAGCACAAAATTGGGTTGAATAGCAATGAACTTCCGGGTTCTATAAAATAAATAATATTCCTTTAGCTTGCTTAGTTATTGTCTATTGTCATTAAATGAGTAAATAAAGACATAATATACTGCTACATAGTGTAACAACTGGAGTTTAATTAAGCCATTTGTTTCTGTCTGAAAATTAATCTAATCCATAAAATCTATAATCCATATAATCTTAAAAAAATCCATGGCTTCACTGAAAAAATCTGGTAATCTTTCAGCGAGCTTCACTGTAGAAATGGTCTGAACAATAATACCAGGCTATCACTAAAATAAAATAGTCTAGACTATCTCTTACTTTGTCACACACTCGTATGCACGAACAAGGGCCATCATCTATGACATTTACAATAGAATTAGCCTATGTAACCTAGGTACTAATAAAAACACTGTATATACTGTATCTTGTATCATTATAATTAGTAAACAGTAGCCTACATTCTTCTATCTTGACTAGCCTATTTTGCTAATTGTTATTTTCCATTCATTTCTAGTTACAGCAAGTCTATATATATGTAACTAATATCCATAAATGGAGGTTTACGTTATTTCAACATTATTACTAGTAAGAAACTGCTTTTTATATCTTACTTATTAATAAAATAAGTGCTCTTTACACAAATAGAATATAAGAATACTTTGTGTACTGTTGGTAAAAAAATAAAATACCTTTTGCAAAATGTGCTTTATGAAATTGTGAGTTTAGATATAGTAGTTTTTCATTACATACCTAGGCAGCTTCGAAGGAATAAACCTCTTTATATTAATTGATCTGACCAAGTCGGTCTTGATTTTCGCTTTCCAAAACAAAAGCAAAGTTGCAATATTCTCTGAATGTTATTACTGACCGCAGTTCTTCCCTTGCTTTGTCAATTTGCACGTATTATTGTTTACTGTAATTAAATCTTGCAACCCCGCGTTTTGCTCCACGCGGAGTAGATGAATAGCTGTCACAGGACATTCATAGATTTTGATTGACTGGGGTAACTAGCTGATTGGTGTGGTAAAAATAAAGAGCATGGATTGAGCTGTTGGCAAACTTTTCCTCCTAAAAAAAAAAAAGCCACCTGAGTATGCAAAGAATAACTGGATTATAGAAGTGGAAACCAGGATGTTGTTCACCATATTGATAAATCAATTTTCTGGAATGACTTTATACTTTATATTCAGTAGATTGAACAGTTTCATTCTTGTATCTAACTTTAGACCATATTAAATTCACTAAAATGAAATATAATTTTCAAGTGCAATTTTATTTACCTTGGTAAGTTTTTTGGACAGGTGTTTTACAGATTGTATCCCTTCATCATCAGCAGAGTGTCAACCACTGCCAGATCCAGGGAGAGGGCCATAGGGGTCGTTAATTAGACTTTATTTGTAGAAAATAATTACCTACTAAAATAACATTCAGATTTAATTAAATAAGTTACAAAACAAAATAAAATTAAAGCAATTACGTACTCACCCTATTTCAATCTGAGGGTTGTAAGAAGTAAGTTAAACAATATTTATATTCTAGATGTCTTGTATCAAATGTGACAGCCCACAAGACAGCAGATGTTACAGTTCCTTATCTTTAATTATTTTATAAATGATTGATTTCTTGTGAACTATTTCAGACAAGCACTTAAAGTTAAAGGTAAGAAATTTGATATTTGAGTAATGTTTCAACATATTTGGTGATTACCCACGTTCAACTCTTTCCACTGTGCGTGTTATATGCTACTAGAAAAGTTATTATTTAAAAAAACTTTTGAACAGTGGATGACAAAAGGGAAATAATCATTAGCTTTATAATCACGACGTTTCTGCCTGTTCACCAGGCTTTCCTCAGGTCAAAACTTTTTTTTTTCACCTGAGGAAGGCCTGGTGGACAGGCAGAAACGTTGTGATTATAAAGGTAATAATTATTTCCTTTTTGTCATCCACTGTTCAAATGCTTTTTAAATAATAACTTTTCTAGTAAAACATCCATATCAGTCCCAATTTCCACTGAGTCAAATACAATATAAATATGTTTTTAAAATTATTTCAAAACCAGTGGATAAACGTTAAAAAATTAAAACACGTTTCGACTCTGCCCTTGAGTCTTCCAAGGTGATGCCTCAAACAGTAGTAGCATTTGAGTAATGATTTCAATATTTATGTAATATGTAAAACTGATAAATGTGAAAACAATAAAAAAAATGCAATTACTCAAGCTCAAGGTTAACACCATTGTTAAAAGGTCTTTTATATTTCAAGCCACAACCACATTGCTGAAACAGAAGTTGTCATTTTTTAAGTCATCGTGACTTTTCTTCTTGGACCTAAAATTTTGTTTCTGTTGCTGAATTTTACAATCTGCAACTGTTTTGATGTTGTAAACTTTGCTCACTGTCCCTACATTTGTCGATGGTGCAATAGTGACGAACTGTTTCATCTGATCCCAGATTTCAGCAGAAACTCTGCTGAAGATACCGGGACACTACCCACAAAACAGCCATCCAGAAAGATTACTAAAGTAATAACTAATAAGCACTGCACTACAAAAGTATGTTTTAATTTAGCAATTTCAACAGTTTCATTTAAACCGTTTCCTTAAAAACAAAATACTGCAGTAGAACAGGAAATATTTTAAAATATGAATGACTAATTAATAGCATCAATGCTGAAACAATTAGAGAAGATTAGCTTTTTTTTTAATTTTTGTTTTAAAGGAATATTCATCCATCCTTCAAGAAGTGCTTGTCTAAACGTTTGCAAACTTTCTGTTGAATTTCATCTAACTTAGAAGTAATGGATTCACAATAGATACTTCTGAATCTATTTACGTTAATGGACGAAATAATAACTTTTTTCTCAAATATCCTGCAATCTTGAATATGCAATACATTTCAATCTTTCAAGGTAAATTAACAAAGTTGCAATTATATGTTATGCCATGGTCTAGAATTTCGAAAAATAGGACATTTAACAAAAAAAGAGGGATAGCACATTCAACAAAATATGGATGGCATTATGGTGATTGAAGAAATGAACTAAAAGATTCTTCAACCTTAAGGTAAAGGAAATAAAAAATAATAAACCAAAATAAGAAGAGATAAGAAAGAAGAAAGGAGAGAAAGAAAGGAATAAGACATAAAAGAAATCCAAACCAAAAATAGTGTATACTCCTTATCATTACGTATAATTCTGCTTCAGAAACTTCCAAGTCATGGAAAAATTAATAACATTTAATATCTTTAAGGTATAAAATATTTTGTACTCTTAAGGAAGCAAATCTATTTCATTGTTACATAGATAATGTACTATGCAAAAGTGTGGTACATAAAGCTATTTAAAGAAGAATTTACAAAAATGACTAGCCCACTCAATTCTATGCTTGATTTATAAGTTTTCTGATTCATATTACACTGTACAACAAATTTGAACTTTTTTTCTCTCTCCTTTATATGAAACTAAAAACTTTGAATTCAGTTGGCAGATGTGGCATTGCAGATATTAGGGGCAAACCTGCAAAAAGTCGATTTTTTAAACATGGAAGTCTGTAGTAACTGGTGCAATCTCTTTCTGATTCAAAACAAACATAGGTTTAGGATATGAAAGGCTAACTTGACATACTGCTGTGTTCCCCAACTCTTCCTTCGTTCAATGTTCAAGTGTCATGTTCTGTGCACTGGTAGTTAAAGCTAAGATGATTTAAATAAAATGGCATTTCTCTATTTCTAACAATAATATTGCAGTAACATTAACGAGTTCTGAAGCAACTGATGCCTACACTTTTCCTGGATATACCCAGGGCCGTATTTCTAAATAGGCTAAGTAGGCTGCAGCCTAGAGCGGCAAATTTTCAGGGGCGGCAGTTTGGCAATTTATTTAAAAGTTAAAACGAAGTATTTCAGACGTTAATAATATTTTCCATACGAATTTAAGAATACATGTTAAGTTACTTAAATTAAAATATAAAAACATGTTTAAAATAGTGATCGCTGATCTCCAAGAATAAATAAATAAATAAATTTCAAAACCCATTTCATATTTAACGAATCTTAAAAGAAGTTTAAAAAAAGTAGATAACTAATTTGATTATATAATTTATTATGTAAACCATTAAAATTGTAGTTTTATCTAAACTAAATGCTCTTTATGTTTTAAAAAGATGAAAACACCAATGAACTCTATCCTCTTGGTGTATAAAACAAATGTATTCAGCAAATATGAACTATAGAGGGGGCGGCAAGTGGACTTTAGCCTATAGGCGGCATACTCTTAAATCCGGCCCTGGATATACCTCGAAGACAGCAAGGAATGTGGAAACTTGAGGACAACAATTTGCAAATGCAAGCAAAACCTTGGAGAAGCATGTACAACTCGCATTTGATTTTCTGTGAGGTGGTTATTGAAAGTGTAATGCTAGGTAATTAAGATTAAAATAGATGCTTACATTTTGCTTTATAGTTATGGTAGGCCTACACTTATTACGCTTATAGAACAAATTTACTTATATTAAATAATGTATTCAAAGATCATTAAATTCCTCCAATTAGTCCTTAAAGTGACAATAGAACTCGTCCTTAATATCCAGAATGACAGTTTAATGGCGATAATGATAAAATGTGTGTTTTTGTTCGACCACAGTATAATACACTTTTTACGTGTGTCTTAACAGTATCGTAATGACACTCATTTCGACAATGTTTTCATTTTTAAATTCGATTATTATCGAACACGAAACTATTTTTAGAGTAGGAGCTGAAAACTATGTAGCCTAATAGTAGCCTATATTTAAAATAAAATCAATTCTGTTCGTGTAAATTTTAATACCATACTAAAATGAATTAATTCATATTGTCAAAATCCATGGTTTCAAGAAATCAACTATAATGTACCTTCGATTTGACAGATGCCATGATCCGCCATCTCTTGTAGAAGACAAGAACTACTATAATCAGCTGAGGCGAAGGGCATGGTGGGGTCGTCGTTTGAGTGAATCAAAAATCTCAAAATTAAAACACTTAGACTAATTATGGTTGAACAAAAAAGTCGTAAGGATCTTGCCTATAATGGTAATTGAGATATTCATATGAAAATTAGGAAACTCGATTTGCTCTTTTAATAAATGCAATTATAGGCTTGTTGCATAATGTACTACTAAATAAATTTGTGTTCTGTTACTTTGTCCCTACTATCTGCAAAGCTTCCATGTTTTAAAATAAAACAGTAATTTCATATCTGTACTGTAAAGACTGTGCACCAAATTTTACATAGCACTTCATCATGTAGTACAGTTTTGAGCACAAAGTTAGTTATTTTAATTGTGCAAACAAAACAATTTACAAATACTAATTATATTTACATACTGAGCATGATAGGCCTATCGTCACAGTTTGCTATGCAAATTGCTTTATATTGCACTTTCAAACATTTAATTAATTACATTAATGAAAACTGAAGCGTTTAGATGACAAGTGGTACAAGTGACAAAAAACTAGTTGGAAGAAAATGAAGTTCAATTATTGATAAATTTCATCTTGGTTCTTTGAGGGAAATATTAGATGTATAAAGAAGTTTTTAGTCTTATACCCTCAAAATAAAATACTAAGATATATGAACAACACAGGAAAGAGGGGACAACCTTTACAATATAAATTGTTATAATATAATTTGTAAATTATAAATCAATAATATTTTATTAGTTGATTCTTACATTGTATGATATATGGCAACTTGTAATTAAAGTTAGCAAGATAAAATTCTAAGATTAATATTGGATTGGCTATACATAAAACATCTATATCATATAGTCAAGAGTTAAAATTTTTGATCAAATTTATATATCAAGCGATTACATATGTGCATAGTCCATATAGTTGAATTAATATATGAGATCAATATATAGGATCAACTTTGGATTGTTATAGCTGTTACATTAATGGTTATAATGGTTAATAAAATAAGTAGCAAGAGTAATTCTTGCATGTCATGACATGCAAGAATTACTCTTGCTACTTATTTTATTAACCATTATAACCATTAATGTAACAGCTATAACAATCCAAAGTTGATCCTATATATTGATCTCATATATTAATTCAACTATATGGACTATGCACATATGTAATCGCTTGATATATAAATTTGATCAAAAATTTTAACTCTTGACTATATGATATAGATGTTTTATGTATAGCCAATCCAATATTAATCTTAGAATTTTATCTTGCTAACTTTAATTACAAGTTGCCATATATCATACAATGTAAGAATCAACTAATAAAATATTATTGATTTATAATTTACAAATTATATTATAACAATTTATATTGTAAAGGTTGTCCCCTCTTTCCTGTGTTGTTCATATATCTTAGTATTTTATTTTGAGGGTATAAGACTAAAAACTTCTTTATACATCTAATGAAGTTCAAAGTTGAACTGTAGACTCGTATGATGTATCTCTTGTCTTCCAAGCAGAAGAGCTGTTGTTGTGAGTGGTTTTCCTGTCAACACTCTTACCTCCTTTTTTAAAAATTATTCATCTTGTTTGTCGTCTTTTGTTTTTCTTGTTTTGTTACACACAAATACCTATGCCCGAGATGGGACTCCAACCCACACCTCCTTTATCATGGCTCTAAGGCAGCATGCCTTAGCTACTGCAACTAAGGAGACTGGCGCTTGTGTTTTAAATTATTTAAATAATTGGACATTCCTGCACTTCAATCAAATTTTTAAAAAATATCACTTGTATCCTTTGTCTGTTTGCCACCTCAATTATATGTATTCTAAATATGACACAGACGGCCGGCATGGTCTTGTAGTTAGCGTCACTGACTACAGATCCGGGCCCGGGTTCGATCCCTGGTACCTCCTCGGATTTTTCTGAGGTAGGGAGGTCTGGTAGGGATGCACTCAGCCTCATGATTCAAATTGAGGAGCTACTTGATAGAGAAGTAGCGGCTCCAGTCATGAAAACCACCATTAACGGCTGTGGGTGTCAGCATGCTGACCACATGCCCTTGAATCCTGTCATCTGCCTATGGTAGACGACGCAGCGGTCAGGTCGTAGGCCTTGTTTCTTTAGGGATGTAGCGCCATGGAGTTTAGTTTTAAAATTGACACAATACTTTATAAAATATCTGTGCTGTACACAAAACAGATTAAAAATCTACGTTTAAAATTGGATACTATGCAGATTTCAAAATAGAGACTATTTATTATAAACAAAAGACTAAAAAGTTAAACTTGATTAATTTTTGGTCCCTTAATTCTTATTGTTTCATGTTGGAAAGACGTATGAAATGTCTAAACAACAATATTTTTATTTTTGGCAGAACTGATGTGGTATAAAGGGCCAATATGTACAATTTGGATCCTCATAAAAATCTGCACTGCATTAAAAACTAATAAGTTCAGAACTCTGAAAGTTCTTTTAGAACTTGAAGGGTAAATGAAGATGCATTGTTTTCTTTTTGTTAGTTAAGGATAGTTTATAGCATGGCACTAGGATTCATTTCTACTTTCATGAAAGTAACATACTACACTTATTTCCTTCAAAATGAATTACAGTGCAGTTGCACATTTCACTTTATTTCAAGTTCAAGTTATTGGATTGCATTTCACAATCTCTTCAATTCCTCACCATATTTTTCAAAACTTAAACAAGGTCAATAAATGATAACATGAAAGCTAAAATTTTTATTCTGCAAAAAGTTGGAATTAGCCGAATCTGCATAGTGTGATAACTGACGTGTCGCTAGTACACCTTACACATGCACATTAAGTAAAAAAACAATTGCCAAACTTAGCCTTTTATAAAAGCTGATTACCACGGCAACATGTTACATGTGTCAGCCAGCACAGTCTTATTTTATTTATAAAATCTTGAATGCTGTATTTCTTTCAAAATAAATATAACAAAAGCAGATTTAGTTTATGTAACTTCTCATGCACTAATTTCATCAAATTATATTTTCTTATAATTAGAAGTCTGTGTAAAACAAAATCGCCTTCATAGATTCTACATTACTAAAAAAAGAGCATTATTCTGAGGAAGATAGTGTTAAGTTATTAGGAATGGTTTTAGATACTAAAATGACTTGGACTGATCATGTTGATCATGTCTCCAAAAAACTATCGAGAGTCTTATACAAATTAAGATACCTGAGAGATGTTATTCCTAACCACTACCTCAGAACTGTATACTTTGCATTGTTTCATAGTGTTCTGTGCTATGGTTTGTTGTTCTGGGGTAATTCCTCAAGCATAAACTCAATACTTCTATTACAAAAGAAGGCTATAAGAATTATGAACTTTAGTTGTTATAACGATCATTGCAAGCCTCTGTTTATAGAAAACAGAATTTTGACTGTTGTAAACCAGTATATTTATGTATGTTTAGTTTATGTCAAACAGAGGCATAGCAGCCTAAAAACAGGTGACCAAGTTCATAGTTATAATACAAGATAGAGACATCAATTGTATCCAGAACAGAATAGACTCAGTTGTACCATGTCATCCTTTAAATCTGTTTCTGCATGCATGTTTAATATGTTGCCTCGCAGTGCTATTGACGTAAACTTGAAGACTTTCAAAAAAATTGTTCACAACTGGTTATTGCATAACCCATTCTATAACTTAACTGAATTTTATGAATCAGAACACTCTGCTATTATTTTCTAGTTTTTATACTAAGACGTGATCTGTAACAAATTTTGTTCTTTGGTCAAATATTAAATAAATAAATAAATTACATTTTGCCACCATTACGTATATAAAACAGTGTTACCTTCCTTGTTGGGGAACGACCACAATTCAAAGACTTACAATAAATTATCCTGCTATACATAAACATCAACAACATGGCGACATGATTTTAACAATAGACAAGAAAAGTGAAATATGAGGTGCAGACTTTCAGGATGCACTGATGATGTACTCATGCTGTACATATAACACTGAATTCAAATACCATATCAGTTACAAATCTATTAATTGATTAAAAATAAATAAATAAATAAAAGAAAACATACACAAAATATTTCAACACGATTTTACGCAAATAGGTGTTATAATTCATATTAATTCTGAATTTATGATATTTATACTATCATTAGAGATGATATAAAAGCAGAGGTCCACAATATAATTTTTGGTCCAGATTTTTACGAACTGTCCAATTGTATCGTATGACATAGTCAACTGCCATTGCACATAGTATAATTTCCATGCAATTCTGTTGGATACAAAGAAATAGGAGTGTTTCTATTCGATCAAAAAATATTATTATTATTATTATTATTATTATGAAATTAACTATTGAGTGCTATTCTCTTCCAAGTGACCAGCATGATGCACAAATATGACATCTTCCTCCGTACAGCCGATTTCATGCGTACATTTACCAAGAAGATAAAATGAAATATTAGAGTAAAGCAGACTAACAGCTGCTAAGGCAGACTTATATCAAACCAAAGATCAGTGTTCAGAAAGTAAGTACCATGTGTAGTTGCACCTGGTAAAAATTTTAGTAACAAACAGGAAAATAAATACACACAATGAACATTAACAACTTGTGAGAACTGCCAGGCGATGTAAGTGATCGCTACCAAGCACCGCATACGTGATCATGCACAAGATAAAAAAGCCAATGCACCAAAATAAAATAAAATAAAATAAAATAGTAACGTTTTAAGGTTGGCACACATGGAGCCTAGCTTCTCAAACAGATGATTGTATTTAATTATTATTTTAATAAGTTTTCATGTTTTCTCTCTACTGCAGAAACATGTGTGTGAAGTGAATATCAGATTCTCAGAAACAGAAAAAAAATTTGTCTTGTTTTTGTAACATTTCCTCAGTTTTTTTAAAATGCTCTTCCTACGTAAGTATAGCAATATACTTGTAGTTCTTAATAAATCCTATTTTTGTGCGTCGGGAGAAATGCAGAAAGTCTTTTCGATGCCTGCAGGTATGTCAGATTGGAAATTAATACAGAAAAAACTACATATATGGTCATGAAATGTCAAAATAATGTGCTACAAAAGATTAGAATAGCCGGTAAATCATTAGAACAAGTGGAGAAATACATATCTGGGAGCAATAATTACAGATACAAATATTAAGGTAGAAATTAAATGTTGACAAATCAGGAAATGCCTGTTTTTATGCAGTTCAGAAACTTTTATCTTCCCATTTTCTGTCCAGAAATCTAAAAATAAATTTTTATTAGACAATTATTCTGCCTGTTGTATTCTATGGATGTGGGGCATGGTCCCTTACTCTTTGAGAAGAACATAATCTGAGTGTGTTCAAAAACAGGGTGCTTAGGAAAATATTCGGATCTAAGAGAGATGAAAATGGGGGCTGGAGAAAACTGCATAATGACGAGCTTCATAACCTGTACTCATCTCCGAATATGGTAAGGGTAATTAAATCACGGAGGATGAAATGAGCTGGACATATTGCATGCATGGGGGAGGAAAAACATATCTCAAAAATTTTGACTGGGAGACCAGAAGGGTACAGATCACTTGTAAGACCTAGACGTAGGTGGGAGGACAATATTAGGATACACTTAAGGAAGTAGAATTTACGAGGGATGATTGGCTGGAGTTAGTATAAAATAGGGTTGAATGGTGGGCTCAGGTAAGAACAGCAATGAACCTCCACATTTCATAAAATAGATAATATTCCTCTAGCTTGCTTAGGAACTGTCTATTGCCATTGAGTAAGTAATTAAGTAAGTAAATCCTATTATACTGATTTAGTTTCTTGAAACTTTTTTTCTCCAAAAACTTTAATATTTTCACCAATATGGTAATGACTGTTTTATTACATACGACACAACCAACACACCCTGAAAATCTGCAACATTATTAACTTCCACCTAACAGTTGTGTATATACTTTAAAAAATTAATTACAAAAATTGTTATAAATCCTTACATTATACAAAACTAACAAAATCTCTTAAGAAGCTTTTTGTAATAAATATTTGAAAGTGGTCAATATAAAGACTATCTCTGTAGTTCTACCAAATGTTTTGTATGTACAACTTACACAAAATATGAAGTGTATTCATGTGGCATGACTCCTCGCCTGGGATAAAACGTGTGCCTAACTGAGTAATTCATTAGATTCGTTATGCATGAAGTGTAGATATCTGCAAATCGGAAAAGTCGACGAGAGAAGTATGTAGGATTGTGGTAAGTCCGAAAGACACTACCAAACTGCTTATTGAAAACACACTTAATCTTCTGCCTGTAAAGGAAAAATACCATGTGAAATTAAGATGGTTATATAAAACAAACTAACAGTAAATTACCATTAACCTACGTAAGTTAAATATTAACCCAATTTTGAAAGGAAAAACAGTGAAATAATGAAATAAAGTTAAATAAATAATACTTATAATATTAATATAAATATTAGATGGAAATTTACAGTGAAGTGTTCAAATCTGTAGCAAGATTGAGATCGGAAATATACACACAAAACTTCACTAAAAAGGTATATTTACCCAGAATGATCATTTCAACGGGTCTTCCCGCCATCATCAGCTGATTCCGACTGGCCCTCTGGCGGCGGATGAATGAACTTGTCAATCAAGGTTCCATGTATGCCAACTGAAGTGTCAAAGTTTAAAAGATTTTCTCGGTTCTTTTTAATGAATATTTTTTCCCATACCATAAGATCTATTGGTTTTTCAACTTGTTTTAATAATTCAATTTCATGGCCTACTTCCCAAAAATGCATTGCCAAAGCGGATTTTTCAATTTGTTTATTCATAATGTTCCTAAAATGTTCTTTTCTCCTTGTGTCTAAATTCCTTTTTGTTTGGCCAACATAAAATTTTCCACAATCTTTGCAATTAATTTTGTAAATTCCAGCTTTTTTGTAATGAGGGACCTTATCTTTCTGGTTGGTTTTTATTAGATTTTTCAAATAAAATTTTTTTTTAAAATTTCAAAAATTTCTACAAATATTAGATTTTTTTAGTGAAGTTTTGTGTGTATATTTCCGATCTCAATCTTGCTACAGACTTATAATATTGTTTTTTTTATTGAATTATTTGAGAACACATTATGAAGTGTGAATATTAGACAGGTTGTTAATGAATAACACCTATACTAGTTCCAACTAAAGAATAAAGTAGATGTAAACAAAACCATGTCACATGATGGGTTCTGATTGGCACTTGGACGCACAACCCCTCCAGGCTCTTGCTTGTCGTCTTCTTCCGAGTATTAATGTAGTTTCTTGAAAACATAAAAAGTAAGTAATGTATTTGATGTACAACTAAATTAAGCACGTTTCTCAAGTTTATAGCAACATTTTCTATGTGATTTAAGCAATACCATTATTATTATTATTTGATATTATCGGTTGAATGTAATGCGACGCGCATGCCTGAAGACAACAAAGGTATGAAAAAATAACACAGTCACTTGTCATGTATTCCTCGAAGACAGTTAACGTTTAATTCATATGGTGAAAACAAGCTTACTACAGCTATTATAAATAATAAAAGACAGCAAGAAAGTTCTATGGCTGAAGCTAATCAGGCCTCACCACCTCGTGTTGTTAAAAAAAAAGTGGGGAAAGCCGTTAAATAGTGGCGAAAAAACTGTGATCTTGAATGTTTTTAATACATTTTGCAGTAGGTAGATTTTCATTATGACATTGAAATATTACAATGCATTAGCATTTTAAACGTAGGCATATGTAATATTTGTGAAATCCAGCTTTGTTTCTGTAGATGCTAGCTTTCTTTGATCAATATTAACGAGTTCCTCTTGCATTGAAATTGCGACGTCTATAATGTGTCAACGAACACGTTGTTGCGGAGTAATACATATCAGTGTGTTTGTTTACATCTACTTTATTCTTTAGTTGGAAATAGTATAAATAGGAGTAGCTTATAAGTGTACTTGACTTTTGCCAATAAAACCATTTTGCTATTCATTGTGAACTTGAAATACATGATACATACCTCAGTTCATCTCGTTCAGCCATCCACTGTGCTAGAACTTCCTTCTCTTCAGGTAGTTCAACATCTTGATTATCCTCTATCAGCTGAGTTAACATTTGTAACCAGTTACAATTCATCTTGAATTCTGGGTTATTTAAGGTCTCTATCTCGTGCTGTAAACATAAAACAAATAAATTAAAATGCATATTTTCATTTTCATAATTATTTATAAGACCTTTATGCACTACCAACTGCAATCAGTCACGTTAGATATTTACAGAAATACATATTAACAACCTAAGCTATGCTAATTCAATCTAACATTATTTGCCGTATTTTACGGACTATAAGACACACTTCTAACTTGGGTGCGTCTAATGGTCCGAAGTACACTAAAAATTTTAAATTAAGGTAAAGGTTGCCGGATAATCATAGTTACAAACAATGAGAAGATAGTTAACAATTTTGGCACAGACTGTACATCAGTGCACTAGTCACAATCGTAAAATAATGGTAGCTGGAAGCAAGGTATACAATGCGAAAAGAAAGGAATGTTGAGTTCTTAAAAGCAGTTGTAAATAAGGGTAAAATAATCGTAAAATAAGAGTAGCTGGAAGCAAGGTATACAATGCGAAAAGAAAGGAATGTTGAGTTCTTAAAAGCAGTTGTCTCCTTTGGGTGGTTTAAATGAAGGCAATGACCTCTAAACAGCCTTGTCTCGTTACACCTACCGTATGCTGAATTGAGGATAGGGGGTGTAAAAGTATTTTCAGTCTTTCATGAGAAATTAGTTCAGTTATTAAAATTTACGCGTTTCCAACTCTAAAGAAGAGATTTTCTTGCAACGCAGGTTTTAAGTTAGAAGTGATTTATACTGATTTGATTGTACAATGCAATGAATTCCCTTTAACATTTTTTCATTTAGAATCACATTAAATTTATTTTCCTTTAAATTTCCATTCTAAAATCGAGGTGTGTCTTATGGTCCAGACTGTCTTATAGTCCGTAAAATACGGTACAATCTTACGAACTTAATTAAATTAGTTAATATTATTATACTAAGTTATACTATACCTAAGTGACACTAAATGAACAAAATATACTTACAGATTACACTGATAACCATACATTTTTACATCATGTAATTACTTACACTAAGTTGCTCTATTCCGATACCGGTATCATTACAAAAATGATTTTTTTGAAGTCAGGATTATAGTTTTTCTGAAAATAAATTTGGGGACATTTCTTGTAGTTTATATGGCAATTTGTTATATGACGCGTGTCCAGAAAGTAAGTTCCGATCACCGATAAAGAAAACCAAAACATCAATAAGCAAAAGTATTCATTGTAATATTTACAGAGATTCACTGGCTACTTCTCTACATAGTCACCACCATTATTGAGCCATTTATCGTACCGCTGCACCAACATTTGTATGCACAGGTCATAGGACTCTGCCGCCAACATCTGGAGCCATGAAATCTCTGCATTCAGCATTACATGTCTCTTGTTTTGGATCGCCCTCCTCAGATTTTTCAATGTTTGACATTACCGATCAGCATTTACAGTCTCCCCTCATGGTAAAATCTTGCACAGGAGGACTCCACGTTGATCCCAGATTTTCTGACAGAGTTTGACTGCTTGAAATTGATTTTCACAGGTACTCACTATGCCGTCAATGCATGGATTGTTGTTTCATTTCTGGTATGGCATGCGACACCCAGTGACAACATTGTTGAAAAACTCATCACCTTTCTCTGCATACCGCTGGTGGCAGTGTCCTATGACAGGGGCATATAATTGTTGGTACACCGCTAAGATAAATGCCTCGATAATGGTGCCGACTATGTACAGAAGTAGCTAATGAATCTCTGTAGATATTGCAATAAATATTTCTTACTTATTAATATTTTTGTTTTCTTTTTTCGGTGATCGGTACTTACTTTTTGGACACGTCTCATATAATGTTATCCCAATAATGTTATGGTATCCTTTTGTTTTATTTAGCTTACACCTAACCTGATCAAGTTTATTATGTTTTTGGTCTGATATGTGTGCACTTATGTTTGTGTTTGATAGCTTCTTATGTTGTTGTTTTACTAATGAAAAGACAAAAATCTACAAATTTTTATTGTTAGTATGCCTGTCTCAATTAATAGTGGCTTGCAGAGCTTTAATTTTTTAGCATTGGTTATTATTCTAATTACTTTTTTTCTGGATAACTAATACTTGATTAATTCCTACCCCATTTCCCCAACTACTAGGCCATACTAGACGAGGTAGCGTCCAGGAGTGCAGTTACTGGTTTAAGTACACTTGATGAAGGCTCAAAGGCAGAGCCGAAACATTGTGATTGAATTTATTTTAATAAAACATTCACTGTAAGTAATTATTTTAAATGGATTTTGATATCAACGTTGAACAGTGAAAATTAGGATCAAATATGTCAAGTTTTACACTACAATTCCTTACGGAAAGTTCATTGATGATGGCTCCTGTCCTCCAGCCATGCTCCAGAGTAACATCGGCCAGATCACTGTAAGGATGATCTCCAAAGTATAACACTTGTTCTCCTCTCCATCCTGTCATATCTTGAAGCTGTTTCACTGTACCCTACAACACAGTAAAACAACTCCTCAGTCACTGAACATTACAATACAATGGCTATATTTATCTCAGGTTACCTTTCTAGTTTAAAAGACCATTTAATGATCAACAGTTCCATCTTCATTGCTTCACAGATCACAGCTCAGTTTAAGATGAACATTTACTGAATGTAGGTTTTTTGCTCTTGATGGAACAGTTCCAATACACCCAGCAGTTTAGTTGGACCAGGAAAATCTAGAAAACCCATTGTTACCACCTAGAACTCCAACGACTAATTGGAAAAGAGGGTACCTTACCTTTACCTTATGATCAGTGCTTTAGTTGGAAAATATTTTATGGGGGTACTCACCTTACTTCAAAATTTTCCATATCGCCTCATACAAAAGAATTTTAAAAAACCGAGCATCTTATCAGGATAGCCAACATCAGTGGCGGACGCAGAAATTTTTTCGGGGGGGGGGATTTGAATAGGTAGATAGAATACTAAAAAAAAAAAAACTAACTTACATATATAATTAGTTTATAAAACTGCCACTTACATTGCATTTTTTCAAATTTCGGGGGGGGGATGTAACCCCCCTATCCCCCCCCCCTGCGTCCGCAACTGGCCAACATGTAATCTAAGGAGAAAGTAATTATTGTAGAAATGCGTACGAAGGTGAAGATTAGAACGCATATCTATTGCGAATTTAATAGTGTTTGTCATTATTAACAAATACACTCTCGTGAATTGGACATTTAATAAGTATTTTAGGACAATATCGTTCCTGTACTGCCAGTACGACGTACCGGAGCACATATTTTTCCCGGTATGATAAAAGGAAAATAATTTTATACCGGTACGCAGTACCGGTGCGTACCGGCCCAACTAAAGCACTGCTTATGATACATTATTTCTGTATCGTCAGAGCTAAATCAAAATATTTAAAACAAAACCCTGTAGCCACCTTCAATATAACATCTCATCATGGAGATATACTACTATCCCTGAGAATAGAATTTATTGCTAAAAGCTAGAAAAAGATGATGTAACTCTAGTGTTATCACAAGATATCCGATTAGTAAAGTTCACTGTAAAAGTTTCAAATTTTTCAGATTTCACTTATTTGAAGATCCAGTATGATAATCTGTTTGATTTAAATGTTAATGTGAGAAAAAACTATGGTTGTTAATTTATTTAAGTCAATGCATAACAACGGCAGTTACTGCTACTGAGTTAACCATTCATCAGTGTGTTGGAATTTTGTCACACTGCAGGAATCCTTTTACAAGCCTGTAAAACAATATTTAATTTTTAGGAACCACCCTAAATTTTCCTCACACCCCCAAAATTAGCTCTATATATGAGGGTCAGTCAAATGAAAACGAGACAGATGGAAATAAAGTAAGTAAACTATTTATTATTTCAAAAGTAATCGCCGTAACTGTTAATACATTTATCCCACTGTGAGACTAGACGGTCAATGGATTCATGGAAAAATGTTTGCGGTTGCCTACGGAACCATGATTCTACCCAGGCGTGCATCTCTTCGTCCAGAGCAAATCAATGGCCATGAATGGCTTTCTTCATTTCTCCAAAAATACAGAAAATTGCACATTGTATGGAGGAAACTTTGCAAAAATTGAAGCGTGCCATCAAGTCCAAGAGCCCAGGAATGTTGCATGATCATGCTCGCCCACACGTTGCCAAGGTTGTTTCGACTACGCTGCAGAAGTTTCACTGGGAAGCCCTTACACATCCTTCATACAGTCCAGATCTCTCTCAATATTTTTAGAGAAATGAAGAAAGACTTTTGTGGCTGCCAATTTGCTTCAGATGAAGAGGTGCATGCCTGGGTAGAATTATGGTTCCATAGGCAACCGCAAACATTTTTCCATGAACCCATTGACTGTCTTCTCTCACAGTGGGATAAATGTATTAACAGTTATGGCGATTACTTTTGAAATAATAAACAGTTTACTTAATTTTTTCCCAGTCTGTCTCGTTTTCATTTGACTGAACCTCATACATAGCAACCATACAGACTCTATTTTTAAATTTTGGGCCTTTGACTCAACTTCTGGAAGAACAAGGGACTTGTGATTCAAATCAGCTGGATACTACCACAACATAAAGAGTTTCATACACAAACACAGCCTACCTCATAGTAAATATTCCCCTTCTCCAACTTATTCACTCGATCCCAGAGCTGAGTTCGGCTTTCTATGTCATAGAGACGAAAAGGACGAGATTCATCTGTGAAGAATTTAGGTTTGCGAGCTTGTACTATAACTACGTCGAAATACTGCCTCCAGTCTTTTCCAACTAGGAGCTCCATGCCTCTATTTCTGTTGGTGAGAAATCACAGAATAAATTCAGTGGTATGCAACAGAAGGAAAAAAAAAGCTATAATTGGAGTACAGTTGTGAAGCTGCAACTCTATTCCTCAAGAAAAGAAGTTTTAATGTAACACTACTTTTTATCATATTTAAAATCTTGAATAACATCTCCTTTATCTGATAGGTAATCAATGTACATAATGTACAAGATTCTTTACGCCATTGCCATTATCTTGCTTGGGAAACTAAGACCTATGTCCCTTCTCATTTGTAAAATCTTTGAAAAATAACATAACACATTCCTGTGGCTTTATATACCACATGACGTGTCTCCTAGTTTCTTTCAAGCTAAAGACAGATATTTCCCTGTCCCCACACAATCTTATAAAGTACCATACTGTCACTTAATAATTCATGGACATTAAAAATGCGTATACCGAGTCTCATGAAAGTCCGATAAAGCATATTTGAGTTATCGCACGTAAAGACACACAGACTACAAAGCCAACCAACTCCGAACAAGCATGGTCATACTCATAGTATACAGGGTGTGGCAGAAAGAATGCCCCGATTTTGGAGATAGATATCTACGTGGTGGGTGGGGGTAGAGGGGTGGGGTAAATATTGCTGAACAGCAAATTAGGTGCCGTCTTAGTTTAGACCATGGCTTGGTCAGGAGTGCATCGCGCTTATGCCGTAGAGCAGTTTATTAAAAATGTCGAGTTGCTGACAGCAACACAGCGCAAGAACGCAGCGTGCCTTTCGCGTACATTTTAGTCTGAAAGCCAAGGTGTACCAACATCGTCCCCAAACTTTGGAAGCTCTTAAGGAGGCAATCCAACAGGAATTTGCTGATGTTCCGCCCGAAATGACAATGAAAGTCATGGACAACTACCGAGAGAGGCTCAATCAATATATAAACAATGGAGGCTGCTACTTGAATGATGTTCTCTTCAAAACACGTTGATGTAAATGGCATCATGTGTACTTTCAAAGAATTATATAAGTTTTTTCATATTTTATTGGGTTTGGATATATTTGCCTTCTGTAATCGGGGCGTTCTTTCTGCCATACCCTGTATATCCTGAATAATCCCATGAAGAAGCTGGCAACTGTTAACAAGTGTTGCCATGTTTTCTTTTTTTGGATTGTCATTGGTTAATAGAAAATAAAACATACAGTAATATTTAAAATACCGGAAAAAACTGTGATCCGAAGAATTCTTTCGAGACAATGAGATGCATTAGCATAAAACGATGTGTTCCTGTGTTTTATGTAGAGAAAGTTGAAGACCCATAAATATGCTATTTTCAGGAATGCCTGTGTGTATGTGTCAGAGATCAGCAATAGCTTGAGACTAAAACGTAATATAATAAGAACATTTTATATTTTTGGTTAGATATCTTTTGGGGATGTAATACGATGATTGGCGATTCTCTTACTTTTACTACCATTTTATATGAAATTTTTTTAAATTTTTTACGACTTTTTCAGAAATGGCTCAAAGAACTGAATACACTCCCTCCAATATGGTTTCTTACTCTACATCGCAATTATTGAAGTGAAAAAGTTGTATTGCCCATGCTTTAGGACAGAGACTTATGCGAGTATCACATCAGATTTTTTAAAACACGTCTCCCAAAAGCACTGTTAATGATACAAGAAAGATACAAAATAAAACTTACACAAATCGGTATGGGCTATTTGTGACGAGAAAGAGCTTCTTTTCTGCAGCTACCAGACGATCAAAAAACTTACGAAGATCCTTGCTTTGTTCCAAATATTCAGATACATTCTCTTCCACAATTTTATGCATGATTGGATGACCACTTTGTACTGAATGCTGAAACAAATAGCAGTAATATTACATATTAAAATGCCCATATGGAAAGGTAAGGTACATTTATATTAAGGTAAAGTAATTAATTAAAATATATAACAATGTAGTATAATGTAGTATAAGGGAATTTTTGTAGTATAAGGGAATGAACAAATTATTCATCCGTAACTGCTAGCAGGAAGGCATGGCAAAGAGTATAAACTAAATGTGTGCTTATTTAGAGTACCCCTCTCACTTGATTTATAGAATTGTATAGATTTATTTGTTGTAAATGTCTTGGCAATAAAGTGTAAGTGTACATAACACAGATTGGGCATTTAACAATAAAAGTACAGAAGTCTGTCTGTGTACTACATAATATACTAGGACACCTTAGAAAACTGAGATCATTGAACTCAAACTAGAAAATAGCCTGTGGCTTTGCCACAGTTAAAATGCTTAAACACGAAACTTACAGGTCTAGAATCCTGAAGACACTGACAATACATTTACAAAAGTCAGCGCTGGCTTCATAAATTTTTATTTAAAATATCTCATCATAGACTATCGCTTTATTCTTTAGAATATAATACGTTCCTACCAGTACGTACATTTCAGAAATTAATTATATCGTAAGTTTTATGCCGTTCCAAAGTTACCTGTGAACACTGATAATAAGTATTGTTTCTCAAGTTTTTGTTGACGGATGAAAATGATGTGAATATGATTTGATAAATTCAGTGTAATTTTCATAAATTATATAATTTATCAAGGGAAGGAGTGATTTTTTTGGATTTTTATTGTCCGCGATACTTCTGGGGTTAAACTATCATTATATTATACAGGGTCTTTATTATAAGTTGAGACCGGGCGACCGGTGTTTTCACTCTCCGCTACGGAGTCCGCATTAGCCGCCGGTGACGCGCGCGCAGCTTCCCTGCTTAAAGTGTAGGCTATATAAAGTATTACATATCTTACCTTATAACATATGTTGGAAGTGTCGTCCTTCCTGTGTTATACAGGCATTGTATCTGGAAACCACATTCTGGCTGATGCGAGTGAGTTCTTCCACTGTAATGCCCCTAATTTCATTCGTAATGTTTTCTTTCAGCTCCTCCAATGTGTGAGGATTTGTTCGATAAACCTTATCTTCATCACGTACACGTCCAACAGACTCGTACTTAAAATAAAGTTTACACAAAAATACGATGCTGCAGCGAAATGGGTCTCACCATGTTGACACTTTAACAATAACTGCACGTGCCGATGTTGCATCAAGGTCAGACCGGCTGCGCGCGCCTTCCGTCGCCCGGTCTCAACTTATAATAAAGACCCTGTAGCTGGTGCTCGCCATTATTAATTGACTCCAGGATTTTTAATAAATTTACACTGGCAGTTTATTAAAAATGTTTGTGGTTCAGAGCTATGAAAATTGTAAGCAAAAATAAAAATAGAATATTTGTTCATTGTGTTCATTTCACTTAGGCTTTATATAATATAGAAACGGTTTTCCTAATTTTGTACTCTTCGTGAAAGTTTGGACTGCGAGAGACGAACATCGCCAAGTATACCCGTTGTCTCATGAAGTGAGGGAGTGAGCATGCTATTTACGGCCGTTGAATTGTATAAGAGTAGATGTGCACAACTTAAAAGAAAATAGAATTTCTTAATATGATTATTAATGTATGGTAATATAAGTAGTATAACTAGACGAAAATTCTATACAGAGTGAAAGAGTTTACTGTGCAGTTTACTGAAAGTTTTTCTGTGGAAAAATAATCACTTGGGATAATAATATGACCCAATTCACTATTGGTATGTTACTGAGTGTATCTTTGAAATTAAAATATGAACTGTAGGACAAAACTTTGTGGGCTCAAAAACATATAATCCAGAGTGCTCGAAAAGTCTTATACATGCTCTCAAATGTAAGAATAAACATTTACCTTTACATCTCGAAATAAAATCTCAGGGTGATAATCAATATGATTACGTTCAAAATATTCTGCTACGTTGCACAGAAGACCCATTTCAGGTACTGAGAATAAGTCTGCCAACTGCACCATCTTAACTTTGACATCCTGCTGTAACAAGAAAAATAACTATAGAATCATTCTCTAAACATCGGTATAGAATTTTATAGTTAACAGCTGGTTACCCATCCTTTGTAAGGGTGAAAATACAGAGTGCTTCAGAAAAATGTATACACACTTTGAAGTGTCATAGAAAATCTATTTTCCGTTCTACAAGGTTAAATTTATGGAAATGGAAAGCTTAGAGTCCAATTTGAAAAATAAATGAAAGTGTGATTAGTGTTCAAATGTTCAGATGTTCAAAACGGTGGCCTTCAGCATCAATACATTTCTGAGTTCGAGTCATCACTGATTCCGTACATTGTAACAAAGTGTCCAAAGAGATTTCTGCGCACACTGGTTGAATCTCATTCCAAAGTGTGTCTAGGTTACGTGGTTTACATTTGTACACATCTTTTACTGTGCTCCATAAAAAGAAATCCAGCGGCTTAAGGTCTGGAGAGCGTGCAGGAAACTCGATTGGCCCCCTGCGTCCTATCCACTGCCATGGCGAATTTCGAACCAGGTATGCTCGTACGTCTCTATGATAGTGAGTTGGGGCGCCATCTTGTTGTTAATAAAACCGTATAATGCAAGAATGGCAGGGAACATGGAATCAGCAAGATAAGGTACTTTTCATTGTTGGATGATTATGGCACGTTTGTTGGACGACTGTTAAATCTATTCTGCTGCCATCTGTTGAAGAAATATAACATTACTTTCTCCCAGAAAGTTAACCTTGTAGAACAGGGAAATAAATTTTCTATGACAGTTCAAAGTGTGTAAACATTTTTTTGAAGCACTCTGCATTTTGCACTGTTTAGCCTTACCAAAGAAATATCATGAGGACGTAAGCATACTGTGTTTTTAGTGAGCCTAAGTTCGAGAATGACACCTGTCTGTACTTAGCGCCATGTGAATCAGTTTATTTGTACTTGTGCACTATTATTTCAATATGGCCACCAGCACTGGAGTTTCATATAGCAGCTATAAAAACTATCTCGCACTTGGATCGGCATATATGTTACTAGCAGGTGCCCTGGCTTCGCCCGCGATTATTTACTCAATTGCTAGAAGTTTTGTTTAAATAATTTATTGAGCAGAAAAATAATTAAAACACCATATTTATTAACACTGACATCGCTTTTACATAAATTGCAGGAATTACATAATTTTATTCTTAACTATATTGTTTAACATTAAAAATATAAATAATTAAATGAACAAAACGAATCTTATGCTGCCATATGGGTATACAAATTCGAAATGAAACAATTACCTAAATCATGCATATACAATTTTATTATAACGATTGATAATTAAAAAACTAAAAACCCAGCTTCGAGATGCATTTCACTAATAAAGTATGCCACATGGAAAAAAAAATACCTCAGATTCGAGTTCCCTAGCCCAAAAACCCTCCAATTGTGAGTTTCGTCAAAGTCATTCAATGTTTTCCCACTTTAGGCGTGCATTCAATGATCCCCTACTGTGTAAATCTGATCTCTGTGAATCGTAAACTAATGAAACAAGACAGCAACCGAGCAAGGCAGTTTTCCACAACAATTGAAGTGCTTGTGTGCTTCTTATGTAAGGCATTTTTGTTGATTTTTGGTATTAAAAATAAAAATTTCACAAAATCCTTTCTTAGTGTGCACTTACATTATGAAACGAAGGTACTGTCAAAACTCCAAGTCTCTACCTATTATAGTTTAGGCTCTATGTTGATTCTCAGTCAGTCAGGACAAAGCCGCTTATATAAATAGAGATTGGCTATGGTGTTTACAGAAGTATTTCATGAAGAACTCATATTTCATATTTTTACACATTATTTATGTACATGCTACAATTCTAGTTACACATTCTTATTATAGACATAAAATGAACACAGAATTTATACAGACTTTATAATTCTGTGGCTTGGTGCAATATTACTGTTAAACAGTGGCGGCTCGTGTATAGGCACTGTGGAACTGCAGCACCCCCTATTTCCAGTTGATAACATTTTAATATAATGAGTCCTTTCTTCTTTAATTTTTTCTTTATACTTGTACAATACATAATCCTTAAGTTTAATGCCAGTAGCCATCCCCCAGTTTATTAAAAAGATAAAAGAAAATCGTTGTATGGAACTGTGTGCTTCACAGTTCCAGCTGTGTGGTGTTTGACTGTTGTGTGCTTGCAGACATAAGAAGGTGCATGCCGTGGTCAGCTATAAAGGGAGAGAGAGCACAATCGCTTCCACAGTGCCGACCCTGGCGTATTAGTTGTTACTTTAATTTTTTATTTTTTGATCTGTGCGTGTTGTGCTTAAAAACCATGTACCATAATCTTGAATGCGATAAAGTGTAGAATTAGATTATTATCTTGTTTCCAGTTTTTCTATTTGATTCATTTTTCTGTTCTCTTATTAAACAGAAAACTTTAACCATGGCAGATCAAGGAGGAAATTATTGATCTTTTTGCGGAAATTAAAACAATAATTTTTAAACGAATAGATCAAGCTTGAACTGTAACAATTTAGACTAAAATAAGTAAAAAATTTTGGTTTTGTTCTTTTAGGGTTTTATCAAGTATCCGAATAAATTTTCTTTTTATATATGAATGTTTCCTTTTACACAATTTTAAAACAAAGGCTAAAATTTTTCTGGAGCACCCACTAATTTTAGCTATGAGTTGCCACTACTGTTAAACGATAAAATTTTGATAACTGCTTCAGACACTATGTGGTACCAACATATCAAATTGAAAATGCTACAAACTGAAAGAACCGCTATAAATGATTAAGATTTGCACATAATCTTTACAAGCTATAGGAACACTGTAATGCCAGATATAAAGTTGCCCATTCCAAGTCACAGAATTAAACACACAGAGTTAGATACACAGAGTTAGTAAACACAATTAGTAAAAATGCATATTAAAACACATTACACACACAATAATCCAAGCTTTTCATTCTAATACAAAAGAAAGTTTAGATGTTAGTATTATTATAAAAAGTATTTATGCCTTACAGGCATGCTAGGCCTACATCAAACATTCCACACAAAAAATGCATTATGCCACACATATTGCATTTACAAACCCTTTCAAGGCTAAACTTCTCTATTAATATAAATATAATCATTAAGTGAAATCATCAGAGGGCTTTCTAATCAACAAGGAAAAATCAACAAGGTTTGAAATCAACAAGGAAAAATTCAGTGGAGTAGCTGTTTTCTGTAAATGACAATGCAAATCTGTGGATAAAAGATACATTCTAGGAGGGTCAGTCAAATGAAAACGAGACAGATGGAAAAAAAGTAAGTAAACTGTTTATTATTTCAAAAGTAATCGCCATAACCGTTAATACATTTATCCTACTGTGAGACAAGATGGTCAATGGTTTCATGGAAAAAATGTTTGCGGTTGCCTACGGAACCATGATTCTACCCAGGCGTGCACCTCTTTGAACGAAGCAAAACGACGGCCACGAATATCTTTCTTCATTTCTCCAAAAATATGGAGAGAGATCTGAACTGAATGGAGGATATGTAAGGGCTTAACAGTGCAACTTCTGCAGCATACTCGAAACAACCTTGACAACATCTGGGCGAATATTATCGCGCAACAGAATGATGCCATCTGTCAACATTCCTGGATATTTGGACTTGATGGCATGCTTCAATTTTTGAAAAGTTTCCTCCATAAAGTCCAGATCCCTCTCCATATTTTGGAGAAATGAAAAAAGACATTCGTGGCCGTCGATTTGCTTCAGACAAAGAGGTGCATGCCTGGGTAGAATCATGGTTCCGTAGGCAACCGGAAACATTTTTCCATGAAGCCATTGACCGTCTTTTCTCACAGTGGGATAAATGTATTAACAGTTATGGCGATTACTTTTGAAATAATAAACAGTTTACTTGCTTTTTTTCCACCTGTCTTTTTTTCATTTGACTGACCCTCATATATTAAGAGTACTCCACCAATCTTATATATCTGTTTTTATAAAAATTTTAAGGCGATAAATTTATGTCAGTTGCAGTGAAAAGGTTAAACTCAAGAAATACGCATGCATTAATATAAACAATGACAAAAATATACATTTTGAATGGATATATTAAACCTACAATATCCAGAAGACATAAATCCAAATTTAGCAACATTTTAACAAAAATAGACATCTAATATTTTTGTAGAATTCAAATTGAGAATATAAATATAAATATTTCTGTTGATGAAGCTGAGGATTGGGAAGACAATAAAAAATATGTTAATTTAAGCGTTAAATTAGAATGAAGTACTGAACATGTTCAAATCAAGCTATCCCATATCATTATATGTTTGGCTGTTTCCAAAATTAAAAAAGATTCGAAAACTTTCTGGACATCCGGTGCATCACGAGAGAAACATTGCATAGTGTCCCAGAGTTGTAGCTCAGATTCTAACAGAGCCTTAATCATCATATTACATTTCACTTCACAAGGGAACCGTTCTGAAGGTGACAACCAGCCACTAGTATATACGTAAGTACTCACTTACTTACTCAATGGCAATAGACAGTTCCTAAGCAAGCTAAAGGAATATTATCTATTTTATGGAAGCCGGAGGTTCATTGCCATGCTTACCTGAGCCTGCCATTCAACCCTATTCTGTGCTAACTCTATCTAACCATCGCACGCAAATCCTATTTCCCTTAAATCTATCCTAATATTGTCCTCCCACCTATGTCTAGATGTTCCAAGGGGTCTCTTCCCTTCGGGTCTCCCAATCAATATTTTTGATATATTATGTCTTTCCTCCCCCGTGCACACAACAAGTCCAGCCCATTTCATCCTGTGATTTGATTAATACTATATCCGGTGACGAGTACAGGTTATGAAGCTTGTCATCATGCAGTTTTCTCCATTCGCTTTTTTCATCTCTCTTGGTCCCAAATATTTTCCTAAGCCCCCTGTTTTCAAACACACTCAGATTATGTTCTTCCTGAAGAGTAAGTGACCATGTCTCACATCCATATAATACAACCAGTAGGATAATCTTCTTATAAATTGTTATTTTTAGATTTCTGGACAGAAGACGAGGAGATAAGAGTTTCTGAACTGCTTAAAGGAAGGGTAAACTAAAAAAATACCACTTTCTTATTTTAATCTCATCGCACGGAGCTTTGAATTACGAAACGAATGGTGATCTCGTGAACTTCAGGTGCCCAATATTACGCCTTGTACGGGTGAAGTAAAAAGCTGCTGTGACGTCACGCCTGACTAACTCGCTGGCAGGACAACAGCTGCTGTAATGCTCGCGCGTGTGTTTCTAATACACCACCAAGTCTCATTTGTGTTTGTTGTTGATAGAGATGCCTGCAATATTACCTTCTAAGGACAAATCTCGGTATTCACAAATTAATATCACACGAAAAGAAAATGACAAGGAATTATTTAAAGAATTGCAAGGAAGAAAAGAAAATACGGAATGGTGTAAATGTGGGCTGTGTGTACATATGAAAACGGGCCACGAAAGTGTGTGTTGTTGGGACTGTGAAGTAATTTGTGAACAGAAGGGGGTTGTAGACTGTATAACACGACATTGCTCATTCGATAGCGTTATTATAAATAAAGATACACTAGTTGCCAGGCGTTATCAGTTAATACTTAGAGCTAATACAGTTCAAAAACAAAATATTTTTCAAGATACGAACAGAGTCACTTTCAGATTCAGAATCATCTTTTGCGGTAGTAGAAATTTCTGAAATGCTAAAAGAGCTATCTAAATCACAATTTCTAGAAGAAACATTCAATGAATCTGTGCAAACATTGACATAAGTTTCATTTCCTAGTTCACACTGAACGCCTACGCTGTTAGAAACTGAATTTTCGTCATAAATACTAGATTCCACATTCATGATTTGTCCATTCCCGGATACTGAAGGATTACTGTTCAAATCTTGCAACAACTCTCTCATTTCCTTCTTCCTCGAGTACGACGATTTTCTTTACTTCATTGGCGGTGTTTCAGATTTCCCACGCAAAAGAAGTGATGGCACAGCACTTCTTTTTTAAACAGATTGCGGGGTTTCTCCAGATAACTGTTTTCGTAACTGTACCGAAAGCTCGGTATCATTTTCTTCAAAATGTTGTGAACAAACCGTACTGTATTTAGTAGGAACAAATTTTTCTCTTTTTATTTTTATCAGCCATTGCTTATTTACGTTCGGGTGACTTATCTCTGTTGGGAAATTGATGGAAAGATATTTTAAGTGTGTTATCATTCTTCGACGATGAGTTTGTACACCCCACAACACAACAATAAACCATTGTTTGAACAGTTACTCACTAAAAAACTGTAACAGTAGACAGAATACTGTGAAATGTCTTTCACCGGGCGAGACTGAGCCAAGCCTTCGTCAAGCGTGACGTCACGCGCCCATCGCTTTACAATAAATATATTCGTTTTGTGATTAAATGTGAAGGTGTAAAACATTTCTAACAGTGAATATCATTTCTTAAAAACATTTTCTTTCAATCAGTATGAAGAAAATTATACTGAATTTTTAGTTTACTTTTCCTTTAAGATCAGACAATTCCTGATTTGAGTCTACACTTAGCTTCTATCTACAGGTAAGTGCACCTTAAGTTCTTATATTCCAACCAAAGAATCAGGGGTATGCCGTGGTTGAGACACTGTGCTACAAATTGAAAGGTCGCAGGTTTGATTCTTGATCAGGTTGCTGGGATTGAGTATTAGTAGCAATCCTAGGGGTAAAGGTGGCCGGTGCATAAGGTTGACACCTTACTAGTTAACTTTCCGAATGCCTCAAAATCTGGAAGCCTCAACCTCCTGAAACCCTAAAAGCGTTCACAGCCTGTATAGGGATCAATTAATTTTTTTAACAAAATTAAAATTCAAAGCCTTAGTAAAGCCACAGCATTCAATGCCATCTATTGTCTTGATGGGGTCACAACGAACATCTTTAGACCTTAACACGTTTTTGACCCTGAATGTATCTATGATATATAAAGATTTTCTTTCAGCAGGAGAGTGTTAAATTAGTTTTAGCATTTCTACCACCTACTAGTCAGAATAATTATTAATAATATAAGCATATTAATGCGTTGAAGGCAAATTCTACAAATTCTACACTCTATCTACAGTATAGTTACTGACACCAAATAACTACAAACATCAATTTTCTAACATTTATACCCCAGAACATTAATTTTAGTTGGTGTCCAGCTTTTAGAATACCATAATATGAGATGTAACAATTCAGTGCTAATGTAAAACCATTTACAAATGAAAACATTGCTTTTAAATAAAGCTTTCAACCTATTATTTAACTTAGTCATAAATATATCTTAAGAATGTGTGCATCAATCTCAATTAATTAACAAAAAAACACACACAATAATCAGAGGTCCAGAACACGATTCAATTATTTATTACCAAGGTCAAAACACAGTTTGGTAATTGGAACTTCAATTCAAAATTTTGGATGTTCTAAACAACAAAAAATATTAAGAAATGAAGGAAAAATTACAATTACGAATCAGAAACAAAGCTAATGTTTATTGCTAACTTAAAAGAAACATTTGAATTAGTATTTATTACTCCACTGTAACATTCAAATCGCAGCTAGCTCTTTCAAAGTCAAGCATCAAAAGTTAAAACTTTACTGCATTTGGTACGTCAAGAGTATTTTACTGAATTTTCCAGATAATTCGAATTTTCCGGAATCTGAACAGAGGTCAGCTCCAATTAGTTCGGATTCCCAAAATTCCACTCTATGTTCGTGTTGCATCATTAATATTCAGCTGAATGCCCTCTTGATCTGCACTAACTCAGAGATCACTTGTTGAAAGCATCTAAAACCAGCTCCCATTGCTGAGCGCTTCAATTTTGTTAGCCTGCTCTGCTTGATTCGTTTATTTCTATCCATACAGAAAGGTACAATTAATATTATGTAGAGTTTATCATGATCAGAATTTCATGCTCACACTTCATACATGGATTTTCTGGTGTATTGTTCGATATATACGAAAATTTTAAATGCCTCTGTAATATAATTATGATCTTAGCGTTATCACAGTTCTTTTGTGAAATGAGAATATTTCCATTAGTAGGAAATTTAATTTCATTCACCAATCAAACGGTTTTCTTTGACAGACAACATTTTCCTCAGATTTTCTACCTTCAAACCCTTTAAAAGGATCCTTCTTTCTATAATACCAATTTGACATTGTTCTCTCTATTAAAATAGCTACACGATTTCTTTTATTTCATCAAGAATATCTAAACATGTGACAATTTTTTTTAAATTTCACTCTGATCAATTCCAGATGGTTGCTCTCTTACAAGTGGTCAAGTTTTAACTCTGTCAAATACCATGTATAACTTAATCATGCTCCGAGCATTTGAAATTGAGAATGAATAGGGCAAAATGCAAACTTGACTATGGTAAAAATTTCATCAAGAATGATGCACACAGGCTTTAGAAGTACAACAACTGAGATCTCATGTAAGATTATTAGTACTGGCACAGCAATCTTTTAAAAAATGTAATTTCTAGTTCTCTATCTTGAACAAACTCTCATATGCTTTATAATAGTATTCTAAGAGCAGACACCCCAACAATAACGTTGTGTGCAGAACTCACCGACCGTTGCCCTCTCTAGATAGGTATGTGGTCCATCCCAAAAGGAAGGAACAATTCAATTACTTGTAAGAACAGGTATGAGAATTTTTTCAGCAACAGGGTAGGTCAGGCATCAGCATGGTACAAAAAAGACAAATTATTCACATATATCTGGATTAAATGTTTAAAAAATATACTATAAAATAAAGCAGGGTATTGTTAATAAAATAAAATAGACTCAATACCACCAACTCAACAATGTTTTATTTTATAATTCGCCTAGGCATTTCAGCGTATTTCCGCCATCTTCAAGGCATCTGAAACAACCAAAGCCTCGTTAGGGCCACAGGTTACCAATCCACAGGTCATTCTTGCTCGTTTTCTGGCAATTTTGTTTTGATTTTCTCTTGTAATCCTACTTAAAATCAGAAAATTGTGGTACTAACACAAACACCTCCAAATGCAAATAATGAAAATAATTATGTCAATTTTCATGCAATTGGAGGTGTTTGCATTAGTACCACAATTTTCTGTTTCTAAGTAGGATTACAAGAGAAAATCAAAACAAAATCGCCAGAAAACGGGCAAGAATGACCTGGGGATTTGTAACCTGTGGCCCAAACGAGGCTTTGGTTGTTTCAGTTGCCTTGAAGATAGCGGAAATACGCTGAAAGGCCTAGGTGAATTATAAAATAAAACACTGTTGAGTTGCTGGTATTAAGTCAATTTTATTTTATTTTTGAGCTCAACAGTAGCGTATATAACATGTATTTTAATAACTTTGAAGGTACTATTAAATTCTAAAAGGTCTTCCTACGTTTAACTTTTAAAAATACATTATGGAGAAATCTTCTATTACTATTGGAGTTTCTCTTTCAAATTTGAAATTTAAGTAGCTCTGCGAATTTAAAAGCATTTTGAAATACTGGAGAAAGCCTACGCAGTAGTTATTTGTCAAAAATAATATAATATTGTTCTAACTCTGTGGCACTAACATCCCAGTAGGGACAAGGCCTACCACCCGATCGCTGCATCATCTACCATAGGCAGACAGCAGGATTGGGGGGTATGTGGTCAGCATGGCGACACCCATGGCCGTTAATGGCGATTTTCATGACCAGATAATATTGTTCTAGCTTAACTAATAAAATATGCAGCTAATTAAGCTTTTTTTTAAACTACTTACACAAAGCAAGTTATATTATTTTTTATTAAATTAATCGGGAAAACATTGTGAAGTGTCAATATTATACAATAAACTTTAAGGCATTCAACTTCACATCTTTACTGTAAGCCAAATCTTACTAAATTCTCTGCGTTCACCCTTTCACGACGAATGCTCAGTAGACATAAGCCATTTAACTGTTCTTTGCACATCATTGATCATATATTTGAATATGTACATACTGTATACATTCTTTACTGTTATGCAAACAACTCTTTTCATTTGGTGGAATTACGATGCCCTCAACTGCAGACTCAAGTATCAGAAAACCATTTTCCATTTGATATAAAATGCAAGCAGTGGTTTTCATTGTTAACTGGCATGTTCTTAAATTAACAGATTATGTTCTTTTGATCAACAGTCTCAATGATGGATTATTATTATCAATACACTGATGCAGTATATTAAAAAAAAAAAAATCTCAAACTTGGGAAACAGTAGTGTAGCTAGAAAGTAATTTTGGGTGGGTCGAAAGTACCGGGCAACTTGGGGATAGTCTAAGAAATGCCAACTTAAACAAGAAATCGTCACCTAAGTTATAACACTTATTAGGAGAAATTGCCCCGGTACCGGTCAACAAGGTTTCCTCTAAAATGGCGAGACAAACACAGACTGTATGAGAGGAATAAAGTTCCTTTATTGCCTACCTACCACTTCATAACTGTTTTCTCTTGCCATTTTAGAGGAAACCCTGTTGACCGGTAACAAGGCGTGACCGGTACCGGGGCAATCTCCCCAACTATTTTTAAAACAAGTTAAATAACACATGGCACAGTGGAAATAATAGCCCTACATTTACAAGTTCAGTGTTTTATTATTAAATTAAATAATTAAATATCTGACAAACTAGAGATTAAATAACTTAGAAATTTAGGTTTTGATTTTGGGGAGGGTCCGGACCCCCTGGACCCCCCCTTTCCCTATGCTACTACCGATGGGAAACATATTAATATTGCTGAAAAATTATTAGTCCTTAACCTATAAAATAACAGAACTTTTAAATTAAAATACACTAAAACATTTAATTTAATGCAGAATTCACAAGTACATGAAGATGAACCTAAATACCTTAAGATTAATTGCACTGAAATGTTTTCTTGTTCTTTGGGTTGATAATTACCATTTCCAAGTGGAGTAAAATCTATTAGTGTACCGACACACAAAAAAAGATGTTAGTTTACAAATGTACCACACAACATTTCCAGCATGAAAAGAAAAAGAAAATATATAAATTAGATTAGCAGAAAAAAGTGACAGACTTACCACGTTTTTAATTTGTGATTCGACGTATGCTATTGGAATAATACGATTTTTATACAACTTCAGAACCTCTTCGTCAGAAACTGGAGATAAACCACGGTACACAGTGCCAAGCTGGATTTGCAGGAAGGAGTCTATCTTAAGTAGAAGCCCCTTCTCAATATCATAATGAAGGCCTCGTACAGCAAATCCTGGTTTGTACTCAAGTTGTGCAATGGCTGCTGGATACTGGAGAAAGATTATTTCATTAGAGAACACAATATAAGGAGAGATTTGAGGCTTTCCAGAATCCCTGTAACATACTTTTTCCCCGGTAAAATAGGTCGCAAAAGTGTAAATAAGAACAAACAGACAGAAAAAGAAGACACAGAGGAGGAGGAAGATTAAAGTGAGAATCTACCAACCTTAACTACCACCTCTTGCAAAACTCTACAGAAGTTTGTATCAATTTTCCAAGTCATTTAGTGACCCTTGAATCAATCAGATCTTTGTGTGTTTCCCACCCATGAAAAAAGTGAAACAGACAGTCATTTCAGACCTTTTTAAGAGAGCCAAAAATAAAATAAACCCCTTTTGTTCATACTTTCCTTGACTGATACTGTAATGTAAAACATATTCACTCAAAATGAGTAAAAAGCAAGTGGACAAGGTGGGTAGTAGTGTCATGCATTAACTTAACGGTAGATTAAGAAGTTCATGGGCTAAAATTTTATTATTAGTTTTTCTTAAATAGTTTTAAAAAACTTCAATTACTGGTGGAGCTATGATCCAAAATTAGCACTTTTTGTAAATTCTCAATATAACAATAAAATCAGGTAAACTGATGTAACCAAATGCTAGAATGTTTTTTTTTTTTTTTTTTTTTTTTTTTTTTTTTTTTAAATCAGTGATAACTGCAATTTATGATATGCAGAAAATAAGTTATTTTTGTAATAGATTTCTGAGTTAAGCTAAAGATCGATTCATTAAGCAAGACTTATTACAGAAGAACAAAGGTCTAGTTTGATAAGCATATGTAAAGGAATATGTGGGCAGTGTTATTTGTCAACACTAAATATATTCAAACTTCCAAAGCAGTATATGAACACTGTAAAACAATATGTTGTCATGAGAACTGATTTGCATCTTTCTAATATATTACCATAAAATAGGAACTAAATTGGGCATTACTACGATACCGGTCAACCGATTTGGTTTAAAATAAATAAACATCTTCCCATGGATGTTATAAATGCGTACCGGTATACCAAGTTTCATGAAAACTCGATATAGTGTATTTGACTCATCATGCATATAGACACATGGACAGACAGACAGACATTTTCCTGCCCCCCACACAATCTCATATAGTACCATTCTGGCACTTAATAACACTATCAACAATAATATTCTGTTTTGGTCAATGCAAAATCGTTCAATCGAGATTTCACTGTATTTCCTGTCCTCTGTATAAAAGAATTGTCTAAACCAGCGTTTCTCAACCTTTCTGAACCTGAGGACCTCTAAAATGTCTAAAAAGTTTTGCGGACCCCCAATTTTACATCCCATTTTTAAAAGTAGGCTATATGTAGGCCTATATTCTTAATATTTGGGGTATTAATTATAGGTCAATATAACAAATAAATCTATACATAAAACCCTTGTTAACAGAGCGCCTCTAATAAATTCCGACAAAGTCTTATTTTTCAGGGTTTTAAATAAAAGAGGGAACCATAGACGTCAGTGCATCTGGGGTTTCAAACTGTGGTTCGTAACTGCAAAAGTAAAGAAACTTGCAGTTGGACCTCTATTTTCGAAGATTTTAAAACCTTTGATATCTAGCGTCCATTGTATGTGAAAATGTTTTACTTCTTTACTTTCCACTTGCTTTGTGATATTTTTCAATTATGTCTGCGGACCATCTGCACCATCTTCACGGACCACCAGTGGTCCGCGGACCATAGGTTGAGAAACGCTGGTCTAAACCATCACATGAAATTTTGGAAAGTATATTTTCAAGTTTCCATACAGGTGCCTTACCTTGAATTTTTCGATCAATGTATCTCTGCCAAGTTTGTACAGGAGGAGGTCCATGGAAGGTTTATAATGTGCAAGCGTGTAGTCATAGTCAAATCCATAGACATTGACTTCTTTCAGATCTAATTCGTTACATGCAAACACAGCATTCTTGTTGACATCAGGTGGCAGTTTCTTTGCTGCAACACAAACGTATTCAACACTTCATTACATTGGAAACACGTGCAAAGCTGCCTACTTGCAGATAAATTCATTTTCTACTCAGGAAGGGTTAACCCAATTATCTCATAAACCATAGACTTTATCAGAAAATGCAAAATAACTTTTACATCTGTTTTAATGCCTGTTGTTTCAGAATTTTAAAATTCTCACTGTAATTAATCAATATACCCATGGGCGTACAATTATGTCGGGTTGAAGGAGGGTTGAAGGAGTTGAAACCCCTCACGAAATATCTGCGATGTTTAGGATTATAACATTATGTTCAATAATTTAAATAAACATTGGATTGGTTATTTTCTTATATTTCCTTTCATAACACAGAAGTATTGCAAAAACTCTTGTAAATTTAATTTCTCATTAGTGATAGTATGCTATCCTGTCGTAATTTATTTAATAATAATGCACATATTTAATCTTAATGAGCAAATGATCTGAAATAACTTCTACTGTATAGTAAAGCATAGGCCTACTGTTATTAAACAATACAAAATTTGCTACGGAATTTCTCATAAATGATTCGATAACCTGGATGTTTATGTGCTGTGATCGGTTGGATCTCAGGACTCCAGTGAATATCAGCTTTCAATACAAATTAGCTACTCTCTCCATCCCATTCTTTGCAGTCAATGAAAATTACTGCTATTAGTTAGTTAGTTAGTTAGTTGAAACAACAGAAAATCATCTGCAGTAAATAATTTCTGTACTTTAATTGTCATATTTCAATTAATTATGCATATGCATTGCCCAACATAGCAACAATTTGTACAGCTCCTTAATGTAAAGTTAACGTAATACTTGTTGGGGGTCTATTCCTAATATATATACACAACATTATCATTGTTGTGGCAGTGACACTGAAACTCTTGCAAATGTCATAGGATTTTGCCCTCATAGTGAGACACTTTTTTTTTTTTTTTTTTAATTTTTTTTAAATTTGTTTATTAACTGCATGTCCCATTACAATGAGAGTAATACTACATGCACGAATTACTAATATTACATTTTAATGCATATCATATACTGTCTTTTATCTTCCTTATTCTATGGCTGGAACTTATTCGTTACCTTATTAAAACTAAATTTTCATACTATTCTTTACAATATTATTTAACATGTAGGCATACTCTATTTATATATTAGTTAATCTCCTGTATTTCTGATATATTAGTTAACTACTTGTATTACTACTTCATTCTTTTACAGCTTATCTAAATCTATCGAATTAATGAATGAGATTAGTAATTGTGTATAATAGCGCATTAATTTGATTTTCTCAAATGTCCATTTTCCATGTTTACTTATCATATTGTTCTTAAAAATTTGTCTTTCCCTTTCAAGTTTGATACATTTAAATAGTAGGTGATCCACTGTTTGTTCTTCGTTTCCACACGTACACATAGGACTGGTTGTTATATTAAATCGGAAATAGTATGAGTTCATTTTCCCATGGCCTGTTAAGAAGCTAGTTATTTTTCCACTTAGCGGTACGTTTATTTTTAACCTGTCTTTTATACTGGGGAGAAACGACTTTGTCACTGTACCGTTTTTTGTACTGTTCCATTCTTCTTCCCATTTATTAACACTTAATGTCTGTAGTTCGTTTAGCACTGAACTTAGTGGTTTACGATCGTAACTCACTGGTATGTCGTCATTCCCTGCAGCCTCTTTTGCTAGACGGTCAGCTGTTTCGTTACCGGTATTCCTATTGTGTGCCTTGATCCAGGTAAAGTGGATTGTCCAATGTTTTGCTTCCAATTCTCTAGTTTTTTCTCTGATTGATGCTATTAAGTTAAGTTGATTGGTTGGATTTTTTAACGAAACTAAAGTTATTCTACTATCTGTATGGATAGCTGCTATTTTTTGGTCGTTAGGACTGTGCTGATCTTTTTCTAAATATTCTAGGGCACTTGTCACACCATTACAGAAGCCTTAAGAAACGAAGGTCATCTTGTGTGCAAGAAGTCCATGGAATTTCTCAAAAGGATACCTGTTGGTGGATATATTAGCTGTATAACCAGATTCACCTTTAGTTTACTTCATCGACCTGGCTGGATTTTAATGCTCTGAAAACTAGCCTGCTGAGGTACATGATGAAGAGAAAAGGAAAATTTACGAGCCTACTGTACCTTATTACCTCCAAAAGTATAACTTTTCTATTTCAGTCATAGGCTTGATGGTCGGAGCCAGAGGCACATGCCTCCTTGTGAACTTTTGTAGGAAGCTCGACTCGAAGAACAACCTTATACATATTATCAATCTTAAAAAACTGCCTAAATGCCATAAACATTGGATATTCAGTGCACTGAAAATCAAGGGCGCCCATACCCGGGGGCAGGGGGGGGCCGCGGCCCCCCCCTAGCTTTCAGGGAAAGGAAAAAATGTATATTAATAATTATAGTTTGGTTTTTTTCTTTTAAGACAATTATTTGAAAGTCAGCATAGACATAAGTTTGCAGAAGTTTTACCATATCGAAACCATGGAAGCAGAATCCACACTGGATTAGGAAAGGGGATCCTGGGGGTTTGGACCCCCAAAAATCAAAACCCAAAATTCTATTTTTGTATTTTTAAAAAAAATTAATAAATTAAACATTTTTTGTGGGTGTGTCAAATATGATATAACAGTTATTTTGTTTTCTTAACATAATGAGTAGGCCTGTTCCTTGTGTTATTTAACTTTTCTTATAAATAGTAATAAGTATTATAACTACGATTTCTTGTTTAAGTTCGCATGTCATAGAGTATGGCAAACAAATTTCCTAACTAGTTTTTCAGAGCTAAAATAGTGTAAAATGTTATTTTAATTAGTTCAATATTTAAAAATTTTCCGGGGGTGGACCCCCGACTTAGGTAATGATTTATTGTTTACGTTGGCATGCTTTAGAGTATGGTAAATAAATTTCCTATCTAGTTTTTCAGGGATAAAATAGCATAAAATGTGATTTTCATTAGTTCAGTATTAAAAATTTTTCCTGGGGTAGCCCCCGACTTAGGTAACAATTTCTTGTTTAAGTTGGCATATCTTAGAGTATGGCAAACAAATTTAATAGCTTGTTTTTCAGAGCTAAAATAGCGTAAAATGTGATTTCAATTAGTTCATTACTTAAAAATTTTCCGGGGGTAGACCCCCGACTTAGGTAATGAATTCTTGTTTACGTTGGCATGTCTTAGAGTATGGTAAATGAATTTTCTAACTAGTTTTTCAGGGCTAAAATAGCATAAAATATAATTTTAATTAGTTCAGTATTTAAAAATTTTCCGGGGGTGAACCCCCGACTTAGGTAACAATTTCTTGTTTAAGTTGGCATATCTTAAGAGTATGGTAAAAAAATTTCCTAACTAGTTTTTCAGAGCTAAAATAGATTGAAATGTGATTTTAATTAGTTCAATATTTAAACATTTTCCGGGGGTGACCCCCGACTTAGGTAACAATTTCTTGTTTACATTGGCATGTCTTAGAGTATGGTAAACAAATTTCCTAACTAGTTTTTCAGTGCTAAAATAGCGAAAAAAGTTATTTCAATTAGTTGAATATATTAAAATTTTCTGGGGATGGACCCATGACCCCCCTTCCTTCGGGGGTATTCCAAACCCCCTGCCACTTCCAATCCTCCCCGAAATTATTTTCTGGCTACTTCATTGTTGCACTTACATTATTATATTATTAATGTAATGTTACAAACTAACCCAAGAAATTAAAGGAACAAAAAGTAAATTAACTAAAAATTTGGCCCCCCCCTAGAAAATATCATATGGGCGCCCTTGCTGAAAATATTCATTTTGTATAATGCCAATTCTGTTATAGTTTCAACGTAGTTTCATATCATGCACACTGGCAGCTGCAGCACAGCAGAAACGTCTGGGCCACAACCAAATCAGATGTGTTCTGTGCAACTAGAACAGTAAGATTCATAGCAGATTGGCTTCCAGTAATATGAATTAATTTTCTAAAGCACTCCTGTGCAGTGGCGGACGCAGAAATTTTTTTCGGGGGGGATTTGAATAGGTAGAAAGAATACTAAAAAAAATTAATCAACTTACATATACAATTAGTTTATAAAACTGGCCACTTAGAGTACATATATAGCCTTTTTTCAAATTTCGGGGGGGAGGGGATGTAACCCCCCTATCCCCCCCTGCGTCCGCCACTGCTCCTGTGGTGACATTCTCAAAATACATGAGAGCTGTCATTTACGACCACATCAATTCATAAAGGGAGCTTTTTTAGTCGGATTTATAGTGTTTTAGAACATCTTCTGACAGTCAAAAACAGTAAACTAGACAACAAAAAGCATCCTGTCTTGTCTATTCTATCTTGTTCTTCTCTTAACAGTATTTCCTTCATCATTCCCATAACTCCATTCTTCCTTATTCTTGGAGATTGTCCTCTTTTTCTTCGTGTAGCTGGCATTCATTTGAAAGCAATCCTCGGTAGCCTTTCTTGATCCATCCATACGAGGTGTCCATACCATATTAACTGTTTTTTGGAAATATAAGATTTTTTTTAACATTCGATTCCTGTCTTATTTTTTTATTCCTAATCTTATCTTTTCTAAATAGTTGAGCTGAGCAACGTCAATAATCCATTTCCACTTGCAAACTTGTTTTTTTTAACTGTTATATTAGTGAACTGTATAGAACTGTACTTTTAACAATAGTTATACACTTTTCTTGCTTTTAAGTCATCTTTGATTTCATTAATAACTGCTAAAATTGCATCAATTTAATTTTGAATACCACGCTATGTTTCAACAAAAAACTAAATTTTTAAATGGCTCCTGGATCCATGAGAAATTTATTCTGCTCTGAATTAAAATGACACGATTCTCCTTGAAGTGTTGTGCTTTCATTTATGCATGAATGGTCTGACAGCAGACTGTAATAAACTGCTTTTCATAGAGCCATATATTATCTCATTGACACAAAGCAGTTTAGACAGAGTAATGTTGAATGTCTCTTGTTATGGCCTCATGCTCTTAAACTCTTAAAGGCAGTGCATTTGCTAACACTTGGGTTAATTTATGCTAATGACTTTTAGAACTGCAGAAGTAATTGTTCTGAGCGTTCAAGTAACAGTTCATACATTATTATTTCTGTTGTCTTTGTCCCTTTATTTATGCATAAACCATGTGGACAAGTATGAACGAGGTATCAATTGAAAGATTTTCCACTTTGGTTTGATAAATTTATATACTGTTATGTTTTAATAAAAATTTAGGCTAAAAATTTTAATTAAATTTTATTAAGTTAAATGGGCTGTTTTGGTATTTTGAGTCTCGAAAGTTCAATTTTCCCATAAATCAGAAATGCACATTTTGAATTAATGAATAAAATAAATACCAGTAATAAATTATCAGTTTTTAGTAAGTGAGTGCCTACAAGAGACTAGACACTGACGAGGAAGTGACAGGATATGAAGAGAGACCTATCTTTGTAATTTGCGGGTGCGCGGGCAAAGAGAGTTAAGTCCACTATCCTAAAAAATTTAGATATGTCCATAAGAGTTATAGATAAAAATGTTCTCTCCATTTGTGTTAAGTCCAGTAAGTTAAGTCATATTCAAAATCGTACGATAGTTATGGATGTGTGCATCATGGGTTTATCCATCTCTAAAGCGATGTTGGGCTGGTTAGTGTGTTAAGTCACTCTAATTATCAGTAACAAGAAAGTGGACTTAACTCTCTTTGCCCGCGCACCCCGGAATTAGCTTTTATAGATTATAGTGTGAAATATTCAGAAAAATAACTATGTTTCCAGTCAAGCCTCGTAACTTATGTGAAAAACGATCAATATTGGTGTGAATTCAGAAGTTGCTAGTTATCAAAGAAGTAAAGATTATTATGGGATACTTATCCTACATAATACTTTTTTTTTCGGTCTCCAAAAAGATGTCAATTTTTAAATACAAGGTCTCTCGTCTCATCGAGATTCTATACCACTAATAGGCAACATTAACAAAACCTCTGTACTAGAGCCAGCAATAGGTTATGATATAGAAATGCTTGAAGCGACCTTGACAGACAATAGTTACTCAAAGGGGTTCAGGGGTATGGGTATATGGTTGTACCACTGACATGAAATTCAGAGGGGGTGGCCATCTTCCAATTCAAAGGTGACTGGGTAAAGTATCCACTAAAGTGATAGGTAGAAACTGTATTTTTGTTACCGGTAACAGTGATAAGTGCAAATATTTACAAAACAGCTTACCATACCTTTTTTAGCTTTACAAATGCTTTTTCCAAATAATGATTTTTTTTCAAAATCAGTTCTTTTTGAAGAACAAAAAATCATGCTTCCAACACGATAAGGCACTGGCATTGCCCAGTCCCATCAGTGACCTGGTACCGGTACAATTCTATTGAGAGGAATCCTACCTGATGTCCTACAGGTCTTTGCTGGGTTAGGTGATACAGCCGACAGGCTTGGGTGCATCTAATAGGCAAGTGACTTATGAAGCTCCTACCGTATTTCATAATTAATAATAATTTCTTAATTGCAACCAATGGTCACAGCATGATAAATGGAGCTCTGGTGAAATGATATGACAGAGTAAACAGGAGCACCCCAAGAAAACCTGCCCTGACCCCATTTTGTCCACCACAATTCCACATGGATCCACCGAGATTCGATCCTAGGTCCCAATGGTGGAAGGCGAGCGATCCAACCACTCAGCCATGCGGGCGGACACTATTTCATAATTAATCAGTCTGAATTAGTAAAGATACTGTCAGATGAAGCATTCAAGTTGGCATCACCAAATTACGTTTATGTAGAATTTTCTTGTGACATTGATACACTACAAATGCAGCTTTCTGTGATCTCTTAATAATTAATGGGCTTGTAGGAATTACTACTGTACCAGATGTCTACAAAAGCCTGGACACGTCCTACATTATAATCATATGTCCTGCATTGGGGAGAATTTCTGACAAATCTGGACTGTCCTCAGGGGTTTATCCAAGATTTTTTTTGGGAGGGGCTGTGATAAGTCTATCACTATTGTCATACACAATTATATTAAATCTTCACACATTAAAATAACATAACTATACTATACTCGAACAAAGTAAGCAGGTTTGTTTGTTGATGTGTATGTCACTGCCACATCTTAATCTAAGGTAAAGGCATTAAAGATGTTAAGTCATAGAACAAAATTAAGTTTTCTCGCTGTCCCATATTGGGAAATTATTCAAGCACAACTCTCTTTCCCGCTATCTACCCGAGGGGCAGTACTCCCAGCTTTATCAGCTGGTAGTAGCGAAGCGAGCTAGTATAAAGGCATACTTAGACAAAGCAGTAACGACATTTTATTTCATGATTCGCCTTTCGCATTTCGCATTTCATGAGTCTGCATGTGCAATTATACCAACTTCTTTGTGAGATATTAAAATGCCCTTATGTGCAATACAGTAGCATGATTTAACATTTCAGGGGGGCCTCTGACTGTCCTATATTTTGAGGAATGTAAACACTCATTAGTTTTAAATAGATCAGCAACTCAAAAAATGTTAGAAAAATATTTGTTGGAATTTGCCATTTTAATATCGATTAATGTCAAAAGCTATTTTCTTAGCTACTGTTGTAATAGTAAACGGAAGATGAAGCACCTGTTCAGTGATCATACGATGCATAATGGAGTGGACAGTCACAACTGCGCAAACATGTTTTACCAGTAATCTAGTTTTGAAGATTAATTTTCCTATAGTCAACATTTTCTATAATATCCTACATTTTATTATAAGAATCTGGTAACCCTTATTTTAGCCAGATGTCAATATCATAAGAAAATCTGATCACATATTTATTATAAATATGTTCATATTTTCTCTATAATTATTTCTGTTCATTTTCTATTTCTATGATATTATAAACAGGCATTAATAAGCCTCTATTCAGTATATAGGCTAATAACTAACTTAAACTACACTTCTCAAAGTGAAATAAATTACAGCCTATCTAATTTAAGAAAATTAAATATTTTAAAATAATGTAATCTGGAATATACTTTTAAGTTTTTCACAGTACACAGATTTACTCATATTTAACTGCAAATTGGCGGCTTTGAGAAAAACCGGTAGTATATATTGCATTAAAACACAATAGGAGATATTGGCAATTAGACAGTATCATTTAGGCTAATGACTTTTTAACCTATAAGAAAGCAATTTTTCTAACATCTAACCCAGAGTTCCTATAAAAAAGGTTAGATTACTATTTTACATATATTGAATCAAATTTAAGTGTTTCCTATTTGTGTACTTGGTGATTCAATTACCCAATGACCCATATTTTGATGCTATAATCAGGCACTGTGCCAAATGTATCGTCAGGTCACTTTGCGACTTCATACTTACATTCGCATTTTCGTTTTGTTCTGAGATGAGCTTCTGATAAGGACTGACGGGACATATATCTTTGTTGCACTTTCCATGATGCTGGTGAAATGATATGAATATTTTCATTTAACACTACTTTCGCACACACTAATCTTTGCAACAACACTTTGCTGTGGAACATAACTTTTTTGTCCCACTGCCTGCTAGATACTACAGCTCCCATCCGCTCGCTACAGTTCGCTTGCAAACCTGTCTTTGGCTTGTCCTCCCCAAGTTATACAAATTATGATTGCATGATTCAGAACAGGATGTAGTCATAACAAAAATCTTGTTTCGCCTTGGTAAAGTTGAATATAGCCTATGTGACGCACAAATAACATTGGAAAACTTTTTTCTTAGTACCGGAACCGGGTACCTTCGCTGGGGCAACTATAATATTTTGAGCTATAAAAGGGAAGAAAGCCAGTTTACCCCCCAATTTACATTATTATTATTATTATTATTATTATTATTATTATTATTATTATTATTATTATTATTATTATTATTATTATTATTATTATTATTATTATTATTATTATCATGATTGTGCTGTGGCGCAGGGGTCAAGGTTCGAATCCTGGTAGGGACAAGTTTACTCTGTGTGGAGTTTCTTCTCACCTGTGAGACAAATGAGAACTTTAGGCCTTGTGGTCTCGGATATCATCTTCATCCCATCTTCGCCTTATTCGGAATTAGTTTGTATGTGACTGGTGTGTCTCGTCCTATGTGTTCGTGTTGTCTCGGAGAAGGCCCCGGCATTGGGCTGATCACTCATCCGGAAAGGCCTTCCATGTCCTTGTATAGTAAAATAAGTCTGCAACTTGCATGTGATCAATAGAACTCCCTCCCCCGACAGGGCGCGGTCCTGTAAGGCACGGGCGGCATGGACCGCATAAACGTATCTACAAGAGGGAGGTAAAATTCTATGATTAAGAACGAATAGAATTATTGCTATAGATTGTAAAAACTTAATAATTAGTTCAGCTTCCGAGATACAGTTAATTTCTCTTGTGATTAAGTTCTTCACAAGAGAAATTGTCTTATTGTGATATTGTCTTTTAATTTCTTCAGAAGATAAATTAACTCTATCTCCGAAGCTGAACTTACGCGCGTGAAAGAAAATTTCCTATAAAGATTCCAATGTTGTTTGGATGCAAGAGGAGGACATTTCGTGGTTATTTTCATTATAATTTTAACTTTAATTGCGAGAACCTGAACCATTACACCGTTAGCGGCTTTATTTGCGTAGACATTTCACCCGATCGCTCGGAAGTTACAGCTGTGGCCGCCGCGATGCAGAAACCCGAATGATTGGCCAACTCTTATTTGAAACGCACTGTACTTTTTGTTCGCTAATTACATGTGACGAAATCATAATGATATCCACTTCGAAAAAGATTTTCATTAGGCCTATATCACATGTGTGATATCGATTATAATCGAACACGGAACGATCTTGAAACGTTGAGAGCAGCAAATTAAACTGGGTAATCAACAACCTGTATTTGTTAAAAAATCGATTCTGTTCGTGTTAATGTTAATATTACGCTAAATTGTGTTCATTTCGTATCGTAAAAATCCGTCCGTTTCAAGAAAAGGCTAAGAACAAGCTTCAACTTGACCGTACGCCATCAGCTGCCATCTATTGCAGAAGACAATGACTACGAGATCTTGGTAAAGCAGCGGTCAGCCGATTTTATTATGATTCTAAAATATCAAAACTTAAAAATTGTATTATGGTAGAACAAAAATAGTCGTATGCAACTAGCCTATATTGGTAATTAAGACACTTGTATGAAAATTATGAAACTCGCTTTTCTTCGTGCTGACAGATACTAATTGGATCATTGACCTTGTACACAACTGTACTGAGCGTAATTATCTAAGTGTAGATGTACAATACAAATAGAACAATTAATAATTGTAAATGGAATATTTTGACAGTGTCAGGTTTTATTTTAAGGTTAAAACACGGATAAGCCTAAGTGTAAGTTGTGTAATAGCCTTAATGCTCGACAGTCTGAAACGATGTAGGTTTGTTATGGTTACTGAACGACGGGAGTGTACTGCTATTTAAGCCAGTAACCCTCGCCGGTGTGCCGGAATTCAGTCTTGCAAGAGTTTGTTTGCGTGATATGATGCCTGTAAATCTATAAACATGGGACTGTCGCATTTACGCAAACATATATGCAATGAATCTGGACAAGAATCGAACCCATGGACTTAAGAACAGAAAGACATTGCCTTACCAACTGCACAAAATGCCTCAGAAATGTGAAAGAAAAAGACACTACAGGTAGAGATACAACAAATAAAAATGTGAGATTCACACAACTTCCTCTGTCCAAATAAAATTTAGCCTGGTATAATATAGGCCTGTCCACCGCTGTGGCTCAGGGGATGCGTTCAATCCTCTCACGCAGCGGGCCCGGGTTCGATTCCTGGTCGGGACAAGTTACCTAGGTGGGGTTTTTCTGGGGTTTTTCCTCACCTTTGAGACAAATGTCGGGTACCTTTAGGCCCTTGTGGTCCCCAGATATCATCTGGCCGTCATTATCATCTTCATCCCATCCTCGCCTTGTTCTGAGTGAGTGTGTGTGTGTGAATGGTGTGTATCGTCCTATGTGTTCGTGTTGTCTCGGAGGTGGCCCCGGCATTGGGCTGATCACTCATCCGGGGAGGCCCTCCATGTCCTTGTCTGGTCAAAAAAGTATGTATGTGATCCAAAGGTAATCCCTCTCCCGACAGGTCGCAGCCCTGTAAGGCCCGGGCGGCTTGGGTCGCTTAAATCCTAAAAGGGAGAGGTAAAACTACGAAAAAGAAAGAAAGATAATATAGGCCTAATTATTATATATGACATTCTCTTCATGTAACTTGGTTGTGAAAATTAAGAGAATGTCGTTACTACATCACATCGCATCCCCTAAGGTTACAAAACCCAAATAAATTTTGATTATTGTACTCTCGTAACTTTCTTTACTTTAAGCATGGTCAATACATTTTTCTTACTTCACATTCTGATATAGAACAAGAGGCCATATAGCAAAGAGCACGTATTCAGAGTGAGTGGCTTACAACTACCCTTCAGAAAATTTTAAATGTTTCCAATAAAAGTTTTAGCTCTTAGTATAAGCACCCCATGTGTAAAATTTAAACAAAATCGTAAGAGTTGTTTTCGAGAAAATCGCGAAAAACGAAAATTTCATGTCAAGTCCCCTTAAAAATAAGAGAACGCCGTCGCCAATCTTCGTTTCACATCTCCAGAAGGTACCCAACCCAAATACAAAAGTTTGTTTTCTTTTCTATTTTCCGTTCTGGAGCTAGGCTGTTCACAGACATTCATCCACACAAACATATAGGCAGTATTTTTGGACTCAGGGATCTCAAAACGTGTATTTATGTTAAAACCTCAACTTCGAATTTGGGGGTCGAAAACAATAGGCCTACTTCCTCCACCTATAGTATATATGGTACGGGCAGAGGAAGTAAAAATTGATAAAACAAAGTGCCAGACGGAAATATTAGGCTATTGAACGACATATAATAGAACAGCCCGGCTTGGCAGGTGAATTCGATTGGTTTATATTACTAAATTCATTTCCTTATTTTTAAATGTATAATTTTAATCGAAATTCAGTCGATTAAATCATATTGACATTATTTAAATCAGCTGATTTAAAACTATTATTGAGTTTAGATCACGGTTTCTTGAGAAAGTTAGATTAGCACATTCAGTTCTACAGAATGTTGCAATATAAAATTGCTCATTTAAAAGCATGACCTTTAACCCTTAAATTCGTCATATATTCTGTGGGATATATTTTCAACTTGTATTAAAAGACGGAAAAGATATTGGAAGAAAAATTGATTTTCATGTAAAATTACATAAACTATGGGCCTAATCGTTGTTTTCTTTGCAGTCCGGCACGGCCGCACGGGTTTATGTATTGTGTAAAAATTAAATTTTGAAGCGCGAAATGGGAGATACAAAATTAGAATAGGCTGTTTTCTCGGTAACAACAATAGACTGGAGTACAGAACTCCATACCCAGGACTGCCTCCTGGCGGAACATTGCTAACCACCCCAACCAGACAAGCTCAAATTCTATTCAAAATTATGGGGCAAATGGGCTTTGCCTAGGTATCCATTGCCTATTGCATAGTAGTGGGCATAAAAGAGTACCAAAACTACGTTGCAGATTTTCTGAATTCGAATCCGAAAATGAAAGGAGAACAATCAAGCTGACCACGGAGGAGAGAGCACGTACCAGAACTATAGGCAGACACACTCAATTCACTCAGTGACATGTGTATTTAAGGTTAATTGGTCATTACTCCGGTAATGGCCGAGCGATTTGATCCAAAATCAATAGAGTTCATTTTATGGACATCATAAAGGTGTATACTGAGTGTATACTGAGTTAAGTTTTCTGTCAATAACTTACTAATGCCGGAGGAGTTGCCTACATGCAGGCGTTAAGCAACTTCTTTGCTTCTTTTCAGTGCCCTTTAACTTCGACTTCAAAATAAGGCAGACGGGTTGCCCGGTGATCCCTATGGTCAAGGCAAGGAATAAAAATATGATAATAAATAAAATAATCTAAATATTTGCAGCCAACATGTGCATACAGATCCTGGTATTATAGATTTATAATGTCCCAGATAACTACTGATGTTCAGTGTTCATTATTCTTCCTTTACTGTACCGTACTGAGCTGGTGTTTCCATGTACATCGTATTCTATTGTGAAATTAATCGAAGGTGGTCTTGCTCGGTTGCCATAACAAACTGGGTAAAAAGAGCATCGCTGAAGTATATCAATCATGACCATATAAGCGACGTTGAAAGAGAGAGAGAAAGAGAGAGAGAGAGAGAGACAGACAGACAGACAGACAGACAGACAGAGAGAGAGACAGACAGACAGACAGACAGAGAGAGAGAGAGAGAGAGAGAGAGAGAGAAGTTCATAAATTAAGAACAAAAACGCTAGTGAAGTAAGAACATAAATTTGATTGAAGGTGGAATAGAAACGTGAATGAAGTTAGTTGAAAATACGGGAATCCAAATAAAAGAGCAACGAACACGCCTGGTGAAAATTTATCAAAACGAACGAGAGTAAAAATATTGTAATGTAAGATGAAAATGAGAAGCGGCGTGTAGTAAAGCAATTAAGGCTAAAAGAAAATAGCATGAAAGTGCCTGCGATTTTTATTTCAAATATGCCCTTCGGATTAAACAATAACCTAGGACAAACGAAGTACCATTAGCAGATGCCTTTTTTAAAAATTAAGTGCCAGAAAGGTAGTTAATGAGATTGTGTGCGGGACGGGAAAATGTCTGTCCGTCTGTACGCTTTATCGGATTGTCATGAAACTTGGTGTAGAGTTGGATTATTCCCACAAAGTCTCTGGCCTTCAAGATTAACCCAGCCAGCGAGCTTCTCGTTACGTCTCGTTACCAAGATGCGCGAATTCGGTGCGCGTAAGATCAGTAAGCTACCGCTGGGCAGAGAGTGAACATCATGCAGCATGTCGCCATTCGTAGAAAATACTATAATAGTTGAGTGGAGGGATAATGCCGGAGAGACAGAGACAGACAACACGTGGAGTGGGACAGCCAATCAGGGTGCAGCTACCTCCCCTACGCAGGAACTCTACGAGCGGTGAGACTCGCTCCTATAATACATACGTAAAAACCCAGAGACGTTGTGGAGGTAATCCTACTCTACGCATTTATAGTGTCCATGGCAAGAAGCCTTATTTATTTTGGACCACATCGGTTGACCGGTACCCGAGTAACGACTAATTAAAGGTCACATGCTTTTTAAATGGAAAATCATTACTATACTACAATGCCTCTTTGCTAATCATTGAGGGCCTTGACTCCAATACAGTCAGATGTTTATTTCGTTGTTCCAGTTGAAAGACTGTTATATACATAATGTATATTATTGTGAAACCATTAGACCTACGTACGTTAAGCGGAGTTCTTTGCCAGTGCATTTTTCGAAATGTTGACATATTTTAAGAATTTCTTATATCAGTGTATATGAGTATGAATTAAGGTTAAGTATGAAACTTTTGACCTTTGTTCTTCCGCAAGCCCTGCTTAATGAATCGATCTGGAGCTTAACTCTGAGACAGATTACAAAAATAACTTCTTTTCTGCATATCATAATTGCAAATATCACAGAAGTATTCTGGCACTTTGTTATATCAGTTTAGCTGGTTTTATTTCTTCATAAATTGGCATTTAATCTAGAAGCCCGGAATTCTGTGAAGGGCTGACCAAACTAGTTTAACAATAAGTTAAGATACTTTCTAATTTAGTGCAATTCTGTAATAAAACAAATGACTAACAAATAAAATATTTTGTTATTTCAGCTGCATATGACGGTAATGAAAATGGAGCAATATGACGAAACTGTTGTTGAACCTTTAAAATCAGGCTGTTCCTTTAACGACACATCCATATCAGCAAGAGAATGGAAAATCTTAAGGTTGTTATCGTGAGCTGTAGGTATTAAGAGGTACATAGCGAAAGGAAGTGATACAACAAAAGGCAGTCTAGAAATACGTGTAGTACTATTAAGTCCTGTTAAAGCAAGCAACATGTCTGGGGCAAGAATTATGTTATTCTTAGGATTCTGTGTGATTCTTCTCAGTTTTGGCTGGGCAAAACCAACTGGATACTTTTACAGTTACCAAATTCCTGCACATTACTCTGGTAAGTGTAAATATTTGAATTTTACCGGGTTATGTTCAGAGTGAAGGAAAATGCCAACATATGTTAGGAAAAGGGATCACGATGAACAATATATTATTCTTTTATAGCGTTTACTAACCTAATTACTAACATTTTTACTTCTTCTGCTCGTACACTAGGTAATATAAGTGAAGGATGTATTGTGTTCGACGACGAAATACGATGTCGAGTTTTTAACATAAATTCACGTTTTGAGGTCCACTGAAGGCGAAAATATTTTCAGAAACATGTCTGTGTTTGTCTGTGAACAGCCTAGCTCGAGAATAAAAAATCGTATATTATATATATTTTTTATATTTTTATATATAAATTTTATATAACACAAGATTGCCCAAATGAGCAAGTGCTCGTGTTTGGTACAGTTCAGTTATTTACAATACAGAATTGGTACACAATTAAATACACAAGTTAATACAAATAAAAGAAAATATAATTCTAATTTAAAATCAATACCTAGAAAAAAATAAAAAAAGAACAGGAAAAATAAAAGCAAAATTTTATATTTGGGTTAGGCACATTCCTGGATGCGATACGATTATTGGCGAAGATGTTCTCTTTCTTTTCAAAATATCATTTTTCGTGATTTTCTCGAAAACGGCTTTAACGATTTCCTGGCTAAACGGCAAGTCTGATTTTAAAAATGCAAAATCAGTAACAGATTTTGAGAGATCTACAAGTTAGGTCCTATAATTTTCTGTCGTATCTCTATCTCCATCGGATGTACTATAGACAGAGCTACTTTGTTTTATTTTAGGTAAATTATGTACTTTTCCGCAGTCGGGCGGAGCCTCAAATGAAGCAAAGAGAATAAGAACAGTAATTATATTATTATTTATAAACTGATACTCCGAAGAAGGACACGACAGAATGTCCGAAACATTAGGTACTAAAACCCGGATGGCCAATATAATCAGTTTATAGATTAAACCAGCCGTGGAAGCCTACGAACTTATTTAGTAATTATTATTGTTAAACGAGTTTCGAAACTATGGATACAGCAGCGTAAGTGTCGTGACATTTTATGTAATGAAAATTAAACATACGAAAACAGCATGTGGTTATAAACGTGACTGAAGCATTGAATCTTGTTGATGAACCTGTTAAGGGACGAAATTTATTTCTTAGGCGAGAGGTATGTGAAATCTAATGATTGTAATTTATATTACTAACACTTGATTGAAAGTATACTAAACATAATAACATATTACTCGAAATCAGCGATAAATGTGTCGGTATACATAAAACAGAATCTAAGCTATTGATATTAAATTTTCAAAATAACTTCGTATCGTATCATACATCCCCTATAACACGATTGAGGTCACAGGGCCTCCGCGTGAAGGTCCGGTACCTTGTCTAATTTGGTAACGCTTATTTTTCCGAGAGAGTGCAGAGGGACAGGTGGTAAAGACAAGCCCATTGTTTCACAAACCTTGGAGGAAACTAAGGTATTACTTGGACGTGAAAGAGTCGAGGTTTTGTCCAGAAGCTCTAAATTAGGCTTGGAAAGCTTGCCGTAAATCTATAACACTGGCCCCCTGGTTAAAGTCCCTCCTGGACAGTGGCGGATCCGGGGAGGTCCCCCCCCCCATGGTTTTTATTTTCCATGGATTTGACTTTTCTTTTTATTCGTCAAAAGTAATTACCTAATGAAATAACATACAAATTCAACTGAGTATGAAACAAATTAAAATAAAATATTAGCATTTATGTATTCCTCCTATTTAAAAAAAAATGCAAGTTAAATAATATTTATTCTAGACGCTTTGTGTCAAGAGCGTAGACTAGCTGTGAAAATCCACAAGACAACAGTTGTTAGAGTTCCTTTCTTTAATTGTTATTACAATATTATACGGCCTCAAAAGAAAAAAAATCCATATGCTTGAAATCAGGAGAGCAGGCTGGCCATTCAATCGGACCTCCTCTTTTGATCCAACGTTCGGGATATGTGTCATCTAGAAACTCAGAGGCATCATTTATGAGGCACCGGTAGACGATGCAGAAACATTATTAGCCAAGATTCTTGCAGAATGTATTGAGATTCGAGACTCACCTGAGCTATTTGGGAGGGTGCACCAATATTTCTTTAGAAGATTCCCAGACCATGAGTGCCTATTCGATAAATATTGTATATGGACCCCTCTACACGCTCCGTAAATTATTACATAACCTTTTGAATCATTCTGTATATAAAGAAATACTTTATCAATCTTATATCTCTGCTTTTATACGATTTTAAAGTGACGAATTTATATATCAGTGGCACTGAAAATGTTAGGCCTAAATACAGTTTGCGGGGATTGCAAAATTCATAACCATACTTTTAATTTCCCTACCTCACCAAAGCGTGTGTCAGGCACAGAATGTGTGTCGTAATTTATACCGTAATCATGACCTTCAGTGATCACTATGCCCCACTATCTCTCCCAAATTGTCCTAATACTATTCTCTATACATTTATTAATTAAAACTCACCCTTTCCACTCTTCACTTTAGTCTCCCTATGTCTCCAGGACTGCATACATATCCTATGACCTTGAAATTTGATGTCGAGTTTTCATTAGATGTAATGTTTTGCTGAAGTATGAGTACAAAAATAACACTTTGATAAAAAAATGGTAGTGTATCTATGAACAGCACAGCTATAAAATAAAAATTTAAAAAACTGCATAGTGAGTTCCGTCCAAATCATTCCATGTTTCCCATGTGTGTTATAATATTATAAACAAACGAATCAAGAGTGGGTTAAAAAAATCAATACAACACATCAATTTGTCGATCCCTTCGATTTTGCACCTTGAAGCTGAGTTTTTAGCTTATTCATACTAAATTGTTTTGTTTATGCAGGATTTGGTTAAGGTTGGTGAATCTGTGGTTCGTTTTAATCATTTCATTTTGAATTTATATGCCCTTATGGCAGTACAAGATTAGTTTTATTGTTTAATTATTACATAAAAAATACGATTTACGAATAAAATTATGTAATACCTGCTATTTATGAACAAACGATGTCAGTGTCAATAAATATAATGTTTTAATTATTTCTCTGTTAAGTAAATGATTTAAATAAAACACCTAGCAGTTGAATAAATAATCATGAGTAACTGATAATTAAAGTATAATAGAGTTTTTATAAAGAACTGCACAAAATTTACATTTTCATTAAAATGACGGATGCCTAAAAAATACAAAAACAACAGTACTATCCCATTCAAAACTCTACGTATGATCAGCCTACCTTACACTTAACAGGCTCCTTATGCTAAGTTCCCCCATGCCCCCCCGATAATGGTCCAACAATTTTGTTTAAATGTTGTACACAAATTACTTTATTAAGTACTAGAACTTTTATAGGAAATATTTTTCATGTAAATTCTAAAGCTATCCGACTTGTCAAAACTAAAGATCTTTTCAGTCTTGCATCGCTCCAAATGAGGCCTAGACAACTAAATGCTAACTCCCTCATGCAGTCTCTTACTTGTCTCAATACAGAGTGTAAAGAAGTCGTGTATTTCACATCACAATTTTTTACACATATTTTAGCAACAGCCTAAAAGTTGTTATGAGCTAGCCATTTAGTTCCTGACCATGAAATGGTAAAGTTCTTTTCCCAAGCAAGTCCACCTTGCCTGTTCAAGGAGGGAGCGGAATGTGCATTTTTATGAGGCGACTCTTTGCTGAAGAGAGGAAAAACTTAGGAATAATGATTAGGTTAAAGGTAGTCATGCGAGTATCTCAAATTAGACTTTAATTAACATCTTGAGATGCTTAGGGCAATACTGTTACTAGTTCTATACAGGTCATTTGTCGAATTTTTAAGGTAATCTTTGTTAGAGATCTTTAGTACAAGTATTAGAAAGAGGCAGGGGTTTACACTTTAGGCTATCAGCTGCAAAACAAGTGAACAAAATGCTAAAGAATTTAAGTAAAAAGTTTTACCCTGATGCAATGGCTCCAGCAAGTCAGGACATGCCTTATCTTTGTTAGCTCTAGAAGAATTAAAAACAACCAGGTTTATCTGATCACGGATATTCTCTACAGTGTGGTAACTTAATAATGTTAAACCTTCGAATATGAGGTCCCCAAAGTGAAAGTAAAGAGTTCATGTTGGAAAGAAGTCTGTAATTTGTATCACAAGATCCAACATTTCTCCAAATGTTTTCACATTATCTGTTAAATTCTTATGATTTCCACCCTTGACACCTTCAAAAGTAGCTAATTGTATAATTCTTTGCTAATTGTTTTTCAAAATCAAATTTTTTAACAAAGTTAAATATATTTTCAGTCAGTGACAGATTGTAACATCCTCAGTTGAGAAACACTTGCCTTCTTCAAGCTTACAGCTAAGGTGACCATAAGTAGAGGAAGAATCGTTTTTGACCCTCACATTCGAAATTGAGTTTTTGACATAAATGCATGTTTTGAGGTCCTCTGAATCCAAAAATACTATTTTCAGAAACATCTGTGTTTATGTCTGTGAACAGCCTAGCTCCAGAATAGAAAATTTTATGGGAAAAAAAAGTATTTGGGTTAGGTACCATCTGAGGATGTGACATGAAGATTGGCGACAATGTCGTATATGGGGTTCTTATTATTATACTAAGTTAAGAGGCAAATTGAATGTTTTGATAAGTTCCGCCTATAAAACTTTTATTTGGGCAGAGGAAGTTATGTGACTTTCACATCAGATTTTTTCTAAGGTTCTCTTGTGGAAAAATACTTCATTATGATGGAAATGTTTTATACAGTTAAGTTACTCTGAAACAGAAAGCTTCTGAAGGTCACACACACACATTTCTTATATGTGGTGGCAAACAGGTGATAAGATCCTCCAAATTGTTTTTTAATGTCTTAACTTCTAATATAGATTTAATCTCTTACTACCTGAATTTGTTCAGGTAATTAAGTTAAAAGAATCACGAGGCATTATAGTCCTTTATTACTGTTCCAATTATCACGAGTGCTGAGTTCTCAGTTGCTGTCTAACCACATCTTGTTGATTAAACACATATTGTATTATAAGAAGTTGACTTAAACACTTCAAGCTTCACTATTTGCCTTTAATTGCAAAATAAGCATCATGAATTACTATCAACTGATAGGCTTCCATGGCCAGAGTCATAATTAAGACACTCAGAACACAAGTGGTATAAGTCCAGGAATTGCAAAATTGTTAAACAAGATTTTAACTATCATCAGTGTTTGTTTTCAGAGAAGGAATGTAAAAGTAAAGTGTTCCCTATTACAGGCCATGGAGGCCCAGAGGGTTCCAGGAGGTTGAGGCTCCCAGATTTTTAGACATTCGGCACATGAAGGTGGTAAGGTTGTCAGCCTTACGCACCGGCCGCCTTTATCCCCAGGATTGCTCCTGGTACTCATTTCTGTTAGAGGCTGAGTCGACCCCAGGGCCATAGTGCCACCAGAAGGATTAGGCCAATTGAAAAACTCCAACGACCTCACCGGGAATCGAACCCGCGACTCTCTGGTTTGTAGCGCAGCGCCTCAACCACTACGCTGCGGCGTACCCCCTCAGAGAAGGAATGTAATAAGTTCAAACTCCAAATACTGGTATACATTTGAGTGGATACACACAGTGATTATGTACAATCTTATGGATTGGTTGGTTGGTATATGGTTATTTAATGATGGGGATGTACTGCAACTTAGGCCTGTGACCATCGCCGGTGTGCCAATATTTTGTTCCGCAGGAGTTCTTTTACATGCTACTAAATATACAAATATAAGCCTGCCACATTTATGCACACATAAATGCCATCAACCTGGGCCAGGAACAAACCTGCAATCTTGGGCACAGACAGCACCACCCAGGTTGACACCAAGTTATGGAGATAGATTTTTTTGAGGCCAGATGTCTCAGAACCAGTTTCTATGGACTGGACTGGCTCAGTTCAAGTTGCTTATAGATCAAAGCTCCATTAACAGATGAAAGTCCGCTTCTACCATTAAGCAGCAGGGCTAAAATTCCAATTCCTTGCAGGGTGTTCATCTAACTTGAATAATGTGGGGTTTCCAGGTGAGCCTTTTGTCCAGAGCTATCCTCAATGTTACTGCCGGATTATGTGCTGCCTTATATGACTCATGCCCAGTTTCTATAAACGTGTGAAATACCTATGGGTAAATTATCCAATGGACAGAAATTACACAAGAATAACTTTTACAAACTCAAATAATTTAAAGGTAACAATCACATACACTTGTGGCGAGTTTCTAGATAAATTTCCTCTGGGTAAATATGAAAATGACAGAAAAAATGTTCCTACAAACTCGGGCTGGATCTTTCCAAGGGTAAATCGTCAGGTTAATTTATCCTTTCACGGATGGTTGGATAAAATTTAACCTCTTTGTAGGATGAATAATAATTTAAACAATGAGAATCTAAGCCTTCTGAATTAAATAATTAACTGTACAACTCCAAGGCCTTGTTCATTATATCATTGTGGGTAATTAGGAACTAATTTTCCCATGGATAATTTACCCATAGGTATTTCACGAAAATATAGAAACCGGACGTAAGTGGTGTAGAGTCAATTATTGGATGGCCTGCCATTCACAATGGAGACATCAGTTTGAGCACTGTGATTGGTCAGCTATTTTAAGTGGTTGGAGCGAGCTTCATTGTCTCTGTCAGGCCCATTATGGTGCCACAGTAGGGTTTTCCAGATCCTCAGCAACTCAAGGCCTTTGTCCCCCATTGATATTCTGGGGACACCACACTATTTCAATTGCTTCTTTAATCCTTCTCGGCCACCATGTTCTCTTCGTCCAGGACATCCAGTGGATTCAAAGTTCCACTGTGAAATGCAGTTTCTATGCAGTGGGGGCTTATTGCATTTTGTTCTAAAGTGTCTCTGCACTGTTACAATAGCTCCTGTTCATGAAAATTCCATCACACTACGCACTTTCCACCTTTCAGGCAGCCATTTCTCTCTATCGAATAGTGGTTTTTGCATAAACTACAAACATAGACAAGCAAACTTATAAAGTTCTTCTATAATTTCAAGCCACTTTTGTTTCTGTATGTCATTTCAGTAAAGAATAAATAAGCTTTGGTTTTGCACCATTCTTTTTTAATTACTCTGTACTATCTTGGGTTATTTCCATGCAACAAGCTTTACTGTTGTGCTGTTGCCAAGCAATGGATATTTATTAAGTGCCAGAATGGTACGCTATGAGATTGTGTTGTGGACGGGAAATGTCTGTCCGTCTGTCCTTCACATAAGCTTATGAAACTTTAGACCTTTGTTCTTCCATAAGCCCTGCTTAATGAATCAATCTGGAGCTTAACTTGGAAATTGATTACAAAAATATCTTATTTTCTGGATATCGTAATTGCAATTATCACCGATGAAACTAAAGCATTCTGGAACTTTGTTACATCAGTTTACCTGATTTTATTTCTTTCTTTTTTTGCTTCAGGTGTAGCGGTGCATGTGAATTCTGATGGAACACAGACAGTGAAATACCTGTCAGGAGCGGAAGCACAAGCAGCACTCTGGGAGCAACAACAACAGTTCGCACAGTTCCAAGCGTCACACAATGCGTTTTTACAGAATATCTTTAACAGATTTCCATTTCCATTCCCATTCCCATTCTATGGATAGAACAAGAGAACATTCTACAAAGGCAACCACATTCGGTTTGAATACTAATTTTTTTCATATCAGTTAATACATACAACAATTATAATGGATGATGCATTAATTATTTAATTAATGAGAAATTTCCTCAAAACAGAGGTTTGTCTCCAACCATACAATACATAGCAAACAACAATCAAGTACAATCACACAACTCAACCCGACACACAAAATCTGACACCACTGTTTAGAGCTCTACATTACTCACTACATTTTGCCACTTATCCCTATCTTGTACATCTTCCTCCACTAAACCAAATCTCTCCACCGACATGTGTACATTCTGTATCCAGGTGGTAGCAGGTCGTCCTCTTCCTCCTCTTCTCTTAATTTCCCATTCCTGTATGATCCTAGGTATTCTTTCCTCTCCCATTCTAAGCACATGTCTGTACCATCGAAGTTGTTTCCTTTCAATTGTGACTGCTCTCTTCTTCCACTTCCATAATACGTCGTATTTCTGTGATCCTTATTCTATCTTTCTTGGATATTCTGGCAGATTGTCTCCGGAAGTCCATCTCCAGCACGATCAATCAGTTAACATGTTTTTTATTTAATGTCCATGTTTCTGCTCCATAGAGAACTATACTCTGTAGTATGGTTTTGAATATTTTCCTTTTTGTACTATTGATTATATTTCTACTCCATAAAATTGAATTTAACATTCCAATTATTTAATATAATATATAAGCATTAACATATGCATTAATATGAACAAAAAATACTGACTCTTGGTGAGTAATGAAGAATATTCTGCAGAAGGTTTGTAGTAATCTCTTAGAATTTGTACTGGTCTTAAAACTTTGTTCTTATGAATTGTTTGCACTGTGTGGTGCATGTGAAAAGTAATTTAATTATTATATTTCTTAGACTTTCACAACTGGAATCTTGATAACGACATATTTCCCTGGATGTATTCCGTGTTCAATGTATTTATTTCCAAACGTTTCATTCCCAGCTGTGTGTAACTTCTTCAGTGGTAGCTTTTTCCTCACTTCTAAGTCACAAAAATAACACCTGTGTGAACAGTACATTCTGTTATATATGTTGCTAAATTATACCACATGAGCAAGAGAAATTCATGTACCAGGTAGATAACCAAAGAAACAAACAATGCCACTCAATAGCTGGAAATACCATTGTGTTCCTTTCATAGGCATACTACTCCTTTCCTGTATCACACAAAGATCTGTACGCTCATTTTATTAATAAGGTAACACTTGTTTCAGATGTCTTCTGGAATTATAATCTACATTTATGAGGTTTTAAATTTAAAGTTCACAATTCCTAATGTTCAGTGTAAGATTAATAATCCTGTGGTCCTCATATTTTCATGACAATCCATTGTAGGTTGAGTTTCAGATCTTAGTTCATCTCTTTTTTTATTTACCTGGATCTTGTAAAACATTGGTGGTCTTACTTCTCTTGCTACTTTTATCGAATTGTTACCTTCTGCTCTTATGCCATGATCATCTCCTACAAAATTCTTAACCTTTTTACTTCATAATAATCTTGAGTGTCTGGGTGGCACCGTGTCATAATGTCTATGACAATATGTTTTAGACACTATGACACGGCGCCACTCAGTCAGTCATTTAACCATGGAAGCCTTCAAGAACATTTTTACTTCATGTTCATTTCTTTGTCTCTGACATAAAATTAAAATCTTGTAACTCTTCTGTTCTTCTTCTCGTTACTGACAACTTCCAGGTCCCCAATCACAGGTACCCTCAGAAATCCAGTACCAGTATAAAGAAGAATGGAATGTAATATACAACGGTACAGAATGGACAAATTAGTACCCTAGAATTGAGTAGGTTTGCACTTGAACTTAAATTTGGCTTTAATCTCTTAACTGGTCTAATAATTTGCAAATTGTATCCTTTTGATTTACAATACTGCAAAAACGTTTCACTGATTTAGGAGTTTTAACAAATAATTACACTCTCACGTAAGTGACACAAATGTTCAGAAACAAACATAATGCATACTAGAGACTCTATGTTGAATTTATTTTAATGCAATTCCTTGCAATATCCAATTTCTTTAAATATACCACATTGCGAAAACTGTAACGCATGCTTGCTCATGTCACAGAATGGGCTTCTGCCGAATATTTAAAAAAATAATAAACAAACCCTAATTGTATTACAGTAAAACCTCGTTAACACGAATTCCAAGGAACCGAAAAATGAGGGGTTCGTGTTAAAAAAATTCGTGCTAACCGGAGACTAATTTTTTTTTTTTAATGAACCAATTACGGTATGCACTATCATAGAAAATACTGTTACATGTAAAAGTAGGCTATGTAATTAGGCCTACCTTTTAAAAAAGATCATTTCCTGTTGAAAAATTCAAGTAAGTTGCGCTGTCGCTGATGGGAATGAAAGTGCCTGGAAACTTCATGGCCAACTGTACTCACAGCTTCAGTAAACTCAGCAGATGATTCGGATGTTGCAGCAAAACGTTCTAAAGTGGCTATGGTGGCAAACACTTCCTGGCGGGTGGATTACAAGTTTTAATGCAACGTTTGATGAAATCGTACTGGTTATGTTTGAATAAACAGAAAAATAAAATAAGAAATGTTATAACCCGATTGTTGGCGGCACGATGCTTTATTTATTTATTTAGCAATCCTGTAGACCAGCAGTACTGGCATAGGATAACCATAACAATAACTCCCGATTGTCGAGCGATTGCACCAGCCAGCGTTGATGTTAATCCAATTACTCGTAGCCATTCACATAAGTAACTGGGAATTTAATAAAGGTTTACATTTAATTTCATTTCTTGCATACCTAGCGAAGAAAGAACAGGAAATAACAATTTGAAAAGCTTTGGAAGTTTGTGTTAAATGACATTTCAAGATTCAAGGGACAGAAAAACAGTTCGCAGTTCGTGGTAACCGAAATTCGTGTTAACCGACAAAACTTTCATAAGAAACAATACATCTTTGCCGGGACCAAATCTTTGTTCTTGTTAACAGAGTGTTCGTCGTAAGCGAGTTCTTGTTAACGAGGTTTTACTGTATATTGTTAACAATTACTAGAAGGATACAGTCCTTACTATCCAATATGCTTTGCTCACTTACAATTTATTGTTCCACATTCTGAGCCTCATGATTCAGTTTGCAATACCTACACTTGTTCTAAATGAAAAAATATTGTAACAATAACATTGTGTTTTTTGTATCTCTATTTACACTACACATATTTATAAGAAGATTAATATTATTTGAACATATTCAGTGTGATTTTCTGCATTTGTATCCTATCTGTTATAGTCTGCTAGCTTCCGATTGGTATTGCTGTTTATAAATAAATCACATTTTGATTATGAAGTTTCACTTCCATTGAGAATAGGGAAACAAACGCTGAGATTACCTCACTACCACCTCCACCATTCCCACCACCAAAAAAGATAACAGGCGTACAAATAGTTACATAGACCTACAACATTCCCAGTCATTTTCCTGAAGATCATTTCTCTAAATATAAATTTTTTTACAGCTAGTAGTTCTATGAACAGAAGACCTCACATCCAAATAAATCAAAGATCTGCTCTTCATTTTTAAATAGAATAAAAAAATAAAAATTCTTACATAATATAGATAATTTTTAACGACTTTAAGGAACATTCATACAAAACTGAAAGAAAACTGAACACATTTGGTCGTAACTGCATAACAAATGGATTTAAAAACGGATGAAATGCTATAAATCAGTCAAGTTACGTCAAAAATGTACTTGAACAAAATTGTAGAAAATTCTACACTTGAGATTGGAAGTAGTCTTAAAATTTGCATTTGAAGTATTTGTGCAGGTGATTTTTTTTGGTTTTTTTCAATCTTACTCTCAAAATTGTTGCTCCAGCTTCCTTGCTGTTTTGTGGGTGTGAATGATCAGAACTTTTAGTAATTTGAACATCTTGACCAACATGAAGAGTAACTGTCCTCCTCTTACCTCCTTTTCATTTCAACTTTGAAGATTATTATTAAGTTTCTCCTAGGCGCAGTCTTTCTCTACAGTTCTAAATGTTACTGCCATAGGTTAGTGTTTTACCAACTAATTTGGGTTCCTCCATTTTAACTGGATTGACTGTTTCTCACATAAAAATGTTTAGTTTATTCCAATATCACGTACGTTACTATAGTTTCAGAAACAATGGACTGGACACAGATCATTCAGGAAAAGTTTATGAAAAATGGAAATTATTTTCATTTGGTCAGGAATGGAAGGTTTTGAAAAAGTATTATGAGAGTCAGTTTAAGAAAATGGATAATAAAAAATGACTGGGAATCTACATAAAGTCTCTAACCAAAATTCTAAATACGTAGGTCTGTTACAAAACATGTGTATACTAGATATATAATCCCAGCAAGATTGAAATTTTACCTCACGTTCTTGGCTCCTGTCCTGATGAAGTTCTGAAAAATGCCCAGTATCATCAAATCAGATCTCCTATGGCACAGGCTCTAAAAGGTAACAGTATTCAAAGTACTTCATGGGCTATCAGAAAGTAGCAGTGCATGCAGAGTTGACTTGTTGGCCTACAAGAATCAAGAAATTGGATACATCAATCATACTGTAAGTTCCAAGTCGTACAAACAACAGCCAGACGAATCCCTCCACCTCAGTGCAAAACCCCAAATGCATCATGGCAATGGGGTTGGCATTCAATACACACACTCAGCCAGATGACATTCATACTGAATGTAGAGGATGAAAATACGAGGGATGGGGCATAAGTCATGGTATCATTTTTAAATTTTGAAATATGCAAATGAAAGGGCTGGGTATGGAATGCATGTACGATGCAGATTATGAGTACTAGATGTAGGATAGAGTAGGGAGCAGATACTCATAAACATCCATACAAGATAGGATTGTGCCACTCTATTGTACTGCATGAAAGCATGCATAGCCCAACCTAGAAAACTCTCGAAATTCGATATGAAAGGCTTTATTCCCAAAGCTTCCACCAGCTCCCTGTGACATTCTCGATCTAACTGTAAGAAAAAGCCATTTTGCATGATGGCTGACTCACAACTTAATCCATCAGTGGGTATAAAAATGCCTTCAAATTAAGTGTCCATAGAGACAAAATGTCACAGGGAGCTAGTGGAAGCTTTGGGAATAAGGACCTTCCATACCAAACTTCCGAGGGTTTTATATGCATGTTTGGGCTATGCATGTTTTCATGCCTCAAACTACTGCAATACAGTAGAGTGGCACAATGCCGTCGTGTATGCATGTTTAAGGGTGAATGGTCCTTACTCTATCCTACTCTAGTACCCATATTCTGCATCATACATACATTCCACACCCTTCCCTTTCATTTGTACATTTCAAAATTTCAAAATGACCCCACATTAAAAAAAAAATAAAAAATTGCCATGACTTATGCTCCATCTTTTGTACATTTCAAAGAAATTTACGCTGTGAAAGAAAACAGACTGGCAACACATACAGGAATCATGTATTCCCCTTCTTTATTGTCAAATGACACATACATATCAAAATCAACCAACATTTACAAACCAATCTACTTCTTACCTTTGGCACAATCGTAAGAACAATATTTTTGTTCATTTCATACCATATTTAAGTACTGCATCCGTTACACCAATAGACACTCTTTTCTCTGTCTCATCCCACCACCCCCAAATTCAGGATATCTGAACATAATATTGAAGTTAATAGGAGTAATTTCCTAACTCTTCTAACGAAAGTCAACCAACACCTTCCTTCCTTTATGATCTCAATACATTTTTCATAAGTTAATTCCTTGATAGTTAAATTTTATTCCTTATGAATCCTTATATCTTAGAAGTATTATAAAATAGCTTATTCTCCATGATTGGGTTTAGTTTCTCGTACAGCTGAATATGAGGCGAACTTGTTACATGGGTCATAGTTTGTTTTGGTTCTAATATTAGTATCAGTATCAATGCTTCTAACACAAATTTCCCACGCATGGTTCAAATCCTGCATTTTCTTAGCTATTTCCGATTTCAGCGCTGAAAAGACTGTTACTCAAGAAAAGGTAGGCCAACACCCACTGTCCCCATTAGCCAAAGGCATAAGGGAGAAAATTTCCTGATATTTATTCACTTCCATATGTGATTCAAAGTCTGCATTTCGAGATCCCCCACCGTCACCATATTTGTCATGTTGGCAAGCCTGCTGTCACATCAGGTAATTTTAAATTCTGTTTACTCCCCTCCCCAGCTCTCTAAAATTGTCTTGTTTCTGCAACTATGGTGCCAAGTTTTAGGTCATAAAATTATATTTTTATTTATTTTACTAGTGTTTTGATCATTTTATATTAAAAGATGACTTCATATAGGGTTTTAATGAGTTCTAAAGGTAAAAAACAATGTAAAATCTGGCAATTTTGGTGAATTTTCTCTCTCCAATAAACAGAAGACTTGAGCTTTTTAGTGTTTATGAATACATTCTTCACAGTTTTGCACCCAGGTGAGAGGTTTGGCATTCTACATTTCAGAAGCAACGATGCCTGCACCCTCAAGAATGACACACCTCAGAATTTCTGAGGATATAGGCAGCATCTGCCTCGGAAACACTGGACAATGCCAAACTTACCTCCTGGCTACAAACTTAGGAAGAAAGATTCAATGATATCTTCTATTTTGAAAAAATATTTAATTTTATTCAACGTACCAGAACTTACAAAAAAAAAAAAAAACTTAATTATGAATAGAATCAAGAAATGAAATGAGAACATTTTAATGGTGATATTCAATGAAATATGTTCAAGACAATGTTTTCATATTATCAAAGTTTGCTATTACTAGATTGCTATTACGTTTCATCAAAGAAAACTCAACAGAGTGGGCTAGACATTCTTGACTCTCCCAGAAAACTTTTCAACTGGGAAAACCTATTTGTAGATCACTATTTGATAGAATGAAAAATACATGTTTCAAAACTCGAGCCAACATTATACAACGAGACAGCACAAAACAACTAGTTCATCTAGTTAATTTCGAAATGCATTATTATATGTATTATAATGAACATATACAATGATGGGAAGTAATTGAGTAAAAGTAATTGGATCATGTGTAACAATTACTTTTATAGACCCTTCTTATCGTTACTTTTTTAAAAATATAATTTTTACTTGTAAATTACTTCTGGAAATAAAATTGACATCATTACATTTTAGTAATCGTGTGTGCTCTGCATTGAAGAGGACTCACACATGGATATGGACCACTTGCACAAGTGCACAGCTATAGCCTCAACAGATTTGGCTTCAACTTCAAAGTTATACTGGGAAGCTAGAAGACGAATGGAGATCATCCAAGTGTCTGGGTATTAGATACTACTACTACATTTTAGTAATCGTTAAACTATAGTAATCAACCAAATTAAGAATTTGGCATCGTTACTTTCTTCTACTCACTTGCAATCGCTGCAGGGGTGGTGAAGAGATTTCAGATCTCACTTTATGGGTTTTACTCCATGAACTTTCATGGTCTTCTTTTTAACCCTAGTTTGCTGTAACAATGCTGAAGCACTGTTTGTTCATTAATATTGACATTTGGTAACATTCTGAGCAGCTTTACCACTGAATGGCCCAATAGTTTCTGGCCTTGTGCCCAAAACAAAAAACAAGAAAGAAAAGAAAAAAGAATCAAGTAATGGTATTTTGTAAATTATTTGTAATTTTACTGATACTTTTCTGAAAAAGTAATTTGTAAATGTAATTAAGTAAAATGTCTCTTTGATAATCGTAATTCAGCTCAATTACTTTTTTGTACGTCTCCCATCGCTGAACATATATTTTTCTACCTTAATCTTCTTACTACATCTATAAATCCTTAACGTGTTAACTTCATCAACATTATCATCCAGATATCCTGTGATTTTTCAGTAGAGTGAATAGAAAGTATGTTAATTATTTCCTTTATGCAGAGTCTGTTATCTCCTTGACAAAAATGCCATACATTCGTAGGAATCAGAAAAAAATTAAGTATAAAGATTGCTTAAGATATTTGAAATTAAGTATGAATGAACAGACAAATAAAAGTTATTTTTGGAAAATCTCTGGAATGTTGACAGGGCAATGAAGAATACCCCAAGGATGTCTGCAAGAGATTGGATGTAAGTAGGAAAAGACACTCTTGAAAAAATTAAAACGTCCACAAATTTCAAATTAAGAACTAAAATAGAGAATGAAATGCTGAAAAACTAGAAATGTTCTAAAAAGAAGAATCTCCTTCAATTATTCAGTCAGTGGGCCTGAAAATAATAATGTGGTTACTTTGGTGTTTGGTACTCTGAAGGGCGGAGCTACTGGTTTAAAAATTAAATGACTAAAAAGCATTGAAACATTTGAAATGTTAATTCACAGATTAGTTTTTTTGCTTAATGTGCCTAGTTAACATTAGATCCAGTATTTAGTACAAAATTAGAATGGATCCTGGAATAAAGGCTATAATACATTAACTGATCTGCATCCATGCTAACATTAAGGATCCTTTCCTAGTCTAACTAGTATCTATAAAGGTCTTACATGACCTTCATAATATGTTCTTGGAAAACTGAAAATAAAATAAAAATTTACTGCATAAAAAAATTTATTGAATTCTTTTGGGCTTCCCTGGTTAATGTAAAAGATCTCAAAAATGATTTTTCAATCCAATAAACTTATATTTTGAATTTCATATTTTCATCATACATGGATCCATTTACAAAAATAAAATAAAAATTTACTGTATGGGAAGATTTAATGAAATCTTTTGGGCTTTTTTATATAATGCAAAAGATTTAAAAAGAATTTTTCAATCCAATAAACTTAAATTTAGATTTGATCACACATGGATCCATTTATAATATTCAGCCTTTCTCATTTTTGCACCATTCATTTTCATAATTAAATTGTTTTTTGTTTATAATATTGATACTGTAAAAAAGTAATTGTTTAGGAAAGAAAAGGACAGAAATGTGAGTTTCATCATTTCTAACTGTAGTATAACATAGATTAGGGAGAAAAGGAAGAAAAAATAAGAACATGTAGCAATTTGCAGAGATACCTCTATGTCTCAAACCTTGGTGGTTGAATGGGTGGAAAACAAAATTATGAGGGGAAAGAATGACTCACTATAAATAGCTTTAGTTTATTTTTTCCTTTCTTCTATCTCCTTTCCACCCTACCAACATGTTACAATTTAAATCACCACATCATTTGCTTTCCTCATGTTAGCCTTCTTTCAAGTGTTTTCTTTAGCAATGATTTCTCTTAAAATTTTAACGCTTTGTAGTCATAACTGTAGTGTTAAAATCTGGTGTATGATTCATACAGTTTTATCTAAAAGCACTACCTATACACATTGCTATTTATTAATGTAATAAATATATTATATTATATGTATATATAAGCCACTCATATAGAAAATGGAAAATAAGAAATATACTTTCTATTCACTCTACCTAATTCACCTCAAATCTACATCAGTCCAGCTGAATATAAAATGGTATACCGTAAGTAAATTCACCAATATGGTGACTATCTGCTCTAATTTGCTCCACGGGATGGTGGCCTCCAGGATACTGTGGATGACGCCAGCGGTCGCTGCCCACTTGTTGCCAGAGGCCGAGATACACTAGTTTCACTCCTCTGAAAATTTGAAAGAGAAAACCAGAAAGTGAGTAAATGCAAAGAAGCGATCACATAATTATGGGATATGAAAATAAATATCGGAATTATAATTCTTTCAAACTTGCCTCGCTGGCTGTGTGTAGGCTAAGCCAGAAAGGTAGAGTCAGACTGAAAAATTCAATGCTGTAGCCGAGATTTGAACTACAGATCTTCGGCTCTCTACTCTACCCCTCTGCCACTTGAGCTACCACGGCAACATGCTGGTACAACATTAAATTCTCCAACCAACTCACATACTCCAGTATAAGTTACCACCAGGCGTTCTCGGTATTGAGATAACAAACCAGTGGCGATTTACACACTCATAAGTACAAGGGGCGTCCATAAAGTAAGTTTCCCTGGGGCCATTTACAGAAACAAAACATAATTTCACGGAAATATTTATTGCTACAAGTACTGCAAGTGTTCAGCTATTTTTCAAAATATTTGCTACTGGAATTGACACATTTTTCATACCGTGGGAACCATCTTTTGAATGGCTGTGTTGTAGAACTCTACCACTGGTGATTTGAACCACTGTGTGACAACTATCTCCACCTCTTTGTCATTCTTCGTCATTTCTTGAGGTGTAGGAAAATATGGAAATTACTGGTAGTGAGATCCGGGCTGTAAGGTGGATTTTTAAACACCTCCCAGCAATGTTAGATTGGAAGTTGTTTAAACATTCACCCTATAGCCCGGACCTTGAGAATTTAATGTTGTACCGGCAAGATGCCATGATAGCTCAAGTGGCAGAGAGGTGGAGTTAGAGAGCCAAAGATTTCTGGTTTAAATCCCGGCTATGGCACTGAAATTTTCAGTCTGATTCTACTTTACCAAAATAAATATCACTTACATGTTTCACATCCTCAAAAGATACTTCCATTTTTTCTAAAAATATTATCGTAACATATTTGACACAAACATCATTCTATTTGTACTTTTACAAATTCTCTTTTCTTCTTATAAATATTTGAAAAAGAGTTGCATAGTTACAGCAGTCTCAACAATGAATGTTTGTTGCAATATAATTTACAGAACATATATTGCAAATACTTTACTCATATAAATTTAATAATCACATATACAAATAAGCTATATGGAAGTTCTCAATAAATGTTCAGATACCTGTAAGCTGCCATTTATTCTGGTATCTTGTAAGAAAACTGTACAAGGCATGCATTTTACATGAAATAAAGCTAAAAGCGATTATAAGTTTATAACATGATCACATTGCCCTACACCATTTTCATAACGAGTTAGGTATCAATTTGCAAAATAAATAAAATAAAATAAAATAAATACACATATGCAGCACTGTTTTTATAGCCTAGATGATTTTTTTTAACCTGTTAGATTAAGAGTAGACCTAATTATGTTATTAGTTAACAAATAAGATACGGTAGTAATTATAAGCACTTCTGTAAATATTAATTTTAACTCTTAGGTAATACTACCAGTAGTTTAATTTGAAAACTAGTATTGTAAACTTTAGTAATTAAGTTATAAATACCGGTAGTTAATGTAGTTATGTAAGAACCTGACATGTCCCATATCATGTAAAATGATCAAAGGATGAATAAACATACAATACAATACAATACAATACAATACAATGCAATATTGTGGTTCATTCATCCCTCACCTTTCATTGGTAATAATGATGTGTTTTCACTTTGTTGCAGTTGTAGAAATGATAAGAATATACATTTGGTATTAGCATAGGCCTACATTTGTTAGAGTTAATAATGATTTTAACCTTAAATTCTGAAATAATTTTGACAAGAAATTGGTAAAATGAAGTTTTTACATTCCTAGGACATGGGAGGACATACATTACTAGGATATGGACAACAAACGTAAACTAAAAAACTAAACTCTGTGGAGCTACATCTCTGCAGGGACAAGGTCTACCACCCGCTCGCTGCGTCATCTATCATAGGCAGATGGCAGGATTGGGGGGTATGTGGTCAGCATGCCGACACCCATGGCCGTTAATGGTGGAGCTGCTACTTCTCTATTAAGTAGCTCCTCAGTTTGAATAACGAGGCTCAGTGCACCCCGTTCCAGACCTCCCTACCTCAGAAAAATCTGAGGAGGTACCAGGGATCAAACCCCTAGGCCGACGGGTCTGTAGTCAGCGATACTAACCACAAGACCAGGCCGGCAATCCAACAAACGTAAGCCTGACCAAAATAACAAGCAAGGACAGAATGTCTCATTCCTAAATGTCAGTGTGATCAAAATTTCTCATGACCGAAAAAACTTGTGACCCAAAAAGGTAGACCTAATCAGCCTAAAATGCTGTACAGTACCGATATGTAATTATTCCTGTGAACAAATTCCTCATAACTTAAACTAAAACTGATTGGTATCTTTTTCACATTCATGTACATTCCACTACTACCTCACTTTAAGCAATATTAGAGCATACTTGAAGTCAAGAACAAATAAGAAGCAAATTTTCTAATAAGCAATTTGTAAACTAAGTCTAATAAAATCTTATTACTACAATAAAACTAACAAAAATCAGCAAAAATCTAAAAAAGAATTACCCTCAAATCATAAACTAATTCTAAGAAAAAATGTCTTTGTTATTAGTATAAAAACAACAAATTAATATTAGCAAAAGTGTAGAAAGAGAATTACCCTCAAGTTGTGTGGTGATGTCAGTCCTATCTGCGGACCTTTTGCTGTGGTCACCGAGACGAAGCATGTAACAGGTAAGGAGAGCACACAGGGAATACAGTGCAGTACTCAAAATCAAACCAAATACACATAGACATTTCCATAGAAACTATTATACTTAGCATGCCATAGATGCCTAACCCACAAATTGAAAAAGCTGCTTTTGTTGACTGATTAATATTTTTTCATTATAAGACCATGCTTTAAATGATGTAATTTTCTACTCTACACATAATTCAAATGTAGCAGAAGTTATTTTTCTGTCACTTATATAAATATGTAACAATTTAGAAATGTCAAAATATATGAGTTAGGCAATATGGTACTAAGCCACTCAAATATAGGCATATTAAGTCAAATTTAATTGAGAAATCTAATATAGGTAAATTAAATCAAATTTAATTGAGAACTGTAATATATGCATATTAAATTAAATATAAAATTACATCTCAATTTTGAGAAATCTAATATAGGCATATTATATCAAATTTAATTGAGAAATCTAATATATGCATATTAAATCAAATTTAATTGAGAAATCTATTTAAAAAAATAGGGCTCTTTTCTTCTGTAAGAAAAAGAATTGTATCAACTTATATGCTTTATTAATCAATCAAAATTTGTATTTGGTTATTAATCAACATTTTGTCCATTAATCAAAACCTGATAAGTAAAAATATTTTAATTAAGGTTTCTACAGCTGACATTTTAATTTTTTGGAATTTAATTTTTCAATTGTATTTTTGGATTCAGAGGACTCAAAACATGTATTAATGCTGAAAACTCTGCATCAAATTTCAAGATCAACTAACTGTATCAAACATGGTATGGGCAGAGAAAGTAGAAAAGGTGAGAACGAAGCTAGCATGAACAGATGAAATTTGTACCAATTCAAGCATTTACTGAAAGTTCCATCCTTATTTTGTTCACAATACAGAACTCAATTCCAGGATATCACAGTATATAGGCCTACTAGGAAATAACCAATCAACTCCAATTTGAAAATACAGTCAACCCTCAATATAATGCCCCTCTTTACAGTGCCACCCTCACATTGCACCAATAACTGCAAGAGAATGGATCTTCTCCCATATAAAATACATAAGAAACCTCGTTACTGTGCCAATTCATTTAGTACCAGTGAATATAAGACAAGGTTTTTAGAAAATATAGCTGGCAGTGATTTTTTTTCAGTTGCAAAATTCTTTTAAAACTGCTGTGAATGTTAGGAAGATTATTAAAGAAACATATTGTACTGTATTTCCAAAAAGTGTGTGTTCCCCTGCCACTAATTGTAAATGTAGTGTGGCGGAATGAGGGAGCTATGTTAAGAAGTGGGACAGACAGCATGAGTGAGGGTGGAAGAGGTAGAAAGAGCCCTTCATACAATGAGACATTCCAAACTTTCACTTATTTTAGGCCATTGTCCATTCAGGTTTTTCAGTCATAGCTGTAATCACCTCTTTTACTTATGCTTCAATGTACAATAAATGAACAAAAATTATGAGACGGAAAACCACACACTGGAAACTCTTTTAATTCTATAGAAATGAGGGGGAAATTTTAAAAGAAAAGTAAGCATGCCTGAATTCATGAAAAATATACTCACAGCTGGAGATGGCCTTGGTAATGTACTGCTGCTGCCTGTCTTCACCAGAGGTCTCTGCGTTGATGATTCTGATCGCTCCACACTATAACAATTGAAAACAATAATCCAAATGTAGCAGTTATTATATGGTCACATTTAATATGAGTAAATATATATTTTACTACACAAGAACTAATTTGCAGGAACCACAGTGAAATACTAAATATTGAAAAGGATTTACTACTCCACTTCAATATAAGTTTTCACATACACAGAATGCATTTCACAGAAATTCATCTGCAACATCAGGTGTTGTCAACTGCAGCGTTTGTGGAAGACAGGTAGATATTTTTGCTGGCCATACTAACTTAGGGTCGTATCGATAGTCGTCCCCCAGGTAAGAATGCTTACTTACCTAGGTGGCAAGTGATTGATAGAGGCCTGCTACCTGGCACACCTCTAGCGCTGTCAGACAGTCTCCCAGAACTGTCAACAACATGCTTTCCGTCTGCAAGCCATGAGGCATGAGCTTCCCCCGTCAACATGCTGGAGTTTGCGAACTATGTGAAGATCATGACGAGAAAGTAAGAATAATGTTGTCATAGCTATATGTGAGCGACATGGAGGACCCTTTTCACAAATTTCGCGAATTTAAGGTGCAATTCAGATTTTAAAGGCAATTAAGGATGCAGACCAGTTCCTGCTGGCCCCTCCCCTCTGCCTCTGCCGAAGGCGTGCGTAGCAGGTGAAGATGTTAGGCATGGCCATCTTAACATATTGCCAACATCCACTTTGAATAATACAATGTTCTTATGCGCAACCAGTCATAGGAGAGGGGTTCCATCTGGCACTGTGAATTGAACTCCGGCTTAGCTCAGTTGGTAGAGCATTGGCGCGAATAACCAAAGGTCCTGGGTTCAAGTCCTAGTGTCGGAGGAATTTTTCTCCTATAATATTCTCATACTAACTTAGTAATTGTATATAATTTTCAATAATTCACAATGCTAATATAAACCTGTACATGACATTTTAATACCTGTTCAGGATAAATCCACAGAAGAAATGTATGACTTGAGGTTAATTACTCCCAGCATGCTTACTACCCGTGCGCGATTTCTTGAGCGCTTGCCTCCCTAGTCCTCATTCGGTAGGTTCCGTTCAACTTCATAGGTAGAGCTGACAACATTAAAACACGAAGTACGCTATACACCCTGACATCTAGTGGCTTCAATACTAAGCTTTCATTCTGTCTCAGGATCCTTATTTATTTATTGTCATCTTTTCTGACGCATGGAGTTATGGGGAAAAATATAATTTTTCGAATTGCTGATTTCACAAACACGTCATTGTACATCCAACACTTTCCTCACCTCTTTAAGAATTCCATATGTGCTAATTTCTGACGATCCCATTAATTCTGATGTAAATTTCATGTACTGAAAGTTGAGCAAACTTTTCACAAAACGTATTAAATACGTTTAAAATTAGCCCTATAGTTTTCTCCACTTTTAGATGCCTTACGTCTCTTACATTTAACAACAGGAAATGGTGAAGCATGTTCTGCTAAGACTCTTCTTTATGCTTAAAATTAGTCATCCAGTGTAAAAATATTGAGCCTATATTATGTATAATATTCTTATTTGATGACTTATTTGATAACCAAACCCTTATGATGTGTAATTCATTGTTATGCAATACCGTCACCAAGTTATATTATTGGACTGAATTAAAATCGTTATGTCACTACATAAAATACCATATGCGCAATTCTGCTGAAACGTGATTTCTTTGGTTGACAACACTGCAGAAAGACTGGCGGACTAGCTATGTTTTGTTCCCCCGATCCTCACTTCCCCGTAAAACCAGCGCCCAAGAAATGGCATGCGGGTAGTACTATTGTGAACATTTATGCATACAAGCTCTCTTTTTTTATCAAGCCTTATCAACAGTTATAATTACCGCTGAGTAGCCAATTAGAACAGTTCCAGTCTCCAATATTTGATATTATACCAAAGTCTGTCAGTCACTCCATGAAAAATTTCTTGCAAGATGGAATATTATTAAAAGAATTGAAGTTTTTCAACATACCTGCTACTTCGAGAAGCAGAACCACTCTTCTTGAAGATGCCTGTAATTTTATCTTTAAGGTTACCAGTACTGCCTTTATCATCACCTGCTGTGCTCATGTCTGAACCAGATCCACCCTAAGAGGAAAAAACAATAAACTCAATACAATGCTATATGACTATCATGATTTTCATTCCTAAGGGAAAATTTAAAGTTTTCATTATGGAATTGATAACTGTTTTGAAACTATTAGACATAGCAATTCTTAAAAATGATGAAATTCTGAAATTTAATAGATGGAGTATCCTCAATTTTTATTTTTCATTTTCAGTTTTGTCCTGAATTATATTATATACCTTTGACATGCCAGGTTTTATTATCTATTAAAATAAATTTGAAACTGTATAAATTCTGTCCCATTTGTCTTCATTACTATGGTTTGGAGTGAACAATGTTGCTGAAAATATTATTACTTTTTAATTTATACGCTATCTTTATCACAAAATTATCTGGAATATCACACAGAAGAGGGATTGGTGAATAATAGTATAACAATAGGCCTACATTAAACCAGTGATTTAATTTGGCTAATATGCAAATATATCAGTGAATTATGGAATAATGTATACAGGGTATTTTGGGGGCCCCTAAATTGCCACCTCAAAAATTAAATTTTTTTACCATTTCACTAAACAAAGAATGTCTTTTTTTTTCCATAATCTTTTAAATAAAATTGATTTGAATTGGCCAAATTTGAGAAATTTATGAAGATGTTATAAACATAAAATAATAATAAATTTATTCACTGTCGGTATTTAAAAAATACATGGTTTCGTCATCATTTTTTAAGATTAAGTCTAAACCTAGTTATAATACAGAGCAGAAAATTCTACAGGACAAATATAAATTAATTATATATGTTGCATCTGGGAAAAGAAACTAAAATTAAGCTTGCCTAGTAGTTCTGCACATACACTAAATAAAAGAAATATGCGAGAAACAAGGTAATTGAGGTAGAAATGAGATTGAATGGCAGTTTAGGACTATGCATCACAATCACAAGGCATACATAGAGGCTAACAAGAGAAATTGGAGTAGAGAGAGAGGAGGAGTGATATCCTGTAACAGAGGAGAAATTAGTCAAATTATAAATCTTGAAAGGAGGGCTGAAAAAATTCGTTTACATTATAGAATGAGAAATCCTATATATATATATATCTAATTCCGTAAATCATATGTATGTTGCGCATGCCTAGAACTCACTAGGCAAGCGCAGAATCTCTTATCGGCAACTTAGATATTTTACTAGGTCCGCTTTTTTTTTCCCTACCTGTACATTTGTACAGTGTATGAATTGTTCCTACAGTTCTTGTAATCAAATCAATGAATTAAATAAATGAATTGAACTGAATGTCACAGTACAGATTAAGATAACAGAATGAGAAGAATAGTATTTTTCTCTCAATGTTCTCAGTAGATAGTGACAAAATAATGGGCCAAGATAAGGTACCATGTGGTTACATTGTTTTCTTAACATGGGTCTGTATGGTCTTAAAACTGAAATCAATGTATTAATCTTGACTGTATGCAATATGAACAAGGACATCCATTAAAATATCTCCTAGGCAGAATGTAAAGGAATAGGATTCCTATAGCCCATTTTGTTTTCATATTCAAAGTGAAAAGATAAATATAATATTCTGAAGCACAGCAGTGACTAGAATTCTGTTCATAAACATGTTTTTATTCTGTCTAATCCAGATTTCACTATGAGACACTATTCTTGAGCTAATGTATTGGAATTCCCTATTTCTTAATAAGGCTGAAGGAAATTCCAGATTACTCGTTTCAAATTTTTGAAGTGAAACTTCTTTAGCCACGGTAGGGGTAAATCGAGAGCTTGTGTAACGCTCAAAATCATCACGAAATTAGTGTTACGCTCAAAATCGTCACAAAATTAGTGAGGTGTGATGGAACGGACTGCACAAAAAACAGTCAACTCAATGATTAGGCTTATCCAAAATTTAAAAAATCCAAAAATTAAAAATAAAAAATAAAAAATGTAAAATTTTAAAAATCTAAATTAAAAAATCTAAATTAAAATATCGAAAATAAAAAATAAGAAAAATAAAAAATCAAAGATACAAAATTTAAAAAATCCAAAATTAAAAATAAAAAATTAAAAAATAAAAAAATAAAAAATTCAAAGATCTACAATTTAAAAAAATAAAAAATTCCAAAATTAAAAAATTAAATGATCAAAAATTTAAAAATCCAAAATTAAATTACTGAAAAGTGTTCCAACAACCACTGGATTTAGCGGTGTGAGAAAAAGTATACATACAGAAAAATAGAGACAGACTTATGAATTTTGACATCCCAAAGGACAATCTCATTTCTAAATTTCTACTACATGGAGGACATCTGGTGGATAAAGAAGGAAACACGACAGTTGAGAACAGCTGATGATGGTGAGAAGTCTCTCATTGAAACGATCGTCCTTTTGGTAAATTTTTACTTACAAAAAATGTGTGAAGACGAATATTCTTATTGATTATATATAACATATGCAACTTGCTCATAATGATAGTTAAAATACTTGCATGAAAATTATGAAACTCGTGGTGCTCATTTCATAAACATACTCATATTATCTTAGTAAATGCCATTAATAGGCATTATAATCCGTGGATTATATCTGAGAATGAGTTGTTATGCATGCTCGAAACATGTTCAGGCTATTTCTTGATTTAAGTGAAGTTATGTACATTAAATCTTCATCTCAAGCATTAATATATATTCGTTAACTTCACTATATTAACCAGGATTGGAATGTTTAAAACAAAACGTTTAAAACAAGTGTTTAAAACATGTTTAAAACAAGTGCTTGTGTTTTTTTAAGTTTGTTTAAAAGTTTTATATACATATATATCTATGTATATAATAGGCCCTATACATTAAAATGGTTGTTTCAAACAAAATGAACAATTTAAACTTTTTTTAAAACAAACAACATTGTTGTAAACATAAAAAACGTTTTAAAAAACACATTTAAAACAACCAACATTGTTGTTCACATAAAAACGTTTTAAACAAAAAAAAAATGTTTTAAACAGAAAAAACTTTTTTTGGTTCTTTTAAAAAAAAACATGTTTTTTTTCCAACCCTGATATTAACTTCCTATAAAGTGTTAGCACTAAAAACTTCTTACTTGGCTCATTCCTCCTGCAAATCCACCTGCACCTCCATCGTCAATGCTGCGTGACTTTGTGAGCGTCTTTAACTTTCCAAGTAAACCTTTCTTCTTTTTCTTCTCTGTCGTAGGAACTATCTCACTCTGTGTTGATCCAGCAGACAAACGACTGCAAGAAAGTAATGATTATAAAAATACTAGAAGGAATAACCCAAGAAGAATTAATGAAACCATGGTTATGGAAATACTATATTGTTCTTTTGTTTAAACAAGTATGGAAAATTATTTTGAAAAGTTATGATGGAACTTTCACAGTGAAGTTAAAAATGAAAAATAAAAAAAATAATGTGAATTGAATAACACACTTAATTACTCCACTTACCAAATTTTTGGTTGAACATGTTTTGCATGCTTCCTTTCTTATGCATCCTCAACTACTTGTCAACTTGACATGTTCTACCAAAAATTTGGTAAGTGGAGTAATTAAGTATGTTAGTCAATTCACATTATTTAGCTTAATAATCCCTTGTTTTTAACGAGTCTTATTTCATGAGTAAGTAGAAAGTCCAAACAGTCCACCACTAGTAAAACTCATGTAGCTCACCACAAGTTAGTATGAGATACAGTGAAAGGGTTTCATATAGCTCATATATGGGTCTCTTTTCTCCTTAATTTCTGTAAGAAAAACAGTCAAATTTCACTGTATCTTATTGTTTAAAACATGTAGAATCCATATAGATTTGAAGTTTTATTTTGGTCATACTGATTAATGATATTCTTTTCTCATCCCCTGAAATCTTCTTTCTTTTCCTTCCTTCCAGTCATAATATTGTCAACTCACAATCACTTCTTTTGTATACTGTCTCATTTACTACTGACAACTTCTATAACAATCAAACCCAGTGGTTTCTATTCTGTATTGTGAAACAGAGTAAAGTTAAATGAATTTACATTGCAAGAAATCGATTCATTTTGTAGTGAATCTGGGTAAAGATGCCTACCATTGTAATAAAGGCTAAGGAAGAGGTCAGTATCAGTATTTCTTTTTCCCCCCAACTCTGCTCATTAAATTTAACATTGGATGGTTCTAGTTATGTCTATGTTATCAACCTATGTTGAGAAATGCTTTGGGCTACAAATTGTGAAGGACACTGTATTGTGTGACACTGAAAACACTTTTTTTTTTTTTTAAAGTAGAAATTTTGTGAACTTGAAAAATACAGCTCTTACTTACTGACAATATCCACAGGAAGACATGTAACATAACAAAACCAAATTACTTCCGAAAATATTTCATTTTTACTTAATTTTTTATTTCTGTCTTAATTTTATTTTTGTTTCTTACCTATCCAAACTGGACTCTCTCTTCTGATGTGAAAAGTAGCTGCTGTCTCCAAAGGCATCTGAGCCAGTTGATTGAAGACTCGTAAGACTGCCTTCATTGTCTGAGTCTCCTTTCCAAATATTATGCTAGAAAACAAATTTAAAAAAATTTGTTATTACTGCTGGGTTGTCAAATATTCATGATTTTAAAAATTTTCATTACTTAAATAGTAATTAGAAACCCCAGCAATTATGTATTCTCAAAACCCTTATTAACCCTTAAGGAAGCGTACGGGTAGTTCTTTCCAGAAATAAAAACTAGGAGTCTATTCTACATTCAGTTGCAGAAAGTGCAACGAGATTGAAACTTTGCTTCATGTCCTTGGCTTTTGTCCATTTAGCGAAGCACTGCGCAATACTAGACACTAAGATCCACTATTGCCTGTGCCCTCCGAAGTAATGGTTTCAATGTCTATGAAGAGGTTCTCGGTCTTGCCACTAACAGAAGCTGCAGAAGATTCGACATTATCGCCAGGTGATAGTACAGATACATCTTGGATCCTACTATAAGATTCGAGATTCAAATTGACCAACCTCACGAGGAGCACTTAGAAAAAGGCAATATATGAACCGACAGTGACCTTCTATAAGGTAAATATAATTTAGAAGATATCGAAGTCCAAGGCATAATGGTGTGTCTTTACGGGTAAACTGATAACTAACAATATCATGCAGTATGATAAATTGAATGCAGTATGAAAATAATTATATGTTTCTAGGAACTTAAAACCTATGTTAGGCACCAAAGTTTTTGAAAAAAAATTGTGCTACCTGGTCTTGCCCACTTGTTTGGTCCAGAGACAGAGATTTGCGATATAAGCCACCCTTTTTTTGTGCTCCTGTTGACGATCGAGGTGCTCCTAAAGGTTTAGATCGAATGCTTGTGTTTGGATCTTCAGTTTCTGTAGAGGCAGCTCTGCAAAATTGAAAGGAGGAATATTTGTAAATGAGAGTTACACACCTATAAGTAAAAATAAACATTTGATTTAGCAAGTACCATTCTTGCTTAATGGCATAGATTCTGTTTTGAAGTATGTATATCATTCACTTGCAAATGGGCACTTAAAGTATCAGTAGTAATTTGTTTAGAGTTTCTAATCGGATCGTTTAGCACGAACACATTTTAAATATACAGGGTGTTAATGAATAACACCGAAATATTTTACCTGTGTATAGAGGTGACATAGACAAGCAGCTTTTATTAGGAGATTTTTGCTCTATGACGTACAGGGCATTACAATTTGGTGCTCATAAGTTAACAATAAAGCGAAATAGGGTTAAAATTGTCATTAAATTGACTTCATGCATTCTTAGTGACCGACAAAATCATGATTCTTAATCATTCATCAACAGCAATATCATAATTTAGTGTTTCCATAATCTGTAAAATTTACAAAATAATCACATGACTGGCCACCACTGCATTAGTTTTGTTAATCGTAACTCCAGTATTATCAACGAAGTTCTTTTGTTTTGCATTTTTTCAAATGTTAGAAGTCAGTGGTGATTTTAGGCTGTAACAGGAAAAATTGAATCCATACAGCAAACATCTAATAAAAGTTGGTTATCTATTTCCCCTCTACACAGAAGTAAAATATTTCGGTGTTATTCATTAACACCCTGTATACATAAAAGAATAAATGTGCTACTCATAAGTTGTGGGGAACATATTTCAACAAACTCATCATGTCCAGCTTCTTTGCTTTAGTGGCTGGGCAGACAGTTGAGTATAGAGCATTCTGATTGATAGCATTAAACGTTGGTGATTGCCCTACTGTTTTTTCTTAATTTCTAACTTGAAAAATGATATATCCTCAGAAAATGTTGTCTTGTACTGGATTATGTAACGCATCAAACTCTCAAGCCAAATTCAATGCATTTCAGTTTACTGCTATGCTATAAATTCTACAAAAGGAGTCAGTCACACTGTTCTCTGAAAATCACTAAAAATATTTTATGCTCAAGTACAGTGCTTCCATCTTCAGAGGTAAAAACAAATTATGGAGATAGTCACTTTGACAGCTGAAAGTGCAGTGCATTTCACATACGAGTTGGCCAATCGTGTGTGTTTCAGCATTGGGGTGGTCACAGCTCCAACTCCTGAGCGGGTGCAATATCTATGCAAATAAAGCCGCTAACGGTGTAATTATTCATGTTCTCACAGTTACAGTGAAAATTACAATGAAAATAACTACGTACCTCAACACAAGATATGTTGAAAATGTCCTCCTCTTGCATCCACACAACACTGGGATCTTTTTAGTAAATTTCTTTCACGCGTGTAAGTTCAGCTTCCGAGATAGAGTTAATTTCTCTTGTGATATTGTCTTTAAGTTCTTCTAACAGTATGTGACTTATTTATGGGAGAACTTCAAAAATAAAGTAAAACCCCCCATACATTAGAAGAACTTAAAGACAATATCAGAAAAGAAATTAACTCTATCTCGGAATCTGAACTTATGGGCATGAAAGAAAATTTCTTAAAATGGTGCCACTGATGTTTGGATACAAGAGGAGGACATTTCCAACATCTCTTGTGATGAGGTACATAGTTATTTTCATTGTAATTTTAACTCTAACTCCGAGAATCTGAATCATTACACTGTTAGTGGCTTTATTTGTGTAAATATTTCACCCGGGAGTTAGAGCTGTGGCCACCACGACGCGGAAACCCGCATGATTGGCCAATTCGTATATGAAGCGCACTGTAGAAGCTTTTGTGAGCTTGCAGAGAGTGTTCAGTTTCTTGAAAGGCACAAATCAGAAATTTGTAACTGTTATGAGTAAAAGTTTGCTGTTCGTGAAATCCCTCTTATTCTGGATAGGAAATAACTCTATTCAACGACAATCTTAAAGGACTGTTACCTTCTCATCCCTAACTGTCTCTTGGCTCTTTCTCTATCTCTATCTTCTTCACTCAGTCTTTGTATTTTCCTCAGCTCCTCTGTCACTTCAGATAATCTCTGTACTGTTGATTGTAGTTGTAATTTACGATCCACTGAAGTTTCTGTAATACAGAATGCGTTGTTATTATTATTATTATTATTATTATTATTATTAATTACTGGTATATATGTTTTTCTAATAAGTTGTAAGTTATGAGTAGGGTTCAGATGTTGATAACATGTTATATTTTTATCCTTGCCTCCATTTTCGCCACAAATACAAATAAAACACGAATCACATGCTTGTTGTCCTTATCGGACCACTTTCATTTTGCATATAAAGTCGTATTTTGATTATTTTTATGGTCTTGGTCATATTTCCTAATTTAACGTAATATTTCAGTTATAACATCGGTAAAGGAGCACAATTATAACCTAAAATATATGCACTAAATGGATGAGTTAAATTTATTCAACTAATTTAATATTTATGCTCAATAAATAGGTAACTTAATTTTAAAATTAATGCATTTGTTCATATTTTATTGGGACACGCATGGTCTAGAAAATATTTGTAGCTGATGAAGCGAGCAAACAGGAGAAGATTCTTTGAAATTACAAACTGTAAATCACCTGTTAAATTGTTAAACAGTGATTATCTGATTGAATTCATGTGATGTAATAATTTAGTGTCATCAAACGTTTTAAATTGGAACATTTGTTTTTAGAAAATAAATTCTTTCATGAGGTCATACTTAGGATTTGTTAGTCATATTTAGTCATTTTTAAGGGCAAAAATGCAGTCATATTTTCCACCTTTTTAGGTCATAAACATCCGAACCCTAGTTATAAGTAATACAGTACTGATTCTAAGATTTTCAAGATAGGCTTACCTCTTCTTGGCAACTGCGGTGAAGATTCTCTTGAAGACTCTCGAGATTTAGGTCCCTGAAAGAAAAATAAGGTTCCTTACAAATCAAGAAGCAAATTGTATGATATCCTATTTCTGGCTAATGCTGTATAACCTTTTGTCAAAACATGTGTTTCTTTTTGCTTGTGCTTTCAAGTTATATAATCATGCTATTGATGAGTGAATGTTTTTGAAATGACACCAGGAAACTGACCATTTTGCATTTGTTATTGGTGTGGACTGCAAATTGAAGTAGCAGTCTTATTGTTTGAGAAAGTGTAGTTGAGTTTGGTTAAGAAAGAAACGAAGTTCGGAAATTGTGCAGGAAAAAATTAGTGATTTTTTCTGTTAAGGCATGTAACTGTGTTGTTATTAGTTTATACATATTTGATAAATCGAACAAACTGAAAATCCGAATTACCCTCAGCCCAATTAGTTTGGACAACTGACATTCTAATGTACATGCATTTCAAATGGTTAAACAAGTGAATCAGTATATTAACTTTTAGTAAATTTATTATTGAAATGAAACTTCTTTAGGCGTGCTAGGAATAAATCGAGAGCTAACCCAAAGTTGTGTTACGCTCTAAAGTTATGAACGAAATTGTCACGAAAGTAGTGGGGGTAAGTAGCAAGCATAGAGTTGTTATTGAAAGAGTGGGGCCACGGGAGCGCGCAGGGGAAAGGTAGCAGGCATTGAGTGGGGGGGCTATTATTGCTTCGAGCTAGTGGCGTGGTGAGCCCTTCACCATTATAGATGGCTCTACTCGTTGTGTGAGCATCGTTTACAAGTCACTAACGTTCTTAGAAACTCAACTAAAGCGCCCCATTCATGTAAACAAACACAGTGGCTATGATCATTGATAGTTTGGGCATTAGTTCATCACAATTACTTGCTGTGTCATTTTTTACCTTAATAAAACAGAGTAACATACCTTCACTCTTTTAGGAGCCACTGGTTGACCAGATGGTGAGAGGGATGATGTAGAAGATGAATCTGCTTTCTTTTGAAGGAACAAATCTGGCGCTAATCTCATTAATTCATCCACCTAGAACAAAATCATTTTAAAAATAACATAGAAATTATTATTCTCCTACTTAGATGTTACTATACTCTTCTCCCTCATGAACATGACTCACAATTCTTTAGATCTCCCTAACATGGATTTATCTTTATGACTACTCCAACACTATCAGTAAAAGAGCTGGGACCCTGAGAAATGGATAGAACTTCATCAACATCATGCAAATAATCTATTGATTTCTAAACCAAATTTCCGATAGTTAAAGAAGTACTCTGCAAATGGTTAGCTTAATCTGTTCATCTACAGTTCCTCTTTTCAAAACTCATGTACATGCGATAACAAATTTTACAAAACAAATGTCAGACCTGTTCTAGTAGAATGTTGATTCTTCTCTCTTCATCCTGTTCTGCTCTTCTCTTACCCGATGCCAACTGTCTCATTTCTTCTCGTTCCTTCTCATTTCTCTCCTTCTCTCTGCGCAGTTTTTCATTCGTCGTCCTCAATTTGGCATGAGCATCACGCAACTCCAGGAGGTCACATTGTAACTGCAACACATAAATAATTTACAAATGAAATTTAAGCAAGAAAAATTTATGAACCTTATATGAAATTGTCCGCCGGCGTGGTACTGTGGTTAGCGTCGCTGACTACAGATCTGTTGGCCCGGGTTCGATTCCCGGTACCTCCTCGGATTTTTCTGAGGTAGGGAGGTCTGGTAGGGGTGCACTCAGCCTCGTGATTCAAATTGAGGAGCTACTTGATAGAGAAGTAGCGGCTCCGGTCATGAAAACCACCATTAACGGCCGTGGGTGTCGGCATGCTGACCACATGCCCCCCAATCCTGCCATCTGCCTACGGGAGATGACGCAGCGGTCGAGTGGTAGGCCAAGTCCCTCCAGGGATGTAGCGCCACGGAGTTTAGTTTTTTTTTTTTTTTTTTTAATATATGAAATTAACCCAGTCCAAGCAGAATACAGATATAACCAATAGTGCCCAGCTTAGGATGTCCATATAATGTTTATACAAAAATTGTTGGGAAAACCCTGGGACAATTAAGGAAAAAGAGAGATAAAAATTCAATCCACAAAATTTGGAGAACATTTAAAATTTAGAAAATGGTTGTTATAGTTTCAGCCTAATTAACTGCTTTCAACAATTAAGAGAACACAATTTTCAAAAAATAGAGATAGATTTTTGTAAAACACCTAGGCTTTATGCATAAACAAGTCATAAATGACAGAATTACATAAAATGTCAAGATACAAACAGCAGAAAACCTATGACTTGTTTTTCAGTTGGCTAATCAGAATTGTACAGTAGATGACCTAAATTAATAAAACTTCCTAATGTTTAATTTATAGACAAATAGTGAATGTCAATTGCTGTACAACTCTAGTGGGACATTTGAGTGTCCCTAATAAAACTTTCCGCCAACAAGACATTTTTCCAAAAAACCAGCAGATTCATATCAGACTTTTTTTATATATAGTTTATGAAGGAGTGTCTAGATGTCACTAGTAAACAAGTTCCAAATATGACAGAAGACTCTATATTAGAATGAACATAATATTGTGCACAAGAGGCCACCTGTAGATAAGCCTTACTGTATATATGTTTTTTGCTCGCAAAAGGTAATAGCTAATTTTATGCTATTAAAGAATTTATGTAACAAGAAATTTACAGGAGAATAGTTTAACAAAACTCATTGAAAAATTGATATTATACAACTGATTCAGAATGACTTTCTTACTAAGTTGGTTATAAAAATTCGTGCCAAAAAGACTGTTCTATTCAGTAATTGATGCGTACATTTTGTGAAACACGATCGACTTAGGATAAATCAGTGCAGTGCTCAAGTATCAAAATTGGTGGTGCATAAATAATTTAAAAAGTGAAAAATTCAAACCAAATATGTTGCAGCTTCTGCATCAACTAACAGAGGATGATCCTGAGCAAAGGGTTGAGATGTGCAACTAGTTCCTTCACCAAATTACAGTAAATCCATTCTAAGATAAGGCAAATTTTTGTGTTTCTGGGGGGAAGAACAAACAAAATTTCAGGTAGTGGTCACAAACAAACCCTAAGTGGTTTACAGACGCTAAAATACAAGCTCTCCAAAAGTGATGGTATGGTATGTTTTCTGGGATGGTAAGATTGTTGGTCAATAATTCTTTGAATCAACAGACCACTGGAGAAAATCTCTGTAGGTTGGACATGAAATAGTACCAAAACTTGATACTATCAGTGGCTCTTCAGAGTGGTTTATGGGAGAAACTTATAAAAGGCTGCTTTTAGTTTGAATGGTACTTTTGCTGCCTATTATGATTACAGGGTTTTGAAACGAGACTCCTGAATATGAAAGATAGAAAAAATAGAATTACTTTTTTGGTAATGTCTCCTATTCTATTTTATTTCTAATCTTCAGGATTCCAAAGTCAAGACAGGAAAAGTCTGAAAACCAACTCTCATATTAGTGGGTCACGTGATTTGGACTTGAAACCTCTTGAATGTGAATCAGTGATGTTTCCAACTTGGTCAATCATGAAACTTTCCCGATATTCATGAAAATTTAATCAATACTGGCAAAGAAAGAAAAAAATGATACTGACCTCTGTAACTTTCTTTCTGTTTTCTTCCTGTTCTTCTTCTGTTGATTTCTTAAGTTGATCAATTCGTCTCTTTGCTTCCAGACGCTCTTTATCTCTCTCACGCTCCACCTGGACCAAAATAAAATAAAATAATTAGAGAATAGTGAATAGTACTTTCTATTTTAATATTTATTTAATATCTTAGATCAAATTACACTTTTCATACGGATTTTTCGAAAGAAATCAAATTAAATATTCAGAAACAGCAACCTGTTTAGTATGAGCTCAAGAACTCATATGTTTCAGCCTGACCTCCAGGCCTTCCTCTGGTGAAATGACACTGTAAATGACACTGGTAAATTTTATCCACTGTACTAAAGTTTTAATAACAGTTTTTAATCAATTCATATACCCATTACTAACCTCAAACAAAGTCTGACGAAGATCTCTTGCTAGGGTAGAGGTCTCCTGTAGAAGCCTATGCTGCTCATCCCGTTCTTTCTGCCAGGCAAGTTCCATTCTTGTTCGCATGCCAGGTATCTTTGTACGACCACTGCTAACAATGCGATCCTCCTCCAACTGCAAGAGGAAAACTGTCGTAAGTATCTTTTGTAAGTAACAAGCAATTTACTTTACTAATAGAACCTTTAACAATGAAGCAATATACGATACTAGCTTAAAAGACCCGGCGTCGCCCGGGTTTTGTATTTTGTAGTTGGAAATTAACTTATGAAGGACTTTCGATTTTTAAATTCTAGGTCCTTATATAATTTGAAATAGGAAGAACGACTTATCACACTCAAACTATTCCCTCAGAAAACGCTTGATATAGTTTTTTATGGCTCTTCGAGGATGTAGAATTTTGCATCCCATCGCTTGCACAGCAAGCCTGGTAGGGGTTCAAATAAGAAGAAACAGAAATTCCTGTAACATAAAATTGTAATATCGAGGTGGAAAATTTTATTTCCCACTCTCATGTTACCATAAAACTGTTTTGGGGATGAAATTAAACAGAAAGCATTATCACTTTCATACTTCTCTCTCCAAAAACCTGCGATATAATATAATAATATACACATTACCATACCTCGTTTTGTTTTCTCTATGTCCAGGGTAGAGAAAGTTATGTTACTGCATTATTTTCGTGGATTTCATTCTGTAATATTTATTTATAACATGAATTATTTTGATAACTTCTCTTATTTGTCAAACTTGCATGTCATTTTTTTTTCCAAACACATCTGATACAATGGCAACAATATATTCTGTGATTTGGAATTGATAATTCTGTATAAAAAGGGATTAAGTATTCTCAAAAACGTTTAATTTTTGGCATTTAAAATCAATATTTTGCAAAATCCTTTCTTAGTGAGCACCTACATTATGAAACGAAGGTACTGTCAAAATTCCAAGTCTCTACCTGTTATAGTTTAGGCAGTACGTTGATTCCTGTCATTCAGTCAGTCATTCATTCAGTCAGTCAGGACAAAGCCTTTTATATATATAGAGATTATGCATTTTTAACAAGTAGGTTGGCATATTAACACTTGAGACTTCATTATTTACTTTTTAATTGCAAAATATGTTTCTTGGATATTTTACCACATCCTCTGTTGCTAATCAACTGTTAGATCATTGTTTGGAGTATCTAGATGTGTCCTATGGTATAAATAGTGAAGTCTGAACTGTTATATTATATTAAGACTATCCCACTCATATGCCGTATGTTTGATATTAACCAATAACGTTTAGCAATTCCTCAGATATAGACCAATCACAATCATTTATCTTATAATATCCTTCCTCAGATTGCAAGGATGCAATTTTATCTGATAAAACATCAGCTCGTTATTGGACACGTAAGGCATCTATGTGCGGTGATTAATACATCACATGCTGCCAGTGAGCAGAATGAAAACACATTATTTTACACAACATAACTTGTTTGGAAATTGAAATAAGTCCATTGATTAAAAAAACAATTTCGATTCGGTGCAAGCCAGTTCATGTGCTTTTGTAGCTTTTTGATGTAAGCATCTTGTGATGCATGCTACTGGTAGCATTGGGAACTCGGATTGATTCAGTGAATCGATTTGTGGACAGTTCATTCATCAAGTACGTCGTGATCGTAGGGCTGACAGAATATTGACAACACAGTAAGAAATTAATTATTATTTACAAAATCAGTTAACTTACATTTTATTCATGGAATAGTCTTAGTAAATCCTACTCGAGATTATTAGTTTCATCAGATAAATTTGCTTGAACTTCATTTTTGCAAATACAGTTGACGCCCTCTAGTCCGGCCTCGGATGGTTTGGCCGCCGGATGATCCGGCCGACTTCTTGGAATGAGTCATATGCGCGCGGAAGGGTTTCTCAAGGCAGTAATCGACTAGAATAAACATTCTATTACTGAATGGCATTCTTCTTATGGTGAGGAATGTGACGTAATATAAATAGATTATTGGGCACCACTCACCACTGTTTATTGATCCTTTTGTGAAGCCGTTGTCGAAGGTTACTTAATCTTGCGTGGAGCCTTCGTCTTGAATAAACATGCCTGTTTAGTTTTCAGTCTTAAGTGTAAACTTACCTATGTCGAGCAACAGGCTGCTGCATCAGCTATTGATGTAATGTTCATGAAGAAGTGGCGTGATTATGCTTTCAAAAAAAAAGAGTTCAACTAAAAAAGCAGAAGAAAATAACAGATTTCTTTTAATTTTGAAATTGTAATTGTAAAGCTGTATTTTAATTTTTGGGTAAGTACGCTTTAAAAAATGGTCAAAACCATCTTAAAAGTTGATTTTTGCTTTAATAGGTTATACTTTACACGCTGAAAAGACCGCCAGATGGTCTGGCCATTTTTTAATCCGGTCGAGGGTCCGGTCCCGGGTTGGCCGGATTAGAGGAAGTCTACTGTATATCGATACACTCGTAATCTCTCGTGGGATTACCTACAAAATAACTGAATATAGTACTTTTGATATTAAGATGTCTAGGGCTATGTTATGCTAGTGATATCTGACATATGTATATGTTCATCATCAGAGGCTCTGATCAAGAGACTGGTTAGATTAAAGTAATTAGTCCAAGAGAAGATGAAACTTGCAAAGAAAACTTATACTGCTGTATAGAGAGAATGTTATAGGAGAAAAATTCCTCCGGCACTGGGACTTGAACCCAGGACCTATAACTTGACATAACTTGTCTGTCTGTGAGGTAGACCATTAGGGCAATCAGTCATAGGAGAGAAGTTCCATCTGGCGCTGTGAATTGAGCTCCGGCTTAGCTCAGTTGGTAGAGAATTGGCGCGAATAGCCAAAGGTCCTGGGTTCAAGTCCCAGTGCCGGAGGAATTTTTCTCCTATAATATTCTCATGTAGTGTCCAACAGAGACAATAATCTGTGGCTCATGAATGCTTATATATCTATAGAGAGAATGTGTCACATTACCTCATTGATGTGAGACTGCATCTCGGAGCGCTTCACCTCCCAGGCGGATCGCTCTGATATGAGCTCAGTCTTGAGTTTCGATGTCTCCAGTCTTGCCTCGGACAGCTCATCCTCCATACAGCTGACCTGCTGCTCTAGAGACTGTATCTTAGTCTGTGTCTCTTCTGCCTAAATTCATAGGGGATGAATAAATCATTATGAGTCAGTTGAACTGAATACTGTATTGGTTTTTGTTTCTCAAAAGATAAGAAAATAAAAATTCAAATCATGCTTGAGGTTCAGTGAACTAACATATAAATTTAGTAAAGAAGTGTGATGAAATAATTAAAATGACTAGATGGATTAGCCTTATATTTTCAAAATAGATATTTTAAAAAGAACATGTTAAAAAGGAAAAGAGTTTCTTCTTCCTCAAAATTTTCTGTATGAATTGCATATTACAAAAGTCTAAAGCTTTTTTTGAAACACTTTTCCCAATAAATTCTCTGAAGTGGTTGAAATCGAAGGCAGCGGATTTCTACAGAGAGGGTATCGAAAAGCTTGTGCCAAGGTATGATAAATGCCTTAATTTGATTGGCGATTATGTAGAAAAATAGCCTAAGAGTCTACCTTTAAAAGTATGTAATACATTTTTTTTTTCACTTTGCTTATTTTTTATTTCAAAACGTCAGTTATTTTCTGGACAGCCCTTGTATATCAGTTTATAAATTATAAATTGATATAAATATATTGTGTTGCATACCATTCAGTATATATTTTCTTTAGTTTTAAAATGGTATAAGGCATGCCAATGCCATCTAGTGACAGAAAGTTAGATTTAAAAGGAAAGGAACTGTTTGATCAACCTATCTGGCAATCGTAAAAACACGAGTTTTTATATAGATCTATAACTTAAAAATCGGTACAAGACGTATCATATTGGATACCATTGGATAGGTAACTTCTTTAGCTTTAAAACAGTAAAAGGCAAGAGAAAGCAAGAACTAAAAGGAAAAAGGCATTTGTGGCTCAACCCGTCTGGCAGTCGTGATGGTAAAAATGGACTTGTACTTCGCTCATATCTCACAGCTGTGATCGTAGGTTAAGGGCTTAATTAGGTTAGCTTACCTCATCAATATTGCTGCCTGAACTTCTAGATTCTCTTCCTGACTTCTCCTTTAGATCGGCAATGGTACGTTGAGCTCCCTCTAACATATGTCGGAATGTATCACGTTCTCGTTTGAATCGGCTTACTTGACCCTGTAAGCCTTGAATCTCCTCACTGATAACTGCAACTCTGCTGTCATACCTCAGCTTCAATTGAGCTATTTCAGCCTTATGATTCTTCTCCTCCTCATGAAGCCTGCGAAGTAGAAAATATAACCTTGTATTGAATCAGTAATAACACAAGTCAGGGTAAGAAATTTCATGTCTGAATTAGTAGCCAAACAACAACCTTTCAGATGCCAATATCTTTATAAAATTATGGTATAGGCAGGGTTTGAATTAATAAGGGGGATGGGGGGATTTACCCCTCTCGTAAAAAAAATTCCTTGCATCGTCAAATAAAAATGCTTACCTTGCCAGGGATATATTTTTCGACATTTTTATAAACTTCAGTTTAAAATTACAAATCAATTACCACATTTTTCAAACTACAGTAGGCTCCCTCTGATCCGGCCACCCCGGGACCGGACCCTCGACCTGATTAAAAAATGGCCAGACCATCCGACGGTCTTTTAAACATGTAAAGTATAACCTATTAAAGCAAGGTTTTGTCAATTTTTTATAGCGTACTTACCCAAAAATTAAAATACAGTATTACAATTACAATTTCAAAATCAAAAGAAACACACAGTAAAAGATACTAACAGCACAAGAGTAAAATTCATGTCTGAAATGAATGCAATCGTCAAGTGAACTGATGTGATTTGTTTACACTTAAGACTGGAAACTAAACAGACATGTTTATTCTAGTCGATTACTGCCGTGAGAAACCCTTCCGTGCGCAGATGGCTCATTCTGATAAGTAGGCCGGACCATCTGGCGGCCGAACCATCCGAGGCCGGACTAGAGGGAGTCAACTGTATAAGTGGACCATAAGACGCACCTTGATTTTAGTACAGAAATTTAAACGAAAATTAATGTGATTCAAATGAAAATTTGTATACTTCATTGCATACAAAAATTATTACTTTCTACAGTGAGTCCCAAGCAAGAGTTGGCGAATCATGCGGTTTCTGCGTCGCCGCGGGCACAAATCCAACTCCCGAGCGCTCGGGTGAAATATGTATGCAAATAAAGCCGTGAACGGTATAATGGTTCAGGTTCTCACATTTACAGTTGGAATTACAATGAAAATAACCATGTCCCTCATCACAAGAGATGTTGGAAATGTCCTCCTCTTGCATCCATACTAAACTGGCATCTTTTTAGGAAATTTTCTTTCGCGAATATAAGTTCAGCTTCTGAGATAATTTCTCTTATGATATTGTCTTTAAGTTCTTCTAACAGTATGTGACTATTATTTATGGGAAAACTTGAAAAATGAAGTGTATAGGTCAATTTCCCAAACGTTACTTGGCTAGAGGAAAGATGAACCTATTATTAAGAAAATATAAAATTTTGATGTGAATGTAACACACATCTGGCTTAATTCTAAGTCAGCAAAAATTATGGATCTATGACATTGAACATGAATTTGCAACAATAATAATAAGATTTTTTTACTTGTTCTTTGTCTGCCGGAGTTCCTTGTCAACTGCAGATGAGTCAGCAGACATATTTCTGGTAACCTTTACAACCTTATCGAAGTCCTCCAACTTCTTTCTCAAATCTTCATTCTGTAAAGCAGGAGAGAAAATTACAGTCATACTCACTTTCTGCAGTAATAATGCAGAATTTTATGATCTATAAGACACTAGGAAAATAAGATGTGGTTTAATTCTAAGAGAATGTATCTAAATTAAAATGTATGTCAAAAGTTTTCATACCACATCTCGATTCCATATCTACACGACATTTTAACGACTTAAAATTTCTCATCTCACAAAACATCTCCTGCCTTGCTATATCGTTATAATTCTTCAGAATATCTTAATAAATAGGGAGGGAGTCCTTGATTATTAGCTTCTTTAAAATTCAATAAAAGAATTAATGAATATTGATGATTAGAAAAATAAATTCTTATATTAATAAAATATATTAAACTCCGTGGTGCTGCATCCCTGAAGGAACTTGGCCTACCACCTGACCACTGCATCGTCTACCATAAGGAAGATGGCAGGGCTGGGGGGCATGTGGTCAGCATGCTGACACCCACAGCCGTTAATGGTGGTCTCCATGACCAGAGCAGCTACTTCTCTATCAAGTAGCTCCCCAATTTAATCACGAGGCTGAGTGCACCCCATTCCAGACCTCCTTACCTCAGAAAAATCTGAGGAAGTACCGTGGATCGAACCCGGGCCGACATATCTGTAGTCAGCGATGCTAACCACAAGACCATGCTGGCGGTCAATAAAATTTATGGTTCTTAGAATTGGTATTCATTTGGCTGTGTCATATTGGCACCCTTAATTTACGGCAGCTATCCTCACAGGATTTCCCCCCATTAATTTAAATTTATTCATAATGTTCTATGAACCCATTCTATACCATATCCAATTCAATCCAATTCTAAATGTCAGTAGGGAAATCCTGATGAAGCGATATCACCCAATAACAGTCACTTGAGATAAGTTTAAGAGTGTATGCATACTGCGTGTTTATTGTTAGTTAATCATGGAAAGTGCTAACAGGTGGCTTTCATAATACTACAAGCAATATCACAGCTTGATTTTATTTATATATATATATATATATAAATAAAGTTATGTATACATAATTTTTTCTGACTATTCCACTCATATTAATATTGATATTGTTTGATATTGACCAATAATGTTTAGCGATTCCTTGGATATAGACCAATAACGATCGTTTATCTTATAATATCCTTCATCGGATCGCAAGGACGCAATTCCAGGGTGCGCGGGCAAAGAGAGTTAAGTCCACCATCCTAAAAAATTGGGATATGTCCATAGAGTTATAGATAAAAATTTTCTCTACATTTGTGTTAAGTCCGGTATGTCATATTCAAAATTGTACTGTAGTTACGGATGTGTGCCTCATAGGTTTATCCATCTCTAAAGCTATGTTGGGCTGGTGTAGTGTGTTAAGTCACTCTAATTCTCAGTAACAAGAAAGTGGACTTAACTCTCTTTGACCGCGCACCCCGGAATTGTATCTGATAAAACTTCAGCTCATTACTGGACACATAAGACATCAACGTGTGGTGATTAATACGCCACATGCTGTCAAGCAGTATGAAAAGACATTATTTTATACATCATAACTTGTTTGGAAATTGAAATAATATAAATGTCCATTGATTAAAAACAAAATTTTGATTCGGTGCAAGCTAGTTCGTGTGCTTTCATAGCGTTTTGATGTAAGCAACTACCACGATGCATCATAGCTACTGGAATGAACACAATTAATACCTCTTTCCTCAAATTCTGCATTTGGTCTGACATCATTGAGGATTCCTTCTTCATCTGCTCTAGTTCTATGCCTTTGTCTTGCAATGAAGACTTGAGTCTTGTTCTCTCCAGGACCCAACTCTCACTGCCATTGCTTCGTGACACTTTCTCTTCTAGTTCCTTCACTTTCTCCTGCATTATCACAAAATTAAAATATTATTAATCACTGATCAAGTACTAGAAACTTAATTTTTTAGAAAGTGAGAAAACAGCTGATTGATTTGAATTGTTTCACTTTTATTCATGATTACTAACCTGAAGATCTAGTTTTTCTTTGATCCATGCATCCTGCTTGTCTTCATAAGTGTCTTGTAGAGTCCTCAGCTCCTTTTCAGTGGCTACCATATCTCGCTTTGTTACCAATAGTTCCCTGCAATCGTGATGAAATAAAAATTATATGTCTGTAGGATACAGAATTCTCTTGCACATGTAGTCTCTCCATGCTCAACACATATGAGGAGGTACGTTTCAAACCGCATTAAGTCCACCCACGGACGAAAATGAGTTTTATATGATTTCGTATAGTTCCGACTTCCGAGTATGCTTTATCATTCTATGAAGTCTGTTTTCGTCTAATTTGATTAAGTTCCCTTCAAAATAATGCATAAAACTAAGTGTTCTTACATCCCTTAGTTTACATACTATAATACTGTAAGTGAGAACAATTAAGTATATATTGCACATAAGGCAACTTTGGGAACAAGTATATAAATCAAATGAGGAAGTTATTGGAGAATGAATGAAGCCTATGAATAGCAAATGAACACATACGCTTGTACTGCCTCCTTGTCCATCACAAGTTGTGCCTTAGTAACAACATGCTCCTCCTCCAGAATCTCGTACTTGGTAGTCAAATCCTCGTATTCTTGTCGCTCTTCTTTCAGATCTTTCTCTAGTTCTGTAAAAGACATTAAAACTATTTTAAAAGCTATTTTAGTTTAAGGGAGTTTACTATTCTGTTTCTTAATGCAGCAACGAAGGTTAAAAACTTATGTATATTATTAGGACCCTCAGAATGTGGAATAGCAGTAGTTAAATGAACTTAGGAAAATGCTTACAAAACTGTTAAATTTGTAGCTATGATACGAGAGAGCTGCATGATCTCTTAAGAATTAAGAAGTGATAGGACCTGTACTGATCATATCAGTTATTGCATTTAATTCCAATCTAAGTAATAAGAATTTCAGTTTTAAATTCAGGGAGAGCACTAGATATAATAAAATATATATATATATTTTTTTTATTTTTTTATTATTTCAGTTGTGTTTATACTCCTTTCAGCTTCGAGGCTATATCAGGAGTTCGGGATCTATGTCTGTTCAGTAGGGCAGGCCATGGAACTATTGCTTGTCAATTGTTATTATTGTCAGTATATTTAATGGAAGAAATTTCAACTGATATTAATTTAAATGGATATGATACAGGATGAAATGGTGAGGATGATTCATGGTATGTAAATATTTAATTCGGCATTTGCCCTTATGACTGGGGAAACCATGAAAAAACCTATGTCAAATTGGCCGGCCCTGGGATTTGAACCTGGGACCTCCCGAATGCGAGTCCGAGATGTTACCATCTCAGTCACCACGCTCGGTAAATGAAATGTTGTAAATGTTCCAGAGTAAAAAATCAAGTCCATAGCAAGAAAGTAATAATTTACAGGTAAAATTTTATTGAAGTTGTAGGTATCAATAAAACTGAATTTCGTTATTTGAAGCACTAGTACAAGTAATGCAGTACATTTTCATTGGTATTCACTATGAAGTGGCTTTACTACTACATTTATACAAAGCAGCATTTATTTAGCAGCTCCCCATGATGGCAATGTTTAAACAAACAACACCGACATAACTGATATTATTCTAATAACAATTTGTATATTGTACCTTTGTCAGTTATTCAATATCTAAAAGCTTTTGTAAATATTTGTCAAATTAACAGCCTGTATATTCAGGAAGACATTAAATATTTATATAGAAATAATAGAAAATTGGACTTACTTGCAATACGACCTAGGTATTCTTCTTTCAATTCAGCAAGCTTCTTTCCATTAGCACTACTTGATTCTAGCGATCGTATTTTAGTTTTTAAGCTGGACAGTTCTTGCTCTCTATTTTTCAGTTCCTTGTCCTGAGATATTTTCATTCTCTCCATCTTCTTCTTCTCAGCCTGAAATTGTAAAGATTTTAAACTTCTATCTCATAAAAACATTGATTATCTCTAAGCTACATTTTATAACTTTGGTTGTACATCCTTTGTGTATTATTAGGGTCCTGATTTATTGGTGAAATAAAATGGCTGATTACCGAAATCTGTTAACTACGATCTATTTTGGTGGGTATTTCGTGAAATAAATTTCTTATACTACATTGGGAACATTGCGCAATGATAAACTTTGCTTCTTTATTTACATGAACTAACACTCCCCCCCCCCCATTTCTATATTCTTCTGCCCTTGTATGAACTGAAGTAATTTTCGATTTAGGCATGATTAGAGTTAATGTTCAAATATAATGACGAGAAATATTATCGTAATTTCTACTAAACACCATTAGATAGCCATTTGCAAACAGAAGTGCCAACCGCGCTTATAGAGACATTTTGCGGAATCTAGTAAATTTTGTTATATTTCGTGGATTCAATTTGGTTCATATTGGTATTTTAAGCATATAAAAGCTAAATATAGCTAAGGGAGGTTGTTTTATAAAATTTTGCGCTTATCGTTGTTACCAAAAAATACGGCCCCTATGTATTATATATTTATACACACATGTACTGCTGAAATGTTCAGGTAAATAATGTTGATTACTTTTGAATGGATAGACATTGTTTATCACAACTCTCTCCTATGTAAAGTTTTATTTTACAGGCTGAGCCTGTTATAGAGATTATATTTTTTATTATATTTTGATTGTATTCTTGATGTTACTTTAACTATTTAATATTGGTATTGTAAATCTGGTGTATTAATATAAGAGAATATTGTAATTGGGCATGAGCATGTTATATTCTCAACATAAAATAAATAAATATCACTCGATGTCACTATCGTTCACTTCCCTTTCATCCAAATTAATAATTATGAATTTCCTTCATTTTAACCACTACAAATACTATTATTCCTACTACTATTATCGTGTACCTATTAATCATTTACAATATTCAAAATAACATAAATATTTTGGCAATAAAATTTGGTCCACAAACTAGATGGTTTTTGACAATACACAATCGTAAGCCAATACAAAATAACGATAATAGCATCACTCGAAACATTACTTACAACTTATATTTCTTCCCCATTCATTCAAAGTCTGCAATTCTGTATCAAATCGAAGGATTATTCCAGATTAGTTCTTTATTTGTCTATACTATAAGTGTAACTTGGAGATATTATAAATAAATTTCCATTCTCAGCAAATGTAGAGTTCATTTGTCTTCATATGTCTAATTGTTCCAAACAAATTGTTTCCAACCAAAAGAGCCTGAATTCTGCTACGTATGCAATTACCAAAAAGTATTTTCATTACTTCTCCAAGCACAAGCAACACACAATCTAAAATTATTTTCCTTTTAAAATTTACAGTCCAAAACAGCATAAAACGTCATACCATGTTCAACCGTTATAAGAACTTAACTGGTTTGCACTAGGCACTCGTTTTGTTAATTTTGTGCTTGTTCTATATAATGGTCTTACATCGTAAATAACTATTATTACTTTTGAATGGATAAACAACAATGTCTACTACAAAATGTCAGGTATTTTTTCTTCTTCCCCATTTGTTGATGGTGGTAGTTTGGGTGAATCAGTCAAATATTGTGAATCATCTTTCTGATTTCTCTTTTTGCTTTTGTCTTGCTTGGATGGTGATAACTGATTATGAATTCCCACTTCAAAAATTTGTATCTCACCTTCTAAATGTGAACCACTTATTGCAATTATTCAAAAGTAGTCAAACATTTAAAACACTTTTAGCTCACTTTACGTACCATTACTAAGACATGTTTCAAGAGGTTACTTCCCTCCCATCGTCGGCTAGCGGTGCTTATTGCAAATTGCAGAACATACATCCCTTTGCGAACATCGCCAGTAGATTTTTATAAGGTGAACTTTCACAAACAATTTTGTAAAAATCTGAAGACCACTATGATTACCTAGCAAAGTAATCCCATTACTACTACAAAGTGCCATTGTCATGGAAACAAAATCCATTATTATCAATATGCTATTCTTTTTACTAGACATTTTTATTAAACAATTTTTGCCGTCACCTTTTGTTGTCCGACGTACCACTTCTTTACATATTATTTTGATTAGTTGTTTCTGCTTTATACCTTTAGTTGTTGGATGCACCTCATCTTTGGACATTACACCATAAGCCTTTTTCATTATTTACAAGTGGTATGAGCAATTTAAAAGTGGAAATGAGTCGGTTGAAGATGAGCAACAGCCGGGACGTCCATCAACCTCAAAAACAGATGGAAACATGGAAAAAGTGGCAGCACTTGTTCTCCAAACAGGCGAATGACTATTTGAGAGCTTACTGAAGAACTGATGAACAAAGAAAGAGACCAGAAAAATGGGCCAGTGGCTTCCTTCTTCAGCACAACAATGCGCCGTACTACAAGTTGCTTCTGATTTGCGAGTTTTTGGCCGGAAAAGGTATTCCTGTCTGTCCACATTCATCTTACTCACCAGACTTAGCACCCTGTGACTTCTGGCTTTTCCCCAAAATAAAAAGCGTGCTAAAAGGAAAATGTTTTGACACCATTCCTGACATTGAGATGGCCATGACACAGCAGCTGAAAGCCCTTCCGAAAGAAGCCTTCCAGAAATGCTTCCAGTCATGGATTCAACGTTGGGACAAGTGCATCGCTAGCCAAGGACAGTACTTTGAAGAAGATTAATTCAAATTCTACGTAAGCTTATTACTTTGTTTGTAATATAATTATTCACCGTATTTTCTTTATCACACCTCGCATAAGTAGCTTATATTAGTAAGGCTGATACTGTACAGCCTTATCACAGACAACAAGCATCCTTTACTATCAGCATCCACAGCTGTGTGCTCTATCTACTGGCTTGGTCTATGCTCAATGAAGAGCAAAACAGAGGCATTGTACATTCAGGAGTGTTCTTCCTCGTGTTTTCATTATGGACAGCTGTACATTTTCAAGAGCACATTTGATACCAAATATTTCAAACACTGATATTGTGCTAGAAATCAATATTACCTGAAGATTGGTTTCAAGTTCAGAAACCTTTGCTTCCAGATCAGTCTTGCTCTTCTTTATATCAACCTCAGTCTTCTTGCATTTTTCCTCTGCAGCCTTCAGTGACTTCTCGGCCTGAAACAGAAATTTATTTGCTTCCATTAAGTTATAAACATACTTTTAATCTCCCTAATTAGTAGAAGTCTATGTTCAAGGATTGTCATTGGGGCCATTTACAGAAACAAAACACAATTTCAAGGAAATATTTATTGCAACAGACTTAGCAAGTGTTCAGCTATTTTTCAACCTATTTGCCACCAGAACTGAAACATTTATCATACCACGGAACCAAATTTTGAACACATGTGTCGTAGAAGTCTGCCGCCAGGGATTTGAACCACTGTGTGACAAACATCTCCGTCTCTCTGCCATTTCTTGAGGTGTAGGAAAAGATGGAAATCACTGGGAGCAAAGTCCGGGCTGTAGGGTGGATGATTAAACACCTCCTAGAAGTCTCCTGCAGAAGTTCGGCTGGGAAGTGTTTAAACTTCTACCCTAAAGCCCGGACCTCACTCCCAGCAATTTCCATTTTTTCCTACATCTCATAAAATGACAAAGAATGACAGACAGGCGAGGGTGGTTGTCACACAGAGGTTCAAACCCAGGTGGCAGACTTGTATGACAGAGGTATTTAAAAGTCGGTACCACGATATGATAAGTGTCTCAAAATAGCTGAACAATGGCTGTCTGTTACAATAATATTTACTTCAAATAGTGTTTTGTTTCCGGTTTTGATTGTATTATACGCTTAGATAATAGTAATTACCAGTACTTTAGTAAATCTAATGTTTGAAAATATCACAGTTTTACAACCTGCACAATAACACAGTATTAGAATATAAACAATAGTACCGGTAACAATAATATACCTTTTCTAACTTTGTTGTCAGTTCCTGTGCCTCAGTTTTGCTTGTTGCCAACTGATCTCGCAATGACTTGATTTCTGCGCTCTCGGATCCAAACTTTGTACTGGCTGATGTTACTTTCTCCTTCTCTTCCTTCAAACTTGTTTCCTGTATAAAAATTAAATTAGTATGAATAATGCTTAACATTGGAAAGGTGAAGTCAGACTGAAAAATTCCATGCTGTGATGCTGAGCACTTTATGTTAGGCCACCAACTTATTGGAAGCAATGCTGTTTCACGAAGTTGTTCTTGTTGGAGCAAAAATAAAAGTTTCGAATGATAAGAGCAACGGAAATGAAATAATCCATTTTCTTCACTCTTCTCACAGATCAAAATGCAAACATATAAATTATTATAAAAGGTTTGAATTTTTCTCGGCGAATAATATATAAAAGTTCTTCACAGGCTAACAGCTGAGTCTACAGCATTCCTTGTGAGTGCGGGATGGAATATATTGGCCAGACTGGACGCACCGTGGCAGACAGATGCAAGGAACATCATAGGTGTACCAGACTATTCTATCCGGACAAGTCTGCTGTAGCACAACATAGCATCGAGCAAAATCACAGAATGCTATACGACCAGACCAAGATCCTGGACAAGACGAATGGGTATATGGACCGGCTGGTTAAAGAGGCCATTGAAATCAGTCTCAGTAACAACATCATAAACAGAGACAAAGGCCTTCCTCTAAGCGAGGATGGAAACCGGCCCTCAACATTTTAAAGAAGAGACCCACATAACCTGTGTTCCCCGTGACGTCCGTCTTCTTCGACTAAGCGAATTTTTCAAGAGAGTTTTACTGACGCTGCCATTGGCTGGAACCCACTAACTGCTCCGGCCTATATATACAGGCCCCTTCCGCCTTCTCAACTCTTTCCCAGAAGAAGGACTCAGAGATGGAGTCCGAAAGCTCGGAGTTTTTTAAACCCTTGACTCGGCTGTTAGCCTGTGAAGAACTTTTATATATAAATTATTGATCCATTGCTCAACTACAAGTGTGTGCTGTAAACAGATTTGAAATTTTTGCTTGAAATATTCACAAAATTCTTCACACACAATTGAACTATCACAACATTTCTCAGAATCTGATCCAAATTGTTCACTCCTAAAAACAATGAGAGACTCTAGCTGGGTAGCTATTAGAATGGTTGATCAAGATCAATATTTTAATTGCTGAAGATAAAACTTCTTCTCAATGAACTAAAGCAATTACGATGTACTGTATCATCGCAGTGGATAGGTCTGTACCTGGAAGAAATCCCAGGCAGGTTGTAGAATCCAGACACTTGGGTCTATATACTTGGTACAGTAAAAGTCCTACTTAGTACTGTCTGATTTAGTGCGGATTCAGATTTAACGCGAAGCATATCATATCCGTCATTGAAAAAAATACCGGTATATAAAAAAAATTGTGAAAAAGTAAATACAACTTTTTTTCTTGAACCTGGCATAACGCTAAAATCTTGAACAGTCTGAAGTTTAAACTAATCTTGAATTTAAAGAGAACAAAATTTACTACAGAATGCATAATATCTCACCAGTTTTTCGATGGTAGTATCTCGATCAACAAGTGAATTTTGGAGATGATCATTTCTTGATTCTAAATCTGTTATCTGTTCCTTCAAAATGTCTCGTTCGTATAACCAGTTAGACGACAGGTCCTGTTGTCTTGACTCGCTGGCACGTGCTTTCTCTTTTTCTTCCTCAAGCTGAGATTATGGGGTTTGGTATTGGATAAATTATCATTTTGGAGGCATTGTGGATAGATCAGGGCAGGTGCCAGGTTAAACAAGAATTATCCAAGTAAGTTCATGAAAGAAAGGAAAAGGAAACAAGAAATGTTACGGTTAAACGAAAGAGTGAAAATTGAAGTGGTAAGTAAAATGAAGGAAGAAAGTAATTGAGAAAGGAAGTTATGAAAGAGAAAAGAAAAGAATTATGTTAATAACACAAAATAAAGAAAGCAAATTTGAACACAACAGAGTTGTTAACACCAAAATAAATCCTAGAAGTAGAAAACTACCTGTTTCTTTTGCCTCAACTAATTATACAAACACTATACCCATGAAAAATATAGCTAAATATCTTTTTAGTCATATGTCAGCTAAATATCTTTTTATTCATATGTTTGCAAAATATCCAACCAAGGAATTAGGAAAAATAAAAAGAATCTTATAATCACTGCCACAGCTGAACTGACAATTGCACAAGCTTGAAAATTAAACAATGAATAGAGGGGGAAGCAAAAGTTAATGCTTTACCATAACTGTTATTCCCAAATCTATAGAAAGCTTACAAAAATAATCAGTCTGGTTTCGTTATTGTTATATCTCGAATAATATAATCATCTAATCAAGTACACCCAGCTACAAACAGAATTCATTCTTGTGTCCGACTTTAGCGTTGTGTAACAAATAGTTGAATAAAAACACTTTCTTTAACGCACTTTATTTTACCTTAGTAGACTTCTGGACGGCCGTTTCGCAGGTGGTGTTCCTGCATCATCAGCAGAGTGCCAACTGAGGTCTCTGGAGCAGGTGTTTGTCAAACACCTGCGAAACGTCCGTCCAGAAGTTTACTAAGGTAAAATAAAGTGCATTAAAGAAAGTGTTTTTATTCAACTACAAAAAGAATGATCACACACTTGTTCAGTAAAAAGTTAAAGTTCAATGGCACGATTCACAAGATGAGTAAATGAATCCAGTCATTGCTGTGATACTTGTTCACTGGAAATTGACCGTGTATTGAAACCAATGTGGTGTGTCTGGGGCAGAGGTAACATCTCCATTTTCTAGTACCCAAAATTGTGAGTACGCAGAGTAACCAACACAAACTAAAGCACTGACCTGATGGTGCAGTAGGCCTACTTCTCTGTCAGCCATCCTTAGTAGCAATGAGAGAGATATGAACAATGCGTTCACAAGCAGGATTTTTAAAAAGATTTTCCTTTAACTGAAAGATGTTTCCACATGAATCAAACTTCGCAAAATATATGACCAGAAACTTGTAATTAAAATTCATCATTAGGATCGGCTGAGACTCAAAGTAAAACACGTATTGCTCAGCTATTTAACAAACATAGCCTTTTTGGTTGCTAATGGCCTATAACTTAAAAACTGGCATAATACATATAGGACTTGTATTGGCTTTGGTGGAATTTATACTTCTTAACAGAGCAGAACTAAAAATATTTGTAATGAATCGTGATCAATAATAAATTAAAGAATGTATTTTACTGACGGAAAAAATCTGAATTAATCTGAAGGAGAGGAAAGTTCACCCTACACTTAAGGCACAAAAATATAATGAAGAAAGAGTAAAATTGAAAACAATAGTAGTCACAGAAACACAGTTAAGCCTATGTTCATATTTTATGTTATGTAAATAATCACATTAAATCATGCTGAACATTGAAAAAAATTATTTACCTCTTTTTCGAGTTTAGTGACTTTATTTTTGTTACTGGTCACTAATCTCTCTGTCTTTTTCAGTTTCTCTTCAAGTTCTTTCATTTTCTTCTCCATGTCTGTTATCTTCTTTGTTTTTTCCAACATCTACAAAACAGAGAAAATTAAAATACAATTATATTAATGCAGCAGAAAACGAGTCTATTGTCTACACAAGAATAAATAAATAAAATTAATCCAGTAGGTAACAATATTCAGTCTAAGAAAATACATGATTTTTTTTCAGAGAATGTTGTAAAATAATATATTAGGCTTCTCTCAGAGGTAAAAAAGGTAAAGTGATCCCTGTATGGGCCATGGAGACCCGCAGGGTTTCCAGGAGGTTAAGGCTCCCAGATTGTGACATATGGCACATGAAGTTGGCAAGGTTGTCATCCCTACGCACCAGCCGTTATTTACCCCCAAGAATACTCCTGGTACTCATTTCTGTCAGAGGCTGAGTCGACCCCAGGACCAAAGTGCCACCAGAAGGATTAGGCCAATTGAAAAATCTCAACGACCTCTTCAGGAATTGAACCGCGACCTTCCGGTTTGTAGCACAGTGCCTTAACCACTACACCAAGGCGTATCCCATCTCTCAGGGATACCCTTATGAATTTCATTACCGTACAATGATATAATAACCAGCATCTGTATAGAAGGAGTTTAAATTTGAAATATTTACAGGATACAGCCTAAAAGATTGAAATATAGCATTGTCCAGCAAGCAAAACCCATTCTGATTTATATATTCAGATATTCAGATTATTCAGATATATTTAAAAGGTAACTTTTAATAATTATAATAACTATAATTCTTGCAATAATTTAATGATTATAATTTTTATCTATCATATACATGTACACAGTACAAAAATGAAGAACTTAAATTCTAAGTTATACTAAGTCTGCACTAATTCTTACAAATTAAGGAAAAACAAACACACTAATGCTTATATTTTCTTAAGCTAGAATTCAAATTATAAGGAGTTTCTATTGGTAACAAATATGTAAAGTTACACAGAAAAAAAGGGTTTTTATTCAACAGAAAAATATTTTTGTTGAAGTTTATTCGTTTGTAGTTTGATTTAAAGCCTAATCTATAATTACTTGTGTCTGAAGTATGTTGCAGTAAATAAAATAAATATCAACCATGAGTGAGTAATAAAAATAATGGAAAGGGGAAAACATATTTTATATTTACCTCTTTCTGCAATTTATTCTTTTCCTGTTCGGCTTTAGAAGCTGCCTCCAGTTTCTCTCTCAGTGATGCTCCTTGCTTCTGTTCAATTTCCAGCTCTGTCTTAAGCGATTCTATGCGTTGGACAAATACTGATACTTCATCCTGCTTTACACTTTGTGCTTCTGTAATAAGAAACAAGTTAATTTAATTTTTTTTTGGAACAGATGACGTAAATATAATAATCGATCCTACTTTACGATGAATAAAAATGTTATATTTAGGTATAAAGGTTGGGTCAATTTTGTTGTTATTTTGCAAAATAAAATTCAATTTCTGCATTATTTTGTATTAACACCCAATAAATTATGGCTGATGTGGTTGGTTGGTATATGGTTATTTAGCGACGGGGATGTACTGCAACTTAGGCCTGTGACCGTCACTGGTGTGCTGGAATTTTGTCCCACAGGAGTTCATTTACATGGCAGTAGATCTACTGATATGGTCCTGTCACATTTAGATTTATGCACACATAAATGCCGACCTGGACCGGGATCGAACCCGCAACTTGGACACAGAGAACCAGCGTGATATTAACTCCACCACCTAGATGGCTGATGTGGTGTAAAATATTGCATATTTCTGCAAAAACACATTATAAAGGGGATTTTAGGCCTTCCATTTTGCAGATTATGATAAATTCTTTTCAGTTGACTCATGGAAATTAGCAAGGGGGGCAAGGGGCAGATGCTCCCCTCTGGAATGCCTTATGGCCTCATTAATATTTTGGTTGGCATACTCTTTACAATGAGAATAACAACTATAAATATGTTATACTGAGTTTAGCAAGTATACAGTTATAACTGCATCATTGTATTTATAATAATCTTTCACCAAGGCTGTTGCTCGGAAGAACATAATCTCAATCTTTTAATTAAAAAACTTTGCAGCCTCGCTGAATTCACCTTATGTTCAAAACTAGGGATCGAGCAACTGGGTTAATATTGATGTATTTAATTATTTGAAACTGATTTTCTATTGATAATAATAAAATACTGATACCTGCCTCATAACATTTCACTTGAATTTGGATTAACCTCATTGAGAATGTAACTCACAGTACAGTTGTTTAATTTACTGTCATAATGCCACTATTATTGTTCACAATAGTAAATTAATTCTTAATATTATAGACTACTGTATAGTTTAGTAAGTACGTAAGAATTGAGTGTGTGGAATTATGTTGAGTTCGCCCCCTTAATAATATTTTACATATTAACTTTCTAAAATAAACCACTTTTTTTAGGAACTTGAAGATTTCCCAGCATTTATATATTATATATATGTTTTTATATTACAGCTTCTTGAGATTCCAGTCGGCCAAGAAGGTTGAAGCTGATCCGCTGCTGCTTGTTATGGGAAGAAGCGAGTACGACTTGTTTACATATTCTGCCAGATGTAGATGGAGAGTGGCCAATCAGAAGTGAAGAAAAAGTAAAGTGCAAGGCTGCTATTGGAGAGCACCCAGTCTGGAGCTTTGGTTGACCAACATGACCTTTTATGACATAAAGGAATTTTTTCTTGTTTAACAAATCATTTTACAGCGTGTACCTTTAAATTTTATAATAAAATTTACTTGACAATGACTATTACACATTGTATGTGTTTACTGACAAAAATAAATTAAGTAAACTATACTGAACTACATTTTGACCAATAGAAGCCTTCTTCCCAGAAGATGACTACAGAGCAAGCAGCAGCCGCAAGCTCGGATAGTTTCAACCTCATCTGACTGGAATCCTAAGAAGACTTCATACATAATCATTTATATATAATCTTTGTATAAAAATATTGAATTCTGGCAATTTCTCAGAGCTTTTGTTATATTTCCTTTCTTTCTGATTAGGGAACATGTAAACTTGGGTATTGGGTTTCATTATTTTTTCTGAAAGTGAATTATAATAATAATAATAAAAAAAATCTTCTATAAAAAAACAAAATATGCACTGACCTTTTTCAGCATTCAATTTCTTTACTTCATCCTCTAGCTTTCTTTGTTCTTTATTAAGCTTTTCAACTTCTTCCTTTGCTTTAGTCCTTTCTTCTTCAGCCTTCTTTTTAGCTTCTTCAAGTTTCTTTTTTTCTGCATTCCAATTCTTCTTTTCTTCCTCCAATTTACTGTAATCTTCTTCTGCTTTCTTCTTGGCTGGATATAAAATAATTTGTATCACTTAGTTATGTTTCATAAGAGGTAAATGAAAAGTCATTACAGATATATTTTTAATCATTGGTTCTCAATCTATTTGATTACATGGCAATGTGACCCTATAATATTTAAGAGGTTTATTATTTTTTTACAATGTTTTTGTACTACTTAAACACTTGACGAAGCAAACTAGGATTACCTGTGGTGATCCAGGTGCCCGTTTCGCATTATTTTAGCGCATCATCAGTGGTTTCCAAACTTACCAGAATGCTTTTCTTTAATCAGTGGTAATCGCAGTTATGATATGCATGCAACATGTCCAACCCATTTCATCCTCCATAATTTAATTACCCTTACTATATTTGGTCAAGAGTACAGATAATGAAATACAACATTACGCAGTTTTCTCCAGTCCCTATTTTCATCTCTCTGGGGTCCAGATATTTTCCTAAGCACCCTGTTTTCAAACACTCTCAGATTATGTTCTTCCCGAAGAGTAAGGGATCTGTATAGTATAGCAATAGCTTAATCGTGTAGTAATAATTTTAAGTTTGAACAATGAAATAATGAAGTCTTTGTTTTTAACTTATTTGGCATCAGCTGCCATTAACACACATGGACAATGTATGAGAGAAGAAGAATTATGTAACATATTTTCAATCAAATAGGGTTACAGGTAGAAAGATACAGATATTTATATGCATTGGAACTTTGATAATAAGTGGATAACAGGAACATCCTTTTGGATAACTTTATATGAAATTGTGCAATAGAAATATTTACCATCTTCAATTGTCTTTTTGTCTTTTACTGCCTTCTTCTTCTCTTTATCAACCTTGTCCTTTTCTTCCTTCAATGACTTCTCCAGGTCATCCACTTTCTTCTTAGACTCCTCCAGTTCCTTCTGCAACTTATCTTTTTCTGCTTTTAATGTTTTAGCCTCTGCTGCAGCCTCAGCAGCAGCTGAACCTTCTTGTAATTTCTCTTTCTCTGCCTCTGACTTCTTAAGCACCACCAAAACCTCGCCTGAAAAATGAGAATTGAAAGAGAGAATATTAACATATAGAATTCTGACTTTACAAGGATGAACCTAGAATCCTAGTTAATCTCCCGACTTTACAGTTTTCCTGCCAGAGAATGTGACTTCTAATCAAAAGGATCCGGATTTTATTCTATGCCCTTTCAATGTAGTTTAAAATCTTACAAGTAGGATCTCATGGTCTAGTCTCGTCCGTTCATGAGAATTGTATCTTTTGCAGATGGATATCTATTGTGAGCATGCTTGGATATATTAAGGGCCTGTACGATGACCACCTGATAACGTATTTATCTGCCAGATAGAGAATTTATCTGGAAGTTTGCCAAGAATTGCATACTCCTGACAAAATCTGTCTGGAAAGTCAACTCCCTGTTAAGCTAGAAGGAGGATGAAGTGGCTGATAAACTACCAACTGTCAGTTAGAGAAGCTTGGTGGAAACAAGATGGCAGCACTCCAGAGCTTCCTAGCCACCTGAATTTCAAAACCGATGCTGGAAGATTTAACTTACACAATAATGCAGTTTTAGGCTCACATATGAATGAAATAGAATTACAAAAATCAATTAATGCACTTAATACGATATATGTTCCTATGTAATTAAATGGTACAAATACAAACTCGAGCTGCTGCCGCCTCTAGTGGAGGCCTATTGAACTACAACAACCACACCTCTTCGCTCAACGAGCTAAGGATCACTTTACAAAATTTTACTGCATTCTTCCCGATAGTAGTCCTGCGGTAGTATTACAAGACATTTTCCAGTTAAGCTATCCGGAAGTCATGTATCAGGAGGAATTGTTGGCAGGTGGTAATACAGATCCTAGGAATTTTGTAAGGGACGGCCGGAAAATATATCCGGTCCGAGAGGGCAATGTAAGTCTTTAGGACCAATGTTAGGGTCAGGACCGTAAGGAGCAAATGTTAGGTTAAGGTACTTCTCAAATAGGAAATAAAACGTTTCTTTTAGGTTTGGAAGGGACTTCAATTGGAAGTGCATAAGATAGGAAAGATTAGCCACCTCTGAATAGCTAGTGAGGACCAGATTCGAAAGAATCAAAATGAGAGCAATAGACTGTAACCTCAGGACACTGGTATCAGGAATCCACGGACTACTTAAGGAAAACAATCGAAACGTGAAATAATCACAACTTACTAGATTCACACACAATAATTATTTAAACTAATTGAAATAGAAACACTGATACATAAGATGCAAGAGTACGTTATCACACGTGGTTGAAAATATTAATTTCTTGAAAACCTTGACAAATAATATCTTAAAATGCGTAGATTAACTTGCTCTTGAAGTTAATACTAAACTTTTGCATGTAGTTTAGTCGTAAAAGCTGATATAAGCACTGGAACATGTAGCGTTGGTTGCACAACTGTTGCGTAATATCAAACTTCTGTAACTCGGAGAATTCACTCGCGAATTTGATGAATTATATGTAATTATGTATGAATAATTACTGAGAGCCACAATTGCGCACAATTGTGTCTAATTCACCGCTTCCAGAGCAAGTTTAATGAAACTTGGTAGAAAAAGCGGGAATTCCTCGAGCCTACTAGATACACTGTTATCTGCGTGAGGTCTCGTTCAATACTAACTGGCGTGACGCTACACCACCACATATAACAAAAGAAATTAGCAAGTCATGCATGATCCCACAATGCTTTGAGGCGGGAATAAGATGACAATCAAAGCGGGACATTGCAAGCGGACAGTTTGAAACATTCTAAAGTAGAAACATGTTGCTTGCGCGAACATACCGACCCCTTTGAACTATTTAGTTCAACAAAATAGATAAAGAGCAAGCTATAAAAAATACATTCAAATGGACAAATAACATAAAGGAAAACACTTATTATATACATCACAATAACACAGTTTATCTCCGAAAAGTAAAACCTTATTGTGTAAGGAGGAAAACCAAATAACACTTATTACAATGTAACGGTTTGTCTACACTATAATTGCTTGTAAAACAATAAAGAGATATGAAATATTAATTGCACTGTATTACACTTATTATTGATCTGGCAATGGACATAATTTCACTACCGGGCGCTTGTATTCACCACTAGGAGTGCGAACTGTCGCCACACGAATTAGACCGTCTTCTCCCGGATGCACCTTGGTGATGACGCCTATCTTCCATTGAAGTGGGGCTACGTTGTCCTCCTTCAGAATGACTAAGATGCCTTCTCGCAGATTCTCACTGGAAGATGACCATTTTTGTCGCTGCTGAAGTGTATGCAAATACTCGGAAGACCATCTTTTCCATATATGATGCAAATGATTTTGTAGAATTTGCCATTTTTCAAGACATTTCATATCATCTGTGGGAGGATGAGATGGCAGGGACGTGAGAGGCTCACCGATGAGGAAATGCCCAGGTGAAAGATATGAACAGTCGTTTGGGTCGTCACTAAGACGAACGAGTGGTCTGGAATTCAAACAAGCCTCGATCTGAGTGAGCAGCGTACAAAGCTGTTCAAATGTAAGGATTTGTGCACCCATCGTTCTCCTTAGGTGAAACTTCATAGATTTCACCGCAGCTTCATGTAACCCACCGAAATGAGGAGATGACGGTGGAAGAAAATGCCAGGTATAATCATTGGTTGCAGCAAAATCTTGAACTGACTTCTGAAATTCTTCGGATTGTAGTAGAATACGAAGATCTTTCAATTTGTGATTCGTGCCTATGAAATTAGTACCGTTATCGCTGAAGATATCCTTGCATAGGCCACGACGGGAAGTAAATCTTCTTAGCGCGGCTAAGAAAGCTTCTGATGTGAGGTCTGATACCAATTCAATATGAATGGCTTTAGTTACAAGACATACAAAGATTGCAGCGTATGCCTTGGCAATGATTTTACTTCTAGGCGATCCGTATCTTATGCTGAAGGGACCAGCATAGTCTACTGCTGTGCGTAGAAAGGGCCTAACAGGAGTTACTCTGTAGTTAGGAAGATTGCCCATTAGCTGTTGAGCAGATTGTGCCTTTAGTTTATAGCAAGTCAGACACTTGTGTAGAACAGATTTCACTAGTCTGCGCACGCAAGGGATCCAATATGCTTGTCTTAACGAGGCTATCGTAAGCTGATGTGACGCATGTAAAAGCTTAAAATGTTCATGCTTTACAATTAGAGCAGTTAGATGGTGCTTGCTTGGCAATATGATCTGATGTTTAGCATCATATGCAAGATGAGATTTATCTATGCGACCACCAACTCGTAAAAGACCATTTTCGTCCAGAAATGGTGTTAATGTATGAATAGAACTTTTCGCAGAAGTTTCTTTCAGATTTTTAAGATCTGCAATTTCACTCTTAAAAGATGAATGCTGAGCACTTTTAACACAAGTTTGTAAAGCTTGTTGAAGCTCTTCAGCTGTAATAGGTCCATGAAATTTTGTTTCATGGCGACATGCAGCAATAAATCTATTCATGTAGCATGTTACTCTTTGCAGGCGTCGGAGATCTGAGAATGTTGTAAGAAAATGTTCTCTCTCCTTTGTTGACACCAGACAGACATTTGCAAGTTGTTCTGATGAATCAGGAACACTTAATTGTTGTGGTTGTTTTGGCCAGGCTGTCTCTGGTGAAGATAACCAGTTAGGACCGTGCCACCACAAATCGATTTCAGATAACTGCTCACAAGAAATTCCTCTTGAGACAAGATCTGCTGGATTTTCATGTGTGGCAATGTGTCGCCATGTAGCAGTCTCCGAAAGTTCTTGTATCTGCGACACACGATTTGAAACAAAGGTTTTCCACTTTCGTGCATCAGTTTTGAGCCAAGAAAGTACCACTGTAGAATCTGACCACAAACGATTTTGTAAAGGTTGTACCTTGAGGTCACTTAGCACTTTGTTGTATAATTTAGCTAGCAGAAGTGCACCACAGAGTTCAAGGCGTGGAATGGTTTGCTTCTTTAGAGGAGAAACCTTAGATTTTGAACATAATAATTGAACAGTAGTTTCACCTTCACTATTTACAGAACGAATATATATACAAGCTCCATACGCCTTCTCGGAGGCGTCACAGAAACCATGTAATTGAATGTCCTGCACTGTACCAGATGTAAGCACATATCTGGGAATACGCAAGGTGTGAATAGTAGCTAATGTTTTACAGATTTCCAGCCATTTCTCCACCAGATGCACAGGTACGGTTTCATCCCAGTCTAATTTCTCAATCCAGAGAGATTGCATAAAGATTTTAGCATTTATGACAATAGGACTAGCCAATCCTAGCGGATCAAAGATAGATGAAATAAGTGAAAGGATATTTCGTTTGGTTAGTTTACCTTGCACATGGGTTTGGAGTGAAGGATGTGATTGGATCTGAAATTTATCATTAACTGGGTGCCAAAGTAAGCCTAGGGCATGTATGTTTTCATTGTTATCAAGTGCCAGGGGCAATTGAGTTTCTCGATGTGAAGGAGGTACTGATTCCAATAAAGCTTCATGGTTGGAACACCATTTTCGCAGAGGAAATCCACCACAATTGAGCATATCTGTAAGCTCACTTTGCAGTTTCAGGGCTTCTTGGATGTCATTGTGGCCTGCTAAACAGTCATCAACATAAAATGATTCCCGTACTGCCTGAGCAGCAAGCGGATACTTCTCTTCTTCTTCTAGCGCAAGCTGATGTAAAGATCTTATGGCCAAAAATGATGCAGATTTGGTACCATAAGTGACAGTAGTTAGAGCGTAGTCTTGTATGGGTTCATTAGGACTTGAACGCCACACAATTCTTTGAAGATTCTGATCTTCTTTATGCATCCTTACTTGCCTGTACATTTTAGAAATGTCTGCTGAAAATGCATACTTGTAGGTGCGGAACCGAAGTACAATAGATGAAAGATCGTCTTGTATAGTTGGCCCTAGTTTCAAGATGTCGTTCAATGACTTGCCTGAAGACGACTTTGCTGAGGCATCGAATACAACTCGGGTTTTCGTGCTAGTTGAACTAGGCTTTATAACAGCATGATGCGGCAAGTAGTAACATTTTTCTCCAGGCTGAGGAAGTGAAACCTTCTTCATGTGGCCTAGATTTTCATACTCTTCCAGAAATTTGGAATAGTCTTCTTTTAAGCTAGGGTTAGCTTCAAGTTTGCGTTCCAGGTGTCCTAAGCGTTTTATAGCTTGTTGCCTAGATTCGCCCAGAGAATCTACAGGTTGATTCTTGGGGAGCTGCACTACGAATGCACCATCAGTTGCACGAGTGGTGTTTTCTACGTAGTGTTCTTCACATTCACGTTCTTCTTTGGTGTGTACTGCGCTGGGGAAGTCTTCCAGCTCCCAAAATTGCCTTAGTTGCCTGTCCACGTTGTCGACAGTTACAAACAAGTTATGCTGTGAGAACGTCACCTTCTTGTTTTTAATGGCAGACTTAGGAACTATACCACTGATTATCCAACCAAGCTCGGTGTTGGTCAGAACAGGCTGATTTGGTTTAACTATTCTTTCGTTTGTGATTAATTGAAAGAATAAGTTGGCACCAATTAGCAATTGTACATCACCAGGTACATGGAATTTAGGGTCAGCTAATGGAAGTTCACTGGGAATATTGAATTTGTAGGGGTCAATTTGGACAGCAGGAAGCTTATTTACAATGTGAGGTAGAACTAGGCAGTTTAGGTTAGCTTGGAAAGCGTGGATCCTGGATCTCATATTAATAGTGATGCTGTGACCACAAGCTGAGGTGCCATTGATACCTCTTATGTGAGTCTCCACTGCGCTAGTTGGTAATTGTAATTTCCTTGCCAAATCTTCCGTGATGAAATTAATCTGACTACCAGAATCAAGCAAAGCTCTGCATTTTACAAGTTTTCCATTTTTGTCTTCTATTTCGACCACTGCAGTTGCAAGAAGAATTTCACATTGGCTAGCCTTTTCTTTTATAGAACAGTAACTAGCTGGAATGTTTGTTGCCGTGCTGGCTGTAGAACTTTCTGAAGAGGGATTCTGTCGAGAAACCTTTTCACTTGACTGTGTGTCATTGTGTAACCATTTACTATGAAAGCCTTTTCCACATTTGCAAAATGATTTTAGCTTGCACTGATCTCTTCTGTGGTTAGGAGAGAAGCAGTTAGCACACAAGCGTTTAGATTTAATGACATTCCATCGTTGTGATACACTTAGTTCTTGGAAGTTCTTGCAATTTAATAAGTTATGATTATCATCGCAGCATGGGCACTTGTCTTCTTTTGTCGCAACATAAGAATGACGAGTGTGTTTCTCTGACTTCTTCTTCGTACTTTGCTCACCTTTGTGCTTAGATGGGCTGGACGTGTTGTTTACATCTGCCAATACTTCAAGGGAATTTGCCTTAGCTTCTAAAAACTTGATGAGGTCTTGAAGTGGTGTGAAGTTCTGAGAATCAATTCTTCCTTCCCACTCTTTTCGTACGCTCTCACAAAGGCTGTCCAAGATTAACTGCATGAGTATAATATCTTGTAATGGTATCTCTACATGTAAAGCTTCCACAGCATATATGTTGCTTTGGAATTTGTTAAGAATACTACGAAGATCATTCACATTTTCACTCTTCATCGTTGGTAAAGAGAGTAGATTACGTACGTGAGCTGTGGCAATAATTCTTGTATTATCGTATCTGGAACATATTAGATTCCATGCTACACTGAAATTTTCACTAGTCACTGGTAGATTTTTTATCAGTGCGTGTGCCTGGCCCTTTAATGATGACAGAAGGTAATGCAATTTCTGTATCGGTTCTAAGGCTGCATTATTGGCTACAAGACTGCCAAACGTGTCTTGGAAATGTTTGAACGTTGTTATGTCCCCAGAGAAGGTTGGAAGCTGTATGGCAGGAAGTTGTATTGGCCTATTGTTGCACTGAGAAACAGCTGAATGACAAGTATGATGTGAATTGGCACTGTTATGAGATCGCCGACTGTTCACAGAGTTTGCACTATGCACTTGCTGCTCGTGATGACATAGGATTGCACTGAGTTTAGCTTTTAACTCGAAGTAACCATTCATCATACCTTCCTTGTATTCTGCATGTTCATCCAAATCTTCTTCTGCTTCCACAAGAGATTCTATTTGTGTTTGAACAATATCAAATTTGTCCCATATTTCATTTATCTTGTCAAATTTAACTTTTAATAAGAACACATCGGTGTCTTGATTTGCAGTTTCACAAGACTTTTGTAGAAAAGTAAGCTCTCGCTTAATAACGCCTCTACGTCTAATTAAGGCTCGTAAATCACCTTCCATGTTGTGTGTGAAATGTGGAAATTACTTGAAATTGACAGTTGAATTCTACCACTGCTGCACGATAATATGTGAGTCAGCTGTTCACTGCTTTCTTGATGTCTTTTGAGCTGTTGTGTTTTCTGTAGTACTGAAGCACTGCCGAATAGATGATACAGAGTTTATGTACTAGAAATCGTAGCTCTTGAATACGCGGATGCCGTCGCGGTTGAGTCTGCATACAATGAACGAGATCGATAAGACGAGACAAACCATATATATGTGTGTGAATAATGAAATTGTTTCTTAGTAGTCCGGTCCGTTGAGGAACCAATGTAAGGGACGGCCGGAAAATATATCCGGTCCGAGAGGGCAATGTAAGTCTTTAGGACCAATGTTAGGGTCAGGACCGTAAGGAGCAAATGTTAGGTTAAGGTACTTCTCAAATAGGAAATAAAACGTTTCTTTTAGGTTTGGAAGGGACTTCAATTGGAAGTGCATAAGATAGGAAAGATTAGCCACCTCTGAATAGCTAGTGAGGACCAGATTCGAAAGAATCAAAATGAGAGCAATAGACTGTAACCTCAGGACACTGGTATCAGGAATCCACGGACTACTTAAGGAAAACAATCGAAACGTGAAATAATCACAACTTACTAGATTCACACACAATAATTATTTAAACTAATTGAAATAGAAACACTGATACATAAGATGCAAGAGTACGTTATCACACGTGGTTGAAAATATTAATTTCTTGAAAACCTTGACAAATAATATCTTAAAATGCGTAGATTAACTTGCTCTTGAAGTTAATACTAAACTTTTGCATGTAGTTTAGTCGTAAAAGCTGATATAAGCACTGGAACATGTAGCGTTGGTTGCACAACTGTTGCGTAATATCAAACTTCTGTAACTCGGAGAATTCACTCGCGAATTTGATGAATTATATGTAATTATGTATGAATAATTACTGAGAGCCACAATTGCGCACAATTGTGTCTAATTCACCGCTTCCAGAGCAAGTTTAATGAAACTTGGTAGAAAAAGCGGGAATTCCTCGAGCCTACTAGATACACTGTTATCTGCGTGAGGTCTCGTTCAATACTAACTGGCGTGACGCTACACCACCACATATAACAAAAGAAATTAGCAAGTCATGCATGATCCCACAATGCTTTGAGGCGGGAATAAGATGACAATCAAAGCGGGACATTGCAAGCGGACAGTTTGAAACATTCTAAAGTAGAAACATGTTGCTTGCGCGAACAAATTTTGTTTCCTTTTTTTAGTTTATGATCCTTTCTTTTATAATATTTTTTTGCATTCAGAAATAGATCTATAGGTAAAAATGTATGTTGTTATTGGGGGAGAGAATATTTAAAAAAAAGCTGTTAACACATTTAAGGCACATGGGAGGAGGTTCAAAATGCCTATCTCACGATTTCCAAGAGATGGCAAGTCTACCAGACTTATAATCCAAGACATGGCAAAGAGGTGATCAGAAGCTCTCCTAGATAAAGTTGTTAATACGAAACAAGGAAACCTCAAGTAGATGCCCTGTTAAATTGTACAAATTTCTGGCTGTGTAAAAAATACTACAAAATTAACAAGGATAAAAGAATACCCAATTTAACTTTCTGCATCTAATAATCACCTATTTCTGATTCTAGATCCTCTACCATCTTCTTTAACTGCAGCTTCGTTGATAGATCTGTGGGTTTCTTTGGCGTTCTTTCTTTGTAAAACTTTGCAGCATTGGAAATGGCTTCATCTTTCAGTCTTTTCAGTGCTTGGTTCAGTTTTCCATTATCATCCTCAAACTGAAACAAATGTTCAAGCATCATACATTTTGATTTCACTATAATATTTAGTACAACGTATCTCTGGAAACTACCTCACTCTATGTTGTATTGTTGTATCTATTGATGTAAAATTCCATTTTTTAAATTATTGTTGAAAAATTAATTCGGAATCAGCTGATGATGGCGGGAAGACCCGTTGAAATGATCATTCTGGGTAAATATACCTTTTTAGTGAAGTTTTGTGTGTATATTTCCGATCTCAATCTTGCTACAGAATTAATTCAGTATTTTTATGAAATCATTTTCACATGGCTTCTATATTGGAATTCCCCTGCAACTTTCCTTTACCCATATCAGGACCATTGTGGGGGTCTAAGGGGATATCAACACATGCATTTCTGGAGAAAACTCAAGAACAAACTTTTTCCCTTCTACATGCATTGCGCAACTGATTTGATATTCACAGTCATAATACAAGTAATACAAATTATTAGAGATTAGCGGAGCACAGATTTTTTTAAAGAGTCCAAATTATAAAGTGATAAAACTATACAATAAAGTTCCAGCAGATATAAAATCAATAAACGAGTTAAATAGATTTAGGAAAAAAGTTTTAAATTTTCTTATAGAAAGAGCATATTATTGATTGATGAGTTCCTTAACCAACAGTTATATAAAATATTTTTTACTAATACTACATCTCATACTTTTACTGACAGATATACTGTAAGCTATTTTTTCCACCGTTTTCAAAAAATGAAAGTAGTATAATATAGTGAATGTTGCTAAATTTATGTAATTTAAATAACTCTGTAGTAGTGAAACATAGGCACTTTGTAAATATTAGTCCTACTATATTTAAGTCTCTGTGAACTCAGTATTATTGTAAATGTGGTTTTTAGTACGTAAGATAAATGACATGTCCAGTATCAGTCTTGTATTGATCTTACAGACAAAATAAATCTAGTCTAATCTAATCTTATACTTGCACCTAAATCAAATCATAACAAAAATAATATTCAATGTTAAAATATCTACAAGTTATAATTACCTTTTTGGATTGGGTCTTGAGCTTATCCAGTTCTTCTTGCTTGGTTTTCATGTCTTTCTTCAACTTGGTCAGTTCAGCTGATTCCTTGGTAGCCTTCTTTGCAGTTTCCTCTGCTGCTTTTCTTGCTGCTTCAGCATCATCTAATTTGTGTTCCAAATCCTTCACCTATGTGAAGAAGAACCACAAAAAAAGAGATAAATGTAAATGTAGTAGGAAACTGATAAAATGGGATGCTCTGGGATCTGTCCATGCCAGATTATCATACGTAATCCCATGAGATATTACACATACAAAACAGCACTGAAAAGCTAATTAGCTGACTTCACTCAATCTACGAGGATCATTTCAAAAGTTCTGCACACTGTAAGATAAAATTGAAGAAAGTAATTTATTTTACAAAATACCTTTACAGGCCTTCAATATAATCTTCATTCTTGCTTATGACAGCTTCCCAATGTTTTGGCAAATTCTGTATTCCGGATAGGGCACCTTCATTGTTGATCTGTCTGATTACTCGGGTCACCTCACTGGAAGCTTCATCAATTGTAACAAAACGTTTTCCATGGAGTGGTTCCTTCAATTTGGGAAACAAATCAAAGTCTGGTGGGCTCAAACCAGGACTGTATGATGGGTGGAGAAGTCTTTCCCATCCATAGACTTTAAAACGTTTTGTTACAATTGATGAAGCTTCCAGTGAGGTGACCTGAGTAATTAGACAGCTCAACAATGAAGGTGCCCTATCCAGAATACAAAATTTTCCAAGACGTTGGGAAGCTGTCATAAGCAAGAATGAAGACTATATTGAAGGCCTGTAAAGGTATTTTGCAAAATAAATTATTTTCTTCCATTCTATATTACAGTGAGGCAGCATTTTCAAACTGACAACCTCATTCTAACTCTAAACCAGAAAACCTCAAGTCTTACAATATATTTACCTTGTTAGTAGCATCAGTTAGGAGAGTTTCTAACTTCTTTAACTTGTCTTTTGTTTCATTTTCTTCAGCAATTTCTGCAGCGCTCTTCTTTGGTTTCTGATTGAGCAGTTTCTTATTCTCCGCAACAAGTTTATCGTTTTCTGTCTCCAGGGTTTTAGTTTTATTTCTTAAAGTAGATGCTTCTTGTTCTGCTGCAGCCAACTGTTTCTTTAAGTCAATTACCTGCTGTTCATTACCACTATCAAGAGATCTGGAAAAATTAAGTTTTACAAAATTGTTAACTTTTGTGTAGTTTTACATTTTTTTTACCAAATCATTAAATGTAGAAATTAATTCTTATACTTGCAAAAGCAACTTTTCTTCACATGAAAATTAGTAATGTTAACACAGGCATATTATTATATATTATAATATTATTATTATTACTATTATTATTATTATTACATTATTCAGTGAATTTTACAAATTACTTAGGCCTTTGCATGTACCTGTTTTGAGAAATGATTATGAAGAAAGCAAATTACAATTTTCATGGCAACCATTGGATTAGAAGAAACAATGGTTTCCTATAAATAGTTCAAGAAAGAATATCAGTAATATTGTATCTCTTACTTGCTCTTTTGAAGAGAACCCTTTGACACCCTTTTTTGAGCGATAGAAAGCTCTGCATGTAGCCTTTCACAATCTCTGTCTTTCTCTATTAGCTTCATACGCAGCTCACCTACTTCGTCCTCCAATACCTAGAATAGAATACCATAAATAGGTGTTATTAATAGAATTTCTTAATAAAATTTTTTTTTTTTGATGAGATGAAAATCATATTTTTACTTTAATACTAAAGGCTAGGTTACATGATGACACTAGATTTCATAACCACTTTCATGAAAGTGATTTTGTGAAACTAATTACACACATTTTCTTTCCAATGCAACCACACATTTCATGTTATTTCTGAAGTTCAAGTTGTTAAAAGCCCATATAAATGTTTGAAACACATATGAATACAGGCATTTCACAATTTCCTCACTTCCCCATTTCATTTTACGAAATGCAAACAAGCTAAGTAAGCGTATAATTTCAAAATTACTATTATAGTTTTGTGAAAAGTTGGAATCAGCCGAAACTGCATAGTGTCGTAACTCATTGTCGCCAGTACATCTAGTGCTTGCGCACTCAAGTAAAAAACAGTTGCGAAACTCAGTTACGAAACCTAATTTCGTCGTGTAAACTAGCCTTAAGAGTAGTTGTTTCTAGATCTAAAAAAACTCACTTTGAGTCTCTGTTGTTCCACAGCTCCTCCTTTCATTGGCTCTCCTGAAGACAGAGAAGCAACAGTATTCTTTCTGGAAGATTTCTCAGTAAGTCTTTCCTGGAGATCTTTTACTTTACGCTTTAGGTTTTCTCCTTCACTCTCTAACTCTTCAACCTTCCTCCTCAATACTGCTGATTCCTGGGGAAATTTTAATACGTTTTACTGAAATTTTTGTAATACTAATAACAACAGTAAATATAATATCATCCATCATTAAAGAGCAACTCATAATTCCGGGGTGCGCGGGCAAAGAGAGTTAAGTCCACTTTCTTGTTACTGAGAATTATAGTGACTTAACACACTATACCAGCCCAACATAGCTTCAGAGATGGATAAACCCATGAGGCACACATTCATAACTACTGTACAATTTTGAATATGACTTACTGGACTTAACACAAATGTAGAGTACATTTTTATCTATAACTCTATGGACGTATCTCAATTTTTGAGGATGGTGGATTTAACTCTCTTTGCCCGCGCACCCCGGAATTGAATTGTAGTTGAATAAAACTTAAAAAATAATTAACAACTCCTTTCTTACTTATTTGATGGAAGGTTTTGTTACCTTAACATGTGAATATTTGCATAGTTTTCTTGCACTGTGTCTTGTGTGATTAATTACTAAGTAAGAGAAAATCGCAAGAGAATCTGCAAGGCTTTGTGAAAATGCAAGACAAGACTTCACTATTCTTTTCTATGTACGAGGCACATCCATAAAGTAAGTTACCCTGGGGCTGTTTACAGAATTAAAACACAATTTCATGGAAATGTTTATTGCAACAGATACTACAAGTGTTTGGGTATTTTTCAAAATATTCGCTACCGAAATTTAGACATTTTTCATACCGCAGGACCAATGTTTGAATACCAGTGTCGTAGAACTCTGCCGCCTGGGATTTGTGTGACAACCATCTCCACCTCTTTGTCATTCTTAGTAATTTCTTAAGGTATAGGAAAAGATGAAAATCACTGGTATCGAGATCTGGGCTGTAAGGTGAAATTTTAAACACCTCCCAGCAGAGGTTCGACTGGGAGGTATTCACCCTATAGCCCAGACCTTGTTCCCAGAGATTTCCATCTTATCCTACACCTCACAGAAATGACGGAGAGTGATAAAGAGGCAGAAATGGTTGTCACACACAGTGGTTTAAATCCCAGGGGGCAGAGTTCTATGACACAGGTATTCAAACGTTGGTCCCACGGTATGAAAAATGTCTCAATTCCAGTAGCGAATATTTAAAAAAATAGCTGAACACTTGCAGTAACTGTTGCAATAAACAATTCCATGAAATTGTGTTTTATTTTTGTAAACACCCCCAGGGAAATTTACTTTATGGATGCGCCTTGTAGTTTGTGATAATTTCATATATTTCTGTAAGTAACTTTGTTTTTTTTAAAAAAGGTGCATCTTTGCCACAGTTAATTTTGTGGATGAAATAAATTTTTTATGATATTTCAGTATGTTGAAAAAACTGATTATTTTAATCCTCTTTTAAACGCTTGCTTTTTGGAATCTTTGGAAACGTGAAAACTCTATTATTAATACTGAATAACATCATTATATTTCACATATAACGTGGATGGATATTACCCGATTCATGATTATACAACATGAAACCAGTACTACAAGAAGATATTTATTCACCTGTTCATTGAGTTCTAGAAGAATTCTTAATTCAGCAGGATCTTCTTCATCTGAAATGCCTTCATCCTTTTCAACTGTTGGCTCAGGAGTTGCCAGCCTCGCCGGACTTGGGCTATGCCGACTACGACTACCACCTTTAAATTGAGTCATATTATTGAAACATTTCATTTAGCTTGATTAAAGCAAGTATTAGATCTAACATTTTACATTTGATATGTTACACAAACTGAATTCAACAAATGCTGGTTTCTCATATTCTCATGAAGAAGTGATAGGCTTACTATGCTATCTGTTAAGTACTATACAAATACCAGGGTCATCCAGAAAATAAGTTCCGATCGCCGATAAAGAAAACAGAAACATCAATAAGAAGAGAATATTTATTGCAATATTTACATAGATTCACTGGCTACTTCTCTACATAGTTGTCACTGAGGCATTTATCGTACCACTGCACCAACATTTGTATGTCCATGTCATAGGACTCTGCCGCCAACATCTGGAGTCATGAAATCACTGCCAGCATCGTTGTGGAAACGTTTTTCTGCCAGAAATCACTTCATGAGACAGAAAAGATGGAAGTCTCTTAGCACGAGGTTGGGGCTGTAGGGTGGATGATCGAAGATCTCCCATCCAAACTGAAGCAACTGATCCTGTGTGGCATTGGCTGTATGGTGCCGTGCATTGTCGTGCAAAAGCATGATGCCTCTTGTCAGCATTCCACATCTTTTGTTTTGGATCACCCTCCTCAGTTTTTTCACTCATGTTTCATCCCCAGTGACAACATTGTCGAGAAACTCATCACCTTTCTAGAGTGCTAGAGCAGCACTCTGTACCAGTGGCAGCAGAGTCCTATGACATGGCCATACAATTGTTGGTACACCGATAAGATAAATGCCTCAATAACGGTGCCAACTATGTAGAGAAGTAGCCAATGAATCTCTGTAAAGATTGCAACAAATATTTCTTACTTATTAATGTTTTGTTTTCTTTATTGGCGATCGGAACTGACTTTCTGGGTGACAATCGTATTCTAACTTCTATATAAGCCTTTATCAGTTTAGACAGTTTAACTTGCTTATATTAAATTATTTCTATCAATATTGTACTGCACATCAAAAGAATCAATAAAACTTAATTAACTTCATTTATGACTGCAAAATACTGAAAGATTACTATAACCTGACATGACTTGCCATAACTTATGCCCAACCCTTGTATTATTGCAGTATTCTTATTAGTTAAAGAGATTCTTACTAAATAATTAACAAAGCATACCTAAGAAAGAAATTCCACTCTATTAACTGATAATATTGATAACCAATCTGCTCTATCCACAATGTGCAGTCGGCAGTTGGTAGTCTGTAGTCGGCAGTTGCAGTCGGCTGCTTGGGAGCAGCACTCTAGCCATCCACAATATGCAGTCGACAATGAGGTTAGGGAAACATTTTAGAGTATTAAAAATGTGGAGGAATCGCTTTATAATTGCATAATATATGTAATAAACACATCTTGCTTTCTTGTAGTATGCTAATATGTTTATTTGCACTAGTAAATCATTTTAAATCTCGTAATATGTTACTTGCAGTCGTGCAGTCGGTAGTCGAAGATGAATTTCATGACTGCAGACTATTGACTACCAACTGCCGATTGCCTGCTGTCGACTGCAACTGCACATTGTGAATGGCGTCCATTACTCACCACACGTTATACTTCGACTACCAACTACTGACTGCTGACTGCTGACTGCTGACTGCTGACTGCTGACTGCTGACTGCACATTGTGGAAGGAGCTTTAACCTCATTCTAAAATTCTACTTTAATTACATGCTTTTGGATTAGTAGCATTAAAAACCACACTTCTACATGCCAATGTATGGAATGTATTAAAATGATGAAGGGATGTCAGTTAATTAAATTCCATTTCTATTAAAAAAAAAAACAATCACTGAAGAGATTCTGTTTCGTATATAACCTTTCACTCTGTAATCATATGTATGTTAATAACTGCATTTTGATGCAGTTCAAAAACATAATAAATCTTGAATCTTGAATCTGAATCTAACAATTCCATTCATAGTTTTAATTATAATTCAAATCATACTACCAATCTGTTCATCAATTCTAAAATAAATAATTTGACTTGTATATTCTTCCATTGATTTAAGAACTGCCCTTCAGAACTTTAATACAACCATAAAGAATCTCTCTAGTTAGATGCAGCTTTAGAAAATGGTCTTGGCTCAGAAAATATAAGAAAAAAAAAATCTAAATTATTTCACACTATTTCAGTAGTTCAACTTAACAATGGCTTTGGATTGAAACTGTGCTGAAGTGTTATTTTAATATTCTCTACATTATCCCTTCAGACTTCTGTACTTCTAAAAAAGATGAACATCTTTACAGCTCAAATCTGGAAATTCTAGAATTAAGCAATTGGAATTTTAAATTACATACCGTATATTTTATGTAGACTTTACCTTCTTTAATCAGGCAATTCAGAGATTTAAAAATGTGTGGATCATGGGTCTCATATGAGGATCGTCCATAAAGTAAGTTCCCCTGGGGCTGTACAATTTCTTGTAAATCTTTATTACAACAGATACAGCAAGTGTTCAGCCATTTTTCATCATATTCTCCTCTGGAATTGACATTTCCACTGCGGGACCAAATTTTGAATACCTGTGTCATAGAAGCCTGCTGCCAGGGATTTGAACCACTATGTGGACAATCATCTCCACCTCTTTGTCATTTTCTATAATTTATTGAGGTGTAGGAAAAGATGGAAATCATTGGAAGCAAGGTCAGGGCTATGGGGTGGATGTCACCAGCAAGTCTCCTGCAGACGTTAGGCTTGGAGTGTAGAGTTAATTATACTTGTTATTATGAAAAATGTATGACATTAGACTACAATAATTTGTAAAATTAGTTGTACATAATATTGTACTTTATTGTATAAAATGAATGTGACTGAATGAAACCAAAAAACTGCCGATAAATAAATAAATAAATGAATAAATAAATAAACATCCACCCTATAGCCCGGACCACACTTGCAGTGATTTCCATCTTTTCCTACATCTCAAGAAATGACAGAGAATAACAGAGAGGTAGAGATGGTTGTCACACAGTGGTTCAAATTCCAGGCAGCAGACTTTTATGACCTAGATATTCAAAAGTTGGCTCCAAGGTATGACAAATGTCTCAATTTCATTGGCGGATATGTTGAAGAACAGCTAAACATTTGCTTTATTGTTACAGTAAATATTTCCATGAAATTGTGTTTTATTTCTGTGAACGGCCCTAGGGAAACTTACTCCATGGATGATCCTCATACAAAACCTGCAAAGGAGCAAAATCAGGATTGTAGCTTACAGAAATATGAGTATATTTTCTCTCATTATAAAGTGTAAAATAATTCTATTCCTGCATTCATCTCTGCAAATAGGGAAAACTCTAAAAAGCCATGTACAGTGACTGGCCAAGAGATTTGAAATCCGCATCTCCTGAACGTGAGTCTATGATGTTATGGCTTCGGCCAACTCACATAGCAGTTCAAATTTTTTTTTTTTTCCAGTGGGGATTCAGAAAGTTAAATTTACTAGTTTATCCCTTCTACCTAGTATTGTGAAAACTGTAGGCTGGCTTTAGATGTGGAATTGCTCCAATAGCAATCTTACTTCCATGATTGCATATTAATTTGATGATGATGATGATGATAATTAAAAGATGATTGAACAATATACAAAATTCAATAATAGGAACATAAAAATTAAATAGTTTATGTTATTTTGTAAATACTGAAGTACTTAAGCATCTTCAATGGTTAAGTAGTCAGTATACTTGCAATAGACTCAAAGTTTGCGGGTCATAACTTGGCTGAAGGTGATTTTTTAAGGCAGGGTTGTAAGTTGGTGCATGCTTTCCTCTGGAAGGGTAGTAAAGGCATTGGTTCTAGGTAAGTTTTGCTTTACACTTCCATTAAAGCATTTTTAACTTTAATTCATAAAAATATAAGTTAATAGTTTTCTCCAAACTTGAGACGGTAATACAAAGCCTGCTAGATTCAACAGTTACATAAGGAATTTTCAAACCCATTGAATGTCCACAGAAAGGTGGCACTGCAGTTAAAGTAAAGCTGTTGAAAATTGAAGCGATGACACCAAAATGAGTACAGATAAGCTATACAAAAAGTGAAGTTACTGAAATTTCAACTCCCTATATAATTATTATACCTATACAAGTTTCCAACCTGGCCCGAGGTACATGATTTTCTTTTTTTAGAATCTGATTCTTCCCTAAAAAGCTTTGCCAACCCTTGTTCTGAAAGAAGAAAAAAAGTGTTTACTTATTTGTCTACTGCTTGTGCAAGAGCATCAAATTGACTCCTCAATACAATCTACAATACAGTATAGAATATAAAAATACGCAGAGAATAATAAATAACTCTAAAGCACTGCAGCCATATTACAAAAGGTTACAAGCAAGCAAAGGGGTGGGGGAATTAATATTTAGAAATTTATTGGAGGTTTAAAAGAGAGCTTTCGTTCCTCAAGAAAAACATACTTCTGGCCTTGGAAGCCATTTTCTTGAGCTGCAACACCAGGGATTCATTATCATCCTCGACTCTTGACGCCTTCTTGCGAAGAGTTTGAGCCTGCAAGTACACAGAGACACACCAACATTTGCACTCTGTTATAATGCAAATTACCACACAGTGATCGCACACTTCTTGGCTTGATACTTAACATTACCACAGAAAGTACCTATAATTATCAAGAAGCAGGTTATACAGAGTGGAAGAATATTCTACTGAATGTGTTCAGATGTTCAAAAGTTAAGATTGGTATCCACCGTAACAACAGTTGCATTCAAAGGACATCTACAGCAAGTTTCTAAGATAGAATATTTATACTCCTTTCAGCTTTGGGGCTATATCAGGAATTCGGGATCTGTGTCTGTACAGTAGGGTAGGCCATGGAACTACTGCATGTCAATTACTACTATTGTCGGTGTATTTAATGGAAGGAATTTCAACTGATATTAATTTAAATGGATATGATACAGATGAAATGGTGAGGATAATTCATCGTATGTAAATATCCAATTCAGCATTTGCCTTTACGACTGGGGAGACCATGAAAAAACCCATGTCAAATTGACCGGCCCCGGGATTTGAATCTGGGACCTCCCAAATGTGAGTCCAAGTCTTTGCCATCTCAGAAAACAATATTGTTAAGTGCTTCATTGGGAGTTTGAAAAGATGAGCCATTCTCCATTCCATTTAACACGTGAATTTAGCATACTATTTTTTCCGCGTAAAAATACATATGTGCTAAATAATTACATACAAACAGCTGTTTAGGATTGTACATTTTTAACTTGTATATTTCATGAGGCCGGGTCCAGGAAAACTGCAACAGGTGACAACAAAAATCCAGGACAATGAGAATGCAACTGACCTTTAGACATTATTGGTATGCGAGTTTAGGAGGATAGGGAGATCAGTGCAGCTTTTGGCTTGAAACTGCCTTTTAGAGGGAGTTCGAAAATTCTCGCGCACTCCGTGAGACTACACCTTATGAGTTAAGGGTTAAAGATATAAGAAGATATAAGTTATGAGATAAGTTATAAGAAGATAATCATTTAAAGGAAAACTACACATCCTACACTGTAATAATTATTATGACTGTTTAGCTCAAGAATCGGTAAGCAATCTAGTATAAGAACATGTGAATTTTCAACTAATCACAAATATCAATCATCATACTTTCGTTTCATTTTTATCTGTTTCGTTTGAGGGATCTCCATTTTGATAAAAGATAGAGATGCTAACTTCTAATGAAAGTTTAATGCATTTCCTGCTACATATTTAATGTCTCAATCGGAGCGCGACTATGTAGAGAAGTAACTAGAAGGTGTACCTAAATGTTCCAAATAAAACAGTTTTGATTTTCACTGTGGTTTTCATTTTACGCCCCATCGGAGGTTAAAAAAAATAGCCCTTGTATACTTTTATGAAAATTACACATAAGAATTTCTATTCCTCTTACCTTTAACTGACTGCAAAACTATTTTGACTGCGATACTATTTTCGTAAGCACTTCACACATATAAAATGTTCAAAATATCTTTGAATTTTACACACTGAGTTTCTAAGGAAACGCATAACAGAGAAATCTTTACTTAATTGTGTGGAAATTACCGAGGAAACTGAACTGTATATGGATGCATAAAGCTTATCTTAAGAATGCGAACTATATGAGGGGCCTATTTGCAAACCCGGCAATCTCTATTTCGATAAAAAAAAGAGATGCTAACTTCTAATGAAAGTTTAATGCAGTTCCTGGTACATATTTAGTGTATATGTTGTAAATCTGAGTTCCTCCCTTGTGTGGGAAGTTGAATTTCTGAAACATACATTAAATATGTACCAGGAAATGCATTAAACTTTCATTAAAAGTTAGCAACTCTATCTATTTCCAAAATGGAGACGGCCAGGATTGCTAATAGCTCTCTCATTTTTATCTGTTTCATTCTATTGCATCCACATGCACTTGTTTCTCTGCAAATTCATAAAGACTCAACACTGAAACATCTTTGCACCAATAGCTTTTTTATTTTAAAAAATTGCTGAACACGATTGGGTATATATATAACCTGCATATGAGCATAAAGGGGATATAAAAAAAATGTATAACTTTATGAGTGGTGATGCATTACAAGTCTTGTATAAGTAGACCAACATTAATAATAACTAGGGCAAGGCATTTAAAGACCATAAAATAGTGAAAAAATGCAAAGTAAAAAATACATTTATGAACAAAAAATAGTGAAAAAAGACACAAAATTATCATTACCTAAAATGGTGAAAATGACCTAAAAATGCCGAAAATGATCTAAATATTGCCAAAAATTGACCTATCTCTTGAAAATGGCGAAAAATGCAAAAACAAATTGCCCTTATTTAATCTATTCTCTTGAAAATAACGAAAAATGCAAAAACAAACTGCCCTTATTTAATCTATTTTATGATACACATTTACATAATTCGGGCTATCTTTTAACCTTCATATAAAAAAAGATGCAAACTCATCAAATGCCTTGCCCTATTTATAACATTAGATTGTATAATAGAAATACATTTAAAGTAAAAACAAAACAGTTCTGTCACAGCTAAAGGAAGTCGTGGTTCTGTTGGGTTAAATGTTTTAGAGAGAACATTTAATAAGAGGAGAAGAATGTAAGTAAGTAGGATGTTAATGATCATGTATTTCTATTCACTAAATAGTCACAATAAATATAATTAAAAGTCCAGATTTTCTCAAGATAAATTCTGAATCTCTTGTTATATTAACTATGAACATATCACATAATCACCACAATATTATCAACAAATGGTTGAACATATCTTGTAATATAAGCTGTAAACTCAGTATTAATAAAAACAGAAAATTAAAAAACCAAGAGTAGTCTAATATTAAGTCACACACTAAAATTAGTTAGGTGTTAAAATATCGTAAAAAGCTTTGCACATAATATCAAGCCAAGAATTTCTTTAAGTTGTTTTAAGTCATTGCAACAAATTAATTCACTAATAAACAAAAACACATTTTCAAATATATATAGGCTTATAGAGCATAAATATCTTAATATCTCTTCATGATTTCTACATTCTGTTTCCTTTTTTATTTGTGAACTACTTTTAAGATAGAAAATCCTTTAATAACAAAATAAAGAAATTAACAAAAATAATACTACACTCATCCCGATGTAAGAGATGTGTTTTTGTTTTTATGAGAAGTAACGGTAGTTAATATTAAGAAGCTACATATAAATTTTGTCAAACAGAGCCTACCTAGGGGTCTTAGAAGTGTCCCCATTGGTGAGCTCCTACCGAAGAGAGAGCCATATGGGAAAATCGTAGAAATGGGAAATGGGAACGGTCGTAAAGAACTCATCATTTCTTGAGGGAACTCTGCATGTTCTGTCTGAATTCCTACAGACAATTTTGTTTCTTTGACATTCTCCATATAATTTGAACCAGATTCTATTGACAGTTCGATTTGAGGAAGAGGAGTTGATGGTAGATCTGTAATGCTGCTATCATGTGTCTGTGATTCTATATCTGGTTTCTTGAGTATAGGCGAAGATGATCTGTCTTTCTTATCTGGACATAGAATTTTTTCAGTTTGTGTTGATGTTGAAGATACAGTAGGTGATTCTGTTTCTGTGTATCTGGTATCGGTTTCTATCAAAGTTTGGGTAGAAACAGACGTTTCACACTCTTTGAGCAATTCAATCTTCGTTGTCTCTGAAATCAGAGGAAACTTCTCTTCTACAGTTTGAGTAGAAACTGATGTTTCTGGTCCTTTAGAATTATCAGTCTGAATAATTTGTGCAAGTCTTTGTACTTCATCAGTTTGTACTTCTATAGAACTGCTCGACATAATAGCAGTCTGGATTTCTACAGAATTAAATGCAGATGTATAAGTTTGGGTTGAGTTAGAAGAAAGTTCAACAGTTACTTGTACCAGATCTATGTCAAATTCTGTCGCTGTCTCACTAGTTAAAATATAATTTGTTTGAGATTCTGAACTTACAACAGGTGCTCCAAAATCTGTCTCAGTTGACACTGAAGATTGTTCAGTGTTAGCTACCTGTGATACATCCATGTCAAAATCTGTTGCTGTATCCTTTTTAATAATAACTGGAGTTTGCGTAATTGTGGAAGTTGTTGGTAATTTATGGACATCCATAAGCTTATTCTGTGAAGCCTTCGAGTTCTCCAAGAAATTTGTCTGTGTCCCAGAAGATACTCTTCGTAGGCTTGGTTCACCATAGCAGGAAGGGATATATTGAAATTCTCTTCTAGAAATGGCAGGTGGATAAATCTCCTGTTTGAAAATTCCTGATGGCACAACATCTGGACGCATCACTGTTACTGGTGGCATAGTTCTCCAGTCAGGAATATTTGCTTTAAAGGTGACTCTTTGCTTATCCCTTCTCTGGAGCTAAAAAGATTATTCACATAATGGAAACATTTCAGAACTTAAAACTAAAACTCCTTAAATTAACATGTATTTATGGACAGTGGCTCGCAGAATAACATCTACACTGTAAGAATCTTTAGTTCACACATTTACGAGGTGCATCCATAAAGTAAGTTTCCCTGGGGCTGTTTACAGAAACAAAACGCAATTCCATGAAAATGTTTATTGCAATGGACACTGCAAGTGTTCAGCTATTTTTTAAAATACTCACTACCAGAATAGAGTCATTTTTCATGCCGTGGAACCAACTTTTGAATACCTGGGTTGTAGAACTCAGCCACCTGGGAATTGAACCATTGTGACAACCAACTGCCTCTTTGTCATTCTTCATCATTTCTTGAGGTGTAGGAAAAGATGGAAATCACTGTGATCGAGGTCTGGGCTATAGGGTGAATGTTTAAACACCTCCCAGTTGAACCTTACAGCCCGGATCTTGCTCCCAGTGATTTCCATTTTCCTACACTTCAAGAAATGACGAAGAATGACAAAGAGGCAGAGATTGTTGTCAAAGTGGTTCAAATCCCAGGCGGCAGAGTTCTATGACATAGGTATTCAGAAGTTGGTCTCACGGTATGAAAAATGTCTCAATTCCAGTAATGAATATTTTTAAAAACAGCTGAACACTTGCAGTATCTGTTGTAATAAACATTTCCATGAAATTGTGTTTTGTTTCTGTAAAAGGTCTCAGGGAAACTTACTTTATGGATGTGCCTTGCATTATGAACTGGGAATATTAAATTAAAAGCAAAATTGGGGACATGTGCTCTTTGGTGAAATCAAAAGAGTTACAAAATAATTGTCTGACAAGTCTCTAACTCCGAGAAAATTTCTCACCATACTTTAAGTAGAAAATTGATGTTTCTGATCTTTTAGAAAGATTAGTCTGAAAACATTGTATAAGCCTTGCTCCTTACGAGTCAGTAATTCTGAAGAATTGCTCGATAAACTATCAGTCTGGATTTCCACTGAATCAAATGCAGATACATCAGTTTGAGTTAAATCTGATGACTGTTCAACAGCTACTTTACATTAAGCCCTACACAGGCAGAGGAAGCTGCTAGTGTCCCAGAAGGCTGAGGCTCCTAGATCTTTTAGACATTTGGCACATTAAGGTGGTAAGGAGGTTGTCACCCAGGATTGCTCCTGGTACTCATTTCTATTACAGACTGAGTAGATCCAGGGTCATAATGCCACCAGAAGGATTAGTTTAACTGAAAAATCCCAATGAACTCATCGGATATCGAATCTGCAGTCAGTTTGTAGCATGGCGCATCAACCAACTATGCCATGGTGTACCCGAATTCTGTATCAAATTCTGAGCATCCCTGATACCATGTTCCTCAACAAAGAGCAAGATAATCCTCCACAGAAGACTAATCCAGCAAATAGCAAAATGAAGAATGTGCATTTCAAGTAAGTACTGAAAGTCAAAATTGAATATCAGACTCTTTTAGTTAAGGTATCATTTTGGAAAACTATAGGATATTTGTAGACTAATAGAGTTTTCAGTTATTCTCATGATCATGAATGATTTTTGAAAAAGGGATATTAAGTTAATAATTTATTTCAATTTTGTGTTCCTACTGGACAACAGATTCCTCAAACCTCCCCCCTCCAAAGTTGAATTTAATAATTTTAGAAAATTTATTAAGTTAATAATTTATTTCAATTTTGTGTTCCTACTGGACAACAGATTCCTCAAACCTCCTCCCTCCAAAGTTGAATTTAATAATTTTAGAAAATTTATTCCTATATCAATCCACATCTTAAAGACCTATAAAACTGTTTGTACAGCAAACACTGAGCTGCATTCACCAATCAATAGTCAGAGTAGACAGAACTCCGAGGTGAGTATGAATTGAACAGGTATGTACTTTTTCTTTTGTAAGAAAGGTGGGAAAACGTTCAAGGTATGGGATAAGTTTATTATGGGATAAGTTTGCTCATTCTGCTGAACTGGGATACACTCAGAGCAAGAGAAAAGCATTTTGTGATTCAATCTTAGTAAGTTATTGTTCTCAAGGCTTAAAAAGACCTTACCAGAAAGTTTATAGGTAGGCCTACCTTAAACTGCCTGTGTTTGGATAGGTTTTTTTAAACTTCCAAATCTCTCTGCTTTTTAGAACTCTGTCCTTTCTAATTTAATATTCCTAACTCAAGATTTTTGACAAATTCTTTTATACCAATAAAGCTTTCACACTAAATGCCTAACTGCCACCATACACAAAGCTAGATAATTTTGTTAGAAAGGGCTTAGGGCAGCCTGCCACAACTATTAATTACATTAATTAATTATTTTATGTTTAAAATACATCCTATGAACAAATACAGTAATAGAGAACCTAATAAAATAAAGGATAGCCAATAAAAGGAATTCTTCAATTAAACTGGAGAGCCAATGAGTGATATAAATAAAAGAAAGCCACTGCTACCTAGCCGTTGCTTATGAGAAGGTTGAGAATCTAGCAACGGCTGGCTGTTTCAAATAAATAAAAAATTTCCCCTCCTTGCATAGCCGCGGCTCAGGCTACTGGTAGCAAGTGCTTGGACACCTGCATCCCATACCGCTCGGCACATGCAGCTGTGTAAATAAACATGCCACTTGACTGTCTGTGACCGATTTAAAATTTAAATTTCAGTATATAATGTATAAAAGTATTGAATTTAAAGAAAGAAAAGCTACTTTGGGAGAAAGGAAAGAGACAAGAGAGTGTGAACATGTCCTAGTAGTTGTTACATCTCTAGGCCTAGTATTAAAAGGTCCTGGGTTCAAGCCCCAGTGTCAGAGGAATTTTTCTCCTACAGTATTCTCTAGTATTCATGTTTTATTAGAAAACCTTGATTTTAGGGCACTAAAAATTATGTTTAGGCTTGTAAATTAATGAATTAAGCATTTAACTAAAACAGTAGACAGATATAATTTTACTTAATTTTAATAAACAAAAGTTAACATTTTATACTAATAAGCACATTTCGATATTTTGCTTACTTGTACCGTCATAGAAACGTATTATAGTTTAACATTTTAAATAATACTTAACAGAGTAGGCAATTGTCCTAAAATCACAAGTATACTTAGTACCTATTAGGTAAATAATTAGGATATTTTATAATCTTAGCAGTTTTAATAGTTTGCTCTTGTGCAGACTGTACAACTGAAGAGTCTAAAAGCTGGTGCTCTACCCCGTTTCTTTCATTCCCTCCAAGTATTTATGTTTGTTTGAAGAGGGGGCATAGTCAAATTGATAGCAAGACAAACAAACCCGGATAAGCTTTTAAGGGTGTGAGATTTGTTCAGATCAGCTTATTTTGTCCCATATAAAATAGCTTTGTAAGAGGATGGAGTTTCCATTTTTATTTCAATATGTTTTGCTATTAGTAAAGAAGGTAGGTCTACATATATATGTAGTTCTTTTATTAATATTTAATTATTTTCCATAATTAATTCATAAAATACGTTCGTTTTGAATCTACTTGCTACATAATAGATTTGAAGTTATTTAGTTTACAGCATTACAATTTGAAATAGTGTTAAAAGAATTATTCACGTTTGAAATATTTTAGTTCATATTGATAACGGTAAAATATGAGAATGTGTTAGACTTATAATGATGTATTATTTCATGATTATTATTATTATAATAATAAAGAAAAGTAACAAAGTTAAGTTACACATGTTTTACAATTTTATTGTACAACCGGTTCTTTACATCTGTGCACATCATAATCCTTACGTTCCTTATAAATTACTCATATTGGTTAAAAAATCACCCCCATGAACCCCGCCAATACGATTAAAAACTTCACTTGAGCAAGCTGAGTCCGCAAATGAGGTGCCTCAGAAAAAAGCAAGCCGCTGCTACCAACAGACAGCCGCGGCTTAGTTTTATTTATACCAAATCCTAAGCAGCGGCTGAGCTGTCAAGGTCGTTGAGCAACGGCTAGGCAGGTGGTTGAGGAAGCCGCCTTTTATTTATACCAAACCAAGCAGCTGCTATGAATTAGTGAGTTTTGAGCCGCGGCTTGGTCTTATTTATACCACCAAATGTCTTACTTTCTTCATCATTGTCATGTTATATTTTGTAAAAAGAATTAATAATTATTACAATGGCATATTATGTGCTTTTAAAATAAAGTTATGTTAGCCAAAAGTCTAGTTCAGAGTTAGGTTTTGTTAAAAGCTTAGTGCTTAGTATACTAAACGTAAAAAAATTTCTCTGGTAAATTCCAAGAATAAAGTTTCTGATACAAAGAAATTCCAAACTGAAATGGTTGCAACTTTTAATTAGTTGATTACTGCAGTGTATTAATTTGTATTAATAATCCTGATAAACTTAAAATTACTCAAATTTTCTACAACTTTAAATCAATAAATTAAGCTGCATAAAATTAGAAATGCCATAAATTGGATTAAAGCCGAAGCTGTGGTTTTAATACGCAGAGAATATCTTACCTCTTCTTCTGCAAAGCGAAGCTGTTCCCTCAGATCTGCTTCTCTTTCCAGTGAGTCCTGGAGATCACGTAACAATTGCTGGGGGTCCTCCTGTGATCCTCCTCTCATCAGAGACTCGCGTGACACTTTCTGATAAGAAAATGTGAAAAGTTATGTCAGTACAGAACAGGCCTGGCGGTCAATCAAGGCATAATTCTTGATCAATCACTGAACATCTTGTGAGTGGCACATATTTAAACCCAAAATCAGATAATTATATATCCATAAGCCTTTGTACTTTAAATCGACATCATATGACTGATGTACAGTCAATGCCACATTTTACAACTAATGTATCATTATACAACACCTTGTTTATGATTATGGCATTACCGGCAATATTTACCATAATTTAATCCCTTTTAAGCTGGTATTCATAGTCGACGACTTAAAAACCGACTTTATAAAGCTGAACTTATTTGACAAGTTGACTTACATGTTTTTCGTATTCCTAGTCTTCTTTAAAGTCGTACTTTATTAAGTCTGACTTCATAAAGCTCTACTTATTCTACATATTAAAGTCGAACTCAATAATATGAAAAATTGCGCATTCACTGCCAAAACAACTGAATCAGCGAATCGTACTTCAGATTTTTTTCAGTTTTCGTGTAATGCAAAGCCATCTAGGTAAGTATTTCGCTGTCATAATATAAAATTAAAGACGGCGCTGTGCATTGTAAACAAAGAATTCAATTCATCCAGTCATATTATGCAGCATGTAAGTAAATCGTTTCTTGAGAATATTCTGTGTATATATTCGCTTGGTCATAGTACAGAATTAATACCGGTATGGTTGTGTATTTATTTCAATATTAATTGAGTTCTAGAAAGATTGAAAACAGCTTAGGAAGCTTTGGGCCGATATGAAATGCCAGCAGAGAGAGATTCTGATGAAAGAAAGCCAATTGGTATTTCCAGAATTGTGTTTTCTTCAAACGAAACCTCTTTTAAAATTTATTGTCAATGTAGAATTTAAATGGATTCCTCATGTTTTGCAAATAGGCTAATGCTATCACCTTGCCAAGATTCTCATAATAACTGTCCATGGTTCTGACTTAAACTGAAATAAGTCAGGGGGACCCTTGACTTGATAAAGTACGACTTATTTGTCGAAGTCACTATGAATAGCAATAAGCTCGACTTTGTGAAGTCTCACTTTATAAAGTAACTATGTCATAAGTTCAACTTGTTTGTGTCAGAAACTCAACTTAAGATGAGATTAAAGTTTGACTTGGATATAAGTATGACTTATTGCGACTATGAATACCGGCGTTTACTACGGACTATTTTCAAGTAAAAAAGTGCATCTCATGATCTGAAAAACATGGTAAGTTCTTTGAATTTAGAACTTCAGAAAACGGTAGGTGGTTTGTTGTCTTGATTTCTGAATGTCAAACGCAGTTTGGACTGACAAAAAATTATTGATCTTTAACCACCCTAAAATAAAAGTTTGGAAATGAAAGAAAGTTGCTGATTAAAAAAATCAAGGATTCTTAAATTATTCCTGGCTCACAATAATCTGCAAAACCATAATGAACAGTTTCAAGACTGGTACAAGTTTTTACTTGGAATATGAATGTTTGAATGTGATGCATGAATGACTCTCTGCCACATGGAAAATGAAGATGGCTTTGAGCATCTTGCTCTTTATCTGTACGGACATGAAAATTCCTCAAAAGCTTCTTTAAGTCAAGAATCCTCTCAGCCAATGGAATTGTTTATTGTTATCAATATTTCTGCTCTAACTTCTAGAAGACATTTAAGGGCAGCTGATGGGGTCAGTTAATTTTCTTCTTCTTACTGTAAAAACATTAATAGTGATAGAGAACTCCAATTTGCTCTGAAATATGCTGGATATCCTGTCAATTTTTGAGTAAACAGATTTGAACTTCCTATAATTCATTGTGATTTTATACATGTGTTGCAACTACCAGTAATGAATTTACGACCTTCGTATGAAACAGTAAAATAAATATCTTACCAGACTATCCCCTGAAGAGGATTTTCCAATTGATCCTAGCATAGGGGCTTTCTTCTTTGCTGCTTCTTTTATGCTTGCTTCTTCCTTAGCTTTTAATTTTGTGTTTGTTTCCTCCAGTTCTTTCTGTAGACGGTTTGCAACCTACAAATAATAGATAAAATTTACAATCTACAAGACATTCAATCATGTGACAGTTTAAGGGGAGGGCATATAGGTTTTGGTACAGAGAAATAGGTGACATTCATTTTTTTTTTTTTTTTCAGAAATGAATTGCTCTACAGCTTTGCTCTTTAATGACTACTTCTACAATTACATATAACTTTCAGAATTATTTAACAGAGTTAAGGGTAGTTTATTGTTACAAAATGCCAGCCACGTTTCGGGCACTGAAATGCTGTTTCCATGATAATTTTCACAATGTCAATAATTCTGAGTGATTATTTGTTCTATCTATTTCTTAATATCATATGAACATCATCTGCAATCATTGATTTAACATTATTAGTCTATTTGTTTAAAAATATGTTTAATGTAAAAGAAAATGTAAAAAATACTCTTCGTGGAAAACTTCTACAGAGTCAACATTTAAAAAACACTTCTTGCTCCACTTACTTTAAGTTGCAGGACTAGTTTCCAGGGATTAAAGCTCATCCTCATCCTCAGCTGGTGTTTGACTGATAACAATGTAGCTGAGGATGAGGGAGTAGTTTTAATCCCTGGAAACTAGTCCTGCAACTTAAAGTAAGTGGAGCAAGAAGTGTTTTTTAAATGTTGACTCTGTACAAGTTTTACAAGATGCTCTACTGTTTATATTACTTCAATTCATTATTTTAACACTTGTACTATTCATGGATTTATTATTATTAAAATACTTAAAAAAAGTATCCTATGGAATTAGATTTGTATAGGTAAAATCACATGCAATCAGTGTCTATCTTTATTTTTTAATTTAATTTTGTAGTCATAAGTTAAGTTAATTCATATTTGTTTTCGTTATAGATTAAGTATTAGCATTGCTCTTAAACCTTATGTATAGATTTATGTATTTCCTCAATTGACGAAGCCATATATTTCACAATACCAATGGTGAATAAATATCTATCTAGCTATACTGTAGATATTCCAAACATTGTATATGATGATGTTCATATGATAAAATCAGTAGGTACCTCCTTGGATTTTTCTGAGGTAGGGAGTGAGGTCTGGAATGGGGTACACTCAGCCTCATGATAGAAGCTGAGGAGCTACTTGAATTGGAAGCAGCAGTTGCAGTCACGGAAACCATCTTTAATGGCCATGGGCATCGGCATGCTGACCACATGTCCCCCGATCTTGCCATCTGCCTATAGTAGGGAGTGAGTAACTTATACCATGAAAATTGAAGATTATAGTTCATTAGAAACATGCAATGATTCATAATAATTATATAAGAGTTGAACTTTTACACAAAAACTTCACTTTTGGTACAGTTTACCTGAACTAGTTTTGGCGCCTTTGCAACCATTGTCAACAGCTATACTTCAACTGTAGTTGAAGTATAGCTGTTGACAATGGTTGCGAAGGCGCCGAAACTAGTTCAGGTAAACTGTACCAAAAGTGAAGTTTTTGTGTAAAAGTTCAACTCTTATATAATTATTATGTTACATAACTTCACTGTGTTAACTTCCTACAATTTAGTATGCAATGATTCATTCCTTAGGACAGACCAAGGTTCTAATCTTTCCCTTATACTCACTTCATTCGCAACTGCTAATTCTTGCTCCAGTTTCTTAATCTTCTCCACCTTTTCCAGTCCTACTTGACCTCCTGCAAGGTCTTTCAGTTTTTTCTCTGCTTCAGCCTTTTCTGTTTCTAGTTGCTCTGTTTTTCTTTCTGCTTTCCGTAACTTGAATGATAATATACGACAGTTTTTATTTGTTTGCTCAAGTTCCTTCTTCAGTGAGGTATATTCATCTGCTTGCTCCTCTCTGCAGACAATAAAAAATTATATTTTATTTTTATATAGACCTACAGATGTTAATTTGAATGGATAACAGAAATTTTTAATGCTTTCCTGAGTTATTCTGCATGTAAGTAAAAACAAAAGAACAAAACATTACAAAGAATACAGATATCCATAATCAACGGACAAGACCAGCAAATAACACTGTAACAACCAGACATAATTTTTTATTAAATCAGTCGGGAAAACATTGTGAAGTGTGTATTATATATAATCAATGAGAATATTCGTCTTCACACATTTTTTGTAAGTAAAAACTTACCAAAAGGACGACTGTTTTGATGAGAGGCTTCTCACCATCATCCATCATGATGGTGAGAAACCTCTCATTGAAACAATCATCCTTTTGGTAAGTTTTACTTATAACAAATGTTTGAAGTTGAATATTCTCATTGATTATAACCAGATACAAACTGCACAAAGCAGCAGTGAACGGCATTAAAGTATATAAATCTTCCTTATAAGGTTAACAATATGGGAGAAAAGAAATTCTGTAAAACTATTTGCCATGCACTAGTAATCAATGCACACTACCGGTATTACCTGAGTGAATTTAAAGAAAATAACTTTGCGTTACCTAAGCAGCTACACAGTTGCTATTAGTTACATAATGTAGATATAAGTTGCATTCAGTAGTTGTAAGTTTCATACTTTTGTAATAAACTTATACATTTTTGTTTGATGCATAACTTAAACATAACCCAAATGAGACAATGTTCAATAGGATTTCTACTACAGTGATACCTCGAGATACGAGTTTAATTCGTTCCCTAACCTTGCTCGTATGTCAATTTGCTCGTATCTCAAAGCAATTTTCCCCATTTAAATTAATTGAAATGCCATTAATCCGTTCCAGCCCCAAAAATGCTACCCCCAATTGTTTTTGTTAGGTGTTTTTGAATAAGAAAAATGTATTTATAAATGACAAATATTGTATAAAAACATAATAAAAGAGAATGTAAAGCAAAAAAAAACTGGTTTTATAAAGTATACATACATATTTGTTACACTTTCTTCGGACCCATGGTTATAGAAAGAAATGTGATAAAGTATGTAGGCCTAAATGCACAAAAAGCGCAAAGCCCTAGAAAAACTTAGCAAAGATGCTTCGACAGCGAGGTAAACAAGCACACTGGGGGAATACATGGGATAATGCGCGAGACGCACGAGGCGCAGGCGCAGTAAACTAGTGGGCCGTGTGCAGCATCGCAGCGGGCCGTTCCTCGTATCTCTAATGTCGCTCGTATTTCAAAACAAAACTTCGCTCGCTCAACAGCTCGTATCTCAAATAACTCTTATGTTAGGGCACTCGTATCTCGAGGTACCACTGTACATAGATCCTCAAAGAACAATAAGTTATCTGTCTATAATCAAAATTTACTTTTAAATCTGCCCATAGTTGATGAATGCATAATATATTTTCACATCACCCATTAATACAACCAAGTAGCAGCATCAGATAATGACTTTCACAATCTGTGTGTGTGTGTGTTTTTTTTAAATCCCTCATGGCCTTAAGAAAGCAAAATGAAACGTCTTATCCATAACTATTTTGTAGTATTTTTAAAATCAATTTTATTTATACAAATTGCTTTCTGTACATATGAGAGCAAGCATCCGGTTTTGATTTGCAGGTTATAAAATACAAATAATGAAGCAATGAATGCCAATAATTAAAAAAAAATCATAATTAGCATAAATTTGTGAATGTAATAAAAGGTATTTTTAAATAACTATATGTACCAGTGACAGTTATCTAAAATAAAATGAAAATATTGTAAACATAAAATTTCTATACTCTTGACAGAAATTACTCTAGAACATTTAATAGTACGGAATTACAGATCTATGTAAATCAGCGGGGACGCCTCATGACAGATGATTTTATAGCTCTGAATTACTGATACTAAAATAGATAAATCCAAAGGCCTTCAGAAACTAAAAAGTTACACTTTATATACAAGATATGATAAACAATTATTTAACCATCAAACATACCAGAATAGCTCTAAAAACATTTATCTGTTTTGAATTTATTACTCTACACTACAAAGCTTGAGGACGCTTTCCTGTAAAATTTATTAAAAACAAGATACAAGCTTGTCATTCTGAATCAGGAATATATTTCGTAGATGTCAAAATTACCACTTTTCACTTTCTAATATTAATCTTGGACCAATCAGTTAAAAGGCAATAAAACAAATCAATTTCCATAATTCAAAATGTCTTTTCTCCCCATCTTTTAATCTCTCTGCAGTTGTAAGTATATCAAGATTTCTAGTGTTAAAACTGAACTACAATAAAATCACTTACCGGAAATTATCTTGCATTTCTTCAATTTCTTCTTCTAAATCCCTCAGCTCTTTCTTCATGTCTTCATTCTCATCCATCAACTCCTCGCAGAGTGTTTCTGCAGCCAGTAACTTGGAACGCAATTCATCTACAGTCTTTTGTGTTTGAGCTTTATCAGGTCTGCCATCCAGTTCTTCTTCTAGCTCCTTCACTTTCAAGCCCAAGCTCTTTTTATCATCTTTAAGATCTTCGGCTAAAGTTTGGAGTTCATTCACTTTCTGCTGCAGCTTTAGTACCTGTAATCCAACAAATTATATCCTGAAATTCTTACTTGTAATCTGCTTCAAGGAGATCTTACAGAAAAATAAGTTTTTTTTGCCTTTTGGCTAGACCAATTGAGACTAGAACCCTTACTGGTAAGGAATTACCATTTTATTTTAGGGTTCCTCAGGCCAGTTTAAATTTTTAACTTAGTTTTCAATTGAGGCCTGTAATTATACACTACTGTATTGTAAATGCTAAAAAACAGAATCATGCAGAGAATATTCAAATCTCATAATATTACAATAATATTACTGCCCTTAGCACGTGAATACTAACAAAATTCACATAGGTATTAGAAACCTCCAATTGGGGGCCCTTTGCCCTAACACTGGAGATATAGGACAGAGTCAGTCAGTCAGTCAGCACGTGAATACATCCTAGCACTAGTTTGTTATACAGTGGATAATTTCAAGAAAATTTTAAAAGACTCTGACAGTATACATGATACATACAGTGCTTTTCTTCTGAGGGTAAGTGGGGGTAAACATACCCCTTAAAGATTTTTCCAGTTTCATATAGGAGGAAATCGTTTTCCACAATTTTGAAATCTGGAAAAATTTGTCAAACAAAATAACAAAAGTGATTATATGCAATATTTGCATTAAAGTACCTATTTTTAGTGTTACGTTCATTATATATCCCATGATTTTCAAGAGGTGGGGCCTGACATTAGCATTGTGACCAGGAAACCAAGTGAGCGCTACAGCACTGCTGCAATGGTAACCATGACTATGTTGTCAATGTTACTGATTCAACATTTACTACAAACTCAAGAGTTTGTTGTATCCCTTTCCTCTTGGCTTGATATTACATTTATTTGCATCAATGCTACTGCACATGTTGCTCTATCTATGTCTATTCTGAAGTTGCTTTTCTTGTGCTAAATTATGTATGCCCTTGTGAAAATGACTCCGCTTATATACATGTCAGATGATCAGCTATATTGCGCAGTAGTTCTGAGGTTGGTCGCAAAACTGTCAGGTTCCAACTCTTAAAAACAGAGGCATAGCTACTTTTCAATTTAAATTTGGTGTCTTCTTGTGAAAGGTGTAAGAAACCCTGTGAGCGTATCATACTAAATTGCAGTATACGGGGAGAATTTATGTGTACAAACTGAATTCACCTCAGAGGACTTAAATTTGTATAACTTTATGCATATTGTTTGATTCCACTTTCATTCTAAATATATGTTCTGTCAAGTCAAAAGCGAGAGTACCCCTTCAATCTTGTTTTAGAAAAGAAAGAGAAAGAAAGAAAGAAAAAAAAAAACACTGTACATACATGAATATCAATAATAGGAACTAGTTGGTACCTTCTAATAGGTACCTTCTGATGAAGGAACCTTCTATACTGCTGATGAATTTATTAACTTTAACCCGCAATCGCTTGCACTTTTAGATCGGGAATAACAATTGTGTATATATTTTAATAACTCGCATATATCTTGAAAGAGAAAGTTGTTTCTCTATGAATGCCTTCCTCGACATGTGTGCTTCTTAATTTCCAAGAGTCAGCTGTAACATGGTATCACACATGTGTCTTGTAAATAATAACCTTTGTTGTAACTTACCTCAGAAGCAGAGGTTCTACTGGATGATGTGTCCATAGCTGCTATCCTGCGCAGAAGAATATCACTTTTCTCTCGCTCTACCCTCTCACATCTTGAGCGCATCATTTCCAACTCCTGTTTCAGACTTTCTATCTGCTCCTACAATATAAACATCTTAGATGAGTAAATTATAATATCATATGGGCATATTATACTAAATAACCTCTATGGAATTTTTAGATATTACCAGGCAGACAGACAGAGACAAAAAGACAAAAAATTCCTCTTATTAGTATAGATATTATTAGTACCTGCAGTTCATTCTCATTGCGATCTACTAGAGTGGTTTCGGTAGTTTCAGTTCCAGCCAAACTTGATAGATCATCATCACTATCTTCATCTTCACTGGTCCCACTGCTGCTGGAACTTGCTCCTGGTAAACTTGGTGGTGCTAGTGACTTCCTGCCTGACATACTACTGATACTGTTAGTTGTGAAAGTTGAAGTCTTCTTTGGTGGCTGCTTATCTTTTGAGGATTTTTTAACCTACAACAAACATGAATATTTTGAAGAAAGTAGTAGCTGACTGGTTCAATAAGTGCTCTATTTATTATGAAGTCCATATTAAAGTGTAATAATGGTATGTTGTTTGTTTTTATTGCTAATAATAATAGTAGTGTCATAAACAAAATATGATTTATGTATTATAAGTATTGGTGTTTATCATGTACTGTTACAGATCTTAGATCTTTTTGTAGAGAACTAGCAGTGCCCGCGGCTTCGCCCTCGTAATTTATTGAAAAATTAAAAATTAAGAGTATAATAATTATTAAAGCTTTATATTTATTAACACTTGCACGCGAATCATTTGTAAACTAAACCATTAATAATTAATGAAACAGCTAAAATTCCGGCTTTAGAGTACATTCCACAATTAGAAAGTGCTGCCTGGGAATACGATCTCAGATTCGATTATGCAGTTCCAAAGCTAACTGTAAACACTGATAATACCACTACATTCTAGACTGTATTACTCATGTGTAATTCTCGAGACGGCCTGTGGATAATACGTATCGTTTCTCAACTGTTTGTTGACAGATGAATATGATGTGAATTTTATTTGATAAATTCAGTGTAATTTTCAGAAATTAGATAATTTTTCAAGGGAAGGAGTTATTTTGTTTGGATTTTTAATGTCCGTGATACTGCCCGCGGCCTCGCTTATTAAAAATGTTTGTGGTTCAGAGCTATGAAAATTGTAAGTAAAAATAAAATTAGAATATTTGTTCATTGTGTTCATTTCACTTAGGCCTTATATAATAAAGAAAGGGTTTTCTTAATTTTGTACTCTTCGTGAAAGTTTAGACTGCGAGACACTAACATCGCTGAGTATACCCGATGTCTCCCGAAGTGAGGGAGCGAGTGAGCATGCTATTTAGGGCCGTTGAATTGTATAAGAATAGATGGTAATTACTGTGAAGTTCAGATTCAATATTTATACTTTTGATCCCAGACCTAATTGCAAATTAAAGTGGAATAATAATATAAGTGCACATTAATCATATTCAAGTTTTTCTTCTCCTCTCCATTTCTACCATTTAAGCACAGAAAAATCAGAAAAATAGGAAATGCAAAAATGATGAAAAATATAGTTTTAAATCATAAACAACAAAAAGTGCCAATATTTCTGTTTCACAGGTTTAACAATCTATGAGAAAGTCTAAAACCCTGAAAATAAAATTAGAGAATCTGTCAATTTATGAATTTTTAATTTATGCTTACAAAGAATAAAAGGAAGTTAACTGGTTTTGCCCTAGCTGCAATTCTTCTTAACCAACTGATATAATTCCAATATTATAAAAGTTATGGAAGAAATAGTGACTCATTTTAAATCATGCAAATTTTCAACCTTACAGTTATGAAATTAAATTCTAATATAATCACTTAATCAGTAAATGTACAGATTTTCATCACAGAATATGCATGTTACCAAGGTGTCCATTCATCCAGTTTTCCCTGGACAATCCTGTTTTTGGACTAAATGTCCTGCTGTCCCGAAAGTTTTATTGGGGATACTTAAATGTCCCACTTTTTTGTGACTGTGAATGACTAGTGTGTTTCACGGTACATTGATAAAAGTTACAACAGTGAATACATTGCTCACTGTCAAAACATACTTTAACGGAGTAAAATGTGCTGACTTTTATGATAAATAATAAGGGGGATAAAAATGCATTTCTTGATAGAATACTTAAAAGTGAAATGTACAATGACAATGAGGCATCTATTTCTGTGGAATAAATTATCTACACCAGTCTGCAGAAGAAATTAAAGAAATCATTTGGGATAATTTGTGTGCATGAGACAAAGGTAATTTGTAAATATTCCCTAAATTTTGTGAATTCAATTTCTGTTCCCCTTTTTCCTTAATTGAGGAGCGTTTTTTCAAAAGCTGATAACTGCAGGTTTTGACGAAATTGAGATATATATTGTTTCGTATAGTTTAAGTAGCTGCCTTTCCAATGGTTATACTGGTTCTTTCATATTCCGAAATCTGTTCCACTCAGAAATGGTAGAAAAACGGTAGTTTTTGCAAAATCCTATATCTACAGTTAAGGTGTTCTAGCAAAATCAGATATCTGTGGCAAATCAAGGATAGGTGATTTTTTTCATGTGGTAACACTGACCACTGCATTAATAATTGGTACCTGGTCATAGTTACATGCCACCTGATCAGGTATTTGGGAGATTAGAGAAGGATTAGAGGTTTAAAGATGACAGTATTTGTCCTCAACTGCCACATAATGAAGAAACATATAAAGGTACAAATGCTTGGTCAAGAATGGAAAATACGGGATTTTAAGAAGGCATTAAGATCCTAATTTTCATTTCAGATTTCGGCAGCAACACTATTCTTGCGCTACAAGAGAAATGTTAAAGGGGAAAGTAAAAAAGTGCTTCTTTCGATCTACTTATTTTGGATCAGACATTGAATATGAAGTGCTAAAAAAAAAAAGGTGTTAAAGACTTTAAAGTGTTTGCGGGGAAAAAAAAAATAATTTCCCAAAGTAAACCATGTGTCGGAAAAAACGGGATGTTGAAAAACTAATGCAGTACTTTTCGGTCCCTGATGATGCCAAAGCATTTTATGCAGACGTGATTGCTGCAATAAATATATGAATGGAACTCTTTTAGTAGGCTATGTACGAGGCGCATCCGTAAAGTAAGTTTCCCTGGGGCTTTTTACAGAAACAAAACACATTTTCGTGGACATGTACTGTATATTCCAACAGATACAGGAAGTGCTAGCTGTTTTTCAACACATTCGCCACCGGAATTGAAACATTTGTCATACTGTGGAACCAACTTTTGATACCTGAGTGGTACAAGTCTTCCCCCAGGGATTTTAACCACTATGTGACAAACATTTCCTCCTCTCAGTCTTTCCCTATCATTCCTTGAGGTGTAGGAAAAGATGGAAATCACTGGGAACAAGGTCCGGGCTGTAGGGTGGATGTTTAAACACCTCCCAACAAGTCTCCTGCAGAAGTTCGGCTGGGAAAAAGATTGACAGAGAGGCGAAAGTGGTTGTCACTCAGTTGTTCCAATTTCAGGCAGCAAACTTCTACGACACAGGTATTCAAAAGTTGCTCCCAAGATATGACAAATGTTTCAATTCCGGTGGCGAATATGTTGTAAAATAGCTGAACACTTCCTGTATCTGTTGCAATAAACATTTCCTTGAAATTTTTTTTTGTTTCTGTAAACTGCCCCAGGGAAGTTACTTTATGGATGGCCCACGTAATAATAAATTTATAACTGTTTTGAAATCAATATTCAGATTTATTCTGGGTCGTTCATCAACATTCGCTTGTTTTTAGGTATCATTGCATTTGTTAGGTGACCACTGAGTTTCTTAAATGTTTCTATTCAATAGTATTTCTGTTTTGAAGTAGTCTTGTTGCTCTGTGATGTGTATTCACATTGAATGTTAATATTTATAAAGGAATAATTCTAATTCTAATGTTTGTACTTCTTAAGGAAAACGAGAATAAGGGCTGCACATCTATATGGAGTGACATATACATTTTGTAATTGCCTGAAAATATGCCCAGATATATAACACTTATAACAAATGCAAAAAATGCTCTTTAGTAATATACAATTAAACGTTAAATCTGCAGATACAGTATACTGTCCTGTGCAGATATCGGATTTTGTGAAAACTTTGAATATTTTGAGCTGAAATAAACAATGCTACATTATTTTTCTCTAAATGAAGGTATTGATATCAAAAAGGTGTTAGCATGTACAATCTTACAACAAAAACACAGATAAAAATTCTTAAAAGTGTCAAGTGTAGGCAAAAAAAATTGAATATCTCAAAACTATACTTTATGTAGATATCGGCTTTTGAAAAAACGCTCTTCAATTGTCTCAGGTTTTTTTTACAAAAAATGTTAAAATGTCCTGTTTCTGTATAAACTTTATATAGACACCCTAATGTTACCTTTCCTCAGGTTGTACAAAAGTGTTGGCAGTCAATTTGTTAAATAGCCTATGTATGGTCAAAATTACAATTTACCTGAATAATGAATTCAACTTCTGGATTGTGAGGTTCTTCTACAGAATGAACTTCTTTGAGCGATTGTATCCTTACTCTTCGTAACTTGCCAGTCTCTTTGTCATCACTGCTGCTGTTCGAACTGCAAGAAATAATAAGAGTAACTTTTTTAAAAACTCACAAATTTGGTAACTGTAAATCAGATGTCAGCATTTCATAAATGCTACTTTAATTGTACCAACTATTAATCACTAAAAGTAATAAGGAAATAAAGCAAAGGACCCGTTAATATGCATTGCGACTTCTGTGAGTGTAAAATAGAGTAAGAACCAGTATTGGAATCAAATTAACCTCAAAATGGGGTTCATTGTTATACACACATCAATCCTGAAATGAGGAGGAGTGTTTTTTTCAAAACTTGATCAAGTACAAAATCATAATTTTACAGAAAACACGTTTTTTATGTCTTGCACTTTACTTTTTATTGCGTTAATTTCTTATTTGGCAAAATTGGGGACATAACATTTTCCATGATATTGGACAGGTAAAAATGAAGGTTTTTCAAAAGTCGATAAAGTACATAGACCAAAAAATTGAATTGATGAATTGAGGAGCGTTTTTTCAAAAGCCGATAACTGCAGGTTTTGACGAAATTGAGATATATATTGTTTTGTATAGTTTAAGTAGCTGCCTTTCGAATGATTATACTGGTTCTTTCATATTCCGACATCTGTTCCACTCAGAAATGGTAGAAAAACGGTATTTTTTGCAAAATCCGATATCTACGGTTAAGGCATTCTATTTGAATAAAAACACTTTCTTCAACGCACTTTATTTACCTTAGTAAACTTCTGGACGGCCGTTTCGCAGGTGGTGTTCCTGCATCATCAGCAGAGTGTCACTCTGCTGATGATGCAGGAACACCACCTGCGAAACGGCCGTCCAGAAGTTTACTAAGGTAAATAAAGTGCGTTGAAGAAAGTGTTTTTATTCAAATATTTGTTACACAGCGCTAAAGTCGGACACAAGAATGTAAGGCATTCTATCAAAATCCGATATCTCAAAACTATACTTTATGTAGATATTGGCTTTTGAAAAAACACTCTTCAATTACAATCACCTTTCTTCTGCCCTTGAGCTCTTTCCTGAAGGTATGTAAAAAATTACTAATCCTACCTTTAATAGTTATGGAGAAAATTAAATACACCATAGTGATGTGAAACTTTGCTAACTCCATAAAAATGGCTGGGCTGAGCCAACTAGTAGGCCACTAGGTGGGTGGGAGTGAAAGTGCTAAGTTATTCTAAATTACTTTCAAGGTAATTATGTCAAATAACTGATAATTACCTTGGAGCTGAACTTCTTGTTCTGTTCCTGGGTGTTGATGTAGTACTCCTTGCTGTCGTCGTACTGCTTGTGGAAGTTTTGTCACTTTCTGTTGTTGGCGAAGTTATAATTTCTTGTGATCGACGGCGCAATGTGAAAGAGTCTGATACTGCTGGTTCTGGAGTATCTGTCGATGTGAAAACCAAATTCCACTTACTTATAGTAAAGGAAAACCTGGTTAGGTTAAAATATAGTTACAATTAGCTACAATAGATGTAATTACAATTATTATCTTGCTTATGAACATTGGTTAAGAATATCACGGAACACTGATCAACACCCCAAAACCCTGTTTTTAATTCCTGGAAGAATGACTGATGGGATTTAAGTTCTTTAGACATATTTAACTATTAATTTTAGTTATACGGGGTCACATGAAGAGTCTAGTACATGTGGCTCTCGTCAAAAACTAAGATGCACCTGGTTGATAGGATTGTAACACTTTCTGACGATGTGCGCCAATGTCAAGTGATGCTAGAGCATGTACAACTGTCCACAAGGTGTTGCTGTGAAGTTTGTAATAACTATGGGGGTCGACATTTTGAACAATTTACTTTAAACAGTGTGTAATTTAAGTTGGATTGTACAAAGATAGTTGGGTTGGAAAAGAAAGCAATGTAATTAATCAGTACTGAGCCACTGGAGATAAAGGGTTCCTTATATGAAAAACACTCAGAAAACATCCCTCAATAACATGTGAAAGTTTGTCGGTAGAGTTCTGAGTCACCCTATATTTTAATCCAAATACTGTTTCCTAGAGTAGACAATATTATCTAAAAATTGGTTAGCAACGGTAAAATTACTTTTGTTGTGCTTTTAATCATTTTATCCGCATGTGACAAAAAAATGTGAGGGATTTTCTTGATATCACTAATCATAAGGTACATGTCTTGTAATTATTATTCTATTTAATCACCTTGTCCAGTGTCCGCTGGTTTTACAGGTCTCCGCCTTGGAAGGGTGAGGCTCACTGTGACTGCTCTTGTATCATCATTCAAGTTCCCAAGATCTGGTGTGGATGTCCAGGATGCAGCCGGTCTCCCACTGCTAAATCTGTACAATGAAAAATAAAAAAATTAATTCAATAATAATATCCTGTATCTTTTGTATAGAATTTTCTTGTTACTTTCAATACATCCAATAAAAAATATGAGCATATGGATATTTAATTATAGTTATTTATGTATCAACTAAATTATGCAGATGTTTATGCCCCGAAGGCAGGTGTGAAGAACACACACTTTTTTGAGACTGCACAGAACCAGGTTGGAGCGGGTAATTTATCTGTATGTATTCTATGCGTAAAATAAGTAATGTAAAAGAAAAAGTTACACATGATGTAATATACTAACATTTAACTTATTTTAGCAATATAGATACTACTTCCTTTATTACATGTGTTGTAAATTCTATCGAGGCTTTTATACACAAAATATTCAGTGCAACTGCAAATTAACGTACAGTTTTTAAATAATAAACTAGATTTTGAAATTGTTTGTAAATAAATCTATAATAGTATTAATGACTTTATGAATGACAATTTTTAAATAATAGGTTGGTCTTTAGAATTGTTTATGCATAAATCTGTTAGGCCTATAGATTAACGACTTTTTAAATGCACAGTTTTTAAATAACTAGCTTTAAATATCAATTTTTAAATAACAAGCTACTTTTAAGAATTATTAGAACTTAAATATGTTACGTAGCCTTTTAAAATAAGCCATATTGTATCAATGTATTAGGCTGGTAGCCTACAAATTACTGTTGCATGACAAAAGTCTATTGCATTTCATGTGAAGTGCTTAATGACGAATAAACTTGTCTATTGTCTATTGAATTAAGTCATATTGTCAGAACTCTTGAATTGAGGTAGTCACAACTATTCTCTGATCATTAATATATCAGGGGTGTTCATCCCCCCCCAGTTTCACGAAAAAGTAACCCCCATTTTTGTATAACTCCAATCTCATGATAGGTAACCCCCTCACAAATAGTATTCTAATACTTCTTCCCAAGGAAAAGGTATTGCTGTATTTATAATTTTAATATGTTAATTGAAAAAGTATGTTTAATAGGCTGCTTTTACATTAAATATACATAACTGATAACTAGGGCAAGGCATTTGATGATTTTGCATCTTTTTAATATGAAGGTTAAAAGATAGCTCCAATGTATATAAATGTATATAGGCCTAATTAAATAATTAATTAAATAAGGGCAATTTGTTTTTGCATTATTTTCCTTTATTTTGCATATTTCGTCATTTTTCAAGAGATAGGTCATTTTTTGGCAATTTTTAGGTCATTTTCGGCATTTTTAGGTCATTTTCAGCATTTTATGTAATTTTTGGCATTTTAGGTAATTTTCGGCATTTTAGCAATAAATATTTTTTTCTTTCTTTTTAAATGGCACATATTTGCCAGGGGCAATTTGATGGGCATGCCAGTTCAGAAAGAATTTATTTTTCGCTAAGGGTGTCCAAGTACTGTAGTATAAATTTACTGATTTCTTTAGTAACAATATAAGTGTGATTTATATTGTAAATTCATATATAAAGCATCGTCATAAACTGTATTTAGCAATTCATTACTTAAGAAAAAACTAATTATAAGTAATAGTGGTAAATTTATAGGTCATTATTTTAAGATTTCGGGTCATTTTTTCACTATTTTTAGGTCATAAATGCATTTTTTATTTTGCATTTTTTCACTATTTTATGGTATGCCTTGCCCTACTGATAACAAATGATAACAGAACATATTTTGAAGAATTAGAAAATGTTTTTATTACATTTTATTAACTTTATTTTTAACATATTTAATGCTAATTTTGCAACAATTTTCAAACCCCCCTCAGAAATGACACATTCTGCATCTTAACCCCCCCCCTCTTGTGAGCACCCCTGAATGTACACATGTAAGTGACAAAGCCAACTAATTATGTACTAACTTTTTATGGTGAACTGAACTGAATTGAGGTATGCAGCCTGTTACCTGGAAGTGGCTGAATCAGTGGCTGCTGTTTTGGAAGTGTCTTCCCCTCTTGAGCTTGTTGAAGTGCTGCTCCAACTACTGCGAGAACTAACACCACTGTCTGTGCTGCTTGAACTACCACTCCTGTTGTCATCACGCGACCTGGAACATGTTGTATGTGTAAGCTATCATGTTCCTCGGCCTTACACCATTGAGGGTACAAAATTCTGAGTTTTTATTTTTTATTTTTAATTAATTGGGCTTTTCTCCTTAATTAAGTAAAATAATAACAAGATATCTTAAACTATTTTTGGGTTATGATGAAAAAAGTTAATTTAGGTCTATTCAATTGGACTTTTAAATTTGATTTGAATTTATCAGAACATATTCAGGGTGTCCATCAAGTAATGCTGAAGAAATTCCTGGCTTATTCCCTGATTTTCATTGATCATTTCAGAAATTCCAGACCAAAATATGAAGGGGACTCTAATAACTGTGTAAGAAAAATTATAGGATTATACATACTTTAAATAAGAAAAACTTTTAGTAACAAAAGTAATTGCAAACAATAATTACTTAGGCTATAGGCCTAACAGATACAAAAATTAGGAATTATAAAATTAATTAAATATACTTTCATATAGGGCTAATATTGTCTAGAAGTCTTTTTGATCCCACTTTGCAATTTTTCGAATTTTCCCGGATATTTTAACATATTCATTGACTTTTCCCGGATTTTCCCGACCATACGAAATTCCCGGCCTTTTCCCGGATTCCCGGATTTTCCCGACCAGTGGACACCCTGATATTACATTTTGGGTAACTTTGGATACTTTTTGGGTAATAATTCAGTGTATGATGAAGCACATAATTATAGTCATTACCAGCTTAATGTCAATAACATGTTTTTTTCTGATCTTACTTTTTTATTTTTTTCTAGGCATTGATTTCAAGTTAGATTATATTTTGTTTTATGTATTTGTATTTAATTGTGTATTAATTTTGTGGTATTTAACTGAACTCTACCCAAACACGAACATGGCTGATTCGGGAAATATTTTGTTATATAAGATTTCTATATAAGAATAAAGGACTACAAAAAAAAAAAAAATTTATTAGAAATAAATATTAAAACCGTATTCAGTAAATCCCAGCACAAATAGACATTCTGCAAGGTGAGAAACCCTGGCCCTTTTCAAATATCCAAGCTACAGCCATGCAACTATCAAAGAAGCTACGGGAAACAGTCTTTCTTAATCAGCCCTCGTAAAATAATAAAAAAAAGATGAATTAAAATGCTTACCGTGATGAGGGGGAGCTCCAGCTAGATAGACTGGGAGATGATACAGTTGTTTCATCTCTTCTCACTGATTCTTCAGCCTTCCTTACACCGTGTTCTTTGTAGTCTCTGCACACAAACAATATAGGTATAAGCAAATTACATTAAGTTACATATTACTATGTGAAAAAAAGGTTACAAACCAAATTAAAATGAGTCCTGGAGAATAAGACATAAGAACTTGATTAATTGCATAAATAAAATACTATGGTACAGCGATTAATAGCAATGATAGCTGGGAAACCCAATTAACCCTCACTGCTAAAAACATATACATGCATCAGCACATATCACTGCTGGCTGTGCTATTAGAAGTTTTGCAGCAAATAAGAATCGGAACAGACAGAGATGAACCATTAGAAATTTATACTTGTACTTGAAAATTCTCAGATGGTAACACAGAAAAGTTATATAGTGAGTAATGTATTTTGTAAATGATTGCATAATAGAGAATGAGTAAGAAGAACTGTTTATAAATGCTTGAAATAGTTTTTAAAAGAAACCAGAGCTCGGCATCATATAGCATTCATAAGTTATCACACTTTCGCCCATCACTGCATTTTGCAGTCTCACATCTTCTACATCTTGTCTTTCTCAGAGCTCAGTGTTGTATTAGTTGTGGTGTGAAGTTTATCAGTGAAGCGAAATGGGTCTGGTATTCTTTATAAATTTTTTGACATACATTTATTACTATTTTATTATATTAATTATGAATAAGAAACTAGATAATGTAGTATTGGCAAACTGCACAGTATAGAATGAAATAAAGTAATGAATATTTTTAATTCTTTCATGAAGAAAATTAACACTACCCTTGCAGATAGACACAGCACAAGCTATAGGGTGTTCAAAAAGTTTAGTATATACAATAAGACAAAAGATCCTCTGAAAATGCCACACCCCTCCGAAAAAACCTAAATCATAATATTAATGTGCATTTAAATCACACTCTGTACTTGGCCATATCACACCTAAATAACTGTACTGTCTTTCAATCTTCAGGACATGAGGTAACATGCAACAAGCAAAAAAATCGAAAACATTGAGGCTTTTCATGCCTGATAAGAGTTTTGTCACATTATATGTGGCAACAGTGCACCCAATTTAACATGTACTGTCTTGTAAGGTTGAGACAGTCTATAATACAAAATATATTACTACAATGCGTTTCACGTACGGGTTGGCCAATCATTCGGGTTTCTGCATTGCGGTGGCCACAGCTCTAACTCCTGAGCATCGGGTGAAATATCTACGCAAATAAAGGTGCTAACGGTGTAATGATTCAGGTTCTCACAGTTACAGTTAAAATTACAATGAAAATAACCACGTAACTCATCACAAGAGATGTTGGAAATGTCCTCCTCTTGCATCCACAACAACACTGGCACCTTTTTAGGAAATTTGTTTCACACACATAAGTTCAGCTTCCGAGATAGAGATAGTTTCTCTTGTGATATTGTCTTTAAGTTCTTTTAATGTATGGGGGTTTGAACTATGTACTGTATTTTTCAAGTTCTCCCATAAATAATAGTCATATACTGTTAGAAGAACTTAAAGACAATACCACAAGAGAAATTAACTCTATCTTGGAAGCTGAACTTATGAGCATGAAAGAAAATTTCCTAAAAAGGTGCCAGTTTTGTGTGGATGCAAGAGGAGGACATTTCCAACATCTCTTGTGATGAGGTACATGCTTATTTTCATTGTAATTTTAACTGTAATCATGATAACTGAATCATTACACAGTTAGCGGCTTTATTCACATAGATATTTCACCCGACTGCTCGGGAGTTAGAGCTGTGGCTGCTGGGACGCAGAAACCTGCATGATTGGCCACCTTGTATGTGAAACGCATTGATAACCATAAAATTTGCTATACCATATAAGTTTAATAGTGAACAGAAATATATGAAGGTAATGCAAAATTGTGATTACACAAAGAGGGGAAAAAGGTAACATAAAATAATTCCTAGTAATCTCTCTTAATAACCTGGCTGCAGTCGATAACCCGGCCGTGGTCGATGGATTTTTCAGGACGTCAGTACGTAAAAGAACTCCAAGCCTAAATTAGAGCCTCTGGACAAAATTTCTCGGCTCTTTCACGTCCAGTAATACCTTATTTTCAGGAGGGGGGTTGAGAGTCGATGGGTTTACCACCTGTCCCTCTGCCCTCTCTCGGAAAATAAGGTAACGAAATGAGTATAGGTAATGAAACCTCCACTTGGAGGCCCTATGCCCTACCACAGGGGTTACAGAAACAAGTCAGTCAGTCAGTCAATGTCTTTAATGTTATTAATGAGTGCCTGGAGGATCTAAGTAAAGCGATTAATTTTCATTTACTCATCTTGAATCAATGTTAATTATTCACCTCAACTTCAAGTATGAAAATGTATACTTCTTGAGACCTGGGAAGAACAAACTCTCTCTCTCCCACTAATGCAGTTAGTAAAAGAATTACTGGACTAGCAATTTTCACTGCTCTCTTTTTTTTAGTAACTTGAAACTATTAGCTTAAAATCTATGGAACTCTCAGTTTTTCTTTTTAGTATTTCACATATATCATACAGTGTAATTTTTAGTATTTTCTTTCAGTAATTTTGTAATTTCCAATGATTTTATAGTAATTTAGAAATTAATCATAAATTTAAATTAGCAATGTGAGTGTTTAGGTGTATTTTAATAGTAAAAATAGTTTTTGTACATAAGTATTATGCAAATTTATATCCAGGGTGTTAATAAATAACACCATAATATTTTACCTGTAATTGAGGGGACTTAGACAAGCAACTTTTATTAGGAGATTTTTGCTCTATGATGTAAAATGTGTATGCTACAGGGCATTAAAGTCATTACAATTTGGTGCTCATAACTCAATAATGTAGCGAAATAGGGTTAAAATGTTCATTGAATTTACTTCATGCCTTCCTAGTGATCGATAAAAACCTCACTCTTAATCATTCGTCATCAGCTATATCATAATTTAGTGTTTCCATAATCTTCAAAATTTACAGACTAATCATATGACTGGTCGCCACTGCATTAGTCTTTTTTTAATTCATAATTACTGACTCCAGTGTTAACAACGAAGTTCCTTTGTTTTGCATTTTTTTCTAATGTTAGAAGTCAGTGGCGGCCATGCTCTGGGAAATTTTATCCTGTAACAGGAAAAATTGAAACCATAGAACAAAAATCTCCTAATAAAAGTTGCTTGTCTATGTCCCCTCTATACATATGTAAAATATTTCGGTGTTATTTATTAACACCCTGTATATTTAATTCAACTGTATTTATACTCCTTTCAGCATCGAGGCCACATCAGGATTTCAGGATGTAAGTCTATACAGTAGGTCATTCAAGTACTGATTGTCAACTATTATCTATTGTTGGTGTATTTTGTCAGTAAATTTCAACTGATATTAATTTAAATTAATATGGTACAGAATGAAATAGCGAGGATGATTCATGGTAAGTCATTTCCAATTTAGCATTTGCCTTTACGACTGGGGAAACCATGATAAAACCCAAGTCAAATTGGCCGGCAGTCCATGTTTCTTTTATTTATTTATTTATTTTATAGACTAGCTAACAATGTTAAAAATCAGGGGAAGAGAAATGAGAATATAAGAATGAGTATATGTGTGCAGATGTAAGTATTACTTAGCATGTAAGATCTGACATGTCCAACATCATTTGTACATTGTACATGTATATGATAAAATGGATGAATAAAATAATTAATAATAATTATTATAATAATATTACAATAAATTGAGTTATTTCAAGTGTATTAACGTGTTACCAAAGGAAGGTTAAAACACCAAAAGAAGCTTTGAGTTCGCTGCATGCTGTGATCTGCCATCTATCACAAAAGCCAAGAACTACAACAACAACTGATTGCTGAGGTCAGAGAATTGTTTGTTTCATGAATCTAAAAACTCAAGACTTAAGACCTTTAGTTACTGCGTTTTAATGCAGAATGCAGATCAATCTGAATACAATCCCATTCCAGTATGATCCTGTTTTCATGCAAAATTTTTTATACAATACTGAAAACAACATTTTTGAGAGAATCCACAGAATGTGCAAGCCCCACTTTCAACAACCAATGAAACCCTCTTTGCAATACACTAGGACACTGCGAGGACATTGAGGACCAATGAAATGTCTGCTTAGTGTACTGAGATCGAATTGAATATATGGTAGTGTTTTCATGGCATTGCATACAATCTCAATCCAATCCAATCCTCCTTTTAAGGAGATTGAGATTCAATTCAATCTGAATTCCCCTTTTCATGTCAATTTCAATCTGATAAGTGTATTCAGATTGATCTGAATTCTGCATGAAAATGTAGTAAATGATGGTAGAAAAAAAAATTAAATTAAAAAAAGTTGTAAGCAACAACTTGCCTGTGATGGTAATTAAGACAATCGTATGAAAATTATGAAATGAGCAAACATACTCATATTTTAATAAATACCATTACAGGTTCCTTGCATAATGAGTGATTTATTTATATTACCTGAAACATCTTTTACATCTGGTGGGCCATCTAACTTGTGGATGGAAGCCGAGGGGACACAGTGGATCTCCTTTTGCTGAGGGAATTATATGATGCATTGTGCTGTGAAGTTACACTTTGTCTGAAACAAAAGACAAATAGGAAAATTAATTCCAAAACATTACGATCATCAATAAGCTCTTGCTCTTCAATAGTTAAATTATATTTCTTCTTTTGGAGAGATTTTTTTTTTTGAGTTGGGTTTAATTTTTTAATAATCAATAATAGGCAGCTAGGTAAACTGACAAGCACAAAAAAAAAACCTTTTTCAGAAAATTGTGTTTATGAAAGCAGAGATCTCAAATCAAGTGTTTCTACTGACACTAAATTTCAGGATTAAGCACTAGAAGAAGTACATAAAAGAACAGTAGATATATTATATTGGTAGCTTTCCTGATGACTGTTTTACTAAGGTGTATTTTAACTACAAATTTAATTTAAGTTAATGGACATCAAACAAATATAAACATAGGCTACAACAGTCATCAGAAAAGCGACCAATATATATCTACTGTTCTTATTGCTGAGGCTGTCAAGTGATTTTATGAAGATATTAGACATAGGTCACATAGACAAATATTGGACATAGGTCTATCAGAAGTGAACAGTATAAGTTATAATTTTATTGAGAATTTTATGAATACTTTATAACTCTGTAAAAAAGAACATTGTAGACAGAATTTTAACGTTGGATCTCTTTTAAGTTACGTGTTATATTTATTAAGCAATTTCAAGTAATATTAGGGAATAAGACCGATACAGTTTTTGCATTACTTATGAAAATATTGCTCCGATTCTTATAAAAATGAAGTCATGATTAAAAATGAGCATAATAAAATGTGACAAACAGAAACCTGGAGGTGTCACATGTAAAATGATGGCCCAGTTAAATTGACTCTGCTGCCAGTTATACTTGGCTCACACTCCTCACACTTCAGAGCCGTACAATGTGATCGGACCTATAGGTCCACATAACACCAGCTGAAACTGTGTTAAAACGTGGAATTTAAGTAACAGCTAACTTAGAGACTCGTACTGTGAAATCTGTCAAATAAGCAAATCTGAATTTGACACCAAATAATTGAATCAGTGACTTGTGAAAGGAGCTAAGTCCCAATAAGTGAAAGTGAGAGAGTGATAGAGTGATAGAGTGATAGAGTGATAGAGTGATGGTTGATAAGAGTGATAGAATGAAAGAGAGAGAGTGAGAGAGAGAGAGAGAGAGAGAGAGAGAGAGAAAGAGAAAGAAAGAGAGACAAAGAGAAAGAGAGAGAGAGAGTGAGAGAGAACTTCCTACCTTTCGAATTCCAGTGTAAACCACTGTAATCAGTGCTTTAGTTGGAAAATATTTTATGGGGGTACGGTACTCACCTTACTTCAAAATTTTCCATATCGCCTCATACAAAAGAGTTTTAAAAAACCGAGCACCTTATCAGGATAGCCAACATGTAATCTAAAGCGAAAGTAATTATTGTAGAAATGCGCACGAAGGTGAAGATTAGAACGCATATCTATTGCGAATTTAATAGTGTTTGTCATTATTAACAAATACACTCTCTTATTGAATTGGACATTTAATAAGTATTTTAGGACAATATCGTTCCTGTACTGCTAGTACGACATACCGGAGCACATCTTTTTCCCGGTATGGTAGAAGGAAAATAATTTTATACCGGTACGCAGTACCGGTGCGTACCGGCCCAACTAAAGCACTGACTGTAATAACAATTAATACTGTAGGATGTGACATTTTCCATTTGTTTCCATATTAGAATCAAATAAAATCTTGTGGACTTGACCCTTTTCACAAATCAGTTACTGTAATCAATTTCAATATTACACCACTTCAATCTTTAGGACTGCTATGGGTATTATGAAAAGACAGTAAATGCACCAAATTAAGTACTGATCACATAAATATTATGAATAAATTTTCTAAGTCACTAAACCATTGTGACAGACTGACAAGGGAAAAATCAAGACAAAAGCAGCTTTACCAATGTTTTTTACCATTTTGTAACAATAGTGTAATTTGACCCAATGTATGCTTTGCAATCCAAACAAAACTTTTTAATTAAACCAGTGAGGATTTATACTTCTAAACTGAAATGTCTCAGAGAAATGAAACATAGCTCTCTTAAAAGAATCTGATGTAGAACACACAACATCCTCTACCCAATTAACAGTTTTGACTCGTTAGTATAATACGAGGGGCATACTGAAACTCATGAGCAACATTTTTTCACAACCTTAATCTTTATTTGTAAGTGAAACCAAGTATATCATCTCACTCTAAAAACCTTTCTTTCACTTTTCCACATAGTCTCCGTTTTTTGCAAACATGTTTCCCATCGTTCTGCAAGTTTGAAAATACCTTTGCAATAGAATCCGTTCCATAACCATAAATTCTGCCTGCTACATCCAGACACTTTTGAAGCTCCGTCGTGCACTGCATGATAAACGTCCTGGAAAGAAGATCATCTTTCAACAGGATAATGCGTGTCTGCATACTGCATGTGCCACTAGGGAGCGGATCAGGAGATTTGGGAGGGAAACACTTCCACAACCTCCCTACAGCCCCGACATGGCACCCATCTTTTTGGTTTTGTGAAGGAAGAGATGCGAGGCCAACGCTAAGAGACACTGGAGGATATTCGGCAAGCAGTGCGTCAGTGTCTACGGGCAACTGGAACGGAATTTTATCGCAAGGGTATTTTCAAACTTGCAGAATGATGGGAAACATGTATGCAAAAAAACTGAGACTATGTGGAAAAGTGAAAGAAAGGTCTGTAGATTGAGGTGATATACTTGGTTTCACTTACAAATAAAGATTAAGGTTGTGAAAAAATGTTTCTCATGACTTTCAGTATGCCCCTCGTATAAATACATAATATGTCATACAATACATTACCGGTATGTGTATTACGAAATTCGTGTAGGAAATACAAAATTATAGAGCAGTTTTCCAGAAAATTGGCAAAAATGACATTCTCTTCATGTAAAGTGCTTTTAAAAACGAAAAAGTCATTATCACATTTAAAATCATGTCCCTGAAGGATACAGGGTCTTGAAAGTTGGGTGCGTCTAATGGTCTTAAGTACATAAAAAAATTAAAATCATAGTAAATATTGCTGGAATACCACAGTTATAAACAAAGTGTTTAAATGATAAGATTGTTACAAATTTTGGCTGACTGTAGGCCTACTTCAGTGCACTTGCCACAATCGTAAAATGAGGATATTCAGTGCAAAAAGAAAGGAATGTTGAGTTCTTTTATCCAAAATAAGTTGTTTCCCATGGGTGGTTTAAATGAAGCCAATGACCTCTAAACAGTCTTGATCCGTACCACTTACATATGCTGAATTGAGGATTAGAGGGTGTAAAAGTATTTTCAGTCTTTCGTTAGAAATCAGTTCAGTTGTTAAAATTTACGCGATGCCACCTGTACAGAAGAGATTTTCGTACAATGCAGGTTTTAAGTTAGAAGTGATTTACACTGATTCCATTGTACAAGGTTATAATTTGTTTATGCAATGAAGTATATTATTCCCTTTAAAATTTTTGGTTTAGAATCACTTTTCTTTTCCTTTCAATTTCCATGCTAAAATGAAGGTGCGTCTTATGGTCCGTAAAATACAGTACTTTTATTTTATGCTAATTACTTAAATTCATAAAAAACTATCTCTATCCATTTATTATTCTCATGCCCTCAATTCAACTGTGAGAACATTTTATGACTCATTTTCATACAAAATGACACTGTCAACATGTAACAAGGGTCTTTAGTCTCGTAAAGAGAATTAACTACTTAATATACAGTGAAGACATCCTTGGCATTTTCCCAAATTCTTTTTCTTGGAATTTGTGGGTTTGTAGAAGTAACTTCACAGAATCTTTACAACTTAACCAATGAGAATCATTGATTTAGAATGAACTACACACAGAAAATAAATTGCAAAAATATGTTGCACAAACTTTCTCACATATACGTGTTAACGGCTAGCACAAAAAAAAGTAATTTATACAGACAAATTTTATTTATTACATTTTCATAAAACTAACAAGTATCTAGAACGGAGAGCATCAGGGACGATCTTTATGTTCAATGCTTTTACCTTGAAATAATGATAATAATAATAGTAACAATAATAATAACTTAGGATTTGCATGGTTTCCTCAATCTCAAAGGCCAAAATGCAGAATACATTGAGATATAGCCGAACAATAGAAGCAAATGCTGCACAAATGAGTTATTACAAGAGTTTAATGGTAAATTTCGGTGGCCACGAAATTTGATTTGAACCCAGGACCTCTTCCTTATTACCCTATACCACCTCGCTCTAATTGATTTTATCTCATTACGACTGGGGTAACCTGACTACATTTCACAACAATATCTGGATTATAGTATTCTTGTTACTATGGGCAACAAAAGAATATTCATATTTTAATCAAAATGTCTGTTTTGAAATTTGCATTTAAGTCATGTTATTTCGTATTTACCTTGATACCTATTAATTTTATAAAGAAATGTGTTTAACAAAAAATGTTCTTTTTAATTTTCTCTACAACTTGACTGTACTAAGTTTCCATGTATCACCCAATGTAATGGAAATAGCCTATAAATATTGAAAATGGATACGAGTAAAGTACCCCTTAAGTCATTTTTGCAGAAAAACGGATACAGGCATTTTGTTAGTCATAGAAAAGAGTTTCCAATTTTAAATTTTTATTAAAATCGTTAGAGCTAATTTTTCAAAAATCAAAATTTTTCAAAAAACTTTCATGAAAAGTCCCTTTAATATTTCAGTTATAAAACTCAATTTCTGGGCGGTTCGATAAATTTCCGAAAAAGTCCTTAATTCAAAAAAATGAAGTAAATACAATGAACCATTTACCCGCTGTGCTTGTCCACAGACAGACGGACAGATCGACAGACAGACGGACAGACGTCATTCCAAAAACATTTTTTTCGGTTTCTAGGCATCGTGAAGCATGCTTTCCCAGTGTTATCTCGACTTCAATTTTTTGTCATGATCACAATACTTTCTCTATACTACGTATATGCGAGAAAGTAAAAAATTACTTTAACATTCTGAAAGCAGTTCAATGAGAGTGAACCTTAAAGGGCACTTAAGGAAGAATTCTGTTATAGGAGAGCGTTCTTGCCAATTTTATGTCGTCTTCTTTTGGACTGGTGTTTATTTCTTCAGGTTAGGTTTATTTAAGTCAGTGGAGTAGTGGCTTACATCTCTTTCACTGTTGAAGGTCTGCAAATATTTATGTCCTAGTATACATTGCAATGAACCAATTACTCTTATTTATACAATAAGATTCCAAACAGAAGCATGATATTACCACACAGCAGCGTTTTCTACTTCTGAACAAATTTCAAGGAGAGTTAACAAGGGTGTACAAAAGACCTTCAAATGCACATATAATTACTAGGGACCGAATTCTTAGGTTTTTACCTATTTTTTCCCTTACTTCCAAAACAAAAAGCGCTCATACACTTTTTCGAATCACGTCCATAGGATTCACCCATATTAATTCTGTGGCACCTAAAAATACCTAAATGGGATATAAAAACCTAAATATACCTAAACGGGATATAAAACCTAAAATATATAATTTAGGCTACTTTTTTGTCTTTTTTGTTTGTCGGTTGAGAAATTGTTATTTTGCGGAGAGACAATTTTTGTCGGGTTGAAATGAATACCACCAGCGTTTCGTTCAACTCATTGTCGTCTAGGATAGACAGTATCAAGAGGGGAAGTGTTAGAGTACCAGCGTATTCCTTTTAAAATATTCGTACGAACAACCATTGTTGCCGTGTCTGAACAAGGATAAAGATTTCTGTGTTTTAAAGCGCTTTTTTTTTTGTTTGCCTTTAGTACTTCCCTGTTATTCATACTGAGTGGTCACGCTGTGAGTTTTAATTAGACGTGTTAATTATGCCGAAACAAATGAAATCGATTTATTACGGCAGTGGATTGGCAACGACCTGAATTTCACTACAGATGGCAAAGTAATATTTTGTCAAGCCTGCCAGAAACATGTAAGTATTATTTACCTTTCTAGAAAAGGGGGAAGTTTTCGTCCCTAGTTGATCTGTTTGTGCGGTTAGCATGCGTAACAACCGAAGAAAGGAAAATAATCAGTTTCACATTATCCACATCCAACCATAACATTTTTTATCCACTAAATTAGAAGCATAGGATTTGAATCCTGAGAAGGGTAGGTCTATATACAGTATTAACTATTAACTAAGAGATAACAGGAAGAATTTCACAGTTGAGAATCTTCAAAGATATTTAGTGATATACTGTAACCAGGAAATGTGAGGCAATCTTACTTTTGACTGCTTCTTTTGATTGTTTATGCATTCTTTCTTCAATTGTATAATATTGTCCTAAAGCAAGTTTACACAAATTTAAGTCAATTTTGTTAAGTTAAACTTTACAAGTATTATGTACTGAATCCTACGTAGCATATTCAAATTCATTAAACCAATTATTCTACCAGAAAACGATATTTTGGGCAAAAAACCTAAAAAAAAAACTATTTCATCTAATGGAAAACCTAAAACAGTGTTTTTAAAAACCTAAAAATCCGGTCCCTAATAATTACCTACTTCTAATTATAACCACTGGTGGCTCGTGTATAGGCACTGTGGAACTGCAGCACCCCCTATTTCCACTTGATATTATAGGTAACATTTAATATAATGAGTCCTTTTTGAAGTGAAACTTCTTTAGGCATGCTAGGAGTAAATCGAGAGCTAACCCCAAGTTCCGTCATGAACAAAATAGTCACGAAAGTAGTGTTATTAAAGAAGGGTGAATGGTGCAGAAAACATACAAAGAAATGGCTTTATACCTACATTTCATTCAGTAATCTGTGCACTTATTTATTCAGATGATTTCGTTTTTCTTTAATTCTTTCTTTATACTTGTACAATATATAATCCTTAAGCTTGATGCCAGTAGCCATCCCCCAGTTTATTAAAAAGATAAAAGAAAATTTTGGTATGGAACTGTGTGCTTCACAGTTCCAGCGGCATGGCATTTGACTGTTGTGTGCAATGCGAACCAGGAAGGTGAATGGCATAGCTGGCATGCCGGCTGAGAGGGAGAGAGAGCACTGTCGCTTCCACAGTGCCAATCCTGGCATATTGGTGGAAGGTAGTGTTTTTTTTATATTTTTTTGCTCTCTATGTGTTGTTCTTAAAAACCATGTACCATATTCTTGAATGTGATAAAGTGTAGAAATAGATTATTCTCTCTGTTTCCAGCTATTCTATTCGATTCATTTTTTCAGTTGTTTTATTTAACAGAAAACTCTAAACATGGCAGATCAAGGAGAAAATTATTGATCTTTTCGTGGAAATTAAAACAAGAAAAATGAATCTCATTTTTAAATGAATAGATCAAGCTTGAACTGTAACAATTTAGAGCAAAGGAAGAATTTTTTTATTTTTATTTTATTCTTTCAGGGTTTTATGAAATTTCAGACAAAATTTTCTTTTTATATATGTATGTTTCCTTTTATACAATAAGGGCACAGTGTAGAAAATCCATCCACATACACATCATCTCCAAACAGCAATAATCACCTTCTGAACAAAGGTAAGTTATAGAAGGTACTGGCAAACTCAACAGAATCCAGAGAACGCTTTGATGGATAGCCGATGGATTCCATCAATGAAATTAAAAACGCTTTGATTAAAGCTCAATGCCATCAGATGGATCCATTGATGAATTTAGAAACTCGCCTTATGATATACAAGTTAATAACTTCAACAGAGTGCCAGTCTTCAAGTGAATGAATGCAACCAGCTGATGTATAGCTTGAGAATTGCTCAATAAATCAATCAGTCAGATCATCTCACAGGTATAAACTGTTACAGCTCTGAATGCTTCTGTGTTGGCAACAGTTCAGATGAAAGTAAGGAAATGGCAGGCTGTTGTTTAGTGGGGATAAGAATAGTCTCTTCTTGGGTCATCTACAGTCCTGCAGACATGCCGAGATGAGATGTAGCAAACCAACATTTGTTTTATCTAGTCATCAATCATACCCACAATCCTGTGGCAGAATTAGACCAATGCGTTTTCTCTAGTCATGTCATACCAGTCATATCACTTGAATTTTTGAATCTGGTGTATTATGTAAGCGAGAATATTGTAATTGGGCATTAGCCTGTAATATTCTTAGTACAATAAATAAATAAATAAATAAATATCTCAAATCGTGAACAGTTATAAGTAGGGTTCGGATGTTTATGACCTAAAGAGGTGGAAAATTTGACAGCAAATATGCCCTTAAAAATTACAAAATATGACCCAAAAATCCTAAATATGACTTAATAAAAGAAATCTTTTCTAAAAATAAATGTTTAAATATAAGACGTTTAATGATGCTAAACTATTACATCACATGAATTCAATTAGATAACCACTTTTTAACAGTTTTCCAGGTGATTTACAGTTCTACTTGTACTGAACTTCTAGTTTTAAAGAATTTTCTCCTGTTTGCTCACTTCACCAGCTCCAAATAATATTCTGTAGACGATACATGTCCCTATAAAATATGAACATTTGCATTCATTTTAAAATAAAATTACCTAATAAGGCATAAGATTAAATTAATGAAATAAATTTCAAATTTAACTTGATTATTTAGTGAATATACTGTATAAACGGAATTTATAACCGAAATATGACATTAAATTACAAATATGATCAAAATATGAACAACACCGTAAAAAATAACCGAAATACAATATTATATGCAAAATAAAAATGGTCCTATTAGGACAAGAAGCATGCAATTCATGTTTAATTTGTGTTTACAGCAAAAATAGAGGTCAGGACAAAAATATGAAATGTCATTTCCTTAATCACCCACTTAAAAACAGCAAAACCATTTTGATATTATCAGGAATTTACCAAGTGGAATGCTAAGATTGCAATAAGATTTACATTGGACAGAGAAAGAGAAATTTGGAGACTAGAATGAAAGAACATCTGAGAAATATAGAATTCATACAGACAGATAAATTGGCAATAGCACATCATTCTCGGACATTTGACCACCACATAAAAAATATATCAAGCTACTCAAACACGTTAAAAGACCAACAGAACTCAATATTTGGGAAAAAATCTTTATAACGAAAAACCAAAACGTTGATATGAATTTTGAAATTCCGCCAGTTAATGATGTCATCAGATTAACCAATAGGGACAGAGAGGTCATCACAACAGAGACAAGAACTACCACCCACAGCTGCGAGATCGCCAGTTGACCATTAATCCACAAAAATGAGAGTAAGTGGAGCTATAAGTGTTTATAAGTTGACCATTTTTAACAATTTCAAAAATCTTATGTAAAACACATAAATTCCTCTATCCTTGAAGTGCTAGGAATCCCCAATGGGAGTAACCTTAGAAGAGTTAGGGAGGGTTGAAAGAAAAGTAATGATGGTGACAAAGCAAAGGGGGTTGCTGAGAGCAGGTGTTTTGCTTCAACATGATAACGCCTGTCCTCATGCTGCTCGTGCAACCATGAAAACCATCGACGACATATGCTTCAAGTTCCATACTTGCCAGGTTTGGCACCATCAGATTTCCACATCTTTAGTCCATTAAAGGAGCTCCTTGGAGGGCAGAAGTTAAAGTCTGATGAAGACATCCAATCGGCGGTGCATGAGTGCCTACAGTGTCAACCAAAATAATTTTTCTAACGTGGTATCGAAGCACTTCCTATCTGATGCCTTTAGTACATTGAACTAGGAGGAGACTATGTAGAAAAATAATGTACAAGCAAACATTCTTCCTGCAGAAAAATAGTGGAAAAGTGAACTATGGTTTTCATTTGATTCTCCCTCATAAAATAATCACTGAACTGTAATAATATGTAATTGCTGCTTGCAAAAGAACCAAGTTGTGATCTACATTAGCAATGCTTTTCACTACAATCCAGACATGCAATGCTTTGCAATACATCAGTATATGAAGAAAACAATTTTGAGTGAAACAGTTGGAGTAGACAGTTGAACGATTCGGATAACATTTCACCGATGTAGCTATGTCAACGGCATCTTATAGCTCAAGCCAAATCTATTTACATTTCTATTGATACTTTCTATTTACAGCAGGTATGGAAAGTATTTTGTTGCCCTTGATAGAACAATTGGTTTGTATGTGCTGGTCTCTGAACCAAAGAGTTATCGATTCATTCATGGTATTTTGGGAACCTCTTCAACCAAAAATACAATATAAACGTCATGTGCAGAAAGCACAATTTTTGTATTGAAAGCTATGCTGGTTATTAACTTCACACCGGCAGACATATTTTTCTCGGGATGTCTTGCACTGTTGAATTGCCACTGTCAAGAAGGACAATAAAATATTGGGAACTCTTAATCAATTAGTTCTTCAGTTGTCCTCATGAAGCTTGTTTCACTCCGTTCCAGACCTCCATACTTCAGGAAATTCCAAGGAGATTAGTGTTAGTGTTAGTGTTAGCCCATAGGGTCCCCGTGGGGCACGGGCCTCTCTCCTGAGAGAGGTGGCTTGGTTTTAGCAATCCCGGTTAGCCAATCCGGGAGGGATCCTCCTGCTGGTACTTATGCCTGTATACTATCGCATGTTTCCGTATATAGTCTATCACTTAAGGTCCAATTATTTTTGCGATTTTAGTCCCACATATTTCCGTGGCGCACTGGTTCCTTATGTCCTGCTAGTTGTGCTGTCGTCGTCCTGTGTTGTTGCTCTGGATTGCCGTCTCGATTAGTAGTTGCCATTTTCTTCTGTCCTTAGCTGTAGTGGTCCAGTTGTTGCCGAAAGTTGTCTTGAGTTCGTCCGCCCATCGCATCCTCTGTCGTCCCACTTTTCGCCTTCCCGTCCTTGGGTCCCATGTCGTTATTCTGTGCGTCCATCGATTGGGATTTTGTCTCATGATGTGTCCGGCCCATCTCCATTTTAGGTATCTACTGGCGTTACCTGCGTCTGTTATTTGTGTCCTTCTTCTTATTGCGTCATTCCTGACTCCGTCTTTCCACGGCAGTCTCTTCCAACCAACAACAGATTGTAAAAAATACACTTCGTTAAGTACAGTCGGTCAAATAAAAAACGTCGGGCGGTATTTGATTACGAGCATAATGCGCATGTACAGGAAGACTTAAGGTTAGGTTCACACACGCCTCTTGTCTATCCATGTATTTTCTTGATTATTTAGTCAGTTTTGTTCCAAAACAAACATGTATAGAAGGCTGTGGCTATATGCCTCAAATCCGCCATATTCTTGGTTGCAAATTTTTATAATATTAATAATTAATAGATTCGTGAGGAATATGTTTATTCAAGGAGCATTTTTTAAAGATTTTATTTTATAATACCGGTACTTGTAGTGCAAAATCAATAACTTACGCTCAACTTCTGCAACCAATCTCGCGAAATACGCCAGATTCACGTTTCCTATGAAAACTTCCGGTCGCATTATAGTGAAGTACCCACCTCTTTAAGAAATATGGAACCTTCTCGCTGCTTCAGAGGCCGAAAAATGCAGGTCAATTACAGCCCTAACTACACTTTCTCTCACTTTAGCATTTGTATGTGGCGATGACACAAAGCAAAATGAATTATGACAATATATTAAGTTGAATATCGTGTGTTGCGCTTTCCGCGTTGTTCATTTTCCCCTCGTTGTTCATTTTTTCCCTCCTGTCGCATGGCCTCATTTGTTCCGAAAATAACCTGTATTTTATGTTTTTTATAGAAAACTTGTGAACTAATGCGTAAAAACTTTAATTTTAACTGCATACGAGTCCCGACGTTTTTTATTTGACCGACTGTACAGTTTTGTCGATTTATATCCAGCCATTTCAGCACGATTACATGGCAGACAATTACACAAGACCAACAAGACAGAGATGAGTGCCAAAATATTTATTCATTTTTAAAGGTTAAAAATTACTATCAAGGAAGAGTAAATTTAATTGTCATAGACCCAGTTAAGCTAATCCTTAGAAATAGACTGATATTTCTTCAGAGCAAGAAATTTCAAATCTGAAGGCAGTAGTCAAACCAAGAATTTTAGTCGCTAATATTGGTAACATAAGGTATAGCATTATAGCCTTTTGGGAATTACGAATAACTACCACTTCCATATTTGTTTTTACATATAAAATATTACAGTAAATATCCCTTTTAAGTAGGCCCTTTGAAAAAAATATATAAGTAAACAAACAAATACAGTAAATAAGAAACAAGCCATTTCTAAATGATCCCTTATTAAAAAAAATATGAAACGTACATACAACTTCCTCTACCTTTAATATATACCAGCATATAGCAAACAGCTCTATTGCAGCAGTGTGCATTCACCTGTCTAAGCCTCAATCAAAGTCACACTACAATGTTTGTTATTAGACAAGCTATAGAAACAATTAGCTAAAACACGGGGAACCAAAACCAAATCAAAGTAGCATGGAAAATTTAAACAACAGTAAAACTCCTATTATCCGAACTTCAATTATCCAAATTGGTAACTATCCGGATTGCTTTGAGGCCATATTCAAGTGGTTTTTGCAGTAGCGAGCATTGGAAAACCCTCTTTCAGGGCCAATTATTTGGAGGGGGAAAAAAATCTTTTAACTGAGAAAATCGACAATTTGTAAGCAAATCAACTTACTCTGACCGATATGTTCAAGAAGTGAAACTTTAAGTACAGTAGGCCTATTATATACATATATAAAGAAATAACTTTTTCAGGATTTATCCAATTATCCGTATATTTGATTATCCGGATCAAATCCGATCCCAATAATTCGGATGACTGGAATTCTACTGTTTATTGATAACTTCCGGATATTTCCGAACGCTTCCGAGTAAATACGAAAATTCGGTCATCTTATTCCTGTCAAAATTGACTGCCTACGGCAACCTATTTTGTTGCGGGAACCAAAATAAAAAAAATATATATATAAAAAAAATAAGAAAGTAGATTTTCACAACTGAATCTTTGTCTGCCGCTTCAGAGTTCTGGTAGCCAATGGCGATCTGGCGACTGGAAATTTCGCGCCATGTGCTTAAGGAATACTTGATAAAGTCAACTTACATCTTTAATTAAATCACTGTACCCCCGCACTTAGCATTATTCCACTTTAAAACGCTCAAACGTCGACATAACCTCTTATGCCGCGTAGTTATTCTTAGTATGTACACGAAGTATAAAAAAGATAGAAAGAAATGCTGCAAAACTGCAGCGGCTGTCTTTTGTTTGGTACATCTTCTTGCTACTGGGTCGGAACAGACGGCCGAGATAAATATACACCTCGTAAACAATAAAGCTTAATCTAAGCCTACGGGAGAGGTTAGCTAGGGAAGCCAAACTCCACACAACTAGGCGGGTTTGTTTATCAGAGGTTTCCTTAGCATTTCATGTCAAACATCCTTGAATCGCGTCGTTTTTCACACACTCGTCCTTGTATGTTACGTTTATTCGAAATATTTTGGCATAAGAAGTAGCTATGGAATGTACAGAGCTTCATTATGTTCAGTTTATTTACGACTATTCCGTTCATAATAATAATAATAATAATAATAATAATAATAATAATAATAATAATAATAATAATAATAAAAAATCAGGTAAACTGATTTAACAAAGTGCCAGAATGTTTTTGTTGAATCAATTATAATTGCAATTACGATATGCAGATTTTTTTTTTATATCAGACTAGCTTAAAAGACCCGGCGTCGCCCGGGTTTTGTATTTTGTAATTGGAAATTAACTTATGAAGGATTTTCAATTTTAAATTCTAGGTCCTTATATAGGCATTTATAATTTGAAATAGGAAGAACGACTTATTACACTCAAACTATTCCCTCATAAAACGCTTGATATAGTTTTTTATGGCTCATAGAGGATCTAGAATTTTGCATCCCATCGCTTGTACAGTGCACAGCAAGCCTGGTAGAGGTTTAAATAAGAAGAAACAGAAATTCCTGTAACATAAAATTGTAATATCGAGGCGGGAAATTTCCCACTCTTATGTTACCATAAAGTCGTTTTGGGGATGAAATTAAACAGAAAGCATTATCACTTTCATACTTTTCTCTCCAAAAACCTGCGATATAATATAATAATATACACATTACCATACCTCGTTTTGTTTTCTCTATGTCCAGGGTAGAGAAAGTTATGTGATTCCATTATTTTAGTGGATTTCATTCTGTAATATTTATTTATAACATGAATTATTTTGATAACTTCTCTTATTTGTCAAAAGTGCATTTCAATTGTTTTTTTCCAAGCCCATCATATAAAATTTGGCAACAATATATTCTGTGATTTGGAATTGATAATTCTATGTAAAAAGGGATTAAGTATTTTCAAAAACATTTAATTTTTGGCATTTAGAATCAGAATTTTTCAAAATCCTTTCTTAGTGAGCACCTACATTATGAAACGAAGGTACTGTCAAAATTCCAAGTCTCTACCTGTTATAGTTTAGGCTGTACGTTGATTCCTGTCATTCAGTCAGTCATTCATTCAGTCAGTCAGGACAAAGCCTTTTATATATATAGAGATTAAAATCGACCAGCGTCAGCAGAACTACAGATTTGTGATATCTTGACAATCGCGCACTCACATAAAAAAAAAAAAATAAAAAAAAAAATCCATGTCAAATCGGCCGGCTCTGGGATTTGATCCAGGGACCTCCAGAATACGAGTTCAAGACGTTATCATTTGGCCAACTTGAAATTCAGTGGAAAATAACTCCGCTAATTATTTCACGGTAATGTACCTTCTGTATATAACAGTATTCATGTAGTGCTCAATTTCAACTAGAACAACGAAGTAAACAAACATCTGACTGCATTGCATCAAAGCCCTCAATGATTGTTTATAAAAAAAAAAATAATAAATAAAAAAAAAGCGGCATTATATCCCATCTGTTTGTTGACAGATAAATATGATATGAATTTGATTTGATAAATTCAAGTAATCTTAAGAAATTATATAGTTTTTCAAGGGAAGGAATGGTTTGTTTGGATTTTTATTGTTCGCGATATTTCCAGGGTTAAATTATCAATATTTTACAGCTGGTGCCCGCGGCTTCGCCCGCCATTATTAATTGACTCCAGGATTTTTAGGAAATTTACACTGACAGTTTATTAAAAATGTTTGTGGTTCAGAGCTATGAAAATTGTAAGTACAAATTATAATATTTGTTCATTGTGTTCATTTCACTTAGGCCTTATATAGCCTAGTAAAGAAACCGTTTTCCTAATTGTGTACTATTCGTGAAAGTTTCGCTGATTGGTTGGCCTCGAGCCAATCAAAATGCTTCGAATTGTCGGAGATCGAAGATTACATTATAATATATGTGACTGTTAATTACTCGTTATTTCGGTACCGGTCAACCGATTTGGTCCACATTCAGTAGGCTTCTTTCCATGTAAGTCATAAATGCTTATACCAAGTTTCATGTAACTCCAATAAAGCGTATTTGAGTTATCGCACCTTTTTTTATATATTTCCATTAAATTGGGCATTACTTCGATACCGGTCAACCGATTTGGTCCAATATCAATAGGGTTCTTCCCATGGACGTTATAAATGCATTGTCAAGTTTCATAAAAATCCTATAAAGATTATTTGAGTTATGGCGCGTACAGACACACGGACGGACAGACATTTTCCGTCCCCCACACAATTTCATAAAGCACCATTCTGGCTCTTAATAATAATGTTTTATTTTGCCTGGCAGAGTTAAGGCCATAGGGCCTGTAATGAACTTATATTTTTAAATAATTTTCTCTGTTTGCTCGCTTCATCAGCTCCAAATACTCCTAACATTTTGTAGACCTTGCGCGTCGCTAAAAAATATGAGCAATTGCATTAATTTTAAAACTTAAGTTACCTATTAATTTGGGATAGTCTAATCATTAAATTAATGAAATAAATTTCCAATTTTACTCGACCATTTAGTGAGTATACTGTACCATTGTACATTTATACTGAGGCATTTCCATGGAAACGGAGCATTTTTCTTTCTTGCAAATGGCCTTTTTATAGTTCCACGATTCATCAAAATGTTAAGGTAAGTTTCAATATGAAGAATTTGATATTTTCCTTCTTTAGCCTAACCGAAAACAGGCTTGCAAAGTTTCCGGATTTCTCTTTTGCGGGAAGTACATTTGATCCAGTTCTACCGCACCCAAAAGAAACTAGAATTAAGCCTCTATCACCCCAGTCTGTAAGATGTTTCATAGAAAAGTGAAATGCATTACCTTTTCAGTTAGAATTATATTAATGATGAAATATGACAAAAAAATATATATTTACTGCATAATCTATTTGTAGGCAATTACAGCGAAGGCTGAAATCTACTTCACTGAAACAGTAACAGTATAGACCCCAAAGTAAGGACTATTTAATTCGTCCTAACTTCGTTCTTACAGAGAAAATTAATCTTTCTGTACGAACACGGACTGGTATTAAGATATTTACTTGACATTTTACGTTTACTATACTACGAAAGTGTGTTGCACGACTGAAGTACTGTTTTTATCTCTTTGATGACTAAAAAGTAAAATGCAAGGCAGTTAGGAGTTCCTTAAGCAGTCATAACAGACCCATATGGTTCTGGAAGGTTCAGGCTCCCAAATGCTTTTATCTCAGGAACATGAAGCCTAGTGGCGTAAGGAAGGGGGGGGGGGTCCAGGGGTCCGGACCTCCCTCGAAATCAAAACCTAAAATTCCATTCAAGTTATTTAAGCTCTATTGTGTCAAATATTTAATTATTTTATTTAATAATAAAATACTGAATTTGTAAACATAGGCCTATTATTTCCACTGTTCCGTGTGTTATTTAACTTTTCTTATAAATAGTAATACTAATAAGCAGGGCCCGGATTCTGATGACCTAAAATTGTTTGAAAAATGACCTATAAAATGACCCTACATTTTAAAGAAAATGACTTAATAATCACAAAAAATGACCTAAAAACTGATATTTTATTTATAAAAAATTATATTGTACACACAAAGTTATAGACTAGTTTGTGCATAATTGTAAGAACTGTAAATAACTGTAATGTTGTGAAAGTTCTATTCTCACGGAAATTTATACTGGCACTGAGGCATTGAGGAGTCAAAATTCGGCACATCCTTTTGGGGATTATATTGTTTTTTATTGAGGGTAAACAGTAGTTTGCACTCTCAAATCCAAGCAGGTGGCAGACTCTGATGCCAAGTCAATCTAATAACAATAGTAATGTAATACAAAATTTTGGCGTTTCTTTGATTCTCACTTCCAACTGAGACATGTCAACACTTTAACGCCGAATTTTTCCTTCTTGCATTAAACAAACAACACTTCAAAGACAGCACCGCTAGCGACGAAAAAAAGTTAATACACTCAATGTAAATATATGAAAATGACTAAATAAGGAAGCAAATGACATGAAAATGACAAAATAATGACCTAAAATTGAAATAAATGCTCTAAAAATATAAAATTGCATAAAATGACAAAAAATGACCTAATAAAAATGCATTTCTATAATCTAGAGGCCATGATTAGGATTTATTCACAAGTTGGCTATGTCTATGCAGCATCAATAAAAAGATGACATGTCATTAGAATCCTGGTCCTGCTAATAAGTGTTGTAAGTTAGGGAACGATTTCTTGCTTAAGATGGCATATGTTAGAGTACTACCCGCGTGCCACTTCTTGGGCGCTGGATTTACGGGGAAGTGAGGGTCGGGGGGAACAAAACATAGCTATTCCGCCAGTCTTTCTGCAGTGTTGTCAACCAAAGAAATAACGTTTCAGCAGAATCGCGCGTATGGTATTTTATGTAGTGACTTTAATATACAACGATTTTAATGCAATTCAATAATATAACGTGGTAACGGTATTGCGTAACGATTAATTACACGTCATAAGCCTTTGGTTATCAAATAAGTCATCAAATAAGAATAGTATGCATAATATAGGCTGACTATTTTTACACTGGATGACTAATTTTAAGCATAAAGAAGAGTCTTAGCAGAACATGCTTCGCCATTTCGTGTTTTAAAACGTAAGAGAGGTAAGGCATCTAAAAATGGAGAAAGCTATAGGCCTAATTTTAAACGTATTTAATACAAATTGTGGAAAGTTCGCTCAACTTTCAGTCAATGAAATTGACATCAGAGTTCACGGGATCGTCAGAAATTAGCACATACGGAATTCTTAAAGAGGTGAGGAAAGTGTTGGATGTACAATGAAGTGTTGTGAAATCAGCAGTTCGAAAGATTGTATTTTTCCCCATAACTCGATGCGTCAGAAAAGATAATGCCAATAAATAAATAAGAATCCTGAGACAGAATGAAAGCTTAGTATTGAAGCCACTAGATGTCAGGGTGTATAGCGTACTTCGTGTTTCAATGTTGTCAGCTTAACCTACGAAGTTGAACGAAACCTACTGAATGAGGACTAGGGAGCCGAGCGCTCAGGAAATCGCGCTTGGGTAGTATAGTAAACAAATTTGCTAACTAGTTTTTCAGTGCTAAAATAGCGTAAAATATTATTTTCATTAGTTCAATATTTTAAAATTTTCCGGGGGTGAGCCCTAACCCCCCTTTCTTGGGGTGTATTCCATATCCCCCAAACCCTCCGGCACTTTCGATCCTCCCCGAAATTATTTTCTGGCTACGCCACTGATGAAGCCGTTGAAGTTGTCAACGTTATGCATCGACAGCCTTGACCCCTAGGTTAGTCACAGATACTCATTCGTTGGAGGCTGAGCCGAACCCTTGGTGCCACCAGCGAGGTTCACCAGCGGGGTTAGGCTAATATTGAAAAATCCTAACGATATCAATGGGAAACGAACTAATCGCGTAAATTAGGCCTAATATTAATGCAAAAAAAACTGTCAAGAACAATTGCTGGAAATGACGAACCTATTGCAAAACATAATGGAGTTTGGAATATGATTGGGTAAAACTATATACAAGCCAAAATTATTCGCAATAGATGCATTTTTTATCATAACCGCTAGTCCTCTGTACTCAGGTGGCCATGGTTTGGTGCCAATTGTCTCTGGCAACACCGCGTTTGTGATGCAAATGTGTCAAAAGCAGCAACCTCTAAATGCAAGGGTGCTAGAAATAACAAACTCTTAGATCCAATTTAAAATGCTATTAATTGCCACCTACATGACCCCGTAAACCTCATATGTATCTCGTATGAACAAGAAACAAACTTTAGATATCTCGTATCAACAAAAAATGAACATAAGATATCTTGTATCAACAAGAAATGAATCTTAGGTATCTCGTATGAACAAGAAATTAACCTTAGATATCTCGTATCAACAAGAAATAAACCTCAGATATCTCGTATCAACAAGAAATGAACCTGAAATATCTCGTATCAACAAACAATGAATCTTAGGTATCTCGTATAAACAAGAAATGAATCTTAGATATCTCGTATCAACAAGAAATGAACCTGAGATATCTCGTATCAACAAGAAATGAATCTTAGGTATCTCGTATAAACAAGAAATGAACCTTAGATATCTCGTATGAACAAGAAATTAATCTTAGGTATCTCGTACGAACAAGAAATGAACCTCAGATATTTCGTATCAACAAGAAATGAACCTCACATATCTCGTATCAACAAGAAATGAACCTAAGATATTTCGTATCAATAAGAAATGAATCTTAGGTATCTCGTATGAACAAGAAACGAACCTCAGATATTTCGTATCAACAAGAAATGAACCTTAGATATCTCATATCAACAAAAAATGAACCTGAGATATCTTGTATCAACAAGAAATGAATATGAGGTATCTCGTATGAACAAGAAATGAACCTTAGATATCTCGTATCAACAAGAAATGAACCTCAGATATCTCGTATAAACAAGAAATGAACCTGAGATATCTCGTATCAACAAGAAATGAACCTGAGATATCTCGTATCAACAAGCAATGGATCTTGGGTATCTCGTATAAACAAGAAATGAATCTTAGATATCTCGTATCAAAAAGATATGAACCTCAGATATCTCGTATAAACAAGAAATGAACCTGAGGTATCTCTTATCAAGATATGAACCTCAGATATCTCGTATAAACAAGAAATGAATCTTAGATATCTCGTATCAACAAGATATGAACCTCAGATATCTCGTATAAACAAGAAATGAACCTGAGGTATCTCTTATCAAGATATGAACCTCAGATATCTCGTATAAACAAGAAATGAACCTTAGATATCTCGTATCAACAAGATATGAACATCACATAACTCGCACCAACAAGAAATGAACCTATTGTATTAACGAGAAATGAGTATTAGAATTTCGTCCCAGGATGATATTTATGAATGCGTAAATGCGACAGTCCCATGCCTCTAGATTTAAGGCAAGTAAAAGAACCACTTCGGGACAAAATTCCGGTACGCCGGCAAAAGTCACAGGTCTAAGTAGCAGTACACAACCGTCGTTAAATAATCAAAAATCTCAAATTTACAAAAAATAAAACCTTTAATAACATGATTCAATTTTATCATTCGCAAGACTTATTTTACTCGAGTCGTTATTTTCTGAGACATGCTAGAACTCTCTGCTTCTTCCTGTCTGTGGTTTGTAGCATAAATTCCCAGTAACATTTTGTAGATTCCCAATAATAATTTGAAAAAAAAAATTGTATGATGATCTCACATAACATGTCTGATTTCGTGTGAGAACTATGAAGTAATGATGAGATGATTAGTAAGTTGCAAATAGACTCAGGTAAGTAATTAAAAACCGGCTAAAGCTGTGCGTTTTTCAAGCAGCATGCTTTCCTTTGGAAAGGATGTAAAGTCAGTGGTCCCGCGTCAGATTTATTACTCGCTAAGTGAAATAATTTAAAGTGCAGACTCATCTTTTCATTGGCTGCGCAGTCGCGAATCTATCGATAAACTCGTCAACTCTCGTGGGATTACCTATGATAAAAAATGAAGTCGCAAATTTTCTGGAGGCAAAATGAAGTGCTCAGCGGGGGCAGGGGACGTGGTTTGATTTCCGTGATGAACCAGGCAGGGCAAGAAGGGGAGAGGAGCTTGCAGTCCCGTGCTAATTTTAGTCTCAAACACGCACCGGCACTACACGACAGTATCTGTGAGACGTCCAGCATGCGCACGAAGACCATTGCAAACAAATGCCAATGACTTTTCTATCACACGATTTCACGAGACCACTGCACATGCAAATAGAAATACCTATATATAAACTATTAAAGTGGTCATACTGTCACTTCTAAGTACGAGGCGCGTCCACAAAGTAAGTTTCCCTGGGTCCGTTTCCACAAACAAAACACAATTTCAAGGAAATATTTATTGCAACAGATACCTATTTTTCAACATATTCGCCACCGGCATTTAAACATTTGTCATACCGTGGAAACAACTTTTAAATACCTGTGTCGTACAAGTCTGCCGGCAGGGATTTGAACCACTGTTTGACAAACATCTTTTCCTCTCTGTCATTCTCTGCCATTTCTTGTGTAGGAAAAGATGGAAATCACTGGGAGCGGGGATCAGGCTTTAGGGTGGAAGTTGAAACACTTCCCAGTCAACCAGTCAAACTTCTGCAGAAGTTCTTTTTTAAGGGTTTCATTTCTAACTCAACTATATTGTGTTGTCCTGGAGGTAGCAATACTGTTCCCAGCTCACAGGATGACCAGTTCGAGGGGGTGGCATTATCTAATTTTCTCTTTTCAGCAGTAAAACATGTTTCACCCCTCAGTTAATCTGCAGCTTTTGATTTATGAACATAACAGTGTTAACATGCAGTCATGGCTAGTGTAAAATAAAACGACCTGAACAGACAGGCGTTATATGCTTTGCTACGCGGTGTTCACCACAGATAAAAATGGGCTTCCAAAAACACTCGTAACTCGTAACTGAGTAAGAAGTATTGGTTAATGGACTCCAAAAGTTAAGTAAAAACAATTTAAAACTTTATTACTGGTTGAAAAAATAGTTGCTTGCAGTCTATTACTGTATTATGAGTGGTTCAATGATTTACAGTTACGTATTATTTATGAATAAATAGATTTTAATTCTGTTTTGTAGTGAGTTGTCTTATATATGAATAAATAACCTTTATTTAATTCCTGCGGCTACTGTTATCAATCGGTTAATATTATCAGATGAGGTGCATCCCTAAGTGTTTACAATAAGCGGCGTGCACTGTACATATAAGCATATGCTTTTGTTCAGAGGCCGGAATCGGAATGCTGAAAAATAATAGTACGATTTGTGGTAGACAGAGGCAACAGGGCATCTATTCTCCAAAATCTTCGCCCTTGTTTCCCTGTTCTCGTCATTCTACCGGTGCTCCTTTCCCTAATAATTACGTTTTGGAGTTGTGCCACAGGTCTGATCAGCCTCCATGTTTTAGGACTTCAGGCCTGACCTCGGCTGTAGTAGTGCTTCTTCCTAAAACCCGGCCTTCAGCTGGACACGGGGAGAAAATATACCGCTTCCCCTTCTTGAGTCCCGGATATTTCTATGGAAACAATTTTCGTCATTGTGACGCATTTGTGGGGGCAGTCGTCTATCTTACATGCTCCTTTTGTATCACATCCGCATACATTCCAGGAACAAAGTTATTTTCGCCTACATGAGACTAAAAATTCTTAATAAATGTTAATAATATTATATGCGGACGATGTCATACTTATGGCAGAATCAGAAAGAGATCTTCAAATGTTAGCACACAAGTTCCGAAGGGTGGCCGATAGACATAATTTAAAATATCAATAAACAAAACAAAAGCTAAGGCATTTAAGGGTAAATATGGAATTAGAACCAAAATAGTATTGGAGAACAAAATAGTGGAACAAGTAACACATTTTAAGTACTTAGGATGTGATATTACATAAATGACGAAGACAAAGATATAGAAAACAAAATATCTAAATTCCAGGCAATATGTGGGACCATTAAGAGAACATTAGGCCAGAAAACAAGAAAAGATACAAAACAAACTATATAAGACTACGGATGTTCCAACGTTGTTGTACGGTAGCGAAAATTGGATAGTAAAATCAAAGGAAAGAACTAGAATACAAGCAGCAGAGATGATATTTTTAAGGAATGTGAAAGGATGCACACGAGCAGATAGAATACGAAATGAAGCAATAAGAGAAGAATTAAAAATATATAAGCTAGAAGATAAAATTATAACAAACAACAAGGGCAGAACACTTAATGAGGATGAGTGACGAAATGATACCAAGAAGAGACTTCCAGTACAATCCAAGAGGAATAAGAGACGTTGGGCGACCCCGTAAAAGATGGACTCCACAGATGACTTCGTCGGAACGGCCTAGAAGCCATGTAGTAGAAGAAGAAGACTTTAGATAATGAAAACATGAAAATATAAAATAACGAAAAACAATTCATTGAAATGTATTTCGGCAACGGTGATCTGTAATCCACCAATCCAGACGCAACGTACTTTAACATCCCCCGTATTTCACAGGTTGTTCTAATACCGGGACTGGCCATTAGCCAAACGAAATATTTTTTCCTTAAAATAAGTCAACCTCACGAAAACAAAAAATATTAAACAGTTTTTCTTCTTTACTTCTATAAACGAAAACATAACATCAACCGGCAATATAAAGAAATCTTAGAAAAGTGTCAATTATTATATAATACTTACAGGAATATGTGAGATCAAGGACACTGGAATTTGTGCTGCAAATTCTTGGAAAATATCCTTTTCGAACCAAAAAGCAGTATTCACAGAACTACTTCACGAAACATTCGCAAGAACACATACGTAAAATATCACATACACTACACATCAACTCGTAAGAAAAAACATCTGTTTTGAAAACAGTCGAAAAAATGGAATAATCCGATATATTTATGGAACAAAGTAAAAACACCTAATTGACTCCGGGATTGTAATCAATAAAACATTCCGATGGTGAAAAATAAAAACACTAAACATGCCTACTTAGTTTCTTGTCGGGCTTTTTTTGTTGGAACGGTTTCTTTGTAGTTATGAAAAGTTTAAAATTCTCCTGCGCGCTGAATTTATTTCTAAATAGGCTGTTCTACGTCGCTTATACCCGAGCGCGAGCTAAATGGGTCTAGGCCTAACGAGACTACATCCCTGGTTCAAGATTTGGGCTCGATGCCAAGACGTCTTCAAATAGTTCAGCATTACACCTTTTGGTGGCATCCTACGCTGCAACTAAGACCATAGTTCTTCCTCATTCCGACAGATCTCTCCTTTTCATAGCTATTCAGATTTGCATGAACTGACCAGATGTCCTCATATCGGGAGGACAGTCCTTCGGGAATATTTGTCCTCCCGAGTTTCGAGTGTCTGGCAGGATGCCTAAATGTCCTCCTTTGAGGAACGTGGAGTTAATATATCCGGCGGCAAGACAATTCCTCAGCAAGCTAAAGGAATACTATATATTTTATGGAACCCGAAGGTTCATTGCCGCGCTTACCTGAGCCCGCCATTCAACCCTATTCTGTGCCAACTCTATCCATTCATCCCTCGCAAATCCTACTTCCTATCTATTCTAATATTGTCCTCCCACCTACGTCTAGGTCTTCTAAGTGGTCTTTACCCTTCGGGTTTCCCAGTCAATACTTTTGAGATGTCTTTCCTCCCCCATGCGCGCAACATGTCCAGCCCATTTCATCCTCCGTGATTACCCTTACTATATCCAGTGAAGAGTACATGTCATGAAGCTCGTCCTTATGCAGTTTTCTCCAGACCCCATTTTCATCTCCTTAGGGCCAAATATTTTCCTAAGCACCCTGTTTTCGAACACTCTCAGATTATGTTCTTCCCGGAGAGTAAGCGACCATGTCTCACACCCACGTAATACAACCGGCAGGATAATAGACTTATAAATCTTCATTTTCAGATTTCTGGACAGAAGAAGGGAAGTTAAGAACTGCATAAAAATTATTAATTCCTATTTTTCCAGTTTTCCTGCTTAATGAACTAAGTAACTAGAAGGAATAGATTTGTGGAATGGTAATTAATTTTTGTACACAAACGTTCGACAGAAATCTTTGTTTGCATCGCGCAGCACAATGTCAGGCAACCAATACTCAATACTCATAAATTCCCTTCCAGGCATTAATGCAGGTGTGGAGAGACTACTCTCAGAAATAAATAAGATCTGGAAATAGAAATACTAAAATCAATTATGACAAAGTACAATTTTCAACAAACTTGTAGATTTTTTTTTAAATTTTCTGAAGTGTCCCCTACAATTTATAAGACTACTATCCTGCCGGCTGTATTGTATGGATGATAGGCTACACTTGGTCCCTTACTCTTCGGGATGAACATTATCTGAGAGTATTAAAAAACAGGGTGGTTAAGAAAATATTTTGATCTAAGAGAGATGAAAACGGGGACTGAAAAAGAAAACTGCATGATGACGAGCTTAATAACCCGAATATAGTTAAGATAATTATATCACGGAGGAAGAAATTGGCTTGACACGTTGCGAGCATGAGGGAGGAAAGATATCTAAAAAATATTGACAGGGAGACCCGAAGGGAAAAGACCAGTTGGAAGACATAGATGTAGGCCTAGGTGGGAGGACAATATTAGAGAAGACTTAAGGGAAGTAGGATTTGCGAGGATGGATGGAGTTAACTCAGAATATGATTGAAGTACAACAAACGACAAAAATCAATGATTAGCTCAAGTACTGAAAAGAAAATTGCTTACATATTCTGGGTTACAGCAGACTGGAGCAAATTACACGCCCCTCACATTTCGTTTGCTGAGGCTAGTTATTTTCCCTGGCTATTATACATTTTTTTACAAGTTTCCATGACTTTTTCCTTTACTTAATAAATATTTAATTACATTTTTCCTTTACTAAACAAAATTCCTTGATTTTACCTGACTGATTTCAATTTCCCTGGCTTTCCAGAATATGGATACCCTGATTTTAATACTATCAACTGCCATTTTTAATCTGCACAGTTATACTAGATCTATTCTGTATTTAAAGCTACAAAAACTACCACTACAGCCACCTTCACCAGTAACTACCAGCCAAAAGAAACTTTCTACAAGCTTGGGCAAGGCACCAAGAAATATTTTCTTAGAACAGCATGAAATAATCCACTACAACACAATGCTAAACAATATCAAATTCATTATCATGGATAATTTTGACAGTCTGCAGTACTTAGGGCATTCCGACTGAATTCTGTCATATGAATTCAGTTGAATTTACTTCACAGTATCAAGAGTAGTAAAAACGGTAAGTCTACCTCCATGCAAGTCTCCTGGTAACGAACCATGATACTATTCAAGAAGAAACAAAGTAAATTTAAGTGACAGGTTTTCAATCTTACTTCTTATTTGAAGTAATGGTTGATATTCTGAGTATGAGTTTATAAACTCCTCCTTATTTCTAGGTTTGATCAAGTTTTCATGAAAAATCCCCTTTAACATTTTAGTTACACAAACAAAATTATAAATGAGCCGATAAATGTCCACAAGTACATAATCCAAATAAAGAAGTACAAAGTAGGTTTTCCCGCAACAGGTCTCCACAGAAGGACAGACAGACAGCTTCTACACATCATGAAACAAGTTTTCCTGGTGTTATCTCTGCTGACATTTTTTGGTAACGGTCTATATCTCTATATATATAAAAGGCTTTGTCCTGACTGACTGACTGACTGACTGACAGGAATCAACGTACAGCCTAAACTATAACAGGCAGAGACTTGGAATTTTGACAGTATCTTCGTTTCATAATGTAGGTGCTCACTAAGAAAGGATTTTGAAAAATTCTGATTTTAACTGCCAAAAATTAAATGTTTTTGAAAATACTTAACCCCTTTTTACACAGAATTATCCAAACAAATTCACAGAACATATTGTTGCCAGTTGTATCAGGTGGGTGTGGATTAAATGAAATGGATGTTTGACAAATTAGAGAAGGTATCATTATAATTCATGTTATCTGTATTAATAAATTAATTGTCCTCGATGTCCAGCGAAATCTACTGAACGCAGAGATCTGAAATTTTAAACATAGGTGGGCTGAAGGGTCGGAAAATGAACCTCCAACCCGGAATTTTAATTTTAGTTTTCGTTCGTGAGTTATGAGTGAAAAACGGGCAAAAAACGTGCATTTTGTGCGTTTTCAAAACATAAGTTTTCAGTTATACATTTCAATGTCAAATCAATTAAAGTTGGCTTTGGCTATTTTTGTCATACCTTGAAAATAGAACTTTCGCGATCGCTTGAATGTTGTAAGCCCTAAATATGGTCAAACGTTGTTTTATTTGGACGAATCTCACTATACAGAGGTTTTCTGGGCCAAGAAACTCGAATCTGAGGTCGCTTTTACCAGACGATGCTATCTAATCGTGGTATGTAGTCCACGTGATTTAGGTGTTAATAAATATAATGATTTTACTATTATGCTCTTAATTTTTAATTTTTGAAATAATTATCGTGGGCGAAGCCGCGGACACATGCTAGTAATGTATATGCGAGAAAGTAAATTGCTTAAAACTATTGGTTCCGACTCATCTGTGTCCAAATCATCTCAAAGGCCGGAACTACCTGTAAGGCCAAGACTTTCGTTGCTTTTTCTTTCGATAATGTTTTTTCTTTATCTGTAGTTTGCATAATAAAAAAAGTATAATTTTTCAAGTATACAACTATGTGAGCAGGAGGAGTGAAAGTGGTACAGCCCAGTTAAATGTTTTACTTCATATAGAATATTTTCCCGGTGTCCTAACAGGTGGTAACTTAGATAAATTCACACGTTCACCATTGTCAAGCAGAATGGCAATGAAAATGGAGCCTCAGATTGGCCCCAAAACGTCAGAATTTACCCATTACTTCCTGGTTAGAAGCCTGGGAAAATATTCTGTATTACCAGCACCAGGAAAAGTTCTAAGTACTTTTTGCTATACTTTACATGCATACCTAAAGTGTGAATTTTGAGGGGGATATTAGGAAATGTGAAGAGAGAGAGAGATTAGCTTCAGGATTTACAAAGTACCAGCTATAAAAGTACCAATAAAACAAGTATTTATTAAAAACAATTACAACACACGTTTCGGGGTCGATCTGAGGCACTATTGTCAAGGAGAACGACAATGAAAATGGAGCCTCAGATTGGCCCCAAAACATCAGAACTTCTCCCAGTTACTTCCTGGTTAGAAGCCTAGGAAAATATTCTATATTACCACCACCAGGAAAAGTTCTAAGTACTTTATACTACACTTTACATGCATACCTTAAGTGTGAAATTTGGGGGAGGGGGGATATTATGAAATGTGAAGAGAGTTATTAGCTTCAGGATTTACAAAGTACGAATAAATTACATAAAAAAAGTATTTATTAAAAACAATTACAACACACGTTTCGGGGTCGAACTAAGGCACCATTGTCAAGGAGAATGACAATGAAAATGGAGCCTCAGATTGGCCCCAAAACGTCAGAATTTATCCAAGTTACTTCTTGGTTAGAAACCCGGGAAAATATTCTATATCACCAACACCAGGGAAAGTTCTAAGTATTTTTTACTACTCTTTACGTGCATATCTTGAGTGTAAAAATTGGGGGGAGGGACATTAGGAAATGTGAATAGAGAGAGATTAGCTTCAGGATTTACAAAGTATGAATAAATTATATAAAAAAAGTATTTATTAAAAACAATTACAAAAATACCTTAATAATAACTGTCAATAATAAGCTAAAGACGAGACTTATACACGGAGGTAAACATATTTTGAGTAAATACAAATATCAGGTTTCATTTTTAATATTACTAAATTCTTCAGCTTACCAATGACAGGTTCAGCTATAAAACACTTGTTAATCTACTTTGAAATAACTAATTATAATAATCAACTCCAAGGTACCTAAATACCATGTATGTAAACAATTTAAGACATTTACCTATTCAGTCCTACCATTCAAAACTACTTCAAGCAACAGTAACACCACCACCAGTTTTGCATTGTAATTCGTTGCAAGATATACCAGGGTCATTTCAAAAGTTCTGCACACTGTAAGATAAAATTGAAGAAAATCATTTATTTTACAAAATACCTTTACAGGCCTTCAATATAATCTTCATTCTTGCTTATGACAGCTTCCCAACGTTTTGGAAAATTCTGTATTCCGGATAGGTGTTGAGTTGTCTGATTACTCAGGTCACCTCACTGGAAGCTTCGTCAATTGTAACAAAATGTTTTCCATGGAGTGGTTCCTTCAATTTGGGAAACAAATCAAAGTCTGGTGAGCTCAAATCAGGACTGTATGATGGGTGACTAGGTCTTTCCCATCCATAGACGTGGAAATCCTTTTGTTACAATTGACGAAGCTTCCAGTGAGGAGACCTGAGTAATCAGACAGCTCAACAAAGAAGGTGCCCTATCCAGAATACAGAATTTTCCAAAACGTTGAGAAGCTGTCATAAGCAAGAATGAAGATTATGTTGAAAGCCTGTAAAGGTATTTTGTAAAATAAATTATTTTCTTCAATTTTATCTTACAGTGTGCAGAACTTTTGAAATGACCCTCGTACTATATTCTCAGCAAAGTCTACACATCTAATCTACGTAAAAATAACATTTTCACACATAATGAGTAATTCTACTGGTACACTGAAGGAAACTGTAGCTGCAATAAATACCAGGAGTCAATTGCTAAAACAGGGTTCTTGATCATGATTCGAAAACAGCGGATTTCAAACCATGGTCAAGGTCTGAACCTATGTGATTTCTAAAACGACCAGGCACTGTATGTATAAAAACAAAACCAGGAAATTGTTGTGAAGTTATAATTGTATTTACGGATTATAGCACAGTTATTTATTCCACACCCAGGCAGCTTTCTATTGTCACCGCACCTCAGCCAATCATAAATCTAAGAATGTTTTGTGACAGCAGGGAAATATTCTCCGTGTGGAGTCAAAAGAAGGTTTGTAAGATCTAGTGACAGTAAACAATAAATCACGTTATGAAATGATTAGACGGAGGAAGTACTGAGGTCAGTGATGACAATGAGAGAATATTGCAATGTTGCTTTTGTTTTGACAAGCAGAAACTGAGATTCAATGCCTGCGGAAGATCAATTTGCATCTGACTAACTTATAGCTGATCAAGTATATCTATCTTGAGTATCTGCAGGCAAAGTTTTAAACCTCTTATAGCCCTTGGTTTCGAGCTAAGGCTCAGAAAAATGAAACTTTATTTTAACAATCATAATGTGATTTGTATAAAACTTTGTTTTAGCAATTGACCCTAAAAGCAGCGATTAATACTGTAAAATAATGTGACATATAAGTCAGTGAAAAGTGGATGGTAGGACTGAATCTATATACACAGATTTCTTTAAAATAATGCAAATTGAGAAATAATGCAGTGAAACTACTTGCAATACATCTCAGTTAATGTCCCTTGTAAAGACAATGAAGTAGCTACTTGAATAAAAATAAGGTGGTGGTGAAGAAAACAGGTTTTAATGGCCTTGGACATTTGTATGCTTAGAGTGGTGGTTGTATGGTTATTTAGCGACGGGGATGTACTGCAACTTAGGCCTGTGACCATCCCTGGTGTCCCAAAATTTTGTCTCGCAAGAGTTCTTTTACATGCCTGTAAATCTATAGACATAGGCCTGTCACATTTATGCACACACAAATACCTTCAACCTATGATGCGGTCGAATCCGCAACCTTGGACACAGAAAGCCAGAGCAATACTGATTGGACTACTCAAGCCAACTGTGTGCTTACAGGTCCTCCCCCCGGAAAATTTTAAAAATTAAGGTGCACAATAACGAGTTTTAAGCTTCCCACGCTTTAAACTCATATTAAGTAATTTATAAGCAGATTTTTAAAAAAGGTGATAACTTATATCACAATAATGAAATAAATAGTACTATTTTCCCTTTTTTAATCAATGGGGGGGGGGGGGGTTTCAAACCCCCAAACCCCCCCTCGTTACGCCTATGCTTACAGGCACCTGGTTTTAACAAAGTGCAAAATGTGAAATTATTTCATGAAATAAACACACATTAAATTAGAAAAGTAGAAATAATTCACCTTTCAGCATTATCACAAAATAATCAACGAAATTATATTAACTACACTGGAAATTAAGATGGCGGCAACTGTCACTCGATCAACGAAAGCAAACTGTGGTGATAAAAATTTAAAGATGTTTCATTTGATTTGCATTTACTTAAACAGTTTTATTAAATTGTTTGTCAGTTTCACTGCATTGTATTCTCATTAATATTATAAGATTTTGTTTATTATGAAGTTTCTGAAAATAGAAAAATACAATTCTACCAGATCTCTTAGTTTAATGAATATGAGAGATTAGAGTTGCCATACATTCTAGAAATCTTCAATTTTCCCGGATTAAAGGACAGAAAACTTTCCTGTCCCAGATTTTTTAATATTTACTCAAATGAGCATCATGATACAATCCTAAAATTAATTTAAACTCCCATAAGCATCATTTAAACAATACCATGACCAAGTTTTGAAAAATATGATTGGTATAAGGAACCATAAGCTAGTTTTCCAGAGTTTCAATAGGATTTTTTTTTAAATTCAGCTTTATTTATACTCCTTTGAACATCAATGTCATATCACTAGTTAAGTTCCTTAGGTGCCATGCAACTATAGATGTTCTGGAAAGGTGAAGTCAGACTGAAAAATTCAATGCCATAACTGGGATTTTAACGAGGATCTCCGGCTCTTCATGCCGCTGCTCTTACCAACTGAGCTACCATGGCAACAGGCCGGTACAACATTAAATTCTCCACCTGACTCACATATCCCAGTTTCCTATTGTTGATGTGTTTCAATTTACATTGACTTTAAACTTTAATGGATATGATACAGGATGAAACAGTGGTGATGAGTCATGGCAAGTAAATATTCAATTTGACATTTACCTTTAGAACTGGGGAAACCATGGAAAAACCCAAGTCAAATGGGCTGGCCAAGGGGTTTAAACCCAGGACCTCCTGAATGAGAGTCCAAGATGCTAAAATTTCAATCACCTTGCTTGAATGTATGAAATTTACGTTTGGGTTAAAAATTACTTTTTTTTCATTGTTATTAAATTATTACTTGTTTCTTTATGAACAAGTTTCTTTTATTGATAATCAAACCAATTCAATCCTGAAAACATTTGTCCCAGTTTTGTGAGACAGAATTATGGCAACCCTAGATATTATAAAGTCTACACACAATATCCTAAGTACATCTACATAAATGCAACCTTTGGTTCATAACAATAGGTTCCAAATACTGTTTTTTTCTACCCTAAAGTACCAACAATCCAATATGCCAACAACATAAAAAAACAGGTTGGAGTTTTATTAGCATGTTCTCAGCTATTTTCCATATTTAAAAAAATTATCTGTGGCTAAATAAAATCAGAGTAAGAGATCTTTATCAATCTACTTTGTGTTACATTCAATACAAAATTTAATTTGGTGTATTTCTTTTTAATTATGCAACTGATATGAATAACTTATTTTATCTGAAAATATGGACAAGGAAAATATATTTATAAAGAAAACCAGTTCCTTTATAATGAATTTCAGAATAAAATATTATAGTCAAACCCTTTATTAATGTAATTTGAAGGGACTATTTTTTTTTTCTGGGGGGGGGGGGGGGGGTCAATAATCACAGTGGAGCAGCTGCTCCAGGATTCACAGTCCAGGAGGGATTATAAACCATAGACCACAGATCGTAGATTTAAGGCATGTTAAACAGCTCCAAGCCTAAATGAGAGCTTCTGGACCAAATTCACTGGCCCTTTCATGTCCATATAATACCTTAGTTTCCTGCGGTTGGCTGTAGAGCCAATGGGCTCTGTCCTCTCCAGGAAAATAAGTGTAAATAAATTAGTCTTTGGTAATGAAACATCCAATTGGAGGCTTGTATATTCCCATGTGAGGTGTGACAGAATGAATAATAATAATAATAATAATAATAATAATAATAATAATAATAATAATAACAACAACAACAACAACAACAGCAATAACAATAATAATAACATTAACAATAGTAAAATAATAGTAATAATCACAATAATAACAATAACAGTAATAGTAGTAGTAGTAATAATAATAATAATAATAATATTTTACCCCTTAGAGGGGATTTGCCTCAAACGAAGGAAATAATGCACTGAATTATGGAAATGTTCGTAATACAGTACTGAATCTAAAAACATTTTGAATTATTAACGTGCTTCAACACAAGCAAAGAAACAGTAACCAAAATTTAAGAAATTGAATCAGAATTTAAGTTCATGAAAATAACTGATTTGATTGCTACACTAAGAATCTATACAAACATCAGTAAATTTTATTTATTCTAGGCATTGGTAGCAATGATTTCTGCTTCAAGTTGATTAAAGTCAGCAGGCACATCCAAATAGTCTTTTTTCTCTGTGTCAATGAGTCAGAACTGTTAAGAAATTATGAGGTAGATATTTGTGAATTCTCGAAATATTATATTCCTTAGATATGCTTAAAAGTGGGAATCCCTTGATTTTCCAGTGCCATGAAAACATGCTAATAAGATTCCACTGCTTTAGTAGCTATGTTTTCTTTTAGCGCACCCATCACCATTTTCTCTTCATCACTTTTACAAAAGACCAGATATCACTTTCAAATTACATGAGAGTATTGATAAGAATAATCTACGGAAGCATGCAAACATAACTATAATGTTTTCTTTTAGTGTACCCATCACCATTTTCTCTTCATTACTTTTACAAAAGACCAGATATCACTTTCAAACTACATGAGAGTATTGATAGGAATAATTTAAAAAAGCATGCAAACATACACATTAAAATATAGACTACCTAAGGCAAGAGAAGTAAAATTTATGTTTTAAGTGATAGATTAATTTGAATTACGAGTTTAGTGATGTATCTGAATGACTGGTGTATAGTGATGCTAAAGTGATGCTACTTTGATTTTCACTGTATTTACCCTATTTAACTCCCAATAAATGCAATATACAGTGTTGGAGATGTCAAGTACAACAAATCATTCTAGCAGTACATATGACCTATGCAAAAATCTATTTTCCTACACATTGTTAGTACTGTTATTGAAATATATAAATGCTATTTGAATAAGGATAACATGGTTTGCAAGCTTACACCTGAGCTCTTCGTAAGATCAAGCAAAGACAAACATGTATAAGATTTTTGATTACTTGTGTAGTCAACCACAGTGATAGCAGCAGAAATATTTCATTCAAAGGCACATCCAATTTACTGGTATTTACCGTATTTTACAGACCATAAGACACACTTTTTTACCTTGAAAACAGAGCCTTAAAAGTTCTGTGCGTCTAATGGTCCGAAGTACACTAAAAAAATTAAAATTGTGGTAAATATTGCTATATAATTAGCTTAATTGGATATAATAACTATTACCCAATATGGGCTAATGTCAATACATAAATTATATTGTCATATAATGAACAATGAACTCAGTGTTATCATGATCTTAAAATATTCAAGATTGGTAAAAAAATTTGTGTTGTCTGTTTAAGATTTGTGAATTTGCTAAAATGTCTAAATTTATTAAAACCTATTACTACCCAGCTATATGAATGAATTAAATTTTTTTTTGTAAACGTAGTCTTAATAAAATCTATATAATATAAGCTAATTATATAGTGTCGTCCTTGCTAAAATAGTAGCTTAATAAACATATAAGCAATCTACTCAATAAATGTGAGATTGTATTCCTGATCAATTTCTTCTTCAGCTTCTAGCTGTGTTCTAACAAATTTAGTGGTATACCAGGCGGAATCTATTAAGATCATTGTCTAAGTTTTCTTGTAATAATTAATTCAGAACAATGAAGAACTAAAGAGTTAGTCGCCCTCTTTCCTCAGGATTCGTATCAGCGTTTTACCTTGCATCCGAGCAATATGTGCATGCGTCTCAAAATTGCAATGTATTTGCAGATGTACACTATGAAAGTTTGATTTAGTGTTTTCTATATTGACCTAAGCTACAGCAAAATCTCGCAAAACGACAGGGTGACAAATATTGCAAATATAGAGCTTTAAAGATTTGAGGATGATTATTTATAATTGATATCGTATATCCATTTAACAACAGCTTTAACTCTTATAGACTCATAAAAACAGTACGGGAGGTACAAGGGAATTTAAGTAAAAAACTAGCTCTCATCTAATGACCTAATCTTTTACATACATAGATAATATATTCCAAGAATTGCAACCATCACAAAAACAGGAAGCTCTATCAGAGAAAATTAAAAGATAATGGCGCATTTAGAAATCAATATTTACATGGGTAGTATTTTTAAAGAAATATCTAGTTTGATGGAATATTCAGGCATTGGAGTCGAGTTTCAGGCTCTATGCAACACCTGCTTGGGTATTATAACTTTTACTTTGTTCTTAAATACTTTAAATCCTACACATGCATGGGAGGTGAAGGGTATTCTTTTCGGAGCTTGTGGAAGCTGTTTCAAATGTAAGAATGATTATTTCAAATGTGTGGGCCTCTTGTGGAGTGATACAAAGGATACAGTATCTCTATATACATTTTAAAAGGCTCGATATGTTTATGAAGAATCAAGAGATAATGGAACTTAATACAGTGAAGCAACAAATTATGTAATTAACTAAGATGTTGACTATTAAACACTTTAGGCTTCACTTTTCCTTACATTTTTGCAGGACGTAAGTTTCATGGGCTTTGCCCACATTTTCAACTGCTTGTCAACTCAAATGCTTGTCAACTCAAATGCTTGTCAACTCTTATATGATATTTTCCCGGGCTACTAACCAGGTGGTGAATTGGATTAATTCCGACGTTTCGAACCTGGTTAGTAGCACGGGAAAATAGCATATATTACCAGCACCAGGAAAAATTCAAAGCACTTGTCAACTCTTGTTGACAAGCAGTTGAAAATGTGGGCAAAGCCCATGAAACGTACGTCCTGCAAAAATGTAAGGAAAAGTGAAGCCTAAAGTGTTTAATAGTCAACAACTTAGTTAATTACACAATGGCTCGATATGTGTTTTACATTATCATTTGTATTGTGGGTGTTGATTTTCTTGTTCTATCGTTTCACGTTTGGAATTTTTGGAATCTTGGATTTCTTAGTTTAGACATGAATCAATTTATCTTGTATTAAATTTTGGATCTCTATGGTCACCTGAAGTGTCAGGCAGATGTCACCTTTGCTTCATGAAATATATATTATACATAGACTACTTACGTTTTAAAAACATATCCATAGCAAACTAATAGTACTGATTTATTGTTTTATACAACCCTTAATAAAGTCGTTGGACAACTCCTAGAAAGTGGAAGTTCATTTAGGGCTATAATAGCAAGTATTTGGTCAGTTTAACTTACTCTTAATTACTGATCTTATATTTTTATTACTTGTTAGTGTGGATTCAGAGTAGCTCAATAAACCGAGAATAGGAAACCGCTATTGTCCTTCACTTCTAGTTCTGAGTTTCAGTTTAACCTCTTCCTGTGTAAATATATTAATTAATCTAAATGCTAAGCATCAAACCATCATTGCCAGCCTCCAAAGAGAGCCTCAATATTCAGTTTTAAAATCAAAATAGATATATTATTGTTAGTAAATGCTCCTGCAGATCAGATTCTGGTCTTTTACTATAAGCGTAAGGTTCATAACGACTGGAAATATAGAATGATGATATCGTAGACTTATTTTCAACACAAAATCTCTGTAACTATCAGTGGAAGAATACACAGTATGGACATTACTTACTGAACAAAGAAGTTTGTTTTAAACCATAGCAAGAATGTCTGATTATTTTCTCAATATACGGCGAATCAGGATTATTCTGGTGATTCGTTTTCGTTACCAATTCAGTGAATGCTATTTTGAAACTACCTTCCTCTTATGTTTCCTACTAAAGTCTATGGAATGGTCCAGAAATTCAGATCTCTTTAACAAAGAATCAAATCTCGAATGATAAAGACTAACAATAATGACTCAAAACAAACACTCATAGAGTGTGAGTTAACAACATTCTTCATATTTCTGTTAAGAGCTGAGATCATTCAGCAAAATGCAATGTCTTAAATTCAACTACCACACATGACTTACATTTATCTGCATTTCACCCATTCATTGACTATAAAAAAATATACAGTCTCCTCAGCTGATATGCAGCATTCAGGGCAGATCTTTCGAAATCTACACTAGACTGCCACACATAGCTTAAAAAATCATCTAATTCCAGCCTTTCATCGGATACAAAAATATACTTCCCCCCTCTTAACACAGTGTGCATGATATGTATCAAATACATCAGTATATGGTCTATCACAGTCTAGAAAGCGCTCGACCAACTTTAGACGAAGTTGGCCTATTTAATACATTACAGATATATTCACCTGCATCGATTACTTTCTCCAGGTCCACTCCTGTTTCGATTCCCATTCCATGTAACATGTAAATGACGTCCTCTGTTGCAACGTTACCAGACGCTCCTTTAGCATATGGACAACCTCCAAGACCAGCTACCGAGGAGTCAACAACCGAAATGCCAAACTGCAAAAGAAAATTTTTTTTAAGTAAAACAATTAGCAAATCAAAAGTAGACCCATTTCATCTCATATCACACAGAGAGTGTCTGTTCAAAATTTTTTATTTTTTGCTGAAAAAAATATATGTTGAATCGATCTGGAGCTTAACTACAAAATCGATTACAAAAATAACTTATTTTCTGCATATCATAATGGCAATTATCAATGACTAAACAAAAGCATTCTGGCACTTGGACATATCTGTTTACCTGATTTTATTGGAAAAGTTGCTTTGTAAGGCTATTAAAAAACTGTTACACATTACTTTATGTCTTAGATTACAAACAAATAACTTACCTCAAGAGCTGTAAGGATGTTGGCTAATGCTTGTCCATAAGTGTCGTGACAATGGACAGCTAGTTTATCTACTGGGATATACTTTGTGACTTCTTCTAGCATAGCTCTCATTGAGCCAGGTGTTCCTACTCCAATAGTGTCTCCTAAAGAAATTTCATAACACCCCATATTGTAGAGAGATTTTGCAGCCTGAAACAAGAGATTTAGAATATTTTAAATGAACCCATGTTTGAACTATGTATGGTGCAGGCAGTAACATATGCATGAATGAACAAAATAAGAAGCGAGAAGGTATGCTTTCCCCAATGGCACAGGGATTTTCTTATGGTCAAGCCCCTTCTCGCTTGCCATGCATTGGAGGGAGTAGCAAGTTGATGATCTGTCACAGCTGTAACGCAGCTGTTCCCGGATGCGTGTTGTGTTGTTTGTTTCTTAATCTAACAGAATACATTATCTTCGGGATAAATTCTAGAGTGATAGGGAAAAAGCGAACAAGTCAAAATATCAAAGTTTTAGGAGAGACAAATAATTTATTTCCACAGTATTATTACAATATTTAGTTCAGTCTACCATATATTTTTACACAGTATCTTATACTATATATAGTATTATATATATTATATATAAAAATATCTGATTGGGCATATCTAAATAGTGTAACAATGCTGTGAAAGTAAATTGTTTTTTTTCTTTCCTAAAACTTTGGAATTTTGACTTATTCGCTTTCTCCCTATCACTCTAGAATTAAAACAAATGTACTACACAAGCCTGTACACCATGTAAGAACTTAAAGATAATATCTGCCAGGAAATTGACCAGATTTCTCAAAATGAACTAAGTTTATAGTGAGCAGGGTTGTTATGAAAAAAGCCGGCTTGATTTTAACCGGCCGGTTTTAACCGGTTTTATCCACTTGAAAAAAGCCAGGCAATTTTATCCGGATAAAATCAAATTTAATAAAAATAATGGAAGTTTCTTTCATGTTTTTAGTTCCAAACATCATAAATTTAAGTTACAAGCTCAGAACCTGTAGTAGGCCTACCTAGGACTACTGAGTGCAAATGCAGAGCTACTAGTTTTATCCACTTGAAAAAAGCCAGGCATTTTATCCGGCTAAAATCAAATTGAATAAAAACTATTGAAGTTCCTTTCATGTTTTTATTTCCAAAGATCACAAATTTAAAAGTTACAAGCTCAGAACCTGTAGTAGGCCTCAGTTTTATCCATTTGAAAAAAGCCAGACATTTTATCCGGCTAAAATCAAATTGAATAAAAATAATTGAAGTTCCTTTCTTGTTTTTATTTCTAAACATCACAAATTTAAAAGTTACAAGCTCAGAACCTGTAGTAGGCCTACTTAGGCCTACTGAGTGCAAATGCAGAGCTACCAGTTTTGTCCACTTGAAAAAAGCCAGGCATTTTATCCGGCTAAAATCAAATTGAATAAAAATAATTGAAGTTCCTTTCATGTTTATATTTCCAAACATCACAAATTTAAAAGTTACAAGCTCAGAACCTGTAGTAGGGCTCAGTTTTATCCACTTGAAAAAAGTGAGATATTTTATCCGGCTAAAATCAAATTGAATAAAAATACTTGAAGTTCCTTTCTTGTAATTTCCAAACATCACAAATTTAAAAGTTACAAGCTCGGAACCTGTAGTAGGCCTACTTAGGCCTACTGAGTGCAAATGCAGAGCTACCAGTTTTATCCACTTGAAAAAAGCCAGGCATTTTATCCGGCTAAAATCAAATTGAATAAAAACAATTAAAGTTCCTTTCATGTTTTTATTTCCAAAGATCACAAATTTAAAAGTTACAAGCTCAGAACCTGTAGTAGGCCTCAGTTTTATCCACTTGAAAAAAGCCAGACATTTTATCCGGCTAAAATCAAATTGAATAAAAATAATTGAAGTTCCTTTCTTGTTTTTATTTCCAAACATCACAAATTTAAAAGTTACAAGCTCAGAACCTGTAGTAGGCCTACTTAGGCATACTGAGTGCAAATGCAGAGCTACCAGTCTTATCTACTTGAAAAATGCCAGGCATTTTATCTGGATAAAATCAAATTGAGTAAAAATAATTGAAGTTTCTTTCATGTTCTTATTTCCAAACATCACAAATTTAAAAGATACAAGCTCAGAAACCTAAAATTGTATTTAGTGTAATTTAATACAGTGAGTCTCATGCAAGAGTTGGCCAATGACACAGGTTTCTGCGTCGCGGCGGGCACAGCAAATAAAGCCGCGATCGGTGTAATGATTCAGGTTCTCACATTTACAGTTAAAATTACAATGAAAATAACCACGTACCTCATCACAAGAGATGTTAAAAATGTTCTCCTCTTACACCCACACAATACTGTCACCATTTTAGGAAATTTTCTTTTACGCGCATAAGTTCAGCTTCCGAAATAGAGTTAATTTTTCTTGTGATATTGTCTTCAAGTTCTTCTAATGTACCGTATGGGAAATTGACCTATACACTTTATTTTTGAAGTTTCCCCATAAATAAGTCACATGCTGTTAGAAGAACTTAAAAACAATATCACAAGAGAAATTAACTCTGTCTCGGAAGCTGAAATTATGCGTGTGAAAGAAAATTTCCTGAAAAGGTGCCAGTATTGTGTGGATGCAACAGAAGAACATTTCCAGCAGCTCTTGTGATGAGGTATGTGGTTATTTTCATTGTAATTTTAACTGTAAATATGAGAACCTGAATCATTACACCAACCGTGGCTTTATTTGCGTAGATATTTCACCCGATCACTAAGGAGTTGGAGCTGTGCCCGCCGCTTTGCAGAATCCCACGTCATTGGCCAACTCATGCGTGGGACTCACTGTACCACTTCACTGTGTAATTCCCAGCAATAGTTAATTACAGTAAAACTTGTTCAAAGCGGCACGTGTATAATCCGGAAATCTGTCCAAAGCGTACAAATATTTCGGTCCCGACGCACGCAATACATTTTTAAATGTCAATATTTTGTATAAAACGGAACGTGCTTAACGCGGAAACGGAATGCAAATTTTAAGATTTAAATACCAATTTATTCTATAATGCGGAAAAGCAGCATTACAATATAATATATTTTGTTATTCACGTCTGTGTGAACACGTTACTTCTTAGCGCGAATATTGTACAGCCCTGAGAGTTCCGTTAGAGTGGGCCTATACACGGCGGTGGCTTTATGTTTCGGCCAACAATGGAATTTACCCAGTAGTCAAGAAATCTGCTACCTGCTTTGTTTTGTATTTTCCGCCAGGCTTCAGTTTCAGTTGGCTTGTACGGTTTGTAACTTAAGTAACATCGTGTCGAACAAAAAGTACGTATCGCTCACGCTCAATGAAAAAATGAAGGCGATCGAGGCGAGTGAGAGAGAGAGACAAACTTTCTGTGCGCGAAATAATTTTGTGTTTCAAATGCGGTAAAAGGCAAACTTACGAAACTTTAAAGAGCAAAGATAAGTTAAGGGAGGAGTGGATGAAGGGGAACGGACAAATGAAGAGAAAAGCAAAGAAGACGGGAAATGAAGAAATTAATGAAATAGTGTGGTTTGTAAATGCGCGGGCTAAAAACTTGCCTTTGTCCGGACCCATGTCCCGATATGTGCCGACAAAAGTGAAATAAACCTAGGGATAATGAGGCAAGAAAACAGTTAGCCTACAGTAATTGCATAATTATATTGTGTTAGTGTTATTAATTATTAATACAGTAATAGTGTAGTATTTTACCGTACATAAAAATAAAGTGAAGAATATCTGCTGTACAGGAACTAAGGTTTGTAATTAATTACAGTATTTGCATAAGTTATTACAAATTCACATTTTTGGCACATGGTACAGTAATTTATAACACTTATGTAGCCTAGCATAGTGTATTTTGTGTAATCCGGAAACTTGTCCAATTTGGAAAATTCTTTTGGTCCCATACGATTCCGCTTTGAACAAGTTTTACTGTACCATATTTACTCCAATATAATGCACCCTCGAATTTAATGCGCACCCTGATTTTGAAACTTAAAATCATAAAAAAAAGAGTTTGTTAGCGAATGTAATGCGCACCAATAGGATATTTTATTTGGAATTTTGTCTTAGTATTTATAGAATAATGAACCAACACATAAACATTTACAGTTAACTGCCAGTTTTAGGCCTACAAGTAGACCTATAGGCATGGCTCATCAATATTCACTAATGTGTTAATCACTGGAATCCTCGGAGGTGCTTGTTTTTATTGCTAAATGGACAAACAAAATGTTAAATGCATGTTTCACAATAAAAGCTGATACCACTCTTAAATGAGTTTAAAATCAACAATGCACAATATTCCACATTTGCACTATAGAACTGACAAAAACAATTTTTTCATTATGTTTCAGAAATTAAATTTCATATGGTGTAGGCTAACGATAAAATGAACGAAGTCGAGAATTATAGCAGTGCCTTGTTATGTAGATCAATATTACCTCCGACCTACGAAACGGATTTGCACTAGAATTTAACGCACACCTCAGTATTGAAATCTATAAATGGACAAAAATAGGGCACGTTATATTCAAGTAAATATGGTAAATTCACCATTCATCATAAGACTCTTGCATATTTGCTTTATTCTGCCTGTTGATGTATACAAGCTTCTGGGATTTTTCATTGCCTAGTCTGATTCTCAATTTTGTTTGTATTAACCCAAATGAAAAAAATACTCTTTCGATTGATGCAGAACTGGCTGGCATACGATGTAAAGATTCTATGGCTTGACAAAATTCCAGTGATAGGTGATTACGCTTCAGATTTGTGTAATTGATGGAGAAATAAGTATAAAAAATCCCTATAGGTTGGCCTACAAGGCACAGGCTGATGTAGATTTCATAGTGCTTTTTATGAATTTATAAACTTTTTTATAAATAATAAAAACTGAAATATTTTTTTTATAAAAAGAGAGTTGTTAATTATGTATTAATTGATATCTTTTATTAATCCATTTTTAATTTGGTCAAGGATTATTGTTCTAAAGATATTTAACTATTATTTTTAATATTTCAAACTTTATTTCATTGGTAATTTTAGCCTCAGTTGGTCCTCATGAATTCATTTCGGCATGCCTATTGGCTGAGGTATATTTTAAAGTGTTTTTGACTTTCAAAAATTCAAATCTCTCCTTATATGAGCACTATTGAGAAACTAGTTGTTGATTTAGAGATTACTCATCAAGAGCTTTTCAACGATACCCCACAAACATGGTTTTAAAAATTTTTAATTTCCACCCTCACCCCCACAACCACTGAATCATTGGTGTCTAATTTATGCATACTAAGTTTCCCTCTAAACCCCATAGGGCCCTAAATATAATTTTTTCAAAATTTCAACCAACTCCCACCTCCCCCAACCAGGAAAATTTGATTTTAGCCGGCTAAATTTGATTTTAGCCGGCTAAAATCATGATTTTAACCGGCTAAAATTGAAAAAAACCGCTGGTCAGGTCTTTTTCAATTTTAGCCGGCTTTTTTACAACCCTGATAGTGAGTGATGAATAATTTCCTCAAGAGATGCCAAACATGTGTGGAGAATGAAGGCAGGTGGTTTTAATACTTCACTTGATAATTTGGTAAGCAATGAGCCTCTTAACTCATTAACGCCAACTGTATGCTATTTCATATGCAAAACATATTTTAAAAATACAATTATTCTGCTTTATTTATCGGATTTTATCCCAATGTTGTGGCATGCATTAGCTCTCTGAAAGCTTACCGCAGGATCTATGGTTGAAAACAAGTCATTTACAGACTGCAAACTAGCGGATGCTGAAAGGAGTGCTAGCTTTCTAACTATTAAGCACAAAAATTGCATTTAATACAAACCTTTGCTACTGCTGATGGTTTTATCGCACCTTCATAAGGACAACCACACACACAAGATACATAGCCTCGTACCCTTATTCCCTTGTCTAAAGCTGTCTTCGCTACTTTGTTGAAGATGGCTTCACTTTGAGCTATTGTACAGTTAATATTCTTCATGGTGAATGTTTCAGATGCGGCTCCAAAAATGGCTATCTCCTTCACTCCTGCTTTCACCTAAATGAAGCAATAACAGGACATGTAAAAGATATAGTCTTTACTATTTAACATGAAAAACAGTAAAGAAATTTAACTTCCTGTCCATTGCAGATCAAACAACCTTTCCCTTTGTCTTTCTCTACACCTTTTAGGAATACCACCCATTCTCAACCCTTCCAAGTTATCACATCAGTCCACATACCATGTTTACTTATGTCATAGACGCACATTTCCCCAAGATTTTTATAACAAAAGACAAGTAACACTATGGCGTGCTCTTTATATGAGAAAAAAAATTTAGTGAAAAAAACAACACGTATTAAAAGAAGCACCAGCTAATGATTAACAGCGCACATATCAATATACTGGTCACGACTAATTTATAATATATTTATTGAATTGCACATATGACAATCAATAGTCAGCAATTGCATAAACAGACAAAAAACACTAATGCACATTACATTACCATGTTCTTCCATGAATTTGATAACTTACAGCCTAAAACTTGCTGTATAACTTGGATATTTTATTAATAAATTTAATTTTTACAAACCTATAAGTTTGGATATTTTGTTCGGTTATTTTGCTTTTGAAAAGTTGCACTTGAAAGTTCCTATGTATGCATAGGCCTATAAGTAAACTTAAAAGTGAATAACAATACTTACAGCGCCTTCTAGACCCTTCATATTAGGCACCAGCACAGAATAATTGACATCTGGATGTTTGGATATCTTCTGCAAAACTTCTGTGTTATCTGCCATCTGTGGAACCCATTTTGGCGACACAAAACTTGTGACTTCCAAAGACTTTAATCCTGCGTTGGAGAGCTTGTTAATGAATTCTACTTTCACATCCGTTGGAACAATGCTGGGTTCATTTTGCAATCCATCTCTAGGTCCCACCTCTACAATCCGGACCCTCTGGGGATAAGAAGGCCTTGTTGATATAACGGTGGTCTGGAAATAATGATGAACTAATGAGAATCAACAATACTGTCTAACTCACCATAAAAAATTAGATTTGGATGCCAAGATAGGCTACCGGTAATACAATTGAAATTCAGGCTATAGTGTGACAAGTTAAGAAACACGTTGCACAGTAGCACAATCAGAAGGGAGGTTGGCGCAGAACCGTCTTTTCCCTGCTTAGCTGTCCCTTCACCAGGCCACAACAACAATGTAGTCTCACAATTGGGCATATTCGCTTGTCGATTGGGTGTTCAGTCTGTTTCTTGGAGTAGAGGGGAGGAGTGGAAGTAGGGAGGAGTGGAAGTACAGCCAAAGGAGTGGTTGATGTGCACCCCGAATATTCACACGCTTGTTATTTAACTTGTCACACTATATCTGCCCTATCACAACAAAATAGATACTAAACGCTGAATTCATGTGCAGCTTTATCAATTGTGCCATTTCAATTACAAGTAGCCTACATACTGCCTGAATACTGTTACATGAATACCTCCGTTATAACCCATTTGCCGAATTACAAGAATGGATATTCCCTCGATTTGTTACAATGTCGAGAATGCAATGAAAATGCATCACAACATAAAGGGAATGTCATTCTTTGTACAAATGTGTAATTTATGCACAGTCTATGGAAAATTATCGCGGCATATTTTATTTATGGTAATTCCAAAGTAAAATACAAACAACGATATCTACTGACCACACATAACCTCACCTCGATATCCTTGTTAGAATAAGATCTGCGGCACTGTTGAGTAAAATATTTCATCAACTCCCACATTTTTGTACGCACTTTCAAGATGTCCTACATAACGTGTCAAAACTTTTACATCGGATCCTGTCGGAGTAAGCTTGAGGCATTGTTTGTATGAATGATTGTCCTGACGTCAATCTTTAATTGCACATTAACTTACATCTTTATTGCTGTCATAATCGCGACTGCTGAGCTATGCACTTCATTTCCTGACGATGCATGTTGCTTAATAATTGTCCTACTTACGGCTTTACTTCTGTTCACTACGTAGAAGCATTTTACAGATGATTTTATGCACCGCCTTGCAGCTGAAAACGCAGAAGGAGCCATTACCATGCCGCAGGCTGAGACTGAAGAGTGTGATTTTTTCCACACCAATGCATTAGCGCTAGCGTTTTCTTTGCGTCATTAGGAGATCAAATACAATCAGTGACCTTGAAAGGTTGCCTACGCAAATGATTAAATACTAAAATGATACCGAACCGTTTCGCGAACTCCTTAATCCATTACTGACCAGGATATGTGCATGCTAGAGATACGAACATTTTATGTCACTCGAAGCTGCCAAGAAATAGTTATATTTCATTGGACTATTTGAGTATTGATTCAAGACCTACTTTTAGCACTACCATAACAGGAATTTAAAAGCCCGCTTTTTTTAATTCCCGCAAGTGGATATTACAATGTCTTAATTCACTAGTCCAATACAATTTTTTTCCATTGCTGGTAATAAAGAAGGAATTAAAAATACTCCAAGCCTATTTTAGCTTAAATTAAAAATGTTAAATTCAACGGACTATTTTTCCTGAAATATGAAGTTTATTGATGAATCGCTATATGTCGATTAGCGATATATATTTGAGTCGACGACTATTAAAATTATCGCTGAATTGTGAGTGAAGTGGAATTGTGCGCGTTTTGAACTACTGGACATGCAGTTTTCATTGCTAATCGTTGGTATGTAAATATTAATCTTCTTATTAGTTTTATATAAATAAAAGTTTATTTTGCTTTAGTTTAAATGCCAAGAAATAATTTACACAACTGCGCTAATTATGCGTAAAAAACTAATTTGAAATTCCATTGACAAATCTACACACACTTAGATAGGCCTACAGTAAGTTTTGCCTTATGAGAGACAAAGGGAAATACTTGCACCTAGCTCAAAATTTGCTTTAGACTTTCCTTAACACAGACAAACATGCAAGAACTTGTAGCCGCGATAACAATACAATTAGACAAAGAGATTTAAAGTACCGGTTCAAGCAAACTTTCAAAGATGGCGACAAAAAAGTAGGCCTAATTCTAAAAGGGAGCTATTCTAAAATTTTGCCAGGAGTTCAATTCAATTCAATTTATTTTACCTGGTGTAGTAAGTGCTACACCGCTCTTTCTTCCACAACACCAGGGATAGTATGATTACATAACAATACACTTACAATAGAAATTATATTAAGAGTATAATACAATTTACATTAATTTACACGTATAGCCTATTACAGATGAGAGAGAATGGCAAGAGAGAATTCAGTAACAAGATATAAGAATTGAAATGAGTTATCAGGAGACCATTCATGTAGGTTGAAATATTCATCAAGGTGGTATAGTGGTCTATCCAAAAGATATTTTTTTAAAATGTTCCCCTGAGCCTCTTTTAGTACTGTGGGCAGTGCATTAAACAATTTTATTCCTATTACTATAGGATCTTTTTCCATAAATTTCTTAGTATATCCGAGTTGAAAGATGTCATTTTTATTTCTTGTGTTGTGTAGATGGATATTTGTCTTTCTAACCAGATCATGTTTGTTTAATAGGAACAAAACTCTGTAAACATAGCGATATTACAGTGAATTTTCTGCTTGATTTGAAGAGTTCTCTGCATTGGTGTTTAGAATTAAATTTATACATTATCCTGAGACTCTTTCTTTGCAAGATAAGTAGGCCTATTCTATTAATGTATAAGTTAGCTGCAGATCCCCAGATCTCTATTCCATATGCTATATGTGAAAAGATTGTGCCATAATAAATTATAGTCAGAAGATGATTGTTATTAAATCTAGAGAAATATCTTAGTAGGAAGATACCCTTGCTGACTTTAGCACATACATTATCAATGTGATTTGCCCAATTTAGGTGACTATCTATTGTAATGCCTAGAAATAAGCAGTGCTCGCTTGCAGTTATGTTTTCATTGCAAATTTGTGTTTCGAGTTTATCCCTGTTGACTCTATAAGATGGATCAAGCATAAGAATTAAAAAGAAAAATCTACATTTTATATGGAAAATGTCATGATTTTCCTTCGGTGTGTCATTATCAATAAAATTCACACCAAAGCTCTTTGGAAATGGAAGTAAAAGCTTACAGTGGAAACATGCTCCCTATGCTATGAAATAAATATGGCTTTATTGTTGGTTGGTTATTTAACATTGGTGATGTACTTCAACCTGTTGGGGCCTGTTACAATAGCAATTTGCCAAATTTTGTCCCACAGAATTGCTTTTACAGGCCTGCAATACTACATATATGTGCCTGTCATACTTAGGCATACATATACGAGGGTTGGAAGTTTAATAGTGGTAACATATAGATCTATAAAATCAAGGTGAATTACAGGAAGTTCAAATTGCTTTTGTTGGATGTTGGTTGGATATCTAGCATACTTCAGAGCAAATAGGAGCCTTCTATCACTATGAATGCCTTCACAATAACCAAAAGAAATTGAGCTGGCTAGAGCCAGACGGTCTAAAATGAATATTGGATCCGACAGAAAGCCAACGATTAAAAATAATTCAATACCTTAAAATTATTCTTGATTCACAATAATTCCATAGCAAAAAGGAGCAAGATGGGTCAAAGCCTATCACTTATTCTTCACTTCCTTCTGGCGGGGGTTCAATCATGCTTTACGCTCAATCATTCATCATAATGAGTAAACTTTTTAAACCAATCTTGAAACTGTTAATTATGTTATTGCATATTATTGTGGATCAAGAATAATTTTAAGGTATTGAATTATTTTTAATCATTGACTTTCTGTCAGATCCAAAATTCATTTTAGACCTGATAGAGCCAACTCAATTTCTTCTGGTGACTGTGAAGGCATTCATAGTGATAGAAGGCTCCTATTTGCTCTGAAGTATGCTGGATATCCAACCAACATCCAACAAAAGCTATTTGAACTTCCTATAATTCACCTTGATTTTATAGATGTGTTGCCACCACTAGACTTCCAACCCTCATATATCAACCACTTGGGGCAGAATTGAGCTCAGGATCTTGGGCACAGAAAGCCAGACTCATACAGCCTGCGCCAACCAAGACGACTCTCATAATAATAATAATTATTGTTATGTATATAAATATATAATTTCTACAATAAGTTATATGCAATAGGCCTGTAGGTCTTTGACTTTTCCCACTTTTCCCACTTTTCAGTATTTCCTTAGCCTCAACTTCGCCAGTAGCTTACTTCAATTAGTATGAATGATCCTTGCGGATAGATAGTACTTTACATAGAAATCGCCATAGGATTACATTTTGGTGGAAAGGGGAAATGTCTGTCTTGGAAGAGATTATGTTTTAGTACTTTTTTGCCAGATCCGTCAATTTTACTACACATCTTACACCGTACATGTATTTTATCTTTCTTTAGTTTTTAACTCATTTACGTCTCCTTTTAAGGGTCTATACTCTAATGTACCTATGAGAGTGGACAGATCTTCAATTCACATGTTTAAGACGGATTTCCTAGTGTGGGATAATCATGATGCAGGGCCTCCGCCTAAGACAACACAACATGTATCGATAACAACAGGGAACCTTCTGGTTAGATTTTATGTCCGTCCAGACATTCACCTTCGAGAGTGAGAAAAAGTCCGAAAAAAACTCAAACTCATGTCAGATCGGCTCACCAGGGAATTGATTCGAACCGACCCTCGACCTCTTGAGCATGTGTCCATGAATTTACTAGGGCACCCCATTCTGTCCGTAGATATATTGGCATAAGAGAAGATTAAGTCGCCCCCTTACGCCCCAAACAATGCGTTGCTGTTCGCTTGTTATCTCGGCACACCCGATCGTCCCTTCTCTCCAAACTCCCGATCGTACCAAATACAAGCTACCAACCCATACACCAAAATGACAACCCTCTAGCTTACTCGGCAATCCCGACCAGACCACAATCACCTCTTCACATAATCTAAATAATGCATAACACTATCCACTTAGTTAAGTGCGCGAGCGGAGGCGGCAGCCGAAGCGAAGCGCCCTTGCATTTTCGAATAATGTACGATACACTGTTTGTCGGTTTCGAAAATGTGGCATATTATATCTTCCACACGTTAGTAAGCCTGTCAACTTTTGTTCATCTTTTGTTTACCGGTATGACGTCACACTACCAACGTCCAATCACGAGTTTCTATGTAATATGAGGACAGAAGAAGTGGTATAAAAGAAAGTGCATCGCGAGGTAGCGGTGGGTGGGAACATTCATCCAAGGTGCGACTTAATATTATTTTTTCCCGATATATTTGTAGTAACATTATTTCATGTGACTTTCTGTGAATAAAATATGTTTAATTTGATAGTAACCCCCCCCCAAAAAAAAACACAGGCTTCAATATTGTGTAACTCATTTTATAAACTGTAGCCTATAATTTAAAATTATGTTAATGGTTTGCTTTGAGACTTCTGCCCACAGGTTATCTAGTTCCATAGGCGTATATAATAAAAGAGGTATAGGCCTGCTGTTTGTGTAATTTCCAGCAGGATATCAAATAAACCTGTTAAGCATTCATATAAATCGCGTGAATAATAATTTAATAAAACCGAGCGAGGTGGCCGAGATGTTAACGTCTTGGACTTGCATTCGAGAGGTCCCATGTTCAAATCCCGTGGCCGGCCAGTTTGAAATGGTTTTTTTCATGGCTTCCCCAGTCGTGAAGGCAAATGTCGAATTAAATATTTACATACCACGAATCATCCTCACCATTTCATCTTGTATCACATCTATTTAAATTAATATCAGTTGAAATTTAGTAATACAGTCTAGAAGGCAGTGGTAAAAACACACCAGTAATAGAAACACTTGACAATCAATACTTCCATGGCCTACCCTACTATATAGACACACACCCGAACTCTTGATGTAGCCTCGCATCTAAAGGGAGTATATATAGCCTACAGCTGAATAAAAAAATTAGTAAAAATGATTCATATAGCCTAATGGATTCTACTTTCAAACAGGAGACGTAACACAAGAACGGAATTTCCGGTCGTGATCTCGTTAACTGAGAGTTTTCATATGTCCTTGCCTTGTGACTTTTCAAGGAGGTTTATTCACCCCGTTCCATGTCTTCATGAAACAAAACGTGCCACAAAAACGCAAGCGTTCCTAAACATCTATCAAATTACTGTAGACGTTTTATTTTTAGACCTCGGGCAATATACCCTATGCGAAGACTTCACACAGCATCAAAATAACCCATGAGTAAGAATTAATAAAAAAAGCTGCCTATTCCTCTTTTTCTTACTATCGTGTACCGTTCTTATCCAAATGCAGTCGTCAGTGAAATTATGTTCCCGGGAACTGAAGTAAAATCTGTATTTAATAATAATAATAATAATAATAATAATAATAATAATAATAATAATAATAATAATAATAATAATAGATTCACCTCATAAATGGAAAATACAATTGATCGATTTCCAAGAGTAAAATAATTTTAATAATTATTTTTAAATTGTCGAGATAGCTTACTGCTTACCTAGTTTATATTCACACAGCTTTCAATCCTGAAAGCAATTTTGGTCCTAGAATTCATAGCAAATTAACTGTAAAGTATCCGACTACATATTCTGTTTTTGAACAGAATTGATTCATACATTTTTAAGTGTAAGTTACTGTAATTTAACCATTTAATAATACGTAATGTATCCTGTGAGATACAGTAGTACAGTATGATAAAATGATGGAAAAGAAATTGGAAGAATTATTCAAAATTAACGTAATATTACAGAATAAAGCACAAGGAATAAACTTTGTTAACTGTTTTCTTTGCAGTCTGGCCTGAGCTTCTATATTGTGTGAGAAATTCAGTTTCATCAATATCACAAGGCGGTAACATACTCTAATCTGATTGTGAGGCTGTAATAGTTAGTTAGGCAGGGTCTATAATAAATAATTATAAAATTAATTCTGTGATTACAATTCTATCTATAAAATTATATTTTGGAGCAATTATACTAATGTTCACTTTGATTTATTTTTCTAGCGTCAGACAAAGTAAAAACCAGTTTTATAGAATGTGAGTTAGTACTACATTTACGTCAGTGTTCTATTTTTGCCGCAAGGGAAATACAGACTGTACACTTTTAGCTGTAAAAATGGGGTTTCAGTCTTAACCTAAAATGTAAGACGTGCAGTTACTTAAAGACCCTATTGTCTATTCACTGCACTGCACTGCACCACAAAAGTATCAAAAATACAAATACACCAGAATTTTAATTAAAAAACACTATCCTGCTTTATGTTGTGACCATGATTATTTTCTAGGAACAGAACAATGTATAAAAAATATTCAAAATCAGTAGCATGAGATTCGTCATCAAATAGCACAATAAGTGTTGTAATAATTTATAGAGTTTCCTAAAGTGTTCAAACACAAAATCATCATACGATATTGATTGTTAAGAAAGTAGTATATATTTAAAATTCTTATTAAAAGATTAAGAAGACGCGTGCGTGTTACTTCATTTTTTAAATAATTGTAATTTGTGTAATTGGACGTTTCCTCTGAGGCTGTTTCTAAATAAATAAAATAGGCATATTACGTATAATAAGTCTGCCAAGACAGAGCACTGCGTTGGATTGAGAAGAAAATTAAATTTAGGTTTGATTTCTACTTCCTCTGCCCGTACCATAGGTGCTATAGGTAGAAAAAGTATTGTGTTCGCCCCCAAATTCGAAGTTGAATTTTTAACATAAATACACGTTTAGAGGTCCCCTAATTCCAAAAATACTATTTTCGGAAACGTCTCTGTGTGTGTGTGTATGTGTCTGTGAACAGCCTAGCTCCAGAACGGAAAATCGTATGAAAACAAAATGTTGTATTTGGGTTAGGTACCTTCTGAGGATTGGACAGGAAGATTGATGACAACTTTATCTTATTTTTTAAGGGGACTTTACACGAAGAAATTTTCGTTTTTCGCGATTTCTCGAAAACGGCTACAACGATTTTCTTTAAAACTTGCACATGGGTTGCTTACACCAAAAAAAAAATTCTGAAAGGTGTTAGTCCTTTAAGTCACTCACTCTGAATACGCGCTTTCTGCAATACGGCCTCTTGTAACCGAAAATCGTACAAAAATAACATTTTGTAGTGGGTTTTTTTATTTATTTTTAATTTTTATTTGTTCTAAGATACAACCCGTGTTTTACCTGCTAGGTATATCACGAGATATTTACAGTATTATTTACAAATTGTTTAGTTTACATTGTTGTTTCTGAATTAAGACTGGAGTTTGTTGTACACTTTTGAGGAAGTCCATAACATCTACAGTTGTTTCTGAATTAAGACTGGAGTTTGTTGTACACTTTTTTGAGGAAGTCCGTAACATCTACCGTGTGTATGTGTGTCTTCATTATTAGTGGCAAGGGTAGAGAAGTTAAAACTGCTGGTCTTTCCCTGGAGAATATGGAGCATTCTTTTACAAGGTGAAGGGCCGATTGATTTCCTCCCTCGGGGCAGTTGCAGATTGGAGAAGAAGACTTTTTTATTCTGTAAAGGTATTCTCGAAATCTACCATGGTTGGTAAGAAACTGTGTTAGAATGAAGTTTGGCCATAATGATATTGATAATCTGTGTGGAATGTCTGGAATGAATAGCTTGGTGTGGGTTGCTACTGTGGAATTTATGTAAGTAGCATTCCAGATTTGATTGTAGTAGTCCCTCAGTAGTTGTTTGCCTCTGGAGATGGGGATGGCATTATATTCAATATTACAGTTCCCATTGGCTATTGATTTGGCTATGTGGTCTGCCCTTTCATTCCCCCAGAGCCCCGAGTGGCCCTTGATCCAATGAAGTGTGATCTTGGTAGTGGGTTAGGTACCTTCTTTGGACGTGACACGAAGATTGGTGACGACTATCTCTTATGTTTAAGGGAACTTTACATGAAGAAATTTTCGTTTTTCGCGATTTTCCCGAAAACGGCTCTAACGATTATTTTTTAAATTCTGCACATGGGTTTCTTATAACAAGAGCTAAAAATGTTATTTCAAACATTTTTACGAAAAAATTATCTGAAGGATAAACCACCCACTTTGAATATGTACTCTTTGCAATATGACCTCTTGTACTTTATGGGAAGGTGAAGTGAGAAAAATGTATTGGCCATGCTTAAAGTAAAGAAAACTACGCGAGGGCATTAATCAGATTTTGAATTGTGTATCCTTCGGGGATGCGATGTGACAATTTTTACAACCAATTTACATTAAGAGAATGCCATACACAATTATTATACCTATGATACTAAGAGGCTAACTTTCATTTCGGCAAAGGAAGTTATGTGAATTTCACATCAGATTTTTTATATTTTTTATTTGAGCCTACTTACGGTTAATGGTGACAACAGAAGCTCTTGGGTTTGAATTTTCTTTTCTTCCCCAGGAACTACGAGATGATTGTAGGTAACGACGCCCATACTACACCAACTGTTCTCAGGTATTTCTTGACTGATTAGCCCGTTCAACACTATTATCCTCGTACGCCGAAAGCTTCTGACAAGAGTTTAAACTCGTTTATGTTCTACACTCAATAAATCATACTGTTTACTTAGTTTAATATAACGTTTTCGAACTGATATTAATAAGGTAAATTATCTTAAAACTGGTATTATTAATTGAACTATTAATGAAATAAGTTAAGTTTGAGGTTAGCAAGTACTGTATTTGAGCTACCAAGTCCAAGGTTTTATGTGAACTAGCAGACGTAAGTGTTGGGTTTCCTGTTTTATCCACATGCATGAGGACGGCAATGTGATGTCAGTGTTATGTCATTAGCGAGACTAAACATCACATTCGCGCAATTATGCTGGCCCCTCAATGGGTTGAAGTCCACTTTAGATAAAGAGCGGTCACGTGCGTCATTGCAATGTTTAAAAAAATCAGAAGTAAATGCTTGCTTAGATATATTCTACTAGCAGACGCCCGCGATTTCGCCCGCGTTTATTAAATCAAAAGCTAGATTTAAAAAATAATAATTTATATAACAGAAAACTGCTTCTTCGTTCAGGTCGCGGTCCTGTAAGACCCGGGTGGCGTGGACCACATAAACTAAGAAAAAGAGAGAGAATTGGATACCTATGGTAATAAAAGCCGTACAATTGTGCGTGAACGCGGGAAAAATGCGTTATGGGTAATGTTAATTCATTAGACCAGCGGTTCCCAACCGGTGGGTCGCGGAAGGGTTTCAGGTGGGTCGCGACTCGATCTTAAAACTATCAGAAACCGTCGAATAAACCATCAGAAAAGATAAGAATAATCTAAACAAATCAAATTGTGTTTTGATTGTTTTCTTGGTTCTTTATTTTTGGAATCTGGGGCAAACAACAGAACAACTACATCCCTTATATATAAGCTTATATGCATTTGCAATATTTGATGGTAAATTATATATACATAAGGAAGGGATACGATACAAATAAGGTTTTTTACTCCACTATGGACCGATGGACCGTGGAGGTATTCCGATAAGGAAAGGTGGGTTGCCAGCTGAAAAAGGTTGGGAACCACTGCATTAGACTATTGTAACTCTTGCCTATGATGACATTGTTTCACCTGATTTCAATATTTTTTCCTTTCAACTTGCGTCGATGGCTTTTAGGCTTTTACGTTTTAAAGTTAGGCTCCTAAGGTGAGGAAATGCTTAATTTCATGGTTATTAAAACAAAAGAATACGTTTAGCGTCCTTGCCAATACAGCTTACAAGGTCACCAGTACAGTTATAGGAAATAGAGGACATGAATAGAGCCAGAGGCTTGCATTTCGACAGATCATTTTCTTTAAATTTACACTGTAACTTGTGTGAAGGCAAATTTGTGATTGGCCAAAGAGGGGTGGGGTTCTTCCCGTCTTTCCTTGTTTATTCCAACTTCAGTTTTCACACATTCGCCATATAGCATCGTGATGGTGTAGGTGGAGCAGTCAATTAGGTCATAGCCTTCTGTTCCCAAGCTCGCGTGTTCGATCCCGACCCAGATCGATGACTTTAACATGCGAGTTAATGTGACAGTCTGTAGATTTACAGGCATGTAAAATTATTTCTGTGAGGTAAAACTTCAGCCACTGGAGATTGTTACAATCCCAAATAATATTAAACATCCGTCGTTAAGTGTAACCAAGTATTTATAATCCTACCATCACCATGGGATTTAAATAATTTTTAATTGGAGAACTGTATGGCAATAGCTTTTCTTTAACGAACAATTAGATGAAGCTATTAAACAATATGATTTCTTACAGGCAAACTTCGCAGCCGAAATTTGTGTGCTATAGGCCTACTAGCCTACAGTATTTCCATTAATTTCACATTAAATCGAAATCTGATTCGGAAAGCAAAACGAAACATAGACAGATCTAGGATCAAAAAATAACTGGTTCAAAATTGTAGGGCTACACAACTGCTTTAAACGGAAGGTTCTAATATACTGTAGAGACCATGAAAATAACCCGCTAAAAGAGCTTGACCGAGTAATCTACCTCTATTGTCCGATATTTCGTTTTCCTCAGCCCTAAACTTCTGTAGGCCTACTTATACATTTAATCAAAGTCCAATTCTCCATTTAAAAATTATTTAATTCCGATGATGATGGTAGGATTATGAATACTTAGTGAGACTTAACGACGGATGTGCACTACAATTTGGGATTGTAACAATCTACGGGGTGCTGAATTCATAACCCGTAGAAGTAATTTTACATGCCTGTAATCTACAGATGGACTTTTAAATTATTAACATCATGTCCCATTACATTAGTAATACTACATGATTGATTGTTACAACAATACGCGTTCTAGTACACCTTACTACAATAGTTATTTAAGAATTTAGAAAGATAATGTTATATACAATACAGCTATTAATAATTATATAATAAGATATGCACAATCATTTCGTGATTTTTTTTTTACAGCACTTTTGAATTATTACCTTGTTCTATTTTGTTTTGTTTTGTTTTTTTTTTATAAGATTAATGTAACGTGCATCTTATCCTTCTTAATTATAGAGTAGGCCTATTTTGAGTCAACATCATCATGGTATTTGCAGTCTCAACATTTAAAATTGTTCACAATTCATCAAAATCTACCGAATTTACAAACAGCAAAAATTCTTTATAGTACAGTTGTATCATGTTGCTGTTGGTGACCGGCCATTTACCCTTCTTCCGTGTGATTCCATTCCTTAGTATCGCTCTTTGTGAGTTCAATTTAGGACACTCATACATAAGGTGTTGTATTGTCTGGTCACTAGAAGTGCAGGGACATAATGGAGATTGTATAATTTTAAAACGATGGAAGGACTGTCGCATTAACTCAACAACATGATGCTATATGGCGAATGTGTGAAAACTGAAGTTGGAATAGACAAGGAAACACGAGAAGAACCCAACTCGAGTTCTTTGGCCAATCACACATTTGCCTTCAGACATGTAAATTTAAAGAAAAATTGTCAAAATGCAAGCCTCAGGCTCTCTTCGTGTCCTCTATTTCCTATAAACGATATGTTGGTGAACTTATAGGCAGATAGACCAAGAACTTCTCTTTGCATGAACTGTACAATATCCATTCCAATGTAATGTTTACACCAATCCTTGTTATTTTTATTCAGACAGGATGTTTTGCAGTAAGTCCTGCGTTATCTATGTATTAATGAACTTCAACTTAGGGCTACATGAATAATGTAAATATTTGCATTACGATTTTATTGACCTTCAAGCACTGTTGTGTGCTATGCTAGGTCTAGCAACGGGCAGATGACTAACATAGATAACTTTCACTATCGTCAAGATAGTCAACTTAAGCAAAGCAAATTTGACATGATTTGGCCATATCTATCAACCATACTTAGATATTTCAACAATAAATAAGTAATGCATATAAATAATTAATACTTAAATAAATGTATAATATATTAGTAGTTTTGTATACCGAAGACCTCGCGTAAAGAAATCTAAGATTTGCTCTTCATCACTTAAAGCGGCAACCATTTTGAAATGGAATAAAAAAAATAACAACCCTTAAACATCCGTTTTCTTAATGATTTAAAAGAAAATTATGTCAAATTAGAACGAAATAGAACAACGCATTTGGTCAAGACTGCATAACAAACGAATTTACAAACATACGAAATTCCGATAAACCACTCGAGTTACTTAAAAAAAAGTCTTGTAGCAAAGTTGTGGAAAGTTTTACACTCGGGAGTGCAAGTAATCTTCAAAATTTTATAGATAACCGTTTGGCTAGGACCGTTTAAAGAAGATGAATATTTCATGAAATGGAACCATAAAGGATTCTGAAAAAAGGCTGAAACTTGTGGAAGTGCATGAACGCCGAAATTTAAAACTTTATTCACTCGGAAAAATATGGCAATAATCAATATATCACTATAATAATTCCTTTATTGTCACCAAATTGCCATATTATGATGAATGGAGCAACGGTGAAATGCTATATGGCAGGGGAAAGAGGAGCACCCAGAGAAAACCTGACCCGGCCCCATTTTGTCCACCACGAATTCCACACAGATCCAACGAGATTCGATCCCGGGTCCCAGCGGTGGAAGGCGAACAGTCTAACCACGCAGTCATGAGAGCGGCCTTTATGTTTCGCTATACTCCCCCCTTAAAGTAATTTAATCTAGTGGTTCGATTAACCTCCTTCGGAGACTGCAGAAAAGCTCGGGAGTCCAAAATATCGACGTCATCCATTGCGATTATGCTCTTAATTATAAATAGACCTGGGATTTTAGGCTCTATAAAAATTAGTTTTAGGCACCTAAAATAGGCTTTTAAAACAAGTAAATAGGCTTTTAAAAGAGAAAATAGGCACTTAAAATAAGCTTTAAAATGTGTAAATAGACAGAAAATAGACTTTATAGTACTACAATATGCTCTTCAACTGTAACGTGATTTTTTACTGTAATAAACGTGATATACCTATTATCAACAGAAATAATTGCAAAATTAAGACAGAATAAAAATTCATTTATCAAAAACAGTTTTGGATTATATGAAAAACTGACACAGAATGTCCCCTATACCTGCTACTTGTTGCTTTGAGCGAATCATCCCCCCCCCCCATGTCAGAATTCCTTTGGCGACAGTTGTTTGGGAAATTCAAGTTTCTGTGAAAAACGCACCATCTGATGTTCTGCTCTTCATTCAGGGATGTCTTTAAATGATTGTAAAAGTTATATAAGTTAGATTTTATTTTAAATGTACTAAATAGGCATTTTAGGCATTAAAATAGTAAAAATATGCTCCAAAGGTCCGAATAGGCATTTTAGGGCACTACAAAACTCTATAAATATAAGTGATATATTATGAAATGTCAACATATTAAAAAAAATTGCATGTTATTTCATAAGGAACAAAATAGGAGTTTGTCTTAAAATCCCAGGTCTAATTATAACGTACCGGTATTTCACGTGAGAATATTAAGGAAATAAACTGTGCAACTTCATTAAAAATGGGTCAAGGCGATTTGCAGGAACGCTTAAGGGATTTAAGGTCAGGTCACGTTGAGGATTAGAAGATACGAGAAACTGTGGGAAACAACCAGCGAAGAAGAACAATTAAAATTGTCTCTTGTATCTTGGCTTAATAGCGACTGTCTTAAAATTGTTTTTGCACAACGATTCACTAATTGCTGAAGCCAAGTTCAAGTACGCCAATTTGCGTTACACATCAAATTCTCTGTTTTCACTGATCCGTATATCCCGTTGCTGCCTAAATTTCTTATATCGCTTTCTTCCTTTCAACTGCGAAGTAATTAAGCCTATATAAGAACTACGTAACAACAACACAGCAAACAAAACCATACACGAAAATGTACACGAAATCCTAGCACATGCCTTAAGAAATCTGCTACCGATATTTCAGGAAATATATTCCACAAAAATTCATAGAGAAAAATAAACCATTCAATTAAAAAAATAATTTAAAAACTATATTGGTAAAATAAATAGTAAACCTACTGCCAATAAAACTTTTAACTATTAATTATTAATATACTAATGCTGAAACTAATTAAACCGACTAATTTATTACTAGACTTCGAACTTTCAGGTCGCTAAAAAATGCTGTTTTAGGTACCTAAAATAGGCTCTAGAAATTGGGAAATAGGTTCTAAAAATCGTAAAATAGTCTCTTATAAAACCGTTAAGATGCCAATTTTCTGAAATATCTCAATTGCAATGCAGAATATTATATTTATTGAAGTCACCATTAATCAATAATCATGATAAAACACAGATATAGGCCTATGGTACACAGAATTATATAGACCTATTACTAGGTCCTGTATTACTACCATAACAGTGAAAACCTAATCCCTGCGCCCAGAAGCTACGCACTGTATCCCTCAGTGATATGAGGATACTTTTTTTCTTCTTCTTTTTTTCTTACTGGATGTGGGAGTCGGGAGAAAAACTCTATATTTTCTTGGGAATGCAAAGGAATTTTTCTACTGAAAACGAAAAATTCCTTACTATTTAACCAAATGTGTCATGTACTGCACATTCCGAGCTAAAAATTTAGTACGAACTGAAATTAAATGCTAGAATTTATAACAAAAAAGTAACTTATTTTGAACTTTAGAGGAAAACAAACAAAAAAGGCAATATTAGGCTCTAACGTAAAAATAGGCTGTTTTAGGTACTATAAAAGTATCAGTTTTAGGCATCGTCACTTATAAAACATGCACATACAAGTTTCCGTCCATATATCACTTAAGGATTAAAATAGGTTTTTACCTAAAATCCGAAGTAATAATTAGGCCTATAAGTTATAAAAAGACGGGGGTACGTCGCAGTTAATGGCTTAACTTGTAATTGATTATTTTAAGAACAAATCAATAAACAACTCCTAGCAAGTCTCTTGCAGAAGTTCGGCTGAGAGGTGTTTAAACTTTCACCCTAAAGCCCGGACCTCGCTCCCAGTGATTTCCATCTTTCCCTACACCTCACGAAATGACAAAGAATGACAGAGAGGCGAAGGTGGTTGTCACACAGTGGTTCAAATTCCAGGCGGCATACTTCTACGACACATGTATTCAAAAGTTCGTCCCACGGTATGACAAATGTTTCAATTCCGGTGGCAAATATGTTGAAAAATAGATGAACACTGGCTGTGTCTGTTGCTATAAGTATTTACTTGAAATTGTGTTTTGTTTTGGTAAACGGACCCAGGGAAACTTGCTTTATGGACGCGCCTCGTAGTTTTTCTACGACAGCGTTTTTAATCCATTTCCCGTTTACTCATTGCTCCCAGTGGCGGTAATCAAACCTACCTGTATATTTTGCCTTCTTCGCAGCACGTACATGCATATATAAAAAACAGTAACTTGTGATATTTCTTTCCATCACTTTAGCAAATTAACACAACGTGGTCACAAGTTTTAGGGTAATAATAAATGGAGTGATTCAGTGAGTTGGGAGTGTGCTGATTATCATGATGAGAATGTTTCACATGAGAAGATCAGCGCACATGCAAATGAGATTGCTTGAACTTTTGCCTGAGAGAAGGAAAACGAATGTCTGACAATTGCATCTTACCAAAGAGAAACTAGGGATGTACCGACTACAGCCATTTCCTGCCCGTTTCCATGGATTGTATTTGTACTTTATTCTATCTAGGGTCTATATTTATGGTTAGACTATTATGAATATGGATAGTTTTTTTAAAAATAAATATTTACTTAAGGAAGGAACCAGTTATTTTAATTATTATTTTTAATTTGGTCATAGTTTGGAGCTTTCGGCCATATGCCAATTGGTTATAATTAGACCTCGGAATTTTAGGCAAATGCCTACTTAGTTCCTTGAGGAAAATTTGCAAAATAATTGCAGATGTTTGCAGGTTATGGGAAATTGTACTCATTGGGAGCAGTTTTATAGTGCCTAAAATGACCTAAAATGGGAGTTAGTGCGTATTTTTTGTGCCTAAGCCTTCCTGAACAAGTAAATTTTAATTTTTTAAATGAATTTTAAGAACTTTTAAGATTTAATATTGTAGTTAACTTAAAACTATTTATATTAAAATGTCTCACGCACGGAATGACATTATAGTAATAATTTTTTTGTCGTTTATGTAACAAACAGGCAGGTAAGAATAGTCATAGCCTATTCTATGTTGTGGTAGGGAAGCCGTTAACTAAGTTATTAGTTTTCAGTGGTGTTTTCAGATCATTTAAGGCCAACACTCGCCTACAAATTAGCCTATCGCTATTTTTAAGAAATATAAAAACGTAGATCTTTTTTTGAGAGATATAAAAATTATTATTATTATTATTATTATTAGGCTATATACGATACTTATAGCCATACACTTCTTTTATGCACTATGATTCGTTTTGTGGCTCATTTTAGATAACAGAAAAATAACTTGCCTAAACTTAAAGAATAGTGCCTAATTACATCATTTTGTATCCTATTTTAGGTGTCTACAATATTTATTTTTCCTACCTAAATGCCGAGGTCTAGTTATAAGTTTAACATACGTAGGTTTATTCTTAGATTTGATATTAAATACGCTGAAAACGAATTAGTGTAGGATGCTTTCCCTACACTAACCATTTATTAGTTCATGAATTAGTAACCAATCTAGTATAAGAGGATGTGGAATTTTAACTAATTGAAAGAGTTTACCGTCATAATTTTACCGTTTTATTTTTATCACATTTATTTTATGTCGCCTACATGCAATGATGTTTTTTATGTACATCTACAAGAACAGAACACAAACATATTCACATCTGTAGCTTCTTTGATAAAGAGTGTATCATTGAACACACCTATTGGGTATTTATAAGCCGCATACGAACATTATATACAGACTATAAATTATATAATAGCCAGGAACCGCGGCTTCGCCCACGGTTATTAATTCATCCGCCAGATTATTTTACAGCAAAATTTTATAAAAATTAAAAATACATTTTACAGCAAAATAAATAAAACAATAAAAGACATCGTTTTTAGATAAATGCATGAATTACAAAATTATGTTTTCTACATAAATTCATGAATTAAATAATTATCTGTTTAAATATTATGTTCAATGTTTAGCTTAGTAATATAATAATACAAGAACAAATAGTAAAACAACATAAAAGACCCGATAATTTAAGAAAAACATTAATTTCTCATTACAGTGCTTCAGGTTATCTATATTAAGTGCCCTCCCCAAACAGAAAAAAAAACTTCCTTTTATAACATACTAGCTTAAAAGGCCCGGCGTCGCCCGGGTTTTTTATTTTGTAATTGGAAATTAACTTATGAAGGACTTTAGATTTTTAAATTCTAGGTCCTTAAATAGGTATTTATAATTTGAAGTAGGAAGAACGACTTATCATACTCAAACTATTCCCTAAGAAAATGCTTTATATAGCTTTTATGACTATATGTAGAATTTTGCATCCCATCGCTTGTACAGTACACAGCAAGCCCGGGAGGGGTTCTAATAAGAAGAAACCGAAATTCCGGTAACATAAAATTGTATTATCGTGGCTGAAAATTTTGTTTCTCACTGTCATGTTACCATAAAACCGTTTTGGGAATGAAATTAAACAGAAATACAATATCACTTTCATACATCTCTTCCCAAAACATATTACCTTACCTCGTATTGTTTTCTCTATTTCCAGGCTAGAGGAAGTAACGTGACTGCATTATTTTCGTGAATTTCATTCTGTGATATAATAATATATATATTACCATACCTCGTATTGTTTTCTCTATGTCCAGGGTAAAGAAAGTTATGTGACTGCATTATTTTCGTGGATATTGATAGTTCTCTCATTTGTCAAATTTATACTACTTTCATTTTTTTTCCATGGCCATCTGAGACCCGCTGGTAACAATATGTTTTAATGTCAAATGTGATTCGGATTCGATAATTCTGTGCAAGAAGGGATTAAGTATTCTCAAAAACATTTGATTTTTGGCATTTAGAATATGAATTTTTCAAAATCCTTTCTTAGTGAGCACCTACATTATGAAGCGAAGGTACTGTCAAAATTCCAAGTCTCTACCTGTTATAGTTTAGGCTGTACGTTGATTCCTGTCATTCAGTCATTCAGTCAGTCAGGACAAAGCCTTTTATATATATAGAGATGGAGAGAAAATCCTTACAGGATAGCTGCCTTAATAAAGAATGCCAATTAATGACACAACCCATCATTACTTCTAAGAACCATTTTATGAAAAATGAGCCGAATTATTACTTTATTTTTCTATATATTTTGTTTTTTATATAATACATTTTTAAGGCAACTACCTCTGAAATACTTCTTCTTCGTGCATTTATGTACAGTAAAATTCCTTTGAATATCAAAAATTAATGACGATATATATTCCAAAGACAATGAAAAACTGTAGAAATATTGAAGAAACTATTGTTTCCAATATAAATAATATTCCTGTAAGGAGCTGTTACAAGAGAACTTTATTTTCCAACAATATATCATAGACTACAGTCAAATTTTTTTGTACCAAATTTTATATTAATTCAGTTTATATCAGGACCACTGCCTTCTAGACTGATCACTCGTGTTGACTCGTGTATACACTGCCTGTCCAATACGGCTAATTTTGCGTACTCGGCGACATTACAGATAGCAGCACCATTCACACCCAGATTGCTTCTTGTTTTTTGCTACGACATTGTTGATTAGGTAGTGCTGTCACAGCCGTCTAGTAATCACTGCCTTCTAGACTGTATCGCTCGTGTTTACTCGCTCGTAATATAGTAAAATTCTCTTGGGAAATATACCCTAAAAATGTTCTCAAAGCATAAATTGAATGTTTAAACTTGTATTATTCTAGGTACCGGTACTTAATTACTATGAATAAAATTTACTATCAATACGTCTAATTTATTTATATTTATTTTAATTATTGCTCCAAAATTCCATTTCAAGGTAAGTGTCATATACTGGAATAATATTATGTTCTAAACAAATAACACAATTATCTGTGTCTGTTTAATGCTTATTTTGACGCAGCAAACGCATAGAAGCAATGTACGGTAATGTATAGGGCAATGCCTTCTAGACTCTGTTACTCGTGTATTCTCGAGACGGGGGTTGTATAGGTGGCGGTTATTGCTGCCATCTGGGTGTGAATTGTGTCGCCTCTACTGGAGAAATTATGCAATTGAGCAATACTCTAAACTCCATGTTAAAATAAAGCATAGGACAGGCAGTGTAATTCTCGAGACGGCGGTGATCAGGACATGGTAAATTTGGTAGCTATTTCCGAAGATTTAAAATAAAAATAGAATGTGACTATACTTGCCCATGTGGAGAAATTGAACAAACAGTGAAACATATTTTACTGGAATGTCCCAGATTTGAAAGTCAACGTTTTCAATTAAGGTGTAAACTAAACTATTGTGACACTACACTTTCAGCACCACTGACAGTTTTTAGAAAAGAGTGTTGCAAACAAGATTTTGTACGTTTCGTAAATTATGTTCATTCCCGTTTTTAATTATTACTTGTAAGATAGTTTGTAAATATTAATTTTGTTAATTTGTTATATTTAAAACCTTAACATACCTTCAAGGTGAAATAGGGTCACATGTATTGGAGTATATAAAAAAAATATATATATATATAAATAATATTCCACCTGAGCTCAATTACTACAATAAGTGTATAATTATTCTAATTCTATTATTTAAATTACTTAAAAAACATCATGGGATAAAAGCCTAATACAAACATTGTAATATACATTACTTGTCTAATGCGCACACTATAAGAGTAAAAATGATAACATTTAAAATGACTTACAATTATTAAAATGTAAACATAAATTACTTGTCACCAATAATACAAAAGATTGGCAGTACTAATGTTAAAATACAGCCATAACCCCTTTAAAATGCTTCTTAAATGTTAAAATTGCAATTTTTGTATTAGGATTTTATCCCATGATGATTTTTAAGTAATTTAAATAATAGCAATAGAATAATTATACAATAACACTGGTCAACATGATTTTTGTCTCATGAGTATCAATAGTTGTACCTAATGCAGTTTTTTATCATGTTTTCAAATATGTATTCGGAATTTCTCCATCACCCACAGTTTTTTTTAAATTTCAATTTCAATTAATGGATTTAAATATATTTTTTTAATAAACGGCCATTTGTCCACTGTAAAATAAAAACTCCTAGAGCATTGTAAATGTGATGGAACCAAATGAGCTAACTCAAATGGTACCGTTGCTACTGTTGTGCAAGTTCAGACTGTACAGACAGGCACAAACATGATCATGCATGCATTCATTACAACGATGTCAGTTGTGAGAGAGCAGTGAACCAGTAAACACGTAATTGTGAGTTCATTGTGTCTGGATTACTGTATATTGTATATTACATATTTACAAATTTATTTCTTTTAATTTGTTGTTAGTTACAAAATGCCTAGAGCTTGTTTAAATCATCCTAACAACTTTTGTTATATATGTGGTGAAGTGACGCTCAGTCCCAAAGGCGAAACCTTACTCCATTAGTAAAAAGTGTTATGAACTTTATTTTGGGTGTAAAGTGGGGGACCAAACAAGGACCTTGGCCCCACATATCTGTTGTTTATCGTGTAGTAGGCTTCTCACTGCATGGAAGAATGGCACACGCCACATGCCATTTGCTATCCCTATGATTTGGAGGGAACCCAAAGATCACTCCTCTGACTGTTATTTCTGCTTAACAAACATTAAAGGGATTACGTCAAAATCAAAACATACAGTGGTGTACCCTGACTTGCAATCTGCAATGAGACCAGTTCCACACAGCGAAGAATTGCCCATACCAAAGCCTCCAGAACATGTGACATTAGATGAAGATATGTCAGATTCCGATGGAAGTAAGGAAGAAGAAGAAACAGATTTTGGTGATACAACTTTTGAACAAAGCTGTTCATCTGAGCATCATTTATTGACTCAAGAGGATCTTAACGATCTCATACGAGATTTAAAATTATCCAAAAACCAGTATGAAATGCTTGGTTCCCGGCTAAAAGGATGGAATCTTCTTCAAAAGAATACAAAGATATGTACTTATCGTAGTCGTCATTCTCAATTTAAAGGCTATTTTTCTGAAGAAAATGGCTTAGTGTTTTGTAATGACATTTCTTCTCTTATGGAGACATTTGGTATTGAACATAACCCAACAGAATGGCGCTTGTTCATTGATTCCTCCAAAGCAAGTTTAAAAGCAGTGCTTTTGCATAATGGAAATAAATTCCCATCAATACCTGTGGCTCACTCTGCTAGTATGAAAGAAACATATGAAAACTTTCAATTTATATTGGCAAAGCTTCAATATGCAGTGTCTGAATGGAATATTTGTGGTGATTTGAAGGTAATTGCACTTATTCTTGGTCTGCAGCTTGGTTACACAAAGTACTGTTGCTTTTTGTGTCTTTGGGATAGTAGGGACAGAAAAAACCATTACATCAGAAAAGAATGGCCTAAACGCGAATCATTCATTCCTGGACAGAAAAATGTGAAACATGACGCATTGTGTAATCCTAAAAATGTGTATCTACCTCCCTTACATATCAAACTAGGATTGATGAAGAATTTCGTGAAAGCCATGGTCAATACTCCTGGTTTCATGTACCGGTACTTAAAACAGAAGTTTCCTAAAATTAGTGAAGCAAAAATTAAAGAAGGGATATTTGTGGGTCCACAAATACGATCACTAATGCATGATGAGAAGTTTGAGGAACTATTGAATCCACTGGAGAAAGCAGCTTGGCAAGCATTCAAAAAAGTAACTCACAGTTTTTTGGGAAATTGAAAGGCGGAAAATTACCGTGATATTGTCAATGATCTTATAACATCTTATAAAAATTTGGGCTGTAATATGTCCTTAAAAATTCACTTCCTGCACTCGCACCTAAATTTCTTCCCAGAAAATCTTGGCGCAGTGAGCGATGAGCACGGGGAACGCTTTCATCAGGAGATTTCAGCTATAGAAAAGAGATATCAAGGCAAATGGAATCCTAATATGCTGGCCTATTATTGTTGGACCATCAAGAGGGATGCTCCACAGGCGAAATATAGCAGAAAATCGTAATTTATTACTTTCTAGGTGAGTCAGAATGTTCGGATATTGTGTATTTAAGAATGTAGAAAATATTAAAGTGTTTGAAATTATAAATGCCTGTCTCTCGGAAACCTTGCGTGATGGAGAAAAACCGATATCATATTTGAATTCAGGAGAAGAAATGCTATCAGAATCACATATTTTTCTTTCTGAGACAAAAAAAAGTTTCTTTTTTGTTACCCAGTGTAATTATAATTACTGTAGTAATTGAGCACAGGTGGAATATCGTGTTTATTGGAAACAATAGAATCTGCTGAATTGGAAAATTAAAATAAGTGAAATGACTAACATACCGGTAACAGTCCTTTATAAGTAGTACAAAGTGGCAATTTTCACAATACTAACATTTAACAAAGCAGATATATGATATTTTCATTACTTAATATACTGATAAAATTTTGTGACCCCGACGTGATTTGAACACGCAACCTTCTGATCTGGAGTCAGACGCGCTACCGTTGCGCCACGGAGTCAGTTAGATATCATAAGCAACCTCTAGTGTAGAGAAACAAAAAGCTACTATTCCAAGGCATTTGGCAATTTTACATCTTTTTCTATATGAAGGTTGAATGGTAGCTCGAATATATGCATATGAATTAACTCATTAAGCAACAAGAGAAATATGTTCTTGCATTTTTCATTTTCAAGAGATAGGTAACTTTTTGGCCATTTTAGCACATTTTTGGCTTTTTTGAAGTGAAACTTCTTTAGCCGCGGTAGGGGTAAATCGAGAGCTTGTGTAACGCTCAAAATCGTCACGAAATTAGTGTTACGCTCAAAATCGTCACGAATAGCGCCTAGTGGGGTGCGACGGAACGGACTGCACAGAAAACCAACTCAATGATTAGGCTTGTCCAAAATTAAAAAATCCAAATGTTAAAAAAACGAAAATCCAAAATTTAAAAAATATAATAATCCAAAATTAAAAAATCGAAAATAAAAAAATCCAAAAAATAAAAAAATCAAAGATCCAAAATTTAAAAATTCAAAGATCCAAAATTAAAAGTCCAAAAATTGTACATTTAAAAAATAAAAAATCCAAAATAAAAATATCTAAATATAAAAAAACTCAAAATTTAAATAATTCATAAATCCAAAATTTAAAAAAATAAAAAATGCAAAATTAAAAATCCAAAATTAAAAATAAAAATCCAAAATTAAAAATTGAAAATAAAAAATTAAAAAATCCAAATATCAAGAATTTAAAACATCCAAAATAAAAAAGTCTAAAAATCCAATATTAAATATCCAACAATCCAAAATTGACAAAATCAAATAATCCAAAATTGAAAAAAACCAAAACTAAAACAAGTTTCATTTCTGTCGCTTGGCGTTCCACGCACACGTTTTTTAATAGTTTAGTTACTTTATGTTACATTTTGAATTTTTCATTATTATTTTTGTTTTTAATGCTTGTCTATTATAACTTTATAACCAGATAAGAGTTGAGTGAGGTATTTGCTAGCGACAATTTGATGGGCATGCCAGTTCAGATTTTTTTGCAATGGGTATATTATTAAGTTAATATTATTATTATTATTATTATTATTATTATTATTATTATCATTATTATTATTATTATTATCATTATTATTATTATTATTTAACGGTAAAAGCATTGTTGCTTCCCGTTCTAGATACTCTTTAGTTTTATGAAAATGTAATAAATAAAATTTAATCGTCTCTACAACTTACTTTTTTTCTGTGCTAGCCTTTAACACGTATGTACGAGAAAGTTTGTGCAACATATTTTTGCACCATTTAATTCAGAATCATTATTTGAAAATTCACCACAGAATACACAACATTTTTAGCTTTTTAACAATAATAAATTGCAATAATACAATCTGATGTAGGTCCTTCTAACGCTTGAGGAAGAAAGCTTCATTAGTAAACTAATTAGGGGAAGTGTGAGGAAGGAATCAAGTGACGTCAGATATCAATTTGCATTTATTTCCTTTTCGTTTAAATAAGCCGTCACGTTCAAAGAGAAACGAATCCTCGATATTGCATGGTGCGAGGCATGTTGACACAAGCCGTCTCGATTACCAAACTGGCAGAATAGAAAATAACTGACTTTGGTTGCATCGTAAAGGATATCCAATTCTTCTGCCTGAGATTACAAAAGCGAAGCTCACAGAGGAACTCGTTGCTCTAGGCAAGAGTGGGGGAGTTAAATTAATTTATTCCAAATCGGTTAAAGAGGTTAAGCTTTGCATTACAGAAGATACGTGTTTGGTTGCTGCAGTGTTCTAATTGAGTCAGTCGCGGTAATTTCTAGGTGACTGTAGTGTATTATTCATTTAGTAAGTTCAGGGGTTTCCAGCGGTTTAAGTGCGGGACCAGATGCCGTGTGCCACAGTAAGACTTCAGTAATCAATAGTAGGTGTGGACAGATATACATCACTAGGGCTAGGATTTTTATGACCTAAAAACCATCAAAATATGCAAAATAAAATATGCACTTATGACCTAAAAGTTACAGAAATATGCTTCATAAAAAAACAAATATGACCTAAAAATATTATAGTAATTACTAAAATGAGTAATAATTTCAATTGTAAAATAAACAAGTAAATCAGTTTATGATAAACATTTATTTATGAATAAAATGCACACATGAGAAACAAGCTAAAGTAACAAAATTACGCTTCTTTCTTCATTCACTTTATGAGCCCCGAGTTGCAATGTACAACGAATACCTTGTGCAAATTAAAAAAAAAAAATTCCTATTGTCAATAATTCTGAGAAATTTAACAACTCAAATGAATATGGAAGAAAGAAGTTCTATGAGAAAAGTTCTTTACTTCTTGAAAAAGTGAAAATATGACCAATATGACCATTAAATTATTAAAATATGCTGTATCACATGAAAATGGTAAAATATGCAAAAATATGACTTAACAAAGTAGTCACATTTAATTACTTTTTTCATAACAAACATTTATTACTACTCAAGGAACATATCAGTCTTGCCAAAAAAAAACATGCTACATCATAAAAATCCTAGCCCTATACATCACACTAACTTAATGGCTGTAATAGTTATTTACGATTCAAGTGTTAAAAACGTGATTTTATTTTAGGAGTAGGTTATGTTTCCGAAACGAGCCCGGAATTAAAAATGTGTAAAATAATAACAAATGTTTGGTTTATTGTAATGAATTGCGCCCATTGGAGCGCCAACAGGACTGCCAACTTAAGGACAACGCTTTTCACGATTTTTGCAATCACCCTGAGAAATTTCACATTCAAAAAGGCGTGGTGAATTTAAAAATTTTCAATTTTTATCAAAATGAGTCTGTTTTCAGTTACAAACGAACTAGTTGTTTTAAACACATATCAAACTTTTACTGTTCCAAAATAATAACATTTTGAAAAAAGGCATTGAATTGAAATTTGAAGGCTTAACTTTACAACTGTTAATAAGTATTGTTAGTCTAATATAAAAAAAATAAAAATTCTTGTTAAATGAGAAGTACAGTATATTTTAAATTAGCGAAAATGGGCTACACAATGATATAGGCCTATTATCATTTAGCTTAAGAAATACTTTATTTAAAAGTAAAACAGTGTACTCATAGTGGCTACATAAGACTAACTTCTAACACTTTCAAAATATTTTCTTATCTAAAATCGTCTTGGCGAAAGCCAAATACAAAGTGCACTTCAAGCTCCGCCCACTCGATATTCACATTTTGTTTCTCAGCGAAGCGACCAACTATCCTTGTATATTGTCGCCGACACTCCCGACCGTACCAAATATTAAAAATGCGAGTATGTGTCTTGTACCCACAGGTTTGCCTTGTACCCAACGGTTTGCCAGCCTGTTCATCCTCGAAGAATTCGCTAGATCGTGGTATAAAAGGAACTGCTTCACTGAGGGTGGGTTGGGCGGGATATGTCTCACGCGAAGGTGCACCTTGTATTTGTTTTTTCCAATAGCCTTACATATGATGGTAAAGAAATACAATTAAAACATTTTAATTTGGCAAATAAACATGTTTTATGTCATATTTTAAAAATTAAATATTTGCCGTACTCGGTTGTTGCATTTTTTGTAAGTTTTTCCCCCATCATGGGGGAGCCTTGCCCCTCGGACCCCCTTCCCTGGCTACGTCCTTGCCTCTCTTCAGATCACTTTTATCACTGCTTCAAATTCATTATAATAAAAGCAGAAGTACAATGATAAACGTTGGAAACCCCTGACCAGTACTGCATTTATTCAGGTCTCGTAATATTTTTCTATTACAATTATCTGCAGCGAAGAAGGTGGTATTTTCTTTCTTTTTCTCTATCGCGTAGAGAGCTTTTCACTTTCATTCAACGAATGGTGCCAACAATCGCCTTGCAACCAGTTGACTATCTAGTTTAACATCTTGAAGGCGGTTTTTGTGATGCGTCGATGCATTCCACGTGCATCTAAAATGTCGATCGGGCGTTGTTGGGATGGAAAGTGTGAATCTTCTTCAGTTCTTAATGCCGTGTGCCATTTTTCGGTTGTGTAATGCCATATACGATTGTTGTGTTCAGTGTCACGCTGCCAAGACCATGTGAGGAGGATTGTGTTCTACTAAAGCTGTGAAACTTGGTGAACGTATATTTGTTTGTGTTTCTGTGTGGGTGAGATCTGGTTGTAGCAGCGTTGGAATGCCGGTATCATCATTGAACATCACGGAAAAATAAGGTTAGATTTCATACATGTGTGTCCATCTTTATAGAATACTATTTTAACATAGGCCTATTGATTGTAATCTAAATGGCCGCGTTTAGTCTATAGAGTTTCAATATAACGTTTATATTAAAACAACATTTAAAAAAATAGGGAAAACCTGGGACAATTAAGAAAAAAGGGATAAAAATTTAATCCATAAAATTTAGTGAATGTTTAAAATTTTTGGGAAAAAACTAATATAAGGTAAACCCTCGCATGAGACATGTCCCACCCAACCCACCCTCAGTGAAGCAGTTCCTTTTATACCACGATCCAGGGAATTCGAGGATGAAAAGGTTGACAAACCGTTGGGTACAAGGCAAACCTGTGGGTACAAGGCACTTACTCTCACATTTTTAATATTTGGTGCAAGGGGCACAGTCAAATTTTTAATATTTGGTACAAGGGGCACTCTCGCAGTGTTAATATTTGGTACAAGGGGCACTCTCGCATTTTTAATACTTGGTACGGTCGGGAGTGTCGGCGACAATATACAAGGATAGTTGGTCACCCTGCTTCACTGAGAAACAAAATGTGAATATCGAGTGCACCTTGTTAACTAAAAAACACACTCCGGAAATATAGCACGCAAGACCTATCCGTACTTAGGTCTATCCTACGCCAAAATACAAAGACACAAGTACACAGCCCAAACACGTCACACCATCAACATCCCCTACGGATATACATAAGGGCACAATTATAGGTATACACACATCACATATGGTTACCAAAATTTGGTTTGACCGGAGGTTTAGGCTTAATTCTTTGGCACTCCGGGGGTAAGAGTGGGCACAAAAAAAGTCCTAAATAACAAAAGACTTCGTAAATTTCTTCTGCACTGGTGTAAACAATTTATTCCGCAGAAGTACGAGTATATGCCTAATTGTCACTGTATTTTATCAAGAAGTGCATTTTCTTCTGATATTTTGTCATAAAAGCCAGCACATGTTACCCCCATTAAAGTATGTTCTGACAATTAATGTAGCGTAAAAACACTGGTCAAGCGAAATCACAAAAAAAGGGCATTTGAGCGCCTCCAATTCATTTTTCGAGACAGTGAGACTTATCTTCAAAAAGGGGACTGTTCCGGTAAAATCTGGACGAATGGCCATCCTACTTTAGTCCTTCGAACTAACTCCAAAAACTCAATAATAAAAATTAGTCTATGTAAGCATCCCAAATATTGTTTTCTGACTATAACCTATACAACGTAGAACAAATTAGGCCTATACGTAGGCCTAGATTTGAGTTTATTTCTGAAAAATAATCACGAACATAGATCAGAATGTCATCACTAAAATACGAGCATGAAACTCTTTAACCCATTAACTGAACCAAACGATTTTACAACTGCAGAGTTAGCACAGTTTAAATTTCGACCTAAGACTTTCCGATACTTGTATTATAATCCATCATGAATTAACTGAATTAAAGAATAAAAATTTGAAAATTAGAAATTAATATAGTCTATAAGTACTTATTCTCTAGCTTTTCCTCCACTACTCACTTCCTCTACCAGAACCATAGGTACATAAATCTTCTTCTTTAACAACAGGGTTTAGGCCTACTGGCCTGTTCCGTCTGCAGATTAAAACTGGTCACTCCACCTTTTTCTAGGTCTACCTACATTTCTTCGACCTCTTGGTTTATATTGTAATGCTTTGAAGGGTATGCGGCTTCTATCCATTCTCATTACGTGCTCTCTCCAATTATTTGAATAATTGTTTATTATTTTAATTACATTTTCTATTTGTAGTTGATTCCTTATATCTTCATTTCTTTGATGGTCTAATAAAGAGTACCCCGCTAACGGTCTTAACAATCTCATTTCTGCAATTTCAATTCTTCGCTTCTTCTGTTCAGTTATTTCCCATAAATAGAGGTGGTATTCTGTTCCACTCTAAAATCTTCATCGAGTTTTCAAGTTTTGAAGTCCCCTGGTTTTAAAAAATGCCATTTTCAGATAGGCCTTTGAAAATAATGCATACTTATATATGTGAAGCATTTAAATCTAATATATAAAATCGAAAGTGTGTATGTATGTATGTATGTATGTATGTTTGTTCCTTATACAAATCTACATTTCTTTACCAATTTACACGACATTTTGCACACATACCCAGTTAAGCCCGGGAAGTATAGCTGTCGACATTAAAATTCAAACAAAATACTCCTTCCCTTGAAAATTATATAATTTCTGAGAATTTTATACTGAAAAAATGAATTGCTGTTTAGTTCACATGGCAACAGTAAATTGTTTACTATGATTACATAGGGCCTTGGCAAGTATATAGCCTAATGCTTTAACGAATTATGATTCCATCGATGTAATATATTGGCGAAAATAATGACTGGAAATGAAATCCACGAAAATAAAGCACAGTGTGATGTAGTCACATAACTTTCTCTACCCTCGACATAAGAAATATTTACTCACTTCACATTTTGATGTAGAATAAGAGGGACAACTTAAGTGTGTGAGTATGCTATATCAAAAGTCTATAAATAATCCTTTCCGCTGATAAGTTATCCATACCTGTAGGCTTTGTATTAGTTGAGAAATAGGGATGTTTATCATAGGCCCTAAGCATGGGATGGAACATTTTGAGTCCTATGCTCGCAGTATATTATGTTCCGGGTTCTAGGGGAGGAAAGTATGAAAGTGATACTGCATTTCTCTTTTATTTCAGCTCCGAAACGATTGTATAGTAACATGAGAATGAGAAATAAAATTTTCCGTCAAGTCAGTACAATCTTATGTAATTTGTGTTTCTTCTTATTTCAACCCCTCCCAAGCATGATGTGTAGAAGCAACGGAATGCAGCATTCCACATCCTCTATGAGCCATAAAAAGCTATATCCAGCGTTTTCTGATGGAATAGTTTGAGTGTGATAAATCTTTTTCTTCATTTCAAGTTCTACATACATAAAGTCCTTCATAAGTTAATTTCAAATTAAAAAATACAAAGCCCGGGCGACGCCGGGCCTTTTCAGCTAGTCTAATATAAAATTAACACAATATCTACTCTTATACAATTCAACGGCCCTAAATAGCGTGCTTGCTCGCTCGCCCGCTTCGTGAGACATCGGGTAGGCCTATACTCGGCGATGTTCGTCTCTCGCAGTCTAAACTTTCATGAAGACTACAAAATTAGGAAGGAAAACAGTTTCTTTAAGGCCTAAGTGAAATGAACACAATGAACAAATATCCTAATTTTATTTTTACTTACAATTTTCATAGCTCTGAACCACAAACATTTTTAATAATCTACCAGTGTAATTTTCTTAAAAATCCTGGAGTCAATGAATAATGGCGGGCGAAGCCGGGGGCAACAGCTGTAAAATATTGATGGTTTTATCTCTTGAAATATCGCTGATAATAATAATCCAAACAAACCATTCTTTCCCTTGAAACATTATATAATTTCTGAAAATTACACTGAATTGATAAATTAAAATTCACATCATATTCATGTCAATAAACAGCTGAGAAACAATACGTATTATGTGTTCACAGGTTCTTTGGAACTGCATAATCGATTCTGATATAGTTTTCCCAGGGGGTGCTTTCTAATCGTAGAATGTACTCTGAAGCCGGAATTTTAGCTGTTTCATTAATTATTAATGGCTTAGTTTATGAATGATTCGCGTGCAAGTGTTAATAAATATAATGCTTTAATAATTATTATACTCTTAATTTTTAATTTTTAAAAGAATTATCGTGGCGAAGCCACGGGCACCTCCTAGTTAATAACAAAATGTAGCAAGGAGGTCAATCTAAAGGATAAAACAGTTGATGAACAGTAGCATGAAACGAGAATATCGCCGATTGCGACATAACCGATGTACTGTTTATAATATACTCGTATTATAAGCTATCTCGCTTACAGCAACACAAATAGCGATGAATTTAATTTATTTCAGTGGTTCTAATTATTCATTTAATTTTGTGAGTACTCTCTAAAATAAATAGTCACAACTGGAGTTCCAGTTTCTCTCAAGATAAAATTCGCGGGTGCGCGGGCAAAGAGAGTTAAGTCCACTTTCTTGTTACTGAGAATTAGAGTGACTTAATACACTTTATCCACCCAACATCGCTTTAGAGATGGATAAACCCATGAGGCACACATCCATAACTACCGTACGTTTTTGAATATGACTTAATGGATGTAACACAAATGTAGAGAACATTTTTTATCTATAACTCTATGGATATATGTCAATTTTTGTGGATGGTGGACTTAACTCTCTTTGCCCGCGCACCCGCGAATTTATCGGTAAAATCCGGATCTCTCGTTATATTACCTACGATAATATCACAATATGACAGGCTCACGTGCAAGAGTTCGTAACTCTCTAATTAGCAAAGATAACTACACCATTTCAACCTCAATTTCGGAAAAAGTAATTTCAATTTCGGAAAAAGTAATTTCAAATTCGGAAAAGGTAATTTCAATTTCGGAAAAAGTAATTTCAAATTCGGAAAAGGTAATTTCAATTTCGGAAAAAGTAATCTCAATTTCGGAAAAAGTAACTTCAATTTCGGAAATACGAGGGCTATTTTTTAAAACATTCGATGGGGCATAAAATGAAAACCACAGTGAAAATCAAAACTGTTTTATTTGGAACTCTTAGGTACACCTTCTAGCTACTTCTCTACATAATCTCGCTCCGATTGAGTCATTTGTCCTAGCGTGGTACCAACTTTACTATACCCTCTTCATAGCCCTCGCATTTCCGAAATTGAAGTTACTTTTTCCGAAATTGAAATTACCTTTTCCGAAATTGAAGTTACTTTTTCCGAAATTGGAATTACTTTTTCCGAAATTGAAATTACTTTTTCCGAAATTGAGGTTGAAAAGGTGTAGATATGTTTTCACAGAAATGAGATACAAAACCAATTATTTAAACAAATTAAAATGACGATTTTGAAGATAAATAGTGTTAACTCTTCAATCAGTAAAGCATCCTTTTGAATACAGCCATTTACCTTGATTTTGTAAAAATAAAGGTGAAAATAAATTAGTAAAGAAATATAAATGCCATGCAAAATGACTGATACGATACTAATTATTGTTGAAGCTATTTTCTTTACAGTCCGCATGGTTTACATATTGTATGAGAAAAAAGAATCTCGCCAAATAAAGGGTTAGAGACCGTACTATCTTCTGTGAATAGTATTATAATATTTCAAAATATTGATCTAGAATTTGTTTAAATATCTAAAATATTTCTCCACTTTTTTTAAAAGAAATTTACTGTATATGATTTGAGGACACTGACATCCTTTCGATTGTAAACTGATATCACTTATTAGTGAATAAATAAAAATAGTGTCAAATTTAACTATTTGTCTCTCAGTGTCATTTTAATAACTAATTAAATTGTGCAAATTTAGAAGAGTATCCTTAAACTGTAGATATTTGTGTAATCCTTATACTGTACTTAATAATGTCTTGTTAGATTGAGTTGATAAGCTGTGTCCCATTACAACTTGCAAAGAAGCAAGCAGCTTCATTTATAACAGTTATAAGTAGGGGGCGGATTTCTATGACACGTCATATTTTTCCCCTTTGCATTATTTCAGGTTTCCGACTAATTTAAACCCGATTCCAAGCATCCTGGTGAAATTGGAACGACTTTTACTGTGCATATAACTGCATATTTAGGAAATTTTCAACTATTGTAACATATTTAGTATGAATATGCATATTTAGGTCACATTTTTTGGCATATTTGTGTGCATATTAAAGACATTTTGCAGTTTCACATCATATTTTGTAAATTTTGCATTATAATGATATTTTTTGAGAATTTACAGATATTTTAATAAAATGAATTGTAATGAAACTTAAAAAAATATATACACTATGTGTAAGTGGTAAAGTCATATTTTAAATTTTATTGGTCATATTTTAATGTTTTTTAGGTCATAAACGCATGCATATATCCTATTTTTAGGTCATAGAAATCCATATATATATATATATATATATGGATATATATATATATATATATATATATGGATATATATATATATATATATATATAATGGCAATATATGATAGCTCAGTTGGTTAGAGCAGCGGCACGGAGAGTTCAAATTCCGGCTATGGCATTGAATTTTTCAGTCTGACTTCACCTTTCCAAATAATTTAGTATATAACTCAAGTTGTTAAAAACCCGCAGTAACATGCAAAAAAGGGGGAAAAGGGGATTATGGACCTGGTGGATAAATAGGGGATCAAGACCGTAAAAAGGAGAAAAAGGTGCTAGGAAATTGCCTCCATTCTCAGCTAGAGACAACATTTCGTATTGTTGTTTCTTTCACAAGAGCTCTAATTTTCCCTACGAAAAAGACGCGCACCTAAAAATCCAAACCCTGTTTATGAGTATGTTATTTATTTGTACCCTTATACAAGGTTGTAAACTTCCACGTGGTCGGTGGAGTGACACATTTAAACATTTAAACATTTTCATTAACATAACTTACTTACATTATTATTATTACACATTTAATACAAGTAAAAACAAATAAAACCAAACATACTTCTACATGAGCAAAGCTCGTGTTTAGGGGTATAGTAGATTAATATAAATATAATTACATATCAATACACAGTATGCTACAAACGAAAAATTCTAAATTTATGAGTACAATGTATATAAAAATAATTTTTCAGCAATAACCAGTGGTTTAAAATAGCATTTACAACAACAAAAAATAGAATAATAGGCCAGTCAGTAGATGTATTGAATGATGCAAAAGGTGGGGTAAAAGCTTTTATTTTTTTAACTTGTATATATGGATACAAGCATGTAAAAAACAAAAATGCTAATACAGGCGACCTCGGAAAAACTTTTGGCGGCAAAAAATCCTCGAAATTTTAGGACTTTGTTTTTTTGGTTTTCTGCCTCTAACACCTAAACGGTGCATCCTAGCGAAAAAGTTATGATGTAACTAATTAAAGAGCATTAAATTCTGCGTCGAATGAATACCACAACGTAATAATTCGGTCATGTAGTATGGTCAAAAACCACGGTCAAAGAATGACGATTTTTTCAAACTTTGCCAAAAACTGAGATATGGTACTATATATATGAGTCTGCAGCTTGGAAATGAATACTCTGAGAGAAAAACTCATGAAATAAAAGTTGTAGAGCATCAAATTCTGCGTCTACTGAGTACCAACATTTTTAGTTTCGGTCAAGTGATTGAAAACATTGAAAGACCAAACAAAATTAAAATTGTTCTATTAATATTATAGAAGATTTTTTTTTAAATTTTCCTCTTAAAATGTTTAAGATTGTAATTTACATATTCAGGGAATTCAGCAATAAAATTGTTATACAATTTCAAACCACAGTTTTGACCATGTAACTGCCCCTTGGTCGTCTTGCATTTTGATTCAGCGAAACGAAAGATGGCGTTTCTTTTTGTATTTTGACAATGACTATAGGAAATAAATTTCAACCACTTCATTCCTTAGCTGGATGGTGTATAGAAAGTTAGACTATGTTTCTCCCGTTTAGCAAGAGGTTGTGACTAATGAATAGACCTGGGATTTTAAGGCAAATGCCTATTTTGTTCCTTAAGAAATAACATGAAATTTTTTAAATATGTTGACATTTCAAGACAAATCTCTTACATTTATAGAGTTTTATAGTTCCCTAAAATGCCTATTTGGACCTTTAGAGCCTATTTTACTGTTTTAGTGCCTAAAATGCCTATTTTGTACATTTAAAATATAATTCAACTTCTGTAATATTTACAATCTTATAAAGGACATCCCTCAATGAAAAACAGAACAGCAGAGGTGGGGTTTTCACAGAAACTTGATTATTCCAAACAATTGTCGGTAAAAGAATGCTGACTGACGGGGGAGGGGAGGATTAAGGAGGAAGGACTACTGTGTCAAGTCACCAGTGAAAGAACATCTGTTTAAGTGAATATAGTTCGTGATTCCTTATTTTGCAGTTAATTCTGTTAAGAATGGGTATACCAGGTATCTTGCAGTAAAGAAAGACCATGTTACAGTTTAAGTGTATAGTGTAATATTTTAAAGTCTATTTTCTATATATTTACACATTTTTAAAGCATATTTTAAGTGCCTATTTTCTCTTTTAAAAGTCTATTTACTTGTTTTAAAAGTCTATTTACTTGTTTTAAAAGCCTATTTTAGGTGCCTAAAACTAATTTTTTAAGAGCCTAAAATCCCAGGTCTACTAATGAACTATGAGATTGCGTGTTGTTTCTATGGTAACAACACGTAGACTATGTGACGTCCGCTGGATTTTCACAAGTTTGACATCAAGGATGATTATATTGCACAAAGCAGTTGCATATAAGAATTTACGGTAAATTACGTGCAATTACGATAATGATTTTTCAGGCTACCATTTCACCTCATCTATATTAATAAAATGAATTTCCAAAATGTATCTTGCCGTATCACTTGAGAACGGCTCGACCGATTTGGCTGATTCTTTTTTTGTTGTGTTCGTAATTGTCAGGACAAGGTTTGTATGAAAGAAATTTTTTTGGAAAATCACGGAAAAAGTCGGAAATGTGAAATGAGGCAAAGTTAGAGAGTTCTGCTGTCAATTGTTTACATAAAAAAAAAAGTTTAAACAAATTGAAGAGTGACAAAAGGAGTGTGACATATTGACAGTTTGAGAGTTCCGCTGTCACATGTTTTCATAACAAACAAAAAAAAAAAAAAAAAAAAAAAAAAAAAAAAAAAAAAAAAAAGTGTGAGTCTTGCAACCAAGCCAAATCGAAAGTGTGTATGTTTGTAAGTGGGTATGTATGTTCCTTATACAAATCTGCAACATTCGACATCCTCTGTGAGCCATGAAAAGCTATAACTAGCGTTTTCCGAGGGAATAGTTTGAGTGTAATAAGTCGTTCTTCCTTATTTCAAGTTCTATGTAGGCCTACATATTATACAAGGCCCTAGAGTTTGAAAATCGAAAGTCCTTCATAAGTTAATTAAATTAAAAAATAAAAACCCGGGCGACGCCGGGCCTTTTAAGCTAGTCTCTTAATAAGTCAGTATAGTACTCTTCTAACTTATATTAAATTAATTTCGGAGGCGGTTGCATTGTAAACAAATCACTGAAGGCTTACGTAAGCTCTACATTAAAAACTGGGATTATTACTGGGATGTGTACGCCAGAGTGCAATGTTTAACTGCATCATACTTAATTATTCATTGCTTAACGGTTCAAAAAACTGGAACTAATTTAATTTAGCAGACAAATTGGTATGTGAAGGCACATATTATGAGGGAATGATATTGCTCAATTGATGAAGACATAGCATCGTGTCGCCGACCTGGTTCCAACCTTGATTAACGGTGACCCATGTGGTATGTGTCCATTGAATTCTCTCTGCATATCATTCCCGCGTCATGTAGTAATGTAGATATTAAATTTTACTAATTAAACATGTAATTGACCGAGGGAAGCGAAGTCCTGCTTTAACTACGTTCAAAACTTTCTTTCTTTCTTTTTCGTAGTTTTACCTCTCCCTTTTTAGGATTTAAGCAACCCAAGTCGCCCGGGCCTTACAGGCGACGCGACCTGTCGGGAGAGGGATTACCTTTGGATCACATACATACTTTTTTGACCAGACAAGGACATGGAGGGCCTCCACGGATGAGTGATCAGCTCAATGCCGGGGCCACCTCCGAGAAAACACGAACACACAGGACGATACACACCATTCACACACACACACACACACTCAGAACAAGGCGAGGATGAGGATGAAGATGATAATGACGGCCAGATGATATCCGGGGACCACAAGGACCTAAAGTTACCTGACATTTGTCTCATAGGTGAGGGAAAACCCCGGAAAAAATGTCACCTAGGTAACTTGTCCCGACCAGGAATCGAACCCGGGCCCGCTGCGTGAGAGGATTGAACGCATCCCCTGAGTCACAGCGGTGGACACGTTCAAAACTAAGGTTTGAAATTGTATAACACGTTTATTGCTGAGAACCCAGAATATATACATTACAATCTCAAACATTTTAAAAGGAAAAAAAAAAAAATATTAGTCTATATAGGAGTAATAGCACAACTTTAATTTTGTTTTGTTTTTCAATGTTTCAATCCAATTTATTTCTATAATTTTTTTATTCTGTTTTTTTGTAATTCTATATAAACCACTGGTTAATGATACAAAATTGTTTCACATACATTGTACTCATGCATTTATAATTACTTCCTCTGCCCGTACCATAGGTACTATAGGTAGAGGAAGTATTGTTTTCGACCCCAAAATTCGAAGTTGAGTTTTTAGCATATATACACGTTTCAAGGCCCCCTGAATCCAAAAATACTATTTTTGGAAACATTTCTGTGTGTCTGTGTGTCTGTGTGTCTGTGGGTGTGTGTGTCTGTGTGGAAAATATCTGTGAACAAGCTAGCTCCAAAACGGAAAATCGTATGAAAACAAAATTTCGTATTTGGGTCAGGTACCTTCCGAAGATGTGAGGATAAGATTGGCGACTATTTTCTCTTATTTTTAAGGGGACTTTACATGAAGAAATTTTCGTTTTTCGCGATTTTCTCGAAAACGGCTCTAACGATTTTCTTTAAATTTTGCACATAGGTTGCTTATACTAAGAGCTAAAACTTTTATTTGAAACATTTTTTCGAGAAAATTCTCTGAGGGTAGTTACAAGCCACCCACTGTTCACCCACTGTTTGTAGAAAGTTTGTCTTACGTGATGAACAACTGAATTCGCGCTCTTTCACCGCCTCTTATTTTATATAAGAATGTGAAGTGAGAAAGATGTATTGTTGGCCATGCATAGAGTAAAGATGTATCTGAGGGAAATATTCGATAAATTTCGGAAATTATATTTTACGGCAGAAAGTTCAATAAACGTCTGCAGTCATTTGTTTGTTTGTTTTTTTTTTTTTTAAGTTTGTTATATAGACAGCGCTTTTAGTTGCATCATTGAAAGAAGAGGTATTTATAGGATAATTAGCGTAAAATTGTGTCTTGCGATTCTGTACAAGGATATGTGAATACTGCTAACTTTTATTTGGGCAGAGGAAGTTATGTGACTTTCACATCAGATTTTTTTCTTTTGTAGTATACTGTGTATTGATGTATAATTGCATTTATATTGGTCTATTATACCCCTATGCTCATCTAGGGGCATACCTTCATTTTTTTATACTAAATTAGAAATAATACTTTCTGTTGATTTTTGTTTTTACCTGTACTATGATATTTTAATAAAATAATTTTAATAATAATGAAAAAAAAACTCAACCGTTTGGCATTTCGTCTGTTTGTAAATTAAGCCCAAAGGCGTGGTTCGATTTCTTCCAATTTGGCCAGAATGTTCCTTGAAGTAATTAAAAACTACGTACGTGTAAGGATTTTTATTTTTTGATTGCGTTTCAAGATACTGGCTGTTTTAATGTTCTGTTTCATGTCATTTTCAACTTATTTCAACAATTCTAACTATGCTATGCTATGAAATATCAGCATTTCGTCTGTTTGTAAATTTGTGTGCATTTTTGTGTAAATTTACGACCAAACGCCTTGCTCGATTTCTTCCAATTTGGCCCGATTGTTGCTTGAAGTAATTAAAAACGACGTACGTGTAAGGATTTTTATTTTTTGATTGCGTTTCAAGATGCTGGCTGTTTTAATGTTCTGATTCATGCCATTTTCAACTTATATTCAAGTAACTTAATGTTGCAATTTTGTGTTTCATGAAAAAATATATCTTTATTTGGTCACAATGGTTTTTTTTGGTCATATTTAGCTTTTTTAATGTCATATTACTGTGGCTTGGTTCTAAAATGGCCAATGTCATAAAACTTACCTTTGAGATAACTGACTTTGAAGCCTTTATAGAAATAACATTTTTTGCTGAGAACTTCCGACATTGACCTCTAAGGTTTCTGTATTATGTCTATTAATAGTTACATACATTGGCACTTTTAATATACGAAAGATAAAGACTAGCCGAGCTTAGTAATGCATAAATCTCATTTTTGCAAGAAACTAACATTGGCCCTTTTAGAACCAAACCACAGTAAATATTGGTTTGCTTATTTCTCTTTTTTCGGTCGTCAACATTCAGAGCCCTTTCCCTGGAGATAGAAAGTAAAGCTTCTTTTTTTTAAATATAGAAAACAGTTGTACTTTCATTTGTTTGACGGTAACGACAGTAATAAATTAGACATCTTTTATCGTATGACTTTTAAGAAACACGTTTAACTTAAAAGATAATTTCAAGTTCATAAGTGTCTATAAATACCCGTAATTGCAATATTCTACGACTGACTTTCTACAGCTGAACTGTTCAGAGGTATTCCCGTTGTTTTTTTTTCTAATGGAACAGAAGCTTGTTCAGTTGCTTGGCAGTAGCAAGGCATGCTTTTGAAGTCATGTGTAAACGCGAACACAAACGCTTCATATAACCTAAAGCAAGATTAGTCATAAAAATAATTCGCGTGTAAAATATACCGCTATAAACAAGTAGTGAAAACTGACTCTGCGATCTTCATTATCAGGAATTACATCCAGTTAATTGCTATTAGTGAAAGGTGTTTATAGTATTTTTTAAATTTACTAAAGAGGAAATTAAATTTTCTCTACTATATTTTCGATTACATCACTAAAAAAACCTACAAAATCAAGCTCATGTAAAATGCGTAAAAATGCGTAATTAACACATTAAATATAAAATACTTAAAAAAAGTCTGACCACACAGTGCCACCAGAAGGATTAGGCCAATTGAAAAAATCTTACGACCTCATCGGGGATTGATCCCGCGACCTTCCGATTTGTAGCGCAGCGCCTCAACCACTACGCTACCCCCCCTCCCCATATTATTAGGTAACTTAAAAAAATCAAAGTCACTATTTTCTCATTATTTTCTCATCACTTGTTTGTGTATATTTAAAATGAATAGCCTATTATCGGTACTCTAGCTTTAAATAACAAATCTTGTTGTAATTTTAATTTGGATACAAAAAGACGGTGTTTGCTGTTTGCATTTAACCGTATGGAATTAACTAATTAAAAGCCTATAATTAATTCTTTCTTTCTTTCTTTCTCGTAGTTTCACCTCTCCCTTTTAGGATTTAAGCGACCTGTCGGGAGAGGGATTTTCTTTGGATCACATACATACTTTTTTGACCAGACAAGGACATAGAGGGCCTCCCCGGATGAGTGATCTGCCCAATGCCGGGGCCACCTCCGAGACAACACGAACACATAGGGTGAGACACACCATTCACACACACACACACACTCCAAACAAGGCGAGGATGGGATGAAAATGATAATGACGGCCAGATGATATCTGGGGACCACAAGGGCCTAAACTTACCCGAAATTTGTCTCAAAGGTGAGGAAAAACCCCAGGAAAAACCCCACCCGACCAGGAATCGAACCCGGGCCCGCTGCGTGAGAGGATTGAACGCATCCCCTGAGCCACAGCGGTGGAGCTATAATTAATTCTACAACATAAATGTAAATTAGGCACAATTCCGATGAATAAACTAGTATTTACATAAACATTTTTTAGTAATTTTTGTTAGTTTTCGGATCTTTTCTTGTATTTTTGTAGTAATTTTATAGCTCATATTTTAAGTAATTTTAGGTCATCAAAATCCGGGCCCTGCTGATTATAATTTAATGTACGCGTAGCATGTGCATGGATCCACGGACTGGTAGCATGACAGCTATTAGTGTGGGATCAAGAGGATTCCAAGCATAATGAGCAACAAAAGTGACAACGCATTCCAAGCTGTGAATAAATATTAATGTACATTATGTTAATGAACTTCGACGTGGAATGCCTTTTTAACCATTCTAAGTGCAAACTGATCGACACTTCGCATTCTTCCTTGGTATTATAACAAAAGGCTCAATGAGTTGTCCGAAGGCACGTTTGTTAATCGATATTGCACTTGTAGAATACGAACACCGCCTCACAAGTTGCTGTACATTTCAATGCAGCTTATTCATCTGACCGCCTCCATTGGCATGCGGTTGAAGGCTACACTTGGAAATCTTGGAGAAATTCTCGGCATTCCCAGGTTTTCTGCGGACTATGGGTAGGGTCCGTATTTTTTGGCAACAGTGATAAGCGCAAAATTGTACAAAACAGCTTTCTTTATCCATATTTATCTTTACAGATGCTTAAAATATCAGTATAAAGCCTATTATAGGCCTACTCACAAAATGTTGCGAAATTTGTTGGGTTTCACGAAGTATGCCCCCTCCAGGACGAATATTAAGAAATGTGAATAAAAAATATGATTTGAAATCGTAATTGTTAGTGTTTGCAATTTAGCATGTTCTTTTATGCTGTCTCTATGAGTGCTGAGAAGTTATACAGAGTGTTAATGAATAACACCAAAATATTTCACCTGTGTTTAGAGGAGACATAGACAAGCAACTTTTTATTAGGAGATTTTTGCTCTATGACGTAAAGTCATTATTAAGCTCCCGATCGATTCATTGAAGCAGGGCTTACGGAAGAACAAAGGTTTAAACTTTTATAAGCATATGTGAAGGAATTTGTGGGTAGTGTTATTTGTCAAAGATAACTGTAGGCCTATTGCAATTTCCAGAGAAGCCGTATAAGAACAGTGTAAAGTAATAGGCCTATGTTGTCATGAGAACTGATTTGGATTTGATAAATTCTAATGTATTACCAAAAAATAGACGATAAATTGAGCATAAGTCCCGTACCAGTCAACCGATTTGGTCCAAATTAATAGACTTCGTCCCATGGACATTATAAATGCGTATACCAAGTTTCATAAAAATCCGATAAAGCGCATTTGAGTTATTGCGCTTACAGACAGACGGACAGATATTTTCCCATCCCCCAAACAATCTCATCAAGTACCATTCTGGTAATTAATAAATTTAATTGTACCTCTCAACACTATATCAATGTCAAATATAGCAGTCTATAAGGCAACTTATTTAGAGAAATATCCACCGAAACAGAAGAAAGTTAACACCGAAATCAGCTGTTTAATTCCACATAAAAATCAGGCCCCTACTAATAGGCCTATCTTCTTTTACATAGCCAGGTATAGGCTGAGCTAAATGTAACACTAGAACACTAACGTGGTATTGGGAAATGAAGACGGAGCCTTAAATAGACTCTGTTTTATTCTAAATAGTATGAAAAGACCACCAGGACTTTCACGAGAGTAATTAATACCCAACATTTTACTCCTTATCAAATTAAAAATAATGTTTCTCTAAAAAAACATAGAAAAGCAATCAACAACATTTCAGTTTGGTAGTAAATTCTCTGGTGTCGTCATAAGCATGTATAAGTCAGTATACGCCACTCCGAGATCTTTAACTCTTAACATTCAAACTGCAAAGCAACAAATTTAAAATTCCGTGTTGTGACGAATGACGTGTTTTGTGGTACATTACAACAGTTTTAAAAAGCCTTTGTGTAATATTTCGTAACTCACAGACATTCTAATTTTAGGCTGTCCATACGAGTTTATAACATTGTGGTCATCTCGCAGAACACGCCACATGAGAAATGAAGAAGTGTGTATGGAAATTAATTCTTGTCCGTGCCCTGGACATGTTCTATATTGCGCAAGTTTACATTTTCCCAGTGTTTGTGTGGCCCCAGAACACTTGTCATAGTCACTTTCAACATTTATGCGATGGAGCAGATACAGGAAAGCGAAGATGTGGAGGAACTGTTGCCTGCAATAATGACATACGCACAAGTCAGACCTATGACTGGAAATAATCGGTGAAAAATACATTGCACAAACTTTCTTACACATATGTTTTAAGATTTTAAATATTGAGGATCTTAGGTTGATGGCAGAAACTGGTACGTACTATTCAGAATGTACAATCTGATTGGTTTTAATTGGTCCATTACACACTACTAAGTTAATTTATATTAACAAAGTAAACGAATTTTCGCCCATTTACCACTAATTTAAAAAATACTATTGACATATAGGCCCTATAGGCGTTTTGAAATTTACATTTTTATTAAAATCGTTGGCCTTTTTTTTCACAACTAAAAATTTTGAAAATGTTTTAATGAAAAGTCCCCTTAATATTTCAGTTATGGTAACGAAATTCTTTCCAGTTGTATAAATTGAACATGTAGAAACATTTCATTCTAATGATTTTCCTCCAGTTTATATAGCGTTTGTATAAAAGTTTCGTAAGTAAGACAGGAAAAACGTGCACAGAATTTCAGCACAATCTCGGCTACATTCATTGACATCTGTGAGAGATACGTGACATGGGTCAATGATATAGCTAATATCAATGAACAGAGAACTCTTTCACAAAATATGGACTTTGTAGCCTCGCTAAAACATAAACACTATAATCAATAGCACATTTGTTTTATTTTAGGAGTATAAATAATGCAGACCGTACAAAAAGCATTTAAAGCATATCTTAAGTAACGACAGAACAGCGATATAAAGTCAATTAATCAACAAAAATCGATAAACTTGTTACAAAACCACCTTTTGATGGAAAATAACGGGAGTTCGTTGTTTATTATGAAAAGGGTCAAATGTACATCTCTTTCAGTAAATAACTTAATTAAACACATATCCGGAACAAATACGAGGGAGAATCAAATGAAAACCGCAATTAATTTCCCCATTATTTTACTGCAGGAAGAATGTTTGCTTGTACATTATTTTTCTACATAGACCCCTCTCAGTCCATTGCACTTATGCCATCAAATAGGAAGTGCTTCGATACCGCATGAGAAAAATTATTTTGGTTGACTCTGCAGCCACTCCTGCACTTTGATTGGACGTCTTCATCAGATTTGAACTTCTGCCCCCCAAGGAGAAACTTTAACAGACCAAAGATTTGGAAATCTGGTGACAAAGCGAAGGGGGTTGCTGAGAGCAGGAGTTTTGCTTCAACATGATAACGCCCGTCCTTAATTTCTTTCCACTGTTTTTCTGCAGGAAGAATGTTAGCTTGTACATTATTTTCTACATAGTCCCCTCCCAGTCCAATTGCACTTGTGCCATCAGATAGGAAGTGCTTCGATACCACATGAGAAAAATCATTCTGGTTGACACTGTAGGGACTCATGCACCGCCGATTGGATGTCTTCATCAGACTAGAACTTCTGCCCTCCAAGGCAGTGGCGGACGCAGGGGGGGATAGGGGGGTTACATCCCCCCCCCGAAATTTGAAAAAAATGCTATATATGTACTCTAAGTGGCCAGTTTTATAAACTAATTGTATATGTAAGTTGATTAATTTTTTTAGTATTCTTTCTACCTATTCAAATCCCCCCCCCCCGAAAAAAATTTCTGCGTCCGCCACTGCTCCAAGGAACACCTTTAATGGACTAAAGATGTGAGAATCTGATGGTGCCAAATCTGGAAAATATGGCAGATGTGGGAAGCACTTGAAGCATATGTCGTCGATGGTTTTCATGGTTGCACGAGCAGCATGAGAACGGGCGTTAACATGTTGAAGCAAAACACCTGCTCTCAGCAACCCCCTTCGCTTTGTCACCATCAGACTTCATTTAGCATCAGCGATCTAAATATAGCCAAGAATAGGTATAAATTCTAAGGCACTTAAATGTAATACAGTGCACGCCGCTTATTGTGATCACTTCGGGATGCAGCTAATCTGATAATATTAACCGATTGATAACAGTAGCCGAAGGAATTAATTAAAGGTTATTAATTCGTAGCAGTACCGGTACATAAGACAATACACTATACAATAGGATTAAAAGCTATTTATTCATATAGGCTAAGAGATATTTTAAAAGGCAAACCTTAAACATTTAACTATGGTAGAACAAGAACAGTCGTATGCCACTTGGCTATAGTGGTAATTAAGATACTCGTAGGACATTATGAAACGAGCAAAGCGTGTCTTAATAAATGCCATTATAGGCTCGATGAATTATGTGCTATTTTTGATGTAAAAGAATGTCTTGAAGTGATATCACTTTTTCCACTCTATCTGCTTGTTGATGCCTGAAGAGAACTGGCCAGATGTAAAAATGGTCACGGTCCTCAGAACTGTTTTATTTCACGACAGTTAATTATTAAGTGCTAGTCACTTGGGTGGGCAAATGCAATTCTTACCTTTCCTTTAACTTCTTTTCAATGTCAATTTGAAAGACGTCTAGCACATTACACAGTTTATACGTGGGAACATTTGCTAATGGTGAAATGTGGCTTAACATAAGCTTTGATAATATTACAATGGAGTGCCGGATTAATTCGCTTCAAAATTACAATAAAATAGGTTATTACAAGTTTTGACTTCCAGTTAACTGTTTGTTGGGGGCAAAGTGTTGCCAATTTAGTGGAATTCCCGTTAAATTTGGTGGATTTTAACCTTTTCAACGGGGAAAATATGGTTTTAAGGAATAGCGTATTTTTTAGTTGATATTGTGCTTTGATGGAATATTTTTTTTTTAAATCTATAATAAATAATGTGATATTTATAATAATGTGATATTTTAACCTTTCTTTATTATTATTACAATAATAAAGAAAGGTTAAAATATCACATTGTTATAGATTTAAAAAAAAAATTCCACCAAAGCACAATATCAACTAAAAAAAATAAAATAAAAATTGAAAGGTTAAACCTTTCTTTATTGAATGTGGCTAAATAGATGGGGTTTCCAGAGGAAGCCCTGATTGAAATGGACTTAAAGTGGTTGAAATATACAACTGTGAAATGGAGAAAAAAGCAAAATTTAAGTGAATTTTAGAATTAAATGAGAATCTATATGCAAGTGTTCTTAATACTTTCAAAGAAACTTCGAAATTGCCCTTAAGGTTTTAGTCAAATGCAGAAGTTGAAAGTGCTTTAGCTAGTTGAACTTTAATTAATTAATTAATTTAATTTAGCGGATTTTGAACACTGTTTTAACGGGACAATTTTTTTTTTGGATTTGGCAACACGCAAACTCAACTGAATTCCAAACACGATTATTCTTACTTAATAGTTTAGTATAGTTCTTACTTAATAGTTTAGTCTATAATATAAATAATTAATTTACTATTGTGAACAATAATAGTGGCATTATGACAGTAAATTAAACAACTGTACTGTGAGTTACATTCTCAATGAGGTTAATCCAAATCCAAGTGATAAGTTATGAGGCAGGTATCAGTATTTTATTATTATCAACTGAAAATAAATTTCAAATAATTAAATACATTAATGTTCACATAGTTTCCTCATCCCTAGTTTTGAACGCCAGCTGAATTGGACGAGGCTCCAAAGTTTTTAAATTAACAGATTATGTTCTTCCGAGCAACAGCCTTGGCGAAAAATTATTATAAATACAATAATGAAGTTATAATTGTATACTTGCTAAACTCAGTATAAAATATTTATATTTTTTATTCAAGCTGCAACAATACAGGTTGACAGAGAGAAAGAATAGGCATAACAAAAATTAATGAAGCCATAAGGTATTCCAGAGGGGGGTATCTGCCCCCTAGCCCCCCCAAATTCCCATGCCCATGATAGGACGATTTTCAAATCAATATATACTTAAATTAGTTTTTATGATACGTGGTAAAAGAGGGGTTTATTTTGCGAGTAGGTATATTTGCGAAATAAGCCTGTAAGGACTTTACACTATTAAATGCCAGGATGGTACTTCATGAGATTGGGTGGTGGATGGGAAGATGTCTGCCCGTCTGTCTTTCTGTCTGTCCGTCCGTCCGACCGTGTTTCTGTACGCGCGATAACTCAAATACGCTTTATTGGATTTTCATGAAACTTGGTATTCGCATTTATAACGTCAATGGAAAGAAGCCTATTGATGTTGGACCAAATCGATTGATCGGTACCGGAGTAATGTCCAAATTAGTGCCTATTTTATGGTTATATATATTAGAAAGAATTTATCAAATGCAAATCAGTTCTCATGGCAACACATTGTTTTACAGTGTTCATATACGGCTTTGGAAGTTGCAATACAGCTAAGTATGACAAATAATACTACCCACGTTTTCCTTCACATATGCTAATCAAACTAGACCTTTGTTATTCCGTAAGCCCTGCTTAACGAATCCATCTGGAGCTCAACTCGGAAAACGATTAAAAATAACTTATTTTCTGCATATCATAATCGCAATTATCACCGATTAAACAAAAGCATTCTGACACTTTGTTACATAAGTTTACCTGATTTTATTGTAAATTTAGATGGGAAATTGTTCCATATAGTAATGTACAATTTTTTTTTTTTTTTTTTTAAAAAACTAACTAACAAAGTTTCAATTGTTTACGGAGATATTAATTCGAAGCTGGATTCTAGAAGTGATTTATTCGATAGCTTATTATTGTGTTTTGTTCCTTCTGAATAAGGAATATATGGAGTTTAATATGGAAAATTCCTCTGAGCAGTGGTGATTCTAAAATATTAATGATCATTGATCACGTACTAGACTCGGGTAGTTTGAATACCACAAGAGAAACGCTTTAGCTTGGTTCATATACGACTCCGTGGCGCAACGGTAGCGCGTCTGACTCCAGATCAGAAGGTTGCGTGTTCAAATCACGTCGGGGTCACACTTTTTAAATTAAAGTATTACATACTGAGAATTTACATTAATCGAAAACTACACGTAACATTACAGAATTCTAAATATTATGAACTTGCTGTAGAGATAAAACGGCGCTAACTGTAGAACACATTATGGAACATAACTACCACGCTTTAAAATTTAAACATGAATATTAAGGTAGAAGTTTATGCATTTGAATGTTCTGCTCTCTTTTCTGAAAGTTTTTTTTTCTTTAACTCTCCGAGGGAAAGCTCTCTATGCTTCCAAGTCATATAATAGAAGTACGTACAAATTTCGTACAAATAAGCTACAAAATACAGCGAAGGATGCTTAATCCTTAAGTATGGGCAAGATCATTCCGTTACCTTAAAATGGACATTAGGTCTGAGTGACGACTCAGAGTTAAAGGGCTTTTAACATTGCAAAAACTTACAATTTTGTCGATTGTCTCTAAACATTGCATTTTACTCAGAAAAACTTCGTTCAACATCACAAGAAGTAACGGGGACCATCCTTATCATCTTCAGGAGCTAAATCCAGAACGAGCTCTAGATCTGGTTTTCAACATTTCCCAGAAGTTCAAAAAACCAGCTTTCGAATACAGTTGCTAATGAAATAAAATTTACACGATTATCGGACAAGAATAATTTTGAAACAAAATATGAAACATATTTAAAATAAAAAGACTATTATGTAAATATATGCTAGTTTTTACAAAATATGTAAAAATATGTAGAACTTTAAATATGAAAAACAAAAATATGGAAAATGAGATGTATCTTAAACCATTCCAAATGTCCCACTTCGTAAATATATAGGCCTATACAACTTTTAACTTTAACTAATGTAAAAAACAAGTACATAAATAGCAATTTATAAGTCCTAGCCCTGATGATAAGTGACCCAGCCTGAAGATATAAACAAGGAAAGTTCAATAGACGCCTATATCACGAAGTGATTAAATATTACTGCTTACCATTTGTCTCGTATTATGAAGATGTCAGGGCCAAGCATGGCGACTGGGAACATAGAATAAGATAACAATCACAACAGTACACAGATGAGTTCATAATTGACTATAGCTGCATTTTCATTCTCATTGTAAGAATTACTACGTTTTCATGCAGAATTCAGATCGATCTGAACACGATCCCATTCCAATACGATCCCGTTTTCATGTAAAACTTTCGATCCGATATTGAAAACATCGTTTCCGAGAGAACCCACAGAATGCGCTAGTCTCACATTCAACGACCAATGAAACTCTTCTCGCCACTCACGAGAATATCGCGAGGACATTGAGGACCAATGAAATGTCTGATTAGCGTATTGAGATCGAACTGAATACGGGTAGTGTTTTCATGGCGTTTGCATACGATCTCAGTTCGATTCGATCCTACTTTTTAGGGGGATTGACCTTGAAACTCAGATCGATCTGAGTTCCCGTTTTCATAACAATTTCATTCCGGTACGAGGATTCAGATCGATCTGAATTCTGCATGAAAACGTAGTAATTATTGTGTCATCTAGGGCAGCGTTTCTCAACCTTTTGAACCCGAGGACCTCTAAAATGTCTAAAAGAACTTTACGGACCCCTAATTAACATCCCATTTAAAAAAAAAAAAAACATTCTTAATATTTGGGGTATTAATTATAGTCATTACAACGAAATATGTGAAAAAAATTTACTTCTTTACTATCCACTTGCTTTATGATATTTTTAAATTATGTCTGCGGACCATCTGCACCATCTTCGTGGACCACTGGTGGTCCGCGGACCATAGGTTGAGAAACGCTGATCTAGGGGATTTCTCGCTTAGGCCTACTGAAAAATCCCCAACCCGGCCGGGAATCTACCCGTACCGGTGGAGTGGAAGGTACGCACGCTTCCGATTTACCCTCGGCGGAGGACTAATAGGAAACTATCGGAATTACGAAATCTCAAAGATTATCTTAAAAAAGCATTACTGATGGAATGGAGAAATATTTCCAAAGAAATTACTGATGAACTGTGGAAATCAATACCAGAAAAACTGGGAGAAAAAAAGGATGACATAAGAAGTTTTTTGCACGACGTAACTAATTAGTGGTAAGTGCCGTAAGCGCATAACGGATCTCGGAAATTGAAAAATACTCGGCGCAAGCGCCTCGTATTTTCAAACTCTTTCCTCGATCCGTATGCACCGCTTACGGCACTTGTATCGCAATATACTATTGAAACATGAAGTTTACTATCCATTACATTTTTATTCATGGAATAGTTTTAATAAATACAACTCGAGTTGACGAGTTTCATCAGATAAATTCGCTCCTGCCGCGCAGTCGCGAATCCATTGATAATCTCGTAAACTCTCGTGAGATTATCTACGATAATCCTTGACTAAGGACAGCTATCCTTCGGGTTATTCTTTCTCAGCTATACCTCAACTTTCTTTGGGTCTAATTCGTGGTGCTAGGTTACAAGTAGCACCCAAGCGTGGCCAGAAAACACTGTCACTGTCATTTGCCTGACATGTAAGTACAAACTGTTTCGGTGTTCTCCACACACTGATACAGACACTCACCAATGACAAGGAAGTAAAAAGCAAGACACTATTTTACTAATGTCTTTGCTCACACATATCAAATCGTAATGACCTCACACTATCCCTCTGAAGAAAGAAATTAGAGGGAGAAACCGCTAATAATTATATAAGTCCCATCGTCTCTACCTGTGCTTACAACAGCTCAGCGACAATAAAAATTGGAGGAGGTTCACTGACCTATAATATCAATGTCAACTCATTCCAGTCAAACATAAAATAGGCTATTACGTTATTAAGTTCCAGGATGGTGTGGTGGACGGGAAAACGTCTGTCCGTCTAGTTGTCTGTCTGTCTCTCCATGTGTCTGTACGCGCGATAACTCAAATACACTTAATCGGATTTTCATGAAACTAGGTATACCCATTTATAACGTCCATTGGAAGAATCCTGTTCATTTTGGAGCAAACGGGTTGACCGGTACCAGAGTAAAGCCCAATTTAATGCCTATTTTATAGTAATATATTTGAAAGAATTTATCAAATGCAAATCAGTTCTCATGACAACATATTGCTTTACGGCTTTGGAAGTTGCAATGCAGTTAGCTCTGACAAATAATATTACACACATATTTCTTCACGTATCCTTATCAAACTAGACCTTTGTTCTTCCGTAAGCCCTGCTTAATGAATCGATCTGGATCTTAACTCGGAAATCGATAACAAAAATAACTTATTTTGTGTATATCATAATTGCAACTATCACTGATTAAAGAAAAGCATTCTGGCACTTTGTTACATTAGTTAATTTGATTTTTTGCACTCCTTAGCTAATTAGTGGTACTTACGAACGTTGTTGCCGTGGATCGTAAGTTGACATTCCCACACGCAATCTTGTTCCTGTAATAGGCTGAGTTCACCCCAGGGCCATAGTGCCATCAAAAGGAATAGGCTAATTGAAAAATCCCAAATAGCCTATCAGACCTGCCATATGCCACTGTAAAGAATAGACTAAGGAAGTGGCTAAGTATGCAGTCATTTTATAATGTGAATGATTTTTTTTAAACAATTTTAATTTTGGCATTGACTAAATGTTTGTTCTAGATTATATATCTGTGGCTTGGTTCTAAAAGGGCCAACGTCACAAAACTTGGTTTTGAGATTACTGACTTGAGAACTTCCGACATTGGTCTCTAAGTTTTCTGTATTACGCCTATTAATAACAACAGACATTGGCTCTTTTAGTATACAAAAGATAAAGACTAGCGAAGCTTAATAATGCATAAATATCATTTTTGCAAGAAACTGACACTGGCCCTTTTAGAACCAAGCCACAGATATTTGTTCATATATTGCCAATAAGATTTCATAATGAGGAAGTATTTTTATATTTAATGACGGATATATTATTATTATTATTATTATTATTATTATTATTATTATTATTATTATTAACATCCACGTCATCTCGATGTGACCTAGACATTCTTAAGACCACTATTTCCTTGTGCCTGATGGTACCGTCTCGCCCGACACTTTAATGCAAGGAAATAAAACAAGAACGATATGGAATATTGCAAGGAACTCTTTAGCTTCGGTTTCGTGCAAGTCGCTCGAAAGCAACGGTATTCCAAAGGCGGGGCAATGCCTCCGAGATGCATTGAGAGGTTGTCACGTCACTTCTCTACTTGCGTGATCGTCTCGTTACATGTTTTGTTTTCCTGGACCAAATTAAATTGTTTTGCACTGATACAGCAATTGCCACGAAGAATGAACAATTTCCCCTTTAAAGGCTGAAAGGTACACGCAATTCATTGAGAGAATGTACCTAAAGAGGTGAAAGCATTACGGTAGCGTAGTATTCGTAGTACAATGCGTTTCACGTACGAGTTAGCCAGTCGTGCGGGTTTCTGCTTCGCGGCGGCCACAGCTACTAACTTCTGAGCGATCGGGTGAAATATCTACGCAAATAAAGACACTAACGGTGTAATGATTCAGATTCTCACAGTTACAGTTAAAATTACAATGAAAATAACCTGACGGTATATGACTACTATTTATGGGGGAAATTGAAACAAAGTGTCAAGTTCAAACCCCCATTCATTAAAAGAACTTAAAGACAATATTACAAGAGAAATCAATTTTATCTCGGAAGCTGAACTTATGCGCGTGAAAGAAAATTTTCTAAAATAGTGCCAGTGTTATGTAGATGCAAGAGAAAGACATTTTTGCACTCCTTAGCTAGTAAGTGGTACTTACGAACTTTGTTTACATGGATCGTAAGTTGACATTCCCACACAGTCTTGTTGCTAAGGCCGGTTGCGATGAGGTTAAAACACTTACGGTCCAAGCGCTACGTCATAATTCATTACGATACACTTCATAATACAAGCCTTTATGGCCACGGCCCCCAGGACAAATATTCGGTTCCCATAACAACAAACACATGCGAATCACTTTCTGAAATAAACATCTATTTTCAAGAATGTATTTACATAATATTTTCAGGTAATATCACAATTAATATAATTAAATTGATATAAATAATCATCGTGCAAAAAATAGCATGCAACACACGGGCCGTAAAGGCATTTACGGGTCTCGAAAACTTAAAAACCCTCGGCTGCGCCTCGGGTTTTCAATCTGTTTCCTCGACCCGTAAACGTGCCTTACGGCACTTGTATCGCAATATACTATTCCTCACTTCGGGTCTAGCTGATGGCCATAACCTGCCTATTTAAATATATTTCACCTACTGAGTATAGAAAAAATATTTCATGCAGACATAGGGATTGTGTGAATCCCATTCTTCTTGCAGACAGTTATGGCTCCAGTTATCTGGGCGGACGCGTGCAGCCAGGGCAATGAAATGTCAGTACATTTGATAATGTCTTATCATGGTCGCTCTAGGGTCAAGCATGACAAGGCTGAAATGTACTACGGGGGGTATGTGACTGATAAGAAAGGCTTGTAGTATTATGTTCTAGAAAAAAATATAAATTTAATAGGCCCTAAAATCAGATAAACTGATATAACTAAGTGCCAGAATGCTTTTGTTTAATCAGTGATAGTTGAATTATGACATGCAGAAAATAAGTTATTTTTGCACGACTTAACTAATTAGTGGTACTTACGAATGTTGTTGCCGTGGATCGTAAGTTGACATTCCCGCATGCAATCTTGTTGCTATGTGCGGTAAGAGTTTCCATGCGGTAAGAATTTACTTACAGCACATCATAATACAGTACAAGCCTTTATGGACAAGGCCCCCCCAGGACAAATATTCGGTTCCCATAACAACAAACACATGCGAATCGCTTTCTGAAATAAACATCTATTTCAAGAATGTATATACATAATATTTTCAGGTAATATCTCAATTAATATTAATAAATTGATATAAATAATCATCGTGCAAAAATTAGCATGCAATACTCGTGCCGTAAGCGCATAACGGATCTCGGAAAATTGAAAAAACTCGGTGCGAGCGCCCTCGATCCGTATACATCGCTTACGGCACTTGTATCGCAATATACTATTTTGTAATCTCTCTCCTAGTTAAGCTCCAGATCGTTTCATTAAGCAGGGTTTGTGAAGAACGAAGGTCTAAATTTTGATACTTAACCTTAATTCATATTCGTATACACTGATATAAGAAATTCTTAAAATATGTCAACATTTCACAAAATTCACAGATCCCCGCTTAATGTATGCAGGCCCAATTATTTCACAGGAATATACCTTCTGTATATAACAGTATTCATATCAGGGCCGTAGCTAGGCGGTGGCGAGATGGGCCCCCGCCAAGGGCACAGGTATAAAGAGGTTGCAAAATTAACCATGAAAAATACCATCTTTTTTAGACTGGTGCAATTTATCAAGCAATACAACTTCTAGATTTTTTGAATTAATTATTTTTTAAGTAGTTCAATCGAATGAAAATTAGGTTCTAGTAGGCCTACCTTGAAAGTCCAACACTCTGTTCATTTTCAAATTGAGGTTTAGGTTTCTTAGATAATAACAGTGTTTTTATATTAAAATAATAAACAGTTTTACAACAATTTAAAAAAAAATTGTTCGGACCCATCAGTATTGAAAGCGCAGATTTGTGAGACTCGCCAAGGGCGCAGAAGGACCTTGCTACGGCCCTGATTCATATTGTGCTCATTTCAACTTGACCAACGAAATAAACAAACATCTGACTGCATTGAAGTCAAGGAACGCATTGTAGTATAGTCATGATTTCTCATTTAAAAAGCATGTGCCCTTTAATTAGTCATTACTCCGGTACTCACTACTGCCCTTAGGAAGAAAATAATGTTCAATAGCTGAATGAACATTCCTCTTACCGTTCCTAAAATAACTTACATTCCCAATTATTTTAACAATGCAAAATAACAATAAAAAACCTGATATTAATTCTAGCGTTTTCGCTTTACATTGTGAGGACAGGATAATGTTTTCTTAAGAAGAAATGTAAAGGACTATACTATTAGGAATTTTCATGTTTCATAATCCCGTCATTTAAATGGAAAACATTTGTAAATTTCTCGGAAAACTTATTAGGCAGGATTGGGCAACGAAGTCACTGTAAAGGACGCTTTGTGAGTTAACTACTATAATTTTCTTTTCCATTCTTTTGTTTAGCGTTGTTTGAAAGCATACATAAAGCCTCACACAGATAGCTTTCTTAAGTCATAAAGATGCTATTAACCAGCCTTAATTAGAGGAAACCAAAGTACTATTCTGTGCAAGAACATTAGGCCTATACTTTTCTAAAGTTAAACAGTTATAGTTATTATTATTAAGTGCCAGAATGGCACTTTATGAGATTGAGTGAGGGAAGGGAAAATGTCTGTCCGTGTGTCCGTGTGTCTCTACGCGCGATAACTCGAATACGCTTTATCCGATTTATCCGATTAGTATACGCATTTATATCGTCCATGGGAAGAAGCCCATGACTAGTACCGGAGTAATGCCCAATTTAGTGCCTATTTTATGGTAATATATTAGAAAGAATTTATCAAATGCAAATCATTTCTCATGACAACATATTCTTTTACAGTTTTTAGGTAGAAAAATCTACCTATTGCAATGGATACCATGTCATGATTTTCGAAAAATTCTTTCATATCTTTACGTTTCATGCTCCCCTAAGTACGAAACCACCGTCCGTTCAAAAAAAAATTTTTGTGATATTTATATATATATCTTTATACGGCAGCGGCCGTAATTTTGAAGATATTTGAACCAAATTTTAATATGTTATTTCTAGGCCCAATAGTTCGGACAAGTTCGTTAATGAGCAAAATTGGCCCAAAGGGGTGGTCGGGGGAGGGGGTTGAAATTTTTAAAAATGTATATTTCGGCCCCTATGAAGTATAGAGGGAAACTTTGTTTGAATAAATTAGAGTAGTCCCTTTGGAGTTCACAGTGACACCAACGATTCGGGGGTTCGAGTGAGGGTGGGGTTGGGGATGGGGGTGGGGGGATGAAAATTCGAAACTTTTGAAACCACGTCTTGTGGAGTATCGTTGAAAAGCTCTTGATGAGTACTCTACAAATCAATAAATAGTTTCTTGATAGCTCTCATATGACGCGAGATTTTAATGTTTGAAAATAATAACACTTGAAAGAATTATTATAATATCATAATTTTGTCTTGTTTAGCGGCTTTGCTAATTTTATTCATTGCTGATCTTGCGCACGGCCTCCCAGAATATTATATCCTATTATTGTTGTCAAAACAATTGATTGTAGGCTCTTCCTCTTTACTGCAGGTTTGCCATGCCAAGGCTAAAAAAGAAGAGTGCTATGCAGCGACAATAAATTAAACCAAAAGCACTTCGAAATCTACCTCCGCCTGTAGGCCTGCCTAAAGGGATTTTTTAAGTTGCAATACAGTTAGCTTTGACAAATAACACCACTCACATATTCCTTCACATAAGCTTATCAAATTTTAGATCTTTGTTTTTTCCGTAAGCCCAGCTTAATAAATCGATCTGGACCTTAACTCGGAAATCTGCTAAAAAAGTAACTTATCTTCTGCATATCATAATTGCAACTATCACTGATTAAATTAGAAAAGCATTCTGGCACTTTGTTACATCAGTTTACCTGCTTTTATTTTATCTGGTGGAGTGGTTATCTCCTTACTTATAATTCAGTTCATTTTATTTTATAGGTGGTGCTAAACCCGAAATTTGATTTGCCCCCTCCAAAACTTGAATCTGGCTACGGGTCTGCTGTATTCCGTTCTTTAAGGAAAAATATGTGAATAACTCGCTTCTTTTGTTGGGGGCTCTGCCACCAAGCCCCCAGGGAGATTCTCGAAAAATCTTGACACCTTACCGGAGATGAGTCCATGAATTTAGATCGCCGCATAGGCTACCTTCTGGGTTTGTGACATGAAGATATCTACGACTTTCTCTTACTTTTACTATCACTTTTACATTAAAGTATCCATCAACCCTGTTATAAAAAATTACAATTACCTCTTCATCACTTTAAAAATTTGATCACGTGTTATTTGTCATAAAATGAAAGGGTTTCAATAATAAAAACTAAAAATTAAAAATTTGGGGGCACCAGGGGAAGATTTTTTCAAAAAAATTATATATTTTTTTCGGCAAGCATATCTCCACTTCCAATTAAGCTAGAACAGTGATTCTTACACTAAAATGTTCCCCATTTCATAGATATGTCTACACACTAGCATCATCTTTGTAGTGCTTATCAAAGGTAGTTTAATTTTTTTCTCCCTGAAGTCTAAAGAAATAATTAGTCTATTTTTCCTTTGAAAAGGGGTCAGGATCCTTACCATAGGCTCATTTATTTGATTCTAGTACAAAGACTAGCTATATGTTTAAACTTCATTTTGGTGTTTGGATGAAGTCAATAGCTCAATTCTAAGTGCATTTTTCTTAAGCCGAAAGTTAAGAAATGCTGAAAATTTTGAAATAAGAGAAAAATGAAGTTAAAGTTTGGGTAATCCTGTATTTGGACGATTCTCAACTCGCAGGTGGACGCGCCTGGTCAATCAATAATAGAGAAAACCCAAACATATATATATTTGAAAAATACAGAAATCAAGATTTCTAATGAGAAAAAGAAAAAAGGGTGGATGATTTTAAGGGTAGATGGATACCTTAAGAAATGCAAAATGAGGAGCCACGCTTGGAGTCGAGAAAGCCATGCAAGAAGTAAGCTACCTCATATGAGATTTTTATGATTTGAAGTAGCGACTTGTAAGGCGTACGTTCTTTTCAAGCACTATGCACTTCTTTTCAGTTATATTGACATGGATCTATAAGTAACGCGGACTTTAGACACTCGTATTGATGGACAAGACCATATCACTTAGGGGAGATGAATTTGTGGAGTGGGTGTTGGACGTGTGGATGACCCGGCTAGAACATGTTGTTGATCAGCTAAATGTAAACAAGATATTCATTAGTGAAGGACACTTCTAAGACTTTCAGCTGTTGGTTTATCTGGAGCATAATTTGAATTGAATACGCAGACAAAAGAATTATTACCATATTTTTCTCTTAACATTCCGGCACGATCCATGAACTATTGTCCTAATTAAAGAAGTGTACACACAATGACTGGCGCATTTACTCATGAAGGAATATTAAATGAGACATCACCCTTGAATTCAATAATCAAGGATAAATCACTTCAATTTTAACACACGTCCGATTACTAACCTTGGATTTCAGGACTATGGCTATTTGGTTTCTACAGTGCCTATGACACAGATAAAAAAAGTAAAGGCAGAATAAACTCAGATAGCTGTGCTGAGGGAAACAGATGGTACAGTCGAAACACACTGCGTTAAATTCAGATCGGTACGTCAATTGTTTTTAATTTTTTTTTTACTTACTTTAGCGAACAATAATTTATCGTAGCTTGTTGGTTGGTATATGATTACTTAACGACGGGGATGTACTGCAACTTAGGGCTGTGACCGTCGCCGGTGTGCGGGAATTTTGTCCCGCAGGAGTTCTTTTACATGTCAGTAAATCTATTGACATGGGCCTGTCACATTTATGCACACATAAATGCCAATGACCTGGGCCCGGAACGAACCCGAAACCTTTGGCACAGAAAGCCAGCGCGATACCAGAAAATTCATCGTAGCTTTCTTGTTAGTACGAGCTCATAAAAGAAATAATTTCATATTTAAGTGGGTATTTATATTTAAGGTAAACAGTCATAATTATACTCTCATAATTGTAGCCTATAGGCCTAGTATATTTAATGTTTATATCTTATACCAACATCAGATAACTGCATTATTTTCAACTTTGTCACTTGGATGTTCTCATTTAAATATTAAGAAGATATTTTAAGCTTACTAACAACATTGGCAACGAATATCAACTGTAGTAACCTTGTATCGAAATTAAAAAAAAACTCTGATTTCTTCTTATATTTGTGATATGAAATTTTATTTGTGGTATGAAATGTAACAATTATGCTGGATAATGCTCCAGGGAGCTGGTGGAAGGTTTGGGAATAAGGGCTTTCCGAGCCAAACTTCGAGGGTTTATTTGGTCTATGCGTGCTTTCATGCTTCCAGCTAATGCAATAAAATAAGAGTGGCACGATGCTGTCGTGTAAATATGTTTATGGGCATTTGCTCGCTAATCTATCTTACATTTAGTGGGCCTACCCATAATCTTCATCATACATACATTCCATATCATGTCCATTCATTTGTATATTTCAAAATTTCAAAATGATTCTAAATGATTAAAAATTAAAAAATTAAAATTAAAAAGTTGTCATGACCTATGACCCATCCCTCGAATACATTCAACAATGCTATGCAAACAGCAGAGGCAACTAAGGAACTAACTGCCCACTGTCAATTTAAAGTAAACTTAGAATTTAGTGGAATGGAAAAGTACATTGAGATTGTGAGTGTACGTGGGTGTAAAAATATGCATCCAAATAGTTCTAAATAGATGTGTCAGATTAGTAGAAAATATCTCTTGACTTTCTTCTTAGGGAGGAATGCTGTCCACAATGACTGGGATTGACTTTCTCCATGTGGTAACATTGCTGGTCACAACAGCACATATTTCTATTTTTTTCAAATCTATCAAGTCAGAGAGGTGACAGCCAAGTTTTACATACGACCGCGAGCATATTCCAGTCTGAACACCAATGCCACTCTTATACTAAACTAGCAGATCCCCGCGGCTTCGCCGACGATAATTGGAAGATTAAACATTAAGAGTAAAATAATTAAAACATATTTATTAACACCTGGAACTAGAAGCTAGGATCTCAATTATTTTCATTTTTCCTACTGAGCTATATACCGGTAATTTGTTTTGAAATTGCAATTACCACCTATGCTCGGTATTTAAAACCATAAAATTTCTAGCCCATTTGTAAGAACATAACTTATTTTAACATAAACAACATATGTAAGCAGAGTAAGCTACTAGTCTAGAGGTATAAAAACTTGTGAAACATACATTAAATTAGCAAAAGTATTGCTAAAAATTCTTGAAACTGCTAAAAAATGTATTTCAAGTCCACAAAATAAAATCTTAGATTAAAATGCTAGGAAGAGGACTATATCTGCACTTTAATCTAAGATTTTATTTTATGGACTCGAAATAAATTTTTTAGCAGTTTTAAGAAGTTTTAGCAATAATTTTGACTAATTTAATGTATGTTTCACAAGTTTTTATACCTCTAGACTAGTAGCTTACGCTACTTACATATGAGCCCCTTAAAGAACAAATGGTGTACTCCAGTTTTTGGATTTTTTTAGTTATGGTCAGGATCCTATTCAGAAAGTGTTTTTCTATTAATAGCGCTATGGTGTTGCATAGCAACCCTGTAGGCAGGAGCACAATTTTATGCTATCAATAAAGTCATCTATTTGGTGATAGCTAAAACCTTAAATATCTCAGAACAGCAGTAATATAAGTTACACCACTTGGGCTTTAAGGGGCTCATATGTTGATTATGTTAAAATAAGTTATTTTTTTACAAATAGGCTAAAAATTTTATGGTCTTAAATACTGAGAATAGGTGGTGATTGTAATCTATCTATCTATCTACTCTTATACAATTCAACGGCCCTAAATAGCGTGCTTGCTCGCCCGCTTCGTGAAACATCGGGTATACTCGGCGATGTTCGTCTCTCGCAGTCTAAACTTTCATGACGACTACAAAATTAGGAAGGAAAACCGTTTCTTTATTATATAAGGCCTAAGTGAAATGAACACAATGAACAAATATTCTAATTTTATTTTTACTTACAATTTTCATAGCTCTGAACCACAAACATTTTTAATAATCTACTAGTGTAATTTTCTTAAAAATCCTGGAGTCAATGAATAATGGCGGGCGAAGCCGGGGGCAACAGCTGTAAAATATTGATGGTTTTATCTCTTGAAATATCGCTGATAATAATAATCCAAACAAACCATTCCTTCCCTTGAAACATTATATAATTTCTGAAAATTACACTGAATTGATAAAATAAAATTCACACCATATTCATGTCAATAAACAGCTGAGAAACAATACGTATTATGTGTTCACAGGTTCTTTGGAACTGCATAATCGATTCTGATATAGTTTTCCCAGGGGGCGCTTTCATGTCGTGGAATGTACTCTAAAGTAGGAATTTTAGCTGTTTCATTAATTATTAATGGCTTAGTTTATGAATGATTCGCGTGCAAGTGTTAATAAATATAATGCTTTAATAATTATTATACTCTTAATTTTTAATTTTTAAAAGAATTATCGTGGCGAAGCCACGGGCACCTCCTAGTTTCAAAACAAATAGAAGCTAAGAGTTGTATTCATACAGTGGATAGTGTGTTGCACATTCCATTCTCCCGGATGCGTTCATTCGCTGAAAATATAATTTGTTCGCATATGGCACATGAGTATAGCACTAGTATTTCATAAGCACCATACATGTAAGTTGTTACAAACCGAACAATGGAATCACAAAATATGAGAGCGTCTTCTCAAAGTTAAGATCGGGTATAGAGATGCGGCCTATTGTGTAGCCTATACACTTCGGAGTTCAATACAGATCTTACAGATATGTCCATATAATGAATTTCAATGCTGCAGTCTATAAGCTACCATTTTAAACGGGGTTGAGTTGCATTGTGCCACTGATCAAAACAGATATCATACTCCATAGAAATGTCTTTTACTTGGATTTCAATTTATGAACGCTGAATTTCGTATTACATTCAATCGTTCATGTCTGAAGATTTAATGGCTATGATGTATTTAAAAGATCAAATAGAAACTTGTTTTCAAATTGAGATTAAATCTTCGATTACGACTATTAATTCTTGAAGATTGTAAAATAAGACTTCTTGTATGTTTGAATAACTTAAATGCTATTAAATTGTAAGAATATTTTACTGTTAATAGACTAAAGGAAACCCAATGTTTAAATTAGAAACTTATAAAGTTTTCGGTAAATTAATCATCGGAATACGTTACACACTCTAAACATCCCACACAGTTTGAATTAGATATCTCAAATATTTTTTTTAGTTATTAAGATAGGCTATATAAAACATATTATTAATAATATCCTTATAAAAACCGAGTATCCAAACTTTAGAAAATATTCATCGAAGCCTTTAGGACTACATTAGGCCTACTACCTAAAATAAATCAGACGAAACGGAGAAAATACTGTAAAGCACAGAATGCCTAAGAACAGGAAAGAAAGAAGAAAAGAAAATGTTATTTTAAAAACATCAATATTTAACCATTTAGCATTATGCAAATGTGTATGTCACATTATACATATACATGAAATATAATAAAGTTTATTTAAAATCCAATACAGATATTGCATAGACTGATATTATTTCTGTTATATGGTTAAGTTTTAAAATTGAAGATAAAGCCCAGTTACGATAATAATTGTTATTATTATTACTTACTCACTCACTCACTCAATGGAAATAGACAATTCCTAAGCAAGCTAAAAATGTTGTCTGAGCCTGCCATTTAACCCTATTCCTTGCTAACTCCATCCAATCATCCTTCGCAAATCTTATTTCCCTTGAATCTATTCTAATATTGTCCTCCCACCTACCTCTAGCTTTTCCAAGTGGTCTCTTCTCTTCGGGTTTCACAGTCAATATTTTTGAGATATGTATTTCCTCCCCCATGTCCAGCCCATTTCACCCTCCGTGATTTAATTATCTTTACTATAGCCTGTGAAGAATACAAGTTATGAAGCTCGTCGTTATGCATTTTTCTCCATTACCCGTTATGACAATAATTGTTATTATTATAATATAATATATGTATGAATATAGTTCATACTTATAATTATCGTAATACAGCAAAGAAACATATTTTAATCTTAAAATGGACTGATGAAGTAGCAGCAGCAGCATATCACAACCCAAGACAAAACTGCATTTTAGAACAGAGCAATCAAAGTTCTAACCGAAACTGAAATAGTTATGAAAACAATCAATGCAGTTTTCAAAATATAGCTGAATAAAATGCATTGGGATATACTGTTCTCCAAAGCAAAGAACTTCCCTGTGAGGAATGCAAGGACTGTGGCCGTTACGCGCGCAAGCATGCTGGCGACCAATAAGAATCTGTCTAGCCACCTGTGATGGTACCCCTCACCTCCTCCTTCTCCACCGGAGCAATATATCGCCTCTTGCGCCTCTAATCAGCAGTGCACCGCGCAGGGAAGTACTCTGCTTTGGACTACAGTACTCCATGCGCCTAACGGAGTTTTAATGAAGTCATAAATATGTAAAACTCACAAGAAAAGACTCATTTTTCTTTCTACACGAAAGTTAGGTAAATAAGCAAGAAAGAAAGATAGGCAGAAAGGTAGAAAAAAGAAAGAAGAAAGAAAGTATCTGCCTGGTTAATGTTATTAGTGCAGTTTGGATAACTTGAAAAGAAAGTACTAACCACTGACTCATGCTTCACAATAAAGTATTTTGACAGATTAAAACAACTCTAGAGCCTAGTGTCTTGCTATTCAGCATTAACACCTTTTCAAAACCAGGTCCTTGACTTATTCAGTGGACCTCCTTTCATAAGCTAAAGCAACATCTAAAGATAGCTCCATGGTGTCCCCTGAGGGGCTCAGCTGAAATGATGAAGTGGGAACATCAATGGTCCATGCGTATAGAAGTGGCATAACTCTCGTGTAGGCCTATACAAGAAGCAGAGGCGGCCTTCTGCGAATTTGTTAACATAGGGTTGCCATATTTCCAAAAGAAAAAAAGAGTTCACATTTGTCAATATCTATCTACACAATAACTAAATGAGATTTTTTTATAGCCCTTATTATTCATAGAGCAAAGGAAATATGTGTTGGCAACAGCATTCAAATTTTCAGTTATATATAATTATGTAACTGAACTGATTTTGTTTACATTTAACAAGTAATTATAATATTCAAGTACTGGTATGTTGACTCAAAAGACAAAAGAATAAAATACTATGTTTCAATACATTCAGTAGGCCTATTCTACATGCAACTGTAAGTACCGTACAAGTAGAAAATTTTTCACTTTAAATGCTCTTTGACCTTCGTTGAACAAAGCGTATTTCTCTATAGTCTTATCTTGTTCGGGCAAGGTTTCTTACTTAAGACATAGGCATGGAATTCCTTACAAGTGAAATGAAAAAAAAGTCACAGAATTTATAGTCTGATAATAGCATCCGTTCAGAAAACCCGGACATTTCTCCGAAATTAAAATTTCCACCCGGACAGAAATTATAACCCTAAAAAAAGAGGACATGTCCGGGAAAAACCGGGCATATGGCAACCCTAGGTAACGGTTTAACCATTCTTTTTCACTATACTGGATGATCAAAAATACACTCTGTTGCTAAATTCAGCTAACACTTTCTTAATTTACTTCAAATCATACGGCTTTCAGGTACAGTACAAGGGTGAATCAAATGAAAACAGCAATTAATTTTTTTTCACTATTTTACTGCAGGAAGAATGTTTGCTTGTACATTATTTTCTTCATAGAACCCTCCCAGTTCAAAGCACTTATGCCATCTGATAGGAAGTGCTTCGATACCGCGTGAAAAAAAAATTTTGGTTGACGCTATTGTCACTCGTGCACCTCTGATTGGACGTCTTAATCAGACTTGAACTTCTGCCCTCCAAGGTGCTCCTTTAATGGACCAAAGATGTGGAAATCTGATGGTGCCAAACCTGCCAAGTATGGCAGATGTGGGAGGCACTTGAAGCATATGTCGTCGATGGTTTTCATGGTTGCAAAACATAGGACTTGAAAGCAGTTTTCTCGTAACTTTTAATTATGAACAGGTATTTGTTAGAAATGCTCCTATTAAAGTAAATTATACATTGTTTGGTGTCATTTTTCTTGTAATTATATGTAGAATCGATATAGGCTATAACAAATATTTTAAGATATAATTACATATTAAAAAAAATTAAGATTAATTGAAGTAGACTAGGTTACTCATGGGGTGGAAATTACGATCGGTCCTAAACCCCTGCGCTTGTAAATGTGAGGGTGCTTGCGGGTGAAGGAACCTACCTGGCCCCACACGCCATCCTTGTTTGCTGAGGGAGGAAATGCATTAGACTTTCATTGAACTTAGTTAGCATCTCTATCTTTTCTCATATACAGGGTGTTAATAAATAACACCGAAATATTCTACCTGTATATAGAGGGGACTTAGACAAGCAACTTTTATTAGGAGATTTTTGCTCTATGACGTAAAATGTGTATGCTACAGGGCATTAAAGTCATCACAATTTGGTGCTCATAAGTCAATAATTAAGCGAAATGGGGTTAAAATTTTCATTAAATTGACTTCATGCCTTCTTAGTGATCGATAAAAACCTGATTTTTAATCATTCATCAACAGCTACATCATAATTTAGTGTTTACATAATCTGCAAAATTTACAGACTAATCACATGACTGGTCGCCACTGCATTAGTCTTTCTTTATTCATAACTACTGACTACAGTGTTAACAACGAAGTTCCTTTGTTTTGCATTTTTTTTCTAATGTTAGAAGTCAGTGGCGGCCAATCCCTGGGAGATTTCATGCTGTAATAGGAAAAATTGAATCCATAGAGCAAAAATCTCCTAATAAAAGTAGCTTGTCTATGTCCCCTCTATACACTGGTAAAATATTTCGGTGTTATTCATTAACACCCTGTATAAAACCTAAGAGACCACAAAATGAATGGAGCATACAGCAGCCGCCTCTGTACAGAAGTGGCATATCTCTCACAGAGGTCAGGGTTATCGCGTGTCGCACACTGTACATGCTGATTATGTGTATTGTTATCTATATTGCTATAGGGTGTAGGAGTGTAAAGGCCAGGAGGGTCATCATTAGAGAAATGTACGTCAATATTACGATAGCATTAGTATCTGACACTTTCTCCCTCAAAGGGAGTGGAACGAATGCCAGAATGACTTCGGAATCAGCTTAACGTTTCGAAACTTATCGACAAATGATAGGTTATATAACATATTTATAAAAATATGACGCTGCATTGTGGATGATAACAGATTTATTTATATGGCCTACTTGGAAATTAGCCCAAATGTAAGAAAGGTTTCTCAAATCGACGCCAAAATTCTAAAAAAATACATACCGGTAGTTGAAATTTTAAAGCTAAAGAAAAATACTTTGTATGCTTGTAGATAAATAACTATATTTTATTTATAATTTTTATATTATTTCAAACATTAAAAAAAGCTCAGACTCACATGTGGATTTCCTGGTGGACAGCTATTATGAATTGCAAAATTGTGACAAACATGCTTGCTAAAATAACATTTATTTCTTATCAGCGGTTTAAAATAGTTGTGATAAACTTTTATAACTTAGTTAACGATCTAGTAATAAACTGTACTTGGTTGCGGTGGATCCCCTTGTTTGTTAGCGTGAAAATTACACTTAAATGCTACGATAATTATGTGACTGGTCACAAGCGTTTTTATTCTGAAGTAGCATGTGCCCGCGGCTTCGCCCGCGATAATTATTTCAAAAATTAAAAATTAAGAGCATAATAGTAAAATTTAACTCCTAAATCACGTGGACTACATACCACGATTAGATAGCATCGTCTGGTAAAAGCGACCTCAGATTCGAGTTTCTTGGCCCAGAAAACCTCTGTATAGTGAGATTCGTCCAAATAAAACAACGTTTGACCATATTTAGGGCTTACAAGTTTTATTTTCAAGGTATGACAAAATCAGCCAAAGCCAACTGTAATTGATTTGACATTGAAATGTAGAACTGAAAACTTATGTTTTGAAAACGCAAAAAATGCATGTTTTTTGCCTGTTTTTCACTCATAACTCACGAACGAAAACTGAAATTGAAATTCCGTCTTCGAGGTGCATTTTCCGACCCTTCAGCCCACCTATGTTTAAAATTTCAGATCTCTGCGTTCAGTAGATTTCGCTGGACATCGAGGACAATTCCTTTTATTAATATAGATAATATGAATTATAATGATACCTTCTCTAATTTGTCAAACATCCATTTCATTTAATCCAAACCCACCTATACCATTGGCAACAATATGTTCTGTGAATTTGTTTCGATAACTCTAGCCTATGTAAAAAGGGCTTAAGTATTTTAAAAAACATTTAATTTTTGGCATTTAGAATCAGAATTTTTCAAAATCCCTTCTTAGTGAGCATCTACATTATGAAACGAAGGTACTATCAAAATTCCAAGTCTCTACCTGTTATAGTTTAGGCTGTACGTTGATTCCTGTCAGTCAGGACAAAGCCTTTTATATATATATAGAGATTAATTTGTACATAAATTTCGTTTTAAATAACCATGCAAATTAGAAAGAAATCAATGTCTCTGAAATATTTTCATAGTGTATATAGGCCTATATTTTTGGTCTATTAACCCTAGGCGCATTTTAATCGTAAAATGCACATGGAAGCCGAGATTTTAGCTTTTTCATTATAAATAGTTTTAACTGTTTACGCATAATTTGGCTAAAGTTCATGAATCTGTGGTACGTCTTAATAGTTTCATATGGCAGCACAAGATTAGTTTTATTCGTTTAGTTATTTACATTTATTAAGTAAACCAATATAATTCAGAATAAATTTAAGAAATTCATGCTTTATACGTGCAAACGATGTTAGTGTTAATAAATATGTTTTAATTATTTTTCTGTTAGGCCTAAATAAATTATTTAAATAAAACATCTAGGAGTTGAGTAAATAATCGTGGGCGAAGCCGCGGGCACGAGTAAAACCGTACACAGGGTGTTAATGAGTAACACCGAAAAATTTACCTGTGTATAGAGGGGACACAGACAAGTAACTTTTATTAGGAGATTTTTCCTCTATGACGTAAAATGTGTATGCTAAAGGGCATTAAAGTCGTTACAATTTGGTGCTCATAAGTCAATAATTAAGCGAAATTGGGTTAAATATTTAATTAAATTGATTTCATTGCCTTCTTAGCTAACGATAAAAACCTGATTCTTAATCATTCATCAACAGCTATATCATAATTTAGAGTTTCCATAATCTTCAAAATTTAAAGACTAATCACATGACTGGCTGCCACCGAATTAGTTTTTTAAATCATAACTACAGTGTTAAAAGCGCAGTTCCTTTGTTTTGCATTTTTTCAAATGTTAGAAGTCAGTGGCGGCCATACCCTGGGAGATTTTATGCTGTAACAGGAACAATTGAATTCATATAGCAAAAACCTGTTTATATCCCCTCTATACAAAGGTAAAATATTTTTGTGTTATTAACTAAGACTCTGTATGTGCAGTTGAGAACGTTACATAATTATCGTGCAATTTTCACGCAAGCGGATCCACCGGAACCAAGTCACAGAACGCGTTACAGTTTATTACCAGATCCACTAATTTCAGTTTATCTCATCTATTTTGAGAGGCGATGGGCTTAAAACCTGTACCTCTGCCGTCTCTCGGAAAATAATCGTAACAAAATTCACATAGGTAAACAGAAACTTCCACTTGGAGGCCCTTCACCCCAACATAGGGGGTATAGGATTCCAGACAGTCAGACAGACAGACAGACAGACCAGACATATATTTTAAACAGCTGATAAGAAATATATTCTTTTAGCAAGCCATGCTTACAATAATTTTGCAATCCGGAACAGCTGACCACTAGTCCTTTATCAAGAGGCAATTTAATCAACAGCTTGTTAATCAATTAACTTTCGATCATGGTACCAGAGCGTGTAAGTGATTCAGCTGTTACTGGAGTGCAATTCGACCGATATAGGCTAATATTTCCCGCGCTTGGCGAGTGGCTAACATGCCCCCTCACTGATGGGTGTGAATACCAGGACATGTCATTCCAAGGACATGTTTCTACTAGGTGGACAGGTCAAATGTCAATCGCATCAGCGTATCTCAAATTATTTGACCAGAAGATGACCTTAATAAATGTACTTATCATCCACGTGACGGGGGCTTGTGCTTCAAATGCTGGCAATTCTCAAGTTTCATATACCGTAGTTTATCGTCGCCCATTGACGTTTACTATTGTATTGATAAATACAGTTGCAAATTACGTTTCTTTAAAAGGAATATCAAGGGTGATTGCGCAGCTGTATTTTTGACTTGAGTTATTTATATTATTATCAAACAAACTTTTGTACAGAATTGTCGTACGTTATAAAATCTCACATAGGCATAATATGTACTTTCTTGAAAGCCCCCAAATGAGCGAAGATAGTGTTTAGGGGCTGGAAGGGGGGGAAGCGGACCGACTAAAATATCTAAGTTGCCGATATGAGTCACTGCGCATGCCTAGCGGCATTCACAGGATAGCAGGGAATGTATTGAAATTTGTTCTAGTATGGCTGCTGACTTAGCCCATTTCGAAACCCATTAGGAAATAAGCTAGTAAAATTCATTTTCTGGGAATAATCGGTTAATTAAGTAGTTAAATATTGCGGGAATCGAAAAGTAGTGGGAATATTTAACTACTTAATTAACGGATTATTCCCAGAAAATGAATTTTACTAGCTTATTTTCTAATGGGTTTTGAAAAGGGCTAAGTCAACAATCGACACTAGAACAAATTTCAATACATTCCCTGCTATCCTGTGAATGCCGCTAGGCATGCGCAGTGGCTCATATCGGCAACTTAGATATTTTAGTTTTAAAAATGTTACAAAATAAAATTAAAGTAACACATTCCAAATTACAAAAACAGAAATACATTTTACAAAAAATATGTTTAGCTTTTCAGAAAAAGAAATAGTTGTAAGAAATTAAAGTGAGACAAATGAAAGGCAAAAAATTGTAGGATTTGATTTTTAATTTAAAAAAGTCATCTTTATATTAAATCGATTGACATTACTTTTTATGAAATAAAACTATTATAAAGTTTGAAATCATAATTTATTCCACGTAATTGCTCAGTAGTAATCCTGCATTTTGTTTCCGCAAAACGAAACATTGCATTCTTCTTATATTTTGAAAATGTTTGAAGGAAAAAAAAATTAAGATCGGTTTTTATAGTAATACCATAACGATGGAAATTTTTAAAGTTGTTTTTAAATAGTAATACCATAACGATGGAAATTTTTAAAGTTGTTTTTATAGTAATACCCTAACGATGGGAATTTTTAAAGTTGTTCAACTTTCAAAACCTTGAATTCAGAGTACACAAATGTTGCAGGTCACTCGATTGGCTATTTTAAACAATTTTCATTATTCTCTTATGAAACAAAGTTATTTTTAAACAAATGGTCTTAGCCAATAATTACATATTTAGTTATTTATTTAGTTTATTTCCTTAAAAATGACTAAATATGACCCAAAAATCCTGTACATGACCTAATAAAAAAACGTATTTTGTAAAAATAAACTTTCCAATTTAAAACGTTTAATGACACTAAATTATTACATCACATTAATTCAATCAGATAATCACTTTTTAAAAAATTAGAGCCAATTTACTGTTTCACTTTTAAAGAACTTCTAATCTGTTAATGTTTCCAGATACCACTGCAAATGTGAACTGAAAATATATTTTTAAAAGGTTATTGGAAGTTGTTAACAATAAGGAGGAAGAGGTAATTCAGTTAAGTTACAATAAAACAAAAATATTCGTGACTCTTTTTTTTAAAAAAAGTCGACAATTTAGGGTACAAACTGCTTAATTGTGCTCTTTTACCGAATTTATAACTGAAATATGTTGTTAAATTACAAAATGACTTAAATATGACCAAGTCCATGCGTTTTACCAAAATATTACTTTATATGCAAAATAAAAATGGTCCGATTAGGATAACAAATGTGCAATTCATGTTTAAATTGTATTTGCGGCGAGAATGGAGGTGAGGATGAAAATATGACAAACTTCCGACCCTACTTATCAGTAATAATATCTATGTATTGTAGTATGGTATAGTATATACGTTATAGTAATAAATGACTCTATGTTCAAATAAGTATAAATACAGCTGCATTTAATAAAAAATCTGATGTGAAAGTCACACAACTTCCTCTGCCCAAATAAAAGTTAGCAGTATTCACATATCCTTGTTCAGAATCGCAAAAGGCAATTTTACGCAAACTTTCTACAAACAGTGGGTGAACAGTGGGTGGCTTGTAACTCCCCTTAAGAGAATTTTTTCGAAAAAAGTTTCAAATGAAAGTTTTAGCTCTCACTATAAGCTACACATGTGCGAAATTTAAAGAAAATCTTTGAGCCGTTTTCGAGAAAATTGCGAAAAACAAAAATTTCTTCATGTAAAGTCCCCTTAAAAATAAGAGAAACTTGTCGCCAATCTTCACCTCACATTTTCAGAAGGTACCTGACCCAAATACGAAATTTTGTTTTCATACGATTTTCCGTTTTGGAGCTAGCCTGTTCAAAGGCATCCACACAGACACACAGACATGTTACCAAAAATAGTATTGTTTGATTCAGGGGGCCTTGAAACGTGTATATATGCTAAAAACTCAACTTAGAATTTTGGGGTCGAAAACAATACTTCCTATACCTATAGTACCTATGGTACGGGCAGAGGAAGTAAAAATCTATTTATCCCTCAGTAGAATTACAGCCTAGTGAATGAAATGCAAACCTTTCAATAATATTATTGTTTATTGCCAAGAAGTATTTAGACTACATTTGACGTAAACAGAGAAAAAGTGTTGGTGAAAATTGCTTAAAGCAATTACAGCTATTTGTGACAAAGATGACGCAGTAAAATTTATTGAGTTCGTAAAATTATATCTTCACAAACAACTAAATGACAAAAATTGACGCAATAAGAAATAGTGCGAACGTAGATAACAAAGTAAGCCACAATTTCAAGGATACATACAATTTTCAACGTTAGCTCTTTCCTCTCGCCTTGAAGGTTATTTTATTTATCAGTCTAAAGTTCGACTTTCTGCTTGTGTGACGTATTTTAAAGAACCAGTTATCATTAATAGCGAGATGTGTATACAGCTATTTTAAAATCAAATTAAACCTAACGATATGAAAAGTGATTCGTAGATTTTATGATTTTTTATTTTATTTTAATTTGTTGAGAATGTAACAACTATGTGTTCGTGTTGTCTCGGAGGTGGCCCCGGCATTGGACTGATCACTTATCCGGGGAGGCCCTCCATGTCCTTGTCTGCTCAAAAAAGTATGTATGTGATCCAAAGATAATCCCTCTCCCGACAAAGGTCGAGGCCCTGTAAGGGCGGCTTGGGTCGCTTAAATCCTAAAAGGGAGAGGTAAAACTACGCGAAAGAAAGAAAGAAAGAAAGAGAATGTAACAAGCTCACTGCCCAATTACAACATTCTATTATACTAATTACACCAGTTTTACAGCACTAATATTATATGTTTAATGTAATACTAAAAATATTTAAACTAAAACTACAACTAAAAAAATACAGATAAAAGAAATAAGAAACACATACAATATGAAAATTACACAATGAAAATATGGAATATTTTGGAATTTTTCAGTGATAGGTTTGTGACGGATTGTGATGAAATTGTAATTTAGCTGTGGCCCTCTGCTTAAATAAAAAGTGAATATGAAATACAAAATATTTCTACTTTTTATATTGAAAGCAGAATAAGCGGTCGCCGTTGCAGGGATGCACATTCAATTTATTGTAGAATCTTCATTAAAACAAGTATTATCCGCTAGGTAAGACGATCAAGTTGTAACGAGATGAAAAGCTTGTAACTACCCTATAGGGAATTTATGTATTGCCTTATTGCTACTTTTACAATGAAAATCTAAAACTCAAGCTGACATTTTTACCTTATTTGAAACTTAATTATTTGTTATGTCCGTTTCCATAGGAAGGTTGTTTCTCGTTCTAAAATCATAGCGCCCTTAATGTCTTGTGATTCAACATTTTGTTATACCTAGGTATAATACGTTTCTTTTAACATTATAAAAACATTTCTCCACCTCAAACATTTTACGCCATTTATAGCTTTGCCGCCCTGGGCAAATGCCCAGTCTGCCCAATTACTTATCAAGACTTGGCAACATGGCCCGGGCGGCTTGGGTCGCTTAAATCCTAAAAGGGAGAGGTGAAACTACGGGAAAGAAAGACTTGGCAACATTATTGCTTATAACTTATACAGGGAGTAAATGAATAACACCTTAATATTTTACCCTTGTATAGAGGGGACATAGGCTAGATAAACAACTTTTATTAGAAGATTTTTGCTCTATGAAGTAAAATGTGTATGCTACAGGGCATTAAAGTCATTACAATTTGGTACTCATAAGTCAATAATTAAGCGAAATAGGGTTAAAATTTTAATTAAATTGACTTCATGCCTTTTTAGTGGTTAGTGAAAACCTGAGTCTTAAAAATTAATCAACAACTATATCATAATTTAGAGTTTTCATAATCTGCAAAATTTACAAACTAATCACAGGACTGGCCGCCACTGCATTAGTTTTTTTAATTCATAACTCGTGTTAACAACGAAGTTCCTTTGTTTTGCATTTTTTTCAAAAGTTAGAAGTCAGTGGTGGCTACGCCCTGGAAGATTTTTTGCTTTAACAGGAAAAATTAAATCCATAGAGCAAAAGTCTCCTAATAAAAGTTGTTTGTCTATGTCTTCTCTATACACGGGTAAAATATTTCTGTGTTATTAATTAACATCTTGTATTTCAGAAAATTTTCCCTAAATTACTAGACATTTCTTTCTCGAATAGGTGACCTCTTAAAGGTTTCATTTAAAGCACTATAATATAAAATGCCAAATAAGCAAATATGCTTTCACAAACCACTATGTTTGATGCAATATGTAAGACTACAAACTTAGTAAGTAATCTAAGTTATATTTAAATGATGCACGCGATTTTCAATGTTAGCTTTTACCTTTCTCCATAAAGGTCATTATTTACCGGTCTAAGGTTGCACTTTCTGATTACAGTTTGATAATAGCATGGTGAGTTCTGCGAATGCACCTCATAGCAGCATTCTTTGGGCAATGAAAGTGCTATGCCCCGGGCAATACCAGTGTACTTATGCCATTCTTTATATCAGCAATACATTGATGAATCTTCATCTCGCTAGCTATGTTACTGGGTTTCTGGGGTCACAAAGCGGAAAGAAAATGTCTGTATTCTACTGTCAGTAGGGCATGGGAATGCCTCCTTAGTCTTGCCGATTATAAACCATCTCAGATAGTTTATTTTTGTTGGAAGATGGTGGTTCAAAGAACAATCAGTGGAAGAGGTAAAAGTGTGCGGGAAGAAGAGTTTTTCCGCTAAATGTTTTATCTAAATTAAATTTTGAAGTGTATAAAATAGACTACAAGTAACCAATCGAAAAATTGCGGTGTAATATCTAGAAAGTGAGAGTTGTACATGTGTAAATATAATATCGGTAATAGACCTACACTTAACAAAAGGATGTCGCTTACTCTTCGGGAATAACATAATCTGAGAGTATTCGAAAACAGGGTGCTTAGGAAAATATTTGAGCCTAAGAGAGATAAAAATGGGGACTGGATAAAACTTCATAACGACGAGCTTCATAACCTGTACTCGTCACCGGATACAGTAAGGGTAATTAAATCACGGAGGATGAAATGGGCTGGACATGTTGCGCGCATGGGGGAGGAAAGCCATATCTAAAAAAATATTGACTGGGAGATGCGAAGGGAAAATACCACTTGGAAGACCTAGACACAATAGGGTTGAATGGAGGGCTCAGGTAAGCGCGGAAATGAACGTTCGGGTTCCTTAAAATAGATCATATTCCTTTAGCTTGCTGAGAAATTGTCTATTGCCATTAAGTAAATAAGTAACTATGATCGAAGGGTTGAGTGTGGTTTTCTAAATTATTTATCCTAGAAACTTGAAATTTTACACACGTAATTAAAATATAAATTTAAACTAAAGTTAAAAATTTAATTTCAATATTTCAATTTGTTTTTGAGATTTGATTGATTTTTTAAAAATCAAAATTAAAATCCATCTTCGTTAGAGGATTTTACCCGACTTTATTTAAGACTATGTTCTAACAAATATTTATTTATTGGCCTAATCTTACTAATTAAACCGTATATTGTCAGAGAAATGCTATAACTAAATATCTCGTAAATTTGTATCGGCACAGTATGGAATTATTTTTTTAGGTTAAACACGACGAGGTGTCTGAAAGTTCTCATAGTTGGCAGCAAGTGGACCGGGTGATGACACACATTCCGCGAGACCGCAGTTTCCAACCCAGTCTTACGCTAATACAAATCCTCATATCAATAATTTAGTTAGCATGCCATCTCCTTTGCATAATAAGTCAAACATTGTTCCTAAAGAACCGTGGGAAAGTCAATATCGTACAAGATCAGGTAAAATGATGTATCAAAGTGCCAGAATGCTTTTGTTTAATCAGTGACAATTGCAATTAGGGTGTGCAGAAAATAATTTATTTTTATAATCGATTTCGGAGCTCCAGATCGATTCATTAAGCAGGGCTTATGGTTTAGTTCGACAAGTATATGTGAAGAAAACACTTTACCTGCCCAACATCGCTTTAAAGATGGATGAACCCATGAGGCACACATCCATAACTACCGTACGTTTTTGAATATGACTTACCGGACTTAACACAAATGTAGAGAACATTTTTTACCTATAATTCTATGGACATATGTCAATTTTTGAGGATGGTGGACTTAACTCTCTTTGCCCACGCACCCGCGTTGTCAAACTACCTGTATTGCAACTTCCAAAGCCGTATATGAACACTGTAAAACAATATATTGTAATGAGAACTGATTTGAATTTGATAGATTCTTTATAATATATTATCATAAAATAGGCACTAAATTGGGTATTGCTCCGTTACCGGTCAACCGACTTGGTCCAATATCAATAGGCTTCTTCCCATGGATGACATAAATGCGTACACCAAGTTTCATGAAAATCCGATAAAGCGTATTTTAGTTATCGCACATACAGACACACGGGCAGACGAACAGATGGACAGCCATTTTCCCGTCCACCACACAATCTCAGAAATTACCAATAAAACTATTGGAATATGTTTAAAAAAACTAATATAGGATTTATAAAAACCTAAAAACCCGGCCTCTACTTATAACATTCAGTAAAAACTCTTTTCAATATCTGCAAAGCAGTCTTAATTATCATGTACGAGATCTCTCCTATGCTTAGTGTAGAGAGTAGAGAAAGCAATCACATTTTAATTTGAAACCCTATCTCTATGCTTTCTTACATAGAAATTATATCCTTATTCGTACATTTTATCATGTGTTTCAGAATGGAAGTACAAGTGACATCCTTCCGGAAGAATGGAGATGTCAAACGACACACCTTTAATGGTCCCTGACAGCTTATTTCTCCGATCCTTCAGGAGAAACTTCAGATATAATTTCAAAACATGACATCCATACTTAAAAACGGAATATGGAAGGCGACGTGAGTGTAAAAACAACTTAAATCCGGTGCAGTATATGTGAAGTAACTGCACACATACTATAAATAGTACTTAATAGAGAGTAAAAGTGAGATTTTATCATTATTTCTTAGTGGAACTGAAAGTAAAATTTCTTATAAACCTGAATTATAACTGCAATAACACATTATTCATCAATCAGGATTTTCTAGAGTGAACGCATCATTGGATTCTGTGGTTAACATAAGCTGCACCAACTGGAAGAAGGCCTACTCGAAAGTGTTCTAAATTGACATCCGTTTGGACAGTGATCAAGGTGTAGGAGGTTGAAGTGACTATAAGTGGTGAAGTGATTAAATTTCTTTGCGAGGATGGGAATAATTATTATCGTTTAAACGTTACAGTACAATGAATATAGTGTTCGTCATAAATAAACAGTGTACTTCTGTTTTATCAACAGGAACAGTCAACATCTAAGACTGCTTTTAAACTAAGTGTTTTTTTTTACGAAAGTTTGAAAAATATAACCCTGGAAACGTTAATAGTGTTTAAATTACAGGTTGAGTTTCTATGGAAATAAAGCAAGAACTTAACTTACAGTTTGATATTTTTCAGGAAATCGGAATTAAATGTGCGTTAATATGATTAGGTCATCGAAGAACATAGAATTATTTAAAACAGTTAAAAGTGGTGCACTAATGAAATTCGTTTATTCGGAGTGGAATATAATCGCAGTAAGTTTCAAACATTACACTTGAAGAACTAAATTTCAGTGTGAAAAATGACCCGGCCAATAACATTAAATTTGTAGACTTTAAGGAAAAAAAACACAGAAACCTTGTCACGTGTGGAAGCTTTAAATAAGTGGAAAAAAAAGTTCGGTATCATTTGCTGCTAAAAAACAAGAAAAGGATACAATCTTGGTGTCCAGGTCAACGCATGAAGACATAAAAAAAAGATAGTAACAAAACATACGCGATACTAACATTTAGTGTTTTAAAATTAATCAATGAAAGAGAAATTGTAATATAATCGCAGGAAGATTCAAATTTTATACTTGAAAAAGTAAATTTCAGTGTGAAAAATGAACCGGCCAATCACGTTAAGTTTGTAGAATTTAAGGAAAAACAACACAAAAACCTTGTCACGCGTGGAAGCTCTAAATAAGTGGAAAAAAGGTTCGATATCATTTGATGCTAAAAGAACTAGAAAAGTATATAATCTTGCTAAAAGTGTGTTCAGGTCAACGCATGAAGACATAAAAAACTAGTAACAAAACATTCGCGGTGTTACTGATTTACAATTAATCAAAGAAGAGAATTTGTAATGTTTTGTTAACTGGTGAAGTGATAGGTCAAATTTAGTGTGAGATTAAAAAATGCACACAAACACCCTAATGGTAGAAACTAAATCATCAGAATTTTTTTTCGTGAAATAACAGTATAAACGAACGAACTATCTGCAATCGTGAAGCACAGTGTTAAGTTGAAGAGTTTTTTGCAGTTATGACTAGTTGTCAGTGCGGTGCGAAACCTGAGGGTCGTGATTTTTGATCGGTAATGGCTCGTGAGGGATCAGGTGGTGTGGCGGTTTCCCAGCATACAGACCACGTGAAGGAGGAGATGCCTCGAATGATGGTGTACTTCCAGGAACCCCCGACTCCAGACCATGACCTCCTCCTGCCCGTGGAGCCTGATTGGATGTAAGTACTGCCCGTGATGGTATTCATATACACTATGCATGATTTAACAATCTTTTTAAGATATAAGATGTACCTACGTATTGGGGGAAGCCGCAAGAACCTGATAGTAAATATTATATGAATTCATTGAGTATGCCTAATTGAGTGTAATTGTTTTGCCCAGGGCCCTGTTTCATAAAACTTTTACATTCATATTATTATCAAATACGTAATAATTAGACCTGGGATTTTAAGGCAAATGCCTAATTTGTTCCTTATGAAATAACCTGAAAATTTTTAAATATGTGTACGTTTCATGATAAATCACTTACATTTAGAGAGTTTTTTAGTGCCCTAAAATTCCTATTCGGACCTTTGAAGCCTATTTTACTATTTTAGTGCCTAAAATGCTTATTTTGTACTTTTAAAAATAAATTACAATTTCTGTAATTTTTACAATCTTATAAAGGATATCCCTCAATGAAGAGCACAACAGTAGAGGTAGGTTTTTCACAGAAACTTGATTATTCCAAACAATTGTCTCTAAAGGAATGCTGACTGACGGGGAAGGGGAGGATTAAGGGGGAAGGACTACTGTGTCAAGTCACCAGTGAAAGAACACCTGTTTAAGTGAATATAGTTCGTGATGCCTAATTTTGCAGTTAATTCTGTTAAGAATAGGTATACCACGTTTCATGCAGTAAAAAATACCATGTTACAGTTGAAGTGTATATTGTAATATTTTAAAGTCTATTTTCTGTCTATCTACACATTTTAAAGCATATTTTAAGTGCCTATTTTCTCTTTTGAAAGCCTATTTACTTGTTTTAAAAGCCTATTTTAGGTGCCTAAAACTAATTTTTAGAGCCTAAAATCCCAAGTCTAGTAATAATATTAGTTATTATTATTAGCCTTCTGTTTCATAAGAACATTTTCTAATAATATTAATTATGAGTTCATGACTATAAATTATTGGTAAATATTGCTAATATTATTAGTAAACTGTTTCATAGACTGCAGAACTAATAAAATTTACTGATAATATTAGGTGTTATTTTATAAGTGTTTTTGGACCAATAACTTATTCTGAAACCCATGTAATTGAATTTCGTGATCTTAAATTTGTGGAAAATGAATCACTTTGATTTCGTTATCAATTTAGAAAAAGCTTACATAATTATGCTATCAAAAGACCTTTTTTTTCATAACAAGTTTTTAGGATTTCAGGTGAGATTTTAGTACATAAGCCTACTGCTATCTTCAATAAGTGCCTGGCAGATTTATTCATTTCTTAGAGCTAGTTATTGTTTGTTGCATTTATGAAGATATATGAAATAGTATTGAAATAGGCATAGCTGCTTTGAAATAGTACTGGCAAAAAAGACCAAGAAGGGAAAAAACACACCAACAATCCAGACATAACCTTCAAATCAATCAGCTGATTAATAAACTAATAATATTATTGAAACAAGATTTTGCTAACTAATAAGTATTTTTGTTAACTAATATCATGAGTTCTAATATTATTTACTAATATTATTAGCAAGTTCTATGAAACATGGCCCAGAGATTAAATTTTTGCTTACTCTCTCGAATCCAAAAATATCACTTAAGAAAACTTACGGAAACCAGATTTAATATATATATTTCTCATCATTCTAGGATTCTACGTGGAATATTTTATTTATTACTCTATCTATAACTATAACGCGACTTAGAAAAGGAGTCTTCTGATTTAAAACGTATTTTACAAATAAAAATACCCAAGGAAACTACTGAAGGAGATTATGAAAAAATAGATGGCATCTTCCTCTAATTTTTATTATACCCCTTAACTGAATCTAGGGGACATACAGTAGTGCAATGGAAAGCGCATAGTGTAATAGTGCAATAGTGCATTGATAGCGGAAGGACGCAAGTTAGCTCCCCAATGAGGTCATTAGAAATTTCTAATTTCTAATTTCTAATTGACATAATCCTTCCTACAGGCCCTGGCATTAGAATCTGCCTTTAACATAAATGACCAGCAATATCGGGAATAAACTAAGTCTGTGCGTAAGGCATACCTTGTCACCTTAGTGTAACTAATGTCTAAAAATCTTGGAGCCATAACCTCCTGGAAACTGAAAGGAACACTGTATAGGAATACTTAAATTAGCTTAAGTGTATAACATTATTAAGTGTTCCAGGTCCTTGGACTTGATCTCTAAATTTTGCTGTCCGGCTCCTTCTATCCTTGGCTTACTATTTCAGTAACCTGTATTTTCTTTTCTCCTTTAAAATCGTATAGAGGCTGGATTCTTCTTATTCCAGGACCTGTTGTTCCCTCAAACTTTCTTTAATTAGTGTCATGCAATAGACAATATTTTCTTCTCACGATGTGATTTTTCCAGTGACTGTGTTTAGGATTGATCTTTTCTCGTGTACAGTTCTCATGACGACAGAGTATTGTTGGCAGTGTTCACAGGTAGCTTTTAGAAATAAATTATACGGAACTTTGACAAATTAGAGAAGCTATCAATATAGATCACTGGTGTAAATAAACAATGAAATCTACGAAAATAATGCACAATGTGATGCAGTCACATACCTTTCTCTACCCTGGACATAGAGAATACCATTTTCTCACTTCACATTTAGACGTAGAATAAGAGTTCTTATTCCGGGGACAGCATTTTCAGTTGTTTCAGTCCGAGTGTTGCCGTATCAGAAGTCGGTAAAAAATTATATCTACTGATACGCTATTCATAGCTAGGTTTTGTATTTTTAGTTCAGAATTATGATTGTTTATCATAAGCCCTAAGCATGTGAAAGGAGACAAAATAGGATGGAACATTTATGTAAAAACGATGTCAGTGTTAATAAATATAATGTTTTAATTATTTTTCTGTTAAATAAGTAATTTAAACAAAACATCAAGCAGTTGAGTAAATAATCGCGGGCGAAGCCGCGGGCACCTGCTAGTAAGCTTACTGTATAAAAAGCACAACCTTGATTACAGTTTTATTTCAATACAAACGCAAGAATTAATCAATAGGCCTAATGTTCCCTTTGACCGAAGGATCATCTGTGTTGTTTATTAATCCATATCTACTCTTATACAATTCAACGGCCCTAAATAGCGTGCTCACTCGCTCGTCCGCTTCGTGAAACATCGGGTATACTCGGCGATGTTCGTCTCTCGCAGTGTAAACTTCCACGAAGAGTACGAAATTAGGAAAACCGTTTCTTTATTATATAAAGCCTAAGTGAAATGAACTCAATGAACAAATATTCTAATTTTACTTATAATATTCATAGCTCTGAACCACAAATATTTTAAATAAACTACCAGTGTAAATTTCTTAAAAGTCCTGGAGTCAATTAATAATGGCGGGCGAAGCCGGGGGCACCAGCTGTAAAATATTGATGGTTTAACTCTTGAAATATCGCTGATAATAAAAATCCAAACAAACCATTCCTTCCCTTGAAACATTATATAATTTCTGAAAACTACACTGAATTGATCAAATAAAATTCACATCATATTCATCTGTCAACAAACAGTTGAGAAACAATACGTATTATGTGTTCACAGTTGGCTTTGGAACTGCATAATCGAATCTGAGATAGTTTTTTCAGGCGGCGCTTTCTAATCGTGGAATGTACTCTGAAGTCGGAATTTTAGCTGTTTCATTAATTTATTAATGGCTTAGCTCATGAATGATTCGCGTGCAAGTGTTAATAAATATAATGCTTTAATAGTTATTATACTCTTAATTTTTAATTTTTAAATTAATTATCATGGTCGAAGCCGCGGACACCTGCTAGTAAGCTTACTGTATAAACAGCAAAACCTTGATTACCGTTTTATTTCAATACAAACGCAATAGACCTTTTGACAGAAGGATTATCTGTGTTGTTTATTAATCCATATCTACTCTTATACAATTCAACGGCCCTAAATAGCGTGCTTGCTCGCCCACTTCGTGAGACATCGGGTATACTCGGCGATGTTCGTCTCTCGCAGTGTAAACTTTCACGACGAGAACAAAATTAGGAAAACCATTTCTTTATTTTATAAGGCCTAAGTGAAATGAACACAATGAACAAATATTCTAATTTTATTTTTACTTACAATTTTCATAGCTCTGAACCACAAACATTTTTAATACACTGCCAGTGTAAATTTCTTTAAAATCCTGGAGTCAATTAATAATGGCGGGTGAAGCCGGGCATCAGGTTTAATATATTGATACTTTAATCCTCGAAGTATCGCGGACAGTAAAAATCCAAATCAATCACTCCTTCTCTTGAAAAATTATATAATTTCTGAAAATTACACTGAATTTATCAAATAAAATTCACATCACATTCATCTGTCAACAAACAGTTGAGAAACGATACGTATTATCCCCGCCGTCTCGAGAATTACGCACGAGAATTATACAGTTTAGAAGGCAGTGGTTCACAGTTATCTTTGGAACTGTATAATCGAATCTGAGATCGTTTTCCCAGGTGGGGATTTCTAATCGTGGAATGTACTCTTGAAGCCGGAATTTTAGCTGTTTCATTAATTATTAATGGTTTAGTTCAAGAATGATTCGCGTGCAAGTGTTAATAAATATAATGCTTTAATAATCATTATACTATTTATTTTTATTTTTTAAATGAATTATCGTGGGCGAAGCCGCGGGCACCTCCTAGTATTGTACAATTCATTCATCTGCTTTGTCATTGAAAGAAACAAAGCAGTGATTTAATATGAAAATTTAATTGAAATCAGATGGAACTACGACCGTAACTCTACTTGATTCCATAGAAATGACGTAAGATATTACATCCATACTAATGAATAAACCATTGCACTATACATATTTATTTAATCTCCATTGAGTGAGCCCTAGTTTACAATTAAGTATGTTAGGGCTATATTTAGTCAATTGAGGTTTCCTGTATAGATTTAAAGTTCAGGAAGATACATTCATAGTCTCTTAAACATATATTCTAAAAAAGCTGTGAATGACAAATAACAACATTTTCTAGTGAAAATTTCTCCGTTAAGCGGAAATTGAAAATTTACACTGCACTTGTCTAAATGTAGTTCAAGTTCTAATATTTTTGTTTGAAAAACTGGGCAAGTGAACATCAGATGTTTGGCATTCTGAAGACGGTCACCACATATGCACTCGTATAGATTGCTGTCTGTCTTGATATGAAATCTTTGGAAGTACTCGCCAAATTTTCCGTGGCCGGATAGAAATTGTGTCAGAATAAAGTTTGGTTTCATGAGTGTACTTTTTAGACGGTCAGAAACATTGGGAAAAAGAGTTCTTTGATAGTCCTTCCGCAAGTGGTTGATTTCCATATGTTGTCCCATCTGTGGATACCTTCTTCTCGAAGTTTCATTTTGAGGTGAGAGATTGGACATAGGGTGTATGATGGGGCTGCCGTTGATTGTGCAGCTGTTTTGGCGAGTTCGTCTGCTCTCTCGTTGCCTTCAGTACCGGAGTGGCCTCGTATCCAGGTAAGGCATAGGCCTATGTGTTCGGATTTAGCCTACGTAGTTGACTTCTGATGTTGACTGCAATGTTGTGTAGATTATATTTGTTTTTAATAGAGAGAAGCGCGGCTTGTGAATCGCTGAATATTCTTGCTCGGCTATTATGTATATTGCACCATTCAATTGCTTTTAAAATTGCTAATAGTTCTGCTTGGTAGACTGAACAATGGGGGGCTAATGTTAGCTGTGAATTAAATATTTCAGTGTTGTTTTGATAAACAACGAATGCACAGCCAACCTGAGGTACATCTTTGTCGAGCATCCGGGAGCCGTCAGTAAAAATTTGATGGCTATGTTCATCAGGACAGTCGGTGCATATGAGGTTGTTACAATGTACTGCTGGATGGCCGATATGTAATGGGTTTGCTCTCCTTTCAATGTCAATTCCTTCCACTTGTGGTTGTTTCCTTAAATGATAAAGCGTCGATCTGTATTGAGCTGTGAGAAATAGCGGTTCAATCCCTGCAATTATAAGTGCACCATGCGTAGAAATGGTCCTGTAAGCTCTCGTGATACATAATACAAAGCCACGTTGAATTTGTAGCAATTTTTGTTGTGACCATTTTAGTTTTAAACATTTTTCCCATGAGGATGCGCAATATAGTATCATCGGTTCCACTGCCCCTCGATAGATTATATATTAAGTATACATATTAACTATACATAGGCCTACATATTAACTATACACTATACATATTAAGTAATACTGTTCGCATATCTACATAATTAAGCTATCTTTGCGAGTTTCCTCTTCAGAGAAGATGTTTAAATTTTTCCTAAACAGATATTAAATACAGCTCTTTCCAAAACCCTTTTTTCTCCCCTCCATCGCCCCCGGAGCCCTCGACCATAGGCCATACTCCGGTTCCAACAACTCTTCGGCGCTTGTGTTCTATTGCTCTATTTTCGCTCTTGTGTACTTTAAGCTTGTGAGTAATGTGTTTTGAGCTAGCAGTTTGATTCAGCACTAATAGAACTGTGTAGTGCGTTTTGCGAAATGCTAGTAAATATTAGACTAAGGTTTCCAAGTAAGCCCACGGAATTCATGTTTAATGGCACAGGTTAGAGCTGCTGACTCCATTTTCCTATGCATAATATACATATACAATAAACCAAACAGTGCTAGTATATTGTGACATCAAATTATATTGTATTTATTAATTATCTTTAGACTTCGGATTTTAGGTAAAAACCTATTTTAATCCTTAAGTGATATATGGTCGAAAACTTGTATATGCATGTTTCATAAATGACTATGCCTAAAACTGATACTTTTATAGGCCCTAAAAGAGCCTATTTTTACGTTAGAGCCTAATATTGCCTTTTTGCTTGTTTTTCCTCTAAAGTTCAAAAGAAGTCATTTTTATTATAAATTCTAACATTTATTTTCAGTTCGTACTAATTTTTTAGCTCGTAATGTGCAGTACATGACACATTTGTGACGTGGTTAAATAGTAAGGAATGTTTTGTCTTCTGTAGAAAAATTCCTTGGAATTCCCAAGGAAAATGTAGTGTTTTTCTCCCGACTCCCACATAAAAAAAACAACAACAACAAACAAAAACAAACAAACAAACAAACAAAAAAGTAGTACTTTGAATCACTGAGGGATACAAGGGGTTGAATATGCTAGTATGATATGCGTAGCTTCTGGGCGCAGGGATTAGGTTTTCACTGTTATGGAAGTAATACAGGCCCTAGTAATAGGTCTATATAATTGTGTGTACCATAGGCCTATATCTGTGTTTTATCATGATTATTGATTAATGGTGACTTCAATACATTGCATTGCAAATGAGATATTTCAGAAAACTGGCACCTTAACGATTTTATAAGAGACTATTTTACGATTTTTAGAACCTATTTTACAATTTTTAGAGCCTATTTTATGTACCTAAAACAGCATGTTTAGCGAACTAAAAGTCCGAAGTCTAATTATGTTACATAGGCATGTCCCCTAAAATATTTATACATTTCAGGTTAACCTTTTATTGTACTGATATTTTGAAATGCACAATATAATATATTGCATGAAATCCAATAATATACAAGTAAAACACACGTTTCAACTTGACTTAGGTTTTTTCATGGCCTTTTTCTGTACGCGTTTACATATTTGTTCTCTCTGAATAAGGAATTAATGCAGGCATCTTGCTTGTACTGTTTACTTCGCTAGTAACACAGATAAGAATAGGAAGTTGTGTACACTCTAATTGCATTCTTCTTTTCAAAAGTATTTTGCCTTGTCATTGTGATGGTTCAGAATCACATCCTTCACCATTTAACGTTTCGGTAATACCTTGACTTCGGGTATCGAAGTGATGTTCATTATACACGATGAGTTGGTCAATGCTTTCTACACCACTGGCTTCCAAAATATGTTTTCTGGCTTCGAATCCCATTGAATTAAATTGCTTAGTTTATTTTAAACTATATGATTCCCGCAGCTTCGCTCGCATGGATGTCGTAATTTGATAATTATAATTAATCCTTCTTCAGTATCCAATCCTTAGTTTTCACTAATGGCGTAAAATTACTAATTAACGTTGTAAATGACAAAATGTAAGAATACTATTCTCATCACATAAACTTTGAATAAGAAAAATAATCACATTAAAATATAATGTAGATATCGGTATCTACAGAATGCACAATATAATATCAATATTCAACGGCTAGTTGTGTTTTAAATCTTTTATTTACACTGACATCATTATGAAGAAATGAATCAATCAAGACGGGCTAACAATATCAATAACGATTGACAATTTGTTATGTTATGTTTAATATTATATTGTGGGCCATGCAATAAAAAAATATTGTAGGGCTTTATATCCAATACAACATTAATATTGATATACTCGTTATTTCGGGACAGTTCAACCGATTTCGTCTAAATTCAATAGGCGTGTATCCATGGACGTCATAAGTTTCATGAAAATCCGATAAAGCGTATTTGAGTTATCGCGCTTTTCTACTATATTACCAGAAAAATATGCACTAAATTGGGCATTACTCCGGTACCGGTCAACCGATTAGGTCCAATATCAATAGGCTTCTTCCCATGGACGTTATAAATGTCTATACAAAGTTTCATGAAAATCCAATAATGCGTATTTGAGTTCTCGCGCGTACAGACACACGGACAGACATTTTCTCGTCGCCACACACAATCTCTTCAATTACCATACTGGCACTTAATAAATTACAGAATAAAATCAGGTAAACTGATGTAACAAAGTGCCAGTATGTTTTTGTTTAATCAATTATGATTACAATTATGATATGCAGAATACAAAAAAAAGTCAAATTGGCCGGTTTCGGGATTTGAACCATGGAACTCCAAAATGTAAGGCCAAGACGTTACCATCTCGGCCACCTGGGTCAGTTTAACGGTCTAGTTGGATAAGCGCATGTAAAGCAACATTGTTATTTGTCATAGCTAACTGTATTTTAATAGCCAAAACCTTATAAGATCACAGTAAAACAATTGACTATGTTGTCATGATAACTGATTTCCATTTCATAAATTCTTTCGAATACGTATATTACCATAAAATAAGCACTAAATTGAGCATTACTTCGAAATAGGTCAACCGATTTTATCCAATATCAATAGACGTCTTCCCATGGATATTATAAATGTGTATACCAAGTTTAATAAAAATCCGGTAAAGCGTATTACTCCGGTACCCGTCTATCGATTTGGTCCAATATCAGTAGACGTCTTCGCATGTACATTATAAATGGGTATACAAAGTTTCAAGAAAATCCAGTAAAGCATATCTGAGTTATCGCGACTTCTTATATATTAACATAAGGCACTAAATTGGGCATAATTCCGGTACTGGCCAACCGATTTGGTCGAATATCAATAGACGTCTTCCCACGGACATTATAAATGCGTACACGAAGTTTCATAAAAATCTGATAAAGCGTATTTGAGTTATTGCGCCTTTAAACTAGACACTAAATTGGGTTTTACTCCGGTACCGGTCAACAGATTAGGTTCAAATTCAATAGAGTACTTCTCATGGGCGACATAAATGCGTATACCAAGTTTCATGGATATCATGGCGCCTTTCTATTAGAAAGGCGCCATAATCTATTAAAATAGGCACTAAATTGGGCATTACTCCGGTACCGGTGAACCGATTTGGTTCAATATCAATAGGGTTCTTTCCATGGACATTATAAATGTGCTTTCCAAGTTTCATGAAAATCCGAAAAGGCGTATTTGAGTTATGGCGCGTACAGACACACGGACGGACATACATTTTTCGTCCCCACACACAATCTCATAAAGTACCATACTGGCACTTAATAAGGAAGCAACAAATAAACTACGAGTCTAATCATTGTGTTAAATGTTTTCTATGCAGTCCGTCACGAGTTTATATATTGTGTGAGAAACTGAGACTCTCCAAATAACATTTTTTCTTGAGACTTTTTCCTATTACATTCTCAGGGGGATGAAAATTAATTGAAAAAATAGCAACAGCTCGTAAGTTCTCTGCCCGACCGGTTGGTGCGCTGTGATTGCTTTTTGTTTCCGAGTTTTGACATGCGCTGTTCACCTATAATAATAATAATAATAATAATAATAATAATAATAATAATAATAAGGTGTTCTGTGATTTTTCTGCTGCATTCATCTACTATTATATAAAGTCGAATGTGTGTTTGTGGGTATGTATGTATGTATGTATGTATGTTTGTTCCTTATACAAATCTACATTTCTTTACCAATTTACACGGAATTTTGCACACATACCCAGTTAAGCCCGGAAAGTATAGCGGTCAACATTAAAATTGAAACAAATCAGTCCTTCCCTTGAAAATTATATAATTTCTGTGAATATTCTACTGAAAAACAATGAAATGCTGTTCAGTTCACATGACAACCGTGTATTGTTTACTTTGATAACATTGGGCCTTGGCAACTGGTCTTTAACGAATTATGATTGAATCGATGCAATATATTGGCGAAAATAATTACTGAAAAATGAATTACACGAAAATAAAGCAAAGTGTGATGCAGTCACACAACTTTCTCTACCCTAGACATAAGAAATATTTTCTCACTTCACATTTTGATGTAGAATAAGAGGTCGTATTGCAGGTACAACTTAAGTGTGTGAGTATGCTATATCAGAAGTCGGTAAATAGTCAGTTATCCATAGCTGTAGGCTTTATATTAGTTGAGATTTATCATAGGCCCTAAGCATGGGATGGAACATTTTGAGTCCTATACTCGCAGTATATTATGTCCCGGGTTGTAACATGAGAATGAGAAATAAAATTTTCTGTCAATTCAATACAATCTTATGTAATTTATGTTTCTTCTTATTTCAACCCCTCCCAGGCATGATGTGTAGAAGCAACGGAATGCAGCATTCGACATCCTCTATGAGCCATAAAAAGCTATATCTAGCGTTTTCTGATGGAATAGTTTGATAAATCTTTTTCTTCATTTCAAGTTTTACATACATATTATAGGCTATAAGGACCTAGAGTTTCAAAATCGAAAGTCCTCCATAAGTTAATTTCAAATTACAAAATACAAAGCCCGGGCGACGCCGGGCCTTTTCAGCTAGTCTAATATATAAAATCGAAAGTGTGTATGTATGTTTGTTCCTTATACAAATCTACATTTCTTTACCAATATACACGAAATTTTGCACACATACCCTGTTAAGCCCGGGAAGTAACGCGGTCAACATTAAAATTGAAACAAATCACTCCTTCCCTTGAAAATTTATATAATTTGTGAGAATATTATTCTAAAAATGAAATCCAATTCAGTTGTCAAGACAACAGTGTATTGTTTACGCAGTTCATATAGGGCATTGGCGACTATATAATACTGGACTTTAACGAATTATGATTCCATCGATGTAATACATTGGCGAAAATAATTACTGAAAAATGAAATCCACGAAAATAAAGCACATTGTAATGCAGTCACATAACTTTCTCTATCCTCGACATAAGAAATATTTTCTCACTTCACATTTTGATGTAGAATAAGAGGTCGTATTGCAGGGACAACTTAAGTGTGTGAGTATGCTATATCAGAAGTAGGTAAACAATCCTTTCCGCTGATACATTATCCATAGCTGTATGCTTTGTATTAGTTGAGAAATAGGGATGTTTATCATAGGCCCTAAGCATGGGATGGAACATTTTGAGTCCTATGCTCGCAGTATATTATGTCCCGGGTTTTAGGGGAGGAAAGTATGGAAGTGATACTGCATTTCTCTTTTATTTCAGCCCCAAAACGGTTGTATGGTAACATGAGAATGAGAAATAAAATTTTCCGTCAAGTCAATACAATCTTATGTAATTTATGTTTCTTCTTATTTCAACCCCTCCCAGGCATGATGTGTAGAAGCAACGGAATGCAGCATTCGCCATCTTCTATGAGCCATAAAAAGCTATATCTAGCGTTTTCTGATGGAATAGTTTGAGTGTGATAAATCTTTTTCTTCATTTCAAGTTTTACATACATATTATATAAGGACCTAGAGTTTCAAAATCGAAAGTCCTCCACAAGTTAATTTCAAATTACAAAATACAAAGCCCGGGCGACGCCGGGCCTTTTCAGCTAGTATCCAATAAAATAATAATAACCTTCATTTTCTTAAATTAAAGAATGAAATTTATATTTTTATATTTTTAATTGTTTGTTTTCTAAGGATTATTTGTATATAATTGTAATGTAGGCTACGCACAGTAAATCGTAATGCAATAATACATTTTAGAGAAATAAAAAAAAATTAAGCAACCTTTAATAGCCTAATTACCACACGTTTTTGTATCAAATACTTCTTATTTTAGGTTTACAATATGAAGGGAAAGCTTATTGGGAACACACCTATTGTAGGGGTCCTTAATGAATATTTTGACTTAATTAGCCAATTAAAAGATTCTGCAGATATTATGTATTCATAAAATGTAAACATATTTTTTCTCCTGCTGAGTTTTGACCTATAAAAGAGTGAATAAATGTCTAATAGTTTATCGATGAAAGTGGAATATACAGACAGGAGTGACATCTGTTGAGGCGACAAATAAGACTCCTATTAGCGGTGTGAAAGGTAGAGTTTTTCCTCGTTCAGATTGCACTACTGTACTTCGGCGGTTTCTTTGATATATTTTACAATTCCATACAATCTGCTTGTAATAAACCTGCTCGGGAGGGAGCTAGAATATGCAGTCCCAACTAGTTATTCCAAGGAAGTTCTGCCTAATCAAACTTCCTTACTACTTTTGACTAGTAGTTTTCAGCTCTGCCTTTTATGTTATTAAAGTTCATTTGCTGCTTAAAGTCTTCCTCAGATTCGTTAACCAGCCGATTTTCTGACGTCCTGCGTTCCTATGGCCAACCCTACATCCCAGATAGTCGTTCGGTGCGTCAATCTGTCAAATGAGGCTGTTAAATGCAAAACTCGCCTTGTCCAAATTAAATTATTTCTTCTTAAACTCTAAGTTTTCATCCTCTTCCTCTAAGACATGATGTTTGCATAAGCCTTCACTATTTTCTGTATTAGAGAAAAGTGTAACTTGCCATCAGCTGTTCTAAGAGATCAATAATTGTAGCAAACAACCTAGAAATAATGGAATCGGGCGTAACTAATTTTTTAAAAATTTTGGATAAGGAAAGTTTTGCATTTAATAGACTCAAATGGTTTTTCATAGTTTCCCCATTCGTAAAGGCAAAAGCCGAAATGCATAATTTTTTACTATGACTAATCCTCGCTATTTCGTTCTGTGCTATATTCATTTAAATTAATACTAGTTGAAATTTACTGCATAAAAATAACCGATAAGAGAAACAATTGACACTTTGCAGTGGGTGCTTTATTAATTTACGTGATAAAAATGAATCTTGCGCATTTAATGGTTATGTTTAAGATTGAATACAGAATCGCTAAAAATCTCTTTCTCACGCATTATAGCAATTACAAATATGAAAAACAAACAACAAACAAATCTACGTAGCCTTTTCATTGTCTTCTTCAGATAGTCTTTTCATTTGCAACCATATTTCTATAATAAGTACAACCAAGAGGTCATAAACCTATCATGATCTAACAATCATACATAAATCATTCAACTATGACTTAAAAATCGATGAACATACTTTCAACAATCATTCAACACACATTCATCAATCATTCAACATTTATTTAACATTCATTTAACAGTCTTTCAACAATAATTCAACAATCGTTCAAAATACATTCAACAATCATTAAAATCATAAATCAATCATTCAACAATCGTTCAGGTATGATTGCACAATCCTTCAACAATCGTTCAACAATCATTCCACAATGTTCAACATAATTTTATTATCGTTCAACAATAGCCCAGCAATCGTTCCACAACCATTCAACAATAATTCAAAAATCGTTCAATATTTATTTAACAATCATTCAACAATCATTTAACAATCGGTTATCATGATAACAATGAATTTAAATTTAGAAATCGATTAAAGATCAGTTAACAATCATTCAGCAATCTATAAACATTCATTCAATCACAATCCAACAATCATTTAACAATCATAATCACTCAATATAATCATTCAAAGTCTATTCAACAAATTATTTAATAACCACTTAACCATCCAGCCATCATGCAACAACCATTTAAAATTAACAGTAACTATAAATTAAATATAATTTAATAATCATTCAACAACCATCCAGGCTTTATTCAAACGTTTGTATCCTATGGGATACATTATACATTTAAGGATTAAAATATTTATAACATTATTTAATAATAGGATATAGGCTACTATTTTTGAAGCCTGGATCATCATAAATTTATTTGGAACTATGTCATAAGAATGATATTTAAAGATCCTGTTAGCGGCCACTGGCCTAGACGAAAATGTCCCTCTAATTTTGAGGGCACTGTCCTGTAAACGATTCACATTTTCTGAGAAACATGCATTCTTCATGCATTTTTGACATAATAATAAAGTGGGAGGAAGAAAGCAATTATTTAGAAGCTGTTTCATCAGAGAACTATAAATTCTTACGGACAACCTCAACTGTCACAGTAATGCATGCGGGTGTGTCAGCACGGCTTGACAGTAGTTGCGCATTCACTATTTTTCACAATTCTCGTTACTATAGGAAATCCGCCCTTTGTTTTGAATAAGCAAATTATCTTCTCTGAGATATCCTAATTTGTGTATGACTCATTTCTGTCCTCTCTGCTGTAATGGGCAGATTACTTTGTGGGCGGCAACCTTGATGTACTGTAGAAGAAATTGAATCATTAACAGTAGATGATAACTATGCAAATGAGAAATATATTAATATTCAGTGCTGCAAATAAGTCAAAGGTATACATACATAACAGCCAGCCTATTAAAAGAGTCTAGTAGGCTGTATCAGGGACGAAGCCGCAGGGTACGTGTAACACCTTGTGAATGCTGCCTAAATGTAGCCGCATTCGCTATGGAGAGGGACACGTTCCGCGTGGTCGAAAATTAGCATCCCTCAATATTACTGCCCGAGATGGCCAATCTTTACACCATTTCTGGATCCTAGATGTCGAACGCGGAGAAATGTACTGTTTCATGCGCTTTTAGCACGTGTCCCCCCTATAGACCGATTTTAAAGATGTAACATTACATGCTGTTTTTGCAAATGATCTCCTAGGTAACATTTTCGATACATGTAACCTTACAGTATATATATATATATATATATATATATATATATATATAATTATGCATTAGATATGATGTAGGCCTAAAGTTTCAAGTTTGAAACCTCAGGTCTTCGAGAAAACTTCTCACAATGACTGCATAAATGTCAATATGGTAAAGTGAACGAGGGCTTAGCCTATGAAAAAAAGGAAGAAGAAAAAGTAGAAGAATGGAAGAATGAGAAGTTTAAAGAATTCATAATAAAATAGATTCAAAATAGCATTAGATTTTGCTGTTGGAAGTTTTACTGACGATAAAAGAAATGTTCAAAAATAGCAGAATATAATAACACATGACGCATGTGTGGGGCTACAGAAAAGTGGTGCAAAGTTAACTGTATTCAATCCTTGATGGACATACTATCCAAATAGCAGCAGAGACACGTGTGTTGCATATTGCAAAGGGGCCATTCCGCATACCTCGGGTTTCTAACTTCGCAACTTTCACTTTTACATACAGATTCAAGTAACGAAGTACATTGTTTCTATAACAGATAGCACCACTCTACTGTCACTGAGCTGTAATAATTATAGACTGTCAAGACAAAAGAGTATAAGACAAAACATATTATTTTTCAGGAGAGATATTTATTTACACATTATCTCATTTAAAAATGTTTCGACTTATATTCTTTTGCCTTGACCATCTTCATCTGGACTGTTAAGGAAATAGAGTACAAGTAAAAAAAATATTTTTCAGAAGAAACATTTTTTTACACAGTGCAATTTACTTATCTCATTTTCACAATATTTTTGACTTATATTCTTTTACCTTAACAGTCTAGAATTATAGCAAACTTATTAAGTGAAAGTATGGTACTTTATGAGATTGTGTGGTGGACGAAAAAATGTCTGTCCGTCTGTCCGTCCGTCAGTCCGTCCGTCCGTCCGTGTGTCTGTACGCGCGATAACTCAAATACGCTTGATTGGATTTTAATGAAACTTGGTATATGCGTTTATAATGTCCATGGGAAGAACCCTATTGATATTGGACCAAATCGGTTGACCGGTACCGGAGTAAAACATAATTTAGTGTCTATTTTAAAAGCGCCATAACTCAAATACGCTATATCGGATTTTCATAAAACTTAGTATACGCATTTGTAATGTTCATGGGAAGATGTCTATTGATATTTGACCAAATCGGTTGGCCGGTACCGGAATAATGCCCATTTTAGTGCATTTTTATGGTATTAGCAAAAGGTGCGATAACTCAAATACGCTTCATCGGATTTTCATGAAAATTGGTATATGCATTTATAATGTCCGTGGCAAAAAGCCTACTTATTTTGGACCAAATCGGTTGACTGGTACCAGAGTAACAACTAATTAAAGTCACATTTTTAAAATCATGTCTATACTACAATGCCGCATTTTGAATAATTTGAGGACTTTGTCTGCAGTGCAGTCAGATGTTTGTTTACTTCGCTGATTTAGTTACATGAATACTGTTATATAGAGTAGGTGCATTACTGTGAAATAATTAGTGGAGTTATATGCCACTGAATTTTGTGAAATGTTGACTATTTTAAGAAATTCAAGTTGCAATGCATTTAGATTTGACAAGCAACACTATTCCTTCACATAAGCTTATCAAACTACATCGTCAAATTGACTGAGTTAGCCAAATGGTAACGTCTTGGATTCAACAAAAGCATACTGGCACTTTGTTATATCAGTTTACCTGATTTTATTTATTTATTGTACTAAGAATATTACAGGCTAATGCCCAATTACAATATTCTCGCTTACATTAATACACCAGATTCTAACATTAAATATTTATCGCTTTATTTTATAGTGATATTTAAAAACCAGTCTGTGCATGATTTGCTGTTTAAAGAAAATACATGTGTATTCCTGTAATACATACTCACAATGTGTGGCGCTACATTCCTTGTGCAACATAGCCTACCACCCTACCGCTGCGTCATCTATCATGAGCAGACACCAAGGCTGGAAGAATGTGGTCAGCATGTCGACAACCAGGGCCGATGTTGACGGTTTTCATGACCAGTAACATGTACTAATAAAACTCCAGTGGTTTCTGTGTGTCCGAGAGTATGTTACCATTTCACGCAAAATCTTATGTGTGATAAAGCTGAAATTATTCACGAATATAGTTTTTATACCCGGAAAGCACAAAGGACTAAATCCGTTTCGAAATATTTCTTCATTTCAAAATGATGGCCGTTTCTATGGATTGCGGTAACAATCGGACTACGTTCCCTCTTGATATCAAACTTTAATGTGGCCAAGCCATTGGTCAAATCGATGGTTCCGTGGTGTTCTCGGGTAACGCTAAGAACAGTACAAAATACATTTTTATTCTTCGAAGGACGGGTAACCAGCCAGTTATGAATATAACATTGTTTGAATTAATATTAATAATCCTTTGGCGACGTGTGTCAATATTGAGTTAATAATTTAAGTTTATGGAAGGAAAAATTTAAAATGAGGGGAAATCACAAGAAATATTATGTTTATAAAGAGTAATAAAAACGAAAAGAGAACAAAAGCTTACAGAGAACGATACAAAATGAATAATAGAATATAAATGCCAGCAAGAAAATGGAGTAGGCCTAATAGAAAATATATAATTTCCAGTAAGAAAAAAGAACAGAAAATATATAAGTTCCAGCAAGAAAAAGGGAAGAAAAGAAAATATAGTCCATAAATGACAGCAAGGAAAATAGAAATAGCAGAAAATAAAAAAAATTCTAGCAAGAAAAAATGAATAAAAAATACATAAATCTCAGCATGAAAAATTAGTAATAAATATATAAATGCCAGCAGTATAGAAAGGAATAACAGAAAATATACAAATGCCAGCAATAAAAAAGGAAGATAATAAAATACAAAAGTCTCAGCAAGATAAAAGGAAGAACAGAAAATACGTAAATGCGAGGAGGAAAACAAAATACAAGATCAGAAGACAAAAGGAGAAAATGTATAATAACGAACGAAAACGGAATGAAGGTAAAAACAAGCAAGGGAAATTCAGTAACAAGAAGCAGTTAATAGACGTGCAATGAAGTAGGCCGATTTTATTAATACTTTTGAACACCTGACGTAAATAGTAAAAAAAAAAAAAAAATGTTCCAGCTCTCTGTTAGGGCTAGTTTACACGATGACACTTGGTTTCGTAACCACTTTCATGAAAGTGATTTGGTGAAACTAATTACACCCATTTTCTTTAAAACCAATTCTAGGGGAAACCGCAAGTTTTATCTTATTTCTGAAGTTCAGGTTGTTGAAATCCCACATACACCATTTAAACACGTATGAATCCAGACATTTCACAATTTCCTCACTTCCCTAATTCAGTTTACGAAATGCGAACAAGCTAAATATGTGTAAAATATCAAAATTACTATTATAGTTTCATGAAAAGTTTGAAACAGCCAAAACTGCGTAGTGTCGTAACTCATTGTTGCCAGTACATCTCGCGCTTGCGCAATCAAGCAAAAAACAGTTGCGAAACTTAGTTACAAAACCTAATTTCGTCGTGTAAACTAGACTTTATACGCATATTGTACGAGCATTTTTCCTGGACTTTTATTATTCCAATTTCAAACATTACAAAATCTTTCATATGCATTTTTCTTTGAAAGTAAGGAAGTAAGAGCTACAATGTCATGACACATGACATTTGAGTTAAATCTATTTAATTCAATTACTGAATTGAAATACAGCATTCGAATTTCATTTTAATGAATGTTCAGAAAGTGCTCGATGCAGCTGCAAGATAATTCTTATTAGGTTACTGTTAATAGATATTACTCAAAGGAAGTAATTAATATGAAGCAAGTAAATTAGTTGGATTTGTGAAGTGACTCATACAGTAATAAAATTACACAAAGTAAACACTAGAAGGTGTGGCACGTTGCATAGTTTTCAAGGCTGTTAACTTCAGTGGGAGCTTTTCTATTAACTTCTGAAAAGACTCTTTTCTCACTCCTACAGAATGACATCCATTATGCGTCACCATGGTAATTATAAATGTTGAGAGTAATAAATCATAAGGAAACAGCATAGAAAATGACTTGACACGACCACACAGTTTGCGTTTTGGGGAGGTTACTCAATGGTCTCTCTTTAAAACAATGAATTATTATCACTATGAGGGGCAGATGGAACTTTTTGCTTGAGAATACAAAATAAGGAATACCAATTTATTTTCAGTATTCAAAAGTTCACATAATTTCGTAAAAAATCCCTACTAAAAACAAAGGAATACCTGGGCGGGATTCATTCCAAAGTTTTCAAATGATGCGCTGACATAAAATAATCGCCTCCCCGAAAACACATCCAGTCCCATTCCAAATTCATCCTAAGCAAATAACTCCACGAAATTCATCCCAGGCAAATAACTCCACGAAATTCATCCCAGGCAAATAACTCCACGAAATTCGTCCCAAGCAAATAACTCCACGAAATTCGTCCCAGGCAAATAACTCCACGAAATTCATCCCAGGCAAATAACTCCACGAAATTCATCCCCAGTAAATAACTCCACGAAATTCATCCCAAGCACATAACTCCACGAAATTCAACCCAGGCAAATAACCCCACGAAATTCGTCCCAAGCAAATAACTCCACGAAATTCATCCCAAGCAAATAACTCCACAGAATTCATCCCAGGAAAATAACTCCACGAAATTATTCCCAGCAAATAACTCCATAAAATTCATCCCAAGCAAATAACTCCACGAAATTCATCCCCAGTAAATAACTCCACGAAATTCATCCCAAGCACATAACTCCACGAAAGTCATCCCAGGCAAATAACTCCACGAAATTCATCTCAAGCAAATAACTCCACAGAATTCATCCAAAGCAAATAACTCAACGAAATTCATCCCAGGCAAATAACTCCACGAAATTCATCCCAGGCAAATAACTCCACGAAATTCATCCCAGGAAAATAAGTCCACTAAATTCATTATATCTAAATTTTAAAATTTAATACAGAATGGGTTATAATAATAACGTAAGGGAAGAAGTATTCAAATAAATTTTGAAAATAAAATGTTTCAGATAGACATCCGACTTCTAAAGAAAGGATTTCACATTGTAATGCAAATTGTTTACATAATTAAGCTGGTAATATATTATTAAACACAATTTTAGACTTTCAGCGTTATGCAACACTATCTGGCTCATTTGCTTTTCCTGCCAAAGTGCACTGTTGTTTCCCGCCTGTATATAGACTAATATGAAAGTACGTATCCTCCCATTCATGATGTATGCTATCGTTACTTGAGTATTTCTGTCAGGCACAGGATTGGGCGTGTACAAGCGATACCAATGAAATATTCATTCTGTTGAGCCAGAAAGTTACAAGCTGTTTCCTAGAATCAACATTCATGAAATGCATTGTCCTCCATCCATCTATGAAACAGCGAATGTTAAGAAGATTACAAGTTCTGTAGTCTGGTAGTTGCTTTATATTACGCTATTTTTACTTCATCCGTACCACTGGTACGATAGGTAGAGGAAGTATTGTATTCGAGGCTGAAACTGAACGTCCAGTTTTCAGTAATAAGATACTTTTTGAAGTGAAACTTCTTTAGCTTGTGTAACGCTTAAAAATCGTCACGAAATTAATGTAACGCTCAAAATCGTCACGAAATTAGTGAGGTGTGACGGAACGGACTGCACAGAAAACAATCAACTCAATGATTAGGGTTATACAAAGTTTAAAAAATAAAAAAATTCAAAATAAAAAACCCAAAATTCAAAATAAAAAATAAAACAAATTCAAAGATCCAAAATTTAAAAATAAAAATATTCAAAATTCAAAAAAATTAAAACTAAAAAATCCTAAATTTAATAATAAAAAATAAAAAAATAAAAAATCCAAAATTAAAAAAGTCCAAAGACCCAATATTAAAAAGTCCAACAATCCAAAATTTAAAAATCCAATAATCCAAAATAAAAAAATTAAAACAAGTTTCACTTCTGTCGCATGGCGTTCCACGCACACTTATTTTCCTAAAACAAAAAGTATGAGAAATATAAAGGAATTTCATCAGTTAATTTGTAAAACAAGCTTCAAAGAATCTCACATTTAAAAATAAAGTTCATATTTTAATATATGTCGAAGAAGATAAATTTTAATTTTGATTTATTAAATTAAATTAAATTAATATCTTAAAACAAAATGAATGATAAAAATTAAATTTGATGCTTTAATTTTTGCTATTCGCTTCTGCAACTCATTGCCTAGATATCTCAGTATATCACACAGTTCAAGGGTAATTTAATGGAGTTAGTATACAGAGTGTTAATGGATAAGACCGAAACATTTTATCCGTATATAGAGGGACATACAAAAGCAACTTTTATTAGGAGAATTTTGCACAATGGATGAAACAGTGAATGTTAAAAAGATTACAAGTTCTGTAGTCTGGTAGTTGCTTTATATTTATATAGGGTTGCCATATGCCCGGGTTTCCCCGGACATGTCCTCCTTTTTAGGGTTATAATTTCTGTCCGGGTGGAAATTTTAATTTCGGAAAAATGTCCGGGCTTTCTGAATGGATGCCATTACCAGACTATAAATTCAATGATTTTTTTTTACATGAGCCAACAGTCCTCGAGCCTAACAAGCCGAGCACAGCATATTGCTAGTTCAATATAATTAAAAGCATTTCACTTGTAAGGAATTCCATGCCTATGTCTTAAGCAAGAAACCTTTGCCGAACAAGATAAGACCTACAGAGAAATACACTTGGTCCAACGAAGGTCAAAGTGCATTAAAAGTGAAAAATCTTGAGGCAACTGTATTTCCACTTGTACTTACAGTTGCATGTAAAGTAGGCCTACTGAATGTATTGAAACATAGTTTTTTATTCTTTTGTCCTTTGAGTTAACATACCAGTACTTTAATATTATAATTACTTGTTAAATGTAAACTAAATCAGTTTAGTTACATAATTATATATAATTGAAAATTTGAATGCTGTTACCAACACATATTTCCTTTGCTCTATGAATATTAAGGGATATAAAATAACCTCATTCAGTTATTGTGTAGATAGGTATCGACAAATGTGTCCTCTTTTTTACTCTTGGAAATATGGCAACCCTAATTTAGATATTTTTACTTTCCTTCACCCGTACCACTGGTACTATAGGTAGAGGTTGAATGTCGAGTTTTCAGCAATAAGATACTTTTTCTAAAACAAAAAGTATAAGTTATGCCATCCTTGAAGAAGCATAAATGAAATACTTCTCGTGCAATCACTACATTCACGTATGACTCCGGGTAAAAACTGACACTAGATAAATACATGTCCATGCACTGTGGAGATGATAAGGTCTTGTAATTAATTTCTCTCACTATGTTAAACAGCGAGTTGAAGAGATGACGTGGCAGTGAATGCAGCTTAATCGAGCTCAAGGAACATATGCCACATAGAACAATGTTCCTCATCCTGTATTCTTGTCAGCATCGTATCACGCCCACTCCTTGCACCAAGTAAGAGCTCTAGTTGCTACACAATATCTAGTCTATATTAATAAAAATGAATTTACAAAAGGGTTGTTGCCGCATCACTTGAGAACGGCTCGACCGATTTGGCTGATTTATTTTTGTTGTGTTCGTAAATTGTCAGGACAAGGTTTGTATGAAAGAAAATTTTGGAAAATCCACGGGAAAAGTCGGAAATGTGAAATGAGGCACAGTTAGAGAGTTCTGCTGTCAATTGTTTACATAAAAAAGATTAAAAAAATAAAGTGTGACAAAATAAATGCGACATTTTCACAGTTTCAGAGTTCCGCTGTCACATTTTTCATAACAAAACAAACAATATAAAAAAAAGAAGTGTGAGTCTTGCAACCAAGCCAAATCGAAAGTGTGTATGTATGTATGTGGGTATGTATGTTCCCTATACAAATCTACATTTCTTGACCAATTTGCACAAAATTTTGCACTCATACCCAGTTAAATCCGGGAAGTAACGCGGTGAACACTAAAATTCAAACAAACCACTCCTTCCCTTGAAAATGTATGTAATTTCTGAAAATATTATACTGAAAAGTGAAATGCAATTCAGTTATCATGACAACAGTGTACTGTTAATAGTGTTCACATAGAGCTTTGGGAACTATATAATACTGGGCTTTAACAGATTCTGATGCTATCGATGTAATACATTGGTGAAAATAATTAATGTCAAATGAAATCCACGAAAATAAAGCACAGTATGTCGCAGTCACATAACTTTCTCTACCCTCAACATGGAAAATATCATTTTCTCACTTCACATTTTGATGTAGAATAAGCGGTCGTATTGCAGGGACAGCTTAAGTGTGTGCCAGTGAGTAATGCTGTATCAGAAATCGGTAAAAAAATCCTATCCACTGATTCGTCACTCATAGCTGTAAGGCTTTGCATAGGGATGTTTATCATAGGCCCTAAACTTCTACAACAAGACAAATAGGATGGAACATTTTCAGTCCTATGCCCGCAGTATATTATGTCCCAGGTTTTGGGGGAGGAAAGTATGAAAGTGATATTGAATATATATATTTAATTTCAGCTCCGAAACTGTTGTATGGTAACAAGAGAGTGAGAAATAAAATTTTCCATAAAGGCAATACATTCTTATGTAATCGGAATTTATGTTTTTTTCTTATTGAAACCCCTTCCAGGCATGGTGTGTAGAAACAACGGAATGCTACATTCGACATCCTCTGTGAGCCATAAAAAGCTATAGCCTATCTAGCGTTTTCTGAGGGAATAGTTTGAGTGTGATAAGTCGTTCTTCCCCAAGTTCTATGTAGGCCTTCATATTATACAAGGCCCTAGAGTTTGATAATCGAAAGTCCTTCATAAGTTAATTTCAAATTACAAATAAAATCCCGGGCAACGCCGGGCCTTTTAAGCTAGTAATTTATATAAATAGCTCAACTGAACAGAAAGGAAATAGTAGGCCTATATTGCGATACAAGTGCCGTAAGCCGTGCATACAGATCGAGGAAAGAGTTTGAAAAAACGAGGCGCTTGCGCCGAGTTTTTTTTTTCCAATTTCCGAGATCCTTTATGCGCTTACGGCACGAGTATTGCATGCTACTTTTTGCACGATGATTATTTATATCAATTTATTTATATTAATTGAGATATTAGCTGAAAATATTATGTGTATACACTATTGAAGATGGATGTTATATTTCAGAAAGTGATTCGCATGTGTTGGTTGTTATGGGAACCGAATATTTGTCCTGTTAAAGTCGCCACAAAATAGGGGGCCTTGGTTCCGGTCTTCCATAAAGGCTTGTATTATGATGATTTTACTTACGGAACTTGTGCTTTTTGTAATTTTTACCGCACGGAGATTTCTTTTGTTTTCATAGCAACCAGATTGCGCGTGGGAATATCAACTTACGATCCACGGCAACAATATTCGTAAGTACCACTAATTAGTTACGTCGTGCAAAAAATAGGAAAGCAAATTGTATCTCCTTATTGTTTTTATCGCTATTTAACGTTTTTGTGTGTTTAAGTGAACAGTCACTAATTCCTTCAAAATAATATCATGAAAAGGAATAATTTCCTTACATCAATTCCTGGACTACTAGATTTTAAAGTATAGAAAACTTTGCCTGGTTTATCCAGAATTCAACTTTTTCAAAGATTATAACTGACGGATAGAGGCTTTCAAAGAATCTGCATGCTGTAGGCCAAAAATTGACTGAAGACTTGAAATATGAATGTCCAAATGTCGCACGATGAACCTCAATTGGAAGAATTTCACCGCTATTATCGATGTTTTTATGGCAATTCAGATTCCTTAGAAGTATTTCAGATCGACTACCCTCATTGGTAATTTGAACTGTTTATCGTTTACCCGTGTTTGCAATTTTAAAGCACTATTTTAGAAAAGTGGGGTACGCCGTAGCGTAGTGGCTGAGGCGCTGCGCTAAAAACCGGAAGGTCGCGGGTTCGATTCCCGATGAGGTCGTTGGAATTTTTCAATTGGCCTAATCCTTCTGGTGGCACTATGGACCTGGGGTCGACTCAGCCTCCAACATAAATGAGTACCAGGAGCAATCCTGGGGACAAAGGCGGCCGGTGCGTACGGCTGACAACCTTACCACCTTCACGTGCCGAATGTCCAAAATCTGGGAGCTTCTACCTCCTGGAACCCTCTGGGCCTCCATGGCCTGTATAGGGACCACTTTACTTTACTTTACCTATTTTAGACAAGTAGGTAACCATTCTGCTAAGAGATATGCTGAATCTTACAACAAATTTTTGAAGACTGTTTCAGATGCGTTCCCACTGTTGTACTTAACAAAATATCTCAGGGATTCTTTCGGATTGGTTACTTTAAGAAGTCTGTGGTCAATGAAACACTGGAATAAACTTACACTTTAAGCGGTATAATAGGTCCTCCGTTTTTACTTTAAAAATCTTAAATAATTAATTGCTCGTCGTTTGTTAGATACACACGCCTTAATGATATATTTTCGTGGAACATTTTGGTTAGCCTCTTGACCTACAGCGTTAATAAGTAAAAGAGTGATAGATGTGAGATGGGATGAAGATGTCATTAAGGGATGGGCAACTGAATAATGAAGACAGAGTGCGGTGGTTGTGGGTTAGAAGAGAAGAACCCGTTACTGCGGTGACTTAACATTCTATTATACTGGGTCAGAAAGGAGATTATAATGCCCACCTCAATTCTTATTAAATAATTTAAACATCTTATGACTTTTTATAATAATAATAATAATAATAATAATAATAATAATAATAATATCAGGTAAACTGATGTAACAAAGTGTCACTATGTTTTTGTTTAATCAGTGATAATTGCAAATATGATACGCGGAAAATCTATTGCGATACAAGTGCCGTAAGCGGTGCATACGGATCGAGGAAAGAATTTTTTTCAATTTCCGAGATCCGTTATGCGCTTACGGAACGAGTATTGCATGCTACTTTTTGCACGATGATTATTTATATCAATTTAATTATATTAATTAAGACATTAGCTGAAAATATTATGTATATACATTATTGGAAATAGATGTTATATTTTAGAAAGTGATTCGCATGTGTTGGTTGTTATGGGGACGGAATATTTGTCCTGTTAAAGCCGCCACAAACTGGGAGGGCCTTGGTTCCGGTTTTCGATAAAGGCTTGTATTATGATGGTTTTACTTACGGCACTAGTGCTTTTTGTAATTTTTACAGCACTGAGATTTCTTTTGTTTTCATAGCAACCAGATTGCGTATGGGAATGTCAACAATATTCGTAAGTAGGGTGTTGTGTACAGTTTTTGGCAGGGTTACAGTTATTGGCAGTCGCTTGTTGTTTTCAGTTATACTAAGGTAAATTAAAGTGTTAAAGTTTGCCCGACTGGAATATTTTATTCCTGATGTTGTAGGCAACAATGCAATAACCAAGAGTTCACTCCATTTTTGTCCACCTGGTTACATTTCAAGTTGATGTTACTCACGCTGTTTTCGTTGGTATAAAATAAAGAAAATCTTAAGGAGCAGAGTGCAGTTCCCATTGTAAGTACTGACTTATAATTCATATAATGTTTTGCACTTTAATTTACATATGATTTTTGAGCATTATTATAGGGTTTACCATCCTCATTAATACTGTATAACCTAACAAATTGATACTAAACATGGTGCCAATATCTGTAACAATTTCTTTTCCTTATTTCATTTCTTGGCACCCCCTGCCAATATCTGTAATTTCGTAGTGTATTATTTTTGCCATAGTTTCTTATTTGCCTGGATGCATAGATGGATTATGTATAAATGAAACTGCTCTCCGTTGATTAGTTACAGTTGTTGGCAGGGGGTGCCAATGTACTGTATATCTGATAATAATGAGTAATACAGTTGTTGGCAGGGGTGCCAATATACTATATATGCCATAGTAATCTGCCATCTACAGATATTGGCAGGGACATGCACAATATTATTTTAGGCCTACGTGAATATTCGGTCCTGTGATTCTCACTGATTGAAGCGATTTATTTTTATTCTACAGACACCAGGATGTCATCTAAAGCTAAAAAAAAATATACTTCTTCAGATCTGGAGGCTGCAATAGATAAAATAAAAAGGGGACTTTCTAAAAATGCTGCAGCCAAAAAATATAACATTCCTCGAGCGACTATACAGTTTCACATGAAGCAGGCATCTGTAAGAAAAGAGCGGGGCCCATCTATTCTATCTGAAGAGGAGGAAAATACTTTATCAAGGTGGATCATTGATAGTAGCAATAAGGGATTTCCTCGGCGCAAAGAAGATATAATTACTAGCGTGAAGGAATTTCTTGAGTTAAATAGTAGACCAAATCCATTTAAAGACAATAGACCGGGAGTTGGTTGGTATAGGGCGTTTCTAAGAAGGCACCCTGAATTAGCCTGTCGAACAAGTGAACCTGTCACAGCAGCAAGTGGCTGCGTAAGTGAAAAAGACATTCGAAATTGGTTCAGCCAAATTTCTGAGTGTTTAAAAGCTGAAAATAATTTTGAGATACTTCAGGATGGAAACAGGGTTTTCAATGCAGACGAGACATGCTTCATACTCAACCCTAAAAACTCAAAGGTATTAGGACCCAAAGGAGCTAAGAATGTGTATGAGGTAGAACAAGGGAGTTCTAAGACTTCTTTAACAGTTATGTTCAGTTTCTCCGGAAGTGGAATGATGGTTCCTCCCATGGTTGTATTTCCCTATCAAAGGATACCAGCAGAGGTTGTAAATTCTGTGCCTGATTCATGGGGTATCGGCCGCAGTGATACAGGTTGGATGAAAGCTGAGGTGTTTTATGAATATATTGCCAATGTTTTCACGCCTTTCATTAAAGAAAAGAACATTCAAACTCCCATAATTCTTTTCGTGGATGACACAAAAGCCACCTTACGTGTCAAATTAGTCAATTATGCACATAAGTTGGAATCATTTTGATTGCCCTGTACCCCAATGCAACACGAATTCTTCAACCAGCAGATGTGGCAGCATTTAGGCCTATAAAAGAAGGTTGGCGGAAGGGAGTACACGAATGGAACATAAGCCATCCAAATCAAGAACTAAAGAAGGATCAGTTTTGTCCTGTTTTAAAGTGTGTGTTGGATAAGCATGTGAAACCAGACACACTTCAAAGTGGATTTCGAGCTTGTGGCTTATTCCCATGGAATCCCAATGCAATTGACTACAGTAAGTGTCTTGGTAGCATGGGAGTGAAAGTAAATTCCCCTATTGTCTCCAAAATATCGTTGCCAAAAATGGAATATGAAGAATTTTGTAAGTTTGTGGGCCAAGAGTTAATGGAAAAGTTCAAGAACATTGAAAGAGAGTGTGAAGATGTCCATAATAATGAGTTTTTCATTCTGTTTAGAATATGGAACGAATTTTTCAATAAAGGCGAACCACTGACTTCTAGTTCACCCCCAAATGGTTCTTCAACCAAACCGCAAGAAGAGGGTAGTATCTGCAGACCTGAAGAAAGACAGCCAAGAAATTCTCATCAACTTGCTCCCACCACAGGTGACATCGAACCAATAGCTGGTCCATCAAAAACACCTCAAGAAGCAGAAGTCTTCCAATCAACACCTAAAAGATCTGTGGCATCTGTAAGTAGGCAACTACCGGTATTGTTCTCTAGTCCCAAGACAGGGGAAAAACAGATTTCAGTTTCATATCAGGAGAAGCAAGTAACATCTTCGGGACTGAACGAGATTCTGTTGTGGCCTGAATCACCTAAAAGGAAAGGAAAGCGCCAAATACAACGCCAGCCATTTGTCATTACAAGTTCGGCCTGGCAAAAATTACAGGAGGATAAGGCAGAGAAAAAGAGAAAAGAGCAACAAGACAAGGAAGAAAGGAAGCGGAAGAGAAGAATCAGATCAACAGGGAAGGAAGTAAGAAGAAAAAACCTATGAAGAACACCACTCCTGAGAAAGAAATTATGCCTTCTCAAAAGCAGGGATTATGTTACGTTTGTGCCCGTAATATTAAAATTTGAAAAGAAGAGCATTTGGAATGTTCTATGTGCACCAAACTCTTCCATTTGAGATGTTTACCAAAGAGTCATGTACAGCACATTCCTGATGAGGATGATTCTGATTATGTTGTGTGTCATGTATGTTATATTGTAAATGAGAATGATTCCGATGATTCTTTGTGTATTTCCATGAGAGACAATGACAATGACAATGATGAAAATTAGATTGTAAGTTATACATTTCGTTAAAAGCAGCCAAAAAATTGTCATGCCAATAACTGTATACACACCTGCCAAGAAATGTAACTTCCCTGCCAGAAACTGTAATTTTGAATGTGAAAATTTGGGTCATCCTATTGTAAACATTTATGTTGTATTTCTTAAGAATGTTTTGTCAATTTACTCATTAAAGTCTAATAAATACTTAGTACTTGACATTTTCAAATAAAATTAGAAAAGTTGGGTAGTATATAAAATATTTTAAAATATGGTTCTTAAACCTGCCAAAAACTGTCACTTTCCCCCTACCACTAATTAGTTACGTCGTGCATAAACGTCTTATGACTTTTTATATTAATAATAATAATAATAATAATAATAATAAAAGCTTTTGTTTAATCAGTGATAATTGCAATTATGATACGCAGTAAATGAATTATTTTTTAATCGATTTCCAAGTTAAGCACCAGTTCGATTCATTAAGCATGGCTTACTCGGAAGGACAAAGGTCTAGTTTGATAATCATAATATGTGAAGTAATATGTGGGTAATAATTATATTAGGAGTGAAAAACGTGTTGCAAGATCTAGTTACAGTAAAACAATAAACGTGTGAATTGATTAAACCGAGGGAAAAACTGAGGTCAGTGATAACAATGAAAGAATATTGCAACGTTGCTTTTGTTTTGGAAAGCGGAAACCAAGACCGACTTGGTCAGATCACTTAATATAAAGAAACTTGATGGTTTATTCCTTTGAAGACGCCTGGGTATGTAATGAAAAACTCTATTATACCACTAAAATAAAAATAAAAAAATAAAAAAATATATATATACATATATATATATATATATATATATATATATATATATTTAAATATACCAATATGGCTAAATCAACACTTGTGACATCCCATAAGTTGTTAGTTATAAAGCAAAAGGAATTGCAGTTTATTTATGTGTACATACCTAAGTACTGAATGCTCCACAAATTTCTGAACATTGTCCATAAATATCAGGCCGATTAATGAGAAAACTAAGAATTTAAATAGATTCAATTTTGTTCCTCACAAAGTTTTCTGCCACTTGTATGAACTAAGTTTTGGAATCGTTTATGAAATTCAGAAAACTTTAAAAGTATCTCATTTCCATAGAAACGAATGTATTCTTAAATATATATGGTTGGCAACGGCGAAGTCTGGAAATTCTGAACATAAACCACCATAATTATACTAGTTTAAGCCTATCTAGACAAAAATGTTCGTGCCCAACCAACGGATGAACGGTGTAATGTATTTTTAGGTAGATTTCGAAGAAAAATCTACCTATTGCAATCGATACCATCTCATGACTTTCGAAAAATTCTTTCATATCTTTATGTTCCATGCCTCCCTAAGTACAAAACCACCGCCCGTTAAAAAATATATTTTTATGTATATATGTCTTTACACGCTAGCGGCCGTAATTTTGAAGTTATTTGAACCAAATTTCATTACGTTATTTCTAGGCCCAATAGTTCGAACCAGTTCGTTAATGAGAAAAATTGGCCCAAGAGGAAGGTCGGGGGAGGGGGTTGAAATTTTGAAAAATTTATATCTCGGCCTCTATGAAGTATAGAGAGAAATTTTGTTTGAATAAATTAGAGTACTCCCTATGGAGTTCACAGTGACACCAACGATTCGAGGGTTTTGGGGGTACGAATGGGGGTGGTTGGTGGTGGGGGGGATGGAAATTAGAAATTTTTGAAACCACGTCTTATGGAGTATCGTTGAAAAGCTCTTGATGAGTACTCTACAAATCAATAACTGGTTTCTCGATAGCTTTCATATAAGGCGAGATTTAGAACTTCGAAATCTACCTCAGCCTATAGGCCTGCCTAAAGGGAATTTTTTTATGTACCTAGCCTATGACAACTTTAAAGATGTTATACTTTTACACCTGTCATCTCAGCCTATCTCCATGCATTTCTCCAATATATAATTATAATTTTTGAGGGACAGTTCCCTTTGTCTCTGAGACACAGAATACAAGTATACAAAATTTGATACAGATATGTTGAATACATTTTGAATGTTCTACAGCAATTCTGTCACTTTGGGTCGTATTTAAATGATTAAATTACAACAAATCGGTAATGTTTTACTTAATTCACATTTTACGCACGAATGAGAATTATTCAGGGCCGTGGAAAAGAAAGCAAGGGCCCCAGGGACAAATTTTCCCGGGCCCCCATCAAATATTAAATTCACTACCCAACTCGCCCGTTATATTGTATGCATCAAAAAGATTATGCAAGGGCCCCAGGGACAAATTTTCCCGGGCCCCCGTCAAATATTAAATTTACTATCCAACTCGCCCGTTATATTGTATGCATCAAAAAGATTATGTAATGATATTACATAATTATTAAGTGCCGGAATGGTACCGGTACTTTATGAGATTGTCTGGTAAAGAAAATATCTGTTCGTCTGACTGTCTGTCTGTCCGTGTGTCTGTAAGCGCGATAACTCAAATACGCTTTATCGGATTTTCATAAAACTTGGTATATACCATTTATAACGCCTATTGATTTTGGACAAAATCGGTTAACTGATGCCGGGCACGAAACGGAAAAATATATTAAAATGTTCTATTTAGGGACAATTTTATCTGTATGTACCAGTTTAATCTTTTGAAAATTATGATTTTAAATGCCGAACGTTAGTGAGGCCTACTATTGATCCCTAAAGGATTTCTGCTTCTACTGTTCAAAAATAGCAATTTTTCTTCAAGAATAATCCGTTTCAGATTCACTGATTAATTCCGTGTCACCATTATATACGACAGGACAATGCAGATAAAATTCACACATAAAACATAACTTAAGCTGTTTATTGACTTATAACTAATTTTATTTTAGAATAAATTTAGAATGTAAAAAATAAAACTTGGTCGGGACCCGGGCCCCGGGGCTGCAGTCCCGGCCCCTCTCGTCGGGCTTGAAATTATTCAAAATAAAATAAAATAAAATTTTAAAATTTAGATTATAGTCACAAGATCAGTGTAGCCATGAAGGTCACAAGGGAGCTAATTTTGAGTCATCTGTTGGTAAGACTTGCTGCATTATTTTGTCAAAAATAGTATTAAAGGCATTATGTCAATATTAGTACTAAGCCAGGCAAATGTTAACACGGAGTGTGGACTCCACATAAGGAGCCGCCTTGTCCGAGTTCATTAGAGCATGCGTTTCAATGCCGTCGAATTGAACTCTGCACAGTCTGTCCATGTCAGATTGCTGTACTAGACAATGCGAAGGAATATGCAGCTTCATGACGCATAAAACAGTCTTAAAATTTAAGCGATGCAAGATGTTCAGATTTCCGTTTAATGATGCAGTTACTCGTAAGATGCCATACAAATTTCCATTGTTTTTTTTATTTTTTAAATTTTTTTTAAGTTTATTTTTAAGTTTGAAGTTTATTGTTACATACATTATTACATTAGTAATTCAACATTCAACATTAGTACAGGTAAAAACAAAAACCAACAGAAAATACTATTTCTAATTTAGCATAAGAAATGTAAGGTATGCCCCTAGATGAGCAAAGCTCGTGTTTAGGGGTGTAATAGATTAATATAAATCTAATTATATATAAATGCACCGTAACAAACGAAAATTATAAATGTATGAGTACAATGTATATAAAATAATTTTGCATCATTAACCAGTGGTTTATATAGAAATTACAAAAAACAGAAAAAATATAGGATTAAATTTTGATGAAACATTGAAAAACAGAACAAAATTAAAGTTGTGCTATTAATATTATATAATATTTTTTTTATTTTCCTCTTAAAATGTTTGAGATTTTAATTTATATACTCTGGGTGCTAAGCCATAAACAATTTCATACCTTAGTTTTGACCATGTAATTGCCCCTTGGTAGTCTTACATTTTGATTCAGCAAAACGAAAAATGGCGTTTCTTCTTGTATTTTGACAATGACTGAAGGAAATAAATTTAGATATATTTTTATGGCAATATACAGTAGAGCCTCGGTATTTCGAGCCCCGGTATTTCGAGGTTCCGTGTAATTCGAGCTGGTCTTAAGAAAATTAAAATTTTCCATAAAACTAGAGTAAAATCCCGTTTTATACGGTGTCCGCATGTAAGTTTTACGCACTTCCGAATGTGTTACATTTTTAGCTTTCTTTCAATTTTTCCATGCACAAAAATGCAGGTAAAACTGGATTTTCGTTCATAATACAAGATATTACCTTGACTTCAGACTGCTAATGCATTTCTATTAGGGTCTACAGATTGACAGAAACCGTTAGGTTCGATCTTTCATTCTCGGGACCTCGTGTCAATCATACGGTGCATACAGTGCATACCATCCTTTCAGAAAAGAATACTGTATTGTTACAGTAATCCCTACTCAGCAACAATGGTAATTTCAGCAACAATTGTAATTAAAAGTGTTTTCCTATTAGCGCCGCTTTCCCGTTCCACTCCATTAAGAGTGACTTAATCCTTAAAGGATGCCGATGTAGCAAATTGGAAATGTTTGCCAATATACATACAGGCCTATTAAAGATATGTATGCCTACTATATAGTTTATTTATTTATTTATTTATTTTTAAACCATTATTGTGCTCATTAAACATTTATTTATGATTTACCCATTGATTTAGTGATGTTTCCATATAATCCGAGTTTTTTGTAATTCGAGGTAGCCTCAGCCCCAATTACCTCGAATTACCTCGAGGTAGCCTCAGCCCCAATTACCTCGAATTATTGGGGTTCTACTGTAGTAATAATTTTAACTTACAAAGCTGCTCGATTTTCATACCATCGACATTTTAAAAATAAATTATCAGATTGATATTCAATCTTATGATCATACTAAGTAAACTAACCCTATACTGCTCACCCATTTCTGAATATACGAGGGTGGATCGAAAAATAACGCACAATAATTTTTTTTTACAAAAAGTTTAATAGGTACAAACAAAAGCACACATGAAGGGACATCTGTTGTCTATTTTTCTAGATAGTCGCCAAGTTTTTCGACACATTTATCCCATCGTGGTACCAATTTCAAAATACCCTGTTCATAGAAGTCCGTTCGGTTGGAGTATAGCCATTTGCGGACTTTTTATTTGTGCCCTCCCTTACCCCCGGAGTGCCCAACACAGAAGTTGATTACCTCCGGTCAAACCAAATTTTGGTATCCATTTGTTTGTTGTGTGTACCTAGGGTCGCCCATTTTTCATCCTTATGGGATATGTGGTGTTTATGACATGTTAGGGCTGTGTACTTGTTTCAGATTTAAGCGACGCAAGTTTGACTTTCTCGACTGTGTCTGTGTGCCCTCCCTTAACCAGGCTTCGTCCCATGGGCATTATAAATAGTATATAAAGTTCGCGCTTATCGACACACGGACAGACAGACTTACTGTATCTAAAGTGTCATTAGAATTACAAGCAGAATTAAAGGCTAATTGGGGAAGGGAAGCATATATAGAAAGATTGGGTGCGGAAGATAGAGCAGCAATGGCCTGGATTCGCCTGGGAAGATGGAAAACTCAGAGAATTTCGGATGAGGGAGGGGGGAGAATCTGCCCAATGTGCAGGGGAAATGAAACCTGGGTTCATATCTTGGCGGGATGTGTAGTGACAGAGCGCTGGAGAGTTATGATGCTACCCGACAAATTTTTAAACTAGCAAAGAAGTAGGGAGGCATGTCTAAATCTATTACTGGATGAGCACAATTGGCACGGGTTATGTAAATTTCTACAGAAAGTGAGATGTATGAGAGAAAGCCTAGATTTAGAGAATTAAGGAAATCTAAGTATTATTTATTATTATTATTATTATTATCTTTTTGTTTTTTGTCTTAATAATGTCTATGTGTCTATGAAATTTTTACTTGTTTGGGGGTGGGGGGTTACGTCTGGGGTTATGTAAATAATAGAATATAGTTTTTTTCAATTGGGTTTTTTATGGGGTAATAATTTAAGTGTATGCAGTGAGCACGTATGGTCGACACCGACCCGTGCGCCGGTTAATGTAAATAATGTGATTTATATGTGAGAATTTTTTTGTGAAAATAAATACACACTACTACTACTATTATGCAATACCATTACATAATCTTTTTGTTGCATACATTATAAAGGGCGAGTTGGGTAGTGAATTTAATATTTGAAGGGGGCCCGGTAAAATTTGTCCCTGGGGCCCTTGCTTTCTTTCCACGGCCCTGCCTCGGGGATAGATTACTAAAATTACCTATCTTCTGCGTATCATAATATTGCAATTATGATTAGGCCTAAACAAAAGAATTCTGATTTTATTTAAAACTAGCTGAAAAGGCCCGGCGTCGCCCGGGCTTTGTATTTTGTAATTTGAAATTAACTTATGGAGGACTTTCGATTTTGAAACTCTAGGTCCTTATAGCCTATAATATGTATGTAAAACTTGAAATGAAGAAAAAGATTTATCAAACTATTCCATCAGAAAACGCTAGATATAGCTTTTTATGGCTTATAGAGGATGTCGAATGCTGCATTCCGTTGCTTCTACACATCATGCCTGGGAGGGATTGAAATAAGAAGAAACATAAATTACATAAGATTGTATTGACTTGACGGAAAATTTTATTTCTCATTCTCATGTTACCTACAACCGTTTCAGGGATGAAATAAAAGAGAAATGCAGTATCACTTTCATACTTTCCTCCCCTAAAACCCGGGACATAATACACTGCGAGCATAGGACTCAAAATGTTCCATCCCATTCTTAGGGCCTATGATAAATCTCAACTAATAAAAAGCCTACAGTTATGGATAACTGACTATTTACCGACTTCTGATAAAGCATAGCCTACTCACACACTTAAGTTGTACCTGCAATACGACCTCTTATTCTACATCAAAATGTGAAGTGAGAAAATATTTCTTATGTCAAGAGTAGAGAAAGTTGTGTGACTGCATCACACTGTGCTTTATTTTCGTGTAATTCATTTTTCAGTAATTATTTTCGCCAATATATTGCATCGATTCAATCATAATTCGTTAAAGTCCAGTTGCCAAGGCCCAATGTTATCAAAGTAAACAATACACGGTTGTCATGTGAACTGAACAGCATTTCATTGTTTTTAGTATAATATTCTCAGAAATTATATAATTTTCAAGGGAAGGACTGATTTATTACAATTTTAATGTTGACCGCGTTACTTCCCGGGCTTAACTGGGTATGTGTGCAAAATTTTGTACAAATTGGTGAAGAAATGTGGATTTGTATAAGGAACAAACATACATACATACATACATACCCACAAACACACATTCGACTTTATATATTAGATTAAATTATAGCCTATTGAATAATCACTGAGGAACTTCCTATTAATGTGGCACCTTCCAGAACTTTCTTGTGCTGTACTGAACAAGGTTATTTATGCCGAATATTGCTGCAGACTGGGTTGGATAGATTCTATCTCGCTATTGCAACGGTGGGGAATGCTAACATTTCAGTTCCCTTTCTCACAGCAATAACCTTTAGATTAATGGCAATGGTTCCTAGAATAACAAAGCCTTAAAAGGATGCAAGATGCAGGAGAAGGCATCTCGGATATATAAAGTATATAAATAGGTAGATAGATAAAAATATAGATTTAAAAAATCGAAACTTTACCTATATGGACCTTAATTGAAACATTCCTTGCTTCCTTATCTCGTATTTTATATTTTTTTATTTCTGTCTTTTACTGTTTAAGCGTAGTTTCTGATAATCTCTGAACGGAGAAAGTGATTATAAACAAAAAAATTAAAATTAATGAAATCGATCTGTAAACTCTTGCACATGTTCTGGGTTCCTGTCCGCATGGCGAGATCCTTCGAAACATCAGACACCATACAGTACAGTCAATTGTTGCAAATGCCCTTAAAGATGCTGATTATACTACTTTTGAAGAGGTGCATGGTCTCTCTACCACCGGGACTACGAGGCGAATTGATATCATTGCTTTTCAAAGAAACACACGATCCGGATTTATAATTGATCCTACTGTGCGTTTCGAAGTGAATGAGGCACAGCCGCAAGATGTTAACAAGGAAAAGCAAGACATTTATAATCCTACCATCCCTTACTATCGTGATAAATACAATCTCAAAGAACTTGAAGTTATTGGACTCATGGTAGGAGCAAGAGGAACTGTTACAACTTTCATGAGAGTTTCAAGAGTTTACACCTTCAAGAGATTGGGACTTCCTCCATCAGTTATAACTGAAGTTGCTTTAGCAACCCTCAGAGGATCTGTTTCAATACTGAGGAATCACATATATAAATCCTAATCGTAACTGTTAATGATTTTCTATTTTGTATTAATTTTTCCTTAATTTTATTCTCTTTTTCTTTTCAATGTTCTATGTTCAATTACCTTTTTGTTTTTCTTTTCTGGTACTCTTTGTCTGTGTAGGCAACCCATAACTATGGGAAGATTAAAGAAATAAAAATGCGTAATGAACTTCAGACTACACAGTATGTGGGTAACACGTCTGTTTTAACCTATTAAAACATTCGGATGAAGATTTCTTTTTCTTACTCGAAGACGGTTCCTTTACCCAATCTAATACAATATTTGAACTCGTGTTTGCCTGCACAACCAACGCCATCTATTAGAACAAGACCGTATTCAAGTGTGAAATTAATTGGAAGATGGCCTTGCTCGATTGCCATACTTGATTCAATTGTTTATAACTTCACGACACGCAGGGATCTGATATTTTTATATAGGTGGACAGAAGGGGATCGTAAATGCACGCGTAAACGGGAAAGCATTGAATGATTTGGACAAAACTCACTGTGCGGGTTTTTTGTTTGGGCGTGGAAACTCGAATCTGAGAGGTCTTTTTTTTTCCCCGGGCGACGAACTTTAATCAATCGTGAATTGCACCCCAAAGCCGAGATTTTTATCTTCTTAATTATTAATTGTTTTAATTGTATATGCATGATTTGGGCAAGTTTCGTGAATCTGTGGTATGTTTTAATCGTTTCATTTCAAATCTGTATGTCCATAGGGCAGCACAAGATTCGTTTATTTATTTATATTTATTACGTAAAACAATATGATTAATAATAAAATTGAAGCGTTTAGTGTTATAAGGGTCTAAGTGCCAAAATCATGATTGTGTAGAAAACAAGGCTTAGACCCACAGAAAGACGTGCAGCAGATAGACCCAGCGCTATATCTTGGAGTTTATTGCTACTAACCTGGCTTTCCCTGGACCTTGGTCTCTTCTGTAAGTTAATGCATTGGCCTGGGTGCATAGATCCATTTAAAATCATCACCTGAAAATCATGATTTTGGCACTTAGACCCTTATAAAACTAAACGCTTCAATTATGTAATTCATGCAATTTATGTAAGAACGATGTCAGTGTTAATAAATATACTTTTTTATTATTTTCTGTTAAATAAATTATTTAAATAAAACTTATAGCACTTGAGTAAATAATCAGAGCGAAGCCGCGGGCACCTGCTACTTTCTAAATATTTGAAAATGTAAATCACTGAAAAATTCTCTCTTTATAGGGTAAAATAGTGATAGGAAAGGTACGGCCCAAGGGCAAATTATAGAAAAACTCAAATATAGGTATCCTGACGCCGTTGTCTGCAGACAAGCACTTGAGTCAAGAGTGTTGCAGACTTGCGGGGGTAACCACTGAGATGAATCAAGGCAGAATTCGCTGTCACTGGTAAAAGCAATGAACTGTGTTATTTATTTCGGCAGTGATATGGGAATTTCCTTCACTCCAACCTGTCCTGGCTTATGCCAAGGTCTTCTTCAAATATCAACCGTAAATCCGTAATTTATTAACGGATGTGTATCTTCATTGGGAACATTAAGAAATCTACTCATTATATCCACGCACAAGTACGACAAAGACTCACGACTTGTGGGATTTCATGAAGCTTACAATGTGGACATAGCTGAATCATTTCTTAGTTATTATGAGTGGACCAGCACAAATTGTAAATCCTAGTGCGTGTTGATTACATGTCGACCCTCACCTCGTTTTGATTACATTATTTGACTCTTCAGCGAAATATGATGTCTTATTCTCAGTTTCAAAGCTAAAAGTCGCAATTTTGTCAAATAAAAACAGATTTTATGTATAATAAAATCAGGTAAACTGACGTAACAAAGTTCCAGAATGTTTTTGTTTAATCAACTAGACATCGGGTATGACTATGTTCGTCTCTCGCAGTGTAAACTTTCACGAAGGGTACAAAAGTAGAAAAACCGTGTTTTTATTATAATTATAAGGTCTAAGTGAAATGAACACAATGAACTAATATTCTAATTTTATTTTTATTTAGAATTTTCATAGCTCTGAACCACAAACATTTTTAATAAACTGCCACTGTAAATTTCTTAAAAATTCTTGAGTCCATTAATAATGATAGTTTAACCCTGGTAGTATCGCGGACAATAAAAACCCAAACAAACCACTCCTTCCCCTGAAAAAAATATATAGGCCTATCATTTCTTAAAATTATACTGAATTTATCAAATCAAATTCACATCACATTCATCTGTCAACAAACAGTTGAGAAAGGATACGTATTATTAATGTTCACAGGTAGCTTTGAAACTACATAAAACTTACGATATAATTAATTTCTGAAATCCACGTACTGGTAGGAACAAATTATATTCTAAAGGAAAAATCGTAATATATCCAGATAAGGACAGCGCTAACTCTTGTAAATGTATAGTCAGTGTCTTCAGGATTCTAGACCTGTAAGGTTCGTATTTAAACATCGTGGCTTTGCCACGGGTTATTTTCTAGTTTTAAACAAGTCATAGTTTAAATTAAATTAAATTAAATTAAATTAAATTAAAAATTTAATTAAATTCCTAAAAGCAACAACACTTATAAAGCATTAAAAATCTACTGTCGCACAAATGTATGCTAATATTTATATATAGGCTACAAAGTAATGTAAAGAAAAATATTAATGTTGCGAAATGACTTAAGAAGTTAAAGCAAAAAAATATCTTCTATCTTTGAGTTTGACCTCTCCCGTTGTAAGGAAGTTTATGTGGCCCACTCCACCCACGACTTGTAGGGAGAAGAAGTTCCTATGGATCACAAACACACTTTTTTGACCAGCCCCGGGCCTTCCCGGATGAGTGATCAGCCCAATACCGGGGACACCTCCGACCGGGACAAGACGAACAGAGAGGACAAGACACACCAGTCACACACACACACACACACACTCGTGATATAGCATAGAATAAATACAAATTTAAACAAATAAACAATTAAAAATTTAACAGCTTAATCTTAATGGATATATATAAGTATTCATAAACCACAGATTATTGTCTTTGTTGGACATTACATGAGAATATTATAGGAGAAAACTTCCTCCGACACTGGGACTTGAACCCAGGACCTAGTAGAGAGGTTCCATCTGGCGCGGAGAGTTGAACTCCGGATTAGCTCAGTTGGTAGAGCATTGGCGTGAATAGCCAAAAGTCCTGGGTTGAAGTCCCAGTGTCGGAGGAATTTTTCTCCTATAATGTTCTCAGCTTAATCTTAAATTTACTGCGTATAACACGGAATAAAATATTTTTCTTTATGCTTAACTATATTTATATCGATCTTCATATTCCTCCCGTATTGTAAAGTTTGGCATTCAGAAGATTAAATTTATGAAGTGACAACCCATTGCGTCTAAGTGTTCAGGAAGACGAAGAGCGATTGGTTAGTGTTGCACTGCGGAGCAAAAAAATATGGATCGAATTAGATACAATTTGTCCCTGAATAAAAGCCCTTCACCTCAGCGTTTTTCCCCGCATCCACAGCGGGAGATCAGCACCTTCATGACTAGACGCATTCCTCCTTCATGATTCGCCCTCTCGGTCGGTACCATCAGACGGAAGTTACTACCCAGAAGAACTATTTCAGTTCGCTACCTTGACCGTTTTACCTTTGCCCCGAAGATACTTTTCTCGTGCCAATATTGTTGCAAAACATCCGTGAAACAAATGACACACGACTCTATCGCATTCATCTTTTTTCATTTTCGGTAACCAAGCGATTTCTGCAATGGGTTAGCTCCAAACTTGTGAAACTATGTCAAAATTCGTTCAAGAATATCGAGTGTAGATAATTATAAAAGGCTCCGCACCCATCTTAAGCAACACGATGCCGGTTGATATAATCATGATTTTAAACATGAAACCCCTTGATAATCTTTAACGAGAATTTCATAATGACTGCATAAAAGGACGAGTTCGCTAACACGAAATTCATTATTTTAAATGGTTACATGCCTATTTATTCTATCACGGTTTTTCTAAAAACAGTTTTTTTTACCTTAACGCTACCTATTTACTTCTATTCTTCCAAAATTTCCTTACAATAGGCATATGCAATCTGTTCTCTACATAGGCAGACGAAATATTTGGTTGACCCTGAAATTCTAGAAAACAAAATTAAATTTTCATGGAAAATGCCAGGTTGAGACGCTGTGCTACAAACCGAAAGTTCGCGGGTTCGATTCCCGATGGGTAAAGGCGGCCGGTGCGTAAGGCTGACAACCATACCACCTTCACGTGCCGAACGTCCAAAACCTGGGAGCCTCAACCTCCTGGCACCCTCTGGGTCTCCATGGCCTGTAAAGGGATCACTTTACCATTGCCAACCGCAAAGGCAACAAGTACTCCTATTTTCCCCTTTACTGACGTTTAAAAAGGGAATATTACAGATAATGCGTCTAATCAAGTAGGCCTAGGCCTAAATCACGGTTAAAGTTTAAGGGATAAAATGCTTTTTTTTCTTTGAAAAGTAGTCCATTGGGACAAACATCGGAGTTTTTAGTTTTTAAAATAAGAACCGGGCGTCGCCCGGGCTTTGTATTTTTTAATTTGAAATTAAATTATGAAGGACTTTATGTATGTAGAACTTGAAATGAAGAAAAAGATTTATCACACTCAAACTATTCCATCAGAAAACGCTGGATATAGCTTTTTATGGCTCATAGAGGATGTGGAATGCTGCATTCCGTTGCTTCTACACATCATGCTTGGGAGCGGTTGATATAAGAAGAAACACAAATTACATAAGATTGTACTGACTTGACGGAAAATTTTATTTCTCATTCTCATGTTACTATACAATCGTTTCGGAGCTGAAATAAAAGAGAAATGCAGTATCACTTTCATACTTTCCTCCCCTAGAACCCGGGACATAATATACTGCGAGCATAGGACTCAAAATGTTCCATCCCATGCTTAGGGCCTATGATAAACATCCCTATTTCTCAACTAATACAAAGCCTACAGGTATGGATAGCTTATCAGCGGAAAGGATTATTTACAGACTTTTGATATAGCATACTCACACACTTAAGTTGTCCCTCTTATTCTACATCAAAATGTGAAGTGAGTAAATATTTCTTATGTCGAGGGTAGAGAAAGTTACGTGACTACATCACACTGTGCTTTATTTTCGTGGATTTCATTTTCAGTAATTATTTTCGCCAATATACTCGTATTACATCGATGGAATCATAATTCGTGAAAGTCCAGCATTGCCAAGGCCCTATGTAATCATAGTAAACAATTCATTGTTGCCATGTGAACTAAACAGCATTTCTTTTTTTTCAGTATAAAATTCTCAGAAATTATATAATTTTCAAGGGAAGGACTGATTTATTTCAATTTTAATGTTGACCGCTATACTTTCCGGGCTTAACTGGGTATGTGTGCAAAATTCCGTGTAAATTGGTAAAGAAATGTAGATTTGTATAAGGAACAAACATACATACATACATACATACATACATACCCACAAACACACATTCGACTTTATATAATAGATAGTCACATCTATTTGGAAAATGTTCTTTGCAGTATGAACCGACTGTACTTTTACTTTCGCAAGACGTCATGTTACTTTACTTTAAGTAACAAAAATTGCAGTGTTTTGCCTAGTGCATTGTCTGATACGGAGCAATTGATGACACCCACATAATGAAAAACCACTTTGCCAGTACAGTCGCTGTTGCAAGTCAACCTTTCTCACTCGAATGTCAAGGTTCATAAGACAATCGACAGTTACCGTTACAGTCTCCGCATCCTATCCATTTGTTTCTGCAACCTTTTAAACACAACAACTTTGCTTTGTATATAGCTTTTATCACCAATTATTCTGAACTAGACCCATTAATCTGCTTGTCACGTCAGAGTATAATCTATACTGTATGCATACAGACCCTTGCAAGTTGCATCTTTGGAATGTAGACCCTTAACACATTAATCGATCGTCTTGTTCAAAACTACGATAACGCAAAAGAAATAAGTTTAGCGATACCTAAGTTTAAAGTTTTAAACTGGAGTGAAAATCAATCGATACATAATCGAAACCATAATCGATCGTCCAGTTCAAAATTGCGATAACTAAAAGAAATACGTTTTGAGATATCTAAGTAAACTGGAGTAAAAATCGATCGATACATAATCGAAACCATAATCGATTGTCCAGTTCAAAACTGCGATAACTCAAAGACATGTTTGAGATATCTAAGTTTAAAGCTCCGGTCATGGAAACCACCATTAACGGCCGTGGGTGTCGGCATGCTGACCCCATGCCCCCAATCCTGCCGTCTGCCTGTGGAAGATGACGCAGCGGTCGGGTGGTAGGCCTTGTCCCTTCTGGGATGTTAGCGCCACGAAGGTTTTTTTTTTTTTTTTTTTTTTTAATAGATAAAGCATGAAAGCGTTACGAGTAATTCAATCGTTCCGCGAGAACATCAGATTTCACTGTAATTTTTGTCAATTCCAGAATTATTTCATAAAGCATACTTCAGGGCGTATAATATAAATTTCAAGCTTGATTTTCAACTTCGCTGCGTCTGTGGAATGACCCGCAGTTCCAAGAAAATTCACATTTAAATTCTTTAATTAGGAACACGAAGATAAGCTGTAGGTGCAACGATTTATTGCAAAGTAACAATTGCAGCTTTGCATATTTAGCAGGAATTCATATCTGAGGAGATTGTGATCTAGAGGTGCCCACGGGCCTACTGAAATGTGAGTATGAGTTAAAGTACTTCACATTTCAAATTTATTGTAAGTTTAAATTTATATTTCTTAGAAAAAACATACATGTGGTTAGGAGTCAAAAGAGTGCATAGTTTTTTTTACTTACTACACTGTATAAGTGTCTTTCGGAGATGTTACTGGAAGCAAGTCGACATTTTTCTCTTATTCGTTCTAGAGCTAGGACAAATAACTGGATAATGATTTTATTTTTTATTTATTATTTTCAATCGTTCAGCATTACATTGCTTTATAAGATTGGCGATGACCACTGGAGATTTTTAACGGTATTAGAAATCTCGCTATAGAGGTGAGTCAATGTTTGACCCCTCATTCAAAATTATGGTCATAAACATAGTTAAAGAATTTTTATCCTATAATATTCTCATAGTTAAAGAAATATATCTTTTGGCAATCGAGGTCTAAGCAGCCCTGCATTATGGGACTTTTGTCCGAGGCCATAATACTGTGCCCCTGAAACATGTTCTAGATTATTAATATTTTTTTTTTCGTTAGATTAGAAATATGTTCATGAATATACTCTACACCGAGTTCACTATGTAACTGGTTGTTTCGGATAAACCAAGGAGAGTTCACTGATATCCTTATAACCTTGTTCTGGAATAGTTGAAGACGCTGGATTTTTGTTCTTGATGCACCACATCATATTGGACATGCATATAGCAGCAGAAGCCATAGTGTGCTGGATAGTAATTAACTGAACAGACAATTAATTGCAGAAAAAATAAGATCACGTAAACTTATATAAAAAAGGGCCAGAATGCTTTTGTTTAATCAGTTATAATTGCAATAATATGCAGAAAATAAGTTATTTTTGTTATCGATTTCAGAGTTAAGCTCCAGATCGATTCATTAAGCAGGGCTTATGGAAGAACAAAGGTCTAGTTCGATAAGCATATGTGAAGGAATATGTGGGTAGTGTTATTTGTCAAAGCTACCTGTATTGCAACTTCCTAGGCCGTATAAGAACACCGTAAAACATTATGTTGTCATGATAACTGATTTGCATTTGATAAATCCTTTCTAATATATTGCCACAAAATAGAAACTAAAGTGGGCTTTACTCTGGTACCGGTAGCTTCTTCCCACGGACTTTTTAAAATGTATTTATTTAAGGTCGCTTTTTAACTGCCAGGGTCACCAGCGACCACAATAATTAATACATTTATATTGAACAAGTGCTACAAGAAGTGAAGTATGAAGAAAGACATATATGCAACTTTAAATTTAGTATAAGTTATAAGTGCATATAACAAGTTTAATGAAAATCCGATAAAGCGTATTTGAGTTATCGCGCGTACAGATACACGGAGAGACGGACAGACAGTTTCCGTCCATCACACAATCTCAGAAAGTAAAATTCTGGCACTTAATAAAACAGTTATTTGAGCACACGGTTAATTTGATATTATTTGCAGTTATCTGTGATTAACTACATATAGTTAATTTTGGTAATTCTTCTTCTTTGGGGCTACGTTTCTCTGTGTTTATAAAGCGGACAATACGACATGAACAGTCACCAGATTCGGCCACATGATAGCCCATCCGCCCTAAAACAGAAGAAGTTCTTACCATGAATTAAACTCTGCGAATCTAATTAAATTCTTCAAAGTAATCCTTTGTAAGAAAAAATTAAGTTAATTTCATTTCGGTATAGTTATTTCTGGTGACACTAGCAGTAGCAGAATCTCCAACAGAAATGAGTGCAGCGATACAGACGGTCAACGGCCTCACTTCCAAAAGGGGTTTAACCAGGAACATGGTCAAATGAAAGTTCGCCCTTTAGTAAGTTGGAAAGATGGGATTCGCCCCAATAAAATGTCCTCTTACTTCAGCACATATATCATCTACTTTAACCAGGAAGACAGTCAAATGAGAAAGCACAAACTTTTGTTGTAATATATTAAAACAATTGTTTCTAAAAGCAATGACCTTTGGAAGTCCTCCTTGAGGCTATAGATTTTATTTTATTAAATAACACGATATTTACGTAACAGGAGAGTTCGGGCAAGACAAGATAAATGTCACATCGCAATTTTACATAAGAGTGGACAGGAATTAAAATGCATTACATGGTGTTGGACAATCAGAAGTGAAAGTAGTCTGTAACTTACACCCACCCACAAGATGAGTCACGTGCGAGGGTGCAGATTCCATAAATGTGCTAATCCTTCACAAGGATGCCTGATTGACCTACTTCTTCTGGCACGAGCATAGACAGCATCTGTAAATAACATTCCATTCCAATTGCACGGAAGAAAGCTGGCGATTTCACAGCAGATGATTTTAACTGAAAGTAAATGTCCCAAAAACTTACAACAGACGACGATTAATATGTAAGTTTTTTTTATTTATTTATTAGCTACTAACAGCATGCTCGATGCATTGCAACACTACATGCTTCACATCTGGATGGTAATTTGTTGCATAATTTACAAATTTTTTACAGAATTATGATTATTAGTAGAGCCCGGATTTCCATGCAAATGCATGTTTTTATATACTTTGGTTACACTTCTCAAACTTAGTAGTTATTTATTACATGACTTATGGATTCCAAATAACCATAATTTTTCCGTGCATGTTTGCATATTTCGGCCTTTTTATGGCAAAATTCATGCATAATGCATGTTTTGGATTTTTTTGGTTTAATGTAGCATATTCAGACTTTTTAATGCATATAAACCCTCATTTTATGGTTTTAGTGCATAATGTCAAGATATCATGCATAACTGTGCATATTATGAATGTGCCTCCATAAAATCTCGGCTTTTCAAAGAAACGTAAAAATGTTGTATTGCAATAGGCTACCATTGTTATATTTTGATTGACTTGGCTACAGAGTCTGCCACCTACATCAATTTGAGAGTGCAAACTACTGTTTACCCTAAATAAACAGTAATATAATACACCAGGCTACAAAAGAAAATCCCGACTCGCCGACCCCCACCACCTTCCATTGAAAGAAAACTGCTAAACAGAATGTTCACTGCTTGAATTTGTCAGTCACTAGCCATTGTTGAAGATGTTGAATAATTAACTTTAGAATCGTGTTGTGGAGAAATGGGTGTGACAGGGAAAAACTTAAGAAGGTACTTAGTTCAAATCCTGATCTTAAACTTCTGAAAACAGTGAAAGACATATTGTGCGGAAAAAATGTAAAATACATGGAATTCGATCTCACCCTCAGTGAAATTTCTTCCCTTAAGTAAGACTTCTTGTAAAGTAGAAAGATCTTTTTTTGCATTCAAGAATGCCCTAACACTAACTGATAAACGCACGAGTTTATGTGAGGAGAATTTGGAAAAACTCGTATATTGTTTTAAGATAAATTGAAATATGTTGCAGTACAGAGCGGATTTTTGATAGTGCATGTTTCGCCCTTCATTGTGCATATTTGGAGATAGCCTACGATAGTGCATGAATGCATGCATGTTTATAAGTTTGATAGTGCATGAAAATCCGGGCTTTAATTATTAGAATGTACTGAGGATCTTGATGATGCACTTTCTTATAGCCAAGTAATGTATTTATGAACTCCTGAATTTCTTATCTTAGCGTCTTTGAGATGTAAGTTGCACTTCTTAATATTATTTTAATACCACGTGTCTCACTGCAATGTTATAATAAACTAAAGTCTATAGATTTTGAAAATTGAGAGAACGCTGAGAGATGCCTTCTGATAAGTTGTTCCAGTGTTGGAGGCCAAGTCTGTCCTTCTCGCAACACCGCTGCTTTCAATTTTATTCTTTGTGTGTTTATGAGTGTGCAGTCAAATATAAGGTGATGTATACTTTGATCTTCCGCTATGCTGCAGATGCATGTTGGTTCTGGAGTAATTTTGAAGCGGTGCAAGTATGATCTTGTGAAACCATGGCCTGTTACCAATGCTGTAAATTTGGGTTCTATTGGTAGTTTTATCTTTAATCTTGTCTTTACTGATGGGAAAAATGATCTGCATATTAAACCTTTTGGGGAGGTTGACCATTGTTGCTGTCATGTAGTTAAGGTTTTTTCCCTTTCTTCTGTTATTATTGCCTCCTTTGGTATTTTGTTGTACGCTATTTCTGCTTCGTCCTCTTTTGCTGCTCTTTTAGCAAGACGGTCGTCCATTTCGTTCCCCTGTAGCCCGGCATGAGCCTTCACCCATCGGAAGAAGACTGTCCATTGCTAATATGTAAGTTGTAATGAATTAATTGAATGTGCATATCCCGCAATGTAACCCATTACTCTATATGGAATGAGAATCGAGAAAATAGCATTCAATGTGCTTATAGTAGAGAAAGTAATGAGAGTGTATCATCGTATCGTAGCTTTTCACTGCTTCTGACATATACATGCGTCACCCAAAAAATTAATAAAAGTTGAGGTATAAAATTAATAGAGAAATTCTTAATGATAAAATACGAAGAATTTTATTCATCCATTAGGTATGCCATTCATGAAAATCACCTTTTTAATTAAAATTTTATATATTTATTTCAAACTTATAAACCCGCTGATATGACTTGATGAGTGCTTGTACTAATATAAATTCAGCCCTAAAAGAGATTAACGGTCATATTAATATTCGTAAATGACCCCGCATACGGTAGTTGCCTTTTTTAACACGGATACGTAATATTGTTTCCTTCAACACTTTTCATTGAATATTCAATAACTGAGGAACTATTCGCTCTAGAAGGCTGTAGTTCGTCTTGATTTAAAGTCGAAACTTATATGCGAAGGTTGACAGCATTTATTGTCATGGTGTTACTTCTTGTTCCTTCAATAAAGCGCTGAACATCTTGGAGTTTTCCAGAGTATTCGCTTTCCTCCATTCACAAGCGATTTTTTCTTCAAATCAATTTTTGGCTTTGATTTCTGATTTTCTTCGACAAGTTTAGTATTTCCCGAGGAACTACTTAAGACAGAGCTTTGGAATTTTTCACAGTTATTTACATTTTTGTGTTTATGTGGATCTATAATGGTGAATCAATGAAAATTGATCAGTGATTTTAAAGTATACAAATAAATATCGCACAACAATTTCATTCCATTATCTTGAACAGTTCGGATGAAATGGAAAACAAACTTCATAAATTTAACAATAGTCGAATACGCCATTCGTACTCCCCTTAGGTTAAATTTTAGGCCTGACTGGATGAGCATCATTTAGCATAAGATATTTCTATTAATTTTAACACGGGAATGAGAAGGTTTTAATTTGTAAGCTAAACACGAAAAGATAATACAAAATAAGATACTGTCAACACAACATCAACTGCAGAACCATTGAACATCGGATATTTTTATTCTGATTTCAATACTCATTTTAGCATATCAGTTAACATTAAAAAGTTCAATAACAAGCCGCCACTGGACAACAATTTCCAATTTTAGACTAAGAAAAAAGGATTTTAAACTTGTATGTATGTTTGTAAATAGTTTTTAAACAGCAGCAGCAACAACAACAAGAACAAATTTTGACATATGCACAGTTCATTAATGGTATAATATTGTAATTAAGATTCTATAATGAAACATCCATTTATTTTAATATATTACATATACATTTTAGTTTTTAACAAAGCAAAGCCTTTATTTTTAAACAATAGGATGTGATTGTAGTGTTTAAGGTAGCCTACAACATGTTTTTATATGATTTTTAATTTTATCAATGTAAATAACGATTTCTCAAAGCAAGAATTACCTTAATCGATATGATACGGTCAATGTAAACAATTGGGCATTAACAATTGGACATTATTTATAATGCCCGGGCAATTTAAAAAGTGCCCAATGGGATGTGACAAAATGATAAATTATATAGAAATTAACACATTGCCCGGGCATTATGAACAATGCTGGAAATTGAATGGGCAATTTCAGAGAATTGTTATTCATATTTCTCTACATATAAAAATAAGAGGATATTATATTAAAGTAAATAAATATGAAAAATACGTACGCCTAACAAAAAAAAATATATATATATACATATACACACAAAACGTCAAATCCAAGAGTTTTTATTTATTAGAGCAGCTTCCACTTTGGTGACATTTCGAGTTACATAGGTTAGGTTAGGTTAGGTTAGGTTAGGTTAGGTTAGGGAGAATCACACCAGACGCACGTTGTCAAATTGCTGTCAATTTATTAAAGTGGCCAGAGAAATTGTAGCAGTATTAATATTAACCGGGCAGTGTAGGCCTAAGAAATTATCCTAGATTGCCGTAAAATTATTAAATTGCCCGATTTTATCGGTCATTATTTATAATGACCAAGCATTATGAAAACTGCCCTGAATAATCAGATTGACCGTAACATATATAACTTAAACGTCATAATTAGTTTTCAACAAAGAATCTAGGGAAAAAAATGTACATTTCAGTTAATGGTATATACGCGGAGTAATTGAAGACAGTCGAATTAGTAACGAACATATTTCACCATTTACAGATCAATACAGGGAATAACAAAAGGTTAAAACGAGCTATGATTCATGTAAATACAAGATGTAGTAACAGCAATTCGTGGGAGGGGTTTCCTAACATAAGGGTACGTATAGATCTGCGCTCCTCTTGCGCGCCGTGCAGCACGCGTGCAGCACGCGTGCCGCTCGTTGAAATTATTTTTACAGCGCTCCTCTTGCGTTCCATAGGAAAGCGACGAACCTACTGCGAACCACTAGCTTTCATCATTAGGCCTAATATTTTGTGTGTTTTTTGCTTAGAAAACGAGTTTTGAAAAAAGTCCTCAATTGCAAAACTTGTCTACGGCTTAAATATCGAAACAAAACCATTTTTAAACAAGAGTTGAAAAGTGTGCAAACAGTGTTATTATTTATATTTTATAACTTAGCTTTTCCTGTACCTTTGCTGGCGTTAACTTTAATTTTCTCTCGCCGGTTACAAGAAAGCATAGATATTATATAACATCTTCTTGCACTCTTCTGAGACGTATTTATTTCCATTCCTATTTCCCTCCATTTTGTAGTTATCCTTATGTTTTGGGTTCCACAGTAGGGGTTTTGATTTGTAAATATGTATCATCTGCAGATCTTCTCCTCGTACCACTCCATGATTATATCACATACAAGCTAGCTCATTCAATCTTTACTAATGTCCTTCAGAGAGGGACCAGTGGGCTAGCTAGGCACGTCAGCAAAATAGCACATGTTACAATAAACAAACAGTCAAATTTCCTGTACTCTGTTTGGAGACGACAATTCACTGCTTTGCAGCACGGGTGCATGCAAGTGTTTTAACGAATGCTATTTATTTAATAACGTGATAATGCCTCCTATACTGTCAAAACTAAAAGGGGAAACTCTACACAGTCAAAGTAGCGAGATTATTGCTAATGTTTATGAGTAGGCCTACATGAAGGAAGAAGCCAAACATAAAGATCGATTTTCTCCAGCGTATTTTAAAGAAATTCAGAAAGTGCAAAGTAACGTACACAACATCTGACTCAGCTCCTGCTTCTGTATACCTATCCTCAGTGGCGGACGCAGGGGGGGGATAGGGGGGTTACATCCCCCCCCCCCGAAATTTGAAAAAAGTACTCTAAGTGGCCAGTTTTATAAACTAATTGTATATGTAAGTTGATTAATTTTTTTTAGTATTCTTTCTACCTATTCAAATCCCCCCCCGAAAAAAATTTCTGCGTCCGCCACTGCCTATCCTTCCCCAAAAGGTGAGTAAGTGACTCGCATCAACCTATCATATAATTTTTTCATTTGCCAATTGTACAGTAAAGCTTGAGGAGCGGAGCGCTGTGAAAATAATTTCAGCGAGATGCACGCGTGCAGCACGCAACTACCAAAAACACGTCCAAATATGAAATCAGAAACCCTTTGTGTTCGTCGAAAAAACCGACAGGAGACGGATCGTGGCGAGCGGCACGCGAGCAGTTCGCGTGCACCTAAAAATGCCGTACACATCTGCGTGCCGAGCGGCACGCGTGCCGCACGGCGCGCAAGAGGAGCGCAGATCTGTACGGAGCTTTACTCAGCTGCAAGCTGGTATTATTTATTGCTAATGACGTGTTTAAGTGTTAGCTATTAAACAATTACATTTCTGTGTTACATCGTTATGGATATCACGTACCCAGATGTACCTGTGTTTATTGCTGGGCGGATTTTCCTGTGATCAGACCTCAGTTCCGAATGGGTCCTATGCACTGGCCAGCAGACAACCTTGGCCAAGGCTACTACCACTCTCTATAATAGAATCTGCTAGTCATGACGTGGACAAGTGTCACATTTTACACAACTGGCCCATTTGTCTCAAGTTCGAACATATTGTGCGTTATGCAATGTAAATCGCCCACTTCAAGTTCGCTCATAGCATAACTCTAAAGTTAGTCAGCCTATTTTGTTTTGCATGTGAAAGTATTAAGAAATTTGCACTGACATAATTCTGTAATGAAAGTATTACTTACTTGTTACTCAATGGCAACAGACAATTCCTAAGCAACCTAAAGGAATATTATCTACAGTAGAGAACCGCTATTCCGAACCCCACTATTCCGAAAATCCGCCTATTCCGAACAGAGTTAAGAAAACATACCGATTTTTTTAACTTAAAAAAAAGAGAAATTAAAAATACGTTCGTGAAAAAAACGTACATTAATTGTTATACAAAGAAGTTAAATAGATACATACATAGAGCCTAAGTTGGATGAAAATGCCTGAAACCAAATTGGAATGAAAGCTGGTTACTTACAGCACATATCGGCTCCATTTAGGCTATACAATTCCCCGCAATTACTTTACTCCTTAACAAGTCATTACGTTGATATTATTCATGAAATCCGCCTATTCCGAATTCCCGCTAAACCGAACGGTGTTCGGTCCCAATTAGTTCGGAATAGCGGGACTCTATTGTATTTTATGGAACCAGAAGGTAGCCCTACATTGCCGCGCTTACCTGAACTCGCCGTTCAACCCCATTATGTGCTAACTCCATCCAATCATCCCTCACAAATCCTACTTCCCATAAATCTATCCTAATATTGTCCCACCTACGTCTAGATCTTCCAAGTAGTCTTTTCCCTTCGGGTCCCCCAGTCAATACTTATCTTTCTTCCCCCATGCGCGCAACATATCCAGTCCATTTCATCCCCCGCGATTTAATTACCCTTATTATATCCGGTGACGAGTACAGGCCATGAAGCTCGTCGTTAAGCAGTTTTCTCCAGTCCCCATTTTCATCTCTCTTAGGCCCAAATATTTTCCTAAGCACCCTGTTTTCGAACACTCTCCCTGTCAGTAGAAAATCTTCTCGGGTTTGCAGTCAGGTGAGAAGTTTGTTGTGGTCCAACGTTTCCGAGGCTGACGCTGCCTCCATCCTCAGGGAATCTGAAGTGTCGAGTTTTAACATGTAAGGGATATATATACCAACCCGTGTTGGGCGGAGTCGACCAATCAGGGAGCAGGAACATAAGATTCACCAGGAAAGCCTCAAATCTTACTCTCCCTGTCAAATTTTCTGGTTTAGCTATCCTATAATTGCGTTCAAAATTACATAATTGGTGTAAAATGTAAGAAATTAACTTGAAATAAAAAATCTAACTATTGTAAGGAATAATGAGTCGTAGGACCAAACTTGTAGATTTCTCAAAATTCAGTAACTTGCTGGAAGTATAGTCGATTTTATGATACGACTTATCGTTTAGCTACTATAAGCCCTGGTTTAGCACTTAGGCGTTTCGAAGACTGCTAAGTTAGATTATGCTCAAAAGTTTCTTGCTTGTTTCAATTGCGGCGAAAAACGAACGTCCTTAAAAGCACATTCATTTATCTAGGAATCCTCATTACTTTCTCATTTATTCCTGATTTTCCTTATGCACCCCACTTCATATTCCATTAACTCGAGGTTTTCATATGGTAGTGCACAATGGCATTGTCTAGGTATGAGAGGTATGCAATGCCATAACGTGACTGTTTTTTGAAACTTTAAACTAATTCTCTTATCGGCGGCTCTCTGTACACTGCTATTATATTATAGGGGGCCTTGAAACTGGAATGTCACCTCATAAAAATTCTCTGTGGATAGGATTCAATACAACAATGCTATGTTAATACTCATTAATAGTTGGATTATACAATAAAACTTTCCATGATCCCGAATACTGAGTACTAAGATCTGCTATTCGTCTGGAAAAGGAATAAAAAAATAAAAATCCCTACACGTACGTCGTTTTTAACCATTGTCTGCTGTGGTTGTGACCACGAGGAAAATTTGCTTACATGCCCACATAGAGTCATCAATAAATAAGCACGTAATGTTCTGTGAACAGTAGAACTCGCTTAACAAAAATTAAAAAAATATATTTTAAAAAACTTAAGACTGGTTTTTCATAATTTAAATTGGCCACCAACTCGAAACAAAATAAAAAAATAAAAACCCTTACACATAGGCAGGGGCGTATTTAGCTACTTAAGCGCCCCTAGGCAGAGAAAAATATTTTCGCCCCCTTATTTCTACATGAATGTACCACAAAGTAACCTACAATAAGCATTATTGTAACTGAAATAGTAGGCTAATAATAATAGTAATAATAATAATTATAACAATAATTTATAATAATAAATAAATAAGTAAATAAATAAACAGGTGCATATTGCTGTCAATGTTATTCATATTCTATTTCATTGTGCGTTACATTAGTAGGCCCTACTATTTTGAAGAGTTATGAATGAAAAAATGTTTAATATATTAAAAAAACAGTAACAGCTTAAAAGCCGCCCCTTAAAATCTGCCACCCTAGGCAGCTGTCTAGTCTGCCTAGGCTTAAATACGGCACTGCACATAGGTAGTTTTTAATGAGTTCGAGGAACATTCATGTCACAATGGAAGAAAATCGATCAACGCGGTTAGTCGTGATTGCGTAATAAGATGTAAATAATAAAACGGCCACCATCTTGTAATGGATGTAAGAAATAAAAATTCTTGCACACACGTCATTTGAACGACTTCAAGAAACAATAATGTAAAACAAAAATGGAAGAACGCAATTGGTAGTAACTTCGTGATTAAAACGAAACAGTATAATGGCTATCATCTTGAAACGGATTAAAAAACTAAAAGTCCTTACACATATGTCGTTTTTAAATATTTCAAAAATAAGAAAATCGAACAACGTGTTTGGTCGAAACTGCGTTACACACAGACATACAAACAAACAAACATATAAAACTTAGAACGTTCCATCAAAAGAAAAATCCCTCCGTTAGACATGCAGTAATAAATAATGTTTTATAGTATTTTTTTTTGCTGTTATGTTTGATTATTAATATAAATAAAGGAACAAAAGTTATAAATGTGAAATTTCGTACTTTGGAGAAATATTGACCGAAGCAGAAACAAGTTAAAACGAAATCAGCTGTTTCATTTTAGCAAAATATAATCAGGTTCCTATTTTTTCGCTATCCCATAGGCGCTGACTTGTAAAATTTATTGGGGGTTCTCACTCAGAACAGAAAATCAAATTAGACATTAATATAACTAAATTTATGTTGAAAGTCATTATTTATTATAAAAAAGGTCACCCTGTTTATGAGTTAGTATGTTATGTTGCATTATTAACAGTACCACTTTTCTTGAGGATAGTTTGGATAATTGTGGAAACTGGGCTGAATGTAAACTGTGTTTGGGTACTTATTTATAAGGACTATTCCACTCATAAGTTACGTCGCAAAATAACAAATTACACAAAAACAAATATTGTTCCAGTACTGTATCTTTTGGCTCGTACCACGAGGCGCGTCCATAAAGTAAGTTTCCATAGGGTCGTTTACACAAACAAAGCAAAATTTCATGAAATATTTATTGCAACTGATATAGCAAGTGTACAGATATTTTTCAACATATTCGCCACAGGAATTGAGACATTTGTCATATTGTGAGACCAACTTTTGAACACTTGTGTCGTAGAAGTCTGCCGCCTGAGATCTGAACCACTGTGTGACAACAGTCTCCGCTTCTCTGACATTCTCTGTCATTCTCTGTATTTATTGAGGTGTACGAAAAGATGGAAATCACTGGGAGAGAGGTCCGGGCCGTAGGGTGGATGTTGAAACATCTCCTGGCCGAACTTTTGCAAGAGACTTGGAGGGAAGTGTTGAAGACTCCACCCTACAGCTCGGAACGTGCATCCAGATATTTTAATCTTTTCCTACCCCTCAATAAATGACAGAGAATGGTAGAGATTGAAAAATAGCTGAACACTTTCTATATCTGTTGCAATAAATATTTCCATGAATTTTTGTTTTGTTTGTTTAAAAGGCCCTAGGGAAGCGCCTCGTATACTATTGGGGGTGCTCAACACCCCTAATACACATGGGGGTTGTGAAAGAGCAAAGCATACCGGAAGTAGGCGCCTATGCGATCGCACAGTGTGTACAAAAAAGAAGTGTGAAGTATGTATTAATATTCATACTGCATAAGCATATTAGACTAAAGCTTTGTTGTGTAAGGCACTATACGTGTGAGTGAGAGAGGTATTTATTTGGTTTTGTCTGAATCTTGACGGACCGCGACAAATGGTGAACAAAAGGAATCCGCATTATGTGAAAGAGTTGACTTTCATCTGTTATAACATGAGAAATTACCGGAAACTCATACATGTGCTGCCACACTGGTACGCTAATTATATAAACCAGAACAAAGACTTGTGGTATCTTCTGTCTTTACACTGGGGAGGTATAGCTTAAGGGCACTGGTTGAATATTCTATTTTTAAGCTACACACTTGTTGCTTTGAACGCATGCTCAAGGTGTAATAGATAATGTTATGAAGATATTTAATTTCTGGTTAGTTTATTAGTTTTTATTTATTCAACAATTAATATTGAAAAAATTATTTTTTCAAAATGAAACTTGTCATTTTTTAGAAAAATGTCTGAATTTTTAATACGGCCAATTACATATTAAAGAAAATACCACGCATCAGTTTTCTTAAATCTTTACTACAAACGAAGAAAAATCAATATGCAGAGTGTTAATGAATAACACCGCAATACTTTACCTGTGTATAGAGAGGATTTTTTTTGTGCCCTCCCTTACCCACGGAGTGCCAAGCAATGATGTAGACAAGCAATTTTTACCAGAGGATTTTTTATCAATGGATTCAATTTTTCCTGTTACAGCATAACATCTCACAGGGCATGGACGCCACTGACTTTTAACATTTGAAAAAATGCAAAACAAATGAACTTCGTTGTTAACACTGGAGTTCTGAATAAAAGACTAATGCAGTGGGGGCCAGCCTTGTGATGTCTGTAAAATTTGCACAAAATTATGGTGTAGCTGTTGATGAATTATTAAGAATAAGGTTTTTGTCGATCATTAAGAAAGCATGAAGTCAAATGAATGAAAATCTTAACCCTATTTCGCTTCATTATTGATTTATGAGCAAGAAATTGAAATGACTTTAATGCCCTGTAGCATACACATTTTACGTCATAGAGCAAAAATCTCCTGATAGAAGTTGCTTGTCTATGTCCCCTCTATACACAGGTGAAATATTTCAGTGTTATTCTTAACACCCTGTATGCATATCTCAAATTTAGTAATAAAATCTCAGTCGTCACACATATTTTATTTTCTATTGTAAAAACTATTGAATTAGTGAAAAAACTCATGATCTGTTTTGTTAGTCATACTCTGTAGAACTTACAGTAAAACTTTAGTTTCCTTGCTTTAAATTTTTAGATGCCATTTAGTTCTGAAGACATTACATCAAAATGGAATGAATATAAAGGTACAGGAAAAACTACTCTAAAACTTTACATGGTACTTAAATTTAAAAAAAAAGTATGCATACAGCCTCATCAGAAATACCCAGCGTTACAGCTTGTGTGTGTTTTTTTAAGTGAACGGATTTGAACATTACATTTCTTTTTTCTTACTTTTACTATCAACAGTGACATAATACCACCACGTCATATTCACTGCGTAGAGGTTCGGGATTGAACCCAGGTCATTTTCTAGTGATGGACAGTTATGTAGGATTCTTAAAATGCATGATTAGGTCAGGGAAAGTGATGGGATTGTTTTACGTAACATTTTTTTTTTGCACGGATTAAAAGCAATGAAGGATTAATGCAATAATAACTTCTTCTGAGTCGTAAAATTGCGTATTAAGTGTACATAGGTATGTAACTTAGATTTCACGGGTGTCATGCAATTCGAGTGATGTCACTATTACTAAACGCCATGACCAGCCCTATAATGTGCAATGCATGTTACACGCACGATTGAAATAATTCGAATAATCATTCGCACCTCCAGGAGATGTACAACCAAATGTAAATCAACACGAAGATAGGCTATTCCCTATGTTGTAACATTGCTCTAAGCTAGAGTTCTTCAAAGTATGCGAGCAAATCCTAGGGCAGCGGTTCTCAATCTATTTATTTATTTATTTATTTATTGTACTAAGAATATTACAGGCTAATGCCCAATTACAATATTCTCGATTACATTAATACACCAGATTCTAAAATTAAATATTTAAATTTATATTCAAAATAATTAAGCTACTGCTATAACAATAAGGAAAAACACACAGAAAAGAAAACCAGAAACACAAACAATATGACAATTACACAAGGGAACATAATATGAAAAAAACAAATAATAATATAAATAATAATGTAATAGTTTTGGAGGAAAATATACATATCATAAAGATTCAAGTAAAGAAAATGACATGGAGCAAAATTTAATAATCATTATTTTAACATTTTAAAAATTTTTTCACATATATTTTAAACCGCTTATTGTTAGTATTAAAAATATTTATATTGTCCATTTTGTGCAACTGATTGTACAGTCGGAGTACATTATAAAGAGGAGAATTATTATGAGAGTCAGTGTTACATAAAAATATATTTCTTTGAGAATATTAATATCATCTATTTCATTATTAATTAATTTGTATAAAAACAACAATGCATGAATATTTCGTCTGTGTGATAATTCAGGGATATTCAAATACTGTAACATAGTTGAATATGATTCAAATTTAGGGTAATAGTTAAACTGTTTGAAATACGTATATTTTAGGAATTTATTTTGAATGGACTCTATCAATTTCCTGTATTTAATGGTAGTAGGATTCCAAATTAATGAGCAATATTCTAATTTTAGTCTGACAATGGTTCTGTATAGTCTAAATAGTGTACTTATACTACAATATTTTGAGTTTCTGATAATAAATCCAAGATTTTTAAGAGTTTTACAAATAATATTATCTATGACATGCGTGCCATTAATGGTACCATAGCTTTTCGTAGATGGTAGGTGAAAGAAGTGTAAAATTAAAAAATAAGTTCTCATAATCTTAATCATTCCTTAAGCTATTAGGAAACTATAACAGAAGACGGCTAATTGATTTCATTGTGAAAATATGCGTGTTTTTTAAAGGATGTGAATTTGTTTATATAAATGTGGGCAGTAATATCAAAATTTCGGTTTAGATAATTTTTAAAGCATACATCTACAAGTAAAATGTAATGTAATTGTTTGAATTGATTTTTAATAATGGTTTAGATATCAATCTATTGTAGTAAAACCTTGTTTTGGGCTATGTTTTGAAAATGTGGGCCTCTAAATCGATTTTTAAAATATTGCTTGTGAAGTTGTTATAGCTATTACTTATTTACTCAATGGCAACAGACAATTCCTATGCAAGCTAACGGAATATTACGCGTATGTATTTTATGGAACCCGGAGGTTCATTGCCGCGATTACCTGAGCCCGCCATTCCACACTGTTCTGTGCTAACTCCATCCAACCATCCCACGCAAATCCTACTTCCCTTAAACGTATTCCAATATTGTCCTCCCACCTACGTCTAGGTCTTCCAATTGGTCTTTTCCCTTCGGTTCTCCCAGCCAATATTTTTGAGATATCTTTCATCCCTCATGCGCTCAATATGTCCAACCCATTTCATCCTCCGTGAATTAATTACCCTTAATATATCCGGTGAAGAGTACAGGTTATGAAACTCGTCGTTATGCAGCTTTCACCATTCCCCATTTTCATCTCTTTTAGTTCTGAATATTTTCCTAAGCAAACACTCTCAGATGTACTTTCCGAAGAGTAATGAGCACTCTATATACACAAAATTAATATTTTACAACAAATAGGAAACAGAATTAAAAATACTATCGTCTTCTCTTAAATGCCAGTGAACCAACAAATGAGATTTCCCATGTAATTTGGATTGTAATATTTCTTATGCTCTGGCATGAACTCCAAGCCTAAATTAGACCATCTGGACAAAATTTATCGGCCCTTTCACGTCCAAATAATACCTTAGTTTCCTGAGGGAGGTTGAGAGTCGATGGGCTTATCACCTGTCCCTCTGCCCTCTCTCGGAAAATAAGCGTAACAAAAATTCATATAGATAACAGAAACCTCCACTTGGAGGCCCCTTCGCCCCAACATAGGGGCTACAGGGTTCCAGACAGACAGACCTGGCATGAACACCGTGAAAATGGAATTAACGAGTTTGACTGAAAAAAATGACAATCAAGGCTCCTCTCTGTGGTCTGTGTGTAGGCATTTTTAACAGAGCAAGGGCATGTGTCCCTAACATAAATCATCACGTCCGGAATGAAAATAATTTCTTCCTAGCAGAGAACAATATGGATCCGTGTACCCTTGACACGGTGTCAAGCAGAATAATGGAATTACGGACGATTATCCGAGGTAATACAAGAACTTATTGCAGGTAATATTGAAATGTCAGGAACGACAGGGAAAGGGGTTGCACCCAGCCCAGGCATGCTGGCAACAAGGTCGTATGTCTCGCTATGTAGGCCACCACACTGCAGTGAGTACATTGAACGTTAATACCAGACCATCACGTCATCAGATGCGTGATCTTCTCTTGCATAAGCTGCAGGATATGTACCTGCCCTTTCTTCTTGCAAATCCTCACATAATCAACCTGCAGACATTGTCTTTTCTTCAAAATATATGTATTTTGCCAAAAATTTCAAATCGTCAATTTAAAAGGTTTTCCAAAACATGATGGCCTTGCCTCACCCCACCACCCAAGGAGCGGTTTTACAATGTGTCCCTTCCTAATCAGAGTCTTTCGGGAACTTTCCGATGCTTCTAGTGTTTTTCTTTTCTTTCTTTCTTTTTTTCAGCTTAGTTTTATCTCTCCCTTTTAGGATTTAAGCAACCCAAGCCGCCCGGGCCTTACAGGGCCGCGACCTGTCGAGAGAAAGGTTACGAGTATCTTTGGATCACAAACATACATTTTTTGACCACACAAGGACATGGAGGGCCTCCCCAATGTGTGATCAGTCCAATGCCGAGGCCACCTCCGAGACAACACATCGGACGAGACACACCAATCTCTCTCTCTCTCTCTCTCACACACACACACACACATTCCAAACAAGGCGAAGATGGGATGATGATGATAATGACGGCCAGATGATATTATCTGGGGACCACAAGGGTTTAGTGTTTTTCTTTATTCTTTATTATTGAAACCTCTCAGATCCGTCTTGACTGAAGTCTGGTTATATCAAGACTAGCATGTGCCCGCGGCTTCGCCCGCGATAATTATTTCAAAAATTAAAAATTAAGAGCATAATAGTTAAATCATTATATTTATTAACACCTAAATCACGTGGACTACATACCACGATTAGATAGCATCGCCTGGTAAAGGCGACCTCAGATTCGAGTTCCTTGGTCCAGAAAACCCCTGTATAGTGAGTTTTGTCCAAATAAAACAATGTTTGACCATATTAGGGCTTACAACATTCAAGCGATCGCGAAAGTTTCATTTCCAAGGTATGACAAAAATAGACAAAGCCAACTGTAATTGTCAAACTTCCATTTAATTTAATTCCAAACCCATCTGAAACCCACTGGCAACAATATGTTTTAATGTCAAATGTGATTTGGATTCGATAATTCTGTGTAAGAAGGGATTAAGTATTTTCAAAAACATTTGATTTTTGGCATTTAAAATCAGAATTTTTCAAAATCCTTTCTTAGTGAGCACCTACATTATGAAACGAAGGTACTGTCAAAATTCCAAGTCTCTACCTGTTATAGTTTAGGCTGTAAGTTGATTCCTGTCAGTCAGTCAGGACAAAGCCTTTTATATATATAGAGACTAGCTTAAAAGACCCGGCGTCGCCCGGGTTTTGTATTTTGTAATTGGAAATTAGCTTATGAAGGATTTTCAATTTTAAATTCTAGGTCCTTATATAGGCATTTATAATTTGAAATAGGAAGAACGACTTATTACACTCAAACTATTCCCTCAGAAAACGCTTGATATAGTTTTTTATGGCTCATGGAGGATCTAGAATGTTGCATCCCATCGCTTGTACAGTGCACAGCAAGCCTGGTAGAGGTTTAAATAAGAAGAAACAGAAATTCCTGTAACATAAAATTGTAATATCGAGGCGGGAAATTTCCCACTCTTATGTTACCATAAAGCATTATCACTTTCATACTTTTCTCTCCAAAAACCTGCGATATAATATAATAATATACACATTACCATACCTCGTTTTGTTTTCTCTATGTCCAGGGTAGAGAAAGTTATGTGATTTCATTATTTTAGTGGATTTCATTCTGTAATATTTATTTATAACATGAATTATTTTGATAACTTCTCTTATTTGTCAAAAGTGCATTTCAATTGTTTTTTCCAAGCCCACCTGATACCATTTGGCAACAATATATTCTGTGATTTGGAATTGATAATTCTATGTAAAAAGGGATTAAGTATTTTCAAAAACATTTAATTTTTGGCATTTAGAATCAGAATTTTTCAAAATCCTTTCTTAGTGAGCACCTACATTATGAAACGAAGGTACTGTCAAAATTCCAAGTCTCTACCTGTTATAGTTTAGGCTGTACGTTGATTCCTGTCATTCAGTGAATCAGTCAGTCAGTCATTCATTCAGTCAGTCAGGACAAAGCCTTTTATATATATAGAGAAGATTTCGGTTACGATTTATCGGCTATAAGAAAATTGTTAAAACTAATCTAAACCTAATAAATGCGTCAGTTTATAATGAAAATAACATTGACATTAGCCTTCACGTTACAAAGGAAAAGAATGCTCATAATATTTCCTTGAAAACGAGATATGTAACTCGCTTCAATTACTTACTCCATTGCAATAACTGTTTCATGTACTGAACATGATACAGTAGCATGACGCACCATATCTGCTGATGATTTCAACTGGACAATTATGGAGTACAGCCACGTGTATGTCATTAGTAAAATCTCTTCTGAACGCCAGCTGCATGTAATAAGTCGGATCATTTTTAATCTACTCCGTATGGGTTAATTTTAAGAGAATTATAATACTAAAACCATAGCGCTTTTAAAATGTCAAGGATGTTTTCAGTAACAGATTACTTTGTACAAAGCAGATCGACATAATATATCTTACAACAGAATTTAACGAAACTTCCGGATTCATGTACACTGGATTCAGGTAATGGTAGCATTGAATGGGGGCTTGATTCATCACATAGTGCGGAATTAAAAAAAAAAATATATAAATTAAAAGGGTTGTCAGGACACACTATTGTCTAATATCAACGTAGAAATAAGTTAGCTGTAGAGTGCATTAATTAACTATACAGTAGAGTCCCACTTTTCCGAACCCCGCTATTCCGAAAATCCGCCTATTCCGAACAGAGTCAGAAAAAATGCCAATTTTTTAACTTAAAAACAGGAGAAATTAAAAAGACGTTCGTGAAAAAAACGTTCATTTATTGTTGTACAAAGAAGTTAAATAGAGACGTACATAGAACCTAAGTTTGATGAACACGGCTGAAACCAAATTGGAATGAAAGCTGGTTACTTCGGCTCCATTTACACAATTCCCCGCACTTAATTTACGCCTTAACAAGTCAATACGTTGATATTATTAATGAAATCCGCCTATTCCGAATTCCCGCTAAACCGAACCGTGTTCGGTCCCAATTAGTTCGGAATACCTGGACTCTACTGTATATTCAAGTTGATCCTTGTGCCGATTTACGTGTATACAGACGGAACATTTATTGTTAAATTACTTTGAAGTCTCGAAGTTTTAGAGTTCGCATAAATAATGGCATTCGTTATTCATTACCTTGACTTCATATTTGGGATTGTCAATTTGCAGACCACCGTCATACCTGAGGACATGTGTCGGTGTGGCTTGCAAACACGTACCGGTATCATTCGTCATTGACACCCATACTAATAATAATAAACAGTTCTACCTGTTAGTGGTTATCTATGAAGGATTTTAATAAAGATTCACACGCAAAACTACAACCGCATCTATTTTAGGTAATTATATGACAGCAAATGCATAATGCGGGTACTCCTTTATTCAAATAGCTCCTCAGTTATCCTCGCAAATCCCCGCTTCTCTAAACTAAAAAAAAATCTGATGTGAAAGTCACATAATTTCCTCTGCCCAAATAAAAGTTAGCAGTATTCACATATCCTTGTACAGAATAGCAAGACACAATTTTACGCTAATTATCCTATAAATACTTCTTCTTTCAATGATGCGACTAAAAGCGCAGGCTATATAACAAACTATATAAAAAAATAAACAAGTGACTGCAAACGTTTATTGAACTTTCCGCCGTAAAGAATAATTTCCGAAATTTATCGAATATTTCCCTTAGATACTTCTTTACTCTATGCATGGCCAACAATACATCTTTCTCACTTCACATTCTTATATAGAATAAGAGGCCGTGAAAGAGCGCGTATTCAGTTGTTCACCTTGCAAGACAAACTTTCTACAAACAGCGCTGCATCCCTGAAAGCTGATCACTAGGTATGGTAGATTTTAGCAACTAAAAAATAAAGATTTAGCATTTTAAAAATAAAACTTAGCATTTTATAGCAAATATAATGTTAAAATTAAGTATTTTGTAGCGATCTGGGATGGAACAATTTTATTGTTATTAGAAAAGAGGTTTTACAAATTAGTGCATTTTATTGATTTTTCCAGTTACAACAAAATCAAGCGTATAAGTAGGCATAAAACAACATAAACTAAGAGTAAAATTGTGAACACTAAACTAAACATCAAAATATATGTACTGCTAACTTGAATTTCCCTACATGCATTTCAAACCAGCGTACAGACACATATTAAACATTTAACATTAAAGAAATTTCAATAATACTCTCCTTTAATGAGTTTCGGCTATCTGTGACAAATTGTATTTTCTGAAAAGCTGTTATTAGTGAATGAAACCAGGATGTAATATTTTGTGATTATTTATTTATTTATTTATTAGTTTACATTTAATATACCTGCTATATAATATTAATTTGCTGTCATTATGAGGAATATAAGGTTTGTGACGACATTATTGGTCGCTTTGTTGGTATATTGCTACGTTACCGCGTGGAAATAAACTCTATTTTCATCAGAATGTTCATATTAGCAAATGTAAGGTATTGACGTATTTTCTGAAGAAGAAACTTGAGAGTGGGATATGAAGAGGGCAGGAATCTTTGTAAGTAAAGTAGTGTGGTCATTGACCTGTTGTTTTTGCAGGGAATAAATGTTAATTCAAATGATTTCCTTGTGAACAAATCTATATTAATAAAAGGAAGTGTCTGTCTGTCTGTCCGCGATGCCCAGCGAAATCTACTGAATGCAGAGATCTGAAATTTTAAACATAGGTAGACTGAAGGGGCGGAAAATGCACCTCGAAGCCGGAATTTTAATTTTCGTTTTCGTTCGTGAGTTACGAGTGAAAAACGGACAGAAAACGTGTATTTTTAGCATAGGTTTTGAGTAATACATTTCAATATCAAATCAATTACAGTTGGCTTTGGCTATTTTTGTCATATCTTGGAAATAAAAACCCACGCAGGTCGATTCATTTCTTTATAATGTCAAGGCACGCAGATATCTGAAATTTTCAACATAGACGGAAGAGGGATAATCAATATAGGCCTAAATATGATCAAACACTGTTCGATTTGGACGAAACTCACTATAAAGGGGTTTTCTGGGCCAAGGAACTCGAATCTGAGATCGCTTTTACCAGGCGACGCTATCTAATCGTGGCATGTAATTCACGTGATTTAGGTGTTAATAAATATAATGATTTGACTATTATGCTCTTAATTTTGAAATAATTATCGCGTCAAATTATTGCGGGTTTTCTAAACAATCGCTGCAGGCGGAAGACCTAATAAATGTTTATACTTACGCCTGGAGCTTAGATAGCGCGGCAATTTCTTCTCCGCTGGAGTATTGCGGGTTTTCTAATCAATCGCTGCAGGCGGAAGACAAATGTTTTTACTTGCGCCTGGAGCTTAGATAGCGCGGCAATTTCTTCTCCGCTGGAGTATTGCGGGTTTTCTAATCAATCGCTGCAGGCGGAAGACAAATGTTTTTACTTACGCCTGGAGCTTAGATAGCGCGGCAATTTCTTTTCCGCCGGAGTATTGCGGGCACATGCTTTCTATAATAATAAGAGGAATTGTTTGTCTGTCCGCGATGCCCAGCGAAATTTACTGCACGCAGAAATCTCACATTTTAAACATAGATGGACTGAAGGGTGGCCGAATGCACCTCGAAGCCGGATTTTTAATTTTTGCTTTCGTTCTCGAGTTATGCGTAAAAAAAAGAGAAAAATCTGGCAGAAAATGTAAATTTTTGTGCTATCGAAGCATCGGTTTTCGTTAATACATTTCAATTTTCAAATCAATTGCAAGTGGTTTTGCTTTTTTAGGTAGATTTTCGAAGAAAAATCTACCTATTGCAATGGATACCACTTTATGATTTTCGAAAAATTCTTTCATATCTTTACGTTTCATGCTCCCCTAAGTACGAAACCACCGCCCGTTCAAAAAAAAATTTTGTGATATTTATATATATATATCTTTACACGATAGCGGCCGTAATTTTGAAGATATTTGAACCAAATTTTATTATGTTATTTCTAGGCCCAATAGTTCGGACAAGTTCGTTAATGGGCAAAATTGGCCCAAGGGGGTGGTCGGGGGAGGGGGTTGAAATTTTAAAACATTTATATCTCGGCCCCTATGAAGTATAGAGGGAAACTTTGTTTGAATAAATTAAAGTACTCCCTATGGAGTTCACAGTGACACCAACAATTCGGGGGTTCGAGTGAGGGTGGGGGTGGGGGTGGGGGATGAAAATTCGAAACTTTTGAAACCACGTCTTGTGGGGTATCATTGAAAAGCTCTTGATGAGTACTCTACAGATCAATAAATAGTTTCTTGATAGCTCTCATATGACGCGAGATTTTAATGTTTGAAAATAATAATACTTAAAAGAATTATTATAATATCATAATTTTGTCTTGTTTAGCGGCTTTGCTAATTTTATTCATTGCTGATCTCGCGCACGGCCTCCCAGAATATTATATCCTATTCTTGTTGTCAAAACAAATGATTGTAGGCTCTTCCTCTTTACCGAATTCAGTTCTTATTACTGCAGGTTTACCATGCAAAGGCTAAAGAAAAAGAGTGCTATGCAGCGACAATAAATTAAACCAAAAGCACTTCGAAATCTACCTCCGCCTGTAGGCCTGCCTAAAGGGATTTTTTTTTTTTTTTTTTTGCCATAGCTTGGAAATAAAAGCATTGCGATTTTTTCAAAATATCGCGCGGATCTTCGATTCTGTGAGCTCACCCTGGTCGATTCGTTTGTTTACAGTGTCAAATACAATAGAGGCGCTTTCTAATCGTGGAATGTACTCCAAAGCCGGATTTTTAGCTGCTTCGTTTAGTTTATGAATGATTCGCATGTAAGTGTTAATAAATATAATGTTTTAATTATTTCGCTCTTAATTTTTAATCTTCGAATTAATTGTCGTGGGGGAAGCCGCGGGCACCTGCTAATTTCGTAATATGAAAAACTAAAAGGAAAAGTTAGGGTAAACTTATAAAACTAAATTAAAGACATTCAAGTTTATTTTTATAGAAGACTTTCAACATGTAAAATGCTCTATTATCTGTACATATATTTTAACTAAGTAGCTTTAAATTTTATCATTTTATCTATAAATAGAAACAAGAGATTTTAGAAACAAATGACTTGTAAATTGTAGGCCTACGTTTATTACTCACTTATGTTGCCACTGGCAAAAACAGGCCACTGAATTGCATAATTATTATTAAAATATTTACCAATTTTAATTAGTATTAGAATTACGACCAATATCATATATTATATAGACCTGTTTTCAACTAATAAAATAAAACTACATAAAAAGCAAAAAAAAAAATCTCTCATTGTAAAGGTGGTCCACAAATTTATATATATAAGAATATATATAATATAAAGAAAAAAGATGAAATTTACCAATTATAAAACTAAAAAAAATGATTACCATATACTGTTGTCAAAGATTAATGCCACTAATAAACATCTACACAAGATTCAAATTTATCATAATTCCATACCATAACGACCCGTTTATAACCATGGGGGCTTGAAGGCATGTAAGTATTTTAGTCCCACACTTATCGGAGGCCGTGAAAAGTGAATTAGGCTGCCGATAGCCATGTCTAATGACGGCACGAACCGCCAAGAGCATGAAATATGCCGCGCAGCACGCTTTCTATTCTACTCAAATCATTTTCTGATGGAAACTCTTGGGTCAGTAACCAGGACCAAGCATGAAAAATGTCACGTTGTTAGCTCCTTTAGCACGTTAGCACGTAGTTACGTGCAATGCAATCTGTAAATGATGTCACCTCTAATTGTAGTTCAATCTTTTAGGTCAGTAATCCCATAGATTTTTATCACGTATTATTTAACCTATCTTGCCTTATGCCATCAATTTTTTCATTTTTATTTTCCTCCTTGTCCTGCATAATTTTTTACTAGAAACTTTTCCGTCTAGACAGTAACTAAAATTTAGCCATTTCTAACAATAAGGGTGAGTTCTGGTTTAAAATTAATGAACGGCCAAGTTTTAGAAATAGTTCTTAAAGTAATAGGCCTACTCTTAACTGACTGACTGACTGACTCTGTCCTATATCCCTAGTGTCGGGGCGAAGGGCCTCCAATTGGAGGTTTCTGATACCTATGTGAATTTTGTTATGCTTATTTTCCGAGGGCAGAGGGACAGGTGGTAAGCCCATCGCCTCACAACCCTCCAGGAAACTAAGATATTACTTGAACATGAAAGGCCAGGAAATTTTGTTCAGAGGCTCTAATTTAGGCTCTGATTTCTTTAACGTGCCGTAAATCTACGACACGGTCCCCCCAGCTTAAGGTCCCTCCCGGAGGACTCTGTGCCCGAATTTTTACGTCCGGAAAAATCCATCGACCGCGGCCGGGTTTGATCCCGCGACCTGCGGATCTAGAGGCGGGCACGCTACCCCTAGACCACCCTACTCTTAAACTTGATTAAAATTTATACAGATTCGGAGAATTCATTAGCCTAATTGGCTTATAGAATATCGCCGGATTAACTTCATGTAAGGGTATTATGAATTGTTATTAGGCTGATAATTCTGCTGAACTATAGTCCTGGAGCTGACTCAGCCTTCAATAGAAACGAACCATAAAGAAATCATAGGGTAAAGGTCGACCATGGAGTAAAACTGTCGGCCTTATCACAAAAATTCCACATCATTATGTTGAAACTCATACCATAAGGAGTTAATTTCTAATAACCTAAGTGCAATTTATTCAACAAATGACAAGTCCAATAGATAAGTCGTGCAGCATACAGTAAATCTGGAGTACAAATAGAGCTAATGCCCCGTTTAACATACCGAAAAGTCCTACATACAGAAAAGGTCCACCTAAAAGAAACGGTAGCCTATAAGGCAGAAAGGTTCAATGCACAAAAAAGGGGCAATAACAAAAATAGGTAATTCACAAAATGGTCAATTTTCTTGAAAAGGTCCATCTCACAAAAAAGTTAAAAAAAAAATGTCCAACTGTAATAAAAATAATTGAAACAAACATGTCTCACAGGAATTTTGGTTAAATGGGCCATTTTAGCAATAACATTTTAAATGAATATCATTTTGAACAAGGACATTTCAGGGATTCTGACGAATTGTATCGTATTGCCAATGAACAGTTTTCGAACAAAATCCTTTTGGCCCAACTCTTTTCACAATTGAGGACCGTTTTGACAAAACTCAACATAATGCCAAAACATAAATTGTTCAGGAGAAGGCTTCTTTAGTTTTTATTAACACATAGAAGATAGAAACCTTGCATATTGAGGCTTCAAAATTAATTGGTTATGTTGACCTTTCTTGTTTTTTTTCACCATCTTAAAGATCTTATTTCAAAGCACCTAAATCAATTAAGAAACGAATTTGACAAAAAAATGGAGATGTTGAGTTTTGTCAAAACGGTCCTCAATTGGAAAGTTAATATGAACAATAACTTATCACTTAACTTCCGCCGGCGTGGTCTTGTGGTTAGCGTCGCTGACTACTGGTCCGTCGGCCCGGGTTCGATTCCCGGTACCTCGGATATTTCTGAGGTAGGGAGGTCTGGTAGGGGTGCACTCAGCCTCGTGATTCAAATTGAGGAGCTACTTGATAGAGAAGTAGCGGCTCCGGTCAAGATAACCACCATTAACGGCCGTGGGTGTCGGCATGCTGACCACATGCCCCCCATCTGCCTACGGGAGATGACGCAGCGGTCGGGTGGTAGGCCAAGTCCCTCCAGGGATGTAGCGCCAGGGAGTTTAGTTTATCACTTAACGTAACAAGACCAGAATAGAACTCCAAATCGTCCTTTTTCAATGAATTAAAGCAAAGGTTTTGGTAAAATACAATGGGAATAATGGAAATTTTACGAATCATTTCAGACAAATGGCACCTGTCGTACGGAAATATGAGGTATGTCAGCTTGGCACTTATTGCGACCATTATTTTTCCAGACATATGGTACAGTTTCAATATACTGCAATTAAACTTGATTGTCCTGATTTGTCATATAAATGAACCTCAAGAGGCGGAAATAATAATTATCCACATGTTTTATATTGAAGTAATGAGAAAAAGTAACTTATCGTCCAAGATGCCAGAAATAGGGAAGGAGTAATGCAGAAAATAATTATTTCCGTGTTTGTCAAGCTCGGTTTTTGTCCTCCCCCGCATAGTATGCCTCTCTCATAATAAAGAAGTGAGTAATGTTTACACCTGGGCAGCGGAGAATTATTCGCAACAGTACTTGCGTCCTTGAAGATATGAATGTACTAGAGATCCTGTTAGCCCGTCTCCTCTCAATGGAGCAAATGCATCAACGCTGAGATCACCGCTAGTGTCAAGATGTCACTGGATTTCTATTAATTATTACAAATAGAGATGCTATAAGGATGTGGTGAAATATTATTTGTTATTTCTTAACCGGCTTTTCCTCTTGTTACGAAGGATTACTATACTTTATTTTATTTATTATCAAAACCATGGAATATATCAAACCTTATAGGGTTATGTGTGAGCAAAGCTCTAAGTACTTTAAGTACTGCAACTAGCTTCGCTCATTGGGGGCTCCACCCCCAAAACCCCTCTGAGGCTCTCGAGAAAGGTTTACAGCCTAAAAGCTATATGTGTACCAAATTTCAAGTTTGTGGCTCATCTGGAAGTGGGCAAACATTTATGTCAGTGAGTGATCCCTTTTTCGGGGCTTTTAGGGCTAAAGTTTAAAAAATTACTTTTTGGAACTTTCCTGTGGTTTATATCCTAAAAGCTATATGTCTACCAAATTTCAAGTTTCTAGCTCATCTGACAGTGGGCAAACATTAATGTCAGTGAGTGAGTGAGTGAGTGAGTGAGTGAGTCAGTCAGTCAGCCATGTGACTTTATACGAGAGGGATTATCATCCATAATAATAAGAGAGAACAGTACACGTTACAGATATATACAAAAATCATAACATATATAAAAACATTAATTTTTATAAAATAAATTTAAAATAGGAAGAAATCAGTGGAAGAATTAAGATTAAACAAATGAAAGGCAAAAGGTATCAGACTTGATTATTAGTAGCAAATAATTTTTAATTTTTATCTTAAAAATTGGTTTAATACTGTATTTTATAAAATCTGGATTCTCAACAATCAACTTTTTAAAAAGATTTTAGGTAAAATAAATGTGATAGTAAAATTAAACCTTAGAAATATGGTATAGAAGTACGGTATGGTATGATAAATAACGTGGTATTAAGCATGGTTAGGATCATTTCTTTCCTGTACGTATGCTACAGTTATAATTAATATTATTACTATTTTTTTTTTTACCACGATGTTTTTACTAGATTTCAAACAGGGAGAGAAACATCACATTTTCTCCCAAGGAAAATAATGTAATACCCAACACCGAAAAACGAAACGCATGGATATTAATCCTTTTAGTCTGAGAGGGACTCTTTTAAGCCTTACGTTCATTCCTTGGTGCCTATTTTTTGAAAAAGCTAATATTTTGTTTTTATGAGTGCCTATTTTTTTAAAATAAAACACACATTTTTAATGGCTGAACTTCCGAAGTCTTCTTATTACTACAGTGTCAATAAGTCTCTCCGCAGCTCTGGTTATATCAAGATTTTGAAAATAAAATAAAGCGCGTGAATTTGTGTCTTCAAGAAAACGGTATGCATTTTCAACATCATCTTTAAATTTGTGAGTTCTATCTTAATGTTATGCGTTAGTTCAAGAAATATAATTGTAATAGAACATTATAATTAGGGTTGGGATGTTTATGACATGTCATATTTTTATCCTGACCTCCGTTCTCGCCGCAAACAAATATTATACACAAATTGCACACTAGTTATCCTAATCGGACCGTTTTTATTTTGCATATAAAGTCAAATTTTAGTCATTTTTGTAGTCTTGGTCATATTTGTCATTTAACGTCATATTTCAGCTATAAATCCAGTAAAGTACATGGTCGAGTAAAATTTGAAACTTAGTTCATTAATTTAATGTTTATGCCACTTAATAGGTAACTTAAATGTTTAAATAATGCAATTGTTCATATTTTGCAGGGACACGCAGCAAACGTTAGCTAGTTCTTTAAAAAGAGAAGTTCATTACAAGTAAAACTGGAAATCACCAAAACTGTTAAAAAAAAGTTATCTGATTGAATTCATGTGATGTAATAATTTAGTTCATTAAACGTTTTAAATTAGAACGTAAATTTTTAGAAAATACGTTCTTTTATGAGATCATATTTAGGATTTTTTTAGTCATATTTGGTAATTTTTAAGGTCACATTTCCAGTTATATTTTCCACTTTTTTAGGTCATAAACATCTGAACCCTAATTATAATCATACGCTACCTCTGCAAAATGAATTTCGTTTGTTAGTGGAATTTCGCCTCCACAAGACATGCACTTCCTGATGGCACTGCATAAGAGACGACAGTCATTTCGGAGAATGTAAATGTATTTTCCAGAATTTTAGTACAGTTATGTATAAATTTTCCAAGTAATTGAAGGAAACATGATATGTTCAGAAATGAATTCGTCTGCTATAAAGAAAGTGGACTGTAAAGCAGGAATATAAGACAAAAGTCGTAGTGCAAGATGGCTTCAATTATGTCAATGCAGACTGCAACCGGTTTTAAATATTTAAGTAAAAGTTAATAGTCATACTTTTATATATCTGGGGAAAGTCGAAGAAGCGGTTTTCGTTAGTTTTTACTCATTTCAAAGCTGTAGCAATTACAATTTGTCTGATTTTAATTAAACAATGACGATGGTTTTACAAGGGCGTGCAAAGAACTCCCTTCCTTTAACCCTTGAATATAGGATACATTCGTTTTTCTTAGATTTATATTAGAATTAAGGAAAATAAATTATAAGAAAATCACAATTCCATTCAGAATAAGGTAGCAAGGAATAAACTATGGGCCTAATCACTGTGCCTATTGTTTTCTTTGCAGTCCGGCACGGATTTATATATTGTGTCTCGCCAAATAAAGTGTTAAAGGGCTACCAAACTCTTTTGTCTTCAGTTTTACAACTGGTTTGATGCAATTCTCCAGTTCTTCCTATCTTGAGCCAGTCTCTTCATGTCTACATATTTTTTACAACCAAAATCGTCAATAATCTGTTTTGCATATTCTAATCGTGGTCTTCCCATACAATTTTTCCCCTCTACCGTTCCTTCTAATATAGTATTGACCAAGGCATATTAGAAGACATTGTGGATGCCTCATAATGTGCCCCACTAGTCTGGCCCTTCTTCTAATGAGTGTCGTCCATAGACTTCTTTGCTCCTGTATTCTTTATAAGACTTCTTCGTTAGATATTCTGTCAGTCCACCATATTTTCAACATTCGTCTATAGCACCACATCTCAAAAGCTTCTATTTTATGCCTTTCACTTTTTCCTAAAGTTCACGTCTCTAAAGTTCACTGCCATAGAGTGCTATGCTCCAAACATATATAACTTTAGAAACTTTTTTCTGATTTTCAGGTCATCATTTGACACCAATAGACTTTTCTTGTTAAAGAAAGCCCTTTTTGCTTGTAATATCCTGTTTTTCACATCTTCTTTGCTTCGTCCATCTTTAGTAATTTTGCTCCCCAAGTAGCGGAATTCATTCACCTCCTGTATTTTGTCATTTCCGAGTATAATGTTCACCATGTTGCTTATGGCATTCATGCTGCATCTAAAAAAATCATAAATGTTGTTGGTGAGCTTTGTGAAATCAGATAGATAGCACAATAATCTCCGCGAAGTTGCCATGACTATATTTTTAAATTAACTAATTAATTTCATGACTTTACTTTGCTCGTAAGATTGTTACATTCGCTCATATGGGTTCATTTTGCCAAAATACCTACTCACAAAATGAAACCAGTATCATGTATATATTATCATTAATGAATTTATTAAATACAATTTAAAATATAACAATTCATTTTAAAAGCTGAAATAGAAAATAAGGAATAATATTGAAATACACATTCCAAATATGTTATTACTTCCTCTGCCCGTACCACAAATATTATAGGTATTTTTGAAGTGAAACTTCTTTACCCGCGGTAGGGGTAAATCGAGAGTTTGTGTAACGCTCAAAAATCGTCACGAAATTAATCTAACGCTCAAAATCGTCACGAAATTAGTGAGGTGTCACGGAACGGACTGCACAGAAAACAATCAACTCAATGATTAGGCTTATCCAAAGTTTAAAAAACGAATAATTCAAAATTAAAAAATCGAAAATCCCAAATTAAAAATTCGAAAATCCAAAAATTAGAAATTAAAAAAATTCAAAGATCCAAAATTTAAAAAATAAAAAATTAAAAGATCCAAAATTCCAAAATGAAAAAATTCATAGATCCAAAATTCAAAAGTCCAAAAATTAAAAATTTAAAAAATTAATAATTAAAAAATCCAAATATCCAAATTCGAAAAATCAAAACATTCAAAATAAAAAATATTCAAAAAAATAAAAAATAAAAAATTTAATAAAAAAATCCAAAATTAAAAAGTCCAAAAACCCAATATTAAAAAGTCCAACAATCCAAAATTCAAAAAATTCAATAATCCAAAATTGAAAAATCCAAACATTAAAACAAGTTTCACTTGTGTCGCGTGGCGTTTCACCCACATTTTTAAAAATAATATTACATTAATTATTGTTACTAATTAATAATAATTATAATAGAAAGAACTGTGGTACAAGTCATTCAGCATTGAGAATTGTTGACAGAATTACTTTCCTTTATAATATCCTTTTGTGAGCAGAGTCTCGCTTGATCATCTGCATTCTAGATGTAAGTTCATGTTTTTGTTGTGCTTTTACAACAGAAATACCTCAGCCGCGGTTGGTATGTATGTTAGTGGGTTCTTACTTCTACTGCTTTTGCTAAACCGGTCTGTTAACTGCTAACTGGATTCGCTATTCCTCTCGTCTGTTATTATTAGCTGTTGCAATATTCTTTGCTCCAATTACAGCAATTTCTTCGCTCGTATGGAATTCAAACATAATTGAAAGATGCACCGAATGCAGTAAATTGGATTTTATATACTACAATTTATCAATCTAGAGATGTTGTCGTTTTAGTAATTATAGAGTCGGTTTATCTTTATTTTAATTATAAATCTGATTAAATGGAGATGTGAGCCACGAAGGAATAAAATGGCTTTACTTCTAAGCTATTAAATCTGCACACGCTTCTTTAAATTCATAAGATGAGAAACTGTCCTCAAAAAAATTAATATGAGAATGTCATACTACAGTCAACCCTTGATATAATGCCCCTCTTTACAGTGCCACCTTCGGACTGCGCCAATAAATGCAAGTGAACGGATCTTCTCCCACATAAAATACTTAAGAAACCTCGTTACTGTGCCAATTAATTTAGTGCCAGTGAATATAAGACAATATTTTTACAAAAAATAGCTTGCAGTTACTTTTTTAGTTGCAGAATTCTTTTAAAACTGGCATGAATGTTAAGAAGATTATTTAAGAAACATACTGTACTGTATTTCCAAGAAGTGTTCCCCTGCCACTAACTGTAAATGCGGTGGAATTAAATCTGATAGACACCCTACATGAGGGTGGAGCAGGTAGAAAGACCGCTTTATACGATGAGACATTCCCAACTTTCACTTCTTTTAGTCCATAGTCCATTAAGCTGTTAAACACTATACTACAGTCACTCACTTAGATGATTTTCAACCCCTTTGTTTACTAGAGCACTGGACATGTACTGTAATAAATTGAGTTACTCTACAGTAATCTATTTTGTGCTAAATTTATCTATTTGCCTTTTATTTAATTTTTCTTTCACAACACAGTACAGTAAATTAATACAGCACTGTATTATGCCATTTTTATTTTAGAAATTAAATTTCGTTTTAGTGCCACTAAATGTTGGAGAACGGATGGTGGCATTATATCGAGGGTTGTCAGTATATCTTGCTTCTGTATGAAAATAGTGAAAGGAGAACTACAAACACGGCGAAATAAATGTAACACAAGGGTTTCGATAAAGCGGAATCATCAGAAATTACTGAATTATCACCATGGAAAATTCTATTCATTAGGATTTGTGGAGAAAATATCACAAAGATACAATACAGTCATCCCTCGATATAATGCCCTTCTTTACAGTGCCATCCTCGCACAATTCAAGCAATTTATGTAAAAACGACGTAACTGTTAATAAATATAATATAATTATTTTTCTATTACATAAGTTATTTGTTGAGTAAGTAGTAATCGCGGGTAACTCTTGATTGGAGAATGATTCAGTGATACATTTTTAATTTTCCTATAGTGTACTGACGTACACATGTATTGTATATATTCCTCGTAATAATTATATTAAAGAAATGAAAGCAATATAGCGATGTATCAAAGGTGTGTAGATGACTTAATGATTTATTTTCTATGGTTCGTTGTATAACACAGTTTTTCTTAGAGGGTGTAGGCTGGCAGTTTCCGATATTTATACAGGGTGTTAATGTATAACACCGACATATTTTACCTGCGTATAGATGGGACATAGACAAGCAACTTTTATTAGGAGATTTTTGCTTTAGGGATTCAATTTTCCCTGTTACAGCATAAAATCTCCCGGGGCTTGGCCGCCACTGACTTCAAACATTTGAAAAAATGCAAAACGAACTTCGTTGTTAACACTGGAGTTATGAATAAAAAATCTAATGCAGTGGCGACCAGTCATGTGATTAGTCTGTAAATTTTGCAGATTATAGAAACACTAAATTATTATATAATTGTTGGTGAATGGTTAAGAATTAGATTTTTATCCATCACTAAAAAGAAATGAAGTCAATTTAATGAAAATTTTAACCCTATTTCGCGTAATTATTGACTTATGAGCACCAAATTGTAATGACTTGAAAGCCCTGTGGCATACACATTTTTCGTCATAGAGCAAAAATCTCCTAATAAAAGTTACTTGCCTATGTTCCCTCTACACACAGGTAAAATATTTCGGTGTTCTTTATTAACACCCTGTATATAGGCGGCATATGAGCAAATAAATATGAAAATAATCTACAATTTTACATGAAATGTGTAAAAAACAAAACTGTAAGCTTACCTCATTCTGATTCGAAATGTTTCGTCGTGTTTTTTTAATGATACAGTTGCTTAGAAATGACTCGTAATAATTTAGACTGTGTTGCCACAATGCCATGGATACATTAATGTTTCTGCAGCACTTAGAGAACCGTTTGCTTTTTGGCTTCATCTTTACAACCAATAAGTAAATAACATGGGCGTACGGTGAAATTCTGTTCGGAGGGGGTTGAATATAATGTTGTCTCAGCTCCATGTGTTTGCACACATTGTAACATAATACACTATTTTTAGTTTATTGTGTTCAGTGCTTTTTTTCCTAAAAATATTTAAGGAGTACTCTCGTTTTTGACTTGGCGGAACATTGCCAAAATTATCCACATATTTAGAATGAAAGTGGAATCACACAATATGCATAATGTTATACGAATTTAAGTCCTCTGGATTCAGTTCCTACACATTTTTTCTCTCCGTAAGCTGCAATTTAGTCTATGATATGATCACAGGGTTTCTTGCACTTTTCACCACAAGATGCTAAATTTAAAATGAAAAGTAGCCATATAGGCCTACCTATATTTTTGAGAGTTGGGGCCTGACAGGTTAGCGACCAACCTCGGAATACTGCTGATCGTCTGACATGTACATAAGCGGAGTCATTTTCACAAGGGCACTTATAAATTAACACATGAAAAACAACTGCAGAATAGCCAGAAGCAGAATGACACGTGCAGCAACATTAATTAATTCAATCATTAATTAGAAATTAACATTTACAAGAGTTATTTTAATATTGCTGCGTTATGTAAGAAAATAGCATTTTTTTTTATTTCATAACATTATGTTACAATCCTTAAAAAAATCGCAGATATTTCGGGAGGGGTTTTAACCCCCTCAACCCTCCCCCACCGTACGCCCATGGTAAATAACGATGTATGGTGTACACATAACAATACCACAATTAAGATATTTGTTGCTGCTTAACTTAAATGTCCCCACAAATGACTTAATAAAACTTGTTTATGTTCGTAATAAACCTCAAATACAAGGTTCAAAACCAGCCATCCTTTCTAATAGTTTTTGTCATATATCATAAACTATTTAATATAAATAGATTGTGATATATTAATGGCTTAAAATTTCGCAATAATCCCTTCATTCTACCTCTATTACACAATTCCCCTGAACAATAGCTGATGGAGTTAGAAAGAAGTCCTACTGGTTTCAAAGGATATGCTATAATTGCCTGAAGTCAAAATATCGCGACAAATGATAAAGGTACGGTATGCCGGTTGTGAAATATGAAATGAAGAAGCACCTGGCTGGAACTACTATGCTAATGACTGTGGTGGATCTCTTTCTCTCCGGTTGCGTCACATGTCCTGCCTACTCTCTCTGCTAATCTCTCTGCATATGTCACACTCTTAGCTTTTTTCTGCGCACATTGGATTTGTTTATTATATGCTATGCCCAAGGGATCACATTTCTCATTCAGATGAAGGATGGCGTTGGAAAAGCACTCATTATCTATCTGATTTCAGGAAATAAATATTTAAAATGGCATTACAACATATCGTTATAAACGTTCTAGCAAAAACTATTACGTAGTGTTTATGCTAAACTAAGAAAACAGTATATTGATGAATTTCATATTTACCTTTGAGGGTCAAATTATAGTTAGAGAATTCAAGTTTTTCAGCCTTACGCACTAGTATATAGTAAGAATCTAACGGATACTTGAGCTGAATACGTAGAATGTTTATAGATTATTTATTTTACTGCCAATACCATATAATGATACAGTTTATAACTGTTTATAGATTATTTATTTTTCTGCCAATATCATACGATACAGTTTATAACTGACTTGTTATACAATATATTTGCAAGAATAAATTATATCATATCATAATACAGTTTACTATCTTGCTTCAAAACTGTCCCTGTTATATGGTAACGTCATAATGTACATTCTTTAAAATCACAATATCATTTGTTGAGTATTAATTCGTCATAAGAAGCTTATTACATTGATAAAATATATTAAATATTTTTATCAATAAGTCTTGTATTAAAATTTCTTTAAAAATTACAATCATATACACTTAATCACAATTAATTATAATTTGTCAAAAGGTAGTTGCTAATACATACAATCATATACACTTAATCACAATTAATCATAATTTGTCAAAAGGTAGTTGCTAAACAATTAATTACTAGATATAAAATTAGTTATTACTTTAATTGTGAAAGCAAGTCTCCTTAGTAATGAGTATAGTAATTTACTTAGTTTTATATATACATTTTCTTTTTAACCAGTTGTGATGTATTTTCATAGAAGGTTAATATTCGTTTAAAATATTAGTATCTTTAATATTTTTTGATACTTATATTTTTTTGGTAATTATCACTTACAATAATTGTATTAATGGATTCATTAGGAACTCCATTAAATGATTAGACAATAAAATTGTGATAAAATTGTTTTTGTTTTTTGATATCACTTCTCACTATTGAAGTGATTATATGGTAGTATATTTCCTGTTACTAGATTAAAACATGTAATTAAGATGGCTAAGAAAAGTCCAAAATATATCTTTTATAATACGTAATAGGCGTAGGCAGCATAAGTTTACGTTGACTTGAATTGTTGTGTTTATAACTTTCTTCGTTCTCAGCTCAATGTATTATGATCAATTAATAAATATATTCTCCTTATACCCTCAAATTTCTACTTAAAATGAAATAGGCCTACACGAACCACTTGGGATTAGTTGGAAATTATGTGTAACAATTTACTGAATTAAAAATGGGCCGCGTGATGAATGTTTTACAGATTTTGTTGAAAAATGTCGTCCGTTTACATTAATGCACAGCTAGCATATGCGTGCAAATTATTGTCTCGCACGTTCAAAACAACCAAGTGTCTCACGAATAATTGCTGCAGCCTCAGCCACACGGGCAACCAGCTCTTCTGGAGTATCCATTGGTGTTTCGTACACCAAACGCTTCATCTCCCCCCACAAAAAGCAATCCGTACGACTTAGATCAGGAGAACGTGGTGGCCACTGTACTGGCCCACCCCTCCCAACAGAGAACCTGTCAGATATTTGTCATATAAACAAATAGTTTCATTTCATCTCCTCTACAAACCCTCTAAGTTTATATACGGAGTTTTTTTTTACACCCTATATATATATATATTTATGTAATGTTGTTTATTATGCAGTTTTATTTTCTGCTTTCAAGGCCTGAAGACTGTTCGTGTACGATATTAATCAATGGTTGGAATAATAATAACGGTGTTATAATGAAATTCTGTACCTTAATGTAGGCTATGCCATGAACATGCTGTTACGCCACATGTCATAAGCCTAGTAAAATGGGGGTAAAAGAAATCGCATTGTATTATTGTTGTTCAAACCAAACTCACACGGTTTGTTGAAAATGGTGAACTAGTACAAAATGACGGCAAAATGATTAGAGCGTGGGCTACTGTATACCCCCCATCCCCCCCCCCTTGGGATTTTCCGACTCACATATTTTTTTGTTGGTATTGCCAACTAGTTTCAGTTTTTAGTTGTTTGCCACTTATCAATTACAGCATTTACCCGGAAACCCCGGAAAACTTTGGAAATCCGGAGAAAACTACTTTGTTTTAATTTTTCTTTGTTCTTTGCTCCTAATATCCCCAGGGAATTTCTGAATATCATATTTTTTGTTGGTATTGCCATCTAGATTAAGTTTTTAGTTGTTTGCCCCTTATCAATTACAGCATATCCCCGGAATACAATGGAAATCCGGAGAAATGACTTTGTTTTAATTTATCTTTGTTCTTTGCTTCTAATATGCCCAGGGAATTTTTGACTCACGTATTTTTTGTTGGTATTGCCATCTAATTTAAGGTTTCAGTTGTTTGCCTCTTACCAATTACAACATATCCCCGGAAAAGCCGGAATACCACTTATATACGGAGAAAATGACAATGTTTTATTTTTTAATTCTTTGTTATTTGCTTCTAATATTCAAAGGGAATTTCTGACTTACATGTTTTTTTGTTGGTATTGCCATCTAGATTAAGGTCTCAGTTGTTTGCCCATTATCGATTACAGCATATCCCCGGAAAACTCCGAAAACCACGGAAATCCGGAGAAAATTACTTTGTTTAAATTTTTTAAATCGTAGTTCTTTGCTCCTAGTATTCAAAGGGAACTGGTGACTCATATGTTTTTGTATTGGTATTTCCATCTAGATTAAGGTCTCAGTTGTTTGCCTCTTATCAATTACAGCATATCCCCGGAAAACTCCGAAAACCACGGAAATCTGGAGAAAATTACTTTGTTTTAATTTTTTAAATCTTAGTTCTTTGCTCCTAGTATTCAAAGGGAACTGGTGACTCATATGTTTTTGTATTGGTATTTCCATCTAAATTAAGGTCTCAGTTGTTTGCCCATTATCAATTACAGCATATCCCCGGAAAACTCCGAAAACCACGGAAATCCGGAGAAAATTACTTCGTTTTAATTTTTTAAATCTTAGGTCTTTGCTCCTAGTATTCAAAGGGAATTGGTGACTCATATGTTTTTATATTGGTATTGCCATCTAGATTAAGGTTTCAGTTGTTTGCCCCTTATCAATTACAGCATATCCCCGGAAAACTCCGGAAACCACGAAAATCCGCTGAAAATGAGTTAGTTTTGATTTATTAAAAATCTTTGTTCTTTGATCCTAATACAACCAGGGAATTTCTTACTTACATATTTTTTGTTGGCATTGTCATCTAGATTAAGGGTTCAGTCGTTTGCCCGTTAACAATTACAACATATCCCCGTAAAACCCGGAAAACCACGGATATCCACGGAATTTCTAGAACTCGGAACTTGTGATCTACAGTCACTGAAACCGTTATTGCGAAGTAATTCTGCTTCAGGTGTGTCCTTTGCAGGTTCAAAAGGGTGAGTATGTGGACTACGAGATATTTGCCATCATTGTGTTGGTCACATGCAAAGAAAAGGTTAATCATATCTTCTAAACATGCCAAGTGTAAGTCAAAGTTGTTTTCTTTAGTTGCTCGCTGAAATCTCAAAATCAAAGACACTTTGTCGATATTACCAATCCAAAATTGTGCTGTTTTACCCAATGTCCCTTCTATAACTTCAGTCAAGAAAGTTTGATAGTGACTGTGGAAGGTTTGGCAAGATAAATTATCATTCACAGATGTCAAATTAGAATATGAAAGGTGTGCTGCCAGGTTTTCAATCGCTTTCATCCCTTCAGAAACAGGATTTTTTCCAGTATTATTTGTCATGCTGTAATTGGTAAGGGGAAAACAACTGAAACCTTAAACTATATGGCAATAGGAACAAAAGGTATGTGATTCAGAAATTCCCTGGGATTATTAGTATCAAAGAACAAATATTTTTAGAAAATTAAAAAAACTAATTTTCTCCCGATTTTCGTGGTTTTCGGAGATTTCAGGAGATATGCTGTAAATGATAAGGGGAAAACAACTGAAACCTTAATCTAGATGACATTACCAACACAAAAGCATATGAGTCACAAATTCCCTTTGAATATTAGGAGCATAGAACAAAGATGTAAAGAAATTTTTAAAAAGTCAATTTCTCCGGATTTCCGTGGATTTCGGAGTTTTCTGGATATATACTATAATTCATAAGGGGCAAACAACTGAAACCTTAATCTAGATGGTAATGCCAACAAAAAACATATGAGTCAGAAATTATCTTCGAATATTAGGAGCAAAGAACAAAGTTTTAAAAAGAAAACATAGTCATTTTCTCATTATATAGGTGGTTTTCCGGGTTTTCCAGGGATATGCTGTAATTGGTAAGGGGAAAACAACTGAAAAATTAATCTAGATGGCAATACAAACACAAAAATATATGATTCACCAATTCCCTTTGAATACCAGGAGGAAAGAACAAAGATTTTCAAAAATTTAAACGAAATTAATTTTTCCGGATTTCCGTGGTTTTCGGTGTTTTCCGGGGATATGCTGTAATTGATAAGGGGCAAACAACTGAAATTTTAATCTAGATGGTAATGCCAACAAAAAAACATATGAGTCAGAAATTCCCTTTGAATATTAGGAGCAAAGAACAAAGATTTAAAAAATAAAACATAGTTATTTTCTCCGTATATACGTGGTTTTCCGGGGATATGTTGTAATTTGTAAGGGGCAAACCACTGAAACCTTAAACTAGATGGCAATACGAACAAAAATGTGTGAGTCAGAAATTCCCTGGGAATATTAGGGGCAAAGAACAATAAGAAATTAAAACAAACTCATTTTCTCCGGATTTCCGTAGTTTTCCGGGGTTTCCGGGTAAATGCTGTAATTGATAAGGGGCAAACAAGCAAAATCTTAAACTAGACAACAATACCAACAAGAAAATATGTGTGTCAGAAAATCCCACGGGGGGGGGGGGGGGGAGGGTTTGCTATTGGTAGCCCATGGTCAAGATTCTGATTGTTCTAGTTTCTCAGCCTTTGAGAGCTCAATTTGTATGTTTATATAAGCAATAATCAAGCGAAAGCATCAGTGGGCTCTTAAGTTTCAACACAATTAGTAAAATTTTAGCGGAACAGCTGGTCTCCACGAAGGACAATGGTAAAACGCCGATTAAAATTCTCACATTTTACATAAAGCATAACAGCCTTACTATTAAAAACTGCTTGTATTTGCGTTGAACGGTTGTTTGGTTGTTCACCGCGCAAATTCTCCATAAGCCGTATTACTGCCAAGGGTTACACTGGGTTTGAATGTGAAACGTCATCAACAGGGCCCGGATTCTGATGACCTAAAATTGTTTGAAAAATGACCTATAAAATGACCCTAAATTTTAAAGAAAATGACTTAATGATTATAAAAAATTACCTAAAAACTGATATTTCATTTATAAACAAATTAATATTGTATACACAAAGTTATAGAGTAGTTTGTACGTCATAATTAGAAAAACTGTAAATAACTGTAATGTTGTGAATGTTCTTTTCTCACGGAAATGTATACTGGCACATGTTAGTCAAAATTCGGCATTTCCTTTTGTGGTCTGCCGGATTGTATTGTTGTTTTTTGAGGGTAAACAGTAGTTTGCACTCTGAAATCCAAGCAGGTGGCAGACTCTGGTGCCAAGTCAATCTAATAACAATAGTAATATAGGCATAATACAAAATTTTGGCGTTTCTTTGATTCTCACTTCCGACTGAGACATGTCAACACTTTAACGCAGAATTTTTCCTTCTTGCATTAAACAAACAACACTTCAAAGACAGCACCACTAGTGACGAAACAAAAGTTAATACACTCAATGTAAATACATGAAAATGACTAAATAAGGAAGCAAATGACAGGAAAATGACAAAATAATGACCTAAAATTGAAATAAATGCCCTAAAAATATAAAATTACATAAAATGACAAAAAATGACCTAATAAAAATGTATTTCTGTAATCTAGAGGCCATGATTAGGATTTATCTACAAGTAGGCAATGTCTATGCAGCATCAATAAAAAGATGACATGTCATTAGAATCCGGGCCCTGGTCATCAAACACGTCACGCTGGTCATGACATTACTAGCCCCCGCCTAAGAAGGACTGTCGCCATCTGTCGGAGCAGTGAACAAACAGTAGTGTGTCGTCTGCCGAGAGAAAATCTAGTTTCAATATTTCATTATATTGATTTCAGAAAGCTGTAATCATGGGTAAAATTATGGAAATATGTCCCGCAAACAAGGAAAAATGTTTATAATTCCGCAAAAGCAGCTCCGAATGTTTCCAAAGAAATCATCTTAAGAATGGATGCATAACCTCAAAATTCAATCTCGGACAACTACGAAACGACCGGCTGTTACGGATATCGGCCATCTTTATTATTTACGTCAAGCTTATACAAGGGGGTCAGGCTGTGTAAAGAGTTGCACACATTCAGCCTTATGCAAGGATTATTAGTACATTTTCTCTCCTCAGCTGTGAATATTCCTGGTATAAATGTTACGACTGGATTATTAGTAAGACCGTAAACTGTATTAGTCTTATATCTCTGATGATAGTATACAGATTTATGTGACGCAATTATACTTAAATGGCAGTTAATAGATTCAAAGTGTATAAATTATTCTTTACACGACGTAACTAATTAGTGGTACTTACGAATATTGTTGCCGTGGATCGTAACTTGACATTCCCACACGCAATCTGGTTGCTATGAAAACAAAAGAAATCTCTGTGCTGTAAAAATGACAAAAAGCACACGTGCCGTAAGTAAAACCATCACAATACAAGCCTTTACCGAAGACCGGAACCAAGGCCCCCCAGTTTGTGGCGATTTTAACAGGACAAATATTCAGTCCCCATAACAACCAACACATGCGAATCACTTTCTGAAATATAACATCTATCTTCAATAATGAATATACATAATATTTTCAGCTAATATCTCAATTAATATAATTAAATTGATATAAATAATCATCGTGCAAAAAATAGCATGCAATACTCGTTCCGTAAGCGCATAACGGATCTCGGAAATTGAAAAAACTCATCGCAACCGCCTCGTTTTTTCAAACTCTTTCCTCGATCGGTATGCACCGCTTAAGGAACTAGTATCGCAATATACTATACAGTCCCCTATTCTTGCACTAATTTAGTATTGTATAAATTTGCCATGAAATTAAGTCTATGAATAACAACAGTGGCTGTTAAAATTAATATGCATGACGCAGTGAAATTTACCGCAACATGCAGAATTCTAGCAGCAATTACAGACATTAGCTTGGAGCTTCCTGCCAAATTGAGAAAGTACTGCATTCCACGGTTTGAAAACAAAACAAGTAATTATAGAATATTTGGAGGAATCCATTTACACCAACACAATAACATAACGAGAAAGTTATTGTGATCTGTTTCAGTCCTGGTACTTTAAAACGAGAATTTTGTTTGTGTAAACTATCTTCAAGAAGGATCCTTACATTTTTCCTGGACGTCTAGACATCTTGGGGATCGAATAAAGCTTTTTGAAGGAATTACACTGTTGCCATTATTTTTTATCGAATCCATGTATGAGGCGCGTCCAGAAAGTAAATTTCCCTGGAACCATTTATAGAAATAAAACACAATTTCATGGAAATATTTATTACAACATATGCAGCAAGTGTTCAGCTATTTTTCAACATATTCGCCACCGGAATTGAGACAGTAGTCATACCGTAAGACCAACTTTTTAATGCTTGTGTTGTAGAAGTCTGCCGCCTGTGAATTGAACCACTGTGTAACAACCATCTCTGCCTCTTTCATTCTCTGCCATCTTGAAGTGTAAGAAAAGATGAAAAACACTGGGAACGAGATTCGGGCTGTAGAGTGGATTTTGAAACACCTCCCAGCAAGTCTCCCGCAGCGGCTGGGAAGAGTTTAAACATCCACCCTACAGCCCGGACCTCGTTCCCGGTGATATCCATCTTTTTCTACACCTCAAGAAATGACAGAGAATGAAAGAGAAGAGGAAATGGTTGTCACACTGTGGTTCAAATCTCAGGCGACAGACTTCTACGGCACAAGCATTATAAAGTTGGTCACACGGTATGGCAAATGTCTCAATACCAGTGGCGACTATGTTAAAAAATAGCTGAATACTTGCTGTTGCAATAAATATTTCCATGAAATTGCGTTTTGTTTCTGTAAATGGTCCCAGGGAAGCTTACTTTCTGAACGTGCCTCGTATATTAATTGCATGTACGCTACAGATATCTTCTCGATATCAGCTATCATGTCCTGAAGTTCCGTACATAACTCTTGAAGCTCTGTGTATGCAAACTATAAACATCAGTCAGTCTTGCCAGTGAAATTCTCGTGAGAGTTTCAAACTAGCTTGCCCGAAATAAGCTTCAGGCTAATGCCTAATTTCAAGCTTAATAGTGTGCTCTCAACTTAGGTATACTATTAAATGACGAGCCATTTCCGTCGGCAGATGCGTAAAGTGTGCCGATATTTCTTGTCACGATGATTGGGAAAACGCTCGCTAGCTAATGCGCCAAACCGATACACCTGATTGATCACGGGCTTTTTATTTCCAAATGTGTTAGTCTAAGTTTCTTGTGGCACAGTATGAAAAGTATGCCATACCAATACTTCCTCCTACTGTAAGAAGCTTTTTTTTCCCCCTCTTTCTCTTGTATACAATTTTGTTTGATCTAGTTGTTTTCAGGACCAGATGCTTTTTATGGCTGTTGTAAAATCATTGCTTTCTTACACGGATTGCTCTTGAGGATGCGTTCAACGTTCTCGTTTCAGGAAAGAACTTATGGGTCAATTGGTATCATTTGGTTTGCTCAGATTAATGTAACTATTAACTCATTACATCTTACTAATCAATTTGTTAATTACATGGTCGTATTGTTACGATGTGTGTCTGCTTTTCTTGTAGCTTGTAGCTTGTAGCTTTTACGTAAGAACAGGAAGATCTGCTAATCTTTAGGGGGGACATACAGGTTTCGGTGAATTTCATAGGGGAGAAATAAGTGAATTTCATTACTTTTTACCTCAGCAATGAATTGCTCTACAATCTTGAAATCTGACATACTCGTATTTATTGACTACTTCTACAATTGCATACTATTTTCAAAATTGATCAAACTGTTACAGTTATGGGTAATTATAGTTTCAAAGTGGCAGCCACGGTTTATGCACTGAAATGCCGTTTCCTTGATAACCTCTACAAATATCAATATTTCTGAGTGATTATTTTTCTGTGTATTTGTTAATATCACATGAACAACACTGTCTACAATCATTCATTCAACATTATTAGTTTATTTAAAAAAAATATATATGCTTTAATGAAAAAGGAAATTAAAGAAATCAATTTTTAAAAATGCTTTATACTGTAGATATTCCAAAAATTGTATATGATGTTTTTCATATGATGTTTTCAAATAGAAAAAAGAATCACTCAAAAATATTGCCGGCATTTTAGTTCATGAAACGTGGCTGCCATCTTGAACGATAATTACCCATAGCTATAACAGTTCGATTAATTTTTAAAATAGTATGCAATTGTACAAGTAGTCAATAAACAGCATGTCAGATTGTAAGATTGTAGAGCAATTCATCGCTGAGGGAAAAAACAATGAAATTCACCTATTTCTCACCAATGAATTTCAGCGAAAGCTGTATGTCCTTCTTTAAGGGTACAAGATACTCTGAGATGGTAAAAAAATAACTTTTGTTTTGTTTTGTTTTTGGGGAGAAAGTTCTTTGAATCGCCAGGAATAATAGCCTATATATCGCAATATTTTTCCCACTTAAAAATACTCTACATTTAAAATGAACGTGTAGGACTATAGCATTAAAATCATAGAAAGATAGACAAGAATTGCATCCATCATGCACAAGGAGCTGCCCAGGCAAGTACAAAGAAAGCTAGGACGAAGAGAAGGCAATGTGGAAGGAAGAAAGAGGCAGAGAATGAAGATAATTATATCATAATCATTATGATCCTAAAATGTATTGTAAGTCAGAAAACTTAAGAGGCAAAGTCTAACGCTATACCGAATTTTTCATGCTTCGCTAACCAGTTCTGTAAGAAATATAAAACAGTCATTTGCTTCCTATATCTATAAAATTACTTTAATGTCGATAATTTGTTTTAAATTGAGTAATTACGTACATAGTTCCTGATATTAAAAAGTGTAGCAATGTATAGTTCGTAATTACTGTAATCGTATTTCTCACGACGCTGTTATCTATTATATTACATTTAATTCGACTTTTTTTTGTACGTAAGGTGAAAGGAGTTCAGTGGTCTGGCGTAGATATCGGATGGGAAAAGATTCGTGCTCTAGATTTGGTCCTATTTGCTACAACTAGGCTATCTTACTTCCTAACCGCAGCTTAGATTGAGAAATAATGATAATTGATTGTAACGCCAATAGAAGAATGAAATTCGCAACGTGTGGTTTGATGTATCGAGGCAAAGTTTTATACAGAACGGAACGGGTTCCTTCCCTAGAAACAAACAAAAAATTCAAATACTAATTGTGTCTCCAAAGTGAGTACTTTTATCAGAAAATGGAATTTTGTCCTTAAACTTTACTCGTGATTTACTCGATAAGTATTATTCGTGATGGAAAGACAGAGTAAGACTGAAATTTTCAATGTCATAGACGGGATTTGAACTACAAATATTCATCTTTCCGTGCCGTTGTTCTACCACTTGAACTATCATGGCAACGTTACAACATTAAATTCTCCAACTGATTCCCGTATCCCAGTATACCACCAGGCGTTCTCAATATTGAGATAACCCCCAGTGGCGAGTTACAACTCGTAAGAACTTAAGGCCCGGGCTTCATAGTAAACCACAAGTGGCAAAATAGCAGCACGGAGAGCCGTAGCTCTGTGGTTCAAATCCCGGCTGTGACATTGAACCGCTCAGCGTTTGCAGCAAACAATTAAACAAACAATCGTATAATTAAATTACCTTTACATTTATATTTACAATTTTGCATGATACACTCCCAAGCAAGCTACTGCTTGAAACCGGGACAGTAATTTACAATAAACTGTTTAAATATTTGTTATGATTTTTTTATTTTTAAATTAAATTTTTTTTTGACAAGTTAATGAAGTAATTTACGAATTTATAGTAGTTTTATATGCTTCTTTTAAAATAAATTGCCTAATAATTTTGGGTTTTGTTTAATGAAGCTACCTATTACTCAATTTTGGAGAAGAATTGGGCAAGAAATTATGAGTATTCGTGCAACAAAGTCATGATTATTAGTTTCGTGGATTTTTTTATTTTTTGTGATAATTTTTGTGACATAGGCTATACAGGCTAAACGACTCCTACTACCAGAAGTATTTCAATAAACGCTAATTTAAGATGTATGTAATTATATTATTTTTAATCTAAATTTTGTTTGATAAGTTAATGGAGTAACTGGCGAATTTGTAGTAGTTTTATGTGCGTTTTTTTTAAATAAACTGCCTAACAATTTTGGGTTTTGTTAAATAATAATATATATGAGTCTTCGTTCAACAAAGCCATAATCATTGGTTTCGTAGTTTTTATACATTTTTGTGATAATTTTTGTAACATATACAGGCAAAATGACTGCGACCACCAAAAGTATTTCAACAAACGCTAATTTAAAATGTATGTATCAGTGTTTGCTATTACATTAGACTAGTGTAACGTTGCTGAAGAGTCACAGCAAAAGTATTAGGGCCACCATGTACCTTAAGGCGGATTTGAACATAAGCGAAAGTTGGTCGTCAAGACGGCGTGCTTAAGGATTCAGCGATAGAAACTGGGTGGGGGGAACACGGAGCAGAGTAAAGGAGGGGGGAAAAGCGTAGGCAGCCGAAGCTATTAACATTTCTACAAAAAAATTCATTCTAAAAACTGCTGAGGAATAATTCGAACTGGTATCGATAGCTAGTGGAAGTAAATGAGTCCGCGGACTGCAGACGACTTTGAAAAGTGGGATTCTAGTCTACAAGAGAGGATCCTCAGCAGAGCCCAGCAGGTCTGCACAGTAAACCGCTAATGTTCGCGCTGGATAACTGTTTTTATTCTCTCTCGGTAATATCATAGCAATTACTATTAGTGTTACTGTAGGGAGCCTAATATGACATCCTTAAAAACTATCTCGATACCGGAATAAATTGCTCGGGCACGAAGAAGTGCTTCTTAAGTATTATTTGTGTACATTCGTTCCGAGTTTGTGTGTTTTAAATCGATTATTTGTGTGATCGTTGATTACGAGTGTTTGTGAAGTGTTCTTAGTGCGAAGTGAGTGTTACTTTTAAACTCTTCAAGTGAAGTTTTTGTTTGTTTGTTTGTTACTCATTCCGCATTCAAGATGATGTCTTTATACAGAACCATTAAGGGGACTGGAACCCAAAAGAGACCGAGAGAAAGAAGGTAAGAAATTCATTTGAAGTTTTTGGAAAGTTTTTTTTTCAATTAATTACTTTTTAAATAATATTAGGTTAGGATAATTAATTAACGCATAGATAAATTTAATTTTTCTTCCTTTTGTAGTAAATAATATTTAGTGTAGATAAATTGTCCACCTAATCCACAAAATAATTAAAGCCATTGGTTCAATAAAAGCAATGGAATTTTTAGACGTAAATGTTGTGAATCTTCCTTTGTCAGTTTCATCTTTCACATTTTTAAAACTCTTTGACTGTAATCGTAACATTATGTGTTCTTTTGATGATTATGTATCACAAATCTAACAGGTTAATTATCCATGTATGTATTTAAGCTTATGAAATCAATCTAGATTACAACATACAGCCCTAGCATACCTATTGGTGAAATAGGGCTCCTTTGTATTGGAGAATAATAATAATAATAATAATAAATGCAACGTTTACTTTACACTTTGTTTTGTAAATTACAATTGTACGAAATTAACTGCAACCATATATATCACTCCTACATAAGTTTTTTATGCCTCTTATTGTATATTCATAAAATAATTTTTCATATCTGAAGACGTTGGTTTGGATATTCAAATATAGTCATAAAATATTAGTGTTATGTTAAATATATTACACACATTTATACACCAAAATAACAAAGTGCTAAGTAATCCATTTTAAAATATAAAACCATTAAAATATACTGATTTTACGTTGTATACCATACTTAGTTAAATGATCTAAAACTAGGTATGTCTTTGTATAAGCTAATAAACATGTAAAAGAGTAGAGTGAAGTTACATTTATTGAACTTTTGGCTTGTATTAGGTGGACTATTTACCTACACTAAATAATTAACGTATATTTTAGGTATTAAAACTCTCGCTTATTTTATTTATAAGGTTAAGGGAGAAACCTCAAAGCACCGGTTAAATTAATACGTTTTTCTAAGAGTAACCTTCATGTTTCCGCCATTAATCAATTACAATTTAAAAAACTGTGAATTCGTACTATATAAACATAAAAATGAGATTAATTGCATTACACAGTACCAATAAATAATAAAATATATAATTTAACATGTACCGCATCGGTTATTATTCCCTCTGACCGTACCATAGGTCCTATAGGTAGAGGAAGTATTGTATTCGACCCCCCAAATTCGAAGTTGAGTTTTTAGAATAAATACACGTTTTGAGGTTTCTTGAATCCAGAAATGCTATTTCCGGAAACATGTCTGTGTGTGTGTCTGTGTGGATGTCTGTGAACAGTCTAGCTCCAGAACGGAAAATCATATGAAAACAAAATTTTGTATTTGGGTCAGGCACCTTCTGAAGACGTGACCCGGAGATTGGCGACATTTATCTTATTTTTAAGGGGACTTTGCATGAAGAAATTTTCTCGAAAACGGCTCTAACGGTTTTGTTTAAATTTTGCATATGGGTTGCTAATACTAAGAGCTAAAACTTTCATTTGAAACATTTTTTCGAAAAATTTCTCTGAAAGGTAGTTTTAAGCCACCCACTCTGAATACGCGCTCTTTGAATATGACCTCTCGTAACGGAAAAATGTACGAAAAAATTTTGTATTTGGGTTAGGTGCCTTTTGAGATCATAACACGAAGATTGGTGACGACTTTATCTTTTTTTAAGGGGACGCTATTGGCGAAGAGGACTTCATTTTGAAAATGCTATTTACTTTATTATTTTAAATCCCTCAACAAAAGTCAAATTCTGTAGCAGATGTCGTACAAACAGTCCGGGCAATTGTGGTATACAAGATGGCAGAATATTTATATTAAACATATGGAAATATCCGGAAGTTAATTTTCCACACATTTCTGATATATTTTTTTGCTTTACTGAATCGCAGGTCTACTAGCAAACAAAGAGATAGTTACTGTTTGACTCTGGTTTGTTAACAGCCGTTAAAGCTCACAGTCAATTGGAATAAGTCGATGTAGAAAACAGAATTACACCAACAAGAAGTGTGTTTTTTTTCTTTCTTTTACTAAATTCAATTTTGCGTGCTAAGGGATTCAATTTAAAATAAATGCTGGTTATATTATGTATAAAAAAAGAGGATCGGGTAGTTCTTCATATTTCTGACCAAGCGTGTACTCAATGAAAAAATGTGTATAAATAATGGTGACTAAAATTTTTGGTTTGGCTAATGCCATCAAATAACTTTCCTACAGGCCATTAAAGGAAACAAAACACGATATAATAGAAAACATTTATTGTAACAGATATAGGATGTGTTGAGCTTTTTTTTAAATACGTATATTCACCGGAATTCAGACATTTGTCATACCGTGGGACCAACTTTTGTATCCCTGTGTCATAGAAGTCTGCGACCTGAGATTTTAACCACTCTGTGACAACCATCTCCGCCTGTCAGTCATTATCTGTCATTTCTTGAGGCGTAGGAAAAGATGGAAATCACTGGGAGCGAGGTTCGGGCTGTAGAGTGAATGCTTAAACACCTCCCAGTCGAACTTCTGCAGGAAACTTTCTGGGAGGTGTTTAAAAATCCACCCTACAGTCCGGATCTTGCTCCCATTGATTTCCATCTTTTCCTACACCTCAAGAAATGACGAAGAATGACAAAGAGGCGGAGATGGTTGCCACACAATGGTTCAAATACCAGGCAGCAGACTTCTCCGACACAGGTATTCAAATATTGGTCCCACGGAATGAAAAATGTCTCAATTCCGGTGGCGAATATGTTGAAAAATAGGTAAACAATTGCTGCATCTGTTGCAATAAACATTTCCACGAAATTGTGTTTTGTTTCTGTAAACGGCCTCAGGGAAACTTAAATTTATTTCCCTGTCCTAAGATCAGACAAAAAATTTAGTAAAAGTAAACACTAACTGCAGTTTCGAGGTATCAATTAGATTCTAACAAAAATGAATAACGTATTTCAGTATACGTTCCTTAAAGTTTCCTATCCACAAAACATATTGGTTTCATAGAATCCAAAAAAAACCTTCAACCATTAGTGTCAACCTAGGAATTTACATATGCGGAAGAGTTCGTTTTGTAAATTGGACCCCATACCAGACAAGAGTCTTTGGAGAGGATGTTAATCTTAGACGGCCTCTCACCTCATTGGTTAAGGTCATCAAAGTCACGTTCCGGTGTCTTCGCTGTTGCGAAACAATCATAATCAGGAATTCGTAAGGCCGTTATATCACACCATTACAGGCAGTTAATGCCGCGGGTCTACGATATGTTGACCTACCATAATAATTCTTAAACTATTACATCATTGCAAATGATAAAGACTTCTATAAGACTTCGACAAGAATAAATGCATTCTAACTCACCAGGCCTTCGGATCCAGTAGCGATGATTTCAAACTGAAGCGATGACTTCCGACTGAAGAATTATTCCTTTAAACAAGAAAAAATAATCTGGTTTAACATAACGTATCCAAGGATACAATAAAAATTCTTGGGTGAATACACTCTTATTGTTACCAATGAAATAAAATAGGGTAGAGATTGGTATTATTGTGAGACTAGAATGGTTAACACGCGGAATGCCTTTGGTATTTAATACAGGAGATAGCAATGTTCTTTATTTCCTGCCGCGCCAATAAGACTGTTACCTCAGGAATTTCAACCAATCAGAATCAAAGAATGCATTTTGACAGCTACATGTCAACTAACTCCGCGTGAGTACATTAGCAGAGTTGCAAGATCTCTTGGCACTTAATAAAGAAAATAGTTGGCTTTAATAACCTACAGATTACCATACTTACTTGAAAAACCTGAAATTTAAAATATGATGAATATTAAGATATTTTACTTAAAGGTCCATAGAAATATCCCAGCATAAAAGTAGCAATAAAGTGGGCCTAAGTCATATTGCAAAAGAGGAAAAATTATATATTGGAATAATAAGTGTCATGCTATAAGGAGAATATTATATGAAACATTCGTTAAAATCCTTAATAGTCCAATACATATTTTCTGAAATCGATAATTGTGCTCTTTATTCTGATATGAACGTCTCATAAAGGGTGGGTTTTCTATTGTGTAGGTTATTGAACGTTATTCGTTTAGAAATATGAAAGTTACTAGGAATAATCCTGCATTTTTGACAGTTTTTCGATATTTTGAAATTTTTTGAAAACTTTGAAGCGCCATATCTTGTACGTAATTGGTTTTAAGAAACGTTTAAACAGTGCAAATGGTAGGAAATTTAATGTTCTTTAACTTTTATTATGGAGTGTTTTTGGCTAAGACGTGTTGTTTAGGAGTTATAAGGAAAACACTGAAAAAAGTCCAAAAATGTCGAGGTTTTTTGGCTGCCCTGAAGTTCGCACAGGGTTCTCGAATTGGAAAACTTAAGATTCTACACCACAGAATACCCATATACAACATATTACAAAATCATAAACTTCGGACCTTTTTCCAGGCAACCCCAATTTTTAATACTATAAATCTATTCAATCTTGAAGCAGTAACTTATATGAATTTTTGAATGTTACATGCTGGTTTATTTCATCAATATGTAGTAGTAGTAGTAGTAAGTATTCTGCCTTCCGGCAGGTTTTCAAACTTGGTACGCGAATTTTGTTTTCCAAAACTGTCTATCCTCTGCTTCCTCCTTCAGCATCCAATATTTCCGCTTTTCCCTTAAATCGTCCAACAGCAGAATTCTTCTTCTTCCAAGTCTAGTTGTACCCTCCAATCTTCCTTCTACGACATCATGTAATAAGCAGTTCCTTCTGAGAATGTGCCCAACCAGTTTGCTTTCCTCTGACGAATTGTGTGTATGATTGACTTCTTCTCACCCACTCTACTCAGAACCTCTTCATAGGAGGTAAAATACTTCATCAATATAAAAAGTCAATTATACAATTTTCTGTGAAAGTTTGTGCAACATATTTTGCACCGTTGGTTACATTTATGTTATTAACTAATGACCACGCACAATTATCTCACTACAGTGAAAGTGTAAACTCAGTAAAATTAATTACAAGGTACATTTAACCGATACTAAAATAAGATCGTAAAAACGTCTCCACGCTGTACAACATGGCAGGAAGCGATAACATACGTCTAACTTAACAAGTGCGAGGGTTTAATAACAGCAATTAAATTACAATGTCTTCAGATTTTACGGATGTTACTGAAGTGTGTAAAAAAAAAAAATCAAAATGTTACTGCAGTTCGTTTTGTGAATAGAGAAAAGGAGCGTTACATGTTGTTAATAGCCGATGCAAGTGTTCCAATACCGCGGAAGTTGCATGCAAATAATAAGGGAAAAGTGAATCAGATGTTCAATCACGACAACCTTATCTCTGTTTGGTTCGACTACTGGACCTTCCGCATGTGTGCATCACGTAATAGGAAGAATATCGAGAGTGGAGAGAGTTTGGGTGTATTAACTCATAGGCAATAAAATGTATCACGTTAGTTTGGTCTCCAGAAGATGGGTTAATAGTAGGCTATAACCTCAATAATCCGAAGGGATGTTAAGGTCTTTCTTTCTTTCTTTCTTTCTTTCTTTCTTTCTTTCTTTATCACAGTTTTACCTCATCCCTTTTAGGATTTAAGCGACCCAAAGCCGCCCGGGCATTACAGAGCCGCAACCTGTCGGGAGAGGGATTATCTTTGGATCATATACATACTTTTTTGACCAGACAAGAACATGGAGGGCCTCCCCGGATGAGTGATCAGCCCAATGCCGGGGGCACCTCCGAGACAACACGAACACATAGGACGAGACACACCAAACACACACACTCAGTCCAAACAAGGCGAGGATGGGATGAAGATGATAATGGTGGCCAGATGATATCTGGGGACCACAATGGTCTAAAGTTACCCGAAATTTGTCTCACAGGTGAGGGAAAACCCCAGAAAAAAACCCACCTAGGTACCTTGTCCTGATCAGGAATCGAACCCGGTCCCGCTGCGTGAGAGGAGCGAACGCATCCCCTTCGACACAGCGACACAGACTGTTCAAATCCCGTGGCCGGCCAATTTAACATGGATTTTTTTCATGATTTCCCCAGTTGTAAAGGTAAATGCCGAATTGGATATTTACATACCATGCATTATCTTCACCATTTCATTTTGTATCATATCCACTTAAATTAATATCAGTTGAAATTTACTCCAAAAAATACTAGAAACAAATGGCAATCAATAGTTCCATGGCCTACCCTACTGTAGAGATATACATCCCGAACTCCCGATATGGCCTCGCAGCTAAAAGGAGTATAAACACAGCTAAATTAACAAAAAAACTATGAATTTAACATATTGGAATCGTGTGAACCGCTCCAAAGAACTTTCATTTTCTAACGAACACGAGTCGGCCCATCCTTTTTGCAAACGGCTGTACATGAAGACACTTATTTCTTCACTCGCTGAGAGCACAGTAGTCAAGAGACATATTAGCTGTTACGCTTCTTTAACATGAAAGATGGTGAATTGAAGTAATTTTCTCCAAATTTCCAATCTGTGTAGCATAACGAAAAGAGTTAATTTCATACACCACTGTCCTATATATTTAAGCAGCACGACAACCTTCATATGTCAACATTAACACGAAGTTGTAATTGCTCTTCAAACTCACGAAATTAAATTAAAGCTACTGGAATTACAACAATAACAATAAAAGGAGAGTCTAATTTGGTTAATACAGGCTTATTAGCCATAACCGTCGAAGGGGTGAAAATATTTAATTTAAGTATTATTTATGAGTAGAAGTAGCGGCTCCGGTCATGGAAACCACGATTAACGGCCATGGGAGTCGGCATGCTGACCACATGCCCCCCAATCCTGCCATCTGCCTATGGTAGATGACGCAGCGGTCGGGTGGTAGGCCTTATCCCTTCTGAGATGTTAGCGCCATGGAGTTAAGTTTTTGTTTCTTTTATTATTTATGAGTGATCACCAGGGCCCGGATTTTGATGACCTAAAAATTCTTCTAAAAGACCCCAAATTTGAATGAAAATATATTAGTTTATTCATCAAATTTGTGTCTATTCTACATTTATGTTGTTGACCCAATTATAGGCTTGTAATTAATTATTTACATATGGTTAAATGCAAACAGCAAACAGCGTCTTTCAGTATCCAAATTAAAATTACTACAAGATCTATATTTTATTTATGCTTATATAGAGTTCTGATAATATTCAATGTAAGTAAATGCACAAAAACTCTATACAAAACGAGAAACAACACAAAGGAAAATAATTATCTAATGTTTAAAAAAATTACCTAAGAATATGAAATGTGGTATAAAAGACCGTAAAATGACCAAAAAATGACGTTAAAATTCAGCCATTCAACGGAAAGTGATCCTGAAGTGTCCAGACCGTAACAACCTTTTAATATTAATTTAAAATATATGTCATCATTGAAAAATTATGAAATTAATTTTCAGTACTAGTCTAATGAAGAACTAATTCTCAAAATTAATTTCATAATTTTTCAATGATGACAGATATTAAATTAATATTAAAAGGTTGTTACGGTCTGGACCCTTCAGTCTCACTTTCAGTGGAATGGCTGAATTCTAAAAATGAATTAAAAATAAAAAATTACCAAAAATTACCCTAAAATTACCATTTTTATAATGTAAGAGTCATGGTCAGAATATCTGCACTAATGGTCAACGTCCATGGTGTCCTAGTTAAAAGATGACATGTCATCAAAATCATAGTCCAAGTGATCACATTACTGCAAAGGGAAATTTCTCTTCTCGACAAAGCAGTGAGCGTACCATGCATGTGAGATCATATTGAATTCCATGTAATGCCGTCGTAAACAAAGGTGTCTGCATTATGGAAGGATGGTATGTTAAAATGCAGATAACAATAGTAGCATGTGTAGACTTGGAGATGCAGACGATGATAAACGACATGGAATTAGTGTGAATAGGGCTATTCTTTGTAATAGTTATGAGAGTGAGTGTGCTTTCTATCATAGCACAATATATTACACATCTTCCTACTTCACACTACGTGTTGTGTCACACGGAAGCTGTAATGCGATTTAAATATAAAGAACAGGATAATCCATCAACACTCACACATTCTCTATACAATAGTCAGGGCAGAGGGGAGACCCCTAGCATGTAGGCCTTACTGTGTATAGTTCTATTGGTGCGGATAGGAAATAGAGCTGGGAGAAATAACTAGATAATGGTTAACGGCATAGAAAATTAACTTGCAATTGCTCGCGTCGTTAGGAAAAATCTAACAATTTTGGATATATAACTCGCCTATATCTTTTACATGAGAAAACTGTGTTGCCACTAATGCATTCTACATCATCTGTAGTTCATTATCTCTGCAACTAAATGTAAAAGTATATCATAAGTGTGCCAACATCGCTTTTTTTAAATTTAAGCTGTGTTTATACTCCTCTCAGCTTCGAGGCTATATCAGGAGTTCGGGATCTGTGTCTATAGAGTAGGGTAGGCCATGGAACTACTGCTTATCAATTGTTTCTACTGTCGGTGTATTTAATGGAATAAATTTCAACTCATATTAATTTAAATGGAGATGATACAGGATGAAATGGTGAGGATGATTCATGGTATGTAAATATCCAATTCGGAATTTGCCTTTACGACTGGGGAAACCATGAAAAAACACATGTCAAATTGGTCGGCCATAGGATTCGAACCTGGAACCTCCCGAATGCGAGTCCAAGACATTACCATCTCGGTCACCTCGCTCGGTTAACGCGCTATTATTTCAACGCGGTGCAGGGTGTTACATTTAATGGCGTTATAATTCCGTTACACTGTTATTTTAACAACTCCGCATTCTAGCGATAAACATTACCCATACCAATCGTTCAAATAAGTTATTCAGTTGTTAGTGTGAAGTTCTATTGTGTATTTTATATTATTGAAGTTGATCTTATGATTTTACCTTCCGTTTTATTCCGTCCAAGAAAGTTAAAAAAGTCAAGGTACTTGAATAATATTATTATTGTTCTACTAGAACTTATTTTTTTAAAATATCTACCTACATTTTTCATCTTTCTCATTGTTGTCAGCACATATAATTATTGTTCTACTAAAACTTATTTTTTTAAATATCTGCCTACATTTTTCATCATGCTCATTGTTGTCAGCACATATTATTATTGTTCTACTAAAACTTTTTTTTTAAATATCGGCCTACATTTTTCATCATGCTCATTGTTGTCAGCACATTATTCTGCAAGATAAAATATAGGATTGCATTTTGAAATTTTGTCATTTTATATCCCATTGTCCCTGTAAAGGAAATCGTTACTGAACCGAAATCCCCGGTTTCTCTAGAATCAAATTAAAGGCATTGTTAAGAAGATTACATTTGCAGTTTGTTCACAATATTTGTTCCAGCAAGACGGCGAAAGTGAAGTATTCTAAAAGTTGATTAACTGAAAAACGTTCTTGTTGTGTTTATGTGGTGGAGTTGAAAATGACAGGCGTAATTCTAAAACTAAAAAAGTATTCCTATATAGTTTTGTGACCCAGAATCCTGGAAATCTAAGTAAAAATAAAATGAATAGATATATTTTAAATGTTTTATTGCACTTACTAAAGTGAAACTAAAACAAAAAATGTCTGAAGACTGTAAACTGCTTAAAAAAAGTTCATAAAAACCTAAAAATCCTGGCCCTACTCATGAGCTTGTATTTTGGAATCGATCTCTTTGCAATGGATATTCTGATTTATGAAGTCTATAAAGTATTTCTTTACTATTAGATCTTCCTCAGAGTAAGCAAATATTTGTACAGTTAACAAATTAACTTTTATCCGGGTGGTAGCAGATCTATTAGAGGGTATTCCTCAGGTTCGCTAGCGACCCCTGGTGATCCCATAAGGGGATATTCTCAGCGGATTTGTTACCGGGGTGCGCCAGTCCCCTACCTACTTAAACCTAAGGACACACACACACCCAGTTCTGAACCCAGGAAAGGAATTTTTCACGACTGAAAAATCCCCAACACGGCCGGGAATCGAACCCGGACCAACGGAGTGGAAGGCAGGCGCGTTACCTACTCCCTCACGGCGACGGACCTAATAGAGCAGCGTTTCTCAACCTATGGTCCGCGGACCACTGGTGGTCCGCGAAGATGGTGCAGATGGTCCGCAGACATCATTTAAAAATATCATAAAGCAAGTGAAAAGTAAAGAAGTAAAATTTTTTCACATATTTCGTTATAATGACCTATAATAATACCTGTACCCCAAATGTTAAGAATATAGGCCTTCTTTTAAAAATCGGATGTAAAATTAGGGGTCCGTAAAATTGTTCAGACATTTTAGTGGTCCTCGGGTTCAAAAAGGTTGAGAAACGCTGTACTAGAGGAATATAGTAAGATTAAAACGAAATTAATATTAAGTATTGACACCAATCATAGTAATTTTCCTGTCAAATCTCATCACATCGAATCATTAATGATTGATTTGTCTAAGCCTAGACGTACTCCTTGAACTCTGGCCCTGCAGATGCATCTCCGAGTTTGCTTACGGTTTTTATTGCACAAACACGGATAGGTTACTCATCATAACTGTAAGTCTAGCTGAACAGAAGGACAATGTTGCATACGCTAAACCTGTTATCATACGAAATGGAAAGGATGCCATTTCAATTACCTGTTCGCTTATGTAATCTCAGTGGATAGAGATGCTGTGCTTTATACGCATGGGATCATTCACAAACTCGAGATTGCAGCAATGTGGCGTAAGGTGTCTTCAATATACTGGTATTTGTTGTCTTTTAAATATAACGTCTTCTCTTATATAGCCTACTGGCTTATAAGGCCCGGCGTCGCCCGGGTTTTGCATTTTGTAATTGGAAATTAACTTATGAAGGATTTTAGATTTTCAAATTATAGGTCCTTATAGGTATAGGTATAGGTATTTAGAATTTGAAATGAAGAAGAACGATTTACCACATTCAAAATATTCGCTAAGAAAACGCTTGATGTAGCTTTTTATGTCTCTAGAGGATGTAGAATTTTGCATTCCATCGCTTCTACACACCAAATCAGGACAAGGCCTCTTATATATATATCTAAAGATAGGTAAGAGGATTTGTTCTCACTGACTTAATGACTGACTGACTGACAGAGAATCAACGTAGAGCCTAAAATATAACAGGCAGAGACTTGGAAATTTGATAGTACCTTCGTTTCATAATGTAAGTGCACACTAGGAAAGTATTTTGAAATTTTTATTTTAAATGCCAAAAATCAAATGTTTTTGAGGATACGAAATACCTTTTTACACAGAATTATCAAATCTGAATAAAATTCCATGTACAGTTCTCATGACAACAGTCTATTGTTGGCAGTGTTCACAGGTAGCTTTGGAAGTAAATGATAAGGACTTTGACAAATTAGAGAAGCTATCGATGTAATTCATTGGTGTAAATAAATAATGAAATCCACAAAAATAATGCACAATGGGATGCAGTCACATGACTTTCTCTACCCTGGATACATACATAGGCCTACATACATACATACATACATACATACATACATACATACATACATACATACATACATACATACATACATACAGCTTTCCTCAATTTTTTTTATTTTTTTATTTTTGTATTCTGTCTTACAACTAGACTATCTTCGATTCCCAGTAAATAGTTTTGCTAGACTCGGAATTCTAAACCCGTTGAACAAATTAATGCTTCACGTACATTTTGTAATAACATTTATTTACAAAGTTATTCAAATAGAGTGATTACCTTCAAAGCTGGGAAACTTCGCGAAGGACAAGTTTATAGCTATGCTCGTTAGTTAGCCCGTAATAATATCGCATTTTCAAAACGATTCTGTTTCTAGATGCAGTCGACCTTAAACAAGATTAAAATAAAAATATATAGCATCAAAATAACGAGATTCATTCCAAGGATGCAATATGACATATCAAGGGTAAACGAGACTTGGAAATCTTCATACATGTACTGGAATTAAAGTCACTGCAGTTATGTATTACGAGCAGCCAATGGCAGAGTTGGAAAAGAATGTTACTAAGAAATGATATAACGAAGGCGACATTATTAACGGTCCCCCCTGTCTGACTAAGCACAGGTAGCTTTGTGAGTCCGCTAGTAATCCTTGAGCCTTTGCCAACATATAGATTGCTTTTCGAAATTCCAACATCAGCTTCTCTTATTTAGCATTGCTAATTAGTCAACTCAATCTAGATCATGGCACTTAACCAGTGGTTCGTGTGCCCATACAAATATGCAGGATAAAAACTGTTGTTAAGTAGTTACAAAATATGGCAAAAAAAAAATATATATTTGTTCTTGTAGCAGATAATTAATTAGGTATGTGGGTGAAATTTTAAAACTCTGAACATCAAAAGGGGGGTATAAATGGCATTGTTGTTCAGAATCTAGATTTATGTCATACTAATAATTTTTTAATTTTAATTAATTTCATACACGTTTCATTAATTTTGGATGATTATTGGTCATAAGTATTTCTGTCCATAGCTGTGGCACAGGTGATTCGTTCGCTCCCCTCAGGCAATTGGTCTGAGTTCACTCCGGTCGGGACTAGTTACTTAGATTGGGATTTTCCGGGGTTTTCCTCACCTGCGAGAGAAATGTTGCATAATTTTAGACTATTGTGGTCCCCGGATATTATCTAGCGGTCATTATTAGTTTCATCCCTTCCACGTCTTTTTCTGCATGAGTGTGTGTGTGTGTGACTGGTGCCTCGTATGTAACTGGTGTGTGTGTGACCCGTGTGTCTTCATGATGTCTCGGAGGTGGCCCCGGCATTGGACTGGTAAAAAAAAGTACGTATGTGATCCATAGGTCGCGGTTCTGTGAGGCGTGGGCCTACTACGGGGAAGATAAAACTATGACGGGTATTGATTTCACGTGTTTAAATGTTGTTCTGGATAGGCCTACTTGCAGAGTTACATACTTAATCGTTCATGCTACTGGCATCATTAGTTAAAATTTGCCAAAATTTAAAACAATATTTTTTATAAAAAAAAGTTTAACAAAATCAGGTAAACTGATGTAACAAAGTTCCAGAATGCTTTTGTTTAACCAGTTATAATTTCAATGATGATATGCAGTCGATTTCCGAGTTAAGCTCCAGATCTAGTCATTAAGCAGGGCTTACGGAAAAACAAAAGTTTAAAGTGTGATAAACACATGTGAAGGAATGTGCGGGCAGTGTTATTAGTCAAAGCTAACTTTATTGCAACTTCCAAAGCCGGATATGAACACCGTAAAACAATATGTTGTCATGAGAACTGATTTGCATTTGATAAATTCTTTCTAATATATTACCATAAAATAGGCAGTATATTGGACATTACTCCGGTACCGGTCAACCTATTTGGTCCGATATCGAAAGGCTTCTTCCCTTGGGCGTTATAAATGCGTATACCAAGTTTCATGAAAATCCTATAAAGCGTATTTGAGTTATCGCGCGTTCAGACACAAATGGACAGAAAAACAGACAGACAATTTTCCCGTTCACCACATAAACTCATGAAGTACCATTCTGACATTTAATAAAGAAAAACATGTAAAAATATGGTCAAGTTTACGTTCCCTGATCTCTGAAAATACTTTAAATAGGGGCTTTGAAAACTTTGCATGTGGATATCGACATGGAGGTTTGTGCAAAATTATTAAATAAGAAAAGCGTTTTCACTGAGTGGCATTAATTAAAGATTCTAGTAGTCTTCAATTTAGGATGCGCTCTTTCATAACTCCTTTCCTCAAATTAAATTGTAGATGATAAACAATTATGATACAGCCGACTGAAGCAAATGTCAGAGGCCCAAATATAATAAAGCGAGGTTTTTATGCCAGTTCTACTGACCTATTGTATAACCGTGTTCCACTCTCCTTACTGACCAGCAGAGAACGTACGTGTAAAAGCTATGCGGTTTGTTTAGCATTTGCGTTTTTTTTGCCATTATTAATGCGGTCAGAAAATATAACGCACACACGAACACTCTCCTAATTATAATGTATGTAGAAGTTTATAACTTGATTGTACGAACAGTATGTGAAATATCAACTGTGCACTAGCTCCAATGTACGAACTACACATTATTCAAATTCGTTTACTGCAACAGCTATTCGTCACTGGAATTCACTGCCTAGCAGGAGCTGTCAAACGACTTCGCAGTTCGTCATTTAATAAATTTAGTATACAATAACATTTAGGAATTGATGCTAATTAGTAATATATACCGTATATATATAGCCTATATTTTTTTTGTAAATTTTCATTATATTTTTTAATAACTAATAATGTATTTGCTTGGTCTTCCATATTTTTTTCTTTCATTTCTTTATTTTAGTCATTTGTATTATATATTATTCAAGTTCTTAATGTTTGAATTTTTTCTTTGTATTTAATGTACGTTTCTTGTATTCAGATATATCATTTCTTGTTTTCATTATTATTATTATTATTATATATTTCATGTTGCTGTCCTGGGTGAGTAGTAAAGAAGGACTTATGGCCTTAACACCGTCAGGTTGAATAAATAAATAAATGTTCTTACTCTTTTGTTGCTTTGCAAGAACAAGTGTTCTTCCTTGCTGTTCTTTAAATAATATTTCAACGTGATAACTTGATTAGTGCACGAACTATTAAAATCAGGTAAAATGATGTAACAAAGTGACAGAAGGCCTTTGTTTAATCAGTAATAATTGCAATTATGATATGCAGAAAATAAGTTACTTTTGTAATAGATTTCCGAGTTAAGCTCCAGATCGATTCATTAAGCAGGGCTTACGGAAGTACAAAAGTCTAAAGTTTGATAAGCGTATGTGAAGGAATATGTGAGTAGTGTTATTTGTCAAAGCTAACTGTATTGCAACTTCCAAAACCGTATATGAACACTGTAAAACAATATGTTGTCATGAGAACTGATATTCATTTGATAAATTCAGTCAAATAATTATATTACCATAAAATAGCCGCTAAATTGGGCTAAATAACAAAATATTCAACAATGGACATTATAAACGCGTAGGCTATACCAAGTTTCATTAAAATCCGATAAAGCGCATTTGAGTTATCGCGCCTTTTGTTATATATTACCATAAAAAGGCATTAAATTGGGCATTATTCCGGTACCGGCCAACCGATTTGGTCTAATATCAATAGACGTTTTTCCATGGACGTTATAAAAGCGTATACCGAGTTTCATGAAAATCCAATATTGCTTATTTGACTTATCGCGCCTTTAAAATAGACGCTAAATTGGTTTTTACTCCGGTACCGGTCAACCGATTTGGTCCAACGTCAATAGGCTTCGTCCCATGGACGTTACAAATGCGTATACCAAGTTTCATGAAAATCCGATAAAGCGTAATTGAGTCATCGCGCATACAGACACACGGACTGACGGACAGACAGACAGGCATTTTCCTGTCCATCATACAATCTCAGAAAGTACCATTCTGGCACTTAATGAGATGAAAAACAAATTTTACACATTTGTAGTTCATATACAGGCCATTCAAGTTTGGGAACCGCTTCAGGATTACCAAGTTTCCCGCAAGTTAGACAGCACTTGGCGTATTCTTGGAAGCTTACCTTTCTTTTCGCTATTGTACTGGCTAAATCTGAAGAGCGCGAATAAGAGTGAAAGTGTCATTAGCATTCGTGATAATGATTATTGTTTCACATTATAACTTGGTAACGAACATAAATATTTGTGTTATGAAGAACCTCGGAGCGATAGAAAGTGAAGTCGTCTTCATTTGTTTAGCGGGAGATGTCTGATGGGAAGCCTTTCACGCAACACGTAATAAATGTTCAAAACTTCATATCCACAGGAAGTCATGAGATACAGTACTAACAAGCGTGGTAATCTTACAATAAGTCACTACTTATGATCTTGACTTTCCAATCCGTAGGGTGTAAAGTTCATGTGAAGTTTGATTGAAATCTTTATCTTGTAGGATTTATGAGTTTTCTGCTGTTTCATGTCATGGAAATCACCGTATAAATCAGGAAGTTAAACTTCCTATTCTAACACTGTGACTGAAGGAAACATTTGCTTATCAATTTGAGCTCTTATTAATTCGTTCTCCACTTATAAATTTTAATCCTCACAGATGTAGCCTACTCCAGTATATCTCGCCTTCTGCTATGTATATCACATGTCTGTCCGTCTGTCTGTACGCGCGATAACTCAAATATGCTTTATTGGATTTTCATGAAACTTGGTACACGCATTTATAACGTACATGGGACGAAGCCTATTTTGGACTAAATCAGTTGACTGGTAACGGAGTAAAGCCCGATTTATCGCCTATTTTATGGTAATTTCGGCCTATTATACAGAATTAATCAGACGCAAATCAGTTCTCTTGACAACATATTGTTTTACAGTGTTCATATACTACTTCGGAAGTTGCAATACAGGTATCTTTAACAAATAACACTACCCACTTATTCCTTCACATATGATTATCAAACTAGACCTTTGTTCTTCCGTAAGCCCTTCTTAACGAATCGATCTGGAATTCGATTATAAAAATAACTTACTTTCTGTATATTATAATTGCAATGATCACTGATTAAACAAAAGCATTCTGGAACTTTGTTACATCAGTTTGCCTTATTTTATTTTTAGTTACAATAGTAAGAAGCCTTAGGCCTACTGCCTTAATTCTGCCAGGTAAAATGAACATAAAAATTATTATTTATTCTTCTTATTCTTAGTTTATGATGATGATGATGATGATGATGATTATTATTATTATTATTATTATTATTATTATTATTATTATTATTATATCTGGAGTAGGCTATTTTACAATTGCGCTATTGTACCAGAACTCCTGTTGATGAAGGGTCATGTTAGTTTGATAACTTCTCTCAGACATCACCCTTTTGATTTGGACCAACAACTTTTAGGATTCATTAAAATTAGCCAGTAATAATGCTCTTTTTCGCTAAAGCACCATCCTAAATGCTTGTCTGTGAATAAGAAATGACTACTACGATTTATTAAAAATCTGTACACGACGCGTTTATACAAAGAGATAAAACTTTTATATAAATTCTCGCAAGAAATCACTGAAGCCAATCATTGTTTGCACAAACTGAGACGCGGGGTAAATAACAAACCTTTGGATGAGGCTAAACAATTGATGCCTCTTGTTGTGTATCAGAATGGAAGTGAAAAAGTTATATTGCCCATACTTAAGGAAGAGAAATTAATGTGAATATAACATATTTTCTTTTTTACATCTCATTTCAACAAGAGTTAAGGTTAAAAGTGCTCCTTATCAAAATTGTTTATAATGTTCAACTGTTAAATTTGGCCTGAATTGACATTTTACTTAACGTCTTTTCACACACAGGTAGGCGCTAAAAGCCTTCAAAAATCTCTTCAAATCCGTATTTTAAAAATTTAATTCTAAATTTTTTCGTGAAAAAAAAAAGTTGAAATGTGAAATTAATTCTTAATTCGCGGAGACGTGGATCCTTATTTGACCTGTGAGCCGTACTACCCAATCCCTGGCAAATCATTTAAGATGTGGGCAACTGCTTTTATCTTCCATATTCTACAGTGTGAAACAGTTTTTGGTCTACCCTATACTGCAAAGTGACGTAAGTTACAACGTTGTCTAGCACCTAAGTCATTCTCAGAGACAGATTATACACTAGCGTTGTGTTTCGTATTGGTGGCATTACGCAATATCTAGAAGCGTAAAAACTATCACCAAAAGCTTGAAGAGCGTGTGCATTGTACCACGAAATGGAATTTACTCACTAGAAAAAAACTACATTAATAATAACACAATAAGAAAAGTAATTCCTAAACTTTCTCATAATGTTGCATATTGATTATGCGTTATTTCGAAAGAAAAATTCACTTTCTGTTTCCGTGTGTTGTTTTCATAGACTGGAGGTAGACGTACATGAATTGGCACGGCAATTGTTGTGGCTTGACATTAGTAATGTCTATTCCGATTGCAAGGGAGCCTTTAGAATGGTTAACACCATACATATTCACTTTCAGAAGTTCAGTGCTTATTGAATTAAGTATTTTAACCGTGGCCTCACTTTATGTTCTTTCACTTTATGTTCTTTCAACTATTTTATTCGTTCATGGAAATGATTTTAATCCTGTGTGTTTTAATGATGTACATGACTATAACACTAGAGGGAGATATAATTTGGTTGCTTCATACTGTAGACTACAAAAATGCCTTAACAGTCATAATGTTTTAGGAATTAAGTTTTACAACAAATTGCCTCTAGAAATTAGAAATATCAGAAATTTTAGAATTTTCAAGCATAGAGTTAAGACTTTGCTTTTGCAAAAAAACTTTTACACTGTTGGAGAATATCTAGCGGCTGATTTTATGTAATTAGGTTACTTCTTTTTTAACATGCTGACTACTCCTATTGCATATACATGCTTAATGGTGTAAAACCAATAAATAAATAAATAAAATAAATAAATAAATAAATAAACAAATGCACATGCCTTAACCGTCGACGGTGTCCCAGAATTTTGTCCCGCAAGAGTTATTTTACATGCCTGTAAATTTCCATCGTTCCTTCACACGTTTTAGCTCAATATGCACATAATTATAGAAGCTCAAGTCTGTCGATTGGCACAATAAAACATAAGACTGACAATCCTTTAAAAAGTGGAAAAAAATATTTTTTTATTGCATTAAGGAAATTGCAAAATTTACATAGCAGTTCTAGAAGTATTTGTTCGTTGTGAATAATCAATCAATATAAATCAATATATTTACAGTTGTGAGCATCAGATGATGCTATAGGTATAATCAATATTAGTAGAAGTTAGCTTAAAAATAAATTATGTTGATTACCCTTAAATTAGGTAGATTATATTTGTAATAGACTTAAAATATTCCCAAATTTTGTAGAGGGGGTTGTCGGTCAGCCATCGGCACAAAACACAGTTAAATCTGCTCCCAGGGTAAGCAATTGAACTCGTAGAAGGTAGCAATGTGAAAACGTTTTTTACTTTTTGTCAGTCTAATGTGAAGATTATGCCTAGTTGGATAATGATGGATCTCTGATCAGAAGTTCATTGTAGGTAAATTTAGTTTAATGTACGTTAGAGACTTAAATATATACAATTTTATAACTGCCAATACTCCTTTTATGAACACGGATTTACTGTGTGCATCAAGTCCCTTACCAGCTAAAATACGGATTGCCTTTATCTGTATTACTAAGATTTTGGAAACACCAGATAAGAATTTCGTACGACATAATGCTATTGAAGAAACAGTAGCAAGTTAAGCATTTTTTAAAAAAAAACCCTTGGGAACCAAACTTTTTAACTGTCTCAATAGAAAAATTACTCTTCACAAGTGATTCCGATTGAAGTAAGTAATCGCAATAATATGCATTCTATACGATATAGTGTTAATATAACATAAACTTGAACTACGAAATAATGAAGTCTTCGTGTTTAAAGTATTTGCCATCAGCTGTCATTAACAAATGTGGACAATGTATGGAAGCAGATAACTGTAGTAACACATTACCAAATAAATAAAATCAGGTAAACTGATTTAACAAAGTGCCAGAACTTTTATTTAATCAGTGATAAGTTAATTACAATTATGTTATGAACAAAATAAGTTATTTTTGTAGTCTGTCTTCGAGTTAAGCTCCAGATCGATTCATTAAGCAGGGCTTGTGGAAGAACACACTTAACCTTAATTCAAACTCGTATACACTGATATAAGAAATTCTTAAAATATGTCAACATTTCACAAAATACACTGGCGAAGAACTCCACTTAATGTACGTAGGCCTAATTATTTCACAGTAATATACCTTCTATATATAAACAGTATTCAAGTTGATCAACGAAATAAACATCAAATGCAAAGGAATATGTCATGGCTAACTGTATTGCACATTCCAAAGCCGTATATGATCAGTGTAAAACAGTATGTTGTCAGGATAACCGATTTGCACTTATTAAATTTTTTCTAATATAAAATCATAAAATAGGCACTAAATTGGGCATTACTCCGATACCGGTCAACTGATTTGGTCCAATATCAATAGGATGGACGTTATAAATGTGTTTTCCAAGTTTCATGAAAATCCGAAAAAGCGTATTTGAGTTATGGCGCGTACAGACACACGGACAGACAGACAGACGGACAGCCATTTTCCCGTCTCCCACACAATCTCATAAAGTACCACACTGGCACTTAATAACCTTATAGGCGAAGTGGTACAAATGCATTGTTAACATGCACTGGACTTCTGAAAGTGAACGGATAATAGTATAAATGTTTCATCAGAGGAATGTGATAAGTGTCACAGAACGAAAGGACCCATAACAAAGCCTGTATTTACGTGTCAGCAGATAATATTGGAGAATGGCAATAGATTGGGAGTTTCTGACACGAACTGAATTACATTAAACACTTTGACATGGCAAGGTAAGCGATACATGTTTCGTAACGTAATTTTATAGTGAGACGCCCCTAAATTAGTCACAAAGAAAGTTAAATACATTCTATGTGTGGCCTTGGAAAGGGAAATACAGATTCTGATATAGTTTTATGGCTCCTGTGACCATCGCCGCTGTCCCGGAATTTTGTCCCGCAAGAGTTCTTTTACATGCCTGCGAATCTACAGACATGGACCTGTCACATTTATGTACACACTAGCAGGTGCCCACGGCTTCCCCCGCTATTATTTACTCAATTGCTAGATGTTTTATTTAAAAGATTTATTTAAGAGAAGAAGAATTAAAACATTTTTTTTTCTGTTTTGTAATTTCTATATAAACCACTGGTTAATGATGAAAAATTATTTTACATGCATTGTACTCATACATTTATAATTTTCGTTTGTAGTATAATGTGCATTTGATATATAATTAGATTTATATTAATCTATTATACCTCTAAACACGAATTTTGCTCATCTAGGGGCATATAGTGGAGGCTAGACCTATGTAGACAGTCGGGACGCTTTGAGGATTAAGCCATTGTCTGGCACTTTAGGAGTGGTATATGGTACTGACTGAACGGCACTCGTCTGGTGCCCACGTGGAGTCATAGCTTAAATGTCAAAAATTCAGAAATGAGCGCTGATTGGTTGCACACGAAATTCTATTGACTGTCAGGCAAGTTCAACGCCAAGAAAACATGCTGAAAATCCAGAATATACAACTCTATTGTCCAAGACACCCTCATTTCAAGTTATTAACTGCGGATTATAAGGGTCTGTCGGTATTGCCTTGAAGAAAGTTGTATATGTAGAAGTTGCCTCCACTATACCTTACATTTTTATGCTAAATTAAAAATAGTATTTTCTGTTGGTTTATGTTTTTACCTGTACCAATGTTGAAATAATGTAAATAATGAAATGTAATAATGTATATAACAATAAACTTCAAACTTAAAAACTAAAAACTAAAAAAAAAAAAAAATTTAAAAATTAACACGGACATAGTTTTTACATAAATAGCAGGAATTACATAATTTTATCTTTAATTATATTGTTTAAAGTTAAAAAGATAAATAATTAAACGAACTAAACGAATCTTATGCTGCCATATGGGCAAGCTAATTCGAAATGAAACGATTAAAATGAACCAAAGATAATTGGCATCAACTTGGGCAGGGATCGACCCGCGTTTTTGGGCAGAGAAAGCCAGCATCATAAGCCACCCTGATCGACAGAGATTTTGAGATATAACTCCACTATTTTATGCAACATGGATCATGATTTAGTGAACTAAAATCACATTCTTAAATTTTAGTGGACTGTAGGATGAACTATGGGGCAAGTTGGTTGAGGCACTGCGCTGAAAACCGGAGGATCGGTGGCTCGATGAGGTCATTGTTACTCTTAAACTGGCTTAATTCTTCTGTTGGCACTATGGCTCCCAAGTTGACACAGCATTTAATAAAAATGAGAACAAAAAGCAGCCCTGGGGAGTAAAGGCTGCCGGTACGTAAGGTTGACCTTACCATATCTACCTTCCATGCTTACCTCCGAATTCTAAAAAAAAAAAATCTGGGAGCCTCAACTCTTCAGCAAACCTAAGGACAGCCACGGCCTCTACAGGGAAAACTTCAAAAATGAATTCAGAAGGCTTTGGCGTTCTTGTTTCTCAGTTATTCCTTCCAATGATCCAATCGCGGATCGAAGACCCGAACTTTCTGCTTGTAATGAAATGTTCCATCTAAAAGCTGCACAGGATACAAGGCGAAAAAACAAAACGTAAGGATCATAATGACCAGGCTTTAAAACTTAGTGCCCGAACCCACAAAGGAAGTTGATTCCGGTTACCAACAACTTGAGTATAGGGGTGGAGGGTGATTGCGTAGGCTGATAAGACAGTCATTGATAGTAGTACTGAGAAGTGAATGCGCTCGTAGTGCGGTGGCTCTCAAATTGGTCAACAGTGTACCTTGTCATTGTGCGTGTTTATAAATTTATAATACGTGTTCGGCATGCCGAAAGTAAAGTGTTCTAAAACGCAAACGTATATTGAAACATTTGGGAGGGACTATTATACACAAACAGGAGAACGTATCGTTTTGCATGCTTGTAATGTGATTAGAGAATGAGAAGTTATTTTGTGGTCTTCCTATACCTGTAATCCGGTTTGTTTACTATCACGTGAACTAGCATATGGTAGCTAGCGTATACGCCGATCAAAGTCTGTACAGTACGGTTGCTGTTAACATATTCGATCGGGCACTAAGTTTTAAAGCCTGATAATGACTGACTGACTCGTTCTTGTAACCCCTATGGTGGGGCATAGGGCTTCCAAGTGGAGGTTTCATTACCTATACTAATTTTGTTATGCTTATTTTCCGAGAGAGAGCAGAGGGACAGGTGGTAAGCCCATCGCCTCTCAACCCCCCCACCGGAAACTGGACGTGAAAGGGCCTAGAAATTTTGTCCAGAGGCTCTAATTTAGGCTTGGAGTTCTTTTACGCGCCGTAAATCTAGGATACGGCCCCTCCAGCTTAAAGTCTCTCCCGGAGGACTCCGTGCCCAGGATTTGTACGTCCTGAAAAATCCATTGACCGCTGCCGAATTTGATCCCGCGACCTTCGGATCTAGAGGCGGGGCACGCTACCTCTAGACCACCGCGGTCGACAAGGATCATAATAATACTTAATTTTTTCAAAGGACGTGACAAGACGCTTGTAAAACAGTAAATATTATATGATGAACAGTAATAAAACTTACTAGTTATCAGCAGCTAGGCGAAAAGGGCAAGTTCAGCCTTCAAATCATGTTGTCACCACTTAAACTCTTAATGAAACTACGTTACCACAGAAACGTATACATTATAGCGTAAGGATTTTTGTATTGTTAATTATGCCAGACTAATAATTGAGAAGTTCTTACGTAATAAATTAGCATAACTTTTCTAAATACGCGAAAACACAACTCCTTCCAAATCTGACATAGAAAAAGAGGGCCTATTACAGGGAATGCGTATTCAGTGTTTTGGCTTCATGCAAAGACACTGTTGCCAAGTCAATCTAATAACAATAGTAATATAATACGGGGGAGAAACAAATACAAACCGCAATTAAAATTTTTCACTATTTTAGTGCAGGAAGAATGCTTGTACATTATTTTTCCACATAGGCTAGTCCCCCTCCCAGTTCAATGCACTTGCGCCATCGAAGAGGAAGTGCTTTGATACCGCGTGAGAAAAATTATTTTGGTTGTACGATGTAGTTTTTTTTTTATTCATTTAAGAAATGACCTTTTTTATGATTTATCCGGATATTTGTTCATCCGGATAATTGGAGTTATATTGTATGCTTTTTACTCCTATAAAGCTTTCTGTTTTATTTCATTTCATGTGGGTTAATTCTGAGCCTTAATGTAGGCAATATACATGATGGGTGGCTTCTCCCTAGCTAGCTGTGGAATGCAGTGATAAATGAAGCGACATCTCGTGTTTGGCAATCACAACGCTTGATCACGCTCGTGCTCTCTTAACAATGCAAGGGTGTTACTCTTAATGACCTACTGTTACTTACAATCTATATATTACGAGATTTCATTTTTAAGAACTGTGTGCATACTTTAACTTATCTATGTTAAGGTCTCAATACAAACTAAATAGTATATTGTGATACAAGAACGGTATTGCCTCGCTATCTCAGGAGCTGCCAAACAACTTTACAGTTCAAGCGTCATTTAATAAATGTAGTATGCAATAACATTTAGGAATTGATGTTAATTTTGTAAAAATAAATATATATATATATTTGAAAATTTTCATTATTTGTAATAACTAAGAATGTATTTGTTTAGTCTTTCATATTTTTTTTTTAAATTTCTTTATTGTAGTCATTGTATTATATATTATTTAAGTATTTTATGTTTGAAATTTTGTCTTTGTATTTAATGTACGTTTCTTGTATTCAGGCATACCAATTCTTGTAGGCCCTATTTAATTTATTTTTATTATTATGTATTTCATGTTTTCGCCCTGGCTGAGTGGTAGAGAAGGCTTTATGGCCCTAACTCCGCCAGGTTAAATAAATAAATAAATAAAGTAAGTACATCACTGGAGAATCGAGGAAGAGTTTGAAAGACGAGCCGAAATTCTGCAATGTACTTAACTAGCAGGTTGTTTATTTAATCAAATGCTCTATGTTTTATTTAAATAATTTAACAGAAAATAATTAAAACTATATATTTATTAACAGTGACGTCGTTTTCACATAAATTGCAGGAATTATGTAATTTTATTTTTAATTATACTCCTAAACGTAGTTCAGAGCTGGCCATGTAAGAAACATAGGCATAGGCCTACATCATAGTGTGTTTAAAAAATGTTATCACTGAGGATGACAAGTTAGTTGAAATATATTTGATTTTAATACTTTAAAGACTTTTATATTGACAAGGCGGAGTTATCGCATTTTAGATTCATAGCCGTGACATATTCCTTCATATATGATTATCAAACTAGTCAGATGTTTGTTTAATTCGTTGATCAAGTACTACATGAATACTGTTATATACAGATGTTTGTTTAATTCGTTGATCAAGTACTACATGAATACTGTTATATACAGAAGGTATATATTGTGAAATAATTAGGCCTACGTACAGTAAGTGGAGTTCTTTGCCAGTGCATTTTGTGAAATGTAGACATATTTTAAGAATTTCTTATATCAGTGTATACGAGATTGAATTAAGGTTACGTATCAAACTTTAGACCTTTGTTCTTCCGTAAGCCCTGCTTAAGGAATCGATCTGGAGCTTAACTCGGAGATAGATTACAGAAATATTTATTTCTGCATATCAAAATTGCAATTATCGCTGATTAAACAAAAGTATTCTGGTACTTTGTTACATCAGTTTACCTGATTTTATTTTTTTCTGGTATGACATGCAGCGTTGAATGTGGGAATTTTTTCACTATGTTGAGAAATCAGTAGCGATAGAAAGCTTCGAGATATACATTTTCTTGTTACATTGTAAAATCAAACCAAGAGATCGAATTCTCCTATTCACGTAGAGGAATGGGTACGCCTAAGATTCACGAGTGTGATCTGGCCAAAAAAGAGATTGCGACAGTCTGAAGATGCATAGGTGTGGGAAGTAATACCGAATTAGATACACCTTTTATCTGGAGATTCTTCCCAGTTGCCATGTGTCAACCTGGCACACCAGGTGTTTCAGAAGCAGGACTACCTTCTTTACGTCTCTTGCATATACAAATATGTTAAAGTGCACAACTTACGCCAGAAAAATCTTTTTTGCACGACGTAACTAATTAGTGGTACTTACGAATATTGTTGCTGTGGATCGTAACTTGACATTCCCGCACGCAACCTTGTTGCTATGGAAACAAAACAAATTTCCGTGCGGTAAAAATTACAAAAAGCACACTGTGCCGTAAGTAAAATCATAATACAAGCCTTTATGGACCAAGGCCCCCCAGTTTGTGGCGACTTTAATAGGACAAATATTCGGTTCCCATAACAACAAACCCATGCGAATCACTTCCTGAAATAAACATCTATCTTCAATAATGTGTATACATAATATTTTCAGGTAATATCTCAATTAATATAATTAAATTGATATAAATAATCATCGTGCAAAATATCTTTATCTTTGGATCAGTTTTGGAAGAAGTGAATTTCTAAGAAGTGCTCGCAAATACACAAATCCTAACTCTATTTGGTAATGACAACGTCCAAATTTCGCATTAAGGTATCTATAATAATAATGGAAATAACAATAATAGTAATAATAATAATAATAATAATAATAATAATAAAAGGAAGAACAAGTAGGATACAAGAAAAAAGAGACGATCAGCTTCCTAAAGACATATTGAAAAGTGATAAACCAACCTGACCAATCAAAATTCACCAAAACCATAAGGATTGTCTTCCTTCTGCTTCAGGATACTCTTCTTATGAATTTTGGTCATTCTGTCTACTTTTCTTGCAGTTGTTTATAATTATTATTTTTATAATTAATTCTGGTGAATTTTGATTGGTCAGGTTGACCCTCGTAATTGCAACTCCCCTTAGAAGTTGACTACCGAATCCCTTTTCATTTACGCCGAGCTGAGAGGATTGGTGTTTTCTTTCCTATCCTTCGCATATTCAGCCATTGACCTCTTGTTACGATAAAAAAAAAATAAAAAATAAAAAAAAATAAAAATGTACATCGAGAGACTGGAATTTCCGTTGAGGCAATTCGACTGGTTGAGTAATTGAAATCTTGCTACAGTGATGTACTGCTCCAGGAAAATGTGAAGAAAAGATGTTTGCAACCTGTATCCTACCCCCCACATGCAGAGGAATTTATTTCAAGACTTAGTACAGCCTAGTCGTATTTCATACGTCTTGTTCTAACTTATGAACATTACAGAAATTTACAATACAATTACACTATTGTGTAAACGGCCCTAGGGAAACTTACTTTATGGACGCACCTCGTACCTACTATCAATTATCATTAGACCTGGGATTTTAAGGCAAATGCCTATTTTCTTCCTTATGAAATAACCTGAAAATTTTAAAATATATTGACATTTCATGATATATCCTTATATTCATAGAGTTTTATAGTGCCCTAAAATGACTATTTGGACCTTTGGAGCCTATTTTTATTATTTTAGTGCCTAAAATGCCTATTTGTACATTTAAAATAAAATTCAACTTCTATAACTTTTACATTCATTTAATGGACATCCCTGAATGAAGGGCAGAACAGCAGAGGGTGGGATTTCACAGAAACTTTTCCGAAACAATTGTCCCCAAAGGAATGCTGACTGACGGGAAGGATTCGCTCAAAACAACAAGTAGCGGGTATATAGTAAGAAGGGACATACAGTGTCAATTTTTCATATAATCCAAAACTGTTTTTGATAAGTGTATTTTTAATTCTGTCTTAATTTTGCAAATATTTCTGTTAAGAATAGGTATACCACGTTTTTTACAGTAAAAAAATCACGTTACAGTTGAAGAGCATATTGTAATATTTTAAAGTATATTTTCTGTCTATTTACACATTTTTAAAGCTTATTTTAAACGCCTATTTTTCTTTTAAAAGCCTATTTACTTGTTTTAAAAGCCTATTTTAGGTGCCTAAAACTAATTTTTTTAGAGCCTAAAATTCAAGGTCTAATTATTATTATACAGTCGGTTTACTTAGCCAAAATGCTGTAAAAGTTTGAATTAACAGAGATATGCACAATAATTAAAATCTGTCAAAAATATGCCAGTAAAACTGTTACAAATTAATAAAATGTGCACATAGATTTTAATATCAAGCAAATATTTTGCATTATCGCAAAAACTAACAAAATATGCAACAATTTGCAAGATGAAACCATTAATTTTCTGTTACCTAATTCACGCCTTGTAGAGGTAGAGAAACAAAAAGCGGACCTACTAAAATATCTAAGTTGCTGATATGAGCCACTGCGCATGCCTAGCGGCATTCACAGGATAGTAGGGAATGTATTGAAATATGTTCTAGTGTCGATAAATTGCTTCAATTGGGAAATATTTCACGTAATTTGCATTGCTTGTGAAAACAAACGTTTCCGTTACATCTCTTACATTTATTTACGTATCACAAGGCTCTGAAATCAGCTACAAGAGTCGGTCCGCTTTTCCCCCCCTATCTGTACAAATTTTAACACTAGCATGTAATAGAGTACACCATTAAAAATAATTTTTTTTATAAACTTCCAGGCTTTAGTAATGACGTTTCGAATGATTGTTAGAATTTTGCGGTGAATAAAAATGTTAAATTTCGGTATGAAAATTGGGTCAATTACGGTGTTATTTTGCACAAAAAAACTAAATTTCGGTGTTATTTCGCATAAGAACTAAATATGTATTTAGCCTTTGTGGTGCAATTAATTGTATATTTCCGCACATGAGCATGATCAAGAAAACCTGAATAGAAAATGTGCACCATTACCCATAACAAATAAAGTTTATACGAGTATTTCTAAAGGTCCATCTCATTCTAAATTGCACCCACCCCCAAAGTACAAACTTAAAGCAGTCTCCACATTTTGAGGAAGAAGTCTTGTCCTCTTATCGGTTAGAATGTCTGAATATCCTGAGAAAACTCTCTCAACATCTACATTATTCACCGAAATAAAAATGCTTTTACATTCAGAACATAGGCCTAAATGTTTAAGAACTGTCATTAATATTGGTTATTTAATTTTTTGTTGTATTAATGAGTAACAATTATTTAGTTATTTTTTCTGAAACCAGAGATTCCCCTTGAAAGTAAAAAAATCGTTTAAAAAAAAGAGGAATTTCGCGCAAAAAAGAAAATTTCGCATAAACACAAAATTTCGCGTTTCCCCCGGTTAAAAACTGATATAATTCCACACAGGAATGTTTAAAACACAAGATTATTGTTTTATCAATGGTAATGACAACAATTCGCGAATCCGTCATTTGCAAAAACTAGGTACCGGTATCTCTAATGATTGTACTTCTTCGGGCTGAGTAGAAAAACCTCTCATTATCGCTTGCTTTGCTGCATTGAACATAATAAATACAGAATAAGTGCCATTTCAAACCAAAATGAATCATACGCACTTTGCATTAAACTGTGTTACTTATCTTAATCTTCACAATGATATTTATTAGCGTAAACACCTGTAAACTACATAGCGTGATCAGGCTGACAGATTTCCATTTACTGTTTAGATAAACGAAGTGTTCGGAAGTAAGTCCATCAAAGGTGTAAAAGCTTCTAATATTTTACCATTGAATGGTTTAGATATGCTTCACTCTACTGTTTTAATAGCCTGTTTCACAAACAGCTGAACACAGACTCTAACAAGTTATGCTTTCAATAATATACTGCTGTGGCTCAGGGGATGCGTTCAATCCTCTCACGCAGCGGGCCCGGGTTCGATTCCTGGTCGGGACAAGTTACCTAGGTGGGGTCTTTCCTCACCTTTGTCGGGTAAATTTAGGCCCTTGTGGTCCCCAGATATCATCTGGCCGTCATTATCATCTTCATCCCATCCTCGCCTTGTTTGGAGTGTGTGTGAATGGTGTGTCTCGTCCTATGTGTTCGTGTTGTCTCGGAGGTGGCCCCGGCATTGGGCTGATCACTCATCCGGGGAGGCCCTCCATGTCCTTGTCTGGTCAAAAAAGTATGTATGTGGTCCAAAGATAATCCCTCTCCAGGACAGGTCGCGGCCCTGTAAGGCCCGGGCGGCTTGGGTCGCTTAAATCCTAAAAGGGAGAGGTTAAACTACGAGAAAGAAAGAAGAAAGAAAGAAAAAGTATTTTACTGTACTAACCTAATTAATATTAATTATCTCTTATGTACTAAATAAGATTATTATCCCTTTAATGGATATTGTATCCCATAGGATAAAATAGTTTGCCTTAAATTTGTAATAAAATAGCGGAAAATAACTAGAAAGAAAATTTAAATTTCATGTGCAACTACAGAACAGGGGTACATATTTTGGCGAACATATATATATATATATATATATATATATATATATATATATATGTTACCCAACTTCCTGGTAGAACCTTAAGTTCCAGAAATAAATAGGCTACACAATTCTTTACGTAAAACATTATAATCCATTTTATGAATGAAAACACATAAGCGATTTAACAAAAACACTAATTCATACTATAGCCTATGTTAATATCAGTGGTGGATACAGTCGATTAATATTTTAAACAACAGTTAATTATGTCATCCACAAGAAGGCCGTAGTTATGAAGTGTCCTTTGTGTCTATGCGAATGCTGTGCCTTGAGCTCCAAAAATAGGTTCTCTCATTCTCCCACTGAGCCAAATCATTGAGATAACTGTTTTCTTTGCGGTCCGGCACTGGTTTACATATTGTGTAAGAATTAAGTCTCGCGTATTTAAGGGAAAATATAATAGTTCGTTAGCAGGATTCCACGGCCGGTGTTATACATAAACTGATTGTAATTGCTATCCGGGTTGGGCCGCGTCGTGTTTTTAGTGTCTTCTGACATTTCGGACATCATATCGTGTCCTTCGTCGGAGAAAGTTTCGCAATAAAAATAGGTGCCTGTGGAGAGTAAATAGTAGCAGTTGTCATGACGTCAGTTTTAAAGTTTTAATTGTTTCACGCCAGATGTAATTTAGTTGTTTAGGGAGGAAATCCTTTTAGGATAGCTGCCTTAAATGAAGAGTGCCAATATGACACAGCCAAATGAAAACAATTCTAAGAACTATATATTTTATTAATATAAGAATTTATTTATCTAAATATCAATATTCATGTATTTTTATATTGAATTTTAAAGCATCTAACAATAAAGGGCTCCCTTCCTATTTATTAAAATACTAGCTTAAAAGGCCCGGCGTCGCTCGGGTTCTTATTTTGTAATTTGAAATGAACTTATGAAGGACTTTCGATTTTCAAACTCAAGGGCCTTGTATAACATGTACTTAGAACTTGAAATGCGGAAGAACGACTTATCACACTATTCCCTCAGAAAACGCTAGATATAGCTTTTTATGGCTCATAGAGGATTTCGAATGTTGCATTCCGTTGCTTCTACACATCATGCCTGGGAGGGGTTGAAATAAGAAGAAAAATAAATTCCGGTTACATAAGATTGTATTGTCTTGACGGAAAATTTTATTTCTCACTCTCATATTACCATACAACCGTTTCGGGGCTGAAATAAGAAAAAAAAATTCAATATAAATTTCATAGGCCTACTCTCCTTCCCAAAAAGGTGGGCATACTGCGGGCATAAGACTGAAAATGTTCCATCCCATTTTGTCTTCTTTTAGATGCTTAGGGCCTATGATAAACATCCCTATTTCTCAACTAATAGAAAGCCTACAGCTATAAATAACATATCAGTGGATAGGATTTCTTTTTACCGCCATCTGATATAGCATACTCATTCTACATTAAAATGTGAAGTGAGAAAATTATATTTTCCTTGTCGAGGGTAGTGAAAGTTATGTGACTGCATCACACTCTGCTCTTTTTTCGTGGATTTCAATTTTCAGTAATTATTTTCGCCAATATATAACATCGATGGAATCATAATTTGTTCAAGTCCAATATTAAGTAGTTACCAAAGCCCTATGCGATCACTGTAAATAATACACTGTTGTCATGACAACTGAATGGGATTTCATTTTTTCAGTATAATATTCTCAGAAATTGTATAAATTTTCAAGGGAAGGAGTTATTTGTTTGAATTTTAATGTTGACCGCGTTACTTCCTGGGCTTAACTTGGTATGTGTGCAAAATGTCGTGCATATTGGTCAAGAAATGTAGATTTGTATAGGGAACATACATACACACATACACACATACACACATATCCACATATCCACAAACACATATATTCGATTTTATATATTTGAAAAAAACGAAATCCATTAATTAATCAGTCTATTTAAATTACTATAGTGGAGAAATAAAAAGGTAGGCACTTTTTTCAGATAAAGTTACTCCGATCTAAGGTGATCCCAAACACATAAAACACCCCTGCCCTAGATTAACCCAACGCCCGAACTGCATAAGCAGAAGCAACTTCTCCGACGCTAGCGTAATGCACGTAGTCTAATTAATAGCCTGCAGGGGCAGATGCAGTTTTCAGCGCCCGAACTCCACAAGCAGAAGCAACTTCTCCGACACTAACGTAATGCACGTAGTCTAATTAATAGATTGCAGGGGCAGACGCAGTTTTCATTCCTGAAATGCGGCACAAGTGGAGTTAATGCCCGGAAAGGCATTTTCCTGTAATAGCTTAACACATTACCGTATAAAAATACGGCCTTATCGGTGATTGAACTCAACCACCTATGCCAAGGTTATTGCTGTCAACTAATAAGAGGAAACATTTTATGGGTGAATCTCACAAACGCGAAATGTGTTAGTAGGCATGTACAGTACATGACAAAAGCTAAATTAGGGATTTAAAAGGTTCCTGACCGCCAAAACATAATTTTATGATTACGAATAAAACACGAAATCTGGGTTATGTTAATGGTCTATATATTTTTATCACTAACTCACTTAAAATGCCCGGCGTCGCCCGGGTTTTTATTTTGTAATTAAAAATTAACTTATGAAGGATTTAAGTATTATGCAAATCAACACAACTAAAATCAGGAAATGCTTGTTTTTATGCAGTTCAGAAACTCTTATCTTCTCATCTTCTGCCCAGAAATCTAAAAATAAATATAGTCTTTGTATTCCTGTCTGCCCTCTTGACTTGTACTAGACATGGATTTTAACAGAACACGCTTCTTTTAACCGTGACAGAACTTTCACAAGAAAGTAATTATTTTTTTAATGCTTTGCTATCACACTATCTAGTGCTATACTTATTGTAGGCCTACTACCACACATATAATTTTGAAGTACTTTCTTATCTAAATTTGTTCATATTCAGCTTTTTATATATATCCAAACGCTATGTTCAATGATTGCTTTTTTTATTAGAGAAGCTACAGATATTAATGCTCACACTTTATCTTGAGCCAAAAAAAATGCGGTGGTGAGGGGAGCTGATATCGCATGCAGTATAAGAGATTAACTATTGCAGAAGGTGGTGAGTTGAAATTGACGTTGTTTCTGAAGGGTTGCCAATTACCAGAAAATATAACGTGTGTAGTTTTAATCTGGGTCACAATGGAACTAACTGTAATCTGTAGCACTTCCAACTCTCGCTACCAAACTAAAGGTAACATATTTAGGCCTATTTAGACAATTTCTCTCCCGGTCTTCAGAATACAGAAAATCGTTTAAAAGTCGTAGCATTATACATGTAGGCCTACTTGAATACGCACTTTCACATGCCTGAATTGATGTAATTTAACTAAATGCCTTTCGCGAAAGTTTGTAGGTAATTAATACAACACAATTCATACAACGAAATAATAAAACTTGACTTGTTCTTTTCTCCAACGACAGATTCAGCTTTAAACACATTAAATTGCTTTTCCTTCCATTTCATTTATTTGGTTCATTATTTCGCTGATTTCCGATACTTCTTGGTTTAAAGAATCTTTATTTTTAACTTCGTTGTCACTTATAGTGACCATTTCCACAAGACCAGTACTGTTCTTCTAATATCCCTGGATTTATTCTGTCATTTTCAGAATAATATGACGTAAACAAATAAAAAAAATTGACGGTAGCTCAAGAATGCCTCAACGGGAAGTTTTTGGGTATGGCAATACTGGGAACGGGTCGCGATCTTCATTTTTTCGAGCGAGGCCTTCTTTATATGGACGGTTTTCAGCATTGTAGAGTGTGAAGCTCAAGATAAAGTGTGCGAATATGAAGATTTTTCAGTGTTCAGTCCATGTGAATTTACACAAAAAACAAGTGCACACGGGCGCGATAAAATGAAAGCGATAAAAATACGAGGATAAAATTATGACAATGGGCACTTTAAGATTCGAAGGAGTTCCACATGCTATTATACTAAATGGTCACTGATTCGTAGGCTAAACTGTCAAAGATTTTACGATTCCTTTCATGTTCGTGGTTGAATTTTTACAATTGAAGCGTTTAGTTTTATAAGGGTCTAAGTGCCAAAATCATGATTTTTCAACTGATAATTTAATTGGATCTATGTACCCAGACCAATGCATTTCAGAAGGGTCCAAGGTCTGGGAAAAGCCAGGTTAGTGGCAATACATTCCAAGATATAGCGCTGGGTGTATTTCCAGCCCGTCTTACTGTGGCTCTATGTCTTGTTTTCTACACAATCATGATTTTGGCACTTAGACCCTTATAAAACTAAACGCTTCAATTTACATATTAATTTGGGAGAGTGCACCTAATTTATTCTCTACCTATACTACTTATAGTGCGAGTAGAAGAAGTAAAAATTAAAATTAGGTAGATTTCGCTTATTATGAAGTTTCGCTATTTAAATTGTATACTTGCCGAAATCATTAATTTTAAGTTGAAACTGTTACCTGCTCTGATATGAAGGTCAGTAGGACAGATTCATTTGTTATAATTAGTGCCTGATAAAATACCGAAGCGAGCCTTTCAATTAGTCATGAGAGAATTTATTTAATTCTTTCTACCCATTTCCCCTTGCACTCTTATTTTATAAACGTGACGAAATGCAGTTTAATTATTGGAACTCCAAGCCAGCAAAAAGATGTCCTGAAGATGTTGCAAGCGCACCGAAAGGCCAGGCGGCGATTTACAAAATAAATCATAGCTGAGCAACTGTTATCACATTTATTTTATTTCATTGATAGAGCTCAACAGTATTGGACCTGTATTTTAATAACATTGCACTCTAAGTTTATTATGCATATGAAGTATGGGTATATCTTCCAGGTATGCTTTAACAGCAATTCTTCTCGTGAGAATATTATAGGAGAAAAATTCCTCCGACACTGGGATTTGAACCCAGGACCTTTGGCTATTCGCGCCAGTGATCTACCAACTGAGCTAAACCGGAGTTCAATAGCCAAAGGTCCTGGGTTCAACTCCCAGTGTCGGAGGAATTTTTCTCCTGTAATATTCTCACGTAATGTCTAACAGAGACAATAATCTGTGGTTCATGAATGCTTATATATCTATCTTGAATGTTAACTGTACAATAACAGTGGGAGCCCGGTCACAAAAGTCACTAATTAGTGTGCCTCACAGTACTACATATGACATAACTTATCTGTCTATGAGGTAGACCATTAGGGCAATCAGTCATAGGAGAGAGATTCCATCTGCCGCTGTGAATTTAACTCCGGTTTAGCTCAGTTGGTAGAGCACTGGCGCGAATAGCCAAAGGTCCTGGGTTCAAATCCCAGTGTCGGAGGAATTTTTCTCTTATAATATTCTCAAATAATGTCTAACAGAGACAATAATCTGTGGTTAATTAATGCTTATATATCTAAATTCTTTTCGTGCCTCTTCACAACATTATGTAACTCTTTCTTACTCCATTCATTGACCCGCGTTTTGTTGCATTTCTCATTCATTTCACACCCAGACAGTCGCAGTAATCCAAACAGAACGCACTGATACGTGTTTTCACGCTATGGTAAATGCATCCCATTAAAAATTCGTTGCGGTGCTCGACACCCACGTAGTTGGGTTGAAATACGTGAGAAAATATACCTTGCGTTAAATGGACAAAGCTGAGTGTTTACAACATACCGCTTTGTACCTTGCAGATATGCTATTATGAGTGCATAACGGTAAATTCTATAGTATTGTCTATGCAATTTTTCAATAATTCACCATAAAACCATTTGAGCTATTTTATCATCTTGGGGAAAATGTCAAACGTTCAGCGTAGCGAATACTTTCTTACTTTCACCTAAATACACTTGTTCAATAGTATATTGCGACACAAGGGCGGAAAGGCACGTTTACGGGTCGAGGAAACAGATTGAAAACCCGAGGCGCAGCCGACGGTTTTTAAGTTTTCGAGACCCTTAAATGCCTTTACGGTCCGTGTGTTGCATGCTATTTTTTGCACGACGGTTACTTATATCAATTTAATTATATTAATTGTGATATTACCTGAAAATATTATGTATATACAGTCTTGAAGAATGGTGCTTATTTCAGAAAGGGATTCGCATTTGTTATTGTTTATGGCAACCGAATATTTATAAAGCGGGAAGGCCTTGGTCATTTCTGCTCGCAAATAAGCATTTGCGGGCGGTAAAGTAACTTTCCGCCCGTCGCCCCTAGCAACAAGTCACTTTCCGCCCGTCGCCCCTAGCAACAAGATTGCGTGTGGTAATGTCAAGTTACGATCCATGTAAACAACTTTCGTAAGTAACACTTACTAGCTAAGGAGTGCAAAAAGATTTCTTAACGCTAATTTTAATCATGGTATTAATTTTTTTGCACTCCTTAGCTAGTAAGTGTTTCTTACGACAGTTGTTTACATGGCTCGTAACTTGACATTACCACACGCAATCTTGTTGCTAGGGGCGACGGGCGGAAAGTGAATTGTTGCTAGGGACGACGGGCGGAAAGTTACTTTACTTTATTTGCGAGCAGAAATGACCAAGGCCTCCCCGCTTTATAAATATTCGGTTGCCATAAACAATAACAAATGCGAATCCCTTTCTGAAATAAGCACCATTCTTCAAGTCTGTATTTACATAATATTTTCAGGTAATATCACAATTAATATAATTAAATTGATATAAGTAACCGTCGTGCAAAAAATAGCATGCAACACACGGACCGTAAAGGCATTTACGGGTCTCGAAAACTTAAAAACCCTCGGCTGCGCCTCGGGTTTTCAATCTGTTTCCTCGACCCGTAAACGTGCCTTTCCGCCCTTGTGTCGCAATATACTATTAGTGGGTCTTCTTGGTCTTATAAATAGGGTTCGGATGTTTATGACATGTCATATTTTTATCCTGACCTCCGTTCTCGTTGCAAATACAAATTAAACACGAATTGCACGCTTGTTATCCTAATCGGACAGTTTTTATTTTGCATATAAAGTCATATTTTGGTCATTTTTGTGGTCTTGGTCATATTTTAACCATATTTGTAATTTAAAGTCATATTTCAGTTATTAATTTGGTAAAGGATCTCAATTATATAGCGTATGTACTACAGGGTCAAATTAAATTTGAAATTTATTTGATTAATTTATTTTTTATGCCAAATTCATAGTAACTTTAATTGTAAAATTAATGGAATTATTTAGAGAGGGACCACGTAAGATCTACAATATATTACGAGTATTTGGAGCTGAAGAAGCGAGCAAACAGGAGAAAATTCTTTAAAAATAGAAGTCCATTACAAGTAAAACTATAAACCAACAAAATTGTTAAAAAGTTATTATCGGATTGAATTCATTTGATGTAAGAATTTAGTGTCTTTAAATGTATTAATTTGGAACGTTTTTTAAAGTTATTTTATTAGGTCATATTTAGGATTTTTGGGTCACATTTAGTAATTTTTATGGGCAGATTTGCAATCATATTTTTCACTTTTTTAGGTCATAAACATCCGAACCCCACTTATAATAATGTAAATTCTGGTGTTATAAAAGTATAGATTGCGTAGCGGTTTACCTACGGATAAAGTCGTTAACTCTCGTGGGATTACCTTTGATAAATTCGCGAGCAACAATCGTGAACTTATCGATAAAGTACAGGCCTCTCGTTATATTACGTCTTACTTATCATTAAAAAAATACTTTTCTTAACTCTCAAACGTTATTTCTATCCCTAAATGAATTGAAGGGACTAGTTCCATAAGGGCGTAAGGCACATCTTGAATTTTGAGCTTTTAACATTTATGCCTTCTCCTCATATCTCTTAAATACTCAGTGAACAATTTATACTTGTGCCTTAAACCTCTGCTCAGTCATAAGAAAAGACCTGTGCTTCTGAGTGGTAGCATTGTTTAAAAACATTAAGATTTCTCAAAACTTTGCTCTAGTGCCTTACGCCCTTATGGAACTAGCCCCTTCAATTTGATTCAGGATAAATAATGCACACATAAGGCATTATAAAGACAGTACACAGGTTCGTAACAAGGCGTTCCATGCGATGTTTCATCGTGAGCCACCTTTAAAGCTAAGATCTAATACCCTGAACTTTCACTTTCGACATATTCAAGTAACCTTGATGCTACAGTAATGCGGTTCTCTCAAAGGTCAAAATGCTGTGTTTGACAGTGAGATTGGCTGCCTGTCTGAATGCCACCTAGCTTACTATCTTCATGAAATCACGACTGAATAATCCACAACTTAATAGAAAAAGGCTGGGTGTATGCTAGAAAAATACGTAAAATTCATGAACATTCAGGAAGGAATCGAACTGACATCTATGTGCAAATAAATAAATTAAGAAAAAGTAGAAGTACTAATAGTACTGCAATTACATGGACCCGGACCCTCTACCTTGACCTGTGTTAAATTAATATTTTAAAAATGTACATTTTCTCATATACTGTTGCCAGTATACAGAAATGAAAATGTTACATCTTTTTCTGGAACTAATGCAGGGTGTCCATAGACATTTCAAAATAAATTTCATTTACTTTTCCCTGACTTTCCATGACCAGAAACTTACATTTCTACAAGAATCAAGGTTTTTCAAGGCTCTTTGTAAACACAACAAATATCCTACCTCCTCCATCCCCACAACAAAATAAGAAATTATTAGCTCAAGTACTGAAAAGAAAATTGCTTACACATTCTGGTTTACAGCAGACTGGAGCAGAACACATGCCCCTCACATTTCGCTCACTCAGGCTAGTTATTTTCCCAGATTACTCCATAATTTTAAAAAAATCACTGATTTTTTCCTTAACTCTACAAAATTACCTGACTTTCCTTGACCGATTTAAATTTTCCTAACTTTCACCCCTGACACTCTGTCACTGACTTTCCCTGTAGACCCTGTAATGGAATAAACGTAACTAATACCTACGGTAAAGTAAAGTAAAGTGATCCCTATACAGGCCATGGAGGCCCAGAGGGTTCCAGGAGGTTGAGGCTCCCAGATTTTGGACATTCGGCACGTGAAGGTGGTAACGCACCGGCCGCCTTTACCCCCAGGATTGCTCCTGGTACTCATTTCTGTTAGAGGCTGAGTCGACCCCAGGGCCATAGTGCCACCAGAAGGAAATACCTACGGTAACTTATACTAAGTAACGATAATTCAATTTTCCTGAACACAATTTTCGTAGGAAAGCGAAATTAATAGATTTTGTCTTGAGATAGAATATCTGCTGAATGACGTAATTGATGGAAAGTTAAGAGAAAATCCAGGCCTTGGAATAAGAAGAATACGGGTGCTAGGCGAATTAAAAGAGAAAATAAAATACTGGCTACTGAAAAAGAAAGTCAAGGATAAGAGGGAACTGACAGCAAAATTTGCAAACCATTCCAAGGCATTAAGCAGAATAATAATATTAATAATAATAATAAACATTGGCATACCAAATACTCACAATTTAGAGCAGTGTGAAAATGAAAAAGTAACCAAGTATTTACCTCTGGCTGAAGAGGTTCGACAACTTTGGAGGCAAGAAAAAGGCATTGTACTACATCCATTGTCCGCAGTATACTAGATATTTCTGTTTAAATTTAACGGTGTCATCTTGCTAAAAGCCGATGGCATCGTTTTAATACCTGTAAAGTAGTGGAATGAATAAATAATAATAATAGTAATTCCTGAAATGTTAGATGGGGATTTTATAAAAAATACTAATTAATCTGTAAGTTATGGTTTAAAAGAAAAATGAACACTTCCATGAAATTTTCCTTTATCTTTAAACTACGTTCAATTTTAGGATAATTTTTCCACACCTTTTTGTATATTCTTAAGTGTTTAAAATTTGTAATAAAATGACAAAATAATTCAAAGGAAAATAAATGTTCATGAAAAATTACAGACAGGGCACAAGAAATAAACTGGCTTAGTAATTAATTAGCTTAATTGTTTTCCTTGCAGTCCGGCACCGATTTATAATTTGTATGGCATTGAGTCTCAGGCATAAAGGTTAATAATAATTCGACATCGTTTATGTACACTTTCCCAAGTGTCTCTATTAGTAGGCTATATTCCTAAATCGATCTCGAAGATCGTGGATTAGATCTCGGCCGAGATAGAGGGCACATTTATATGAGCAAACATGTGAAAACTATGTCTGTAGATTTACATGCACGTAAGAACTACTCCGGGACAGAATCCCGGCACACCGACGACGGTCACAGGCCTTAGTATCAAACAGTATTAGCCTCTATCGTTAAAGGAACATATAACCATCCAAACAGCCTAAGTCAATATGGTAGAATTCAGACACTTGGAAAAACTATTTCGCATCTAAATGTCGATATCATTGACTTATGCCAGGTTTCTACAAACTTGTGAATTACCTATGGGTAAATTATCCATGGACAAATTAGTTCCATTTAACCTACAATGATATAATGAGCAAGGCCTTAGAGTTGTACAGTTAATTTAATTCAGAAGGCTTTGATTCTCATTGTTTAAATTATTATTGATCCTATGAGAGGTTAAATTTTATCCAGCCATCCATGAAAGGATAAATTAACCCGACGATTTACTCTTGGAAAGATCTAGCCCGAGTTTGTAGGAACATTTTTTCTGTCATTTTCATATTTACCCAGAGGACTTTTATCTAGAAACTCGCCACAAGTGTAAGTGATTGCTATCTTTAAATTATTTGTGTTTGTGTGGTGTTATTCTTGTGTAAATTCTGTCCATTGGATAATTTACCAATAGGTAATTCGCGAGTTTATAGAAACCGGCCATTAATTACTAATTTAACATCTAATGTAAACACAGAATTTCATGAATTATCCTAAATTTACCGTGATGTTCGTTTCCTATGATGTATTTGACAATCCCCTATACCTTTATTGCAGATTCTATGGTATATTTTTCCTGATCAAATTATATAAAATGCGGATTTCTTCCATACTGAAGTAATAGATACAGAAGCTATTTTTAAGTAGAGGAAGCGTAATAAACCTCAGATAAAATGTAAGAAACTGTGAATACAGACGATAATTAAATGTTAATTGTATAAATTTGATGTGTTTTTAGCAAAGAATAGGATTAAGTTAAATAACATCAACAACGCCACGCTATGTGGTCTATCTACTAGGCGCGTCCAAAAAGTAAGTTTCCCTGAGGTCGTTTACAGAAACAAAACACAATTTCAAGGAAATATTTATTGCAACAGAAACAACCAGTGTTCAGCTATTTTTTCAACATATTCGCCACCGGAATTGAAACATTTGTCTTACCGTGGCACCAACTTTTGAATACCTGTGTCGTAGAAGTCTGCCGCCAGGGATCTGAACCACTGTGTGACAAAGGTCTCCGCCTCTTTGTCATTCTCTGTAATTTCTTTAGGTGTAGGAAAAGATGGAAACCACTGGGAGCGAAGTTCGGGTTGTAGGATGGATGTTTAAACACCTCCTAGCAAGTCTCCTGCAGAAGTTCGACTGGGTGGTGTTTAAATATTCACCTTACAGCCCGGACCTCGCTCCCAGTGATTTCTATTTTTTCCTACACCTCAAGAAATGACAGAGAATGACAGACAGGCGGAGATGGATATCACACAGTGGTTCATAGCCCAGGCTGCAGAGTTCTCAACACAGGTATTCAAACATTGATCCCACGGAATGAAAAGTAAGTTATCTCATTTTCGGAAGCGAATATTTTTAAAAATAGCTGAACACTTGCAGTATCTGTTGCAATAAACATTTCAAAGAAATTGTGTTTTGTTTCTGTAAATGGTCCCAGAGAAACTTACTTTTTGGACGGCCCCCGTAATTTTGGGCGGATGTGTTAAATATGAATAATCCTGCTGGGACTCAAATGGAGGCCTTGTGATCAGTTATGTCTGTGGCTTGGTTCTAAAAGGGCCATAGGCGTAACCAGGCCGACCATATGGGGGGTTATAACATCCGGGGGGTCTGGGGGGTATCCCCAGGGAGAGGGGGGCTCGGGGCCCTCCCCCGGAAAATTTTAAAAATTAAGATGCACAGTAACGAGTTTTAAGCTTCCCACGCTTTATACTCGTATTAATTAATTTATAAGCAGACTTAAAAAAATTGTGCAATTTTCCTTCTTTTAATCAATGAGGGGGGGTTCAGTTTATGAACTTAAGGTACCTGAGAATAAAGCTTTTAACGTGCCGCCGACTTTTCACGACTACGACGAACAAAGTGTCATTATACGTTTTTTTATGTCTTTTCCTGACCATAGGTTATATGCCATGCGCATGTTAAGCAGGTGGATGTGTGTTCGTGTCCCGCCATAGGAAGGAAATGCACCGTGCGTCAATTTCCTGTGAGGTGTGAAGGAGTTAATATGCAGACTTTCCCGGAAGTTGAACTCCGTCGCTATTACCAGTCAATACTACCTATAAGAATAACATTGACGAAGATTTACAGTACTAGTGTAAGAGTAATAGTGTTCTAGTAAAGCAAAGTACTCCTACACAAACCTATAACTTATGAGTGCTTAAGAGTTCTCCGGAGCTTTCAGACATCACAAAAATTACACAAAAAGATCATAAAGAGTGCCGGCTCTAAAATTTAGCCTGGTTAAGGTTAAGTCTCGTGCTCACTTTTCTTGAATGTTAAATCTTCTATATAAAAAAGGCTTTGTCCTGACTGACTACTTAATGAATGACTGACAGAGAATCCACGTAGAGCCTAAACTATAATAGGTAGAGACTTGGAATTTTCACAGTGCCTTCGTTTCATAATGTAAGTGCTCACTAAGAAAGGATTTTGAAAAATATTGATTTCAAATGCCAAAAATCAAATGTTTTAGAGACATAATACTTTTTTTTTACACAGAATTATCAAATCCAAATCAAATTCCATGTACAGTTTTCATGACAACAGTGTATTGTTGGCAATGATCACAAGTAGCTTTGGAAATAAATGACACGGGACTTGGACAAATTAGAGACGCTATCGATATAATTCACTGGTGTAAATAAATAGTGAAATCCACGAAAATAATGCACAATGTGATGCAGTCACATAACTTTCTCTACTCTGGACATAGAGAATACCATTTTCTCATTTCACACTTTGATGTAGAATAAGAGTTCGTATTAAAGGGACAGCATTTTCAGTTGTTTCAGTCTGAGTGTGTGCCAAAGAGTATGCCATATCAGAAGTCGGTAAAAAATTGTATCCACTGATACGTTATTCATAGTTGTAGGCTTTGTATTTTTAGTTGAGAAATATGGATGTTTATCATAGGCCCTAAGCATGTAAAAGGAGACAAAATAGGATGGAACATTTATGTAAGAACGATGTCAATGTTAATAAACATAATGTTTTAATTATTTTTTGCACGACTTAACTAATTAATTAGTGGTACTTACGAATGTTGTTGCCGTGGATCGCAATCTTGTTGCTATGTGCGGTAAGAGTTTCCGTGCGGTTATGAATTTAGGCCTACTTACGCCACACTATAATACAAGCCTTTATGGGCAAGGCCCCCCAGGACAAATATTCGGTTCGCATAACAACAAACACATGCTAATCACTTTCTGAAATAAACATCTATCTTCAAGAATGTATATACATAATATTTTCAGGTAATATCACAATTAATATAATTAAATTTATATAAATAATCATCGTGCAAAAAATAGCATGTAATACTCGTGCCGTAAGCGCATAACGGATCTCGGAAATTGAAAAAAAACTCGGCGCAAGCGCCTCGTTCTTTTCAAACTCTTTCCTAGATCCGTATGCATCGCTTACGGCACTTGTATCACAATACACTACTTCTGTTAAATAAGCAATTTAAACAAAGCATCTAGCAGTTGAGTAAATAATCGCGGGCGAAGCCGCGGGCACCTGCTAGTCTGACATATATGGTTGTGGCATGCTTAAAGAAGTCTGGTCTCTCAGATAATGAAGATGATATTAACACAAAAAGTTAAATGTCTCAACCTGGATTTTGATGAAACCTGATTGCGAAGCCAGAGCAAGATTCAGGCTCTGTTAAAACCTGTTGTTCCTGCAACACGTCCATAACTTACTGTTATAATGCAGAGTCCAGTTTATGAAACAAGTAGTTAACATTATCTTGGCGAATGTCCACGTTTTTATTACACTAGATTTTTTTTATTAAATGCAATATTATCTTATCTTAAAACGTTGCATAAATTACATTAACTGTATTATGTCATTGCACAGAAATAAAGGCACTAAAATGCTGAACCCTTTCAGATATGAGGGGTTTATTAGCAAACGCGGAAATCTCCATTTTTATAAAAGACTACCTTAAAAGGCCCGGCGTCGCCCGGGTTTTGTGTATTGTAATTCAAAATTAACTTATGAAGGACTTCCGACTTTCAAATTCTAGGTCCTTATATACGTATTGAAAATTTGAAATGAAGAAGAACGACTTATCTCACTAAACTATTCCCGCTGAAAACGCTTGATATAGCTTTTTATGGCTCATACAGGATGTAGAATTTTGTATCCCATCGCTTCTACACACCAAGCCTGGTAGGGGTTAAAATAAGAAGAAATAGAAATTCCGGTAACATAAAATAGTATTGTCTTTGCGGAATATTTTATTTCTCACTCTCATGTTACCATACAACCGTTTCGGGGATGATATTAAAAAGTAAATCAATTTCACTTTTATACTTCCCTCCCCAAAAACCTGTTATATATTAATATAGATTTCATCTTCAATATTTAATTACAGCAATGCATTATATCAATAGTTTCGTCAAAGTCCCATTTCAATTATTTCCAAACATACCTGATACCTATGCCAACAATACACTGTTGTCATGTGAACTGTGATTTGAGTTTCACAATTCTGTGTAAAAAGGGATTAAGTATTCTCAAAAACATTTGATTTTTGGCATTTAAAATCAAAATATTTCAAAATCCTTTCTTAGTGAGCACCTACATCACGAAACGAAGGTACTGTCAAATTTCCAAGTCTCTACCTGTTATAGTTTAGGCTCTGTCAGTCAGGACAAAGCCTTTTATATATATAGAGATAGAGATGTTAACTTCTAATGAACGTTTAATGCATTGTGTTGTAAATCGGAGCTCTTTCCTTACGTGGGAAGTCGGATTTTCACCACATACACTCAGGGTCGTATTTCTAAATAGGCTAAGTAGGCTGCAGCCTAGAGCGGCAAATTTTCAGGGGCGGCAGTTTTGCAATTTATTCAGAAGTTAAAATGAAGTATTTCAGACGTTAATAAGATTTTCTGTACGAATTTAAGAATACATTATTAACGAGTTTGCCATTAAGAAATCTCGTAAGAAAGCTATGAAGAAGTTTCTATATTGTTCAACAAATAAACCAGTAATTAACTACATTTTGTATAATTTCATTTCACCGTGTAGGACGACTTAATTAAAATTGAACACAGTTCTTCTATTACGTAAAAAATAGTCATGAGCATTAAAATATAAAAAAATGTTTAAAATAGTGATCACTGTTCTCCAAGAACAAATTAATTAATTAATTAATTTGAAACCCCATTCCATTTTTAACGAATCTTAAAAGAAGTAAGTAAAAAAAGTAGATAACTAATTTGATTATATAATTTAATATGTAAACCATTTGCATAAAACAAATGTGTTAAGCAAATATGAACTATAGAGGGGGCGGCAAATGGACTTTAGCCTGTAGGCGGCATACTCTTAAATCCGGCCCTGCATACACTAAATATGTAGCGGGAAATACATTGAACTTTCATTAGCAATTAGCATCTCTATCTTTTTCTAAAATGGAGATTGCCAGATTTGCTAATAGACCCTTCATACAGAGAATAAAAGAAGCCTCTTGTACTCAGACTAATTACATGGATTCCATAAAAAATTAACTAAAATGTTGGGAAGATCTCTCGTGGACTAACGGTTATACCACTTCCAAAGGCATGCTACGGATCTTGACGTCCAAAAAAACCGACGAACTAAGCAATATTTTAAGCCGAGAGCATAGGATATTACAGCAAAAAATATATATTCCACAATACAGTGGTTTTCTTTCATCCCACAACAATCTTTTGCCTCTATAATTCCCTGTCCATAGCATCTTCTTCACTTAATCCTCTTCTCTCCATACTCCTTTTCACCCCATCCATCCAGCACTCTTTGGGCTTCCCTCTTCTTCTTTTTCCTTCTACTTTCCAATCCAAAATTTTTTTGAGTATTCTGTCATTCTGAGTACATGTCCATACCATTTCAAGCGTCTTTCTTCTACAATTTCCAAAATATTCTTTTCAACTTGCGTTATTTCCCTTTTTATATTATTCCGAATTTTTTCTTTCCTGGATTTTCTTGCTAAACGCCTCCAAAAACTCATTTCTAATACCATTAATTTGTTTGTTTGTTATCTACTTATGGTCCAAGTTTCAGCGCCATATTATTTTGTACTTTGGAATAATGCCTGATATATTAATTTTTTAGTTCTATGTAAAATATTTGTACTCCATAAGATTGAATTTATAATTATAATAATAATAATAATAATAATAATAATAATAATAATAATAATAATAATAGCAATAATAATAATAATAATAATAATGGTAATTTAAAATTATATATGGCTATATATATGGATATATAGTAATATATATTTTTATTCTTAATTTGAGACTATTTATTTTACGATTAAATAACCTTAAAATCGCAGATTAATAAAAGTTGTAGGAAACAAGACATTCAAGTTTTCAGTTTTACTTCTAAGATGAACTTAAATGATTGAAAATAAAATGTACTAATTTTGATTATTATTGTTTGTTTCAGGTAAGTTGGTTCGACTTTCTTATGAAGTAATCTCTGTACCGGTAAGTCTGGTCTATCCAATAAGCACATATGTAATAGTAGTGGTGGAAGAGTAATATGTGGATTGATGTAAACTAATGTGTCCTTCGTTCACTTCAGGAGGTGACAACTTCACCTCCTGGAGGTGCCCCTGGATAGCTACACTGGTCAGTCGAGACGGACGAAGCTCGATGATGACCAAATGCCATGGGTACCGTCTTGCTAAGTCGGTAGTGTATTGCTAGGACTTCTTACTCCCATCAGTAAAGATTTTGGTACGGTCTTTGGTACTCCGGAAATTTTCAGATATGGATAGCGAACCATTAACTGTTTTTAATGTGTGTCAGACCATTGCGGCGTCCATGATGCGTTTGCTCCCCTCACTCAGCTGGCTGGCCCTGGTTTGGTTCCTGGTCGGGACAAGATACCTAGATGGGGGTTTTCTCACCTTTAAGATGAATGTCGGGTAACTAAAGGCCCTTGTGGTTCCCGGATAACATCTGAAAGTCAATATAATCTTTATCCCATCAGGCGCCTAGTTCGGAGTGAGTGTGTGTATTGTTAGTGCCACTTTAAGAAGGCCTCGTCCCAAACCATCGTCTATCTACAAAATAATATAATAGTATCGTTCCCTAATCCGAAAATCTGCACCGACTTCGACGTCGACAAAGGACAGGTGCTCTTATAGTCGCGTGGTTTTCCCCAGTGTTGCTGCTGTCATTCATTACTTCTTAAGTGAAGTAAGTGCTGTGGTACGTATTTGGCAACATTGTACTGGACTGCAGACAAGTGTGAATACGCCTAATTACCTTTCTAGTCACTGATTGACAGGACGAGGGAGATTAGGATGGCAGCAAGGTAAAGGCATTCTTGGAAAAAGAGTCTCTAAAAAGTGGCACCCACAATATAGCTGGTGTCTCTCTTTCTGTGTGTTCATCTTGTTTCGGAGGTGACCCCGGCATTGAGCTGATCACTCATCCGGGAGGACTTCCAAGTCCTTGCCTGGTTAAAAGAGTATGTCTCCCGTTAGACGTGATCCTTTAAGCTACGGGTGACGTGGGCCGCATAAACGTCCCTACAACGGAAGAGGTTAAACGAAGAAAAAGGTGTACAGTTAGCCTAATTTAATTCAGAAGGCTTTGATTCTCATTGTTTAAATTATTATTATTGATCCTATGATAGATTAAATTTTATCCAACCGTCCATGAAAGGATAAATTAACCCGACGATTTACCCTTGGAAAGATCTAGCCCGAGTTTGTAGGAACATTTTTTTCTGTCAGCTTCTTATTTAACCAGAGGACATTTATCAAGAAACTCGCCACAAGTCTATTTGATTGTTACCTTTAAATTATTTGAGTTTGTAAAAGTTATTCTAGTGTAAATTCTGTCCATTGGATAATTTATTCATAGGTATTTCGCGAGTTTATAGAAACCGGGCGTCAATCTCGAAAGAGAGGGTCTGGGATGAGCAATGAATTTCCTGGTTTAAAGAGGACTCACAATCTTATGGGAACTCTTCCGATCGTTTCACGCATGCGTAAGAGAAGTATCGTGGCGAGAGCTGATTCCATGTAATTAACAGAAAAGCTGACAGGATCTGATTGACTGGAGTTTATCGATACTCGACACTAGTGCCAGTAATTAGAGGTCATTTGAATAGGCCCCAGCTGTGAAATTAGAGTACATTTGTACGCCTGTCATGTGTCTCCACGCATTCGTAACAGCTGCCCATCGCGTTCCGTTTCTTCTGTAACAATCCTAATTACATGGGTAAACCTGTGTTCTTCACATCTTCCCTTCAAATTAGATTTCTTCCCTCCCCCAGTAGAGGTAAATAACCCCAGCGTAACCAGAGGAATGACTATCAAACCAAGCTTCAATGGCGTAAGACTGCAAGAATATTGTTTATTACTTTTAATTTATTTAACTGGCGAAGTTATGGCCATAAGGCCTTCTGATGCACCTCACCAGTAGGTATACATATTACTAGGGTTCGGATGTTTATGACATGGCACATTTTTTAGGGACAAGCAAGGTCTATAAAACATTACGAGCAATTGGAACTGATGAAGCGAGAAAACAGGAGAAAATCCTTTGAAAATACACGCTCATTACAGGTAAAACTGTAAATCACCAAAATTGTTAAAAATTGATTATTTTATTGATTGAATTAATGTAATGTAAGAACTTAAGTGTCTTTAAAATTTTTAAATTGGAACATTTCTTTTTTGAAAATACGTTACTTTTATTATATCATATTTTGGATTTTTTGGTAATATTTAGTCATTTTTAAGGAAATTTTTTTGCAGTCATATTTTCCACTGTTTTAGTCATAAACATCCTAACCCTACATATTACTAAGGTCAGGAAGTTAATGATCTATCATATGACGAAATATGCTCTAAGATTATTTTGTAAAATATGCTCCGGAAAAATTAGGTATGCTTTAGCATTTAAGTAATTTTAATACTTTACGTTCTCTTCTTAGCTGGTAATGGGAGCAGCTGAATCATTACAGCAGCAGACTTAACACAAATAAATAGTACGTTACCAAGAACACAGAATCCAACGAAAGTTGCTTCTTCGCATATACTGCATGTAGACATTCTTCCGGTCTCCCGATGTCGACGTTCCACCCTTAAGCACAGAGATTCTCATACTGACTGCCTTGCGAAATAGTCTACCCTTCCAGCAAGCGCTTTCGGAAAAAAAATATCAACACAAGCCTGCTGCCTCATGACGTCACTTTCCTCATATCGATCTTTACATCGATACAGTTCATGCTGTCTCAATATTGTCTAGCCGTACGGTCCCTTATTCGCATTGAAGAGTTCTCTTGTAATGTCCAAACTACTGTACTTAGCCTATATTCCTGTCAGCCGGCAGAGATAAAGCTGAATTTTCATCTGTGTGCCTCTATTTTTAGGAGAAAGATGTACTAAAATTTGCAGTTATTGTGGGTGCCACTTTTTAGATTTTTTTTTCGAAGAACTTCCCCTACCTGCTGCCACCATAATGCTCTTCGGCTGTCAGTCAATGAATAGAAAGGTAATTAGGAGTATTTATACTTGTCTGCAGTCCAGTATAGTGTTGCCAAATACGTACTACAGCACGTTTATCTCACTTGAGAAGTGAATGTCAGCGGCAACACTTTGAAAACCCACGCGACTACAAGAGCACCTGTTCTTTGTCGATATCGGTGTTGGTGCAGATTTTCGGATTGGGGAACAATTCTATTACGTTTATACTTTTGTAGATAGACGACGGTTTGGGACGAGATCTTCTTAAAATGGCACGAACAATATATTTTAATATAAGGTTACCTCTCTTACGTTCCCTAAAATAATACAAAATATACGACCAACGAGAAATGTTTTTCTACGATAGTGTTTTTGATCCAATTTCCGTCCATGATATCATGGTGGAAGTTCGAATTTCTTGCACCCAGTGCCGGCAACCTAACTTACCTGCGTCTTTTTTCGTTCTTTTCAACACACATACGTCATTACACAAAGCCTCTAACTTTTTATACATTTATTATTGTAGACATGGAATATAATCATATTTTCGAATTGAACTTTTACAATTTCAATCTTACCTGAGTCTTTACTTCCTTTCCATTTTTTAATATTGACTTAACACTCTATTTCCCGGCAGCTAAGATATGAAACAATCTATGTATCGATCGCCATCAAGATTAAAATTCTCGAGGAACTACTTAGCCTAGTAAAGAAGTGACGGCTCTGGTCAAGAAAGACGTCAGCACGCATGCTCTTTTTTTTTTTTTTTTTTTTTTTTTTTTTTTTTTTTTTTTTTTTTTTTTTTTTTTTGCCCACCCTTTCCCCCGGATTGCCAAGCAAGGAAGCCTAAACCTCCGGTCAAACCAAACTTTGGTGACCACTTGTGATGTGTGTTTTACCATTGTGCCCTTATGTTCATCTGTAGGGGATGTTGACCATATGCCCGCAATCCTGCCATGTGCCTATGGTAGATGACGCAGCGGTCGTCTAGTCCCACAAGGAATCTAGCGCCACGCCGTTTTAGTTCAGTTTCTTTTCACTCCCAAAATCTCATTTCCATAAAATTAACGAAATGTAAGGCGCATCCATAAACATGAATTCCTCAGGCGTTTGGCAGGAAACGTTTTCAGAGAAAGGATGACTATTTTGTACATTTCACTAATTTACCGTTGAAAGTGTAAGAGTTAGTTCACCGTATGCCCGCAATTCCTCTATTCTCCACCATTTTCGATAATGAGAGACTCACAATATTATGCTATATGTTTATGGAAAGGTGGAGGCGGAAGAAGTTTTCCACTCGGTTGAACAATTTGATCATTATTTTGCATTCTAGTGTGTATCTTTATGAGTGTTACCTATGTCACGAAAATATTCAGAGCACTCATGTTTGGCTGTACGAACAAATCTGTGAGTCCAGCGAGAATCACTTCTCAACCATGAAGCTCTAAGTGACTTAGAAAGTAATTTCTGACGCAAACTCTATAGAATTGTTGAAAAATAAGAGTGGCTTGGCGAAGATAATTGTTATGTTGCATGTTACTTTCTAATTCTTATTCATATTAATTTGTCATACAACCCTAAGCTTATGATCTTAATAATCACGAATCTGCATTTTTCATTAGCTTGGTCAGGTTACTTAACATCCATTTAAAGGAGTTGTAGAAACAGTTTCTATTTTATTATTTCTATGACTATTTGACACGCACGTCATTCTTTCCATTGGGATCAGTAAAATACGAGGGCCGTCCAGGCCCGAAGAGAGAGGGAGGGGCAGCCGGGGCTGCAGCCTCGGGGCCCGAGCCTCAAAAGGGGGCCCGGCCGACCAGGTTTTATTTTTTACTTTCTAAATTTATTCTGAAATAAAACTGATAAGTCAATAAACAGCTTAAGTTATGTGTTTATTTTATCTGCATTATCCTGTCGTATAACGGTGACACGGAATTAATCATTTAATCTGAAATGGATTATTCTTGAAGAAAAATATCTATTTTTAAAAAGTAGAAGCAGAAATCCTTTTGGAACCAACAGTAGGCCTCACTAACGTTCGGCATTTAAAATCATAATTTTCAAAGGATTAAACTGGTACATACAGATAAAATTGTTCCTAATTAGAACATTTTAATGTATTTTTCCGATCGTGCCCGATTTGGTCCAAAATCATTAGGCTTCGTCCCACGGGCGCTATAAATGGTATACCAAGTTTTATAAAAATCCGATAGGCTTATTGGAGTTATCGCGCTTATAGACACACGGACAGATAGACAGTCAGACCTACAGATATTTTCCTGCCTACCAGACAATGTCATAAAGTACCGGTACCATTCTGGCACTTAATAGCTATGTAATATCATTACATAATCTTTTTGTTGCATACATTATAAAGGGCGAGTTGGGTGTGAATTTAATATTTGACGGGGGCCCGGGAAAATTTGTACCTGGGGCCCTTGCTTTCTTTCCACGGCCCTGGGGCCGTCCATAAGTAAGTTTCCCAGGGGCCGTTTACAAAACACAATTTCATGGAAATGTTTATTGCAACAGATACATCAAGTGTTTAGCTATTTTTCAACATATTCGCCACCGGAATTGAGACATTTTTCATTCCGTGGGACCAACGTTTGAATACATGTGTTTGAATACATATATCTGAGAAGTTTGGCGCCTGGGATTTGAACCATTTTGTGGCAACCATGTCCGCCTCTTTGTCATTCTCATTTCTTGAGGTGTAGGAAAAGATGGAAATCAAAAGGAGCGAGATCCGGGCTGTAGGGTTGATGTCTCCTGCAGAAGTTCGACTGGGAGTAGTTTAAACATTCGCCTTACAGCCCGGACCTCGCTCTCATTGATTTCCATATTTTCCTACACTTCAAGAAATGACAGAGAATGACTGACAGGCGGAGATGGTTGTCACAGAGTGGTTCATATCCCAGGTCGCAGACTTCTCCGACACAGGTATTCAAACGTTGATCCCACGGAATGAACAAAATGTCTCAATTCCGATGGAAAATTTGTTGAAAAATATCTGAACACTTGCTGTATCCGTTGCAATAAACATTTCCATTAAATTGTGTTTTGTTTCTGTAAACGGTCCCAGGGAAACTTACTTTAGAGACCTCGTACAAGAATGAGTCTGAAATTAGTCAATCACAGAACCCTATTATTATTATTATTATTATTATTATTATTATTATTATTATTATTATTATTATTACTATTATTAAACATTATGATTGTTAAACATTATTAATATTACATGATGTAGGCTTTCACGGCCGGTGTCCATATTGTTAAAACTTTCCGGGCTCTGTTGCCGTGGTCCATCGGATTGCTTTCCGGACGTTTCGCCCACAACTGCGGCAGGCATCATCAGCGGTGAGTTCTGCTTCGGAGTTTCCTCGGCGAGGTCTTGCTGCAAGACCTCGCCGAGGAAACTCCGAAGCAGAACTCACCGCTGATGATGCCTGCCGCAGTTGTGGGCGAAACGTCCGGAAAGCAATCCGATGGACCACGGCAACAGAGCCCGGAAAGTTTTAACAATATTATTAATATTATTATTATTATTATTGCGATTTAGTATTTTCTGCAAATGAGGAACTATATTCAGGTACTTCAGAATACATACTGCACCACAATTTCCATATGAGATATTTCACAAAAGCTGTAAAGCAAAGTGGCCAATGCTACACCACATTAACGTTGCAACATAATGTAAATGCCAGACATGACCTCATGCCCCACTCCTCGCATGTGTCCACGACTAACCTCATGTAATCATCATATTCGTACGTGTATTGTTTCCGGCAACACTATACCCAAATGTCGGCAATCTTGAGTATTACCAACCTGTCAGTTTGAAACTTACCTCCAATCACTCAACGCGGGATTTCATATTCACATTTAGGGTCGTCAAGGCGTAGTCTATAGCATAATGTAAATTAGAAACATTATAAGAATCCTCTTTCAAATGTAAATTTCGTGTTTCACTTATTTAAGTATCATGTACAAACAAGCAAGATCTGAACATTCACTTTTTCTTTACATTGTCCCAAATTACGGTATTGAAAGTTCTACAGTTATATAACATTACAAGTTTTATGCTGTAATGGCTTTTCCAGAATAATTCGATGCAGTTCTGTATTAATAAAAGAATAGCTGTGGGGTATCTACAGTATGTAATAATATGCCAGTCGTGGAAGCAAAGAATTAGAACAGTCAAAGCCCCCTTTATTCAATAGCAAGTCAAGGCCTCCTTTATTCAATAACATGAATGTACAGCCAACGCCACCTATTAACAAGACAGTATTCAATTGTTAAATTAATTAGCATAGCGACCCGGAAGAAAGAGCATTGAATGACTTGGACGAAACTCACTATGCGGGGGTTTTTAGGTCTAGGGAACTCGAATCTGAGGTCGTCTTTTCCCCGGGCATCGCACTTATGAAATGTACATCGAAACCGGAATTTTAGTTTTTAATTAGCAATTGTTTTAATTGTTTATGCATGATTTGGGTAAGGTTCATGGGTCTGTGGTACGTTTTATGCCCGATTTCTATAAACTCGCGAAATACCTATGGGTAAATTATCCAATGGACAGAATTTACACAAGAATAACTTTTACAAACTCAAATAATTTCAAGGTAACAATCACATACACCTGTGGCGAGTTTCTAGATAAATGTCGTCTGGGTAAATATGAAAATGACAGAAAAAATGTTCCTACAAACTCGGGCTAGATCTGTCCAAGGGTAAATCGTCGGGTTAATTTATCCTTTCATGGATGGCTGGATAATATTTAACCTCTCGTAGGACCAATAATAATTTAAACAATGAGAATCAAAGCCTTCTGAATTAAATCAACTGTACAACTCCAAGGCCTTGCTCATTATATCATTGTGGGTGATTCTGGAACTAATTTGCCCATGGATAATTTACCCATAGGTATTTCACGAGTTTATAGAAACCGGGCATTAATATTAATTTAGAATCTTTATGACCTTACGGAATTATTTATATTTGTTACGGGAAAGCAATAGGCATATAATAAAGAATAAAAGTATGTAATTCGTGCAGTTTTGTAAAAACGATGTAATTAATAAACATAATATAATAATGATTTTTCTGTTAAATTTATGTTGAGCAATTAATCGCGGGCTAAGACGCGGGCACATGCTTTTAGTGTATATTGTCTGAAAGTTTAACCTTACCGTTTGTAGCGCAGTGTCTCAACAAAGAGAACCATAACGTACCCTGAAGTTATACTAAATAACAAGGATTTCTTTATGAATAACATCGTAAAAAAGTATCTGAGCTTAATATTGCTTGCAAAACTATGCCTTCTTCATTATTTTTTTTACTATCCGGTTTTAGCAGTGTACTTCAATTTACATTTTCCGGTAACCCAAGATTACACATTTAGGAATTTAATATTCTTTCTCCATTTATGTCTATCTGTCGATACATTCTCTTCAATATTTCTTCTTCTAATTGATGCCTGAATTCCTTGTATCCATGTGGTCGGCGGTCTCCCTCTTTTCTTCCTTCCTGATGGTTCCCATTCCATAATCCGCCGTGGTAGTCTCTCCTTTTTGTATGTCCATACCAAGAGCTGTTTTTCTTCTACAGAATCAGTGATCGAATTTGTGACATCCATTTTCTTCCAGATGATTTCATTTCTGACTCTTTCTCGTCTAGATATCCCTGCAGACCGCCTCCAAAAGTCCATCTCAGTTGCCATTAATCTTTTTATTAATTGGGATTCTTTCTTTCTTCTTTCTTTCTTTCTTTCTTTCTTCCTTTCTTTCTTTATCGTAGTTTTATCTCTCCCTTTTAGGATTTAAGCGACCCAAGCCGCCCGGGCCTTACAGGGCCGCGAACTATCGGGAGAGGAATTATCTATGGATCACATACATACTTTTTTGACCAGACAAGGACGGATGAGTGATCAGCCCAATGCCGGGGCCACCTCCGAGACAACACGTACACATAGGACGACACACAACATTCACACACACTCTCACTCAGAACAAGTCGAAGATGGGGATGAAGATGATAATGACGGCCAGATGATAGCCGGGGACCACAGGGGCCTCAAGTTACCCGACATTTGTCTCAAAGGTGAGGGAAAACCCCGGAAAAAACCTCAACTAGGTAACTTGTCCCGACCAGGAATCGAACCCGGGCCCGCTGCGTGAGAGGATTGAACGCATCAATTGGGATTCTTCATTATCACTTTTGAATTATTAAAGCCATTAGCCAGCAAGTAGAACGTACGATTCAAGGTCTGTGCCGATTAGAGAACACCACATTGGTTCTATAAAGTTTATTGCTTATTTGACAAGTCTTTTTAAGAGAATGGAAGAATGTTTCCGCCACTTGGCGCATCTAGTGCGTTGGTTCACGCGTCTTTGAGTTCATGCACCTACCAGAGCAAGAAGCCATCAACTCTTATCAATCATAACAACAACCAAAACTTTCGCCTGAGTGCCGTGAAAGTTACTATTTTTTAAATTATAGATTGATGTAGAGCACATTTCATAATCTGAGTGTGTTGGAAAACAGAGTCCTTAGGAAAATACTTGGGCCTAAAAGAGATGAAAATGGGGACTGGAGAAAACTGATTAACGATGAGCTTCATAACTTGTATTCTTCACCGGATATAGTAAGGGTAATTAAATCACGGAGGATGAAATGGGCTGGACATGTTGCACGCATGGGGAGGAAAGACACATCTCAAAAGTATTGAATGGGAGACCCGAAGGGAAAAAAACCACTTGGAAGACCTATAAACATTGTTGGGAGGATAATATTATTTGCGAGGGATGGTTGGATGGAGTTAGCAAAGAATAGGGCTGAATGGCGGGCTCAGTTAAGCACGGCAATGAACGTTTGCACTAGACTGACGGGACCAATTCGCACAATTTATGCACTTATAATAAGGTAGTCATAAAATTAAATCAACACTGGGCTCTAAGTTTGGAATCGAATATTATATATATTACCATAAAATAGGCACTAAATTGAGCTTTACTCCGGTACCGGTCAACAGATTTGGTACAATATCAATAGGCTTCTTCCCATGGACGTTATAAATACGTATACCAAGTTTCATGAAAATCCGATGAAGCGTATTAGAGTTATGGCGATTTTAATATAGGTACTAAATTGTGCTTTACTCCGGTACCGATCAACCGATTTGGCCCAATATCAATACACGTCTTTCCATGGACATTATAAATGCGTATGCCAAGTTTCATGAAAATCCGATAAAGCGTATTTGAGATATGGTGTCTTTAATATAGACACTAAATTGGGTTTTACTCCGGTACCGGTTAACCGATTTGATCCAATATCAATAGGCTTCTTTCCATGGACGTTATAAATTTGTATATCAAGTTTCACGAAAATCAGATAAAGCGTATTTGAGTTATCGCGCGTACACACACACACACACAAACACACACACATACAGACATTTCCCCATCCACCACACAATCTCAGAAAGTACCATTCTGGCACTTAATAAACACTAAATTTATCTTTCGTTAATGTGCCTGGAAGGAAAAAATTGCAGCACGAACAAAGCATCCATGCTGTGCGTCACGTTATTCATAGGGTGGACATTGTTTTTATCTTATTAAACAAGGACATCGCAACATATGTAATGTTTAAATGAACACTGCTCTAATGAAGAGAGCAAGTGATGTCAGTCGGGAAACACGTAGAAAGTATGTCATTAAGTCTATGGTACAGAATTATCTAAGGTTTGATAATTCAACTAAAATAGTATAGAAAACATCCTTAAAGATTGGTCATTAAGAGTGTTGCTCTAATTTCGGATTAAACCAGTTTTCGTAATAGTGGAAACTTTAGACTATTTTTAGTCTATTCTGGTAATCTATAATAATAAGAACAAGTGTTTGTCTGCCAGTGCGCGATGCCCAGCGAAATCTACTGCACGCAGAGATATGCAATTTTAAACATAGATGGACTGAAGGGTGGCCGGTTTTTTATTTTTTTTATTTTCGCTTTCGTTCGCGAGTTAGGCTATAAGTGAAAAAGGACAGAAAACGTGCATTTTTTTTTGGGTTTTCGGAAGCATCAGTTTTCAGTAATACATTTCATTTGTCAAATCAATTGCAGGTGGTTTTGCTTATTTTTGTCATACCTTGGAAGTAAAAGCATCGTAAGCATTGAATTTTGTAAGCCCACCCTGGTCGATCCATTTGTTTATAATATCAAGGTACACAGACATCTGAAATTTTCAACATACACGGAAGAGGGATAATGAATAGGCCTATAGCCTAGGCCTGAATGGGCTAACATTGGTCGATTTGGACGGAACTCACTATGCAGGGGTTTTCTAGGCCAGAGAACTCGAATCTGAAGTCGTTTTTCCCAGGCGACGCATTCTAATAGTGGAATGCATTCCAAAGCCGGATTTTTAGCTGTTTCATTATAATTAGATTTTAGTTGATCAATGGGATGAAGATGATAATGACGGCCAGATGATATCTGGGAACCACAAGGGCCTAAAATTACCCGACATTTGTCTCAAAGGTGAGAAAAAACCCCACCTAGGTAACTTGTCCCGACCAGGAATCCAACCCGGGCCCGCTGCGTGAGAGAAGCGAACGTATCCCCTACGCCACAGCGGTGGACACGTTACGGTAGACCCTATCAACCAAGATAATTATAAACAAATGGAATTTTTTGGCTCTCTTAAAAAGTAGGAAATTACGCCTCATGCTAGGGTTACCTAAAGGCCTCTATTGCATGTGAAGCCATCCCTGAATTGAGATAATCAAAAATACTTTCACTGGACAGGGTGTCCACTGGTCGGGAAAATCCGGGAATCAGGGAAAAGGCCGAGAATTTTGTATGGTCGGGAAAATCCGAGAAAAGTCAATGAATTTGTTAAAATATCCGGGAAAATTCGAAAAATTGCAAAGTGTGTTCAAAAAGACTTCTAGACAATAATAGGCCTATATGAAAGTATATTTAATTAATTTTATTGTTCCCAATTTTTGTATCTGTTATAGCCAGAGTAATTATTGTTTGAAATTACTTTTGTTATTAAAAGTTTTTCTTATATAAAGTATGTATAATCCTATAATTTATCTTACACAGTTGTTAGAAAGTGCTTCATATTTTCGTCGGAAATTTCTGAAGTGATGAGTGAAAATCAGGGAATAAGCTGGGAATTTCTTCAGCATTGCTTGGTGGACACCCTGCTGGAATAATACCGCAAAAAACCGCAAATCAGTGGGGAAATAGGATATGTTAAGTGGGATGAAACCAATTTTACTCGGCTCTGTGTTAAGTTTCCCAGGCTTGGGTCTGTGCGAAAGACTTGACTATTAGGCCCAGGTGTTCCTACACGTACAATGTATTATCTCAAGCAGAAAAGTCGTGTAGGTTTATTAATAGACTAGCTATTTTATGAAACTACATGCAATGTTATCCTTTAACCTCTATGAAATTCTCGGAAAAATCAAGGGGGGATTGAAAATAAAATAAGCAAGTTTCGAAGCTATCTTTTATGTCATGTTTCTGGATGCAAGCAGCCAGTGGTCCATGAATCGATTCCAGGAATCGGAGGAGTCGCTGACCTGGTGCAGCACCACCTTCAGGCTCGACATGGAGTCCACTCCCTCTGTTGTATTTTTATTTGAAAGCGTCGCCAATAAATTTGATGTGTATGAAAAGTATACGTGATGCTAGAGGAACGCAAATTTACGAAGTTTTGAAAGAATACTACTATGGAGATTCCATAATGCTTTATTATTAGATAACTGATCACAAAACTAAATTTAGGCAAACTGGAATGAGATACACCACCTTTAAGCAAAGTCTGAAATGCCTAAACATCTTTTTGTACCCTCTTCATTATTAATATTGTCTATTTCTTTATTTAAAGTTATATATATTTACTTATATAATTAATATTTTTACATACACACAGATATATATATATATATATAATAGGCCTATATGAATGTATATTTAATTAATTTTATTGTTCCCAATTTTTGTATCTGTTATAGCCAGAGTAATTATTGTTTGCAATTACTTTTGTTACTAAAAGTTTTTCTTATTTAAAGTATGTATAATCCTATAATTATTATTGCACAGTTATTAGAAAGTGCTTCATATATATATATATATATATATATATATATATGCCTGCTATTTTAAATAATGGAATTTTATTAATTAAGGGACTTTTTGATCTTCACATATCTTTCCCAAATTAACACTAGGCACTTTTTTATATGGAAGTTGAAAGATAGCTCAAATACAAATGTGTATCTTGAACTAATTGATTAAATTAAGGCAATTCGTTTTGTCATTATTTTGAATTTTCGGTCGCTTTTTAGAGATAGACAATTTTTGGAATTTTTATGTAATGTTTAGCATTTTTTAATAATAAAGTATTAAATTACGTTATATTTAAAATTATTCATTAATATTTATATTTTTAATGCCAGTTCGGAAATAATAGTTTTTTTCCACCAGCGTCCAAGTTGCATTAATTTACTTACTTACTTAGTAGCAACATAAGATTATTTAAATTGCTTTCGAAAATAAACTCACTACTTTAAAAAATTACAAAAAGTAATGTATAATTTATTGATAATTTAAAAACGTTTTTGTTGTTGCTATTTTAGGTCATATATGCATTTTTTACCTATTTTTGATCATTAAATGCCTTGCCTATAACTTATTTAAATGTGATATTATATATATACATATAAAAATGTTGTTTATGATTTAACAATAATCAATGATCGAGTAAATTTTCTGGGACTTGGCCTTGCCTTAAATAAAAAAATAAAAAAAAGCTACGGGGTATAAAGGTTGAGAATACACATAAGTAAGTATCTTATCATTTACAACCTATTTAAACCAAGATGGACTATTTCAGGTACAGTGTACCGTTCAAGAAAGTTTATCCACGTGCTCCTTGAATTTACGACTTGCAAGTCAATAATTCTATAACTCTTAGCTACATCTTTCACCATGCGTACGAAACAGGTTTGCAGGCTATGTGCCGGCAAGCTTGTGTGAACATAATGTTGTAATTCACGGGTTTCAAATACAGCAAAGAAGTAATAAATTCCATTATAGTTATGGAGCAGACACTGTTTTGGATGGCTGATTCGCCGCAAGATGGCTCCACGTGAGATAAACGCAAACACTTTTACTTGTGCAGAGAGTTTTGAAAACACAATGACCTCTTAACCGGCAGAAGCAGCCAAGCCGCTGAGATGTTAACTTGCTCTGCAAAGGAAAGCCGTAGTGAATTCAGAAACTGCACTGTACCGCTGTACAGAATTCGGTGGCAATCAATGCAAACACTTCTAGATGGTCCTAATTAAAATACTTGACATCCGGATCTAGGAAATATATCTATGTCCAAATTAAAAAAATCCCTTTAGGCAGGCCTACAGGCTGAGGTAGATTTCGAAGTGCTTTTGGTTCAATTTATTGTCGCTGCGCAGCACTCTTCTTCTTTAGCCTTGGCATGACAAACCCGCAATAATAACTGCAAAAAAGAGGAAAGAGCACTTTTTCAAACATTCAAATCTCGCCTTATATGAAAACTATCGAGAAACTAGTTATTGATTTGTAGAGTACTCATCAAGAGCTTTTCAACGATACCCACAAGACGTGGTTTCAAAAATTTCGAATTTCCAATTTGGCATCCTCCTCCGATCACGAGCAATGCTCATTCGGGGGCAATAATTATAATAATTATTTAATAAATTGCAATTGTAACTTAGGAATAGCTTCATTAACTAACATTTGATTTTGTATGTATTTTCTCTAATTGCATTTGATTGTATTTATTAAGTACACTAGGTGTATATTGTATAGATGTATAGAAATTGAAATTGTATTTAATTTGAAAATAATAACAACAATAATAATAATAAAATGTAAAACAAAACATAATTGTAAGCCTAATGAATTTCATTTCCGAATAGGATTGTTAAAGGAGTACATAACCTCCCATGATTAAAGTCATGTAATGCTTTGTATTGTATTCATTCAAATCCCTAAGCTTTATTGTTTCGAAATTTTATAAAATTGATCCTTAAAATGGCAATATAACATGTAAGATACCGTTGTCTTTGGTAAATTTATATTAAAAAGAAGGAAAAGAATTTGGAAGAAAGTTTAAATTTCCTATACATTTTAAAAATAAGGTATCAATAAATAGGCCTAAACTATGGGCATAATCATTGTGTTAATTGTTTACTTTGCGGTCCGGTACGGGTTTATAAGTTATATTGTGTGAAAACCAGAGTCTCCAAATAAAGGTTAATAGAGCAATAATAAAATGATCGCTTTTTAGGCGAAAAGAAGTCATTTTTAAAGAAAATGATTTTTTAATTTTCATTGTGAGATTTGAGCCAAAATGCTATATATCATTAAAATGATAAAGTTACGGTTTAAATGGCTTTGAGAAACGATCTACATAAACGTCTCACAGATTGTTGTAAAAGTGCTTGCATCATAAAATACATAATTATTAAATAATTTAATAATAATTATTATTATTAAATAATTTAATAATTATTATTATAATTATTAAATAACTTGATGAGTGCTACCTCAAACGTGCCTCAAACATTATTTCACATGTAGGCTATAAAGCTAATGCCACTACAATAAAATGAATATAATGTGTCCATTTATCTTTTCAGTGCTGAGTTTCTTATAGGCAAAGCAATCAAATGAAAACATCAGTGGGCTCTAAGTTTGAAACCAATAAAAAAAATTCAGTAGAATAGCTGGCCTCAATATTTATTAAACCTAATACGTGGATAAAAATCCTCACGATTTACAAAAATCATAACTCTATATTTTTCTGAAATATCTGCCTAAAACAACATTACACGAAGTGACGCATTTATAGATGGTTAGAAGGAAAGATTTATTAGCTGCTTTTCACATTAAATGTCATTGTCAGTATTATAAATAAAAAAAGAACATCACAAGAAAAGAATATGAAAAAGAATCAGCACCAGAAGAAAATGATGAAAAAGTATCATCATATTCATAAGAAGAAGACATAACAGCATCTAATGTAGAAAAAGAAACTAAGAAGTAGAAGACGAAGAAAAGGATGAAGAAAAAGAAACAGAAGAAGAAGATAAACAGCTTCAGAAAAAGAAAAAGACAGATAAGAAACAGCAACAAAAGAAAAATACCAAGGAAAAGAGGAGGAAACAGCATCAGAAGACGAAGAAAAATATGAAGCATCAGAATAAGAAGAAGAGCTGATCAGGATTAGAATCTAAAGACATTACTCGCACCGGTTAGTTCGTCACGTGAGCCTGTGGGTTTTGGTGCCTTACTATAGCCCTAAAGGGCTTTTCACAGCCTCAACCAGGTTCAAGGACGGTTAATGCTCTTGAAATATTCATCAGACGTACTCATCTATTTTCCGTTTGTAACACACACACAGCTTTAGATATGGGACGAGCCCTGCATTTCAAATTAAATTTATTTTGCAAGAACCGGCAGAATGTTTCTCATACATCCTCCGAGCGCAGATGCTGAGAAGAGATAAAAGGGTTTCGATATCACACTCGATTATACGTAATGGTACAACATTTTTAAAACAGTCCATTTCATTTTATTACATTCATAAATTACAATATATCGGGGATTCAACTCACCGTATGCAGGAGTGATAATATTCACCAGTTTCTTCAGAATATTTCCTCAAGTGAAGTAATTTACAGGAAAATAATATCCTTTCTGAGATAAGAATTTGAGTCAATTAGTAGGTTTCTCTTTATCGCACGTGTAAATTTTACTGAAACTATTTAGAATCGTTAGGTTTCTTTTCAAAGAATATTTTGACAACTACTTCTCAACCAGAACTCATTATAGACGTTAAAGACCTAACTGTAGGGCCTACTCATAAAATATGATCTATAATTTGCAAGACCTAAAATTGTTAATATTTTATACACATCCACCTTAATAATAATAATAATAATAACAATAACAATGTCTTTATTTATTAATAATAAATGTTTATTTAATCTGGCAGAGTTAAAAATATATATTTTCCAAAAACTTAGGTTTTGGTTTTCCTCACGCTCAACATGGCTTAGATTAGATCAGATTAATGAGGAGTAGTTTAAGCCCTTCGGCTTCCCAACACTGCGACCTAAAGAGATCTATTGTGAATACCCTATACCCTATTATTTCAGTCACCAAATTAATTTAATGCTTTTTAATACAGCCTGTAGTTTACCTGAGTGTTGCCCAGTCCTGAACACGGGGATTTTCGTTACTGGAAAACTCACTACCCGGCCGGGAATCGAACCCGGACCGCTAGGGTGGAAGGGAAGTATGCTACCTATATACTTATGACGGCGGGCTGAACACGGCTTAGTACGAGAATAGATCAATTGGACGCGCAGTCGTTAAGTGCGGCCACTTATTTTAAGTGAAGCGAGAAAATAGCGGAAAAGGATCGAGAAAACATTATATAACATTTTCTGGAGGTAAAAGGTTATGTTTTTATCAAAATCTACTAGTATCTGGTTCCCAAAGAATATGAAAGTAACATATAGGCCTACCTATTTTTCCAAATATTCAGGAAGGGAAGCTGTGAATAGATATCCTGCCGTAATTTTAGTACTCTTATAGCCTAGTGAAGAGTGAAGGAGAAAAATAGAAGTAACACACAATATCCGTATTTATTTTTGGTAGAAATCCACAAGAAAACGTCACTCTGTAAAGTAATATGCCTTGTAAAACAACACTACCACTCCAATGAGCATAGGCGCACCGAGGGGGGGTTTTGGGGGTTTGAACCCCCCCCCCCATTGATTAAAAAAAGGAAAATTGTATAATTTTTTAAGTCTGCCCATAAATTACTTAATACAAGTATAAAGCGTGGGAAGCTTAAACTCGTTATTTTGCGTCTTTATTTTTAAAATTTTCCGGGGGAATCCCCGGAAGCTTAAAACTCGTTATTTTGCGTCTTAATTTTTAAAATTTTCCGGGGGAGACCCCCGGAAGCTTAAAACTCGTTATTTTGCATCTTAACTTTTAAAATTTTTCGGGGGAGGACCCCGGAAGCTTAAAACTCGTTATTTTGCACCTTGATTTTTTTAATTTTCCGGGGGAGGACCCCCGGACCCCCTTCTCCCCAGGGGGTATTCCATACCCCCAGACCCCGCGGATATTATAACCCCCCCATATGGTCGGCCTGGTTACGCCTATGCCAATGAGTACCAGGAATTTAACACTTAGGTGAGATATACACATTATGGCATGTTTTTTTATATCTTATATTTCATTTCTTGGTAAGTACTACTTCCTTGGACAAAAGTGTAAGGAATTTGTCCACTTAAGATTACTTATTGCTTCTAGTAGGCAGACTCTGCTCTGTGAAAGAATTCGCAGTGGTATGGAAAGTAAATTAGTTATGAGAAACCGGTAAGCTAAATTTTTCACTTCAGGTAGTCTACTATTTTCTATCAGATGATTTTAAATGCCAAGCATGTGCATTTCAAGTTTCTATCAGCGTTAATTATCATAGGTAATCCCACGAGAGTTGACGAGTTTATCCGATAGATTCGAGACTGCGCAGCAGGAGCGAATTTATCTGATGAAACTCGTAAAGGCAACTGCCGAATTGGATATTTACATACCATGAATCATCCTCACCATTTCATCTTGTATCATATCCATTTAAATTATTATCAGTTAAAATTTACACCCTAAAAATACACCAATGATGTAATCAATTGACAATCGATAGTTCCATGGCCTACCCTACTGTATAGAAACAGATCCCGAATTCCTGATATAGCAGTTGGAAGGAGTATAAACACAGCTAAATTAAATAAATGGTGCAAAAATACGTTGCACAAACTTTCTCGCATATACGTGTTAAAGGCTAGCACAGAAAAAATTAAATTAAAGAGACAATTAAATTTTATTTATTACATTTTCATAAAACTAAGAAGTATCTAGAACGGAAACCATCAGAGTCGATCTTCATGTTTAATGCTTTTACCGTGAAATAATAATAATAATAATGAATGACAGTAAAACTGCATATTATTAGTACTACTAGTATTACTAAGGGGAAAATTAAAATATAAGTCGCACCTTGGGATAAATCGGCACCACCCAACCCACCCACCAATACAAGGACAGTTGGTCACTCTGCTTCGCTCAGAAACAAAATACATCACACAGTAAATGCAAATGTGAATATCGAATGGACGGAGCTTAAGGGGCGACTTATATTTGAATTTCGCTATACTAAAACTAAAACTAAACTCCGTGGCACTACATTCCTTTAGGGATTTGGTCTACCAACCGACCGGTGTGTCATCTACCACAGGCAGATGGCAGGGTTGGGGCATGTGGTCAGCATGCCGACCCCCACGACCGTTAATGGTGGTTTCCATGACCGGAGCCGCTACTTCTCTATCAAGTAGCTCCTCAATTTGAATCACGAGGAAGTGTACCCCTACCAGACCCCTCAACCTCAGAAAAATCCAAGGATGTACCGGGGATCGAACCCGGACCGACGGATCTGACGCTAACCACAAGACCACGCCGGCGGTCCTACTGCTACTACTACTACTTAGGTTATATTGCACGCTTTAACTGCATTGTAGGTCATGTAATGTGTTTAGTATGTTTGCGTGAACTATTAGTCTATTGTAACAACTCATTCGCGTCATCTGTTTCTATTGTTTAGTGATGTCTTCGTATGTGGCATTCAGTTTAAACGATTATAATATCCAGTGACGTAGCGGCGATGAGTTATGGAAAATAAGCAAGTCCTATAAACCCGGCGTTTGCTTTTGCGAGGTAACCATGAAAAACCCAAGTCAATTTGGGCGGCCACGAGGTTTGATTTGAACTCAGGACCTCTTCCCTGTTAGCCCATAGACCTACCACATCGCTGTAATTGGTTTAGTGTGTTCAATGCGACTGAGCTAAACTGATTGCATTTCACAACAATAAGTACATTAGGCCTATAGTTTTCTTGTTGCTAGTGGCAACAAAATGCCATTCATATTACTTCCTCTGCCCGTACCATAGGTACTATAGTAGAGGAAGTATTGTTTTCGACCCTAAAATTCGAAGTTGAGTTTTTAGCATATATACACGTTTCAAGGCCCCCTGAATCCAAAAATACTGTTTTTGGAAACATGTCTGTGTGTGTGTCTGTGTGTGTGTGTGTCTGTCTGTCTGTGTGGAAGTTTGTGAACAGGCTAGCTCCGAAACGGAGAATCGTATGAGAACAAAATTTCGTATTTGGGTCAGGTACCTTCTGAAGATGTGATTCGAAGATTGGCGACAAATTTCTCTTATTTTTAAGGGGACTTTACATGAAGAAATTTTCGTTTTTCGCGATTTTCTCGAAAACGGCTCTAACGATTTTCTTTAAAATTTTCACATGTGTTCCTTTTACTGAGAGCTAAAACTTTTATTTGAAACTTTTTTTCGAAAAAATTCTCTGAGGGTAGTTACAGGCCACCCACTGTTCACCCACTGTTTGTAAAAATTTAGGTATTTATAGGATAATAATAGCGTAAAATTGTGTCTTGCGATTCTGTAAAAGGATATGTGAATACTGCTAACTTTTTTTTTGGGCAGAGGAAGTTATGTGACTTTCACATCAGATTTTTTTAATTGATATGTATGTTCTGAAATTCGCATTTAAGCTGTACTTATTTCGTTTTTATCTTGATATCTATTAATTGTATAAAGAAATGTTTTAAACAAAAAATGTCCATTTTAATTTTCTCTACAACTTTACTGTGGTAGGTTTTCATGTATCACTTACTGTAATGGATATAATCTAGAAAAACTGAAAATGGATACGAGTAAAGTGCCCCTTAAGTCATTTTTGCGGAAATACGGATATAGCCATTTTATTAGTCACAGATAAGACTTTACAATTCTAAATTTTTATTAAAATCGTTAGAGCCATTTTTTCAAAAAACAATTTTTTTTAAAAAGTTTTCATGAAAAGTCCCCTTAATATTTCAGTTGTAAAACTAAATTTCTGGGCGGTTCGACAAAATTTCGAAAAAGTTCTTAATTCAAAAAATGAAGTAAATACAACGAGCCGTTTACCCGCTGTGCTTGTCCACGGACAGACGGACAGACGGACAGACGGACAGACGTCATTCCAAAAATACTTTTTTCGGTTTCTAGGCTTCATGAAACGTGCTCTCCCGGTGTTAACTCAACTTCGATTTTTTGTCACGATCACAATACTTTCTCTATACTCCGTATAAGCGAGAAAGTAAAAAGTGTGCGTGGAACGCCACGCGACAGAAGTGAAACTTGTTTTAATTTTTGGATTTATTTCAATTTTGGATTACTGGATTTTTTCAATTTTGGATTGTTAGACTTTTTAATATTGGGTTTTTGGACTTAATAATTTTTTAAATTTTTGATCTTTTAATTTTTTTAATTTTGGGATTTTGAATTTTTTAATTTTGGATTTTTTAAATTTTAGATCTATGAATTTTTTATTTTTTAGATTGTTTAATTTTCGATTTTTTAATTTTGGATTTTTTATTTTTAAATTTTGGAATTTTTAATTTTTTAAATTTCGTATCTTTTATTTTTTTATTTTTTGGATTTATTAATTTTGGATTTCCGATTTTTTAATTTTGGATTTTTAGATTTTTCAAATTTTAGATTTTCGATTTTTAATTTTCAATTTTTAGATTTTTTAAATTTTGGATAAATTTAATCATTGAGTTGATTGTTTTCTGTGTAGTCCGTTCCGTCACACCTCACTAATTTCGTGACGATTTTGAGCGTTACACAAGCTCTCGATTTACCCCTACCGCAGCTAAAGAAGTGTCACTTCAAAAAGAAAAATCTTTTGGGGAATATTGGTGAAACTACTATAAGATTACGAATATAAATTTTGGTATTACCTACGAATATTTCTACATCGTCCCTGAACCATAACGTAGAGGTTGAACATGTAAACACAATGTGAAAATGTCGAACAAGGAGATGCAAAAGTTCAAAGTGTGAAGCATATCTGCTTTCCAAGAACTCAGCTAATATTACAACGTTGATTGGCTTCATGAATACAGATTGTACATCTCATGCTTAATTTATTTATTATACGCGAGCTCAGAGGATTATTTAATGCATGTGTACAATAGTACAATACGTTTTATCATCAGAACGTTTTAATTATACCGCAGAGCCTCTAAATTACTAAAACAAAATTTATGAGGTTGGAAGGTGATCATACTTAGAGGTGAACAAGTTTATAAGACGTGTGTCTACTTCCAAACATTCTGTTTTTATCCTCTTGGACTGTTAATACATGTCTGTCATCTTTCATTATAATGTAGTCTATATGGTTCTAATTATTTTTATTCTTTCTTTCTTTATCTTAGTTTTACCTATCCCTTTTAGGATTTAAGCGACCCAAGCCGGCCGGGGCTTATAAAGCCGCGACCTGTCGGGAGAGGGATTATTTATGGTTCACATACATACTTTTGTGACCAGACAAGGACATGGAGGGCCTCCCCGGATGAGTGATCATCCCAATGCCGGGGCCACCTCCGAGACAACACGAACACATAGGGCGAGACACACCATCCACACACACACACACACTCCAAACAAGGCGAGGATGGAATGAAAATGATAATGACGGCCAGATGATATCTGGGGACCACAAGGACCTAAAGTTACCCGACATTTGTCTCACAGGTGCGCAAAAACCCCACCTAGGTAACTTGTCCCGACCAAGAATCGAACCCGGGCCCACTGCGTGAGAGAAGCGAAAGAATCCCCTACGCCACAGCGTAGTATTAAGTTACAATTTTATTCTAGTCTGAGAGTGTTCGAAAACAGGGAGCTTAGAAAAATATTTGGGCTCAAGAGAGATGAAAATGGGGAGTGGAGAAAACTGCATAACGAGTTTCAGGATCTGTACTCTTCACCAGACATAGTAAGGGTAATCAAATCGCGAAGGATGAAATGGGCTGGACATGTTGCTCGCATGGGGGAGGAAAGAAGTATCCCAAAAATATTGACTGGGAGACCTGAAGGGAAAAGACCACTTGGAAGACCTAGACGTAGGTGGGAGGACAATATTAGATTAGATTTAAGGGAAGTAGGATTTGCGAGGGATGATTGGATGGAATTAGCACAGAAGAGGGTTGAAATGCGGGCTCAGGTAAGCGCTGCAATGAACCTTCGGGTTCCACAAAATAGATAATAGGCCTATTCCTTTAGCTTGTCTATTGCCATTGAGTAAACATTCTCATCTTAAGGTTTAAGCCAGAAGAAACAGAAAGTAATCTAGGAGTAAACAGAAAACCTGTACCTGACTTTTCCATTAAGGGTGGCAAAACAAAATTTCACAGATAATTTAAATACAGTTTTCAGTGAGTTGGGAGGAGGACAGTTTCAAATAAAGGGGGTTGGGTCTAATCGGTTAATGCTCTAAATATGTATTTGAGTCCGTGAAACACCGGGTTAATTGCCTCACATATTTGTGTTCCAAGGGGGAGGAGATGTGTTGAACAAATGAGGTTGTAGCCCTCAAAACTAAATCACTCAGCAGTACCGCTAGCAAGTCTCGAACTTCTCTATAATTAAGAAATTAACCACACATGGGTGTGAAAACAGCTTCATTCTTACTATCTTTTATGATATGTAATTCCAGGATATTTCAGTTCATTGCTTCTATATGCGTCTACATCCAAATAGTAGATCAGTTAATGTAATTTTAAAATGTGAAGCCTTTAAAATCGATTTTATAGGGGGGGGGGGGCCTTGCTAAAATAACATGTAACGGAAATACGTTAAGTCTGGACAAACGAATGTAGAAACCAAGGCCTCAGTAGCTTATTCCATTTTAGGTAGATTTCGAAGAAAAATCTATTGCAATCGATACCATGTCATGACTTTCGAAAAATTCTTTCATATCTTTACGTTTCATGCCTCCCTAAGTACGAAACCACCCCAGGTCAAAAAAAAAAAAAAATTGTGATATGTATATATATATATCACAATATATATATATATATCTTTACACGCTAGCGGCCGTAATTTTGAAGATATTTGAACCAAATTTTATTATGTTATTTCTAGGTCCAATAGTTCGGACACGTTCGTTAATGAGCAAAATAGTCACAAGGGGTTGGTCGAGGGAGGGGGTTGAAATTTTAAAACATTTATATCTCGGCCCCTATGAAGTATAGAGGGAAACTTTGTTTGAATAAATTAGAGTACTCCCTATGGAGTTCACAGTGACACCAACGATTCGGGGGTTTTGGGGGTACGAGTGGGGGGATGGAAATTCGAAATTTTTGAAACTACGTCTTGTGGGGTATCGTTGAAAAGCTCTTGATGAGTACTCTACAAATCAATAACTGATTTCTTGATAGTTCTCATATAAGGCAAGATTTGAATGTTTGAAAAGTGCTCTTTCCTCTTTTTTGCAGTTATTATTGCGGGTTTGTCATACCAAGGCTAAAGAAGAAGAGTGCTACGAAGCGACAGTAAATTAAACCAAAAGGACTTTGAAATCTACCTCAGCCTGTAGGCTTACCTAAAGGGATTTTTTACACTTAATCCAAGATGTGTACGTAGCAAAAGTAAACAACCTAATGTGAAAGTACAAAGCACAGTTCACAGGAGTTCGTTTTTTAGATTGTTAGTCGATTATATACAGTAAAATCAATTGATCTTTTTCTTCAGATTAATCTCCAAGGGTCCAGGGTTCGATTCCCAATGTTTTGTATATATCTACAATCTGTATCTTCTCGCCGCTCGACATACCTTTACCTCGCACGTTTCTTTATTGGTGACGTAAATTCTGAAGGCTCTGGCTCTCAATTGTCTTCTATAGGCCATGCCTGTTACTTTTACTTACAATATGAGGTGTATTTCATTACACATTATGTAAATGTCTTAATTAAAAATAATTACGTAAATAGTCTGAAAGTACATAAAATATTGAAGACGACAGGTAGAAAATTAGCTTTAGTAACTCTAGGATCTAATAATACTCCCTCTGAGCGTGTTCTAACTTGGCCATCTGGTTACTAATTGTCTATTGTAATGTAATGTATTTATTTAATAAGGCAAGAAATAACGTATCCCAGGATGTTAATAACTGCATATTATGCTTTTTTTCATTCGATCCTGAACTATGGAATTAGACTCTGGGGGGAATTCACCCTCTCCAACGAAAATTTTTATATGGCAAAAAAAATACCATAAGATGTATTCAGAGACTCTCAAAAAGAGACTCCCGTCGAGAAAGTTTTAAAAATTTACAAATTATGACACTGCCATCATTGTATATTTTTTCCAGTCTAACTTATGTAAGAGAACACATTCAAGATTTTAATGAACGAGCATTCTTTCATAACTATAAGACAAGGCAGAAGAATGATACAAACGTACCACACCACAGATTAAGTAAAACAAGCAACACCTATAAATATCTGCAAGTTAAACTTTTTAATAATCTTCCTCAATCTATAAGAGAATTGTCCTCAAAAGCATTCGCTAATTAATTAATTGTCAAATGGCTAACAACCAAAGCACATTATTCACTAAATGCATTTTTGTCACTAAACATCTCAGCCACTGCGTTTCATTGATGTACTTCAATACAGTAGAACCCCGATAATTCGAGCTAATTGGGGCTGAGGCTACCTCGAATTACAAAAAACTCGGATTATACGGGAATATCACTAAATCAATGGGTAAATCATAAATAAATATTTAATGTGCACCGTAATGTTTTAAAAAATACATAAACAAACAATATAATAGGCCTACATAGGCCAACCTGTGTTACGCCTGTAGCCTATGTATATTGGCAAACATTTAAAATAATTTCTGGGACAGTTTTACCTGCATTTTTGTACATGGAAAAATTGAAAGAAAGCTCAAAATGTAACACATTCGGAAGTGCGTAAAACTTACATGCGGACACCGTTACCAGCTCGAATTACACGGAACCTCGAAATACCGGGGCTCTACTGTACATGGGTTTTTTACTGCATTGTAGTGCATTGTCCTTTTTATTGCTATGTAAACTGTATATTATTTGGACAATGCTTGTTTCTATCTAGATGGATGATTAATAGCGGAAATAAAGGATCTTATCTTATCTTATCTTATTTTTGGACTATGATAACGCGCGATGTTTCAACTAGATGCTATAATATTTATGTGGTTTTATTCTTTTTTGTTCCCCGGGCCGCAATAATAACTTCCAAGGGCCGCCAGTTCGACAAGGCCTGAACTCAAGTAATGCTCTATTTAGAACATTTCTACATGCAACCTTGCACGATATAAACACAATGCAAGAGAATGCTCGAGGGGTTGCGCATTGCAGATTAGCATAAGTAGAACAACGAAGCATTGCATCATGTGTCTAGCAACACAAAAGCAACTTAAGATTCCGGGTGCCGAACCCAGGTCCACGCCAGTGAAAGCACGTGATATTAAGTTACACTTTTCGCAGTCAGTGAACCGAGAAGAGTCTTCTGGAATATTTCAAATGTATCTGCGAACTGATCTCTTTGCATGAAGTATTGTCGTGTCGGAAACACAGAGGAAGTGTCGTTGCTACTAACGAAGGCTCTTGACATCGTGTGCAAAAGGTCACTTAACTTGCTAATATAACTAGATTCATTTCCTTCTAGTGCATGGCTGTTTAAACTTATTGTTATAGTAATTTAGGCTCATCTTATGCACTGATCCTATCTAGATAGTCCGGTACATCTAGCTAAGCATTCAGAAGTATAACACTTAAGCTAAATGCTCTCATTTTTCCTCCGTGAATGAGGAAAAACAAGTCTTATCTTCCCGGTAGCTAATTCTGAGACAAATAGGCCTATTCTGACTTGGTCTAAGGTCAAGATTTCGTTACACTAGCTTAAAAGGCCCGGCGTCGCCCGGGTTTTTTATTTTGTAATTGGAAATTAACTTATGAAGGACTTTAGATTTTTTAATTCTAGGTCCTAATATAGGTATTTATAATTTGAAATAGGAAGAACGACTTATCGCACTCAAACTATTCCCTCAGAAAACGCTTGATATAGCTTTTTATGGCTCATAGAGGACGTAGAATTTTGCATCTCATCGCTTGTACGGTACACAGCAAGCCTGGTAGGGGTTCAAATAAGAAGAAACAGAAATTCCGGTAACATAAAATTATATTATCGTGGCAGAGAATTTTTATTTCTTACTCTCATGTTACCATCAAACCGTTTTGGGGATGAAATTAAACAGCAATGCAATATCACTTTCATACTTCTCTTCCCAAAACATATTACCTTGCTCGTATTGTTTTCTCTAGGTCCAGTTTAGAGAAAGTTATGTGATTGCATTATTTTCGTGTATTTCATTCTTTAATATTTATTTATAACATGAATTATATTGATACCTTCTCTAATTTCTCAAACTTCCATTTCATTTAATTACAAACCCATCGGATACCACTTGCAACAATACTGTTGTCAAGTTTTCTGTGATTTGGATTTGATAATTCTGTGTAAAAAGGGATTAAGTATTCTCAAAAACATTTGATTTTTGGCATTTAAAATCAATTTTTTTCAAAATCCTTTCTTAGTGAGCACCTACATTATGAAACGAAGGTACTTTCAAAATTCCAGGTCTCTACCTGTTATAGTTTAGGCTCCACGTTGATTCCTGTCAGTCAGGACAAAGCCTTTTATATATATATATATATATATAGATTGTGAAGATTTAGGATTTTCGTGGATTCGCATTCTAAGTTTCATGCTTCCAAAGGAAGTTTCTGAAAGAAGTAGTAATCTTAGGACTTGAGAAAATATTCTGAACGATATTTTATTCTTCAGTGTCCCTGAGAATGGCAGTAGAGAGGTTTAATGAAAGGTCTGAGTTCGATTATCGGGCGCTTGTCCAATAATTTGCTATTAATAATTCTCCGGGAGACTTTAAAATCATATAAGATACAAAAGTTATGCGGTTTATAGCTAACACACTGCGGTTTTTTTTTTTAAATGAAAGTTTCTTGAGGGTTAGTGGAATATTGACCTCTCCAACAAGGTACACTTTGAGGTGTGCGTTACCTTGGTACCTTTCACGTCTGCAGTCCGTGATCCTCCCCGCGAAGACCCCGCCCGTCTTGTTCCTCTCGAACTGCATCGTGCACTCAAATTTCCAGACTATATCCAATGGGTCAGGGGTCGACATTAGAGGAGCGTAACCGATACCACCGAGGTGTTAACGTGAACTTCCATCACAGGAGCTGACAGGCTTTGTTCTGCAACAGGCGTGAAATTAAATTGAACTCATCCGGTTCTGTGGGCCATTTTTTCATAGGTAATCCCACGAGAGATTATGAGCTTATCGGTATATTTGCGAGAACGAAGTTCGAGCAAATTTATCTGATGAAACTCACAATCGAACAAAATCCGGACGGCATTGACCAGTCACACCAACTTAACATGGATTTAAGCATATAATTCCTCATAAAACAACAAATTTAAGCCAACATTTTTCTTTATGATAATCAGGAACTTTATAAGATAAACGATCGTGATTGGTCCATATCCGAGGAACTGCTAAATGTTATTGGTCATTAGGCCTATCGAACACGCGGCGTATGAATGGAATAGTCAGTTTAATTGGAGGAATTTTATTCTCACAGAAATTCGATACCCTAATGCAAGCTGATAATTCAGGTAATTTTGAGAGATGATAATGTTCTACTCTAAGCACTTTCTCTGTCATCCTCTTAGTTTAACCTCTCCTCTTGTAGGAACATTTAAAAATCCATGCCGTCCGGGCCTTACAGAACCGGTAAATTCGGATATATCCGAGCGCTTCCGAGTAGTCCTAAATAGGAATATTATGTCTTCAACTAAGCAAATAATTGCGCCAATTAACAGTATAACAGTTAACCAGAGAAGTCGGTAATGACGTAATTTTAACCAAGAATCCAGTCATTTGCAGTTAACCAAATAACTGTTAAAAATGATTTAGTTCATGGAAGTGCAACCTGAATCATCGGCTCCAGTGCAACACATTCGTTATTTTACAGTGGATGTGTACGTATGTGGTTATTTCTGGTGTCTGTTTATGTGGTATTTTTTTAGGTAGATTTCGAAGAAAATCTACCTATTGCAATGGATACCACTTTATGATTTTCGAAAAATTCTATCATATCTTTACGTTTCATGCTCCCCTAAGTACGAAACCACCGCCCGTTCAAAAAAAAATTTTGTGATATTTATATATATATATATTATATATATATATATATATATATATATATATATATATATATATATCTCTTTACACGCTAGCGGCCGTAATTTTGAAGATATTTGAACCAAATTTTAATATGTTATTTCTAGGCCCAATAGTTCGGACAAGTTCGTTAATGAGCAAAATTGGCCCAAGGGGGTGGTCGGGGGAGGGGGTTGAAATTTTTAAAAATGTATATCTCGGCCCCTATGAAGTATAGAGGGAAACTTTGTTTGAATAAATTAGAGTACTCCCTATGGAGTTCACAGTGACACCAACGATTCGGGGGTTCGAGTGAGGGTGGGGGTGGGGGATGAAAATTCGAAACTTTTGAAACCATGTCTTGTGGGGTATCGTTGAAAAGCTCTTGATGAGTACTCTACAAATCAATAAATAGTTTCTTGATAGCTCTCATATGACGCGAGATTTTAATGTTTTTAAATAATAACACTTGAAAGAATTATTATAATATCATAATTTTGTCTTGTTTAGCGGCTTTGCTAATTTTATTAATTGCTGATCTTGCGCACGGCCTCCCAGAATATTATATCCTATTATTGTTGTCAAAACAATTGATTGTAGGCTCTTCCTCTTTACTGCAGGTTTGCCATGCCAAGGCTAAAGAAGAAGAGTGCTATGCAGCGACAATAAATTAAACCAAAAGCACTTCGAAATCTACCTCCGCCTGTAGGCCTGCCTAAAGGGATTTTTTAAATTTCAGCTGTGTTATACTCCTTTTAGCTGCGAGGCCACATCGGGATCTGTGTCTATACAGTAGGGTAGGCCATGGAACTATAGATTGTCAATTGTTTCTAATATTGGTGTATTTTATGGAGTAAGTTTCAACTGATATTAATTTAAATGGATATGATACAGGATGAAATGGTGAGGATGACCCATGGTATGTAAATACCCAATTCGGCATTTGCCTTTACGACTGGGGAAAACACGAAAAAACCGATGTCAAATTGACCGGCCACGGGATTTGAACCTGGGACCTCCCGAATGTGAATCCAAGACAATGTGGTATTGTCTGCATGACAAACACAGAAAAGCCTACAATACATAGACGAAGAGAGCAAGAACTAACTATAGTAAATTAAGGTCTATCAATGGCTAATCAACAAAAAAGCTCAAATAACTGTAAATAATATTCAACTGTACAGTCGGTCAAATAAAAAACGTCGGGCGGTATTTGATTAAGTATCACGAACGAGCATATGCGCATGTACAGGAAGACTTAAGGTTAGGTTCACACACGCCTCTTGTCTATCCATGTATTTTCTTGATTATTTAGTCAGTTTTGTTCCAAAACAAACATGTATAGAAGGCTGTGGCTATATGCCTCAAATCCGCCATATTCTTGGTTGCAAATTCTTATAATATTAATAATTGATAAATTCGCAAGGAATATGATTATTCAAGGAGCATTTTTCAAAGATTTTATTTTATAACACCGGTATTTGTAGTGCAAAATCAATAACTTACGTTCAACTTTTGCAACCATCTAGCATCGAAATACGCGGCCGGCCAGATCCCTGTGAAAACTTCCGGTCGCATTATAGTGAAGTTCCCACATCCGAGCTGCTCTTTCATAAATATGGAACCTTCTCGCTGCTTCAGAGGCCGAAAAATGCAGGTCAATTACAGCCCTAACTACACTTTCTCTCACTTTAGCATTTGTATGTGGCGATGACACAAAGCAAAATGAATTATGACAATACATTAAGTCGAATATCGTGTGTTGCGGTTTTGGCGTTGTTCAATTTTTTCCCTTAGTTCTTCATTTTTTCCCTCCTGTCGCATGGCCTCATATGTTCCGAGAATGGCCTGTATTTAATGTTTTTATAGGAAACTTGTGAACTAATGCGTGAAAACTTTAATTTTAACTGCATACGAGTCCCGACGTTTTTTATTTGACCGACTGTACATGCCAGAAAGAGAAGCAAGAATAATACAAACAAAAAAACATGCTTACGGCAGAGAAAGTCGTAGGTGATTCACACAAAGTTTTTTGTAATTGTTCTGTACTTCAATAAGAAAACCATTGGATGAAAAAGATAAAACTACCTCCTTTAAGTACTGTACGGGTACATATCTTCACTTAATTACTTATAAGAAGTGCTTAGCCGTCATTTCAGTTAGAAGTAAAAGTTTATTTGAAAATTTACTGCAGTACATAACATTTACGGGAACCTTTTACTTAGATTTCTGTGTGTAATTCAGTTCAACGCTTACAATGTTATTTCACGACAGATTACATAATGTAGCATTATGAACGGTGATTTAAACGCCCATTAAGAACAGTATCCATTATATTATATCTTATAAACGTACAATAGAGGCATTATGACTTTCACTCATTTTATCTGTGGTATAGTTTTAAGGTCACCAGAGGGTAACATCAAAGTAGCGGGACATGCCACACCTATAAAATGTCCAGGTCAATGCGAAATATATCAAACTTTTCTCATGACATAGATTGCTTCCTGATATTTTCAAGGTATGTAAAACATCGAGATGGGTGTGAGTATATAAGAAATGCATAATGCAGCTTTTAACTTCGTAAGTTCAATATCTATCTATATCTATCTTTACCTTAGTTTTTACCTCTCCCTTTCGAGGGACATTTAAGCGACCCAAGGCCGCGACCTGTCGGGAGAGGGATTATCTATGGACCACATGCATACTTTTTGGACCAGACAAGGACACGGAGGTCCTCTCCGGATGAATGATCAACCCAATGACGGGGCCACCTCCGAGACAACGCGAACACATAGGACGAGACACACCATTCACTCACACATACACACTCCAAACAAGGCCAGGATGGGATGAAGATGATAATGAGGGCCAGATGACATCCGGGGACCACAAGGACCTGAAGTTACCCGACATTCGTCTCACAGGTGAGGAAAAACCCCGAAAAAACCTCACCTAGGTAACTTGTACCGACCAGGATTCGAACCCGGGCCCGCTGCGTGAGAGGAGCGAACAGAGGTGGACGTAATAATAACCTACTTAAGTAAAACGTAAAGGAAAGTGTTCCCTATACAAGCCATGGAGGTCCTTAAGGCTCCCAGATTTTAGACAATCGAAACATGAAGGTGGTAAGGTTGTCAGCCTAAAGCACCGGCCGCCTTTACCCGCAGGATTGCTCCTGGTACTCATTTCTGTTAGAGGCTGAGTCGACCCCAAGGCCACAATGCCACCAGAAGCATTAGGAAAATTGAAAACTTCCAATGACGTCATCGGGAATCGAACTCACGACCTTCCGGTTGTAGCGCAGCGCCTCAAACCCGACGGATCCCTAACAGTATGTAGTATTTTTTAAATAAGTAATTAGAGTTTGTTGTTTGTTTATTTATTTAATTAAAAGGCTCAAATAAACTAAAACTAAATTCCTTGGCACTACATCCCTGAAGGGACAAGGTCTACCAGCCGAACGCTGCGTCATCCACCATAAACAGATGGCAGGATTGGGGGCATGTGGTTAGCATGCCGTCACTCCCCGGCCATTAATGGTGGTTTCCATGACCGGAGCCGCAACTTCTCCATCAAGTTGCTCCTCAATTTGAATCATGAGGCTGAGTGCACCCCTTCCCGACCTCCTTACCTCAGAAAAATCCGAGGAGGTGCAGGGGTTCGAACCCATCGACAGATCTGTAGTCAGCGACGCTAATCACAAGACCACGCCGGCGGTTAAAAGGCTCAAATGCTACATTTTCTGTAACAATAATGGTGAATAAAATTCTTGATTTGGCTACTTCCTTCGGACATGAAATTTCACGTCTTGCATTAGGATATCAGGAAGCTGCGATTAAAAAAAGCCTCAGATCATTTATTACACAATCATATCGCTACATTTCACACAGGCGACTAGAATTTTCAGTCAGAACCAACTAATAACATTATATAATATTTATTAGTTTTCCTGTTATTTGTCACTGTAAATTGTTTCCGTGTTATAGAGTCAAACTGCATGCACACTATCAGTAGCAGCGAGCGTTTGCTGAAGACATGCCCTCTAACATAATGAAAATGATACAACACGTCTCGCGTGACATTTCAATCTGAAGGAGAAAGTAATGATTCTTTTTATTTCGCATAACACGAAATGTGTTTAAAGAATTCAATATTTTAAATTATAATTATTAAGTTTCACGCTGTGTTGTCTTTATATAATAGAAAGAATCACTTCTGAGTCAAGATTTATCAAAGGGTTATGGAATGCAGATAACGCATCAACGAATACACATCCACAAGGAATTTAGACATTTTCTTCTTTTTCTTTAATATCAATAGGGCCCGGAACTTTATGAAAAATCATATTTTTAACATACACTCTTTTACATGCTAGTGTTAAAATATGTACAGGTGGGGAAAAAAACGGACCTACCAAAATATCTAAGTTGCCGATATGAGCCACTGCGCTTGCCTAGCGGGTTCTAGGCATGAAAGAAATAACTAGAAAATGTATTTGAAAATATGTTTTTTTTTCTTCTCCTTATTCCCTCTAATATTAACAATGAGTAATGAAACACTGAAACACTATAGGTGCAGACCTAGTTTATTTTGATGGCTTTTTACACACAGTAATATTAAATAGTAGGCCTATATACATAGGCAAATGCTTGGTGCATTGGGGGCCAATGAATATGTTCACATAATTAAAATTAAATTAAAATAGCACGTATAAAGAGTAATAAGTTATTATGTTGGTCTATATTACTCTTATTACTCTTATAAGTAGGCCTACTATTTTAATTTAATTTTAATTATGTGAACATATTCATTGGACCCAGTGCACCACGCGTGTCTGTATGTATATAGGCCTGCTATTTAATATTACTGTGTGTAAAAAGTCATCAAAATAAACCAGGTCTGCTCCTATAGTGTTTGAGTATGTTGTCATTGTTAATATTGAAAGGAATAAGGAGGAAAAAACATTTATTCAAATAAATTCACCCTTTGGATACAATGAAATTTATTAATTCTAGAAAAGGTATACTTTAATTTTGCATATTGTTGCATATTTTGTTAGTGTTGCGATAATGCATCATATCCGCTACGTATTAAAATATTTCTGCATACTTTACTAATCTGTCACATTTTTAATTGCATATTTCTGGCAGATTAAATTTTTTGAGCAAATCTCTATTAATTTAAATATTTACAGATATTTGGCTAAGTGAATGTTTTGAGAACCGACTATACAATTATTGACAGTAAATTTTCTTATTCATAACCTTAATTCATACTCTTAGGCCTACACACTGCTATGAGAATTTTTTTTAAATGTGTAATGATTTCACAAAATGCACTGACAATAATATTAATGATGTAAGTGTAGGCCTAAGATTCACCGACATGTTGGTTAAAGGTTTAAAGCAGTCGTATAGGTTATAGTGAATTAAATTCGATCTGAACTCAATCTGTCAGGAATTAAATTAGGTCTATAAGTGAGGAGAGTTTAAACTGAAAAATATTCACATTAAAATATAATGCAGATATCGGTAGCCGTAGGCTATAATTAGATAGAATACTCAATATCAATAGGAGTTGCGTTTAATTTTTCGACGGCTAGATTTTTAAAAATCATTTATATTTATTTACACTGACATCGTTATAAAGAAATGAATCAATCAAGGCAGGCTAACAACAATATCAAAAGCGATGGACAATTTGATACGTTATGTTTAGGATAGAGCAGGTCATGCAATATTATTGTAGCACCATATGTTATGACTATTATAATAAGTACTAGCCGAAAAGGCCCGGCGTCGCCCGGGCTTTGTATTTTGTAATTTGAAATTAACTTATGGAGGACTTTCTATGTTGAAACTCTAGGTCCTGATATAATAATGTATGTAGAATTCGAAATGAGGAAGAACAACATATGGCACTCAGACTATTTCCTCAGAAAACGCTAGATATAGCTTTTTATGGTTCATAGAGGATGTCGAATGCTGCATTCCGTTGCTTCTACTCTTCATGCCTGGGAGGGGTTGAAATAAGAAGAAACATAAATTACATAAGATTGTATTGACTTGACGGAAAATTTTATTTCTCATTCTCATGTTACCATATAACCGTTTCGGGGCTGAAATAAAAGAGAAATGCAATATCACTTTCATACTTTCCTCCCCTAAAACCCGGGACATAATACACTGCGAGCATAGGACTCAAAATGTTCCATCCCATGCTTAGGGCCTATGATAAATCTCAACTAATAAAAAGCCTACAGCTATGGATAACTGACTATTTACCGACTTCTGATATAGCATACTCACACACTTAAGTTGCTCCTGCAATACGACCTCTTATTCTAAATCAAAATGTGAAGTGAGAAAATATTTCTTATGTCGAGGGTAGAGAAAGTTATGTGACTGCATCACATTGTGCTTTATTTTCGTGTAATTCATTTTTCAGTAATTATTTTCGCCAATATATTACATGGAATCATAATTCGTTAAGTCCAGCATTAGGCTAGGCCTATATAGTTGCCAAGGCCCTATGTAATCACAGTAAACAATTCACTGTTGCCATGTGAACTGAACAACATTTCATTTTTTTCAGTAGAATATTCACAGAAATTATATAATTTTCAAGCCCGGAAGGACTGATTTGTTTCAATTTTAATGTCGACAGCTATACTTCCCGGGCTTAACTGGGTATGTGTGCAAAATGTCGTGTAAATTGGTAAAGAAATGTAGATTTGTATAAGGAACAAACATACATACATACATACATACATACATACATACATACATACATACATACATACATACATACATACATACACACTTTCGATTTTATATATTAGAAGATTACTTAATGTTTATGTGCTCTCAAATGGACAATTAATAAAGTTAATGTAAAGTACCAGTTGGATAGAACTTCTGGAAATAGAAGCATGCTTTTTAGTAAGTAATTTCATCTGTTATTCCTACTGACAGAAACTGATACATCTGAGCTAGACATGAGTACTAATAGATATGCATATACATTCATGAACCACAGATTATTGTCTCTGTTGGACATTACATGATAATATTATAGGAGGGAAATTCATCTGACACTGGGATTTGACTTCTGGCGCTGTGAATTGAACTCTGGCTTAGCTCAGTTGGTAGAGCATCGGCAGGGATAGCCAGAGGTCCTGGGTTCAAGTCCCAGTGTCAGAGGAATTTTTCTCCTATAATATTATCATGAATATTATTGACGACTCGGCCGATGATTGGCTGTACTATCGGTGTTCTGTCGATTTCGAGTTTCGTCACGATCACTGTACTTTCTCTATACTACTTCGGCCTATATGCGAGAAAGCGAATAAAAAGTTGCAAGTTCAGTCGTCTATTCCTTCTTTCTTAGTTCCTTCCCTCATGCAAATGTTATAGCCGCATGCAGTGTGCATTTCGTGTCAAATTTATTACACCACGCCTTGGATTCAAAATTTAAATTAATTTTAATATACTTTTCCCTCGGGTTTAATTCACTCTTTATCTTCACCATCGAAGATGGAATCACAATCTTCAAACCTACTTCGTCACTTACAAACTATTTATAGCCATGGAACGTCATGCGTACAGTGATACCTTATAGAAAGCGAAAATCTAGATCGAGATAGGAGGAGTCGATATCTGAAGAGAGGTCGATCACGATTAAATCCTCAGGGTGACCAACTGCAAGATGTAATGTGGACAATGAACCCCTTAGTGTAATTTCGTTTTTTTTCCCTTCCTTCTTCCTGACCTAATTCCATCTTTTACTGTTCTTTTTTGCTTTTTCATTCAAGGTAATCCGAATTTGGCATGCATTGTCATTTACCATTCACTTAAAAAATACAGTCAACCCATGATGTAATGCCACCATCCGTTCTCCAACATTTAGTGGCAATAAAACGAAATTTAATGTTTAAAATAAAAATGGCATATTACAGTGCTGTATTAATTTACTGTACTGTATGATAAATAAAAATTAAATAAAAGGCAAATAGAGAACCAGCACAAAATTAAATACTGTACAATACTCAATTTATTACAGTATATGTCCATTGCTTCAGTACACAAAGGGGTTGAAAATCATGTAAGTGATTAATTGTAACTGAGTAACTGTATTTTAGTGTAATGAAGTGACAGTTTGGAATGTCTCATTGTACGAAGGGCTCTTTCTATCTGCTCCACCCTCATGCAGACTGTCTGTCCGACTTCTTAACATAGCTTCTTTATTCCACCGCACTACATCTACAGTTAGTGGCAGGGGAACACTCACTTCTTGGAAATACAGTACATTGTTTTTCTTAAATAAAGTTCCTAACATTACGCCAGTTTAAAAATATTCCGCAACTGAAAAAATCACTGAAAGCTATATTTTGTAAAATATTGTCTTATATTCACTGGCACTAAATGAACTGGCACAGTAACGAGGTTTCTTATGTATTTTATATGGGAGAAGATCCATTCTCTTGCAGTTATTGGTGCAATGTGAGGGTGGCACTGTAAAGAGGGGCATTATATCGAGGTTTAACTGTATTCAGTTTCTCTAAATCTGCCACAATCTAAACTTTTTGGTGTCATAGGAGCCCCAGACAGATTCGTTCCGCTTGGTGATAGTTTTTGTCAAATCTAAAAAATTCAAAAGGCATAAGGTGTGGTTGATTCCGAGCTTATTTGAATGGTTTCTAGGAATTTTAAAATAGCTCAAGATATAAGCTACGTTGGTAAATGGGTGATAACTAGGGTATTTTGATTAATACTTTTTTTAAATGACAGATTACCTTTACTTACAAATAGGGTCTGAATTAAAACAGCCAATTTAAAAATCCCCAGGTTGCATTTACAGTAGTTAATCACTCTAAATTACAGGGGCGGTATGTTTTCCACAATGTAGCCTATATCCTTACTTCTATAAATCGCATTCATCCCTTGTATCCTTCTTTCTAGGAACACTAAGAGTATAATACCTTCTGAGATATTTTTCATTTTAAACAATAGCAGGTTAAATGGCTATAAATACATGTCTCTCGATAGTTAAAAGAAATTAAATATCTTACAAAAGCATTCTGCACTGATTATAAAAACTGTCATTTCCGGTACAAAAAATAGGTATTTCCGAATTAACTCTTAGATTAAAATACGTCGTCTGATTGCCTCCCAAATGCTTTAGGATTTAACCTGCAAACATAATCAATTCTGATATCGGACAGATTTCAAAATTGTTCTTTTGGTCTTTCTTCTGCCTGGCGACGAGGTAGAAGAATGTTTTATTGAAGATCTGATGGTTGTATCCACACGTAGGTGATTTTTGTAATAATGTTTCAGAGACTCATATAACTTGGTTCTCGAGTTTCCCACTTAAAATTTGGGCTGAATTTTCGGTTTCTATGTGCCGTATGACTAAATGATGTCAGTCTTTCTATTCAAAATTATATTTACAGTTCTATTCCCCTCATCTCAATATTTTAAGGTTTTATTGATTTTTAATTAGTATTCAAAACAAAACATATTATCTACATTTACCTTAGTTTTACCTCTCCCTTTTAGGTACATTTAAGCGACCCAAGTCGCCCGGGCCATACCGGGCCGTGACCTGTCGGGAGAGGGATTATCTTTGGATCACATACATATTTTTTTGACCAGACAAGGGCATGGAGGGCCTCTCCGGATGAGGGATCAGTCCAATGCCGGGGCCACCTCCGAGACAACACGAACACATAGGACGAGACACACCATTCACACACATACTCACTCCAAACAAGGCGAGGATAGCATGAAGATGATAATGACGGCCAGATGATATCTGGGGACCACAAGGGCCTAATGTTACCCGACATTTGTCTTACAGGTGAGGAAAAACCCCATAAAAAACCTCACATAGGTAACTTGTCCCCATCAGGATTCGAACCCGGGCTCGCTGCGTGAGAGGCGATTGCATCCCCTACGCCACAGCGGTGGACTCAACACATATTATACTGAACATTAATAAGAAAATATAAATAAGTCACGATTTCAGAAAGAAAACGTTCTTGAAACTGTTATTGAAGAATACAGAAGACGTGATAGGCCTATTACAAGGATGCATTTTTTAAAAATGTAGCTATAAGGTTTTACCACAAATTTAAATCAATCTAACCTAACGTACGAAGCCATGTAGTGAAATAATGCAACAGTTTTTTTTTTACCAGATCTATGTAATGCTGATGCACTGGCGCCTATTCGGATTTTATAATTATATAGGCCTAATCTAGGAGCAAATCCGGAAAATGGGAGCGTAAAAAAATAACATAAATAACACTCGTCTATGGGGTTACATTTGATTCCTTCATAGAACTCTCTAACTCACTAAACAATACTATACCTCATTGAACAATAATGCAATCCAATACTTTTTTGAGGCTATCCTTTATGAATAATAATTAATTAAACTATGCCCCATTTTTCAGTTGTGCCACAATGCAGGGTCTTTCACCCGACAGCTAAGTTGTTAACAGCTGCTAGCGGCAGCTTCCCCCCCCCCCCACGATAAAATGTTTTTTCGTTGCTTAAATATAATCATCCTGAAATTGAATTGTCTAAAATTATATGGGAGCCGAAAGTTTCACAATCTTTATATTTGTTTCTATAAATGGCAGACATCACCAGTATCCTTTATTCTTAGAAAACTCAGGTGATAAATAGCATTAAATGGATGGTTATACCACTCAGGTACTACCAATTGCACTTTCCTCACAATTTTACCAAGTCGTTAACTATACAGTATAATTTACAAGATTTTGTTATGAAAAAAATAAATGGACTAAAAATTAATCAGGAAAACACTAATTTTTTAGTTAAAACTAGGGTAAAGGTAGACTGCGCAATTATCAAAAGACGTTCCTGCAAGTAACAACGTTTGAGTTTTAACTAAAATTATCGATTAATACGATAAGCGTTTACAGTATAGGCCTATAGCGCCAAAAGTAATTTTTTACATCACCATTTGCATCTTGGAATTTTAGTATATACTCGTTAAGAACGGATGTGTTTCGAATTTGTATAACATCTTCTAGAGTTATTTACGATGCATACAACTTAACAGGCGAGCACAAAACAAAAGTTTCGAGTTATTTTGGCAACAATGATTAGTTTGGAAACAAATCACTGTTTGAAACAGTTGAACACGACAGAAACATTTTCGGAAAAGATTGAATCGTGATCTATTTATAAAGAAATAGTTATTTCTCTTGAAGTTAATGAAAAGGCAACGAATTATTATTGAAAAATTCTTCCTTTTTGGCAAGGAGTTGCAAGCTTTTAATGAATGGAAAGGAAAGAAGGTCGTAAGTAGTTATAAAGGAAACTGTTGTGTTGGCTTACGTTAGTGGTTGGTCAAAATGGACCACATTCTCTATGCTGAAACAGTTATGTTATTTTGAAATGTAAATGAATAATAGATACACGGTAGTAAGAATAATAGTATCTGTAGTGATTCAAATGAAGGAAACGAAGGGAAAAAATAATATTAAGTCGCACCTTGGATGAATGTTCCCACCCACCGCTCCCTCGCGATGCACTTTCTTTTATACCACTTCTTCTGTCCTCATATTACATAGAAACTCGTGAATGGACGTTGGTAGTGTGACGTCATACCGGTAAACAAAAGATGAACAAAAGTTGACAGGCTTACTAACGTGTGGAAGATATAATATGCCACATTTTCGAAACCGACAAACAGTGTATCGTACATTATTCGAAAATGCAAGGGCGCTTCGCTTCGGCTGCCGCCTCCGCTCGCGCACTTAACTAATGTGGTTAGTGTATGCATTATTTAGATTATGTGAAGAGGTGATTGTGGTCTGGTCGGGAATGCCGAGTAAGCTAGAGGGTTGTCATTTTGGTGTATGGGTTGGTAGCTTGTATTTGGTACGATCGGGAGTTTGGAGAGCACGGACGATCGGGTGTTCCGAGATAACAAGCGAACAGCAACGCATTGTTTGGAGCGTAAGGGAGCGACTTAATCTTTTTTTTATTTTTTTTTTTTTTATTTATTCATATTAAAGTCGCTTTAACTAGAAAGTCATACCGCGACTTAATCTTCTCTTATGCCCAATAGCGAATAATTATTTTTTTGAACGAAAGACAGCGACAGCGACATCTGGGATATTTATTGTTGTTTTTATACTTTCCATATATATATATATATATATATATATATATAGATCAGGACTTACTAAATTAATGTAAATATAATAAGATTATTTACAATATGATTTGAAGTTCTGTCCACAATTAAATGCTGCCTTTGATGGGTGATACGTAAGGAATTACTGAAATAATTTTCTGATTAGCAAGAGAAACTATGTATTAAGTACCCGAAATACGATCTGGTGAAATTTCGTCCTAAAAATTCCATCATTACCCATCACCAGGGCTAGGATTTATATGTACTAAAAAATGTCAAAATATGTACATATATATGTACTTAAAAATCTAAAAATATGTACATATATATGTACTAAAAATGTCAAAATACGTACATATATATATGCAAATATATTTTGTAAAATATGGACATCATAACAAATTTAACCACTAGACACTACATTTTGTTACTTTTAGAACCTATAAAAATACATTACAAATACTGGATTCATAAATTAAATTATTCAATTTTTTTTCAGATCACTTACTTTATTTGTATTCATTCATTGATTATTTCTGCTACCATAACAGTATGCCACAAAATGTTGTTTTAAATTTTCAAAAGTGATTTGTATTGGTTGAAGCTTCGTTCTACTGCACATGAAGTGATTGGCGCATGTTTAAAATTCTCTGATTCTAGTTTTACATTTGACGAGCTACTTAAGATTGCACTGATTTTACACATTTCTTCAAAGCCTGGATTTCTTGAAAACACATTGTCCACTTTACATTTGATAAGATCGGCTAAATGTCCACGTATACATTTGAGTTCATGAATCATGTTTTTCACAATGTCAATATTTCCAGGTAATGTCAGATTATTATTTTGTAGTTTCTGAATTATTTTTGTTATATTACAGAAATTTGATTCAATGTAACACAAATCATTTTTCACACATTAATTTCTGTTCATAACTGTAAACTTATCCTGTGCTGCCATATTTTCTGGCACTGAAAACGACAATTTTATATAGTTTTACTCTTAAGAATGAAATATGTACGAATATTGCATTAAAATCACTAAATATGGACAAATATTTATTTTACATATAAATATGTGCTATTGTCAGAAATATGGAAAAATATGTAAAATAAATTTGTTTAATTTGAATAGAGGACAACATAATAGATGGAGATAAGTGAAAAAAATGTGTCTATATGTGAAATTAAGAAACATGTAATTACATATAAATCCTAGCCCTGCCCATCACATTCACAATCCATCTGTGAGTTTAGAAAATACACAAAATAAAATTCGTGTGAGGAAAATAATTACCTTAAAATGTTCTTATGGACATGCATAAAACACAGAGTTTTAAATTTAATCCAAAACTTTATTAGCAAAAATATTCATCCAACAGGAACTTTTAAAATTATATTTGAAAAAGAGTGATATCGCAGGTAGGTAGGGCCTACATCCGAAAAGTTTTTCCAACCGAAACCTTAAAATTAGGTAATTTTGAAGGATTGGCTGAAAGGAAGCTCAGGAATTAGATAGATTTTAATATATTGTTGTAAAATTTACTTTACGTAACCAAGAAACATGTAATCTATAGTGTTTAAAGAAGTCGAAGAAATTTTGAAAAGAATATTTCATTAGTTTGCAAAATAACAGATATTATAAATGACGTACTATCCGGAATTATAACAAATAGGCTACTAAAAACATGAAAATATACAGCCTATTTAGGAGGTGGGCCCATATATAATTAATTAAACATAATTTAGATCTTATTTTATTGCATTTTAAGCATTGTGCTTTTTATATGTTCAACCGCACTAAACTTATGTTTTTCTTTATATTTTCAGGTGAGTACAAATCAATCTACCTGGCAAAGCTGGTTAACTGTAAGTAAATGAAACAAACATTATCCATCCAGAGGTGTGAGTATTTCTACAATAAATAGGTTACTTTATTTTCGTCACAGAATTGTGTTGTACCGCAGCTGTTAGGCTATGAAGCTTAGTGCTTTAGGTTAAGGCTAGTATTCTGGTTCGAGTTCTGGAAACGATGGAATCTTTTCATCAGAATTTGGTTAGTATGTGAGGCCGGTGACAACCCAGCATCGTAAGCAAATTGGGAAGGATGTAGGTCGCATAGCTTTCTTTGCAAAAGGCTAGTGATTCGTCATGCTAAATTATTATTATTGTTATACATAGGGCAGAAGTTCAAGTCTGATTAAGACGTCCAATCGGAGCTGCACGAGTGGCTACAGCGTTAACCAAAATAATTTTTCTCACGCGGTATCGAAGCACTTCCTATCCGATGGCGCAAGTGCATTGAACTGGGAGGGGACTATGTGGAAAAATAATGTACAAGCAAGCATTCTTCCTGAAGTAAAATAGTGGAAAAAATTAATTGCAGTTTTCATTTGATTCTCCCTCGTACTTATTATTTTCAGAAACATTTCACATTTTTAGATACTGGGTACCTCAAAGCGTGTATTTATATTAAAACTTTAAATCGAATTTCAGGGTCGAAAATAATACTTCCTTTACCTAGAGAACCTATTGGTGCGGGCAGTGGAAGTAATAAGTAGGGACCGGATTTTTAGGTTTTTAAAAACACTGTTTTAGGTTTTCCATTAGGTGAAATGGTTTTTTTTTTTTTTTTTTTTTTTTTTTTTTTTTTTTTTTTTTTTTTTTTTTTTTTTTAGGTTTTTTGTCCAAAATATCGTTTTCGGGTAGAATAATTGGTTAATGAATTTGAATGTGCTACATAGGATTGAATACATAATACTTGTAAAGTTTAACTTAACAAAATTGACTTAAATTTGTGTAAACTTGTTTTAGGACAATATTATACAATTGAAGAAAGAAAGCATAAACAATCAAAAGAAGCAGTGAAAATAAGATTGTCTCACATTTCCCGGTTACAGTATATCACTAAATATCTTTCAATATTCTGAACTGTGAAGTTCTTCCTGTTATCTCTTAGAATACATTTGAAGGCAGAAAATGTCCTTTCAACCTCACATGACGTCAACAATGGTTGTTCGTACGAATATTTTAAAAGGAATACGCCGGTACTCTTATACTTCCTCTCTTGATACTGTCATCCTAGACGACTTTGGGTTGAACGAAACGTTGGTGGTATTAATTTCAACCCGACAAAAATTGTCTCTCCGCAAAATATCGATTTCTCAACTGACAAACAAAAAAGACAAAAAAAGTAGCCTAAATTATATATTTTAGGTTTTATATCCCGTTTAGGTACATTTAGGTTTTTATACCCCATTTAGGTATTTTTAGGTGCCACAGAATTAATGTGGGTGAATCCTATGGACATGATTCGAAAAAGCGTATGATCGCTTTTTGTTTTGGAAGTAAGGAAAAAAATAGGTAAAAACCTAAGAATCCGGTCCCAAGTAATAGGTAATTTTCTTCATTTTTTCTCATTATTGAGTTCAGATATGACTTTGAAATGCTCTCCAGAACTCGAGTAAGAAACGGTTGCGAAAGAGCAAGTAGATACGGACTTCCGAGAAAAGCACACCCTCGCCCACCCTAGAGTTGGAATTGTCTCCTCCCTCCGACTAATGCATTCTTTGTCTGTAATTTATGTAAGTGTGAGAGGTGAAAGATCGTCACGTTTGCAGTTAATGAATGCCTTGTCCTTTTCTAATAAAGTTAACCGCATCTCCGGATAAAAAAAGTACCGAAATAGCACCCCACAGATATGTCCTTGCGTCCTCCCATTATTAGAGATTTAGGTATTGAAAATTATTTATTTCGTCGGTTATTGAGAAAATGTATTTATTTCTGTAACATTTCCACTGCTACTGACGTACATATTCGGCATTAAAAATATTGTATAAATGCAGAGATATAAGATTAGTAGACCACTGTTCCTTTTAAAACTTGAGGATTTTTTTTTTTTATTCTTGTTATGATTTGCATTAATGGGTACAAGCTCTTCTATTAAAATAGTCCGGCACTTCGCTAATCCGATTCTCCAGTAGCCCGGCGTTCTTTTTAGACGGGTTTGGAGGGGGAATGGAATATAAGAATACGTTTAACTTTCTTTTTACTGTACTAGTATAACCATATAAAACCTTGTTTCTATAAATTTTAAAAGACAATAATTGAAAAGTAACTAATTTTATTTTAATGCGGTATTATTACACCGAAATTATTTTTTTTCCTTTTTGATATAATATTATTTGCAATAAAACAGAACTTTTATGCATTTAAAATGGTTTTTGCACTCCTTAGCTAGTAAGTGGTACTTACGAACTTTGTTTACATGGATCGTAAGTTGACATTCCCACACAGTCTTGTTGCTAAGGCCGGTTGCGATGAGGTTAAAACACTTACGGTCCAAGCGCTACGTCATAATTCATTACGATACACTTCATAATACAAGCCTTTATGGCCACGGCCCCCAGGACAAATATTCGGTTCCCGTAACAACAAACACATGCGAATCACTTTCTGAAATAAACATCTATTTTCAAGAATGTATTTACATAATATTTTCAGGTAACATCACAATTAATATAATTAAATTGATATAAATAATCATCGTGCAAAAAATAGCATGCAACACACGGGCCGTAAAGGCATTTTTGCACTCCTTAGCTAGTAAGTGTTTCTTACGACAGTTGTTTACATGGCTCGTAACTTGACATTACCACACGCAATCTTGTTGCTAGGGGCGACGGGCGGAAAGTGAATTGTTGCTAGGGGCGACGGGCGGAAAGTTACTTTACCGCCCGCAAATGCTTATTTGCGAGCAGAAATGACCAAGGCCTCCCCGCTTTTATAAATATTCGGTTGCCATAAACAATAACAAATGCGAATCCCTTTCTGAAATAAGCACCATTCTTCAAGTCTGTATTTACATAATATTTTCAGGTAATATCACAATTAATATAATTAAATTGATATAAGTAACCGTCGTGCAAAAAATAGCATGCAACACACGGACCGTAAAGGCATTTACGGGTCTCGAAAACTTAAAAACCCTCGGCTGCGCCTCGGGTTTTCAATCTGTTTCCTCGACCCGTAAACGTGCCTTTCCGCCCTTGTGTCGCAATATACTATTACGGGTCTCGAAAACTTAAAAACCCTCGGCTGCGCCTCGGGCTTTCAATCTGTTTCCTCGACCCGTAAACGTGCCTTACGGCACTTGTATCGCAATATACTATTTATTAACGACTTTCCAGTAATCCTGCGTTTTCACTAATCCAGCACCACCCCGATATATCTGCCGGATTAGTGAGAGTCTACTGTACTTTATTCTGAAGATTAGCGTTCACTTTCAATAACTGTTTAAAGTGACCACAATGGATCTCATAGAGCGACTGAATATGAGTTTCCGACATATGGTTCTCTAAAAAAATAAGTTTGTTTTGGTCTCTATCGTCCCATGCATTGCATTAGTAGACCATTGTTTTATGTAAAATGTATGAATTTTTTCTTCTTGTTACGATTGGCATTCATGGATACCAGCTCTTCTATTAAAATTGTCTACATCGATTTTAAGTTTAAAACCCTCTGATGATGTCACTTGATGATTGCTTACATATAAATTGAGCTCTAAAAGAGTTAATAGTGAATCTATCTTGGTTTAAAACGGTTTCTGAGTCCTTTAACCATTAGAATAGTACTTTATACAATGAGCCAAAAATGGCATTTATTAATTTACGAGTAAGTTTATGAAACGAGCAAAACGATTTCATAATTTTCACACGAGTATCTTAATTAACGTTATAAGCAGGGTTGCCATACGTACGACTATTTCATAGATTTATACGACGTACGACGCAACTATGAGTAGCACGCCTATTTGTACGACTATTTTTAGCATAGCGTTTTATATTTTTTAATCAATCTACTGAAGATTTTTAAATTTTTATATATATGCAGCTTTTTCTTTTCGCATGGTTTTGTTGTAATCAATACGACTGGAAAGCAGTCCTGTTTCTTTTGCAATAAATACAATACTGTGGCAACTACTGATTATTTAAATTTACTGTAGTATTTTATCAAATTTAATGCATCGGAAGGTAATAAAACCCGCCTAATCATAAGATGATTTATTAACAACTACATGACATATTTAAGATGCATAATATCGATTAATTATAATTATTATTATTATTATACTAGGTTACACCAAACTTCCATTGATAATAAGTAACGTCCAAATACAGGGTTACCTTACTATTATTATTATTATTATTATTATTATTATTATTATTATTATTATTAACGCAATAAGTTCATTACACTGAAAAATCACAAAGTATACGACAGTTTTAACTAGCATACGACTATTTTCGAATATTGGTACGACTGTTCTGCGTTTCTGATCTGGCAACCCTGGTTATAAGCAAGTTGCATACGACTCTTTTTGTTCGACCATAATTAAATGTTCAAGTTTTGATAAATTAGATTCATTCAAACAAACAGCGACGGCTGCCATTAGCATACGACTCCCGTAGTTATTGCCTCTTGCGACAGATGGCAGGTCATGGCGTCCGGTCAAAGGGAAGCTTCTTTTTTGTTTTCTTCAAAACATCGGATTTTGACATCACGAAATGAATTAAATTTACTAAAATATCAAAGTGAACACGAACAGAATCCGAATCCGCATCTGTGATGTTACAGGAGAAATAAGAAAATAGATTCAGACACACGGAATGAATGTAATAATTATTTACGATAATACCATTTTTATTGTTTCTATGGGTCTGTTAAGATCTTATAACGGCCGAACATCGTGCCTATGTTATTTTGAATCGCAAATTTTAAAAGGAAAATGATTTCAGTTCACTTGTGCTTAGAATAGTAATAAAAAACTTTTTGATAATTTCTTATTAGCGGAATTAAAGCTTTTTTGGTTGGCAACAATGATTGTTTTAAAACAAAATAGTTGAAATAACTTGAAATAGTTGACAATAGTAGAGTAAAGAGTAAAAGATTGGCCTGTTTGTGAAAAAATGTATATCTCTCATGAAGTTATAGGAAATGCAACATAGTTAGTTATGTTATTTCGAAAATAATTGCAGATAAAGGATAATATTAGTAAAAGGAATAATAGTAGTTATATTGGTTAAAAGTAAAACGAAGGAAATGGATAATAATTATTAATTTCTAGAGGGAAGAGAATGACAGTGGCATCTGGTTATATCTTCTATCATCTGTATAACTTGCTAGCACCTCTTTCTTTACCTTAACGGGCTCAGCCTGTAAAATGGAACTTTACACAGTCGGAGAGTTCTGTTAAACAATTTTTAGTGTCCAAAATAACATGAAAGGAAACAAACGAAGAAATAAGATGAAGAGATAAACAATGAAAAAGAAAAAGATAGCAAAAAGAATTAATAAGGAAGAAGTAGAGGTAAATCGATGGATGGATGAATTCTGTTAAATGACACTTCCCTCTCTTGTATCGCAATATTACACTATCCCAGCGTTCTCACGAATTACCGAAGTTGCATTTTCAAATTACTTTTTACATTTTTTTTTTATCATAGCTCTTGGTTGGAACTCCTTTGAAGAGAAGTTAAGATTCACAATTAATTACACGGATATCGACAGTTGTATGAGCGTGAAGATTAATGCAGCCTCATCCGCTTTGTTTTCTGTTAACAAGAAACTCGAGCTCATGCTTTTATGTGTTGTTCACCTTCACTATACAGTTTTTACACTCCTTTCCACACGCCGGGGATTTCAACACCTCCTGCATTTCAATCCGTATTCTCTTACCAATAAATACATCTAGTTAATTAGGCTTCTCCTAAAGGTTATATATTGGAATTCAACGAGATATTTCACTCATACGCCAATAATGCCTAAGCCTCCCAGCCTTCATTCAAGGTAAAAATACTCTGTATTCCTCAGTTCAAAGGAAAAATGGTAGTTAATTAGTTCACCATGTTCCTGATTTAATGCATTTCTCACTTTTCGGTGCCTCCCTAGAGCGCTGGGAATATGTCTTCCTCCATCTAGTTCTGATCTCTATGGCTTGGCTTGATGACACTCATTTTTTCCCCACAGACGACACAGCACTGGCTTTTCATATTGATGTAAACCTATATGCATACGACAAGTCTTGAAATGACACTGTACAAATTAACAAACTGGTTCGCATAAAGTTAGATGAAGGCAGGCGGTACTCTCGAACTCCGGGAGAACATCAAGGGCACTAAAAAATAATTGGAATTTCTTCCTCGTGATGATTTTCGGATAACGCTAAACACCGTACGGTTTCATCCGTAAGAAGGATGGGTAGCCAGCTAGTGTTTTACATATTTATATGGGATGAAACAAATCTCTTTTGCTGGTAGCATACGGGGTGTGAGAGACATATTAAGTTTATTGTTAGTGATTTTGCAAAGCCACATTTATGTAAAAAATCTTGTCACCATGGAAACCACATTTAAAGCTATGTAACCATAGAAACCACGGTAATAATTTTATGTAACCATGGAAACTACACCATAGCAACATCAGTGAAACTTATGTAACCCTAGAAATCACAGGAAAAAATATGTAACCATAGAAACCACAGTCAAATATATTTAACAATGCTATCCACATTATGACTTATGTAACCATAGAAACTACGGTAAAACTTACATAACCATGGAAACCCCAAAAACCGTATGTACCCATACAGTCAAACTTAAGTAACCACATTAAACCACATTTCTATAACCACAAGAAACCACGGTAAAAAAAGCTAACCCTGGAAACCTCAGTAACAATTACGTATCCATAGAAACCACGGTAAAAAACATAATGATCACAGTAAAGTTAAATAGCCATAGAGACATCAGTAAAACTTATTTATCCATAGGAACCAAGGCAAAAATAAGTAACCATAGAAACCACAGTGAAAGCTACATAACCATGGAAACCACATTTCCTTTAAATATGTTAATTTTGAAAGAGCTGTTTTCGGTGCAATCTATTATTATGAAATCATTAACTGTTTTGTGCCGATCTTTTTGTAGTTGTTCAGACTGTGTATAAATCACAATTTGATCATCTGAAGCAAAGAAAAAGTATGTTATTTACAGATATAAGTATTTTTATATCTCTGTCACGATATTTCACACAAGATATTTGCATGGAGGTGTGGCTACTTGACTCAACCTTCTGGGTGATCCGTATCTCGCTCGAGCAGATCTGTACGATGTTATATGCCATTCTAACATTATAAAACTGAATGTTTATAATGCTAAGGAGAAGCTGAACAGAGGTTACTTCACATACCTAATAAACTACATATATCATACCGCAATTGCTGAGTTCTTGCCTTCTAATCGTTCTCGGAGTATTGTTAAGCAGAATTTTTCTTGGGAAAATTTTAGTCAATAAAGCAGAAATTATTACTTTTTTTATCCTCCTATCCAAAATATAAAATTGAAACGCAAAACGCAAGTTGTCAAGTCGAGAAAATTACAAACAAATTTACAGACAAACAGACGAAGTAGGCCTATCGAACGGTCTAGTTTAACAGAGGACCTCGCTTAGTTCAGTCAATTATTATTATTAATGTTGTTGAGAAATCAGCGTTGTCTTTGAATGTTGACATCAATAGGCCTGATAGATATAAGCTTTCATGAACCACAGATTATTGTCTCTGTCGGACACTACATGAGAATATTATAGGAGGAAAATTCCTCCGACACTGGGACTTGAACCCAGGACCTTTGGCTATTCGCGCCAATGCTCTACCAACTGAGCTAAGCCGAAGTTCAATTCACAGCGCCAGATGGAACCTCTCTCCTATGACTGATTGAATATTAACTGTTCAATAACAGTGGGAGCCCGGTCACAAAAATCACTACTTAGTGTAAGGGTGGGCACACAAAAAAAAAAAAAAAAAAGTGCCTCACAGTAGCTATTGCATATGACATAACTTGTCTGTCTGTGAGGTAGACCATTAGGGCAATCAGTCATAGGAGAGAGGTTCCATCTGGCGCTGTGAATTGAACTCCGGCTTAGCTCAGTTGGTAGAGCGTTGGCGCGAACAGCCGAAGGTCCTGGGTTCAAGCGGGGTACGCCGTAGCGTAGAGGTTGACGCGCTGCGCTACAAACCGGAAGGTCGCAGGTTCGATTCCCGATGAGGTCGTTGAGATTTTTCAATTGGCCTAATCCTTCTGGTGGCACTATGGCCCTGGGGTCGACCCAGCCTCTAACAGAAATGAGTACCAGGAGCAATCCTGGGGGTAAAGGCGGCCGGTGCGTAAGGCTGACAACCTTACCACCTTCATGTGCCGAATGTCCAAAATCTGGGAGCCTCAACCTCCTGGAACCCTCTGGGCCTCCATGGCCTGTATAGGGACCACTTTACCTTTACTTTTACCTGGGTTCAAGTCCCAGTGTCGGAGGAATTTTTCTCCTGCTCATCAATGTTTATTAATAATACTGAGGAAACTGGAGGCGAAGACTGGAAGTTGCCACGCAAAATCAACTTTGTAGCTACAAGCCGCGGACCATTGGTTCCGCTACGAGATCCTTTAAATTATGAGGGCTTTATTGGCATCGAACCCCGGGCCACTTCTCTGTAAGCGCAGAAATAACCGGGAGATTTATAAGCTAGATGCAATCCAATACTCCTGCAGAGAAATAAGTCGTGCATTTTCAATATACTGCACTGTTCCTTAAATATAGTAATGTTGACCACCCAAGCTTATCCGAATCGTAACCTTTCACTTACTTAGAGGTATAGGACGGTTGGGAATACATTGTGCAAAGTTCACGACCTCATGACTGTATGTATTCCATAAGAGTACACGAAGAACACGATGTAGACTGATTTCAGACGCTGGTAATGTGATATGTATGCAGTATTTCACTATCTTAACGACGGTACGGAGGAAGTGAAAGGATTAATGGATGACTAGGCTCATAGCCGCAATAAAATGAACACAAAGCGGTCTCAAGTTGATGAATGCGGGTGATCTCCTTGCAGGCAGGTCATGAAATGAAGCTGAGCTGTGCCATAAATAAAAATAATAAAAAAACAAATATTGTACTAATTATAGGCTAATAAGTTTGCTAACTACGAGACGCGTCCATAAAGTAGTTTTCTGGGGCCGTTTACAGAAAGAAAACACATTTTCAAGGAAATACCTTATTTTACGGACCATAAGACGCACTTTTTTACATTGAAAACAGAGACATGAAAGTTGGGTGCGTCTAATAGTCCGAAGTACATTAAAAAAAAATTATAATAATGGTAGATATTGCCGGAACACCATATTTATAAACAAGATGGCACACACTGTACATCAGTGCACTTGTCACAATCGTAAAATGAGGGTAGCTGGAAGTCAGGTGTACAATGTGAAAAGAAAGTAATGTTGAGTTCTTTTGTACGAAAGTTGTTGTCTCCGCCGGGTGGTATGACCTCTAAATAGCCTTGTCCCATACACTAACCGTATGCTGAATTGACAGTCAGAGGGTGTAAAGGTATTTTCAGTATTTCATGAGAAATCAGTTCAATTGTTAAAATATACGCGATTCCATCTGTACAGAAAAGATTTTCAATGAACGCAGGTTTTAAGTTAGAAGTGATTTACAATGATTCCATTGTATAAGGTTATAATTTTTTTATGTAATTAAGTAAATTACTTTCTTTAAAATGTTTCGTTTACAATCAAATTAGATTTATTTTCCTTTAAATTTCCATCCTAAAATCAAGGTGCGTCTTATGGTCCGGAGCGTCTTATAGTCCGTAAAATACGGTATTTATTGCAACACATACAGCAAGTGTTCAGCTATTTTTCAACATATATGCCACCTAATTTGAAACATATGTATACCGTGGAACCAACTTTTCGATACCTGCGTCCTAGAAGTTAGCCGCCAGGGATTTGAACCACTATGTGACGAACATCTCCGCCTCTCTGTCATTCTCTACTATTCCGTCATTTCTAGAGGTGTAGGAAAAGTTGGAAATCACTGAGAGCGAGGTCCGGACTTTAGGGTGGATGTTTAGACACCTCCTAGCCGAACTTCAGCAGGAGACTTGCTAGGAGGTGTTTAATCATTCACCCTACAGCCCGGACCTCGCTCCCAGTGATTTCCATCTTTTCCTACGCCTCAAGAAATGAAAGTCCGACGGTGCCAGATCTGGACTGGATGCTGGAGCACCTCCAAACTAAATTTGTTGATTCTCCCACGAATAGCTGCAGCAACATGGGGGCGAGCATTGTCGTGAAGAAGTCGGACTTTCATTTGTTTGGTCCCATGGAGAAATTCCTGGCCGGTAAACGCTTTGCGTCAGATGCAGAAGTGTAAAAAGAAGTCTGCAGATGGCTATACTCCAACCGAACAGACTTCTATGAACACGGTATTTTGAAACTGGTATCACGATGGGAGAAATGTGTTGAGAAACTTAAGCGAATATATAAAAAAAATAGAAAAAGTATATCCCTTCATGTGTACATTCGTTTGTTAATGTACCTATTAAACTTTTTGTAAAAATAAATACTTTGGGTTAGTTTTCGATCCAGCCTCGTATTATGGACCAAAAAATCTAGATCGATCGCAAATGGATAAGAATAACCAGTCATCCGATCATACGATTTAGTCAAACTAGTTCTGTCACAGACTGTGTTTCAAGCGTCACCAGCAAGTCACGAACAAGATTTGTTTCTAGGAGGTAATAAATATCCAAAAATCAATTCTAAGTTATTGATTATGCATTCTTTTGAGGATAAATCGCCTTGGCTTTATAAATATTGACCAATTACCGTGAACATTGATTTTATCTGGAGTGCCCATTGCTCTTATTTGGCAAATCCGTAAGCAGCAATGATGCAGTTAATAAGTTATTACAAGCTATAATTAATCCTCGTCACAGATCACGTTTATCTAATTGTACTTGCTTGTGGGTGTGAATGGAGAAGTAACGAAGCCGGGTTAAGTGTTAAAGCTATTACCATTGCATTAGTGAAATAATTAATCGCCTTATTTTTCTTAGAGTCATCTCTTAACGACAGTATTTAGTTTAAAAGGGTTAATTATACCACCATAACAACAAGGTTAATGTTTAGAATACTCACGACGTCTTTAGCTATGGTGCTAATATACCGACGTTACAACTAAAATAATTATGATTATGACAGTGATCTATGAATTATATTACATCGAGGCGGGCTGAAATAACTCAAGAAACAATAAGCAGGACAACTTCTGGGCAATTAACATGGAATATTCCATTCATACGCCAATAACGTTTAGCAATTCCTCGGATATAGACGAATCACGATCGTTTATCTGATAAATTTGCTTGCTATTAATACAAGGATGCTATTTTATCTGATAAAACGTCAGCTCGTTACTGGAAATGTAGGTATCAAAGTGCAGTGACTAATACGTCATGTTAAAATTGCAGTGCTCTCCTCTTCTCATTGAACAAGCATTTTATGACTGTATTTTAACATTAGGACTACCAATCTTATATTATTGGTGACAAGTAATCTATGTTTACATTTTAATAATTGTAAGTAATTTTAATTCTAATTTTGACTCTTATAGTGTAGGCCTATAGGCAAAGTTTTTATTAAAGTAATGTATAAGTTATTACAATTTTTGTGTTATGCTTTTACCCATGATAATTTTTAAATAATATAAATAATAGCAATAGAATAATTATATAATTATTGTATTAATTTAGCACAGCTGGAATATTGTGTATATTAGAAACAATAGACTCTGCTCAATTGGAAAATGAAAATAACTGAAATACATTGTAGTCAGTTTGTATAGTGCTAATAGTCCTAAAACGCCAAGAAAACATATTAAAGATACAGCTATTGAGCTGTATGAACATCTGTAAATGTTGCTTATAAAGAAGGTCGCGTTATGACCTCGTTGTTAAATCGATTTCAAATAAATACAATATTAAAAAATAAAAACTTATTGAAGAAGAGCAATGGATAGGACGAAATAAGATTAACCTCTTACATTATGTCTTATCTTGTAAGGTGTCTATTCTGATTGTGAAATATCTTTTTATTTTTTATTTTTTACTGTTTATATTAATACATACATAGTCCATCTGCTGGTGTTTTTTGGGTCTAAGAAAACGAAAACACGATACCGAATATCCGACTAAAATTGGGTGTTTCCTCTACCATATATAAGTGTAGAGAAAGAAGGAAAATCTATTGCCAAAGTTAATCCGTGACTAGTGTTGTCTGCGTGATACATGATTAATATTTAATTGTTTATTCAGTCATGTTTGCATAACTCTGATCAGTTTTTGTTTCATAAATTAAGGCGTTGGGAGATCACAAGCTCACAGAGTATTATTACAAAACCTGTCAAGTATGACACGCCTCTGCTGTGATCTATAACAAACAGAACTGGGACAGTGAACAGAACAGCTGTTTAAACACCCTCCCTGAAAATGTAATCCAAATCTTTGGTCCGTTAAAGCATCTCCTTGGAAAGCAGAAGTTCGAATCTGATGAAGACGTCCAATCGATGGTGCAGGAGTGGGGAAAAGGTAATCTGCGCCACTTCTACTTTTTCCCCCAACCTACACGATGTAAACTGCGTCACCGACATATGTAAACTGCGTCACCGACATATGTAAACTGCGCCGATATTTAAATGGCGACATCGTCATACTAACCCACTAACATTTTCCTTCCCACTTCTCCAGACTTAGGACTGGCTATGAAATTGAGACCACTAAAAGATAATGTACACAATGACTCTGTGCTTCGCTAGAGAAAAGTTGTTACCAACCTAAAGATAGAGCAGATAAAGCACTTGTTACCACCATACATAGAACGGTACCAACCTACGCTCCCATCACCTCATGTGCACAAAATTGTTACTGAATAGAAAGGAACATTCACATATTAGGTCTAACTTATTAATTTTTTTTGTCTATAACTACTGCCGCAACCTACATATCTCCGTGGCGCAGTTTACATATATCATTTTTATTTTATTTCAAATTCGGTGTCAACCGTGGCGCAGATTACATACACCCCAGGAGTGCCTACAGTGTCAACCAAAATAATTTTTCTCATGAGGTATCGAAGCTCTTCCTATCCAGTGGCGTAAGTGCATTGAACTGGGAGGGGACTATGTAGAAAATAATGTACAAGTAAAATTTCTTCCTGCAGTAAAATAATGAAAAAAAAATTGCAGTTTTCATTTGATTCTCCCTCGTATATCATACAGGGTTAGCCTATGTAGAAAATGCCTAACTATCGTGATACGAGAGTGTTTCGCGTTCTTGAGGTGTGGATTAGATAGGATGTCAGTCATGCACATCATTTTCAATACCTCTTACTTTAGCTCTATAGTTCAAGGACAGGTCGTTATCTCGAGATTATCGATTCTGAACTACCTTGGGGAGTTCCGATTAATATCTCAGAATTACTCCGTGAAAGATAAGTTAGAAAAATGCGTAAGGTAAAACCTGTGAATAAATTTAATAAGTTAATAAGACGAACCGAAAAAGAGTCACAATGATATAAAGAGAAGAGGAAGGGAAAATAACAGTTTATTTATTTTTAACTTCTCATTGGCGATTGAAGCCTATTTATCAGCAAATATAACGAGAAATTGTATGGATAAATTGAAGAGGATCGAAGTTGTTCGTGAATTTATCATAGGTAATCCCACGAGAGTTGACGAGTTTATCGATAGATTCGTGACTGCGCAACAGGAGCGAATTTATCTGATGAAACTCGTCAATTAGAGTTGGATTTATTAAGACTATTCTATGAATCAAAATGTAACGGATTATACAAATAATAATTACTTTCGCGTTTTGTTGCATACAAACAAAACTAACAGCAGCGAGATCACGGCATACTATGAATCAACCATCCATGAATCGATTCGAGTTACCATATGACCAGTGCTACCAATGGTGCACATAACACATAGTTAACTTCATTCAGGTAAGCTAACAGCAGAACAGAATAAAAGCACACGAACTAGCTTGCACCGAATCGAAATTGTGTTCTTAATCAAAGTACATTTCTATTATTTCAATTTACAAACAAGTTATCTCTATATATAAAAGCCAAAACCCACTCACTCACTCACTCACTGACTGATCACAGTTTCTCAAAAACCATAAAGCCTAGGAACGTGAAACTTGGTACACATATTGCTACTAGGCTCTAGATGCGCACTAAGAAAGGATTTCAAAATCTTTAGCCTCTAAGGGCCTATAAAGGCCAAAATAGGGTTGTAAAGGTATGAAATTCACCAAAAGGAATTCATACTGCATGCATACAATCCCCATGACAACATTATTTTTTTAAACTACACAGGTGGCTTTGCATGACACTGGGATTTCGATGTAGACCTAATGGATATAAAATTATGAGAAAGGCTATCAATAGAATTCCTATAAATGATTATCAACTATTTTTTTGACGTGAAGTAGGCTAAATTTAGAAGGTCCTGGGTTCTATTCTTAAGAGTTCAACTATTTTCTTATAGTTAGCCTAGGACTGCAATGCAAAAGATAGTAAGTAAAGTGTTCCCTATTACAAGCCATGGGGGCCCAGAGGGTTCCAAGAAGTTGAGGTTCCCGGATTTTTAGACAATCGGCACGTGAAGGTGGTAAGGTTGTCAGCCTTACGCACCGGCCACCTTTACCCCGAGGTAGTTCATACAATATCAATAGATATAATTTCCTGATTAATTTCTATTTACCATATTATCTATCTATCTTTTACCTTAGTTTTTACCCAAACTTTTGGGGTCATTTAAGCGACCCATGTTGCCCGGGCCTTACAGGGCCGCGACCTGTCGGGAGAGGGATTATCTATGGCTCACATACATACTTTCTTGACCAGACAAGGACATGGAGGGCCTCCCGGATGAGTGATCAGCCAAATGCCGGGGCCACCTCTGAGACAACACAAACATATAGGACGAGATACATCATTCACACACTCACTCTGAACAAGGCGAGGATGGGATGAGGATGATAATGGCTGCCAGATGATATCCGGAGACCACTAGGGCCTAAAGTTCCCAGACATTTGTCTCACAGGTGAGGAAAAATCCCGGGAAAAGCTCTACCTAGGTAACTTGTCCCGACCAGTATTCGAATCGGAGCCCGCTGCGTGAGACGAGCGAACGCATCCCCTACGCCCAACTATTTACTGTATGTTTGCCAAAATTGAAACAGAAAGATTACATTTTTTAAGACTATGGGTAAACTACGGGTGAAGGAGTAAGTTATGTGGAATATAAATACGTCCACCGTGTTGGCTGATGATTTATAGAAGTACATCGAATCGACTTTAAATTGTGTTCACTTAACCTATATATACATAAATCTAACAATGCGAAGCATTGATGGGTCAGCTAGTGTTGTATAAAGTAAACTGTTTTAGTGCTGTTTAATGGCAGCGTGTGACGTATTAATCACTGCACACTGATGCTGTACATCCATAGGGGATGTTGAGGGTGTGACGTGTTTGGGCTGTATACCGTTTACTTGTGTCTTTGTACTTTGGCACAGGATTGGCCTAAGTGCGGATAGGTCTTATGTGTTATATTTTCGGAGTGTGTGAAAGTCAGCGCCATATTTCACTGACGATTATGAAGAGTGATGAATCTCAAAATCCGAACAAACTAGGGCCATAGTTTATTTTCGCCGCCTTAATTTATGATGTAAAAGAAGGAAAGAACTGATACTATCAGAAAGCTTATATTTTGCAATGAAGGAGTTCTGTTTTTGGTATTCACAAATTGGATATATTTTTTTTGGAAAGTGCAATTTCTTGGCCATGAAATTCCGCATAACTTACACATATCTGACACAGTTTAGAAAACTGGTATGATGGTGCCCGTAAGTGGAGTCACGAGAAATCAAATGCCAAGCCGTGAATTTATAAAAATGCACAACTAATAAGATCCCTGTCAGCGGGGAATCATGTCAAGTTTGAAAACTGCATGACTCGTGGTGATCTTCAAGGATCACTTTCCATGTAACGATTAAAAGCTGCCGCAAAACCGTTTTGCTAGCGTCCTTGCTTTTTTGTGGGTAACAGTACAGTTTTCTTAATTACATTCCTATACAGAAGCTACGTGCAAAGGATAGGATAACACAGATCAACAGCCACTTTTGGTGCCTTAGAATTAATACCTATTCTTGGGTGTATTTAGGTCGCTGATGCTAAATGTGCCATTAGTTTTGCCCTATCAGCTTTAGTTTTGTGAGATATGGTATTACCATTATGCATATTATCCCATTTTACGTTTGATATAAATAAAAACAGTGCCTATTTTTTTAGCTTCTAAATCACGTGAACAAAAAAGCAACACATTAACATTACAATAACAATATAACATGGGGTCTTTCAAAAGACTGATATTATCACATATTGTACGGTCGTTTATCACTTAAGACTTACGAGCTCTCAATTTGAGGGCAAAAAATAATCCAGCTTTTAGTTTTTCTGTACTTCGTACAGTTTTCGTCCTACGTGTCCAAAGTATGGTCAAGAACCTTCACTAGCTATATTATCAAGCAAGATTTTGTTTCGCTAGACTAAGAGTTCACGAATAAAATCGATATAAAAGTAGAGCTGGTAGAGAAAGACTGTTTACATATTTGGAATAAGCACACTAAGTACAGCCAAAATCCGGTAAAACATCTGAGACACCAAACAGAAAGTTCTTTTTTTGTTGGGCTGTGTAATAAGCCATTTGATTGAGAATATATAAAACTAGAAAATTATCAAATCTATCTTTTGCCGATCTAGTACACCTAGTATATTCATGTGGATTATTGTGAATTCTTCTCTCTTCTCTGAACTTACTGTTGAATCAGCCAATCGAAATCTAAGAATGTTTTGTGACAGCTACTCGTCTACTCCGCGTAGACGAGTAGACGGGTTTGCAAGATCTAGTGACAGTGAACACTAAAACACGAGTGAAATGACGTAGACCTAGGAAGAACTGAGGTCAGTGATAACAATGAGATAAAATTGCAAAGGTGCTTTTGTCGACTGAGAAATGAGTGCCAGAAATGAGTACCAGGACCAATCCTGGGGGTAAAGGCGGCCGGTGCGTAAGGCTGACACCCTTACCACCTTCACTCGCTGATTGTCTAAAAATCTAGGAGCCTCAACCTCCTGGAACCCTCTGGACCTTCATGGTCTGTAATAGGGACCACTTTTTTTTTATACTTTTAAATAACTCGACATTTTTCCTTTCCAAGTGTGACTTCAGAATGAATCTAATTTTATTAGACATTTCTGCCTAAACTTTATGTTGATGGAGGAACCACTTCTTTAGACATTTATGCCATAAGGTTTTTTTTCTTTCTTTCTTTAAGAAATATACATTTGCTTTAGACCTAATATTCTATAATAATTTGGCAAGTCCAGCCCGTTCGCAAACATTACACAAACCTGGAAAGATTGTTGCTGATATGGCGTATGAAAGTAAACAGGGAAGGTGCATAGGAAGGAAGTTACGTGGAGTGAAGGCTGTTGTACGTCCTTGTTAGGAATGTAGTGCAGCAATACACACACGCTCTAGTTACCGCGCAGAACAGCCTGCTGCGCATGATCCATAAACTCCTTGGCACTACTTCCCTTATGGGTTTAGGCCTACCATCTGGCGGCTGCCTCATCTACAAATTACCATATGCAGATGGCAGGATTGGGGATATGTGGTCTTCATTTCGATCCCACGACCGCCATGGTTTCGGAACCGCTACTTCTTTATTAAATAGCTCCTCATTTAGTGTCACAAGGCTGAGTGCACCCCTTTCCAGACCTCTCTACCTCAGGAAGTTCGAGAAGGTACCGGGGATCGAATTCCAGACTTTCTGATCTGGAATCAGCAACATTAACTACCAGACCATGCAAAAGGTCAAAGGTTACAGTAAAATCTAAATTAACGATGCAAGATATGCTGTAAAGCTTTCCCACATATAGGTGTTAAAATCTGAATTACTGAGGATTTTAGATTTACGAAAGAAACCGGTATGTATCATTCAGTAATTAATTCACCACCTCCATATAATTGTCATATCACGTCTTTAGGTTTACCAGTAGGCCCTTGTAATAATTCATTCCTGTGCAAATGTTTCTATTATTCAGTGCCCTCTTCTTCTGTGATATTCAGTTTAAACATTATGATATTGGGTGAAATAGCGGATATGAGTTATGGACAGTAGATAAATCCTTCAAGTCCGGTGTTCCCTTTTGTGAGTGAAGGAACCACAAAAAACACAAGTCAGATTGGCTGGCCATAAGGTTTGAAATTTGAGCCCAGGACTTTATACCTCGGCTACCTTGCTTGGATTGGTTTTATAGTGTTCATTACGACTGTATTTCACAACAATACATTAATCATAGTTTTCTTGATCCTATGGGGAAAAGGTTTTCATGAAAAGTTTCCTTAATATTTCAGTTATAGTAAGTAAATTGTTTCCGGTTCGATGAAATTCCAAAAAGGTCTTAATTTTAAAAAAAGTAAATACAATGCCCAATTTACCCGCTACATTTGTCTACAGACAGACAGAACTACGTCATTCTAAAACATTTTCGGTTTCTATGCATCGTAAAACATGTATTCCCGGTGTTAACTCGATTTCTATTTTTTTTTCACGATCACAACACTTTCTCTATACTACGTATATGCCAGAAAGTATAGTCATATAGTATTTCACATCATACCGATAGAATTTTATAATCAAGATACACTGACATATAGGTATAGCTAGTGAGTACCGGTAGGAATCTTCAAACTCGTTTTGGAAAGCCGAAGGTCACGAGTTCGAATCCAGATGTCAGTGGGGAATTTTATTCCTGAAACGATTCAACAAAGCTTAGGTCTGCACAATTTTAAACTACTCAAAGTACGGCATTATGTTATCTCTGTCCTCACTCAACCCAACCTAAGTAAACAAAACCTAACTTCTTCTATGTATATAACCCTTATAGTATATTGCGATACAAGTGCCGTAAGGCACGTTTACGGGTCGAGGAAACATTGAAAACCCGAGGCGCAGCCGAGGGTTTTTAAGTTTTCGAGACCCGTAAATGCCTTTACGGCCCGTGTGTTGCATGCTATTTTTTGCACGATGATTATTTATATCAATTTAATTATATTAATTGTGATATTACCTGAAAATATTATGTAAATACATTCTTGAAAATAGATGTTTATTTCAGAAAGTGATTCGCATGTGTTTGTTGTTATGGGAACCGAATATTTGTCCTGGGGGCCGTGGCCATAAAGGCTTGTATTATGAAGTGTATCGTAATGAATTATGACGTAGCGCTTGGACCGTAAGTGTGTTAACCTCATCGCAACCGGCCTTAGCAACAAGACTGTGTGGGAATGTCAACTTACGATCCATGTAAACAAAGTTCGTAAGTGCCACTTACTAGCTAAGGAGTGCAAAATATATATAACGTACTCCACAAGGTAGGCCTACTATAGTTTGCTGTAAATACGTAATAAAACAATGAAAGATAGTTCCAAAGAAAGTTGAAAATTCATGTAAAATTTACAGAATAATGTACAAGAAATAAACTATGGGCTGATCATTGCGTTAGCTGTTTTCTATGCAGTCCGGCACGGATTTATAATTTGCATGAGAAATTGATTCTCGTGCATTTAAGAATTAACATAGAAACGTGTTATTTGTTTAATGGTTATTTAACTACGATGGTGTACTGCAGAGTTCTTTAAATGCCCGTAAATCTAAATGCCATCGACCTGGGCAAGGATCGAACCTGCAACCTTGATCACAGAAAGCCAGCGCGATACTAACTGCGCCATCCAGCCCGACTCCTTGTTTACTGATATTGTTTTGTATATTTTCAAAGGAGCGTCGCTGCTTTATTCTAAAGACAGAATTAAAGTCACAATTTGGCTTACCATTTCAAAAAATACAAGTGTTAAGCTGATACTAACACAGATTTGCAATGGTTATTGATCCGTTCATCAGGATGAAAACTGATGGCTGATGAAAGCTGATGATGTCTGATGTCGACAAAGAAAAGAAAAGAATATACGAACCTGACCTTTCCAAGAAATATAATAGTCATTGGAAGGTCCTTCGACTACTGATTAGAGATAGGCAACACTTGTGAAGTTGGTCGAGTCTTTCTTTATGGAGTTAAAACTGCCACTTCACCCCCTTAAAAAATTGTCTAACATTATTAAAACAGTCCATACATAGGCCTATTGTCCAAATAAGTATTTATTCATGAATGCGAAATATTTTACTTTTTCACTTGAATTATTACTGTCTAGTTGTAAATAATAGGGTGTTAATAAATAACACCGAAATATTTTATCTGTATATAGAGGAGACGTAGACAAGCAACTTCTATCCGGAGATTTTTGCTCTATGACGTAAAATATGTATGCTACAGGGTATTACAGTCATTACTATTTCGGGCTCATAAGTCAATAATGAAGCGAAAAAGGATTTAAAACTTCGTTAAATTGACTTCATGCCTTCTTAGTGATCGACAAAACCTGATTCTTAATCATTTATCAACAGCTATATCATAATTTAGTGTTTTCATAATCTGCAAAATGTACCGACTAATCACATGACTAGCCGCCGCTGCATTAGTTTTGTTATTAATAACTCCAGTGTTAACGAAGTTCCTTTGTTTTGAATTATTTCAAATGTTAGAAGTCAGTGGCGGCCATGCCCAGGTAGATTTTATGCTCTAACAGAAAAAAACTGAATCCATAGAACAAAAATCTCATAATAAAGGTTGCTTGTCTATGTCCCCTCTATACCCAGGTAAAATATTTCGGTGTCATTAATTAACACCCTGTATAGTGTTCAGTTGCCTTTTAAAATTAATTGAATATATTTTTTATTTTTTTATTCATAATTACATAATATAATACATAGGTTGGTCCTGAAACCCGAAAGAACAGGAGTTCGTGCTCGAAGGCAGTTCCGGTGTTACATTTTTACATTTTACAATTGAAGTGTAATGTCAACCTTAATTACCTTAAAAAGAAATAGACAAAATATCATGAAGAAGTACCAGAGGAGAAAGGCAAAAGCTGATAGAAATGGCCTGACTCATGTTAAAAGTAATATTAATTGTAATAATGAAAAATAGGCTATAATTATCACGATAGCAGTAACAGTTTTAATGCTTCCACATCAAATGGTCATACAGTTACGGAGATTTACAAATTTATGTCTTGTTTTTCGAATTTCACTTACATGAAATGTGTTTATCCCATTTCAAATTTACTATATTTCTATAGTTTTAAAATCTAGTTTTCGTTATGCTGGATCATTTTCATTATGCTGGATCGTTTTGGCAATCTATAGGCTATTTGTATACAGCTGTCAATAAACAGATTTACCTCCTCGATGTCCCCATTGCTTTGCCATAGTTACGCATCCGAAATAGGAATATTCTGGGCTTTAGAAAATATTTAGACGTCCAAACGTAGATATATTAAAATAAACTGCCAATGAATGTTTTCGACATGTGTTCCCAGCATACAGATAATTGTAGGCCTCTATTTATAAAACTGAGAATTATGACTCTAAGATTAATGTTCATCTCGGACCGTCTTCTTTATATCAAGAGAAACATTGATAGATACACTCTTCGTTCTACAATTCATAGCTACTCCACGAAAAATAGTTCACACATATATGTTCCCAAATGCAATATAGTAAAACACAAAATAGTTTTTATGTTATATCTTTAAATATATACAATAGACTTTGACAACATTAAAAATCTTTCTTTACCGTCATTCAAGAGGACAGTTAGATCAACATTGATCTCAAATCCTGTGTGTACGTTGGATGAGTATTTTAATAGCACATTATTTTAAAGTACCATTTTATCAAACTTTTTTATGTGTATTTATTACTTGACGTTGCTATACAATTTGATGTCTCTAGCAAATAAAGATCTATCTACCTAATGCCCGGTTTCTATAAACTCGTGCAATACCTATGGGTAAATTATCCATGGGTAAATTAGTTCTTAATCACCTACAATGATATAACGAGCAAGGCCTTGGAGTTGGACAGTTAATTTAATTCAGAAGGCTTTGATTCTCATTGTTTAAATTATTATTGATCCTATGAGAAGTTAAATTTTATCCAGCCATCCATGAAAGGATAAATTAATCCGACGATTTACCCTTGGAAAGATCTAGCCCGAGTTTGTAGGAACATTTTTTCTGACATTTTCATATTTACCCAGAGGAAATTTATCTTGAAACTCGCCACAAGTGTATGTGATTGTTACCTTTAAATTATTTGAGTTTGTAAAAGTTATTATTGTGTAAATTCTGTCCATTGGATAATTTACCCATATGTATTTCGCGAGTTTATAGGATCCGGGCATAAGTCGTGAAGACTATTTTTCGATCGTGTAAATCAGACTCATAAATTAATGTGCGCTGACATCCGGTAGATTGGCGGTGTATGTGTAACAAAACGTTTCGCTTTCTGAACGCTCCTGTCAAGAAAAACAACCTTTCCGCTTCTTTTCTCTTATTCTGGTGGAACAAATTAGACCATTGTGGCAGTGCCTTCCTCGACTCCATATTGCAGATATTTCCGAGTTGCAATAATTATAATATAACTGCACAGCCTTTATTATTATATAAGAATCCGGATATACGTAGTACGGCACAGACACGCTTAGGAATATGCTTTCTGTGTCAGGGCGGTAACCACGTTGTACCGATAGATATGTCATGGTAGAAAATAAAAAAGTCAGAATTGTTAAATTTTCGGGTAACAGTTGTTTAAACCGGAGATAGAGTCTGAGGATTTAAACTGTAGTAAACTTGCCGTTTAACCGCAATATTTAATAATTCCTTTATTGCAACCAATGATCATACTATGATGAATGCAGCTCTGGTGGAATGATATATGGCAGGAGAAACAAGAGTACCCCAAGAAAACCTGCCCCGACGCCATTTTGTCCACCAAAAATTCCTCATGGATCCACCGAGATTAGATCCTGAGTCCCAGCGGTGGAAGACGAGAGGTTTAACCACTCAGCCATGGGGGCTTAACCACAATATTTATTTAATTATTCAATGGCAATAAACAATTCCAAAGCAAGCTAAAGGAATATTATCTATTTTATGGAATCCGAAGGTTCATTGCCGCTCTCACATGAACCCGCCATTGAACCCTAATCTGTGCTAACTCCAACAATCCCTCGCAAATCCTACTTCCCTTAAATTTATCATAATATTATCCTCCCATCTACGGCTAGCTCTTCCAAGTGGTCTTTTCCCTTCGGGTCTCCCAGTCAATATTTTTGAGATATGTCTTTCCTCACCCATGCGCGCAACATGTCCACCCCATTTCAACTTCTGTGATTTAATTACTCTTACTATATCCGGTGACGAGTACAGGTTATGAAGCTCGTCGTTAATGCAGTTTTCTCCAGTCCCCATTTTCATCTCTCTTAGCCTCAAATATTTGCCTAAGCTCCCTGTTTTCAAACACACTCAGATTACGTTCTTCCCAAAGAGTAAGGGACCATGTCTTACATCCATTTAATATAACCGGCAGGATAACTGTCTTATAAATTATTTTTAGATTTCTGGACAGAAGAGGAGGAAATAAAACTTTCTGAACTGCATAAGAACAAGCATTTCTGATTTTAGTAGACCTCTACCTTAATATTATTTGTAGGCCATTTTCTAATTAGCCCATTGCTCCCAGATATTTGAATTTCTCCACTTGTTAGATTTACCGGCTATTCTAATATTTTGTAGCGCATTATTTTGACGTTTTCTGACCATATCTAAAAAAATATTGAATGGGAGACCCGAAGGGAAAATATCACTTAGAAATCCTAGACGTACGTGGGAGGAGATAGATTTAAGGACGGTAGGATTTGCGAGGAATGGTTGGATGGAGTTAGCACAGAATAGGGTTGATAGGTGGGCTCATGTAAGCGCGGCAATGAACCTCCGGATTTCATAAAATAAATAATATTCCTTTAGCTTGCATAGGAATTGTCTACTGCCATTGAACAATGAGTATTACCTTTAGTATATGCCGCACAAGTAGCAATTCATTTGCATACTGTTTGCATACTTGAATATCACAGCCGCCTTAAAGTGACCCGAATTGCAAAATGTTTGGTATGCAAGAATCCCAGTTAAGAGCGAGTCTGGTTAATTTAATTGAGTTGAAAGTTTCAAGATGGCGGGTGGGTGGCTGCGCAACACGGAGGAGGTAGTAGTTGTCCCAATTAACAGAAGAAGTGAAGGCAAACCATCACGTGGTCTAAGATCTGTAGCAGTGAAACAGGTGCAGGGTACCGTAGGCGATGTCATTTTGTTTTGTAGACGAGTACCGCTACCTCGTTACCCTTGATGTCGACATGATGTCCATTTTAATGTACCCAGCCACCAATGACAATGTAGATCAAAGCATTCCACCAATCCGCAGTTTATATGTTAATGATATCTACGAGGGTTGGAATTTAATAGTGGCAACATATCTATAAAATCAAGATGAATTACAGGAAGTTTAAATCGCTTTTGTTGGATGTTGGTTGGATATCCAGCATACTTCAGAGCGAATAGGATCCTTATATCACTACGAATGCCTTCACGGTAACTATAAGAAATTGAGCTTACTCTATGAACCGTACTAAATAGTATATTGCGACACAAGGGCGGAAAGGCACGTTTACGGGTCGAGGAAACAGATTGAAAACCCGAGGCGCAGCCGAGGGTTTTTAAGTTTTCGAGACCCGTAAATGCCTTTACGGTCCGTGTGTTGCATGCTATTTTTTGCACGACGGTTACTTATATCAATTTAATTATATTAATTGTGATATTACCTGAAAATATTATGTAAATACAGACTTGAAGAATGGTGCTTATTTCAGAAAGGGATTCGCATTTGTTATTGTTTATGGCAACCGAATATTTATAAAGCGGGGAGGCCTTGGTCATTTCTGCTCGCAAATAAGCATTTGCGGGCGGTAAAGTAACTTTCCGCCCGTCGCCCCTAGCAACAATTCACTTTCCGCCCGTCGCCCCTAGCAACAAGATTGCGTGTGGTAATGTCAAGTTACGAGCCATGTAAACAACTGTCGTAAGAAACACTTACTAGCTAAGGAGTGCAAAAATTAATTTGATCTGAAAGGAAGCCAATGGTTAAAAATAATTCGTATTCCTCATGCGATTTATAAAACAATGACGGACTGCTAAGAAAACGATTAACATAACGGTTAATGATTAGTGTAGTTTTTGTATATTAATTTTATTTATTTAATCTTCCCATAGTTATGGGTTGCCTACACAGACAAAGAGTACCAGAAAAGAAAAAACAAAAAGGTAATTGAACATAGAACATTGAAAAGAAAAAGAGAATAAAATTAATGAAAAATTAATACAAAATAGAAAATCGTTAACAGTTACGATTAGGATTTATATATGTGATTCCTCAGTATTGAAACAGATCCTCTGAGGGTTGCTAAAGCAACTTCAGTTATAACTGATGGAGGAAGTCCCAATCTCTTGAAGGTGTTCAACATGAAAGTTGTAACAGTTCCTCTTGCTCCTACCATGAGTCCAATGACTTCAAGTTCTTTGAGATTGTATTTATCACGATAATAAGGGATGGTAGGATTATAAATGTCTTGCTTTTCCTTGTTAACATCTTGTGGCTGTGCCTCATTCACTTCGAAACGCACAGTAGGATCAATTATAAATCCGGATCGTGTGTTTCTTTGAAAAGCAATGATATCAATTCGCCTCGTAGTCCCGGTGGTAGAGAGACCATGCACCTCTTCAAAAGTAGTATAATCAGCATCTTTAAGGGCATTTGCAACAATTGACCGTACTGTATGGTGTCTGATGTTTCGAAGGATCTCGCCATGCGGACAGGAACCCAGAACATGTCAGAGTCTATAAACAGATATACGGTCATAATTCTAGAGTGATAGGGAAAAAGCGAATAAGTCAAAACACCAAGTTTTCATAAAGTACAACAAAACAAATTATTTATTTTTACAGTATTTTTACAATATTTAGACCAGCGCATCCAGATATTTTTACATAGTATAAGATACTGTGTAAAAATATCTGGTGGACTGAACTAAATAGCCTATTGTAACAATATTGTGGAAATAAATTCTCTTCTAAAACCTTGGTATTTGGACTTATTTGCTTTTTTCTATCACTCTAGAATTTTGTTCACATATGGAATATAGCTTTTATCTAAGCTATATATCTATATATACGCCTATATGGGCCTAGATGGAAAAATACAACATGCTAATAATTTTTAATTTTAAGCATTGCCTGAAAATATAACTCTCCTAATATATATATGAGCCTATGCTTTCTTTTTCTCCCGTGGATATCTGGGGCTCCACTCGTAAAATAAAGGGGTGTTTGAACCTCTCCAAACGCATGTTTAAAAAGTCGTAAACTTTACTATTTCCTGTAACAAAAGTGAAAAGTTTCCCTTTTTTCTTGGTGACAATTTAGCAGTAATCCCTATAACTTAGCTGAATGTTAGCCATTAACATTACTATTTTATTGCGTATATAGATGACACTTTATACGTGTCGCAGCATCAGAACAATGTTAAGTTCCTTCGGCACATAATTATGAATCCGGTGACAATTCTTTACTGTTACTTGTCCACACGGAATGCTCGACATAATTTCTGTGATCTTGTTCCTCTTGTTTCTCACAAGGCAAACCACAACCCCGTACCTCAAGAACACAAACTATCTCTGGAATCCGAAGGCCTTATTGTATCTTATTTTTCTATAAAGCATTGTCTTTTCCTATCTTATATTATGGAATATACAGGGAGTTAAAGTATGATTTATCCCCGATCGTGTATTGGCGTGTGAATGTCTCAATGGGGACGTCATTTGCTAAAACGACATGTAACGGAAATAGGCTAAAAGCAACGGACATAGCTAAATCTGGAAAAATGAATATACAAACAACGGCCTCAGTAGATAAAATGTTTAGACAAAGTCCGCCTATATAACACTATTATATTTAATAACAGCTGAAGCCTACAGGAGATATAAGAGACCAGTTAATTAAAAAACACATTTTAAAATTAACTTTTATTGTAATATTGTAAAAGGACCTTTTAGTGTATTCATTTGTCTATCACTTAATAAAAGAATAGAGTAAAATAACCCAAAGTAGACTTATTAATAGAGAGGGCCTTCATTACAATGCAGTCAGATGTTTGTAAATTTGTTATGTCACGGCTTGCTTTCGTTGTGCAAATTTAATACGGAATGTAGTCTATATTAAATTAGCTATGTTAATGTAAAATGTTGCGAGTTAGGCATTAAATTTTATGCATAGTCAATTAGTTAAAAGTTATTACAATATACGTTACTAGAGCTAAAGGATTATCATAGGTAATCTCACGAGAGTTCACGATTTTAAGAGTTATCGATAGATTTCGTACTGCGCAGCAGGAGCGAATTTATCTGATGAAACTCGTAAATTCGAGTTATAATACGGAGTATACAAATAATAATTACTTAAATGAAGTAGAAGTTCTATAACCCCCTTATACGTTCAAGATAAATCCTATATAATATATAATACATGATTTATCTTGAGGGTATAAGGTGGTTACACAACTTTTACTTCATGTATCATCCTATATAATATTTTCATCCTATATAATATTTTCATCCTATACAATATATAATATAGGATTTATCTTGAGGGTATGAGGTGGTTATACAACTTTTACTTCATGTATCATCCTATATAATATTTTCATTCTATATAATATAGGATTTATCTTGAGGGTATAAGGTGGTTATACAACTTGTACTTCATGTATCATCCTATATAATATATAATATAGGATTTATCTTGAGGGTTTAAGGTGGTTATACAACTTTTACTTCATTTAAATGTCAATCACCCTCAAAGGAAACATGAAATTTATTAATTCCGAAATAATAATTACTTTCGTTCAGTGTTATATAAAACAAAACCAACAGCTGCGAGATCATGCCATACTATGAATCAACCATCCATGAATCGATTCGAGTTACCATGCTGTAACCAATACTACCAATGGTGCATATAAGACAAAGTTAACCTAATTCAGGCGAGCTAACAGCAGAACAGAATAAAAGCACACGAACTGGCTTACACCTAATCGAAATTGTGTTTTTAACCAATGTTATGTTACGTCAGTAACACGCGCTGACGGATATATACGGCTTTAGCTGTGAAAGGTTTAAATTGCCTGAAGTAGGTCGGCATTTAGAAATACCACGACCCTGTTAAGAAAATTATAAATAACGGCATGTGAAATAGGATGAATAATATACGATCATTTAATCTTTTCTTCGTTCAATTAACACAGGGCCCAAGGGAACAAAACGGCATCGATGATATTTCTAGTTAATATGCTAGGAAAACGCTTGTGAAGACAACTATGTAAATATCCACAGGTGCTAAAAAGTGGAGAAAGGTCAATAAAATAATACGGTTTTATGAAATCGCCGAGATGCCCTTGTGGACTCTGTCGTCACGCCTGGCTATAAGGGAGCACGATGCCACGCGAAAGCGTGAAGTTTAAGTATTCATTCTCTTGATTGGACCCTGTTTGCAGGCGTGCATCACACGCCTTGCAAGTGGAATATCAATATTCTCAATGTGCAAGGGCAACAGCCAGGGGAGGATACGTGGATCAGCAGAATGTTGTTTTATACAATCGTTAATTAAAAGGTTATACCCTTTAAAATGGGGAATACGCCGCATCGTATTGGGTGAGGCGTCGGAAGGTCGCGGGTTCGATCCCCGATGAGGTCGTTGGAGTTTTTCAATTGGCCTAATTAAATGAGAAATTTCCTCAAAACACAGGCTTGTCTCCAACCAAACAAATACAACAGTCAAGCACTATCACACAAACTCATCCCGACACACAAAATCTGATACCACCATTCAGAGCTCTACACTACTCACTACATTTCGCTACTTATCCCTATCTTGTACATCTTCCTCCACTAAACCAAATCTTTCCATTGACATGTGTACATTTTGTATCCAGGTAGTAGCAGGTCGTCCTCTTCCTCTTCTTCTCTTACTTTCCCATTCCTGTACGATCCTAGGTATTCTTTCTTCTCCCATTCTACGTACATGTCCATACCATCGAAGTCATTTCAATTGGCCTAATCCTTCTGGTGGTATTATGGCCCTGGGGTCGACTCAGCCTCTAACAGAAATGAGTACCAGGAGCAATCCTGGGAGTAAAGGCGGCCGGTGCGTAAGGCTTTAACCTTACCACCTTCATGTTCCGAATGTCTAAAATCTGGGAGCCTCAACCTCCTGGAACCCTCTGGGCCTCCATGGCTTGTAATAGGGAACACTTTACTTTTTTTTTTACCCTTTAAAATGTGAATTTCGCATTCTTTGCCTTCGGAAATGACCATTAAAGAATCCCAGAGTGTGTTGCAGAAAGGGAAACTTCATATTCATCGTTACCACTTTCCTGCATTTGTTAAATTCTTTATAATGTATTACCATAAAATAGACACTAAATTGGGCACTACTCCGTTACCGTTCAATCGATTTGGTCCAATATCAATAGGCTTCTTCCCATGGACATTATAAATGCGTATACGAAGTTTCATAAAAATCCGATAAAGCGTATTTGAGTTATTGCGTCTATAAAATAGACACTAAATTGGGTTTTACTCCGGTACCGGTCAACAGATTAAGTTCAGATTCAATAAGGTACTTCTCATGGACGTCATAAATGCGTATACTAAGTTTCATGGAAATCCGATACAGCGTATTTGAGTTATGGCGCCTTTCTAATATAATCTATTAAAACAGTCACTAAATTGGGCATTACTCTGTTACCGGTCAATCGATTTGGTCCAATATCAATAGGCTTCTTCCCATGGACGTTATAAGTGCCTATACCAAATCTCATGAAAATCTGATAAAGCGTATTTGAGTTATCGCGCGTACAAACACACGGACAGACAGATAGACAAACAGACATTTTCCCGTCCACCACAAAATCTCATAAAGTACCATTCTGGCACTTAATAAATGGGATTAGACGTAAGTATTATCTAGAATCACACGATACAAAATACTAAAGGATTATGTTACATGACATTGGACCAGCCTTGACAAGAAACCACAATACATGTAAATCTAACAGCTCAATAAAATAACATTTCAATATAGCGTTTGTTTTATTGCTTCTCTTTGATATTAAATTCTGCATTGTCTTTTGTGAACTTTGAGATGTCGCGGAATTTATGTCATCGTTATTGTTCTTCACATCGACGCCATAAAGCGCCCCACAAGACGATTCTAGGCTTGAAATAGTATCACATGCCAAGCTGACTTTTATTAACGTCCATTCTTGTCATGATTTATATTAATATCATTTCTTCTTCTGCCTATTTTAAAATACGATGTTAGCTTTGTAGTATTTCTTGTTCGGTCTTCATCCAGGGGTGTGCTATCACCAGGCTTTAAAACTTAGTGCCCGAACCCACAGAGGGAGATGATTCCGGTTACCAACAACCTGAGTATAGGGGGTGGGGGCGATTGCGTAGGCTGATAAGACAGTCATTGATGGTAGTACTGAGAAGTCAATACGCTCGTAGTACGGTGCCTCTCAAATTGGTCAACAGTGTACCTTGTCATTATGCGTGTTTATAAATGTATAATACGTGTTCGGAATACCGAAAGTAAAGTGTTCTAAAACGCAAACATATATTGAAACATTTGGGAGGGACTATTACACACAAACAGGAAAACGTAACGTTTTGCATGCTTGTAATGTGAGTTTAGAGAATGAGAAGTTATTTTGTGGTCTTTCTATACCTGTAATCCGCTTTGTTTACTATCACGTGAACTAGCATATGGTAGCTACCGCATACGCCGAGCAAAGTCTGTACAGTACAGTTGCTGTTAACATATTCGATCGGGCACTAAGTTTTAAAGCCTGGCTATCACATAACAAATAGAACGGTTTAAAAACACTGTGGTGCACTCACATACTTTTCTATACCCTAAGGCGTAACATTAGACTTTTGGTTTTGTCATTCACTACCTTAAATATAAATGTATTCGTATTTTATTTCTTTGACCTTTGTAAATTCTAAGTTATTGTACGAGTGTAGATGTATAAGGGTACACGTATATATTTTTAACTTACTCAACTTACTCAATGGCAATAGGCAATTCCTCAGCAAGCTAAAGGAATATTATATATTTTATGGAACCCGAAGGTTCATTGCCGCGCTTACCTGAGCCCGTCATTCAACCCTATTCTGTGCTAACTCCAACCATCCCTCGCAAATCCCACTTTCCTTAAATCTATCCTAATATTGTCCTCCCATCTGCGTCTAGGTCTTCCACATGTTCTTTTCTCTTCGGGTTTCCCCGTCAATATTTTTGAAATGTCTTTCCTCCCCCATTCGCGCAACATGTCCAGCCCAATTCATCCTCCGTGATTTATTTACCCTTACTATATCCTGTGACGAGTAGTGTTAATAAATAATATAATGTTTTGATTATGTTTTAATGTTTATTATTTAAATAAAACATCTAGAAACTGGAAAAATAATCGACGGAGAAGCTGCGGACACCTGCTAGTTAGCCTATTTAAGATTTACCTTGAAAAGTGAGACAAATAATTCACAGGTTTTCATCTTACAGAACTCACAGCAGGGTGTATGTAATCTGCGCCACGGTTGACACCGAATTTGAAATGGAATAAAAATAAGATATGTAAACTGCGGCACACATATATGTAAACTGCGCCACAGAGATATGTAGATGCACTTCTCCAGTTCCAAACAAGTGCCTACATAAAACTGAGAAGTATTGAACAAGGGATACCTGTAAGAAGAATAGCTAAAATAAATGACAAGTATTCTCGTCTACTCAAGTGGAAAGAACAGTGTATAAACAATGAAATATCCCGTTTTGATTTTATTAAGAAGGCGTCATATGAGAACAAAGTGCTCATGCAAAAAAATCTGGGTAGTGTTTTCAACAATTTTATAAGTGACGAAGCGTTCATGCAAAAGAAATTAGGGTATTGTTTTTAACATTTTTTTAAAATGACAAAGCTACCACACCTATGCAATTTCATAGCCAGCCCTAAGTCTGGAGAAGTGGGAAGGAAAATGTTAGTGCGTTAGTATGACGGTAACGCCACTTAAATGTCGGTGGCGCAGTTTACATATGTCGGTGACACAGTTTACATCGTTTAGGCTGGGGGAAAAGGTAGAAGTGGCGCAGATTACAGACACAAATATTTAACCAAGAGCACGTGCGAGTTCAAGCACACCCCTGTCTTCAAAAGAACATAGGTCAAAGAGTAGAAACCATTAGCAAAGGTGACGTACCTAAACGTCCAGCAGGGCTTCACTTCATTTTGCTTATTGTTTCTAACGTCTAGCCAAGGTCGCCAACCCTTGCCGAAGTAATATCCCCCATGTAGGCCCATAATTCACAAAAACAATTGAAGCCCCTTGCTGACAGGCATTGAGACAATGAACTCTTTGTCCACGCCTTTCTTCTCCTTTACAAAGCGGCGAAATGTCCATGTCGTCTGCATATTCCTGGTGCGAAGCAACATACTCCTATACATTTCCTGACTTATGACCTAGCATACGTTGAAACACAGTTTTATATTCCTTTACAAACTGAAAATTGTTAGAATAATGCACAAAAATCGTCGTCGTTTCGGCAGAAGTTAGAATTAGAATTAGAATTAGAATTAGCCCGTTTCATCCCTAAAGGGCAAGGGCCTCTTGACTGGCAAGGTGGCTGTTTCGGCAATCCCGCTTAGCCACTGCGGGAAAGATCCGCATTCCTCTTATGTTGCTTCTGTCAGTCGCCTCCATTCCCTTCGATCTTTGGCCTTCGTAGACCAGTTTGTCCCAAAGTGAAGCTTTGCCCATCTTCTCTTCTGTCGTCCTACTGTTCTGTGGCCGATTCGTGGGTCCCAAGCTGTTGTTATATGTGTCCATCTGTTGTGATCCATCCTCATGACGTGGCCTGCCCACTTTCTTTTCAGAGATGTGGCCGATCTTGTTATGTCTTTGATGTTTGTCATTGCCCTTAAGTCTTCGTTGCGGATTCTGTCTTGGAGTTTAACATCTAGAATTTTTATCTCCATTTTCCTCTGGCATGTTTCTAACATTGTCCTTTCTTTAACTGTCAGGGCCTATGTTTGGGCTCCGTACAGAAGGATGGGTAAGATGCAAGTGTCCAATGTGTCTTTCTTTAATCTAATGTTATAGGCCTTACTTGTGAGAATAAATTTCAAACTCCAGAATTTGGACCATGCTGTAGAAGTTACTAAGTCCAAAATGTTAGTTTTGATATGTCAGCTATTTAATCTTGTGTGAGAAGAATGTTCATAAGGGGACCACTCGCGGGTTAAAGTATGAATAAACCATTGCATATACATAAATGGACTCTGTGAAGCTAGCAGTATTAGTTAATTAAACATGGGTCATGATATAAGCGAGTTCTAGCTGCCTATAAAGCATCCTTTCATCAATGTAGTAGTAGATAATTCAAATGGCCATTTTGGAGTTTATGGCTACTGTGGGAACAACGATATCAGTCATTACAAACTGGCTATTTTACTGTACTTCCTTACATTCCAACCATAGGCAAAAATAAAAAAATATTGCATAGGTAAAGAAACTTTTGTTTTCTTTGACTTAGTTATTTTCAAATAAAAATAATTTATTTATTTATATTAATATTGTCGTTTATCAATATTCAATGCACGTAGGTCTAATTAATTCACAGTAATATACCTTCTGTATATAACTGTATTCATGTAGTACTCATTTAAACTTGAACAACGAAATAAACAAACATTTGACTGCATTGGAGTCAAGGCCCTCAATGATTAGAAACGTAGTATTGTGGTATAGTCATGATTTCCCATTTAAAAAGCGTGTGACCTTTAATTAGCCGTTACTCCAGTACCGGTCAACCGATTTGGTCCAAGATAAATAGGCTTCTTGCCATGGACGTTATAAATGTTTACACCAAATTTCATAAGAATCCGATAAAGCGTATTTGGGTTATCGCGCGTACACATGGACGGACGGACAGACGAACAGACATTTTCCCGTCCCGCACACAATCTCTCATAAAGTACCATACTGGCACTTAATAATAATGATAACAAGTATGTTGTTTTATTCTAAATGGCAGAGGTAAGGCCATAAGCTCTTCTTTTACAATTCGCCAGTTTACTTATATAGATGAAAACTGATCGAGTAGGCCTACTTATTTTATAAACCACATCAATATTACGCCTATATAGGACATAGGCTATCTACTGTTGACAAGATGTAAAGAAGTCTTAGCATTACTTAATATGGGAAGGGCGTTTCTCAATCTACAGAACACGACCAGAACAAACATTTATTCTGTTTTTGCAGAACATTTCAACTCAAGTTATTGCTTACATTTCATTTTTTACGATGTCACTAAACTAAAGTGTTGAGGTATATCAAGGCCGTTGAACTCTTGTTTGTCCTCTCCATTATTTATAAGTTGAAGCAGGCTCGTATCTCGTCCCAGGACTTCTCGGAAATGAACCATAACCCACCTTTACATATCCAACGCCATGCAGCGCCATTGCGAGACTTAGTTGCGGTCGGTCATTCCTAGTTGGGGATCTCAGAGGAAATCGCTGAAATACGGATTGGTTGCCTAGTTGTTATGGTTAATTAATGACTAGTGTTCGGATGTTTATGGCCCAAGAAAGTGGAAAATATTACTGCAAATATGACCCTAAAAATGAATAAATATGACCCAAAAAATCCGAAATATGACCTAATAAAAGAATGTATTTTCTAAAAATAAGATTTAAGACGTTTGATGATACTGAATTATTACATCATGTTAATTCAATCAGATAATCACTTTTTAAAACTTTTACTGGCTATTTATAGTTTTACTTGTAAATAACTTCTAATCTGTTAATGTTTCCATTTGATACCACTGCAAATGTGAACTAAAAATATTTTTAAAATATGCCTATTGGAAGTTGTTAACAACAAGGAGGAAAAGGTAATTTATTGTGCTGTTACTTGTTATTATCCCTTCAGATTTCAGTTACAGTAAAGCCAAAATATTCGTGACTCTTTTCGGAAAAAAAATTAAGTCGACAATTTAATGCACACACTGCATAAATTGTGCTCTTTTACCGAATTTATAACTGAAATATGACGTTAAATTACAAATATGACTGAAATATGACGAAGACCATGAAAATGACCAAAATATGACTTTATATGCATAATAAAAATGGTCCGATTAGGATAATAAATGTACAAATCGCGTTTAATTTATGTTTGCGTCGAGAATGGAGGTCAGGATAAAAATATGACATATCATAAACTTCCGAACCCTACTAATGACGGTTGTGTATTTCAAACTCGTATTGCCACATTTCGATACTGTGATACTCTACTTTCAGACTTAAAAGTAAATCTATCACAATGCTTGTGCGCATTTTGTCTGTAATGTACCTAAATATTTTCATATTTCACCCTCCCTAGAATTCTTGTCCTGGCTACCTCTTCATGAACGCAGAAAGCTACATTCTCTTTCAATGCTTTACAAACTACTTCACACTAAAATTCATCCTTACTTGGCCTATCCCATCAGAACTCCACCTTATCTATCCCCTCACAATACTGTATTTTATTCCTCATCCTTCACTATCGGGGCAGCTCGTCTGTGGAATTCCTTACCTGAGGATATAAAAGCCTGCCGAACACTCAGAATGTTCAAGATGAAGTTAGTTGACCACTTAGGCACCAACCATTAACATTTATATTATATAGGCCTACTACTTTCATGTTAAAAACGATTGATCATTTTTGTATTGTTTCATCTATTTTTATTTTACTTTTTTCCTCTTTCTACCTATTATTTTTTCCTTTCATTCCATCTACTTCAATATTGAATTTTCATTTTTATAGTTTAATATAGTTTTATTTATAGTTTTCACTAACATAATTTCTATTTATAGGCTATTATATAATCATATGTCTCTCTTATTTATTATTGATTAGATTATCTGGTAACTAACCTTTGGTTAGTGGAAGATTAGGCCTTAAGGCCTTAACTATACCAGAGAGAAATATAAATAAATAAATAAATAAATAAAATGATACTGCTACTTAGACCTGTACTCGTGGCCGGGGTGCCGGAATTGTGTCCATAGGAGTTCTCTTACATAGCCTATCTGTAAATCTACAGACATGGCACTATGGCACATATGCGCTAGTAAAAATCATCGACGTGGACTGGGACAGAACTCGCGAACTTCGGAACATAAGGCCAGTGCATTTCCCTGAGTCCTACTAATGAAGTTGTGCAAAATATAGTTGTCACGTAAGTGTAATTATATTTTGTATTGAGTGTATTTCAATTAGATTCTACATTTAATATTAATAGGGATGCATAAGAAACACGTACATAGTAGTATAGTGTAATTAATGAGAAGATAACTATTAGGATAATTAATAAGTAATTTTCGTTTCTATTCCACCCAGACCGATTCATTGGGATGATTCTGACAGGGCGTCTATATGGCGCTCATTGACCTGCTGGAATCGCTGAATTGTGTGGTATATCTAACAATAGGGAAAAGAGTTTGCATCTCAACGTGGGCGTAGGTAATAAAGTAGTACCACATCCGTAAAAAGATAAACTACAAGAACTGGCATTGATGTTATCCCACCCAGATGTCACGGTATTAGGAATGTCTCTCTGCAGGATGCATTATAATATCGTCTCTTACTTTTACAGACTTCGCAACAGTAAAATTTACATTATTTTAATTTCGTCACCGCTGCGCTACAAACCGGAAGGTCGCGGGTTCGATCCCAGATGAGGTCGTTGGATTTTTTCAATTGGCCTAATCCTTCTGGTGGCACTATGGCCCTGGGGTCGACTCAGCCTCTAACAGAAACGAGTACCAGGAGCAATCCTGGGGGTAAAGGGGGCCGGTGCGTAAGGCTGACACCCTTACCATCTTTCTATGCCAAATCTCCAAAATCTGAGAGCCTCATCCTCCTGGAACCCTCTGGGCTTCCATGGCCTATATAGGGAACACTTTAATTTCATCACATAAATAAAAGAGATTCATACTATGAAAACTAAATAATTTTGTATTCGAAACTGTGTCCCGACTCAACGTCTTAACACCAAAATTTTGCCCCCACAAAACAGAATACGGCAAAGTTTAAAAAAAAAAAATTAATGTTAGTGATTTTAAAAAGCCTACTAGTCTTATATTAATTATAAACTTTTCTTTTCTTTTCAGGTAAGTTTTTCTGCTTCAATACAGTAGATTGCCTACTGATACAGTGTAATGGGACGTAAGTAAATATATTAATCTAAAATTCCGTGGAGCTACATACCTTGTGATACTTGGCCTACCATCTAACCGCTGCGACATCTGCCAGAGGCATATGACAAGATGGGGACATGTGGTCAGCATGCCGATTCTCACGGCTTATACTGACTGAGCCATTAAGTTACTTCCTTCTCAAGTAGCAACCACAAGTAGTAGTAGCAGCCGAAAATTATTTCTTGATAATTCATTTCGTGAAATTATATAGCCTAAGGAATCGATTTCTACTTGAAGAAATTCTGAATATTCATTGCTTCAATGTCAATGGTGTCCAATTTTTTTAAATGTCATAATTGGGTTATTAATTTCGTCTATTAAATATAGTAACCGATGAGATAGAATTAGAATAAAAATTAGATTACGGCTGGAGCAATAGTTCAAGCAACTTCAATGAAATGTCCTTCGAGTATAACTCGATTAGTATATTTATTACTAATAAGTATGATTATTATGCATGATACAATTATATATATATATATATATCTTCACCTTAGTTTCACCTCTCCCTTTTAGGGTCAAGAGACCCAAGCCGCCCGGGCCTTACAGGGCCGCGACCTGTTGGGATAGGGATTGTCTATAGATCACATACATACTTTTTGACCAGATAAGGACATGGAGGATCTCCCCGGTTGAGTGATCAGCCCAATGCCGGGGCCACCTCCAGGACAACACGAACACATAGGACGAGAAAAATCCACGTATAAAACCCACCTTGTCCCGACCATACAATTATGAGAAATATAATAATAATTACCGGACCATGATCATGAAAATAGATCAGGTGTTCTTTAATTGGGGATGCTCTATCTTGAAAATTTATGCTAGCCCATGTTGACATATTTTAGGTATTAGTTCATTTACAATAATTGTTCGTAATTCGTGTTCAGCTGGTGGAATGTTTGTAATCATTCAATTGAACTACTGGTTTGAGTAGTAAATTTGGATTGTCGGTTTACTATTATACTTTCTCATATAAGGAAAATGAATATAAGGACCACTACAAATGAGATTATTGATCCAAATAAAAGATAATACGTTTCATGTAGTGTAGGCATTTGGATAATCGGAATACCGGCGAGGTATTTCTGCTAAACCTAGGAAACGTTGGGGGAAGAAAGTTAAATATACCTTCGCGAATATAAGAAAATTAAATTTTTAATAATTTTGGATTTAGTAATAGTCATGTAGGTGGCGTACTTGATATTTAAATACTTGTACTGAAACATACAAACTCTTACGCATACATACATACATACATACAATATGTATTTACATATAGGCCTGACTCAGAAACACACCTTCCCTGTGTTCAAAAATTTCGCCAAGACCAAAAAGAAGAGTATAATGAATAATCCAATACATGATAGATGGCTTTTGGCCCGGGCTATGCCCGCTATCCCAGTCCGATCGAGGTTTTTGAGGGGTTTCCCTTGCTCATAGGCAAATGCCGGACTGGCTAATAATCCCCTCACACAGATACACGCACTGTTACATACATTAGAAAACATCTCTACACGATACTAAACAAACACAACAAACGACAATCGACTTCGTGGCAAGAAAGTCAAACCCGCGCTAATACACAACGACACAAGTACACAGCCCAAACATGTCAATTTCACCACACATCCCATCAGGATGTACATAAGGGCACTATTAGGTAAACATATCAAACAAATGGTTACTAAAATTTGGTTTGACCGGAGGAAATAAGCTTCATTGTTTGGCACTCCTGGGGTAAGGGAGGGCACACACAGGCCTAATGATGGTAAAAGTTAAGGTATTGATTTCTTTAAATTTTGATCAAACCTTTAGCTACCAAACCCACTTCTTCATCAAACCAAGAGCAGTATAGGAGGGATGGAGTTGTTTAGATTATAGGTTGAGGAAGGTTTGTGATGAGCTAGTCCAATAACCTTGTGAGGTCATCTTCAGTGGTCGCGTGCATCTTCATTGTCGTGCTGCATCAAATTAAACTCACACTTCCTGGGCAACGGCACTTGCCTGACAGACAGAACTACTTCCTACCTTTCCGGACCATCAGCCAATAACAAAAAACCAAATTCAGTTCAATGCCCTTCTAGTTTTCATAATATTTTCATAAGGCATAAACCTTTGAGTACCTTCAGGTACCTTGCAAAGATTTATATAACCGCTCCTTTAATTGTTTTACTCTTGCCCCTACCCCAAATTTATTGATTTAGTGTTAAGTTTGGGTTTTACTAAAATATCAGCCAATAGTATTCCGATAGAATTTTATTACTGCGATTAGTTCACCTAGACTACACAACAAAAATGAATTTAGAAAAATTAAAGTAATTACGTTTTGGCGAAAAATGCATCCCTCTGATTACTTAAGGGGCAAATAACTTTTCCAACGATTCCTCTTCTGCCTTTTAATTTCCATATCCCCATCCTCCACCAAGCAATTTCTACCTTTTCTTTAACTGTATACATAGTTGAATACTTCAACATTTTTCCTTTGCCCCATCTGGTTTTCATGTCTAGATAAAATACAAGAGATCTCTTGATAAAAATTGATGTTTTTATCAGCTTTGATGCGAACATCAATTCTTGAGGTAGAGGTATAATTTCGACTTTAGAATGCTCAGAATTTTATTCTCAAGATAAATCATAAAATTTATTTTTACGACATACGGTAGGTTGGTTGGTATATGGTTATTTAACGGTGGCGGTGCACTGTTACTTAGGCCTGTGACCGTCGCCGGTGTGCGGGAATTTTGTCCCACAGTTCTTTTACATGCCAGTAAATCTACTGATATGGGCCTGCCATCGACCTGGGTGGAGATCGAACCCGCAACCTTGGGCACAGAAAGCCAGCGCGATACTAACTGCACCACCCAGGACGACTGTAACAGTACTGTGAAACTGTTTTTCAAAACATGCAGAAGTTCCTTATCTTTGGAGATCAATAGACATAAATTATACTTTTTCTAACAATAAAGTTTCAAAGCTGATAAAAACATCAATTTTTTGAGCTAGGGATATAATTTCGATTTTAGAATGCTCAGAATTTTATGCTGAAGATAAATCAGAGAACATTTATTTTTACGACTTATGGCAGGGTTTTCCTGGCAGGATCACATATGAAATTATTACGTTTCTGGTAAAACCTGAGCGTGAAATATTGGAAAGTCCAGCTGAAAGTAAATTGGACGTAATGTGGATTACCATCCCTTGCACAAACCGGACTTGTATGGTTTTGAAACCGGACCTAATAAGTGCTAACATGGATGTATTCATAACATGTCTATCTTCAATCATTATCGTTAATATGTTGTGACAGCATTCTCTCTTTTTGGTCACTGGAAGATAGACATCATGAGATATTTGCTGCTAAGTGAGCATGCAATTAAACGAGATAGAAAGTAGCCATCATAAAGTGATAATGAATCAACACGAATTACATCTTTATCTGATCTTGGCATTCAGGGTGTAACAACCATTCGGCGTCACCACAAAAATAAAATTAAGGGGACAATATATTTTATAAATTTCACTCTGAACATCCAATATAACTTCCCGAAAATAATTCAAATAGGAAATGACTACTAATGATCTGATTATCTACCAGGGAGGTTATTGATATAACGCAAGTAATTCACTTCAAATTCTTTCAGTTAAAGGACAATTTCAAATTTCATGTTTAATCTGCAAAAATTCATAAAAGGAATCAGAACTGGGTCTATAACCAAAAGGGACGTAGAATCGAAAGGATCTCACTCCAGCCAGGGAAAAGGAAAGGAGCAACAAACTACAATAACCATATCTGCAATATTTCAGTAACAATCTAAGGAGAATATATTTTACACAATTATTGTGAAATATGTTCAGTCTCAAAAAACACACTATAACAATATTATACAAAACTTGGTAGGCCTATATAAGTTCAAATAGTTTGATGAGGCTCTGTTCTGAGAAAATATTTACATATAATTTGGAATATTTTGTCAGTCGTAGTAAATATAGGATCAACTCTCAAAAATAATTATTCCAGTGAATATCAAGGCAATATTCACCATTTATGATAATCTCTCAGAAAGGTCTAATAAGAGAAAACTTAAATATGTATACAGGAAAGATATACTAGAAAATTCTATCGGCAGAAGGTATCCTCAGCCAAACATAAATACTCTGTACTCTGTTCACTGAAATATCCAATATAACAAAATCTCACCTAACATCGGAATAAAACCTGACTTACTCGTAATCAAAGATTATCAAGGTCTGAGAAATATTCGTTATCATATCATATAATGCCATAACATATTCGAAGCATCCTCTATATTAATTCCAAAATATTTTCAGAATTAGAAGTTAATAACACCAAAACACTAGATTAGCATTAATCACAGCTGACTCTAGACAACGCTTAACGACTGTTTGAAGAAAACTTGTTTAATTAATATAAATAACTAATAGGAAGTGACACAGTGAATTCCACAGAATGACTACTTTATGTCTTATGTGAAACTTAATACACTAGCGGGTAGATTACGTTTAATAGAAATATAATATGGCTGAATCAGACTAAACGGATGAGATCAAGGTATATTGAAGAATATTAACTATAGAAAAATCAGTACAATAGAAACTGAATATAATTAATCACAAAATCGGAACGTCTTAGGTTGCTACAGTTTATAGTTTATGTTTTGTTAATAGCAAGGAAAATATACTTGAAAGGAATCCAGAAATAACTCGGACTATACTAGAAGAATGAAGAACAAGATATAGATAGTCGTAAATCCAGAATGATACGTAACTAAGCTTAGAAATGTGGAACCTTTAGCATTATATATTTCATATAATGAATATGTATACTGTTAGCTTGTATATTTAACGTAATGAATGTGTATATAGCCACAAAATACGAAAAGGAAAAATCTTAAAGCAGATCGTAAATAAGCTATACAAAAATTACTGATATAATAATAGTAGGCCTACCGTAGTAGAGAACTACGTAATTCCTTTATTAATTGAGAAATATAAATGCTGATTACTACAATAGCAAAATTGCTGACTGCGGATAGTAACTTCTAGCAGAATTCAAAAATCATATAATACAGAGCCCTTAAAAATTCCTAAACTGAAACACGGCAAGCACACCCAATGTCAAGGTAATTGACCTAGCTAGCACAGAGCGATGGAATGTTTCAAACCACGGAACGATACAGTATACAAGGCCTACATCATAAGCACCGGGGTCACGTAAGCTAATAACCTCGGGAACTTTAACTGTTTAATAATAGAGTAAATACCTCTAAATCAATTCACCGTATTATTCCAACTCGAAAACTGCCTATATGACATTACTACCTTTCATATGAAGCATAATTTAATACGAAATCTGTTTGAATAAGATATAAAATATCGGAATGCCTACAAGAACAGAACCTTATCAAATATCACATTGATAGCAACTTCATTTCAAACTATACTGTATTTTCATTGCACATGAAAAATTTACCTATAATACGCGACAGCATTTTACAGCAAGAATTTCTATATGACTCGTAGAATGGCTAGTTTGGTAGATTGCCTCGATATTGAAAGATTTAAATAAGAAAACAAACGCACCATATAATGGCACTAAGAATTGAAATTACTATTTAAATATTGGAGATTCTACATTCTGAATATCATTAAGACAATTCTGGGACATTTTATGCAGCGAGTACTAAGATTTCACTCACCATCCGATCAGCTGACGTCACACAAACACTAAATTTCAGATAGCTACATGACGCTAGAACTCTTCGTAACACACTCGTCCAAGCGAGCCAGCGACTCCCTACAGCTGAACACGAGAGAGACAACCTACGCGCATGCGCGAAAACAAAAGCTTGAGTAAGTTAACAGCGTTGCCAAATCATAGCTTATCCATTATAGAACACTTTTAGGCACTACAGATCCTCCCCCTTCAGCCAAAAAGGAATTGCAAACTGTACAATAATCAACCTTATACCTCTGTATACACTAAAATTCAATAATAACCATTAATAAGGGAAGTATCTCATCACAAGCATATATTATAATAATGCTTCATCTTAATCTCCCTTATGGTTGAGTAATAAATTATACCATGAATAAAAAGACATACCACTGAATTATAAATATACACACATTAAATTTAAATTACACTTAATAAGTTAAAGTTATATTTGTTGTTTTTCTCTTGTTAGTGAAGTGATTAAGAACTGCCCTGGAATAAATTTTTTTTTCAGTTTAAATTGACCAATTATTTCAAAACAAGAACACCAAAAACACTATATCATCTACTATATCAGCTTACTTCATAAAATTGCAAATTGTTAATACTCTGGGCTCTTTTGGATAATGTCTTCCTCATTTATATTTACTGTTTATCTTGAAAATCTCAAAGAAATAAGACAATTAGATTGTTGACGTCCTTCACCAAAACAGCCAAATTGTTAACACACTATGCTCTTTTGAATATTTTTTTTTCTTCATGTATATTCACAGTTTATCTTGAAAATCATAATCAAACAAGACATTAGATTGTTCATGTCCTTCAAAAAACAGCCAACTTGTTAATACACTATCCTGTAATAATTTTGCCCTTATGTATATTTACTGTTCATCTTGAATATCTTAAAAAATAAGACCTTAAATTGTTCATGTCTTTCAAAAACAGGCAAATAGTTAACAGACTATCCTTTTTTTTAAACATTTCGTCCTCATGTATATACACTATTATGTTGAAAATCTTGATCAATAATGGAATAATAACATGAAATAAGCTCTGAGAAACTTTTCTTAATCAATGCATCTTAATAGTCCGTAGAAATTGTAATGTAGATATGGCACACTGTAACATTTTGATGCAGTGTCTTTACACTGTTTTAAATAAAGAGACCAAATTCAGACTCCTTATAGAAGGGTCCTTTGCCTTCTTCTTAAAGAACAAGTTTAATCAATTGAACAAATCGAGCCGTCCGAGAAGCGGACAGAACGAAAACACAAGACTTGCTCTTGTGGTCCATACTTTAGCACTTCAACTTGAACAAGTGTGTCCATACTTATCACACCATGTCACATTCGTGCGGAAAAGCATCCAATTTCCAAATGCACATCCTGCAGATATGAGAGTTGAGATGATCTGCTAGATGGAGAATACAGAGGGCTAGATGTGCCGAAGACGGTGCGCCACACAGAAGTTGGGCGGGCAGGGCAGATAAGGGACAGATCCGGCCACACTAAATGGCAAAAACAAGTACGGGAGCGACCCGATGATGCAGTCCATAAAATAACAGGCCAGAGAGGCATGGAGCTCACATGCCAAACTGGAACAGGGCACCAGACTCGGACACAAGCAAAGGTATTTCTCTGAAACACCCCAAACAGAGAACACAGTACCTGATATTCTTCAAACACAGGGAGGGAGGTGTGTGTGAATTGCTCTTCCGAGATATATCCGTTCCAAAGTTTATTTCTTGATCAAGATATCTTCTTTCGTAGAAAGTACTTTCTTTTTCTTCTTATTATTGATTTGATTAACAGCTTATATGCATGTATAATTTATGCCTTATACTTCTCATAATAATCAGTAAGTTTCCAAAGAATTCTTTTTATATATATATTAATCTAAATTTTGGTCAACAAACATTATTTTTTTTTTTTTTTAAACATTTCAATTTAGATATAAGTTAACAATTGACAGATTTAATTTACATCAAGTTTAACAATTAGTATAAATTTAAATTTTACAAACAACTTAGGGCAGTTCTAATGTGAGTGTGTCACGAAGAGAAAAAAAAATTAAATACGACAAACAGCAAGGAGGAGAGTGAAACCCAAAAGTACTCGACTCAAAATAGTAGAATTTAAAAAGGGGCTTTAAACATGGAATGGAATAGAGCTCGGGGCAATCCACACAAACTAGGGAACAAATTACACATTTATACACATTGAAATAATTCTTAAAAACCTTAAACCAAACAATAAAAATGCTTACCCATTTGTAATGTCTAACCAGACTTTCCCAATATGCCTGTAATAGATCATTATTAAATTACATTGCCTTATATACTCTTCAAAAAACAGTTGCTTCATTAGGCCAACATCATCATACCTATAACACAAAACCAACTGATAGCCCTACATATCAGTATACCTAAGAAGCAGCAGAAGGAAAAGGTTTAATTTGAGAGACATGACACCTCCTGAAAGACTTATCTTCTAAACCTTGTAACAAAAAGGAAACGCCATGCTGCAAGACCTGCACAATCCTAAATGGTCCAAGAAAACGGGGAGCCAATTTCTTTGCAAATTTATCTTTGGCCCTGCTGATAGGGTAATTCCGAGCCATGACCATATCACCAACCTTATAAATACATGGAATCCGGCCAGAATTATAACGTCTGGCACGCCTTCTACGGGCCAGAACTAAATTCCGGGCAGCAGCTCTCCAAGAGTTCTGAATGCTCTCAGGAGAAACGGAATTAGGCAGCAGATCAGAAAGTTTCCATAGGTTACTCAGCGGGTGATTGGGTTGGAACGAGAATAATAAGGAACACGGAGATTGCCCATGGGACTCATGCTTAGCCGTGTTGAAAGCAAATTGAAGCCAAGAGATATTCACATCCCAAAGGGTGTGATCAGCATGGTGATAGGCTATGAGAGCGTTCTTTAAGTTCCTCATAACGCGCTCGGCATGAGACGGGTTGGGATAATATGGGGTGGTGGTCACATGTTGGATGCCCAAACGGAAACAAAATCTTTTGAAATCATGAGAAAGGAACTGGGGAGCGTTATCCGACACTATAGACTGAGATACACCAAAGGTCTGGAAGATCTGAGATAAGGACTGAATAACCCGGATTGTACATGAATCACGTAAAGGAAAAAGCCAACAAAATTTAGTAAAAGCATCGATAACTACCAGTATGTAAGAATTGCCTTTCTTAGACTTGGGAAGTTTCCCCAAAAAGTCAATAAATAATCTCTGAAAAGGTTTATCGACGACAGTAGAGGCCAAATACCCAACCCGTGAATTCAACGCTGGTTTAGACAGCGCACAAACTTGGCACGAAAGAACCCGGTTCCTAATATCATCAGCCATGGACGACCACCAAAAACTCTGTTGAATTTTCGCTAGCGTCTTCTTAACACCAAGATGAGCACCATAGGGAGAAAGATGGTAATAACTGAAGATCATAGGAACCAAACCAGAAGGCACAACTAAACGAAAGCGTTTATTCTTCCTGAACCCCAACTGAATTTGTAAGGTCCCTTTAACCAAAGAGAAATTTGCAACAGATTCACCAGAATGTATTCTATCCAGAATTTGGCGAAGACAAGGATCACGACGCTGATGTTCGGCTAACTCCGAAAAGGCTAAGGGAGAATCCACCAAAAGGGTCGCCAAAATAGGAGATTGCTCAGACTCCCTGGCAGGTACCGAATCTTCACTTGACTCACCAGGATCAGAGAAACCCTCAAACATTCCAGACAATGAATCGGCAAGAATATTTTCAGCACTCTTAATATGGACAGAATCAAATTTGAAAGCAGAAAGCCGAACTGCCCAGCGGGCGATACGTCCAGTCTTTCGAGGACGGCCCAACACCCACGAAAGAGCTTGGTTGTCACACTCAAGAATGAAGGGCACATGTTCAATGTACATTCGGAACTTTTCAAAAGCAAACAAGACGGCAAGTGCCTCCATTTCATAAACAGAGAATTGTTTCTCTTGCCGTGTAAGGGAACGTGAAGCATAGGCCACAGGCTTGCGCCCCTCAGGAAAATCCTGAAGCAGCACAGCACCTAACCCCATAGCACAAGCATCCGTTTGCACAATAAACTTCCTAGAAAAGTCCGCCATGGCCAATATAGGAGGGTTCATGATGGCTGCCTTAAGGTCATCAAAGGCAGCCTGTTGTTCAGAAGACCACAGAAACGGAACACCCTTCGCGCGAAGACGATTCAAAGGCGCAGCTCTGGCAGCAAAACGTGGAATAAATTTTGCGAAAAAATTAACCATGCCAATGAAACGTGCTACGCCTTTAACATTGGTAGGTGGCGGAAAATTCCTGATTGCGACAGTCCTCTCAGGATCAATGGCTACGCCATCCGGAGAGATGATATGTCCAATGAAAGCCAATTGTGATCTTGCAAACTGTACCTTTGAGGGTTTTACAGTAAGACCGGCTTCCTGTAGGCGATGAAAAACCTCCCGAAGATGATCTATGTGGGACGGAAAGTCCTTGCTATATACCACCAAATCATCTAAATAATGGTAGACAAAATCGAACTTGATGTCCGAAAATACCTTGTCTAACAATCGGGTGAGGACTTGAGCACCAGTGGCGAGGCCAAAGGGCAGACGACAGAATTCATAATGATTCCAGTCCGTTGAAAACGCAGTTAGCCGGCGTGAAGACTCTTTCAACGGAATCTGGTAGTAGGCACTATTAAGATCGAGAGAAGAGAAGACTGTCGCCCCGGAAAACCAATGAGCAGCTGAGTGTATATCCGGCAAGGGCATAGACTCAATGCAGATCTTTTGATTTAGAGCCCGGAAATCAACCACAGGCCGAAAATCTTGTTCACCTTTCGGCACCAGAAAAATGGGACTTGAGTAAGGAGATAGCGAAGGTCTAATGATCCCCCTACTGAGCATATCATTAATCTTCTGCCTCATTATCAGTAACTTAGGTGGAGATAGACGATACGGGGGCAAACGAACGGGTACAGAGTCCGTTAACTGAATCTCATACTCAAGCACCTTAGTGACACCAAGCTCATCCGTAAGAACAGACGGATAGTCATCAATAACCTGTCTAACCTGCTGCTGTTGTTCAGGGACCAAATGATCAAGAGAAATGCTACACGCGATAGGAGAATGGTGGGCATCCAAAACATGTTGAACAGGATGAGAAACACCCTTGGTTATCTGAGTATGGTTAGAACACGAAACCTTAATATGTTGCTGAGGTGCAAAATGGAAATGCATTCTCCCTAATTGCAAATCTAACACCAAGCCGGTGGCATGAGCAAAATCTACACCCAAAATAACTGGGAAAAGCAGAGTGCGAAATACTAGGAATGAAAAGTTCCAAGAAAATTGATCAATCTTAACCGGTAAAGTAATAGTCCCCAACACTGCCACTTGAGAACCATCAGCAATACGCACACAGGCTTGATAAGGACTCAAATCATGCAGGCCAAGTCCCAAAACCGGAAGGAGATCCGCCTGAATGGCAGAAGACACAGCACCAGAATCAATGAGAGCAAACGTAGGACACTTTTTTAACAAAACAGGGACCATAGGCAAATGGATCGGTTGACGACCGCGACAGCCCATAGACTGAAATAAAGCGACATTACGATCATTTATATCTGAGAACCTAAAGTTGTCAGGAAGAATGTCCGTATGTCATGGTCTACTACCCATACCAGACTGATTAGAAGGCCGAGGGTTTTGAACTTGCCCCCGAGAATCCGCCATCTTTTTTCTACAGTCTCTAATTAGATGTCCAGGACGGTGACAATAATGGCACGTTCTCTGATCCGGACGAAGAGGAATAGATGATCTACGACCAAAATTAATAGCCGGAGAAGGCAAGTTCGAAGAGGGAAGATGTCTCCTAGCGTCAGCACAGGAAACTTCAGAAACCTGAGTAACTAAGTCTGACAGCTGAGCAAAGGAAACAGGGCGTTGAACGAAAGTCAAGCAAGATCGAGTAGCTGGATTCAACCCAGAAATAATCAACTCTATAACTTCTCGTTCCGAGTCAGGCACCTGAAATACCGCCCAATGTAGACGAATATCCTGAATAAAATCAGAAAAATCCTCGTCAACCCTCTGTGGTCTATAATAATATTGGGCCAATAAATCCTGTCGTAGACGAGATGGAATAAAATGAGTAAGAATTTGTCTATGGAAAAGCACGACCGAATTAGAGGAAGCCATCACATTGGTCAAAATATCTAAGACAGTTCCTGATACTACACCCAGAAGCAACTGTAATACTACAGCATCCTGAACCATAAGATTAGCAGCCTGCTTGGAAAAATGCACCAGAAATCTTAGAAAATAAATAACGTCAGGCACATGGGTAACAGAAAACATCCTTTCTTTGTCCAACAATTTCTGCAAAGGATGGACGATCTTAATTGGAGCAAAAGTAGGAGAAGGCAGCGAAAACAACGTAGAAGTTTCATTAACCATAGGCAACTGGTTAGCTTGAGTTGGTAACAAGGGTGGAGTTAAATCCAGAGGCACCGAGGGTCGCACAGCAATGTTAGGTTGCTCAGGTTCCAGATCAAAAAGTTGAGCAGATTGACTAACAGGATTCGCTGGTTCAACCTCAATAGGTGGAACAATAGAGTGCAACATATCTCTTAATGTATCCAGTTCGCCCAAATCCATGAACGAATCTGGAATACCAGCTAATAACATCAGCCTGTTTTCCAAGTGCCATGCTCTATGGCATACTCTACGTCGTTGGTTACGTGAAGCATCAGCCTCCGCAAATAGTTCAGTGGCAAAGTCCACTAACTCAGTAACCTTTTTCTTGACTATCTCAAATTCATGAAGAATTTCAGCCTGTGTACACAACACATTATGTAACATCTGACTAGGAGCGCTTTGGCGGAGAGCCGTCAATAAAGTTGGAACATCTGCGGAATCATCAGTCTTAATGCCTCTACCCTTACACTCAAACAAGAGCTCATCCTTTCGCAAGAGATCCCAGGATAGTTGTTGTCGCAAAGGCATCATGAGAACGTATTTAAACAGAGCCAAAACCAAGATCAAAGGGGTGCAGACATATAGAGCAAGTACGAGAAACTTGCAGATAAATGCTAAATGAAGAGCACGAAATATATGCGTAGATAAAATAGATGCGCCTGATAAGGGGCCTACGCAAACTTCTACTAAATAAAAATGGCACGCATAAATAAATAATTTAATCGCGTAATGCCCAAGCAATCGAAGAGCCCATTCCTCCCCCTTCGGCCAGAATGAGATCAGCCGTTACCACCTGTAACAACCTTTCGGCGTCACCACAAAAATAAAATTAAGGGGACAATATATTTTATAAATTTCACTCTGAACATCCAATATAACTTCCCGAAAATAATTCAAATAGGAAATGACTACTAATGATCTGATTATCTACCAGGGAGGTTATTGATATAACGCAAGTAATTCACTTCAAATTCTTTCAGTTAAAGGACAATTTCAAATTTCATGTTTAATCTGCAAAAATTCATAAAAGGAATCAGAACTGGGTCTATAACCAAAAGGGACGTAGAATCGAAAGGATCTCACTCCAGCCAGGGAAAAGGAAAGGAGCAACAAACTACAATAACCATATCTGCAATATTTCAGTAACAATCTAAGGAGAATATATTTTACACAATTATTGTGAAATATGTTCAGTCTCAAAAAACACACTATAACAATATTATACAAAACTTGGTAGGCCTATATAAGTTCAAATAGTTTGATGAGGCTCTGTTCTGAGAAAATATTTACATATAATTTGGAATATTTTGTCAGTCGTAGTAAATATAGGATCAACTCTCAAAAATAATTATTCCAGTGAATATCAAGGCAATATTCACCATTTATGATAATCTCTCAGAAAGGTCTAATAAGAGAAAACTTAAATATGTATACAGGAAAGATATACTAGAAAATTCTATCGGCAGAAGGTATCCTCAGCCAAACATAAATACTCTGTACTCTGTTCACTGAAATATCCAATATAACAAAATCTCACCTAACATCGGAATAAAACCTGACTTACTCGTAATCAAAGATTATCAAGGTCTGAGAAATATTCGTTATCATATCATATAATGCCATAACATATTCGAAGCATCCTCTATATTAATTCCAAAATATTTTCAGAATTAGAAGTTAATAACACCAAAACACTAGATTAGCATTAATCACAGCTGACTCTAGACAACGCTTAACGACTGTTTGAAGAAAACTTGTTTAATTAATATAAATAACTAATAGGAAGTGACACAGTGAATTCCACAGAATGACTACTTTATGTCTTATGTGAAACTTAATACACTAGCGGGTAGATTACGTTTAATAGAAATATAATATGGCTGAATCAGACTAAACGGATGAGATCAAGGTATATTGAAGAATATTAACTATAGAAAAATCAGTACAATAGAAACTGAATATAATTAATCACAAAATCGGAACGTCTTAGGTTGCTACAGTTTATAGTTTATGTTTTGTTAATAGCAAGGAAAATATACTTGAAAGGAATCCAGAAATAACTCGGACTATACTAGAAGAATGAAGAACAAGATATAGATAGTCGTAAATCCAGAATGATACGTAACTAAGCTTAGAAATGTGGAACCTTTAGCATTATATATTTCATATAATGAATATGTATACTGTTAGCTTGTATATTTAACGTAATGAATGTGTATATAGCCACAAAATACGAAAAGGAAAAATCTTAAAGCAGATCGTAAATAAGCTATACAAAAATTACTGATATAATAATAGTAGGCCTACCGTAGTAGAGAACTACGTAATTCCTTTATTAATTGAGAAATATAAATGCTGATTACTACAATAGCAAAATTGCTGACTGCGGATAGTAACTTCTAGCAGAATTCAAAAATCATATAATACAGAGCCCTTAAAAATTCCTAAACTGAAACACGGCAAGCACACCCAATGTCAAGGTAATTGACCTAGCTAGCACAGAGCGATGGAATGTTTCAAACCACGGAACGATACAGTATACAAGGCCTACATCATAAGCACCGGGGTCACGTAAGCTAATAACCTCGGGAACTTTAACTGTTTAATAATAGAGTAAATACCTCTAAATCAATTCACCGTATTATTCCAACTCGAAAACTGCCTATATGACATTACTACCTTTCATATGAAGCATAATTTAATACGAAATCTGTTTGAATAAGATATAAAATATCGGAATGCCTACAAGAACAGAACCTTATCAAATATCACATTGATAGCAACTTCATTTCAAACTATACTGTATTTTCATTGCACATGAAAAATTTACCTATAATACGCGACAGCATTTTACAGCAAGAATTTCTATATGACTCGTAGAATGGCTAGTTTGGTAGATTGCCTCGATATTGAAAGATTTAAATAAGAAAACAAACGCACCATATAATGGCACTAAGAATTGAAATTACTATTTAAATATTGGAGATTCTACATTCTGAATATCATTAAGACAATTCTGGGACATTTTATGCAGCGAGTACTAAGATTTCACTCACCATCCGATCAGCTGACGTCACACAAACACTAAATTTCAGATAGCTACATGACGCTAGAACTCTTCGTAACACACTCGTCCAAGCGAGCCAGCGACTCCCTACAGCTGAACACGAGAGAGACAACCTACGCGCATGCGCGAAAACAAAAGCTTGAGTAAGTTAACAGCGTTGCCAAATCATAGCTTATCCATTATAGAACACTTTTAGGCACTACAAGGGCAAATCACTACGTTTTCATTTTCAATCTCACTCTTACTGGCATGAAATCCAGTAATGACTCTCAGAGAATACATAGTAGAGACAGACCTTGAAATGGGGAGCAAAAATTGTGCTACCAAGGGGGGGGGGGCAGAAAGGTTTTAGAATAGTCATCTCTGTAGAGAGTGACATTTTTGTTCCAAATCAGCATTTTTGTTTCTTATTTTTACAAAAAATTATATGTATATTATACAGGAAAATAATATATAATAACAAGAAAATAATATATAATTAAAGGAAAAAATATCAAGTCTAAAATAATAGCCAAACCAAGAACTTTAGCCCCCTTACTGTTACATAAGGTAGGCCTACGTCCTGCAAACCATTCTTTACAGCAGCGTTTCTCAACCTTTTTGAACCCGAGGACCTCTAAAATGTCTAAAAAAATTCACGGACTCCTAATTTTACATCCCATTTTTAAAAGAAGGCTATATTCTTAAATTTGGGGTGTTAATTATAGGTCATTGTAGCAAAATATGTGCAAAAATTTTACTTCTTTACTTTCCACTTGCTTTATGATATTTTAAAATTATGTCTGAGGACCATCTGCACCATCTTCGCGGACCACCAATTTTATAATATTATTGTTACTTTTTTCTCCTTATAAGATTACTTTGTCCAGCGTACTTGTGATGATGTTGACGTAAATAAATATGAACGTTAATTATGAATACGGCATAGTCTAATGAAAGTGTGTTTTTGCGAACACTTTCTGCCACAGGCTATAGGGCCCACATGCTTAACGACACCAGCTACAGATAAGATGTTGTGAAATATTTAGAGCAGCTGCCAACTTGTCTAGGCTTCATTCCAGTACAGATAGGATCGCCCAGTATTCCATAGTCACACTAAGCGGAGAAATCCGTGCAACATTGGCCTCTAATTAATTATACCACAAGCTTTCAAATTCCTGAATCCGTTCCATGTTCCAATTGTTTCGCTACATTTCAAATACTTTTGTCGAGAATTCTAACTATCACTGTAACACATTTATTTCATTTGGCTGTGCTTTATTACCACGTTTACATGCGGAATTAAAAGCTATCTAAATCCGATCCCAACTCAATAAGTCCCCTGTATACATGGAAAGTTCTGGGAATGTACTGAGATTTTTTTAAAAAATTGTATTTCAACTGTGTTTATACTTCTTTTAGCTTCGAGGTTATATCAGGAGTTCGGGATCTGTGTAGGGTAGGGTTGGGTAGGCCATGGAACTATTGCTTCTCAATTGTTTCTTTTGTCGATGTTTTTAATGGAGTAAATTTCAACTGATATTTATTTAAATGGATATGAAATGTTATGTAAATAACCAATTTGGCATTTGCCTTTACGGCTGGGGAAACCATGAAAAAACCCACGTCAAATTGACCGGCCATGGGATTTGAACCTGGGCCCTCCCGAATGCGAGTCCAAGACGTTACCATCTCAGCCACCTCGCTAGGGGAGATTTTTGTACTATCAGCTAGCTTGGTTGTGTATGGCTAATTGTGTGGAAACAAAAGCCGTGTTTATTCCGCGATTAAAAGTATTAAAAAGTGTGTGTTCTATTAATAATTTCTAGTCACTAGTACATAGGCCTATAATCGTCGCTAATGTGTCGGAATTTGGCCCCCCCCAGGCGTGTTTTTAAATGTAGTAGATACAAATATTACCTACCTGGGCCGGGATCAAAACCGGGAACTTTATAACTGAGAGCTATCCGACTTATTTTTTCATTATTTCATTGATTGATTTCTTTATCATCAAAAGATATCATCGAGCCATCGGCTCGACAGGGCGAACGACATGCTTTGAATTATTAAATTACATCTATGGAGTTACGAACACTAAACTTGCAATTGTTTTTAGTGACGTGGATTAATTAAATGACCTAGAGAGCTATTTCAATATTTGGTTAGCGAGTTCTTTGTCAAGGTTGACAAGCTCTGCAAGACGAATCGCTCAATGAGAACTGAGACCAGTGAAGCGAATGGAAAAGAATAGGCTATTAAGTCACCACCATTTCATTTGGAAATCAGAACTCTGTTTATTAATGGACTTCCCTATAATTTCCACTCCACAAACAAACCAAACAGTAGCTGTCCTAGTACAGTTACTTCCGTCTTATACACTCCCATTTAATGACAAGATACGCGGTAATAAACCGGTATCTATCTTCATGTGAAATCTCACCTTATGAAGGAATTCAGTTAATGAATAACTGAATTACACTGACATGCTTATACTTACTTACTCAATGGCAATAGACAATTCCTAAGCATGCTAGAGGAATATTATATATTTTATGGAACCCGGAGGTTCATTGCCGCGCTTACATGTGCCCGCCATTCAACCGTATTCTGTGCTAACTCTATCCAACCATCCCTCGCAAATCCTACTTCCCTTAAATCTTTACTAATACTGTCCTCCCACCTACGTCTAGGTCTTTCAAGTGGTCTCTTCCCTTTTGGTCTCCCAGCCAAGCTTAGAATAATAAAGAAGAAATGTTTTGGTAATTTCGTTTGTAGCGGAATTCTAGCTCTTTTGGTTGGCAACAATTTGTTTGGAAATAAATGACATGAAATTAAATGAACATATCTTCTACATTTGCTGAAAATACTAAATCGTCATCTATTCGTATAGAATAGTTAGGTAAATAAATAACTGGAAAAATCCTTCGCCATGATACGGAATTCCAGACTTTGAATGAATGGGGGAGAAATGTAGGTCTTAAGTAATATTTTGAGCGATACTATTATCATTATATTGTGTTGGCTTACGATTGTACGTTTTAAAAAAATATATAAAAAAATCCAGTTTATGGACGAAGTTTTTATTGCTGAAATAGTTATTTATTTTATTTTGAATTATAAATGATTAACAAGTACACGGTAAATAGCAGTAGTAGAGGAATAATGGCGTTTGTAGTGGTTAAATTAATGAAATGGATAATTACTATTTTTTTTTCAATTCATCAATACAAGAGGTAGTTTCGAAACCAGAAGGTTTTCTGACTACGAACTTGAGTGTTTATCAGTCACAGTAAAAATACTTGAAAAGATTTAGCCACCGCCATCAAAATAACAGCAACAAATAGCTTGTATCACTTTCTGTTCTTCATCTGGGTTAAAAGTTCTGTAGCACTGAATTCGGGGTTCTGTATATTGGGTAGTTTCTAGGGTCGTATAGTCCAATAGCTGATATGATAGGGTTTTCATGGTTTTTGATCTTATTATAAAGTTTTTCCAAAGCTTGTAGAAGATGAGGACACATACTGAACTTCGAGGTCTTAATGAATTTGAGAATTGTTTGTGCCCTAATCACTTGTATATTAATTTGTACGAAAGGGAAGAGAACGATAGTGACATCTGGTGATAACCTCTATAATCTCTATAACGGGCTAGCACCTAAATTTTTACCTTAACAGGCTCGGACCGTAAAATGAAACTTTACGTACACGGAGAATTCGTGTGAGCCTGATAAGTTCTTACAACGGTAGAATATTAATGAAAAAACGTTTTGGCAATTTCGTTTGTAGCGGAATTCAGGCTTTTTTGGTTGGCAACAATTTATTTGGAAATAAATGACTAGACTTCGGACTTTTAGGTAGCTAAAAATGATGTTTTAGGTACCTAAAATAGGAGCTAAAAATTGGAAAATAGGTTCTAAAAATCGTAAAATAGTCTCTTATAAAAACATTAAGTTGCCAGCTTTCTGAAATATCTCAATTGCAATGCAGTATATTATATTTATTGAAGTCACCAACAATAAATAATCATGATAAAACACAGATATAGGCCTATGATACACAGAATGATATAGACCTATTAGGGTACTAGGGCCTGTATTACTACCATAACAGTGAAAACCTAATCCCTGCGCTCATAAGCTACGCATATCAAACTAGCATATTCAACCCCGTGTATCCCTCAGTGATTCAGAGTACTACGGTTATTTTTTAAATTTTAACTGGATGTGGGAGAAAAACACTACATTTTCTTAGGAATTCCAAGAAATTTTTTGCTGAAGACGAAACATTCCTTACTACTTAACCACGTCACAAATGTGTCATGTACTGCACATTCTGAGCTAAAAATGAAAATAAATGCTAGAATTTATAATAAAAAATGACTTATTTGAACTTTAGAGGAAAAACAAGCAAAAAAGGCAATATTAGGCTCTAACGTAAAAATAGGCTGTTTTAGGTCCTATAAAAGTATCAGTTTTAGGCATAGTCACTTATGAAACATGTAAGTACAAGTTTTCGTCCATATATCACTTAAGGTTTAAAATAGGTTTTTACCTAAAATCCGAAGTCTATAAATGACATACGAAAATAAATGAACATAGCTTCTACATTTGCTGGCAATACTAGTAAGTAATGTTTACGGTTGAAAATAACATAAAAGTAGGTTCAACAACAGCGCCATCGTTAAACTAAATGCTACTGTGTTATTAACTCTTGTAGTTCAGTGTTCTGCTCATAGATGGCGGCACCGGCAACAAAAAAGCCACAAGTAAAACAGAAAGTGTTGGTGAAAGAAGGAGAGATCATTTTCTTCTAGTTACCTTGGATACAGTTATAGTGATGCTGGAAAGAGATACCAATGTAGGCGGAACAGACTGTCCCACTTGCAACTCGCTGCGTCACAATAATGACGTCACAACAATGCTCGTAGCGCATGCGCTCTGAGTAGGTAGCACACGCGTGGTGGCTGTCAATTTTTCTCGGTTAGTTGACTTTTAGTCTCTCTCGTTGCTCTCTAGCATAGTGGTGGGGTCGGACCTGTCCGTGTGGATTTGTGGTGCATTGTTGTGTAGTGCATATTGGTGTACAGTGGCCATGACTTATAATTGTTAAAACAAAACATAATCTAGTGAGAAAAAAGAAGTTGTACATGCATCTACTTCATAAAATTTGGATTAAAACATCAAAAATTCGCAACGGTGAACTGTGATTTTTTTTAAGTGCTAAATTACTGGTTATTGGATTGGCTGTAATCGTTCATTAGGTAAGTGCATTAATTATTAACTATATTTCAGTATTTTCTTTGCTTGTTCCTATCTTATTGCTGGAAATGCCCTAGATTTTTAACTTAAAAATATAAGCTACATTTTATTTAGTGTTTACATCTACACTAATAAAAAAGTAATACGTCCGATGATGGCAAAAATATCAATACTATTAACGATGATTGTAACAATAATGCAAATAATAATTATTTTATTTACCTAGTAAAGTGAAATCATTTTTCTCCATTTAGTAATTCCATTTCTTTTCCATTTCACCAGGGGCCATTATACAAAATGCCATTAATAAAATTATACAGTATTCTATAATGTTACTAATAAGTATATATTACCAGTACAGAATACTTAAAAGTAACGATAGTAAATTAATAATAATTATAATAATACACAAAAAAGTAATTTTTCGCTATCGCTAAATGCATTCCTCATCTTCCACATTTAACCTTAAATTGGTAATATATCACATAAGATACGGTAATTTGTCTGAAACAAAATAACGGTAAATATATTTGAAGAAAAAAATAAATCTCATTTAAAACTGTAAGACACTAGAAAATAAATTATGAGTCTAATCATTGTGTTAGGCGTTTTCTTGTCAGTCCGGCACTGGTTTACAAATTCTGAGCCTCCCGCATTTAAAGGATAAAATACTGACCGAAATTTAAAAAAATATATATAAAAAATAAAAAAAGAAGGAACATTACTAACCATCCAACCGGACAAGCTATGACACTTACCTCAAAACCATACTCAAAATTATGGGGCAAATGGGCTTTGCTTAGGTACGCATTGCCTACTACATAATAGTGAGCATAAAAGAAGAAGGAGCCTCTTACAAGTACGTTGCAGATATTCTCATTTCGATTCCGATTGTAAAAAATTCCTTTAGGCAAGCCTACAGGCTGAGGTAGATTTCGAAGTGCTTTTGGTTTAATTTATTGTCGCTGCGTAGCACTCATCTTCTGTAGCCTTGGCATGACAAACCTGCAATAATAACTGCAAAAAAGAGGAAAGAGCACTTTTTCAAACATTCAAATCTCGCCTTATATGAGAACTATCAAGAAACTAGTTATTGATTTGTAGAGTACTCTTCAAGAGCTTTTCAACGATACCCCACAAGACGTAGTTTCAAAAATTTCGAATGTCCATCCCCCACCCCACCGCCACTCGTACCCTCAAAACCCCCGAATCTTGGTGTCACTGTGAACTCCATAGGGAGTACTGTAATTTATTCAAACAAAGTTTCCCTCTATACTTCATAGGGGCCGAAATATAAATGTTTTAAAATTTCAACCCCCTCCCCGACCACCCCCTTGGGCCAATTTTGCTCATTAGCGAACTTGTCCGAACTATTGGGCCTAGAAATAACATAATAAAATTTGGTTCAAATATCTTCAAAAATACGGCCGCTAGCGTGTAAAGATATATATATAAATATTACAATTTTTTTTTGAACAGGCGGTGGTTTCGTACTTAGGGAGGCATGAAACGTAAAGATATGAAAGAATTTTTCGAAAATCATGACATGGTATCCATTGCAATAAGTAGATTTTTCTTCGAAAACTACCTAAAAAACGTGGTAATAATTTAAGAATATATCAATAAGTAAGAAAGCCATTCGATAAAGCTTTGTAAGCTTTATTTATTTATTTTAATTTTAAACATTATTATAATGATTTACTGCTTTTGAAAATGCTATGCATTATTAGTCCCATGATAGTACTAAACTTCAACTGGATAGTGAACAAACTAAATAAATAAATAAATCGTTAAAATAATTTAATGCTTAATATATTAACTTGTAACTGATTAGTATCAATATTACTATATCAGTATAACAGAAAGTATTTGTAATAAAACATTGTTGTTACTTGTTTAAATAATAATTTGCATTGTTGCAAGGATATTTTATTCCAAACATTTTGCTTACCCGTGCATTGAAATCTCCTGTAGCATTAAATAAGTTTTTTATCTCAAAGAGTACATCATGGGCTTTAGAATTTTATTATTAACAATTTTGCAGAAATAGGGCTACTTTCAATATTATATGGTGTATACAAATTATATCACTAATGAAATACTATAACTATAATTAAGAAGAGCACAATGAGAACAAATGTTAAAGCTAATTAAACTATTCTTAATAAAAACTATAATCAATTGAATATTCTATATTCCCTACTTACCACTATATACGTAATTTAAAATTATGTGGAGAATTTTTAACTAGTACGACGAAAACATACCTTACGAATTTCCTTATTGGAACCGTATGTACCAAAAATTACACATTATTTCGTTTAGCTACTAGCTTCGCTAATATAACGAATCTTTCTTAGAACAGTCGTCAGAAATAGCATTCTCTTAAGGATTCTCAGCACATCTGAGGTTTGAAAAATATTTCCTTTGGCTAAAGAAGACATTGTAACCATGGAAATGAATTATACATTATTAATGTTTTAATTGAACTGATTTGAACAGAGGTCAACAATACGTCTAATGCCATTAACATTACATAGAGGTTCAGTTATTTTCACTGCATGGACGGACATTTTTTTAATCTAAGAGAACTTATTTACTAATAGTGTAAGTAAATTGAAATAGTCTGCAGATATATTCAGCATCATATTTTAAGAAAATAGAATTTATTACAATTTATTACTGTTGACGCTTAAAAGTTTTATTATTGTTGTTCGTGTTATTGTTATTGTTATTGTTATTATTATTATTATTATTATTATTATTATTATTATTATTATTATTATTTATCTATTTATTTAAATTTAGAAACCTCAAAACAGGTTGCTATCCTTTGGAACCATTTCTTATATCCTTATTAAAATGAATATTATTTGCGTCCGTTTTGCATAAACCAAATTTCATTACACTTGGACTGAACTTGTATTCGACTGAGATTAGTCAGGTATTTATTTATTTAGTAGTAATATTGTTTGAAGTAACAATTAATTTAATTTAATGAAATCATACGAAATTCTGAAGGTTATTACTTATCCATCCCCTCTTCGTTCAAAATTATTGTTACTTTATCCATCCGTACACAGTTAGGCCTTCTACAGGCATAGGAAGTGTTGGGTTCGGCCTGGAAATTCGATGACAAATTTACAGCAATAATATTCGTTTTGAATTCATCTAAATCCAAAAATGCAATTTTCAGAAATGTGTTTATGTGTGTCTGTCAGTACGCGAGTCTGTAAATAACATAGCTCGTAACAAAATATCGTGCAGAACAAAATTTTAGATTTATATTATATAGTGTCTGAGAATGTGACACGAAGATTGGCGAAGATTTTCTCTTATTCTGACTACCACTTTTCTTGATTTTCTTGAAAAGAACTCTAGCAATTTCGTTCAAATTTTGTGTACGAGATGCGTGTACCAAGATTAAAACTTTGATTTTAAACTTTTCGTAAAAATTACCTGAAGGGTAGTTATAAGCCAGCCGTCGTTTGTCAAGCTATGAAATTTCCAGGCCATATGAAATTGTTATCTAGAATTTAAATACCGTAACTTACGTATTCCGTGAATTACAGTTTTAATTGCACAAGTTATTAAGCATGCATTCAACATAATAAGTTATTCACTTATTTTTTAGCATCGAAAGTTGTATGTCCTCCTTAAACAGAATTTCCCTTAAAATGCAAGTACTGTACTGTAATACAAGTATTATGTGGGTAAAACTATAAAAATCCATGTTTTTTTCCACAAATATAACTTAAAACTATAAAAATCTATGCTTTTTTCCCATAAATATAACTTATTTACAACTAAATTTTAGTTTTCATAATGCTTTATACGTCGACCTAAGCTACTAACCTACGAACTAATGTAGAATTAACAAAGATCTTAAGTTTTTTAAATCCCGTCCGGATTAGCCAGATGACCGGATTAGCAGAACTCTATCAAAAGTAAAAGGCTTTGTTATAATTGATGCACTTGGCCTGCAAAGACGGTAAAAGACGCAGGTAGGCTAGAGAATCCAAGCTTCCATCAAAAACGGGAAATGGATAACAAATCACTGTCGTCGAAAAAAATATAATAAGAATAAGCGACATACACAATAAACGCGGAAGCTGAAATTTATGATTTAAAAAGTAATATCTTCACAGCAAAGTTTCCCTGTATCTGTTTAAATGGATAATAATTATATAACCTGTGTTGAATTACAGGTGTAAATAAGGCACGGAGAATAATTATTATATACAGCTTTGCTGAAATGAAGAAATATCCTTTGTAGTTGTAGTGGGGGAGGTGTAATCTATGTAGCAATGAATGTAAATGTTCCTAACGCCAAGCACTGCCTTTCTCTTTCCTGGAACTTGATTCTCATTCCCAATATAACTTAGCAGCGAGAGTTAACGAAAAAGGTGAAAATCTTATGCGTTTATGAATTGAAGGGGCTAGTTCCATAAGGGCGTAAGGCACATCTTTAATTTTGAGCTTTTAACGTTTATGCCTTCTCCTCATATCTCTTAAATACTCAGTGAACAATTCATACTTTTGCCTTAAACCTCTGTTCAGTCATAAGAAAATACCTGTGCTTGTGAGTGGTAACATTGTTTAAAAACATATATAGTTTTCTCAAAACTATGCTCTTGTGCCTTACGCCCTTATGGAATAGCCCCTTCAATTGATTCATTGCCTAGCTATCTCAGGAGCTGCCAAACGACTTCACAGTTCAAGCGTCATTTAATAAATTTAGTATGCAATAACATTTAGGAATTGATGTTAATTATTAAAAAAAAATTTTGAAATTTTTCATTATTTGTAAAAACTAAGAATGTCTTTCATCTTTTTTTTTCGTTTCTTTATTTTAGTCATTTGTATAATATATTATTCAAGTACTTAATGTTTGAATTGTTTTCCTTCTTTGTATTTAATGTACGTTTCGTGTTTTCAGGTATAACATTTCTTGTTTTATTGTTTTCATTTATTATTATTATTATTATTATTATTATTATTATTATTATTATTATTATGTATTTCATGTTTTTGCCCTGGCTGAGTGGTAGAGAAGGCCTTATGGCCTTAACTCCGCCAGGTTAAATAAATACATAAATAAATATCCGACACTAAAATATCGGCTAAAAATTCGTTTAGACACAAATTCATACAGTACTTCTTTGGCATTAATGAATTAAAGCATTGTCAACTATCGAGTGATTTGACCGTTTTATCACTTAGAAGAAGGATGCTACATAGATTAGCAAGGTGTTCTATTTTTTAAAATTCTTATTATTATAATTTTGTGACGAGTATTATTGTAGTACTGTCATTTTATTTTATTTAATTTTAAAATTATTAATTAATTAATTTTAAAATTATTGATTAATTTTAAAATTAATTCATATTAAAATTACCCGAATACATAGGTAATAACTTATATAAGGTCCTGAAAACCAGAAAGAGCAGGAGCTTCTGCTCGGGGGCAGTTCCATGCTTATATTTACATATTTTACATGTTTTATAAAACAGTTATTTTAAATTTTTGTCATAAGTACATGTAGATTTTAAATTGGTACTTGATGTTGTAGTATACATGTATAACACAATACTGTAAACAGACTTAGGCCCATGCAAGGGTGCCTTTATGTAAATTATGTTTGAATGTAGGCCTACACTGTGGAAAGTAAGAACCAACAAACAAATAATATTTTTGAAGTTTTCTAACGGAATACTTAACTTCTCTCCTTTCTCTGAACTTTCACAATTTAAAATTACTTTTAATTCTCTTTATTTTTAAACTTCCCTACATATATTTTTTGGTGACTTAAGACAAGTTGGATGTGAGCAAGGTTAACGGTGAGGCTAAAGAAGAAACCATATTTCTGTTTTAAAGCGTAACTTCATCTCTGGAATCTGTGTCTAATTTTGACCGTGAAAACACTGGTCTACACTACATCGCTCCTTGGATTTCACTTTCACCGGAATTGAAGCAGCATAACTTGTTTTCATATGAGCATTAGAACATGACCGGAGAATGTAACACCAACACTAGATACTTTCAACAAGCAGCATAGAGTCAAACTACAATCTTTGGAAATAGGCCCAACAAAATAAATTTCACACTTTCACTCTATTTATTGCTTAGAAACGTATTGTCAGATGCAGAACAGGTAGTGACACCCGAACGTATTTTTTACTTTTAAATTCAGCTATTTTTATACTCCTTTTAGCTACTAGGCCATTTCAGGAGTTCGGGATCTGTGTTCATACAGTAGGGTAGGCCATGGGACTATTGATTGTCAATTGTTTCTATTTTGGTGTATTTTCTGGAGTAAAGTTCAACTGAAATTAATTTAAATGGATATGATACAGGATGAAATGGTGAGGATGATTCACGGTATGTAAATATCCAATTTGAAATTTGCCTTTACGATTGGGGAAACCATGAAAAAATCCATTTAAAATTGGCCGGTCATTCGGAACGGCCTTACGCACCGGCCGCCTTTGCCCCCAAGATTGCTCCTAATACTCATTTCTGTTGGGGGCTGAGTCGACCCCAGGGCCATACATAGTGCCACCAGAAGGATTAGGCCAATTGAAAAGCTCCGACGAACTCATCGGGGATCTAATCCGCGACCTTCCCGTTTGTAGCGCAGCGACTCAACCACTACGCTACAGGTGTACAATATAAATTAATTCCAATGATAAAATATGTGTATATCCTTCGATATCATGCCCACACACTGTGTTTAATTAGGGCAAGGTAATAAAGAAACACGCAGGAATTATTAGCACATTAATATTAACAATCTCATGTAAATCATACCGGAGATTTGAACGCACGTGTAAGACAGCGTCCACAACTGCAAAGCGTAGATAAAGCATGCAACAATGCATGTGTTGATAGTATTAGCTGGAATTCAACTTATAATCAACTAGCATGTGTGGTCGTTTATTGCATTGTTCTTGTGACAAACAATAGGCGTAGATCTCCATAAAAAATTAGGGAAACCATTTAAATTAATATCTTCGATATTTTACTAAATAACAGTTTCAGGAGGTTTCTAGTCACAAAATTATTTTAAACATAAAATTAGTTTGAATTGCTAAGTAAAATGAAAGATTAAATAATCAATAAACTTATAATAGCATGATCGTAATAATTCCAATGATTGAACAATTAAACATACTTAAATAAGGAAAATAATTCTACATACTTAAGTACATACTTAAATAATAAATAATCATACATACTTAAATAATACTTACAGCGTTCCATAAACAGGTCATTAGGAATACAGAAGGTGAGGCTCCCAAATTTTTAGAAATTCGGCACATGAATGTGGCAAATTTGTCAGCCTTAAGCATCGACCGTCTTTACTCCCAGGATTGATACCGGTACTCTTTTATGTTAGAGGCTGAGTCGATCAAAATGCCATAGTGCCACCAGAAGGCAAATTGAAAAATCCTAATGGACTCCCGAGTATCGAACCCGCGACCTTCCGAATTATTAAATAAGAACTTCAAATTACGCATAACTCCTAAATTAAAAAGGAAAATATTACAATTGGGCCTACCTCTTATTGAATATTATAATATACTCGTACAATTTAGGCCTATGGACATTTCGACAAAATATACTTATAGGAAATATTACGATAAACAAATTTTGAAACCAAAGTTTGTTTTAAAAAGTAAATCAATATTACGCTGCATATTTCAATTGTTTATTTCCGAACTTCGCATAGCGCGTGCCACCCCATATAGAGAAATATGTCCTAAAACTTCTACAGAAGTGTGCATTCACTAAAGATGAACTAATGTCAGTTATAGACTATCCTATCTATCCAGTGTGACTTCAATTGCAGACAAACAGACAGGTAGTCCTGAAAACTGGAAATCAAATAAATGGTTACTACCCGAAATAGAAAAAGTTAATTTAATAATAATTAAAATAATTCAGGGACAGACTCAAAAACCCTTACGGTTATATTTCTATTAATTTATAAGGTAGGTGGTCCAGTTAAGGCCACGTTAATTTTCAAAATAAAAACAAAGTATTTATAATTTCCAAATTTATAATTTTCACACTCAGCTATCAACAGATGACTATAATAAGTTGTTTCGGGCAAGAAACAATTATATTACTTAATTACATTGATAGCAAAAAATATATAATGAAATCAAGTGACAGTGGCCTTATGAGGAGCATGTAGTCATGATAAGGCCACTTGGGTACACTGTAATCATCTGACCAGCTCTGTACTCTTTGCCTCACTTTTTTATGCATCTGAAATAAATAGGCACATCAATATGTGTTAAGTAGTGTAAAAATAATAAAAAACTCAATTAATTAATTGATTAATTAATTAATTATAAACAATTAAGCAAATTATGTATGTGTTCGCGGTCAAACCCAGGTCAGTATGAAAAGTGTGAACATTATTGCTTAAATGTTATAAATTAAGTAGATATTCACAAACAGAACTTGAACATTATGACCGAGAAATAGCGTTCCTCATCGCATCGCATCGTATGTGGCCTTAACAGGTGCACTATATATTTTTATTTGCAATCTCGGTTATTAAACTTGGTAGGTTAATGCAGATACAACAAAGAGATGCTTTAAAAGATCACAATGTAAGCTATATATCTACGTATAATTTTATGCTGATATGAATCTACTTAAATAGTTAGACGTATTTTATTTCGTATCTTGTTTTTATTTCTGAAGCGCATATTTCACAAAAGTTTCTGCCTTTCCTCGAGGAATGGAGAAGGAACCCTGAAATTCTGGTCAGTTGACCTTCGAAGGACGAGCTTCAAGTAGGTGTTGAAATCTGGGGCCAAAGTATGATACTTTTACGTTAAAGTATTAGTGGCCTTATCAGGAGCATGGCCTTAACTAGCGCACCTACCTTACTATTTTATATTTTGAATACAAGATTAGCAAAGAGGGACATTTATATTTCCGAGGGGACAAATTAAAAATTCCTTATATGTTTCAATGCTAATTTGAAAGGATTATAACATAACATAGGTTTATTTTATCTTCATACAACAGGGACTTTGGTTACATTTCTGTTCTACCAATCAGTCCCTTGATTACTAAACAAATATTCTATACCTATTTCTGTCTATTACTTAAAACAACACCCAAGTATGCTATATGTTATTTCCTACTTCACTTGAATTTCTACTGCTACTATCTTCTATTTTATTCAACCATTTGCTTTTAACTACCTCATCTACAATTAAAAATTTCCCAATTCTTTTCAATCAATCCCTATTTTTTGTTATGCAAAGCTTCTTATATGCTACCCCTTTATTAATTTTTAGTAATTTATCACCAATTAAATTTACCCTCCACCTCTCACTTTCCTTACATTCTAAAATTATATGTTTTGCATCCTCTTCCTCGTTACATAATGGGCATATTCCCCTAGGTACCGATCCTCTCAAGTTTTTCAGTCTCCAGATTCCTAGTCTCCACCAGGCCAAACTGGATCTATTTGAAAGGATTATAGTCATCATAATAAATAAAAATTATATTTTCTGTGAGGTTCGCCGTTTAATTTAAGTTACATCTTACGAATGTGAAATAATTTCCACGTTCTACCGTATAGTTCTATTTTGATGTGTTCAGCAGACAACGTTGGATTTTCGTAGCAATCATTACGATGAAGATCGCGTTACCAATTATCTTCAACCGAATCATCTAGACTATTGTTACAAGGAACAATACGATGGAAAATATATAGCTCCATCAATATATAATACTCATAATTAACTCTTGAATTTATTCAACAACAACACACCCAGTAAAATAAATCATCCATATTAACAACGTATTTTATTTGGCAATACTCTTCCATTAATAAAATTTGAAATAACGAAGCCGGTAGTATTCCTACTTGATTAGAAAACAGTAAATCCACCATCATTACTGATATGAAGGAATGAATAAATTGAAAACCATTCTCGTTAAGGTGGTCTCATTAGAGGCGCCGCGCGGGGAAAGCGTCGTTCAGCTTTTCTTCTCATCTGATAGGCTACGCGTAAAATGATGGATATTTCTGGATGATAGAGAGGTGAGATATTCCACTCTTACACTTGAGTTTCGTAACATATCGTAACCATGGCAACGGCGGCGTGACACTGATATTAAATCCGAAATATTACAAGCTGCAGCCAGATGACCGCATTTTCTCTTCGCTAGCTGATGTCACTTTCAGCAGACTCAGGTTGTCTATCTCTTTAAGAGAGAGCTCTCTCTATCTCTTTCTTTATTTGTTTCTTTCTTCTTAATTCACTGATATGTCTTTATTTTTATTAAGTGCCAGTATGATTGTGTGGGGGACGGGAAAATGTCTGTCCGTCTGTCCGTGTGTCTATACGCACGATAATTGAAATAATCTTTATCGGATTGTCATGAAACTTGATATACACATTTATAACGTCCTTGGGAAGAGCCCTATTGATTTTAAACCGGTTGACCGGTACCGGAGTATTGCTCAATTTAGTGCCTTTTTATGGTAATATATAACAAAAAGCGCGATAACTCAAAAACGCTTTATCGGATTTTAATTAAACTTGGTATAAGCATTTATAATGTCCATGGGAAGAAACCTATTGATATTTGACCACATCGGTTGACCGGTATCGGAGTAATGCCCAATTTAATGCCTATTTTATGGTAATATACTACGTAGAAAGAATTTAACAAATGCAAATCGGTTATCCTGACAACATATTGTTTTTCACTGATCATATACGGCTTTGGAATTTGCAATACAGTTAGCCATGACATATCAGTGTATACGAGTTTGAATTAAGGTTAAGTGTGTTCTTCCACAAGCCCTGCTTAATGAATCTATCTGGAGCTTAACTCGGAGACAGATTACAAAAATAAATTTTGTTCCTAACACAATTGCATTAACTTATCACTGATTAAATAACATCATTCTAGCACTTTGTTATATAAGTACCTGTTTTTTTCCTTGTTAAATTCTTTCTTTTATTCCTTCTTCCTTTCTAGCTATCTCATTCTTTCTTTCTTCCTGTGGGCAAGTGGGACTCCCCTTCTCTCTCTTTCTTAATTCGGGATTCCCCTCTTTTCTTGCAATCATTCCAGATTTCCAACCTAAAGCGTTTAGTCGGTTCAATAACGCCGAGCCATTAGGCAACTTCTCCATCAGATCTGTGGGGCGTGTGACAATTCATTTACATGTAGGGCTGAGATATACAGGGCACCTATTATTGTATATTTAATTGAATTTATAAGAAATCCAACAATTATTATAAAATATTTCTTGTATTGTATTTCTCTTAAGACGTAAAATAGCGTATTTCATTTGCCTATGAAACAAACTGACGGGAGATATGGAGACCATCAAAACGAAATTGCAATAGCAAATTGCTTTATTTTATCTGCCAGGGTTAAGGCATTGAGGCTTTCTCTTCCATCCAACCAGATTCAGAAACATATTTTATGCAAGTAGAATGACAACACAGAGAAATACTAAATAAAAGCAAAATCGAGTGGTTGTTTTTACTGCGTCGTTGATGTAAGTAAGAGTAATGGAAAGTGATAGAAGTTTTTAGATTACATAAAGGTAGAAAATTAAATGATTGACTGTATTACAAAATGGTGTAGGCCTACATTAAAATATATTGACTTAATGAAGAAAAAAACAAACAAAATAATTAAAATCCTGCATGTTTCACTTTCCTTTTTTAACTAGTTGACTCATTCCTTTATTTATGTATTTATTTCTGGTATCACCAATTAAAAGAAAACATTATTGGCATAGCCTATTATTAATAAATTTTCATCTTATGTTCCCAAAAATTGGACCAGAAATGTGCTTAAAAATATATTCTGGCCTATATACTAATAATCAACTCTGGCCCATAAAAATTCTGCCTTAAATAACGCTAATACACTACTAACTTAATAAACCAATTGATATATTTTATTGGCAAGGTGTGATTTATTTAACGTTAATAATAGTCTATTTATTACTTCCTCTGCCCGTACCATAGGTACTATAGGTAGAGGAAGTATTGTTTTCGACCCCAAAATTCGAAGTTGAGTTTTTAGCATATATACACGTTTCAAGGCCCCCTGAATCCAAAAATACTATTTTTGGAAACATGTCTGTGTGTCAGTGTGTGTGTGTGTGTGTGTGTGTGTGTCCGTCTGTCCGTGTGGAAGTTTGTGAACAGGCTAGCTCCGAAACGGAGAATCGTATGAAAACAAAATTTCGTATTTGGGTCAGGTACCTTCTGAAGATGTGATTCGTAGATTGGCGACAAATTTCCCTTGTTTTTAAGGGTACTTTACATGAAGAAATTTTCGTTTTCGCGATTTTCTCGAAAACGGCTCTAACGATTTTCTTTAAATTTTGCACATGGGTTGCTTATACTAAGAGCTAAAACTTTTATTTGAAACATTTTTTCGAGGAAATTCTCTGAGGGTAGTTACAAGCCACCCACTGTTCACCCACTGTTTGTAGAAAGTTTGTCTTACGTGGTGAACAACTGAATTCGCGCTCTTTCACGGCCTCTTATTCTATATAAGAATGTGAAGTGAGAAAGATGTGTTGTTGGCCATGCATAGAGTAAAGATGTATTTGAGGGAAATATTCGATAAATTTCGGAAATTATATTTTACGGCAGAAAGTTCAATAAACGTCTGCAGTCATTTGTTCTTTTTTTTTAAGTTTGTTATATAGACTGCGCTTTTAGTCGCATCATTGAAAGAAGAGGTATTTATAGGATAATCAGCGTAAAATTGTGTCTTGCGATTCTGTACAAGGATATGTGAATACTGCTAACTTTTATTTGGGCAGAGGAAGTTATGTGACTTTCACATCAGATTTTTTTTAGCAGTCATGAGCAGTAAATAAGACGTAAAAATCAATTTGAGTTCTTACATTATACCAAACCATGGATATTGGGTTTAATTAAATGTTACTGATAGAAACATGAGGGAACTAGTAATACGACTTAAACCTGACTATATAGCACTGTGAAGGTGTAATAGTACAAGATCCGGCGGCCCCCAATTTCCGGTGTGCATCCGGACTTCCGATGAGAGAACACCGTTGAGCGACCTCAACAAGGCCTCAACGTATCCTTTCTCTCACCGCCAGAGAGCATTGTCTTCAGCCAGTCAGCCCTCTTATGTTAACAATTATCACTGATACGCTCTAAGGCCGCTTTACACATGCAAATTTATAATCACGGCCTCAAGAGGAAAACACTGAGATTTCCACGCAATCTACACAATGGAAAATCTTATTGTAAGAGATTTTTAATTAATTTCTAATTTGTTAATATACTGATGTACTAATTTAATTTCTAATTAATTTCTAATTTGTTAATATACTGATGTACTAATTCGCTTGAATCGAGCTTTCATCAGTATTAATAATGTGAGTATTAGGCCTAATTATTTTTATAAATACTATAATGGCAATGATAACCAGTAACGTATTGTTAATTGTAAGTTTAATACTACTTATGACTGAATCAGGATCAATTTTGAGAATGATTTTTAAAGTTTCTCCTTAGATGATTTGGAGTATGCCTAATTATATTTAATTAATATTTCTTTCTTTTCTTTCTTTCTTTTTCGTAGTTTTACCTCTCCCTTTTAGGATTTAAGCGACCCAAGCCGCCCGGGCCTTACAGGGCCGCGACCTGTCGGGAGAGGGATTACCTTTGGATCACATACATACTTTTTTGACCAGACAAGGACATGGAGGGCCTCCCCGGATGAGTGATCAGCCCAATGCCGGGGCCACCTCCGAGACAACACGAACACATAGGACGATACACACCATTCACACACACACTCAGTCAGAACAAGGCGAGGATGAGGATGAAGATGATAATGACGGCCAGATGATATCCGGGGACCACAAGGGCCTAAAGTTACCCGACATTTGTCTCATAGGTGAGGGAAAACCCCGGAAAAAAACCTCACCTAGGTAACTTGTCCCGACCAGGAATCGAACCCGGGCCCGCTGCGTGAGAGGATTGGACGCATCCCCTGAGCCACAGCGGTGGACATTTAATTAATATTAAAATGTAATAATAAATAATACGTTAAAATAATTTTACTTAACTTAACTAAACTAACTTTAACTTATCGTAATGATCCATACTCAAAGGGCATTTAAAAATAAGCTTAGCTTTAATTTTTGAATTAACATATTTACATTTTACGATAATAAATAAATAAATAAAGATGATTATTGTTCTAAGTTTCACTGTATCATCACTTTATGCTACTTTTAATATAAATAGTATAAAATGGGGATTGGAAGGTAGAATGGATGGAACTGTGGCAACAGCAAAGGGAAAACCCAAATAAAATCTTGCTTCAACATCTGGTTTGTCCATAATATCATTAACAATAAGTCTCACTGTATCATCACTTTAAGCTACTTTTAATATAAATAGTATAAAATGGGGATGGAAGGTAGAATGGATGGAACTGTGGCAACAGCAAAGGGAAAACCCAAATAAAATCTTGCTTCAACATCTGATTGTCCATAATAATTAACAAAAGATCTGTCTGAATGTTAAATGGCCAATGTAAACGAATTAGTAGATACTGGAAGCCAGTAAAAGATTTATGAATTGCTTTGATTTACTGATTGTGAAGATAAATTCAGAAAGACTAGACAAGATTACGCTACTATTTTGCATGACCTTTTTTTTCCAACAGGCAAGAGCTATTTTCTCTGCACACCTTGTAAGGAAATACAGCCCTTTTGTCCGACAGTCCGCTGGTCGAGTCTTTTTAGTCACATTTATCAGGCTTGTATCTGAAGAGCACACAATCGTGCCTTTCAGCACCGAGAGCATATTACGTGTGTAGTGTGAATGCAATAAGTTAGCTTTCCAATGTCTATAAATAATGGTGCTTCTGCAACATAGGGAAAGTGTCGCTACTGCAATTTCTAACTTCTGTCTTCAGAGAAGAATCAAGCATTTCGCTTATCTGAATTTTCATAGTAACTGTCAATTAAAATTCTATGAAAGAAAAATAAAAAAAGATGGCACGCATAGGTAATTTATTAAAGATCACAACACTTTATCCATAATGCTGAAAAAAGTCCATATCAAGAAGGCCTCGCTCGAAAAAATGAAGATCGCAGCCCGTTCCCAGTATTGCCATACCCCCCTCCAAAAAAAAAAACTTTCCATAGCGGCATTCTTGAACTACCGTCATTTTTTTTTATTTGTTTAAAACATATTATTCTGAAAATTACAGAATTAAATCCAGGGACATTAGAAGAATGGTGTTGTGGAAATGGTCGATATAAGTGACAACGAAGTTAGAAATGAAGATTCTTTAAACCAAGAAATTAGTGTGGAATAAATGAAATGGAAGGAAAAGCAATTTATTGTGTTTTAAGCTGAATCTGTCGTTCGAGAAAAGAACAAGTTAGTTTTTTATTATTTTGCTAGAAAGTTGTATTAATTACCAACAAACTCTCGTGAAAGATATTTAGTTATATTACGAGTACGGTATATTAATTCAGACATGTGAAAGTGCGTATTCAAGTACATGTATAATGCTACGACTTTTAAACCAATTTTCTATATTTTGAAGACTGAGAGAGATTGTGTAAAGAAATATATTACTTAATTCCTTTCTCCAGCGATATATTCTACTATAATATGCATCAATAAAAAATATTTAGTTTGGTAGTGAGTGAGAGTTGAAATTGCTACGAACTACAGTAAGTTCCATTGTGTACCAGCATAAAACTAAACACGTTATATTTCATAGTAGTTGGCAACCCTTCAGAAATGACGTCAATTTCAATTCACAGCCTTCTGCAATAGTAAGTCTCTTATACTGCATGTAATATCAGCTCCCCTCACCCCTGCATTATTTTAAGCTCAAGATAAAGTGTGTAGACTATACCTAAGAACTAAATTAATTAAAACTTCCTGTTAGGAGAACTGTAGAACCAAATACTAGTAATGAAAACTGGTAAGATTTTAGACATTGGCATAATATTCATCACGCTACAAGAACAACATAACATAAGATAGGGCATGGATACTAATGCTTAAATGTTTTATAGATGATTTGACCATTGTGCATCATCACGTGTATAGACTACTACACATCACAGCATCTCAATAATAATAATAATAATAATAAATAATCATCTTATTTTTGCTATATTAATGCCCTTTTGGACACATTGGTAGGTTTTAGCTTTATGATAATCCTTGACTAAATCTATGCTTTGGGTAATTCTTTGTAGAGCAAAATTTGACCTGGACAGGAAACGAGCCCGAATATTCAGCGTAATTCCAGTCGCCTCAGATGTTTTGACAGATTTTGACTATACCTAGTGATTATTCCAAATATGTAAACAGTTTTTCTCTACTAGCTTTAACTTTATAAAGATTTTATTCGTGAACTCTTAGTCTAGCGAAACAAAATCTTGCTTGATAATATAGCCAGTGAAGGTTCTTGAGCATACTTTGGACACGTAGGACGAAAACTGTACGAAGTACAGAAAGACTAAAAGCTGGATTATTTTTTGGCCCTGAAATTGACAGCTCATAAGTCATAAACGACCGTACAGTACGTGATGATATCAATTTTTTTAAAGACCCCATGTTACATTGTTATTGTAATGTTAATGTAATGTTAGTGTGTTGCTTTTTCCTTCAGATGATTTTGAAGCTAAAAATGGCATTGTTTTTTATTTATATCAAACGTAAAATGGGATAATATGCATATTGGTAAAACCATATCTCACAAAACTAAAGCTGATAGGGCAAAACTAATGGCACATTTGGCATCAGCGACCTAAATATACCCAAGAATAAGTACAAATTCTAAGACACCGAAATGGCTTTTGGTCTGTGTATTATAAAAATGATCTAATAATCAATGGATTACTGTTTAATTGTAAATCAATAATAAGTTGTTTACAAATGCATATGAGCAAGAAAAATTACTTGCTTGTGGTTAAAGTATTTCTTAAGTCGCTTTGAGTGTGGTATTTGTTCCATTCTTCCACGGAAAACAAGAATTGCAAACGAGACTATTTGTGTCGTCTCGTAATCTGTGAGATATGGAAATCAGACTGGTCTCCCGTGCAATATTGTCTGCTGAAGACAATAGCTGGTAGCTGCTGCTTTTGTCCGCTTAAGCTCTTTAATTTTTACCTGTCTCAAAGTATTTGTATTTCCCACTGGAAAACAGGCGACTGTTTTGTATTCGTACTTTGGATGTTTGTGTCGGTGTAATCTATTTGTATAGCTGCCTTTGGAAGCGCTTGAAAAAGTCAATTGTCTGGGACATTGCCAATCGATGAAAGCCTCGTAAAGTTTGCAGGGGTTAGTTTCTTAATATGGTCAGGGAATAACTTGAACATTAGTACAATGAAACTTTTTGTCCGCTTCATTTCTCGTTCTCCGATAACTTTGTTAGTAGGAAATTTTAGTTAATATACAGCTCAACATTCTTCAGAAGAGCTTCTAGGCACATTTAGATTTTACTAACTTAATTTATACCAAATTTCGAAAGGCGAACCTAACCTTTCGAATGGAGGGATTTTAGTAACCTAAAACACTTAAAATAGTCTGAAAAGTATGATATTATAACCTTAAAATGGATAAATAGACTATAAATATGTACTTAAAAAAACGACACAGGACTAATGAAAAACTGAAATACAGGTCAGATTGAAAAGTTACGGCAGGTAAATCACCCTTAGAATTTTGGTTCATGTAGAGCAGTGGTCTTCATCATTTTTTAAACTAAAGGGCCCTTTTCTTTTTGGTGAAAGACTAACAGGCCGCAATGATTTATTGATTATTATTAATAACATGATACGAAACACAAATATGTCAATTATATTACAATATCTGTAGGGAATACTTAACATTATATATGTGTGTTCTATATTTTGTCTTCCACTTTGCAATATTAATTAATAACACATACAACAGTAACATTTTTTAATTTCATGTGTGATCTGACACTGTTTCTTTGTCACTAAATTGTTAATAATGGCATTGTAGTTAAAATTAGTATCTGTTTGCGAGCCGCCAAAAAATAAGCCAAGGGCCGCGAATGAAGGACCACTGGTGTAGAGGATGAAATCATTTCGTCTCGTATTGCAACCATATGAATCATTTCTGGTTGGTTCTTATGAATACACGCTAATACTGTATTTTTTATTTCACCGTTAGAAGGTTTAAGAAAATATTAAAAGCATAAACTTGTTCGTGTTAGATTAAACGTAATTTCAATTTCGAAAGTTGGAAAACGAACCGAACATTTAACGTTGTTGAAATAGTCTTGTTTTGGAAAGAGTGAACTCACAGGAATTTTTGGAAAATATTTCAAGAGACATCACAAGACTAATCTCAAGCTTTTTCTATAGCTGAATTCTTCTTCTTCTTCTTCTTCTTCTTCTTCTTCTTCTTATTATTATTATTATCATTATTATTATTATTATTATTATTATTATTATTATTATTATTATTATTATTATTATTATTATTATTACAGTATTATTATTATTCGATTGTAGGATATGTATCCTGTTTGTTTCCCTATTCAAGCGTCTTGCATTGGAGATGTGCATCCACTCTCTGCCCAATACTTGGAGGTCTTCCTCTTTCTCTCTTCCCATCTAAGGGCCTATCTTCTTTAACTCTTCTCACCAGCCAATCTCCTACCATTCTATCTATATTTGTGTCCAATATTGTCTTCTATCTTTAATACATTTTGTGATATATTGAATTTTGCTATTCTACCTAGTTTCTATATTATGAATCCTGTCAAATAGTGTCTTCCCTTGAACAGACCTTAAAATTTTCATTTCACATGTGCGTACTAGCTTAAAAGACCCGGCGTCGCCCGGGTTTTGTATTTTGTAATTGGAAATTAGCTTATGAAGGATTTTAAATTTTAAATTCTAGGTCCTTATATAGGCATTTATAATTTGAAATAGGAAGAACGACTTATTACACTCAAACTATTCCCTCAGAAAACGCTTGATATAGTTTTTTATGGCTCATAGAGGATCTAGAATTTTGCATCCCATCGCTTGTACAGTGCACAGCAAGCCTGGTAGAGGTTTAAATAAGAAGAAACAGAAATTCCTGTAACATAAAATTGTAATATCGAGGCGGGAAATTTCCCACTCTTATGTTACCATAAAGCATTATCACTTTCATACTTTTCTCTCCAAAAACCTGCGATATAATATAATAATATACAGATTACCATACCTCGTTTTGTTTTCTCTATGTCCAGGGTAGAGAAAGTTATGTGATTCCATTATTTTAGTGGATTTCATTCTGTAATATTTATTTATAACATGAATTATTTTGATAACTTCTCTTATTTGTCAAAAGTGCATTTCATTTGTTTTTTCCAAGCCCATCTGATACCATTTGGCAACAATATATTCTGTGATTTGGAATTGATAATTCTATGTAAAAAGGGATTAAGTATTTTCAAAAACATTTAATTTTTGGCATTTAGAATCAGAATTTTTCAAAATCCTTTCTTAGTGAGCACCTACATTATGAAACGAAGGTACTGTCAAAATTCCAAGTCTCTACCTGTTATAGTTTAGGCTGTACGTTGATTCCTGTCTTTCAGTCAATCAGTCAGTCAGGACGAAGCCTTTTATATATATAGAGATATTTTGTAGCCGATGAAGTACCGTAACTTGCGTAAATTTTTACATACACCTATCTTAACACTCGTTCACTTTTTCAATGACGACGACCTCAAAAATCAAACCGCATCCACAGAAACAATACGCTACTGTTAACGAATAAATTAAGCAGAATAATATTTTAATAATGAACAATAGCATACGAGTAGCCAAATTCCATGATATGAAAGGAAGTTAGAACGAAATATATAACTTTCATAGCCGCTTGGAGACACGGTGGCCTAGATACCGAACTAAGTGGAGCCTATCTGCTAGTTATTAAAGAATACTTAGTAGCAGCCAGCAGGTGAAAACATCATCACATTATAAAGAAGTACCAAGGAAGAGATAACAGACATTTCCAGCGGATATGATTCTCTATCGCTTTGCATAGCTAGTCATTTCGGTCATGTACAGGTTTCAAGGTGGCCGTGAATTTTTTTCTCCAACTCGCGATCGTCAGCTCATTAAATTTAACTAACGCCTTTAATAAAAGTAAACAAATATTCAAGCTTACCTTAATCGGAGGCCGAAGTCAGTGATGATTTTCATCACGAAACCAAACGCTGGACCTAGAAAAGATAGTAACTCGTAAATGAATTCTGCAACTCGAATCCTTTGCCCAAGCTGAGATTTCAAAATACTATGAAAGCAATAGGCCTTTATTATAATGATATCTACACAATGTTTACCATTTTTTAAGTACGAAGTTTTCTGTGTATTGCAATTAAAAATTCGCTGTTAAACTACATTTTTTACCACCTAACTCTTTTAAGCTAGTAGTCTGAACCTAGAGCTACGTAAAAACCTGGTGAAGTGTTATATTTATAGTATTGTTTTGTATGGATCAGAGACATGGACTTTGAGGAAATTAGAGAAGAAATATTTAGAAATTTTCTGAAATGTGGTGCTGGAGACAGATAGAAAATATAAAGTGGATGGACATGGTGACAAACGAAGAGGTTCTGAGTAGAGTGGGTGAGAAGAAGTCAATCATACACACAATTCGTCAGAGGAAAGCAAACTGGTATGGTGACAAACGAAGAGGTTCTGAGTAGAGTGGGTGAGAAGAAGTCAATCATACACACAATTCGTCAGAGGAAAGCAAACTGGGTTGGGCACATTCTCAGAAGGAACTGCTTATTACATGATGTCGTAGAAGGAAGATTGGAGGGTACAGCTAGACTTGGAAGAAGAAGAATTCAGCTGTTGGACGATTTAAGGGAAAAGCGGAAATATTGGATGCTGAAGGAGGAAGCAGAGGATAGACAGTTTTGGAAAACAAAATTCGCGTACCAAGTTTGAAAACCTGCCGGAAGGCAGAATACTTACTACTAGGCTATAGGCTATCCAAAAGAAAATGCAAAATATATTGCCCTTATTTAATCAGTTATTTTATGATAAACATTTATATATATTCCAGCTATCTTTTAACCTTCACATAAAACAGTTGCAAAAACATAAAATGCTTTGCCCCGGTCATTAGTACGAGGGAGAATCAAATGAAAACCGCTATTAATTTTTTCCATTATTTTACAACAGGAAGAATATTTGCTTTTACATTATTTTCTACATAGTCTCCTTCCAGTTCAATGCACTTACGCCATTGGATAGGAAGAGCTTCGATACCACATGAGAAAAATGATTCTGCAGCCACTCCTGCACATTGATTGGACGTCTTCATCAGATTTGAACTTCTGCCCTCCAAGGAGAAACTTTAACGGACCAAAGATTTGGACATCTGATGGTGACAAAGCGAAGGGGGTTGCTGAGAGCAGGTGTTTTGCTTCAACATGATAACGCCCGTCCTTATGCTGCTCGTGCAACCATGAAAAGCATCGACGACATATGCTTCAAGTGCCTCCCACATCTGCCATACTTGCCAGGTTTATCACCATCAGATTTCCACATCTTTAGTCCATTAAAGGAGCTCCTTGGACACCAGAAGTTCAAGTCAGATGAAGACATCTAATCGGCGGTGCATGAGTGCCTACAGTGTAAACCAGAATAATTTTTCTTATGCGGTATCGAAGCACTTCCTATCTGATCGCATTAGTGCATTGAACTGGGAGGGAACTATGTAGAAAAATAATGTACAAGCGAACATTCTTCCTGTAGTAAAATAGTGGAAAAAAATTAATTGCAGTTTTCGTTTAATTCTCCCTCCTATATGAACTTCGGCCCAATGCACAGAATGATTCCGGGGTGCGCGGGCAAAGAGAGTTAAGTCCACTTTCTTGTTACTGAGAATTAGAGTGACTTAACACACTATACCAGTCCAACATAGCTTTAGAGATGGATAAACCCATGAGGCACACATCCATAACTACCGTACAATTTTGAATATGACTTACTGGACTTAACACAAATGTAGAGAACATTTTTATCTATAACTCTACGGTTACATTTCAATTTTTTAGGATGGTGGCCTTAACTCTCTTTATCCGCGCACCCCGGAATTTGTATATTCTCTAAAAATTAGCTTACAGCTTATGTTAGCACCCTGTACTCATCAAGTAGAGGAAGTCACTCATGTGCAAGGAAGTGTTAAAGTTTCATATTAGCCTATCAAATTTCTGAAGCGGAAATTAATTATTGGACCATGCAACAAGGATTCGAAACACAATATATCTCAGCAAACAAGAACAGTACACAATATTATCATGAGACTATCCTTAAAAATGGAATTATTTTCACTTTCAAGCGGACCGTGAAATTATTTAGCATATCAATTCTAACTTTCTGCCACCAATAGCATAAATATAATTCACTAAAGAAGAGCAATTTGGGAAAGTTGTGATCTGATGACGGAATCACTATATCTCTCTGCTGAATCTTATTATTTGCCCTGTTTTCTTTGCATGATAGCTATTTTGCGTTATGAAAAATTAACAATAAAGCAGAAATTTATTAAGTCTTTCAGATCAAACATTGTACGTCTATATGAGCCATCTTCGCGTAAAAGCATCAGTGGGATCTAATTTTCAAATCTATGAGAAAAATTTTAATGGTACAACTGGTCTCTATGAATGACGACAATTGTAACAAGTAAATGAAAATCTTCACATTTTACATAAACGTTACTGTATTAATCCTATATGTATCTTTTTATACCGTTTTTTATGTGATGCATTTATTTCAGTAACCACAAAGAAGTTAAAACTAAGCCGTTCGTTTTACACAAGGCACCATAGACAGCCTCACAGTACATAATTATATAAGATATTTTTTTAATTATAAATAATAATCTTTAAAACAAGAAAGTATTCCCTTAGGTGGTTGAGGTTCCTAGATGTTCAGACACTCGGATGCGAAGGTGGTAACGTTGTCAGTTTTACGCATCGGCCACATTTACCTCCAGGATTGCTCCCGGTACTCATTTATGTTAGAGACGCAGTCGGACTCCAGGGTGACAGTACCACCAGAAGGATTAGGCCAATTGAAAAATCCCAATGACCTTATCGAGGATCAAACCCGCGAGCTTCTGGTTTGTAGAGCAGTGATTTAACCAATTTCGCCATAGCGTAGGCCTAACCCAGTAATGAGTTGTACTTCAACTTAATCCGTTTTAATTTACTAAAGTTTATAAATATAATGTTCAATTAGGCCTATTTTCACCGTATGTGCCCCAACAGCTCTACAATAGATACAACTTGTCTGTCATTTTCAGATCTTCAAATAGCGTACCACTCGAAGATAAACAGCTGCACTTCTGGACTTCATAATTCCTTTCGTCCAAGCTCTCTCGGGAATTTCTCTTTAAAATATGGAATGCAGTTTTCACAGACGCTTTTCGTTTCTTTGTCAATTCCAGTACCTACTCTTTGTTGTTCTCATACCTCTAATGTAGGCTACGAGGCGTGTTTTTAAAGTAAGTAACGATAATTTTTTAAAAGTAACAGAACATTATTTTTCAAATACTTTATCATTCATTACCTTACAGCTTACACTTCTCCAAATAGTCACCGCCGTAATTCAATCACTTTTCGTAACGGGAAACCTGTTTTTGTATGCCTTCGTCATAGAATGATGCCGCCTGTGATGAACGCCAAGTCTGCATTTCTTGTTTCACAACAACACCGTCGTTGAAATGTTTTCCACGAAGGAATTTCTTCGGATGAAGAAAGTTTGCATGGAATTTCTTCAGATGAAGAACGTTTGCATGGAATTTCTTCAGACGAAGAAAGTTTGCATGGAATTTCTTCAGATGAAGAACGTTTGCATGGAATTTCTTCAGATGAAGAAAGTTTGCATGGAATTTCTTCAGATGAAGAAAGTTTGCATAGAAAGGTGAGATTCTAAGAGAAAGATAAGATTCTAAGAGAAAAGTGGTATGAACAGATATAGGCCTATATTTCACATAAACCTAAAGTTTAGGCTAATGGAAGATGGATATCTTCGATACTACATCGTGCAGAATTCTCTATGTTGTTATACTTAAAGAAATACATTTTCCGCACGTCTGTTTTTGGCAAGAATGCACATAATTGCAATACTAATTAGCACTTACATTATGTGTGATATACGTCCTTGATAACTCGCGATGCCGAACAAATAGGCAGACTGTTTCTCTTGCTCTCATTGGCATCGTAATTAGGCTAAGTGTCTCACGCGGATAGAATTGCATTCAGTTTGGGGAACTCTGTCTGAGATCTGATTCCCTACCTTGAGCATGAGCATATGAGGACACTACTGGAAGGCCATATGGTACCACCCAGCTTTGTAAAGGGCGTTTCAATATCCGCTCCACATTAGGTTCCTAATTGCTTTCTGGTCGATTGTGTACCTCATAGTTACATAGTTACAACTATCCTTCTATAGAGAGAGGCCTACAAGTGTACTTCAGTTCTTACGCCTATAGTGGAAATTTCGTGGAACAGTATAACTTAAAGGGCGTAATAAATCCTGAATTTGTGCATACGATAACTGGTTTATAACTACCCTTTAGAGATTTTTTTCTAAAAAGTAGATGAAATAAAAGTTTTAACTCTTAGTCTAAGCACCTCACAAACAAAATTTAAAGAAACTCGTTAGAGAAGTTTAAGAAACATTCGCAAAAGAATAAATGTTCGTAAGAGAAGTCGTCGCCAAACTTCGTGTCACATCCCCTGACAATAATCCATTGTTCATTCTTTTAGTAATGCAGTGACCTGACAGCTGACACAATGATTATTTGTTTTAAAAAAAAACTTGAACGAAAGTAGGCCTAATCATTATTTATTAATATAATGCAATTTATTAATGAAATAGTCTTAATAAATCACACTAGAAATTTATGCCAAATATAAGATTTTGTTTCTATATGATTTTTCGATCTCGAGCGCTGTTCACAGACACACAGACACACAGACACACACAAAAGATACACGTTTGTTAAACTTGTATTTTCTTAGATTCAGGGGAAAACTCGACATTGAATTTCAGGATCGAACACAATACTTCCTGTACGTCTAGTACCTGATGAACAGGTAAATAAAACAATAAATTTAGAGAAAAATAAAATTTTTGAAACGAAAAATGAGTATTTTAATACGAGAGCCGTTCATAAAGTAAGTTTCCCTAGGGCCGTTTTCAGAAACAAAACACAATTTCATGGAAATGTTTATTGCAACAGATACAGCTAGTGTTCAGCTATTTTTTAACATATAGCCTACGCCACCGGAATTGAGACATATTTCCTACCGCGGGACCAACGATTGAATACCTGTGTCGGAGAAGTCTGCCGCCTGGGATTTGAACCAAAGTGTGACAACCATCTCCGCCTCTCTGTCATTCTCAGTCATTTCGTGAGGTGTACGAAAAAACGGAAATCAATGGGAGTGAGATCTGGGCTGTAGTGTGGATTTTTAAACACCTCCCAGCAAGTCTCCTGCAGAAGTTCGACTGGGAGGTGTTTAAACTTTCAGCCTACAGCCCGGACCTAGCTCCCAGTGATTTCCATATTTTCCTACATCTCAAGAAATGACAGAGAGGCGGGGATGGTTGTCACACACTGGTTCAAATTCCAGGGGGCAGACTTCTCCGACACAGGTATTCAAACGTTGGTCCCACGGTGTCTCAATTCCGGTGGCGAATACGTTGAAAAATAGCTGAACAGTTGCTGTATCTGCTGCAATAAACATTTCCATGAAATTGTGTTTTGTTTCTGTAAACGGCCCTAGGGAAACTTACTTTATGGGCTGCCCTCGTATGATTTGTATTGGACTATACCGAAAAGACGAACTTCAACTTGCATTTCTGTTGGATACATGTCATTAGTAATTTGAAGGCGCGAAGAGTAATAAGGACCCATGATGTATGGGTTGTTAATCAGGGCTGAAGCTAGGAAATGCACCGAGATTGACGGGAGGGCTGGTGGAAGCATAAAGCTCATAGGTTCATCAATCACTACGGAAGGCATCCTCTGCATAACGACACGTGGGACGATGGCTGCAGGAAATGTCTGGGATAACAATACAACCTCATTGGCTTGCAGGACTGGTAACGCAGTACGGGACAATACAGTTGGCTTGCCAGCCCGTGTGAAATCGGCACCCACACAACTTGGCTCTGCTGCTTGAATCTGATGTTGCAATCCAGGGTTATGTCACCGTATCGCATTGTGTGCACAAAAAAAGAAAAATGTCGCAGAAGCAACCTTTACAAAATCCTACACGCACTTCCGACATGATGTATGAAGAAGGTGCACATCATGAGAGAGAGAAGCACTCTTTTTATGCAGAATGATTTTTTTTATGCAGAATGTTTTTTTAAATTACAATTACAATTACAATTTATTGTTCCAAATTACACGAAAAATACATACAAAAGTTGATACACCACCCGAAGAAGCAGAGCTTGTGTTCGGGGGTGGTTCAGTTCAATATATTAAAAAAACTTATAAGACTTACTAAATAATTACTTAAAACAATACATAATTTGGAGTAGTATGACAAAATATTACGTATAAAAGGTTAGAACATGTTCTATTTACAATACAAAGGTATGAGGTAATACAATAATAATACATAACAATTTATTTGTTCAAATTTTAGTAAAAAACAAAGAAATTAAGTTCTATCCAAATTTTAAAGTTTAATATGAAAAATGTTATAACAGTAATAGTAGAAAACAGAAGTAATAATTATATAAATTTTCTAATTTTAGACCTAAATTGTTTGTTGTTTAAGTAATTTAAATCAGGATGGTTGGTAATAAATGAATCTTTATTTAAAAAACTAAATGTTTGAATACTAGTAGTTTTCAGAATTTTCACTACACAATATTAATAATAATAATAATTTGTGATCTCTATGTAAGAAAAAAATAAAATAAACCAGCATTTTTCAAGGAAGTTGAAGCAGATTTGAAATTACTCGATATAAAACAGAGAAAAGTTTAGGAAAGCAATATTTGATGGCGAATTTCCAGAGAAACCCAAGAAGAAAACGGGAAGTAAATGGACGGAAGAACGGAAACAGCAACATCGCGAAAGAATGAAGATTTAGGAAGACAAGAAGAAGACAACTGTTTCACGTGGTCGTATGCTGGCCTAATCGAAAGGAAAACAAATAATAATAATAATAAAATCAGGTAAACTGATGCAACAAAATGCCAGAATGCTTTTATTTAATCGGTGTTAACTGCAAGTATGATATGCAGAACATAATTTTTAATCGATTTCCGAGTTAAGCTCCAGATCGATTCATTAAGCAGGGCTTACGGAAGAACAAAGGTCTAGTTTGATAAGCATATGTGAAGAAATATGTGCGTACTATTATTTGTCAAAGCTACCTATATTGCAACTTCCTAAGCCGTATATGAACACTGTAAAACAATATGTTATCATGAGAACTAATTTGCATTTGATAAATTACGTAGGCACTAAACTGGACATTACTCCTGCACCGGTCAACCGATTTGATCCACAATCAATAAGCTTCTTCCCATGGACGTTATAAATACGTACACCAAGTTTCATGAAAATCCGATAAAGCGTATCTGAGTTATCACGCGTACAGGCACACGGATGGACAAGACGGACATACATTTTTCCGTCCACACAATCTCATAAAATACCATTCTGGTATTTAAAAATCTCAAGTCAGAGGTCTGTACAATAAAAACTTAATAAGACATCGTCGAAATAAAATTCATGTTCCAATCCATGTATTTGATTTCCTGGAGACGATGTTAGCTATGGATCATAGTCATGGATTCGTAACTTGCAGCTTCTCCGTTCTATTCGGGTGCTCAGCGACAGATCTAAATTGAAAGGCAATTTTGTAATGACTCCTGGTGTGGGTGAGTTGGCAGGAGACTGGTAGCACAAGACAGGTAGCTTTCTCCCAGGTTACTGCAACTCTCAGCTCTAATTGCTCCCACAACTGCAGGAAGAGCTTTTTATTATACTTACTTCAATATTATACTGAAGCTAACGAAAATGTTCCTACAAACTCGGGCTAGATCTGACTGACTGACTGACTGACTGACAGGAATCAACGTAGAGCCTAAACTAAAACAGGTAGAGGCTTGAAATTTTGATAGTATCTTCGTTTCATAGTGTAGATGCTCACTAAGAAAGGATTTTGAAAAATTCTGATTTTGAATGCCAAAAATCAAGTGTTTTTGAGAATACTTAATCCCTTTTTACACAGAATTATCGAATCCGAATCACATTTGACATTAAAACATATTGTTGCCAGTGGGTTTCAGATGGGTTTGGAATTAAATTTCTGGAAGTTTGACAATTACAGTTGGCTTTGTCTATTTTTGTCATACCTTGGAAATAAAACTTTCGCGATCGTTTGAATGTTGTAAGCCCTAATATGGTCAAACATTGTTTTATTTGGACGAAACTCACTATACAGGGGTTTTCTGGACCAAGGAACTCGAATCTGAGGTTGCTTTTACCAGGCGATGCTATCTAATCGTGGGATGTAGTCCACGTGATTTAGGTGTTAATAAATATAATGATTTAACTATTATGCTGTTAATTTTTAATTTTTGAAATAATTATCGCGGGCGAAGCCGCGGGCACATGCTAGTAGGATTATATATGCCTCTTGCATCTCTCATATAAAAATCAGTGAAAGGTATTTGTTAATTTTTCTTGGTTGGCATCCCTTGGTTACCGACATTCATATACTCTGGCTGTACACTTCAAGTTTCTTCATCGTGTCTTTAGGTCACATTAACGGTCTTTGTGGGAACTTTTGCCAAGAACATGAAACATTGTAATAGTCTTTGTTTACTATACCGTATTCTTTGGACACAGTTTCACATCTAAATACTGTGGCTTTAATACCGAAAACTCGTATAGAATTTTGCACTACGTGTATCTGATTCACATAACTTTCTCTACCCTAGGCACAGACTTCTCGTTTCACGTTCAGATATAGAATAAGAGTGCATATCCAGGGAGTGCGTAATTAATTGTTTCAGTCTGACAATCACGTTTTCATTTGCTAATATTAAAAACATTTGTAGTTATTAGCCATGCTGTTCAGGTCCTACAATCTCTGGCACAGCAGGATTTATCTCGATCTAAATTTGAATCGACACGCTGAACAAACAAGAAATGCCTTCAAATTACTTATTATGTATTCCATTGAAATAAAAAAAGTGTCTGACCTATACTGATATCATATTAAATTATTTAACATTAAATATATATTTTTTATTTCAACTGTGTTTATACTCCTTTTAGCTGCGAGGCCATATCAGGAGTTCGGGATCTGTGTGTATACAATACGGTAGGCCATGGAACTATTGCTTGTCCATTGTTTCTATTGTTAGTGCATTTTTATGGCATAAATTTCAAATGATATTAACTTAAATGGATATGATTCAGGATGAAATAGCGAAGATGATTCATGGTATGTAAATATCCAATTCGGCATTTCCCTTTACGACTGGGAAAACCATGAAAAACCCATGTCAAATTGGCAGGCCACGGGATTTGAACCAGGGACCTAACGAATGCGAGTCCAACAGGTTACCATCACGGCCTCCTCGCTCAGTTTAACGGTCTAGTTTGATAAGCATATGTGAAGGAATAGTGTTATTTGTCATAGCTAACTGTATTGCAATTTCCAAAGCCGTACATGAAAACTGTAAAACAGTATGTTGTCATGATAACTGATTTCCATTTGAAATTCTTTCTAATATATTACCATAAAATAGGCACTAAATTGGGCATTACTCCGGTACCGGTCAACCGATTTGGTCCAATATCGAATGGCTTCTTTCCATGGACGTCATAAATGCGTATACCAAGTTTCATGAAAATCCGATAAAGCATATTTGAGTTATCGCGCGTACAGACACACGGACAGACATTTCCCCATCCCCAACACAGTCTTATAAAGTACCATATTGGCATAAATTAGGTAATGTTTCGTGCTTCCGCAGTAACTGACATATCAAGTAAAACAAAAATGTTTTTAAAATAATATTCAGGAATATAAATTAACTAGCATGTGCCCGCGGCTTCACCCGCGATAATTATTTCAAAAATTAAAAATGAAGACCATAATAGTTAAATCATTATATTTATTAACACCTAAATCACGTGGACTACATACCACGATTAGATAGCGTCGCCTGTTAAAGCGACCTCAGATTCGAGTTCCTTGGCCCAGAATACCCCTGTATAGTGAGTTTCGTCCAAATCGAACAGTGTTGACCATATTTAGGCCTATATTGATTATCCCTCTTGCGTGTAGGTTGAAAATGTCATACGTCTACGGGCCTTGACATTCTAAACAAATGAATCGTCCAGGATGAACTCACAAAATCAAGCGATCGCCCGCCATAATTATTTAAAAAATTAAAAATTAAGAGCATAATAGTTAAATCATTAGCCTATATTTATTAACACCTAAATCACGTGGACTAGATACCACGATTAGATAGCGTCGCCTGGTAAAAGCGACCTCAGATTCGAGTTCCTTCGCCCAGAAAACCCCTGTATAGTGAGTTTCGTCTAAATAAATCAATGTTTGACCATATTTAGGGCTTACAACATTCAAGCGATCGCGAAAGTTTTATTTCCAAGGTGTGATAAAAATAGCCAAAGCCAACTGTAATTGATTTGACATTGAAACGTATAACTGAAAACTGATGCTTCGAAAACGCAAAAAATGCACGTTTTTCACTCATAACTCACGAACGAAAGCTAAAATTAAAATTCCGGCTTCGAGGTGCATTTTCCGAACCCTCAGTCCACATATGTTTAAAATTTCAGACCTCTGCGTTGAGTAGATTTCGCTGGGCATCGCGGACAGACAGATAGAAGGAAGACAGACACTTCCTTTTATTAATATAGAAGAAGAAGAAGATTATACTGCTTGATATTAATAAAAAATATATATACTAAACCTAATTTCCACACTGATAATAAAACAGTCTTCAAGTAATTTCATCAGTGGGTTATAAGATTAAAATCGACTATGAAAATTTAATTCGGGTAGCTGGTTTTTATGAATGACAACCATAACATGGGGATGAAAATCCTCACATTTTAATTAAAATAATGACTCATTTAGTCTTACATATTTGACTTTATACAATTCAGGAGGGGACGCATTTATATGTTAGTGGCACTGAAAAGGTAAAATTTCCATTGCATTGAAAAATGTCTAAACTTGATTTTCTTTTCTTTTCAGGTGAGTGAAGTTGACGATTCATGCTGTTCAGAACAAGTAATTTTGTGCCTAATTCTCCTCTGCGTATTCAGTAAGCGAAAAAATCTATAGTATTCATACACTGATTAGTTAAATATTCTTCCAGCATGCACAGGTAGGAGAAAAAAAGCGAACCGACTAAAATATCTAAGTTGCTGATATGAGCCACTGCGCATGCCTAGCGGCATTCACAGGATAGCAGGGAATGTATTGAAATGAACATTGCTTGAAATGAGAAATAATTTCACGCAATTTGCATTGCTTGTAAAAACAAACGTTTCCGTTACATCTCTTACATTATTTTATTTACGTATCACAAGACTCTGAAATCAGCTACAAGAGTCGGTCCGCTTTATTTTCCCTACATTTACATAAACTTCCACAGATACTCGTGTTTTCTAATTAAATCTTTGTCCCGAGAAACTTCACTGCAGAACATGTCTTTTAAAGGAAAGTAGGGGAGACCGGACTTGGTTGTCACACTTTTCAATCAAATGCATTTTTAATTATTCCTATCGGTTTTTTTATTTAACTAATTATCAAATCTGTCCTTTCAACTCTTTGGCATATTGTAAAACAAAGTTCAAAACAAACAATGAAACAGAAAGTATTTAAATATCATCTTAAAAAAAAAAATCAAAATGTGACAACCAACCCCAGCTCAGGGTTGGTTGTCACAGTCATTGGGGTTGGTTGTCACATTGCAAAAAAATAACCGGAATAAAAATGTTGTAAGTTCAATGGTGTGGTATTTAATACTCATGAAAGCAAGAAAAGCATTCCCATAATATAACATCAATATTATTAATATTATTAAACTGTTGACAAAAACAAAGTGTTGTGTCATGTGACAGACTAAACTTTTGACTGATACATGGGGTTGAGTCTAACAAGGAACTTTTTGTTTCTTTAAAATTGATAGAGAAATGAATAAACATTATTATAGCATAGAAATCTTGCATCACCTTCAATCTCTTATGTTAGGCTTCTAATTTGGTCTGTTGTAACACGAGACAACCAATCCGGACGGGGATGGAAGTCACATGTGACAACCAACCCCTTGACGCCATTTTGGAATTCCATTGCTCTAGCGAGGTTTTCTACTAAGCAAAAGCCGAAAAGAATAAAGCAATATACTCCTAAATAAATGTATTGTTTAACGTAATATAGAAGATATTTGTAAACTTATCCGTTTACGATGAAGTAGAAGTAAACTTCAGAGCAAAAAATTTATTTTCAACACAGCAAATCACAAATCTTTCAACAATGGACACAAAACTAACACCTGCTTCGCGGGAAACTGCAAGAGGTGCTAATGGTCAAGGGAGCATCTTTCCCACTTGAAACCAATCACTCCTGCCAACTGCGTATCCAGTTTCTTACTAGTGAGACAACCATCCCGTGTGACAACCAAGGCCGGTCTCCCCTATTCTACACAGAGATTATTTTTGCGATGTGCCGAGAACGCAACGGTCCGGCGGCCTGGAAGCAAGTTGTCGGCCGGTAAAGGCGCTCCACCGCAGCGGCACATCGCAAAAATAATGTCTGTGTACTTCATTGGACACGATATATTTCCCACTAAACTATTGTCTCATCGGAAACAATCCTCCTACCCACCCACCCGGGAAAGCCTCAAGTCACAAAATAATCTCATTTTCCTAATATCTTGGCAGTAATAGTCAATTTCATGTGTTTACACTAAATCATGAACGTAATAGAATATGTCTTCAGATTCCTAATAACAACAACAACAACAATAATAATAATAATAATAATAATAATAATAATAATAATAATAATAATAATAATAATAATAATAATAATAATACATGTAAGTACATAATTATTTCTTGGTAAAGTATAGGCCTACAGATTGTATGTAACTTACAAACATTTTTGCTTGTAATGGTTTTGGAATGGGTAAATCAAGACACAATTAGGTGAGACGCAGCTTTAAAAACCGGAAAGTAGGGGATTCGATTCCCAGTGGGGTCATTGGGGTCTGTCAATTATCCTAATATTTCTACTGATACTATGACTCAGCCTCTAACATAAATTAGTAACATAAGCAATCTCGGTAAAGGTGGCTGGTGCATAAATGCAGACACCTTTACTATATTGCGTATATACTGTCTAAAAATTCGACAGCCTTAAGTCAGGAACCTTCACGAGTCAGAGTATTGGGGATCAATTTATTTTTCAAATATAGAAAAATAGATTTGAATGTCGCCACAATGATGTCACTTTAACGTTTTACATACCGGTAGTTATAAATTAAAATATTTCAAAGCGGATGTTGACAATAAACAAACAGAAGCAATATAGGCCTAATTAAATTTTCATGTAGCCTATGATTTGTACACGTTTTTGGAAAGATGACGGATATAGACTAATCTAAAATTCCCCCAGCTGACAAATAGATGAAAGTAAAAACTTCTAAAAATTCGCTGTCTCAGCGCGAACAATCTAGCTACATAGGGCTTTATTAATGTTTCGCTCATTTCATGAGAAAAATTATGAATCCTCATTTCTTCTGCAATGAATTATGCCAGCATATCACGTCATACTCACATGAGTTGTTACATCATCAAAAGCACATAAACTGACAAATTGGCAACAATATTTCACACGAATTACCTCTGGTAGGCTATACTCTTTTCACTTTACAACTTTTCAATGACCGCTCTAACTATCTGAATAATTCTACTAAGCGGAATGCATCAATCATGCAGAACGCTGTAACTATTTGAGTTGCCGTAAGCGCAAATTGGACGGTGTGTATAAACAATTCAATAAAGCCAAGCATACGCACGTTGTTAAGTGGGATTTCACAACTCTCACTTGCTGATGCAAATAATATAGAGTTCAAAACCGTCATTCAGAATAGATCATGCTAGCTGTTAGGAAGACGCTCAGCATCACAAGTTCTTCTGCATCTTCCCTCTCTCTGTAAAGACTGTTTCCTTCACCCACTTTCCCTGAGGTGAGCATCTCAAACGTCTGCGAGTAACAGTGACTTACATATACGGGGCAACACACTGGTTGGCTCTTTGGGGTACGGTGATACAGACAACAACAAAATCTGATGTGTAAGTTCCTCTGCCCATATACAAGTTTTGCCTCTTATTACAATAAACAGGGCCCGGATTTTGATGACCTAAAAGTACTTAAAAAATGAGCTATAAAATGACTACAAAAATACAAAAAATGACCCATAAACTAAAAAAAGAATACTCAAAAATGTGTAGGGAAATGCTAGTTTATTCATCAGATTTATGTCTATTCTATATTTATGTTGTTGTTCAATTATAGGCGTTGAAGTACTTAATTGGTACATACGGATAAATGCAAACAGCAACCAACGTCTTTCTTTATCCAAATTATAATAAGACATTTATTTAAGCTTATTCAGAGTTGCGATAATATTCAATGTAAGTAAATGCACAAAGACTCTATATAATGCGAAAAACAACACAAAATTAGAAAATAATTAAAATATCTAAAAAATTGCCTAAAATTATGAAATGTGGAAAAAAAGACCGTGACATGGTCAAAAACACCAAATATTGATATTAAAATCTAAACAAAAAAATTACATAAGAATTAAAAAATGAGGAAAATGACAAAAAATCACCTTAAAAATTACAATTTTTATAAATTAGGAGTCATGATCAGAATATCTGCACTAGTAGGCAACATCCATGATGTACCAGTTAAAAGATGACATTTCATCAAAATCCGGGCCCTGATGATAACTTATAGCCTACTATGCATGGCATTCTCAACATGTAAATTGGTTGAAAGAATTAAGAGAATTCAATAACACATCGCATCGCATCCCCGGATATGCAACCCAATTTTCTCGGCAAGTTTCCACAAACAGTGGGTGGCTTATAACTGCCCTATAGAGAATTTTTAAGAAAACATGTTTAAAATAAAAGTTTTAGCTCTTAATTCAAGCACTTCATGAACACAAATTTAACAAAATCGTTATAACCGTTTTCGAGAAAATCGTGAAATTAAAAATAAAAAAAATAAAAAAAAGTAAAGTGGTATTAAAGGTAAGGGAAAGTCGTCTCCAAATCTTCGGGTCACATCCCTAGAAGGCACCAAATATAAAAAAAATAAGCAAAAAACAAAACAAAAACAATTTTTCGTTCTGGAGATAGGCAGTTCACAGAATTCGCTCACACACACACACACACACACAGACATGTTCCTGAAAATAGTATTTTTGGATTCAGGGGACCTCAAGTAGTGTAAATATGCTAAACACTCTACTTCGATTTTCGGGATCGAATACAACAGTTCCTCTACCTAAAGTACCTATGGTAAGGGCAGAAGAAATAACAATATAAGGCCTTGGTTTTTCATCCTCAGACACTCGTAAGTGATAACATTAAAATGAAATTCTATATTGGTGGGTCGTTTTAACTTCTATACAGTAGTTCACAGACAGCAAAAAAGCACGCTTAAGATATTTTCCGATTTTCCCTTGTAGGATATTACATTATAGCCTACTTTCGAAAAAGAATAAATGTTGGTAAATGCAATTTAAAAAACCTAGACAACGATATCAAAACATACAGCATACAAAGAACCTATAAATTGACTATGCGAGACTCAATTTATCATGCAAATTATTAAGCCGTGCCGGACTGCAAAGAAAACATTTATTACAATGATAGGCCTATCTCATAGTTTATTTCTTGTAACTTATTCTGTTAAATTTACATACATTTCAAATTTATATAGAAGCTTTTACGTTATTAAGCGCCAGAATGGTAGCCTACTTTATGAGATTGTGTTGGGGACGGGAAAATGTCTGTCCGTCTGTCTTTCTCTCCGTGTGTCTGTAACTCATCGGGTTTTCGTGAGACTTGGTATAGCCTACGCATTTTATAGCGTCCATGGGAAGAAGCTTATTGATATAGCACCAAATCGGTTGACCGGTACTGGAGTAATACCAAATTTAGTGCCTGTTTTATGGTACTATATTAGAAAGAATTTATAAAATGCAAATCAGTTCTCATGACATATTGTTTTATTCGGCTTTGGAAATTGCAATACAGGTAGCTTTGACAAATAACACTGCACACATTTTAGTTCACATATGCTTATCAAACTTTAGACCTTTGTTCTTCCGTAAGCCCTGTTTAATGAATCGATCTGGGGCTTAACTCAGAAATCAATTTAAAAAAATAACTTATTTTCTGCATATCATAACATTGCAATTATACTGATTAAACAAAAGCATTCTGGTATTTGGTTACATCAGTTTACCTGATTTTATTTTTATTCCAGCAAGAAGCTGGTTACATAAGATATTTTAAAATGTTGGGTATAGGGTCACCGTGAACTGAGGGCATTTGGGAACAATGTGTTTAGTCAGATGGTAGTGTGTAAATGCCACTTTTGCACTAAGCGGTTTATCGGTGTAAGAATGGAGAGGAGATCTGCTGGAGAGGAGTCGGCGACCTCTGAATATGTTTACTTCAGTCGATCATTGTGCATGCTGATCACTTCGATCAGTTGGCAACACTACCTGCGTGGGAAATTCGTATAACACTTATCCTTCTAAAATGATGTATCACTGGAAAAATGTTCTGTATATCTTCAATGGAAATCCTGAAATACTTCTTTCTACCATAAGCCGTGCAAAATAATGTGTGTTAATGCCAACAAGATTCTGACATCAGTGGGACAAATTCCATTGTAAAATTACTTGTATCTCTTTTGCCTAAGAGAGGAGGTTACATCTGAGATGAGGAAAAACAAAGACCAAAAATGGAATTATATTTATTAAAGCAAAAAGAGATTTAAACCATGTTGATTTAACTGTTAAAACTCGCATCATAATACGATGCTGAAAAGCTGAACAGGAGCAAATTTTTAATAGCCAAAACTAAATCACGGTTGAATTTCTTTCTCCATTTCTCTTATAATAAACTTTTTGCAATCTTTCAATCCTCAAGGTGAAAAAACTCAGGCACTACTGAATATAACTGCATGAAATTTAAAGGGTATCTTTAAGATTTAAAAGAAATTTAAATTGCGTTAGAAAATACAAGTTGAGATTGTTTAAACGTAAATTATTAATATAAAATATTTTAAAAATAACAATAAAAAAAATAGAAGAATTACAATACCAAAATTTCATCAGGTAGATTGATTATTAGTTACAGAGACCTTGGGAGAATTAGCTATATTGAAGTTTAACCCTTAAAGCACGAGACTGAATTTCTCAACGGATTATAAACCCGTCCCGGACAACATAGAAAACATTTAACACAATGATTAGGCCCATATTTTATTTCTTATATCCTATTCTTTAATAATTTTTTTGCACGACTTAACTAATCAGTGGTACTTACGAATATTATTGCCGTGGATCGTAAGTTGACATTCCCGCACGCAATCTTGTTTCAATGGAAACAAAACAAATTTCCGTGCGGTAAGAGTTTCCGTGCTGTAAGAATTTACGTACGGCACTCATCATAATACAAGCCTTTATGAACAAGGCCCCCCCAGGACAAATATTCGGTTCTCATAACAACAAACACATGCGAATCACTTTCTGAAATATAACATCCATCTTCAATAGTGTAGCTATATACATAATATTTTCAGCTAATATCTTAATTAATATAAATAAAATTATATAAATAATCATCGTGCAAAAAATAGCATGCAATACTCGTGCCGTAAGCGCATAACGGATCTCGGAAATTGAAAAAACTCTTTCCTCGATCCGTATGCACCGCTTACGGCACTTGTATCGCAATATACTATAGGCCTACATGTATTTTTAAAATCCCTTCAGTTTTTTTTCATTATTTGCCAGAATGGCACTTTATAAAATAGTTTAGTGAACGGGAAAGGAGGAAAAATGTTCGTACATTTACAACTGAAAGAACATAAATGCAAAAAAAAAAAAAACAAAAAAAAAACAGATATCTTCAAAAGATATAAGGGAATAGATTTCAGAGGTATTTACTCGAAATACGTTATTACGAAACGATGGCTCTAAATTACGAAATTAAACATATCTAGTCTGCTTTAACTGGAATATTTATTTGAGCTGCGATACATTAAAACTTTATTTCGGTAACCTAGCAACGTTTTTAATTATGAGGTCCGTTGATCTTGTGCCACGCCCCTTGTTGATGTGTATACAGAAAAGCATAAAAACAGCTAACATGCTAGATCGCGATAAAATGGTACTTGAGGAGCAATAAACCTGAGAGGCCTACTTGTAGGAGTTTTCCTGGTCCAAATTAGGTTTTGTGCCGACTGGCGCCGAGGACTTGCAGGGCCGGTCCATCATTTGAATAGTCATAAACCAGGCGCATCATTAAGCAGAGAGGTGTTTGCGATAACCAACCCACGCTTCATTCAAACGCCTACAATGCTCGGCCCAAAAATGTGGATCTTCCTGTCCACACCGCGTAATGAAATAATGATTCTATGCAAATGCATTACAACATATTGTGTTCCCCATTTGACAGAATGATATTGTTAGTAACCTTGAAAATGTAACAGGAGCGGTCGTAAGGACCAGTAGCCAAAATAGCTGTGATGGCATCTATAACGTATGATAGGAATTATTATTCTAAAGTTCATGGGTGGTCTGCTGTCGAGCTTTCACATTCAATAAGATCGATAATTTATATGGAAATATCGTGTAAATGTGAAGGCTGTATAACTTACTCTACAGTAAAAACCTCACTAAAATAGGGGATTTTTCAGTACGAAAGAAACATTTATTATATAGTTGAATAAAAACACTTTCTTTAACGCACTTTATTTACCTTACATTAGTAAACTTCTGGACGGCCGTTTCGCAGGTGGCCAACTGGCACTCTGCTGATGATGCAGGAACACCACCTGCGAAACGGCCGTCCAGAAGTTTACTAAGGTAAATAAAGTGCGTTAAAGAGTGTTTTTTTATTCAACTATTTGTTACACAACGCTAAAGTCGGACACAAGAATGAAACATTTATTATTTCAGTTACGTTATTATCAAATTCATCTCACCGATGTGACATCCAATAGCTGTCTAATCTCTATATACAGGGTGTTAATGAATAACATCGAAATATTTTACCTGTGTATAGAGGGAACATAGACAAGCAACTTTTATTAGTGGATTTTTGCTCTGAGGATTCAATTTTTCCTGTTACAGCATAAAATCTCCCAGGGCATGGCCGACACTGACTTCTAACATTAAAAAAAAAAAACGCAAAACAAAGGAACTTCGTTGTTAACACTATAGTAATGAAAAAAAGAACTAATGCAATGGCGGCCATTCATCTGATTGGTGTGTAAATTTTGCAGATTATGAAAACTCTAAATTATGATATAAGTTTAGCTGTTGATGAATGATTAAGAATCAGGTTTTTATCGATCACTAAGAAGGCATGAAATCAATTGAATGAAAATTTTAATCCTATTTTTCTTAATCGTTGACATATGAGCACCAAATTGTAATGTCCTTAATGCTCTGTATTTTACGTCATAGAGGGAAAATATCCTAATAAAAGTTGCTTGTCTATGTCCCCTCGGTGTTATCCATATATAAGAGGCTTTGTTCTGACTGACTGACTGACTGACTTAATGACTTAATGACTGACAGAGAATCAATGTAGAGGCTAAACTATAATAGATAGAGACTTGGAATTTTGACAGTACCATCGTTTCATAATGCAAGTGCACACTAAGAAAGGATATTGAAAAAAACATTGATTTGAAATGCCAAAAATCACATAATTATCAAATTCAAATCACATTCCATGACAATAGTGTATTGTTTGTAATGGTCACAGATAGCTTTGGAAATAAATGAAACGGGACTTTGACAAATTAGAGAAGCTATCGATATAATTCATTGGTGTAAATAAATACTGAAGTTATGTTTACATAGAATGTTTGGCTAGGCCAACCGAAAAACAAACTACATAATGATCTAGGCTGTTGGAAGTTATAATGTATCAATGTTTTAAATTATAAACACATAAAAACTGTACAATACAAACTTCGATATTAGCTACCACTTAATATAGTAATTGTAAAATCTACGAGGTGCCTTTTTGGAATTGTATTTATAAACAATTAGTGGTGATTAGGCTGAAAAATATGTTTTTCTCTTTCATAATATTCTATCGCAGCACTAAGGAAATGAAACTCATTAATAGGGGGCGGATTTCTATGACCTAAAAAATAGGATTTATGCATGCATTTATGACATAAAAAACATTAAAATATGACCAATAAAATTTAAAATATGACTTTACCACTTAGGCCTACACATTATGTATTTTTTTAAAGTTTCATTACAATTCACTTTATTAAAATATGTTAATTATTTAAAATATCTGTAAATTCGCAAAAAAGTATCAGTTTAATACAAAATTTACAAAATATATGAAAGTTCAAAATTTATTTAATATGCACACAAATATGCCAAAAATATGACCTAAATATGCATATTCGTACTATATATGCTAATAACTGAAAATTTCCTAAATATGCAGTTATGCGCTCAATAAAAGCCATTCCATTTTCAGCAGGATGCTTGAAATCGGGTTTAAATTAGTCGGAAACCTGAAATAATGCAAAGGGGAAAAATATGACATGTCACAGAAATCCGCCCCCTACTCATTAATATCTTCGCTACATGTTAACGAAAGTACCGCCGCGTAACGGCTTGGATCCTCTGTATCGAAAGTAGATGCAGAAATTAATTATATGCAGACACAAAGGCTAGCGTGTTATTACCGAGAAGAATGTCATGGATTAAGAAATTGTAACCTCCCTCAGAATTCCACAAGGTCCACGAAATAGCTGACTTCACGATTATTCAACCCGGGCGTGCACATCAACTATAGATACTGTCACAGCCTCACGTTTTGAAGGTGACGAAAGCGACGCAAGAGTAAATTGAACTGTTACGAAATCCTACAGAAGAGACAGGTGCAATGCTAACATCTTCCTATCTAGATGTAATTGTGTAATGAAATGAAATTCATATTTTATTATTCCTGGAATCAGATGAAGATACTCAAACTCCCATAATAATAATAATAATAATAATAATAATTGTGACATAGGACTAGTGAATACAATAATAATAATTGTGACATAGCACTAATGAATATAATAACTTAATAATAATATCAATATTAATTTAAGGGGGGGGGGGGACATGCAGCTTTGGGCGAGATTCATATGTGAGAAATAGGTGAATTTCATGATTTTTTTTCCTCAGCTATAAATTATTTGATAACCTTGTAATCTGACATGCTTTTTATTGACTACCTCTACAATGACTTACTATTTTCATAATTAATTAAATTGTTATAGTTATGTTTATTTATCGTTACACAATGGCAGCCACGATTCATGCACTAAAATGCCGTTTCCGTGATAATTTCCACAATAGGCAATATTTTTTTAGTGATTCTTTTTTCTATCTAATTGCAAAAATCATATGAAAAACATCTTCTACAATCTTTGAAATATCTAAAGTATAAGTTTATTTTTAATCATTTCTTTAGATTTTCTTTTTCATTAAAATATATAGGCTACATTTTTAAAAAAAACTGTTAACGTTAAATGAATGATTGTAGATAGTATTGTTCATGCGATATTAAAAATACACATAAAATTATCACTCCGAAAAATTGATAGTTGTGGAAATTATCAAGGAAACTGCATTTCAGTGGCTGCTATTTTGAAACGATAACTACCCGTAACTGTAATAGTTTAATTAATTTTGAAAATAGTATGCAATTTCAGAGGTAGTCAATAAAGAGTATTTTTTTATTTTTTTTAATATACACTCCACCTAGGCCTATGCTCAGTATGTATTACAATTTTGAGACATCTAACCTATTTAAAAAAAAAAAAACATAATTTATCCCTTGACATTTTACCTTGTTAAAAAGTTGTATAAGCTATAAATAAATAAAATACTTATGTATATATAATACAATAGACAAAACCTACTTAAAATTCTTAACTCATTTAAAAAATGTTTCAAGTCCTTAAAATTTTCAAGTCTTGTATTAAAATGCAGATGTCTTTTTCTTACACGACGCGTTTCGACGTTAATTTCGTCATCTTCAGGTATTTTGAGTAATTCGTGCAGACACAACTGCAGGTCACATGTCCATCCGTGGGTTGTTGCTCGTAATTGAAATAAAGAGTACCGGTATGTCAGATTGCAAGGTTACAGAGCAATTCAGTTTTCAGAAAAAAATAATTAACTTCACCTATTTCTGACCAATGAATTTCACCCAAAGCTGTATGTCCCCCCCTTTAATATATTTATCATCATTAGAGCCCGGCATTATAAGCTAAATAAAACGGTAAATAAAAAGCAAATTGGCCTATATGTACGCTTATATCGTATTTCATAAAACGTAATGGATTTCATGTTGATCAATTGATCTCTTATTGTGTTTGGTTATTTGTATATATAATGTTCTTGAAGATTTCCGAATCGCTACAAGTGCAATCTTTCTTTTGTGATTGTAATTACATTCATTAATCATCTTTCTCGTCCATCCCACGCTTGTTAACCTTGAATGCTTAGTTGAAGGAAAATAAGATCAGGTAAACTGATGTAACAAAGTGCCAGAATGATTTTGTTTAATCAGTGATAATTGCAATTATGATATTCAGAAAATAAGTTATTTTTTAAATAGATTTCCGAGTTAAGATCCAGATCGATTTACTAAACAGGGCTTACAGAAGAACAAAGGTCTAAAGTTGAAAAGCATATGTGAAGGAATATGTGGGTAGTGTTATTTCTCAAAGCTACCTGTATTGCAACTTCAAAAGCCGAATAAAACAATATGTTGTCATGAATTGATAAATTCTTTCTAATATATTACCATAAAATAGGCGCTAAATTGTGCTTTACTCCGGTACCGGTCAACCGATTTGGTCCAGTATCAATAGACTTCTTCCCATGGACGTTATAAATGCATATACCAAGTTTCGTGAACATCCGATAAAGGGTATTTGAGTTATCGCGCCTACAGAAACACGGACAGACGGACAGACATTTTCCCTTCCCCACACAATCTCATAAAGTATCATTCTGGCACTTAATTAATATATAAAAATGTGATGGCTTGATACGCTCCAAGATCCCCCTTAAAAATTCTATTAGACAATACAAATCTCTATATATATAAAAGGCTTTGTCCTGACTGACAGGAATCAACGTAGAGCCTAAACTATAACAGGTAGAGACTTGGAAATTTGACAGTACCTTCGTTTCATGGTGTAGGTGCTCACTAAGAAAGGATTTTGAAATATTTTGATTTTAAATGCCAAAAATCAAATGTTTTTGAGAATACTTAATCCCTTTTTACACAGAATTGTGAAACTCAAATCACAGTTCACATGACAACAGTGTATTGTTGGCATAAGTATCAGGTATGTTTGGAAATAATTGAAATGATATAATGCATTGCTGTAATTAAATATTGAAGATGAAATCTATATTATTATATCGCAGGTTTTTGGGGAGGGAAGTATAAAAGTGAAATTTATTTACTTTTTAATTTCATCCCCGAGACGGTTGTATGGTAACATGAGAGTGAGAAATAAAATATTTCGCAAAGACAATACTATTTTATGATACCGGAATTTCTATTTCTTCTTATTTTAACCCCTACCAGGCTTGGTGTGTAGAAGCGATGGGATACAAAATTCTACATCCTCTATGAGCCACAAAAAGCTATATCAAGCGTTTTCAGCGGAAATAGTTTAGTGAGATAAGTCGTTCTTCTTCATTTCAAATTTTCAGTACGTATATAAGGACCTTGAACTTGAGAGTCGGAAGTCCTTCATAAGTTAATTTTGAATTACAAATCACAAAACCCGGGCGACGCCGGGCCTTTTAAGCTAGTTTATATATAACGACCAACTGTCAACAAACATATGAGTTCATAAAGCATCAGCTGGAATCTTTTATACTTCCACGTAATGTCATATTGGCTCACTTTATCATTCCGTCTTCCTAAAGCATAAATCTATATCGAGCAAACACAACAAATAACGTGCAAGCATTTACTATTACATAAAATGTAATGGCCTTAAGCATTTTCATAAATTTCAGCGTAGCAAAGCGTGGGCACCTGGATCCCGTGCTTGCTCGGAGTCAACACACCTTTTATAGCCACGTGCGCGGGCAGTGGTATCAAGTAGGCTTTGAGATTGCCGTTGTGTAGCTACTTACAACGGAAAACGGGATTGGTCAGCTGCAAAGTTCTGTCAAATCCTATAGGTTGTAGTCTGTGTAGTCTAATGCGTAGGTAATTTCGACGTAGGTGTGATAGGTCTGAGTCACGCCGAAATGAATATATTATTACCGTAGTGTTAAAAACAGCAGCGTTGCTCAGATTTCCGGGTTCAGGTATGCTTTGGGGCAATGACTGGATTTTTAAATAATCCAAATGTTATGATACATAAATATTACATTTTTTACATGCTTGTAATAATTAGTGTGTTTTAGTAGGTCTTCGATTTATATATCCTTTTAATGATGTTAACTTGCAAATGAGTGTTATTAGGCCAGATTAAGTGCCACATTAAGTGCCATATATTGATATTGGACCAAATCGGTTGACCGGTACCGGAGTAAAACCCAATTTAGTGCCTGTTTTATGGTAATATATTAGTAAGAATTTATAAAATGCAAATCAGTTCTCATGGCAACATATTATTTTACAGTGTTCATATTTATGGCTTTAAAAGTTGCAATACAGGAAACTTTGACAAATAACACTACCCACATATTCCTTCACATATGCTTATCGAAACAGATCTTTGTTCTTCTGTAAGCCCTGCTTAATAAATCGATCTGGAGCTTAACTCGGAAATCGATTAAAAAATAACTTATCTTCTGCATATCGTGATTGCAATTATCACCGATTAAACAAGAGTATTCTTGTTACATCAGTTTACCTGATTTTATTTAATTTTAATTAATTTTATTAACTGTCAATTCTAAGTAATTTAAGTTATTACAATATTACAATGTCTGTAACAGCTATTTAGCTATTAGTGATTTTTGTGACCGGGATTCTACTATTATTGTACAGTGACATTCAAGAGGTTCCATCTGTACAATAACAGTGAAAGCCCGGTCACAAAAATCACTAATTAGTGTGCCTCACAGTACTGCATATGACATAACTTGTCTGTCAGTGAGGTAGACCATTATGGGTAATCAGTCATATGAGAAAGGTTCCATCTGGCGCTGTGATGTGAACTCTGGCTTAGCTCAGTTGGTAGAGCAGTAGCACGGATAGCCAAAAGTCCTGGGTTCGAATCCTAGTGTCTGAGAAATTTTTGTCCTACAGTATTCTTGTGTAATGTCTAACAGAGACAATAATCTGTGGTTCATGAATGTGTGTATATATATTATCCAGATTTTATACTTCGTCATTCAGAAGGTCGCTTGGAGAGATGATGTTCGGGGCGAGTAGACACGGGAACTGAACCTTATAAGGTCGTTTGAGGTGGTGGAATAATCAGCGTCATAATGTGGTAATCTACTCCTACATATTGCTACAGCAAACTGGAAATGAAAATAAAATGCAACCGGTCCCATTAACAATGGCGAGATCTCTTCATTATGATCTGAAGCATTTTAAAATCTTTGCATCGCTGTTATCTACGAAACACTACACGGTGTCTGAAGTTTTTACAACTTGCTAGTTCCTATTTTAAGACACTGCATTCCTTCGTAAACATTTTATTGTTAGATAGGAGTAAAATATGGGAATGTAAAATCGAAATGTGTTGTTGAAACATCATGTGGCATTATACTAAATTATTATTGATTGTAAATGTCTTAACTGTGTATTCCAAAATGTCACACGACAGACTGTCTAAAAAAATTCGAAACCTTTTTCAGAGATACCCTGAGTACATGTCATAGTTATTTTTATTTTTATTTTTATTTAATACGTTTGATAAAAGGGTATTTTGGGACAGACATATCACGAGAAGGAAAAAGTTAAGAAAAGTTAAGAAAATAGTACAATATGGTTCAGAAATTTGGCCAGTTAAAAAGAGAGAGGAAAAATTATTACCAACAGAAATGGATTTTTGGAGAAGAGGAAATAGAACTTATAGGGTGGCAAGAAATAAAAACGAAGAAATTCGGGAACAAATGAAAGTACAATACACTATAACAGATGAAATTTAAGAAAAGGAGCTCGTGTGGTATGGTATGTGAGAAGGATGGGGGAGAAATTACCAAAGAAGATCTTCAGATGGAATCCTCCGGGCAGAAAGAAGAGGGGTAAAGAAGACATGGTTTAATGGAATACAAGAAGACATGAAGGAAAAAAACATTCCTGTGAATCTTTGGGAGAATAGAGAGGTTTGGAGATGTAGACATACATAAAAGAACCGTGATGATGATGATGATGATGATGATGATGACAAGGGGGTACGACGTCATTAAGCTAGCTGAGGTACTTCGCTACCAACAGGATGGTCATGGATTCGATCCTCGATGACATTTTTGGGATTTTTTTAATAGCTCTAATTATTCTAATGGCACTCTGGCCATGAGATCAATTCAGCTCCTTTCAGATAGAGTAACTTATAGAGGGCCAACCTAAGACTGAAGGTAGCCGATGTGACATTACTACCTTCATATAATGAATGTCTACAGATCTGTGAGCCTTGACTTACTGGAATTCTATTGGCCTCAACATTGATAAGACTCTCCTGTCTGTAAGAAACCAGGAATTTTTAAGCGAAGTAATTTGAAAACTTTCGTACATATTTCTAATCCCTTATTAATTATATTACGTGCTACAGAACACCGCTCTGCCAACTGGGCTACCGGAGGAGTTACATTACCTACTTTGGATAAATCTGGCAAATAGACCTTATAAACAACATCTCATATTAGTCGTTTCCCCTAAGATTACAAAGAGCTAATGAAATATTCCTTAGATGAACAATTCCTAGAAAGTGTTTCAATAAAATAATCAGGCTGTTTCTGCGCTCTACATAAATTTGATCAATTCTGAACTCTATGATCATCTTTAAAGGCGCATATCTCAGATTGATGAAGCAAAGCCAGCCAGTAATAAAGCGTAATTAATTAACGAAGTAAAAAAGGAAGAGCCCTTTCTGTCATATGCATGTAATCAACTTCGTTAGGCCCACTGTGCCCATCTAACTGGTTTCAAGAAAACGACAGTTTTGTCTTGACTGGACGCCATAAGCTGCCATCTTTCGCAGAAGCAAGAACTACGAGAACAGCTTCGCTCGTTTCATAAACATACTCGTATCTTAACAAATGCCATTATAGGCTTCGGTAAAACAAAGCAATCATATTACATGAGCTTCCGCTACGCCTGAATGAAAATCTACAAAAGGTGTGTAGTGGTAGAAGAGAATACTGTATTATGACAAGTATATTGCAATGTAACTCGAAGTTACATTATTAATGGCATTAGTCATTACCAGGGCCCGGATTCTGATGACCTAAAATTGTTTGAAAAATGACCTGTAAAATGACCCTAAATTTTAAAGAAAATGACGTAATATTTATAAAAAATTACCTAAAAACTGATATTTTATTTATAAAAAAATTATTATTGTACACACAAATTTATAGACTAGTTTGTACATAATTGTAAAAACTGTACTGTAATGTTGTGAATGTTCTTTTCTCACGGAAATTTATACGGACAGTGAAGCACTGGAGAGTCAAAATTCGGCACATCCTTTTGTGGTCTGCCGGATTATATTATTGTTTATTGAGGGTAAAAAGTAGTTTGCACCCTCAAATCCAAGCAGGTGGCAGACTCTGGTGCCAAGCCAATTTAATAACAATAGCAATATAATAAAATTTTTTGACTTTTCTTTGATTCTCACTTCCGACTGAGACATGTGAACACTTTAACGCCGATTTTTTCTTTCTTGCATTAAACAAACAACACTTCAAAGACAGCACCACTAGCGACGAAAAAAGTTAATACACTCAATGTAAATACATGAAAATGACTAAATAAGGAAGCAAATGACATGAAAATGACAAAATAATGACCTAAAATTGAAATAAATGCCCTAAAAATATAAAATTCCATAAAATGACATAATAAAAATGCATTTCTATAATCTAGAGGCCATGATTAGGATTGGGCAAGGTCTATGCAGCATCAATAAAAAGATGACATGTCATTAGAATCCGGGCCCTGGTCATTACTGATACATTAAGCATATAAGTTATATGTGCGGAAACTAATTTCCAAGGAAGTGTTCTATTATACCGTAAATTTGCATACGAAATTTATAAAATTGGTGTAAAGGTCGCATTATTCATAATATTCACCAACAAAACAGAAATGACTATGCGTAAACACACGGCTTTATTAAGACGCCAAGAAATGAATGGAGGATGATTTTGAAACTAATGATGATACAATGACCATACAGGAATAGCTTCTCCATGACCATCATTGGCTTGAGAGAGGCTATTATATTATCTGAAACCATGGACGGAAGATTTCGCAACGCTACTGGCTGGGACTGGTAGACAAGTATTTATATTTGCTCTGCCCAGATGATTCAGCCAGCGTCCGGAAATGCCTATTCAATTTGCCTAGGAGCTAACCTTTATCATTAATAACGTACAGAAAAATACTCTGAGTTGACCTTTTACAAAATAAGGCATTTAATATTCATTATTCGTATCTCGACTTCCTCAGAGCATCAAAATAGTCCGATGTATCACACTCTTGTATGCATGGGCGTACGGTGGGGGAGGGTTGAGGGGGTTGACACCCCTCGCGAAATATCTGCTATTTTTTAAGGAGTATAACAATGTTACGAAGTAAATAAATAAAAAAAAAATGGTTTCATTATTACATATATTTTGTTACATAACGCAGCAATATTAAAATAACTCTTGTAAATGTTAATTTCTAATTAATTACTGAATTAATTAATGTTGCTGCACGTGTCATTCTGTTTCTGGCTATTCTGCAGTTGTTTTTCATGTGTTAATAAATTTATAAGTGCCCTTGTGAAAATGAATCCGCTTATATACATGTCAGACGATCAGCAATAAGTTATCCCACAGTATTTCGAGATTGGTCGCAAACTTGTCAGGTCCCAACTCTCGAAAATAGTGGTATTGCTACTTTTCATTTTAAATTCAGAATCTTCTGGTAAAAGGTGTAAGAAACCCTGTGATCGTATCATAGAGTAAATTGCAGCTTACGGGAAGAATAAATGTGTAGAAACTGAATCCAGAGGACTTAAGTTCGTATAACATATGCATATTGTGTGATTCCACTATCATTCTAAATATGTGGGTAAGTTTGGCAATGTTCCGTCAAGTCAAAAGCTAGAGTACTCCTTAAATAGTTTTTATAAAAAAAAAGTACTGACCACAATAAAACTGTTTAGTTACTAAAAATAGTGTGTTACATTTCAATGTGTGCAAGCACATGGAGCTGAGACAAAATTATATTCAACCCCCTCCGAACAGAATTTCACCGTAAGCCCATGCTTTTTATGCAAAGTTAAAACAGGTAGGCCTAAGCATGCCAAGTATGGATTTAAGCTCACCGGTTGACAGTACTTGGATTGAATACATATTTTCCATTAGATTATAAGGGTTTTTGTACGACCATATAATATAGCTTATTACATATGAAGTAACGGTATCCAACTAAGATGCAGATTTTCATTATAACGCATTTTATTATTTATTATTTATTTATTGTACTAAGAATATTACAGGCTAATGCCCAATTACAATATTCTCGCTTACATTAATACACCAGATTCAAAAATTCAAGTCATATTCAAAATAATTAAGCTAACGCTATAACAATAAGAAAAAAAACACACAGAAAGGAAAAACAGAAACACAGACAATATGACAATTACACAAGGGAACATAATATGAAAAAACAAGTAATAATATAAATAATAATATAATAGTTTTGGAGGAAAATATACATATAAGAAAGATTCAAGTAAAGAAAATGACATGGAGCAAAATTTAATAATCATTATTATAAAATTTAATTTTTTTTTCACATATATTTTAAATCGCTTATTGTTAGTATTAAAAATATCTATATTGTCCATTTTGTGCAACTGATTGTATAGTCGGAGTACTTATCGAATACAGAACGATCTTGAAACCTTGAGAGCAGCAAATGAAACGGCGTAGTAAACAATCTATGTTTAAAATAAAATCAATATTCTGTTCTTAGTGGAAGATTTTAGTCTGGATTTGTTGTTAATTTTTTAGTAAAAATCTAACAAGACCAAGATCTCTCCCTCTCTCTCTCTCTCTCTCTCTCTCTCTCTCTCACTCTCTCTCTCTCTCACTCTCTCTCTCTCATAAGAAATAAGAAATAATAGTAGTTAGCAACTGTAAATACTTTCCTGTTTAGTAGAATAAACTTGCATTTTTCAGTGTAGCTACACATTAGCCATTTATAGTCTGTAATGTACTTTTGTTTCCTAGGAATTAACTACAATAAACTTGAGTAATTATTAAAACATAGCTAAAATAAGCTACCATAAAAAACGATCACAGGTCACATGCAGAGATCTGAAGTTAGGTCCTCCATCCCAAGAGTGTGTAATTATTCAGTAGGTATTGTACTGACAGTGAAAAATAACAGTGACGAAGGAATGAAATACGAAACCGTTATGTCACAAGCTGTGATGCAAACCACAGAACGTTCTGCATCATTTACATATCCTACAAGAGTCTCATCAGTTACTAATATGATCGTTAAAAGGCACTCCATGTTAGTCCTACTTAAATAGAGTAAAATTATATCTACATTTAGCCTATGTTGTTTTCAATTATTACAGACTTGTAATGAATTGCTTGGTACATACGGTTAAATGCCATCAGCAAACATCGTCTTTTTCTTTCTTTTCTTTCTTTTTCGTAGTTTTACCTCTCCCTTTTAGGATTTAAGCGACCCAAGCCGCCCGGGCCTTACAGGGCCGCGACCTGTCGGGAGAGGAATTACCTTTGGATCACATACATACTTTTTTGACCAGACAAGGACATGGAGGGCCTCCCCGGATGAGTGATCAGCCCAATGCCGGGGCCACCTCCGAGACAACACGAACACATAGGACGATACACACCATTCACACACACACTCACTCAGAACAAGGCGAGGATGAGGATGAAGATGATAATGACGGCCAGATGATATCCGGGGACCACAAGGGCCTAAAGTTACCTGACATTTGTCTCATAGGTGAGGGAAAACCCCGGAAAAAAACCTCACCTAGGTAACTTGTCCCGACCAGGAATCGAACCCGGGCCCGCTGCGTGAGAGGATTGGACGCATCCCCTGAGCCACAGCGGTGGACAACATCGTCTTTTCTGTACCAAAATTAAAATTATAAAAAAGTTTATTTATTTAAGTTATGCTTGTTTAAAGTTAAGGTAATATTAGCTTTTCAATGAAGACTTTGATGTCTTAGACCCTGTATAAATTATCTTGTCTTTAGGATAAAATATTGCTTTTAAAAAAAACCATGACCACCAACAGTAATTAAGTGGTGCTACAGTTTTGCTGGAAAGTAATTACATGTTATAACAACATTTTTAAACATATTTTAATGATTATTTTTAATTCAATTCCTACCTGGCGAAATACAGGATAATTTTACAGCGAAATCCACCACAAAAATAATAAGACATAACGTTTCACTTTATGATCGCTTACTCTTCGGGAAGAACATAATCTGAGTGTGTTCGAAAACAGGGGGCTTAGGAAAATATTTGGGCCTAAGAGAGATGAAAACGGGAACTGGAGAAAACTGCATAACGACGAGCTTCATAACCTGTACTCGTCACCGGATATAGTGAGGGTAATTAAATCACGGAGGATGAAATAGGCTGGACATGTTGCGCGCATGGGGGAGGAAACACATATCTCATAAGTATTGACTGAGAGACCCGAAGGAAAAAAGACCACTTGGAAGACCTAGACGTAGGTGGGAGGACAATATTAGGATAGACTTAAGGGAAACAGGATTTGCGAGGGATGACTGGATAGAGTTAACACAGAATAGGGTTGAATGGCGGGTTCAGGTAAGCGCGGCAGCGAACCTTCGGGTTCCATAAAATATATAATATCCTTTAGATTGCTGAGGAATTGTCTATTGTCACTGAGTAAGTAAGTAATATTTCACTTCATAGTTTCATGATATTTCATCAGCAGTTCTTTTATGAGATACAAAATTACACTCCTGTCACAAGTTAGAAGTCAGCTGGGATGACAGACTTGAACAACGCCGACAATACCAAAAAGGAAGACTCCAAAATGGGAAATCATCCTAGCCACTAACTGTACATGAGTCCCGGAAAACATCTAACACGATCTCCCTAATAAAGAGTAGAGGTTAATATTTTCAAAGAACACAATTATTGAAAGTTGGGGTATAATGCTTCAGTGGGTGGAGTCCGAGCGTTGACTCCAGAGTGAGATGGTGTAACGGGGTTCTTTATACTGAAGATGCCCACTGGATATAGCCAAGTAAGGGCACTCAGCCTACTACCTGCCATTAACAAATTTTGCATACAATTATGGGGACGTCTCTCGCACTTTTCATGGAATTGTCGGGCGTGAAGTTTGCAGATACGACGTAAAAAAAACGTTTTATGAATTTTCCTAATTGTCTTCAAAATCTGTCTGAATAATTCAATGTGATTTATTTGCACATAATGACAAGTTTAGTGGACTGAGTGGGTAGTTTTTGCTATTTGATCGTATCGTAAACATTTTTCCAGACTTTTATGTAGGCCCATATCAGAAGAATAGTAAATACTGCTGCCATATTATTTCTCTGTGAAGGCGTTTATCTATACAATATTCAAATCTTTCAGACAAAAATCAGAATATACTGACATCAAATATTTACATATTTACAACAGCAAAGGGCAAAATATAGTAATAAAATTTGTAGGTTGAACACTAACTTATATCATCCTACATTCCTTATGATTCGATATAGGCCTAACTAACTCTACCTACCAAGAACACGAATGCACACAACCGCAGCAACTAAAATCTGTCATATTTGCATGACAACTCCAAAGATACATCTTCATAATGCATTCCCTTTTATATTTATATTATTTTTTCTCTGCACGATTTCCATACTTAAGCCTTGTGTTACGCTATCTCCCGTTCCTGCTATATAACCTTTCCGTTATTGACTTGATATCTAAAGAAATACGAGAATTTCAGCCTCTAACATAAATGAATACCAGGAGCAATCCTGGGGGTAAAGGCGGCCGGTGCGTAAGGCTGACGACCTTAGCACCTTCACCGAATGTCCAAATGTCCAAAATCTGGTAGTCTCAACCTCCTGGAACCCTCTGGGCCTCCATAGCCTGTATAGGGATCACTTTACCTAAAGAAATGGGATGAATACGCCTATGAGAGATAAAAAAAAATTAAATAATGAAAAAGAGAGAGAGGGGGGAGAGAGGGGGGAGAGAGAGAGGGGAGAGAGAGAGAGAGAAAACACAGTCAGCAATTTAACTGCGGCAATTGAGTTCTTTTAAGAGAACTGGTACACGGTTATTCAACAATTGTCACTAAGAGGATGGCATATTTTCTGAAAGGATGACCTGTCTTAAGACCACCGAACAAAACATTCCTTTCAACATTAAGAATGCTGTTCCAACAAATGACATTTCGCGGCGAATGAAAAGTTTCAGCAAGCTCTGATGTAATTCGTCCTAGACCTTTTCGGATGGCACCAAGTTCAGTTTCGTCTCGCCTCGGGCGCATACTAAAATATGGAAATCAAGGAACTGCTTTCTTGTCATATTTACTTTCTACCGTATTCGAATAAATCCGTTGTAATGTATGCTAGGTTCAATGTTGTTCGCATTGAGGAATCCTGAGTAAAAATACATAGGAATAACGTACATTTAACTGCCCTGTACTATTTTTAAATTTAATTGTATTTGTTTACCTATATTGATAAAAACAAAATAAGAAATGCAATTATTTTATATTCAACGGAATGGGCACTCATATTCGTGGTTGGGGGCAATTCAGAAATTACATAAGTACATAAAGAGGCCTACATATTGATTGAGTCTGATTAAGTACAGAGAGTACGAGATGAAAGGAAGTTATCGGGTGACACTGAGAATAAACAATGACACATGCTTTTCATTACAGTAGACTCTCTGTAGTCCGGCACTTCGCTAATCCGACCCTCCAGTAGTCCGACGTTGTTTTTAGACGGGTGTGGAGGAGGAATAGAAGTGAAGATTATATTTAACTTTCTTTGACTGTACTAGTCCCATAGGCTAAAGCTGCGTATACATTTGCGCTCCTCTCGCGTTCCGCTCTGTCCGCGTGTCGACACGCGTGTCGACACGCGAACAGTTCGTTGAAATTATCCATAGGAAAGCGACGAACATACCGCGAACCACCAGCAGTGATTTTTCACCCACCACGCATATACTAGCAATCATGTCTTCATATCATATCAAATCATATCACAGCCCATCAACATGACAATTACCCTAATATAGTAATAGGGCCCACATCTTTATATTAAAATTTAACTCAATAATAATAATGAAATTAATAACAATAATAATAATGACATTACTATTGTTATTATTGTTGATATTATTATTATTATTACATATCTCAAAGGTATTGACTGAGAGACCCGAAGAGAAAAGACCACGCAGAAGGCCTAGACATCAGTGGGAGGACAATCTTAAAATGGATTTAAGGGAAGAAGGGTTAGCACAGAATAGGGTTGAATGGCGGACTCAGGCAAGCGGGGCAATGAACCATCGGGTTCCATAAGATAGATAATATTCCATTAGCTTGCTGAGGAATTGTCTATTGTCATTGATTGAGTGAGTAAGTAAGTAAGTAAGTAAGTAAGTAAGTAAGTAAGTAAGTAAGTAAGTAAGTAAGAAAGATTATTATTATCAGGGCCCGGATTCTAATGACATATATTTTTATTGATGCTGCATAGGCATTGCCAACTTGTAGATAAATGCTAATCATGGACTCTAGATTATAGAAATACTTTTTTATTAGGTCATTTTTTGTCATTTTATGAAATTTTATATTTTTATGGCATTTATTTCAATTTTAAGTCATTATTTTGTCATTTTCGTGTCATTTGCTTCCTTATTTAGTCATTTTCATGCATTTACATTTAGTGTATTCACTTTTTTCGTCGCTAGCGATTCTCTCTTTGAAGTATTGTTTGTTCAATGCAAGAAGGAAAAGTGTTGTCATGTCTCAGTCGGAAATGAGAATCAAAGAACGCCAAAATTTTGTATTATATTACTAATGTTTTGACTTGGCTCTGCTTGGATTTGAGAGTAAACACTACTGTTTACCCTCAATAAACAGTAATATAATCCGGCAGACCGCAAAAGGAAATGTCGAAGTTTGACTGGCCAGTAAAACTGCCTGAGTGCCACTATAAATATCCGTGAGAAAAGAACATTCACACCATTATAGTTATTTACAGTTTTTACAATTATGTAAACATTAGTCTAAAACTTTGTGTGTACAATAATAATTTTTTATAAATAAAATATCAGTTTTAGGTCATTTTTTTATAATTATTAAATCATTTTCTTTAAAATTTAGGATCATTTTATAGGTCATTTTTCAAACAATATTAGGTCATCAGAATCCGGGCCCTGATTATTATTATTGAACCTTGTGATTAACAAATGTAAGCTTGAGCGGAGCGCAGGAGGAAAATGACACGCGTGTCGACACACGGACAGAGCGCAACACGTCCCAATATGAAAACGGAAATCCTTTGTGTTCGCCGAAAAAACCGACAGGAGACGGATCGCGGCGAACTGTCTGCGTGTCGACACGCGTGTCGTCACACGAACACCTCAAATGCCGTCCCAATCTGCGCTCTGTACGCGTGTCGACACGCGTACAGAGCGCAAATGTATACGCACCCTAATATAAAGCCACATGGCTGACTCACTCACTCACATTAATGTTTGTCCACTTCCAGATGAGCTAGAAACTTGAAATGTGGTACACATATAGCTTTTAGGGTGTAAACCACAGGAAAATTCCCAAAAGTTTATTTTTTAATTTTTTATCCTAAAAACCCCCGAAAAAGTCTCAGTTTCCATGGCAACGGTATTATCCAAAAAGTGTTCACATAATTATTTCCGTAAACCATAAATGTATGTACACTTCCAGTTGATCTAAAAAACTTAAGACTTGGCAAACTGATACCTTTTAGCTTACAACCGACGGGAAAATTCCGAAAAAAATCCAAAGTCTTCCCACATTTATTTTTTTCAGGTTTATTGTGGCAAAAAGGTAATAGTCAATACAGCAGACTAAATACACGCACTTTATCTCCCACAGATCTTTTAAAAAACCTTTCCCGAGAACCTCAGCGTGTTTTTGAAGCGAAATTAGTGGAGAAAAATAAGTTTTCGAAGATCTTCGTCACCGAATTATGCCATGCATGTTAATACACATAGATTACTCTTAAATTCTGGAAATCGTTTAAAATAATAATTTGGAATTTCAATTATTTGCATTACACACTTCTTCTCCAGTGACTTAGCCAATCAACAGCTAGACGTTGGTAAATTATTCCATAATTTTCCCTCCACCTCACATATTATATAATGTCATACACTTCACTAATATAACATTTTATGAGGTACTTTTGTAACAAACAAGTGAACGTTGGAAAGGAAATTAGTTCAAGGAGACTCCCATGTGATGGAGCTTCACAGGAAAAGCTTCAAACGATCTTCTGTCTTTTTTTTTTCTCTTGCAAAGCCTGCTATCTTCTGAATATCTCAGAGTGGGCTGGGTTTCTATTCAAGTTCTTGTGTAGCATGAACGTAAGTGAGCCTTGCAAGCAAGAATGGCATGAGTAGCGCAAGCGAAGGTTTTTTTTTTTTTTAAAGTAACATTTTATTACAGCATGCTCCATTACATTTCGTAATAATACATGCTTATGTACTACTAATTATAAATATAAAATTCCTATACAATGATTATTGGATCTTATTAATTACGTTCTGCCAATTATTTGCAAGAGTTCAAAGTCTATATTATTTATATAGTTTTGAAATAGTTTTAGGTGCTTTTCCATGAGTTCCTGTTTGTTAATGGGCCACTTCCCGCCTTTCTGTAGCACAGCTTTCTTGAAATTGTTTCTTTCACTGTTTAATATTTCACACTCCCATAGAATATGGTCTACTGTTTGAGTTTTTTTCCTACACACGCATGTAGGGTCATCAGTCAACTTGAATCTGTGGAAGTATTCACCAAACTTTCCGTGGCCTGTAGTTATTGCTGTTAGATTGTGCGTTAGAGAAGGTATTATGTCTCGAGAGATCCAGTACAGAGATAGAGGCAGAATTATAACTGTAGCGGAGCGTGTTCACCTTACTTTCATTTGCTTCGGATTAACGGTAAATTTCACTTAATAAACTCTATACCAGTATTAATCTTCGCTTGTGATATATGTTATCTCTTCCGAAGTTTCAGTGGTTTCTCATATCTCACCGGGTGGTTGATTTGGTGGATTATGTGGTCTGTGGTCTGAACAGTTTTGTTAGTCGTGGCCTAAAGGTTAGTGAACTTATCTCCTCCAGTGGTGTAGGGAAAGGGGGGTTCAGGGGGTCCGGAACCCCCCCCCCCCGAAATAAAAACCTAAAATTATATATTTTTAAATTTATGTTACCGCATATACAATAAAAATTTTATAAACAAATCACAAGGAACATATACAACAAAAAATGTCAATAATAATAAGAAAAATACCAGCTGAATCAATATTAATCAATTTAAAAACAATATAGTTTATTAAATAATTATTATAATTATTGCCCCCGAATGAGCATTGCTCGTGATAGGAGGAGGATGTCAAATACAGTGAAAACTGGGAGAATGAAGTGTACGTTCAATTAGATTACAAAAAATAAAAAATAAAGAGCTATACCCTTAGCAACCAGGGAAGGCGGTTGAGGCCAGGTAGGTTCCTTCACCCGCTAGCAGCCTCACATTTACAAGCAGAGGGAATTAGGACCAACCGTAATTTCCTCCCCATTAGTCTCCTAGTCTACTTCAATCAATCAATCTTAGATTTTTTTAATATGTCATTTTATCTTAAAATGTTAGTTATATATCAATTCTACACGTAATTACAAGAAAAATGACACCAAACAATGTATAATTTACTTTAATAGGAACATTTATAACAAATACATAAATAAAAGTTACGAGAAAACTGCTTTCAAGTTCTATGTTCCTATTAAAGTAAATTATACATTGTTTGGTGTCATTTTTCTTGTAATTATGTGTAGAATTTATATATAACAAACATTTTAAGATAAAATGACATGTTAAAAAAATCTAAGATTGACTGATTGAAGTAGACTAGGTGACTCATGGGGAGGAAATTACGGTTGGTCCTAATTCCCTCTGCTTGTAAATGTGAGGCTGCTAGCGGGTGAAGGAACCTACCTGGCCTCAACCGCCTTCCCTGGTTGCTAAGGGCATAGGATTAAAATACTAAATTTAATAATATATGAGTACTAAAAATGGTAAAGCTAAAATTAGATAGTTAAAAAATGGGTTACTTTTTAGGCTATTAATAATTAAGTTGTGAGTTACTAATTCTAAAGATTACTTTAATTCTAATTTTAAATTTGGACTTACAAGGAACTCTTCACTACCCTCATATCGAAACATGCCTCAATATTTTTCCTGGGTCATCTAGATGCTGTAAGAAGTCCACGCTCCAAAAATTAGCTGCTGGTTTCAACTATAAGTACCCTAAATCGAACCTGGAAAATGTCGGGTTGAAGCAGTGCAGTGGGAGAAGTTGGACAACCCTTATCTGCAGTTCCAAGTTCCGGATGCGCGGAGACAATTGACGGTCGAAAACAAAACAGAAGTGACTGGTGTTGATACAGTTCATTCTGCACCATAAATAAATAATCGCGTAATTATCACATTCTTCTTAACATGTTTTCACATTTGTCTGTAGACAGAATTCGATCGCTGAGTTGTATATTTGATTGCAACTAGACAGACAACAGAAGGTAGGTTAAAAGCTTGATCCTTTCATTTGCGAATCCAAGCCCATGTAAACAAATGCATGTGAATTGAACCGCAGCACACATCATGCTTCAAGACAATATAGTGCGGTACTACATTCGATTTTTATATAATTAAAAACTCATAATATGGGACGAAAATTATTAAGATAACAATATTAACTTATTACAAATGTTTCAGTATATTGCGAAACATGGCATTCGTAATATAATCCTTCAGTTTGCAAGTTTGTTGTGAATAATTAGGTGAAAGCACGTGAAAGTTCGAAGGCTTGTTCCGATATGTTTCTGATTTGAGGATTACGCCACTGCCGGAGAACTCCGCTTAATGTACGTAGGCCTAATTATTTCACAGTAATATTCTGTATATATTCTGTACATACCATTATTCATTTAGCACTCAATTTCAGCTTGAACAATGAAATAAGCAAATAAACATGTCTTTGTTTTTAACGCATATGACAGATGAAAGTAGCCCTCGTGGATATTAATTATTATGGAAGGAAACACGGCCTACTAGAAATCTTTCGTTGTCCGCGGGAAGGAGTTGACGAATCAAATACAGATAAGGGCGGAATGATACCAGTGCAATGTTTATATTCTCAAAATGAATGGATGACGTAATACTCCCGCCAGTCAGGGATGTCCAGTCCCATCTCTAGATTACCATGTTATTTTCCCTATATGTTCCAAGATATTTGCAGAGCATTTTAGGGTACTTGCAGTTGAAACCAGCAGCTAATTTTTGGAGCGTGGACTTCTTACAGCATCTAGATGACCCAGTAAAAATATTGAGGCATGTTTCGATATGAGGGTAGTGAAGGGTTCCTTGTTAGATTTATTTTCTAGATTCGGATGTTGTGAGAGAAAGCTATTAGGCTATATAGTTTTTGGCAGCTATGTTTCACTGCAGCAGTCGTTGAACATTTTGATTATTTAAGTTCCATTGTGTTAAAATTTAATTATTTTATTTAATAATAAAATACTGAACTTGTAAATATAAAATAAATAATAAATAAATAAATAAGCCCGTCACAATCCCTTATAGGGCAAGGGCCTCCTACCATGGTAGGGCTGGCTCTGTTTTACTCTCCCAAGGTGAGCTATTTCCTTGGAGAGTTGGGTTTTTGCCTCCTGGTGGGTTAAGACCTATATATATATAGGCCACTGTATATATAAATGTGGCCTGTAAATATAGGCCACTAATATAACATGGCCCTGGGGTCGACTCAGCCTCTAACAGTAATGAGTACCAGGAGCAATCCTGAGGGTAAAGGCGGTCGGTGCGTAAGGCTGACCACCTTCATGTGCCGAATGTCTAAAAATATGGGAGCCTCAACTTCCTGGAACCCTGTGAGGGCCTCCATGGTCTGTAATAGGGAACACTTTACTTTACTCTCTTTCATAGGCGTACCGAGGGGGGGGGGTTTGGGGGTTTGAACCCCCCCCCCCCATTGATTAAAAAAAAAAGGAAAATTGTATAATTTTTTTAAGTCTGCCCATAAATTACTTAATACAAGTATAAAGCGTGGGAAGCTTAAAACTCGTTATTTTGCGTCTTAATTTCTAAAATTTTCCGGGGGACGGCCCCCGGAAGCTTAAAACTCGTTATTTTGCATCTTAATTTTAAAAATTTTCCGGGGAAGGGCCCCCGGTAGCTTAAAACTCGTTATTTTGCATCTTAATTTTAAAAAAATTTCCGGGGGAGGACCCCCGGACCCCCCTTGTCCAGACCTCGCGGATGTTATAACCCCCCCCCCATATGGTCGGCCTGGTTACGCCTATGCAGTCTCTTTCGCAAGTACAAATAATAAAATTGAAATCGGGGCCCCCGAAAATTAACATTAAAATGTTAACTCATTTCATTTGTGCTCTCGAAAATATGAATTCATAAAATAAATAAATAACGAAGTATATAAAATGAATTTCTAAAAATCACGGCAGAATTCAATTTATTCTTCCATAAAATAATTTATAAGGAATTTCTATTCTCGTCGGATTATATCCTTTCTGAATAAGATAACCTGCCTGACAAAGGCGTGCTAGTAAAATTGTATTCAGAAACATTTAATTCTTATGGGCAGACGGCATAGGGTGGCCTATAGTTGAATATAAAGGGCTGTAAAGCGAAGCATTTAGCTAAAGCGTACAATAACCATAAAAACCCTTTCACATGCATGTTCAGTTTATTTCATACATGATGAAGTGAAAGAGCGACATAAACCTGTACGGGAAAGTAGAGACTTCCTAGTTACACTTTAATTACTCCATTAATTACATAGTAGGGTTGAGCATCGATGGTCGATGTTTTCAAAACATCGATGTTTTCTTCATGAATATGATCGATGTTTTTGCTACATCGATGTTTCTGCCCGACATCGATGTTTTTATAATAAAAAGATTAATAGGCCTACCTTGGTTCTAAGATATAATTTTATTTACAGGAGCCTAATTTCCCAAAACATCGATCTTTCAGATCGATAGTTTTCATGGAAATATTTAATTTATTTATGCATTTTGCCTAATTTTCTGAAACCATGATCATTTTTTTTTTAAATATACATCAATGTTTTTTCTAAATACATCGATGTTTTCAGATCGATATTATAGTCACATCGATGCTCATCCCTATTACATAGGTTCTGAGATAAATTTCATACTCGCATGTACAGTTGGTAACGTTAGTGAAACTGTGAACAGAACGTAAATAACGGACACCTAGTAACGCTTAAAAGTTGAAGTACTGAATTTTTACGCATATAAATATAAACATGGAGTACAATAATCATTGAGCTCTAAGTTTCAAATCGACAAAGAAAATTCCAGTGTTACAGCTGATTTCCATGAATGATAATTTTAACATGAGAACATAAATCTTTAAATTTTACATAAAGCATTACTCCATTAAATTTACATCTGTGCCTTTATACAGCTTTTTAAGGTGATGCAGTAATACGTCAGTAGCAGTGAAAAGGTTAAAATTCACCTGACTATGCATGCAGAAATTTTAGTTAAACAGCCAATAGTATATTGCGATACAAGTGCCGTAAGGCACGTTTACGGGTCGAGGAAACAGATTGAAAACCCGAGGCGCAGCCGAGGGTTTTTAAGTTTTTGAGACCCGTAAATGCCTTTACGGCCCGTGTGTTGCATGCTATTTTTTGCACGATGATTATTTATATCAATTTAATTATATTAATTGTGATATTACCTGAAAATATCATCTACATACAGTCTTGAAGAATGGTGCTTATTTCAGAAAGGGATTCGCATTTGTTATTGTTTATGGCAACCGAATATTTGTCCTGGGGGCCGTGTCTATGAAGGCTTGTATTATGAAGTGTATCGTAATGAATTATGACGTGGCGCTTGGACCGTAAGTAATTTAACGTCATCGCAACGGCCATAGCAACAAGACTGTGTGGGAATGTCAACTTACGATCCATGTAAACAACTTTCGTAAGTAACACTTACTAGCTAAGGAGTGCAAAAAATTAATTTTCCACACACTTCCTTTTCAATTTTATAACAGCTTTCTCAGTGACTGAACTATCAGCATGCTTGCCACTAAACTCAAGGATCGTGAGTTCGCCTCTGAGTGAAGAAGAGTGCTTTTCAGTAGTTAAAACCATCCTCTCCATCGGGACTGATGCCAGGAATTAGTCTCATTTCTTGTTTTTCAGACACTATGAAGAACTCTCAATCCTAAAAGACATTATTTTTAGATAATGACTAGTTATTTAGATTCCAACATTCTAGCCTCTTTTTAGGATCCTTTCGAAGGCTTTTCAAAACAAAGTGGCGTAAGGAATGACCGTGCACCAGAAAAGATCAACAAAATACATGACTATTTGCACCAGCTATTGGGCTCTCTATAGACATATATAAGCTTTCATGAACCACAGATTATTGTCTCTGTTGGACATTACATGAGAATTGTCTGTCTGTGAGGTAGACCATTAGGGCAATCAGTCATAGGAGAGAGGTTCCATCTGGCGCTGTGAATTGAACTCCGGCTTAGCTCAGTTGGTGGAGCATTGGCGCGAATAGCCAAAGGTCCTGGGTTCAAGTCCCAGTGTCGGAGGAATTATTCTCCTATAATATTCTCATGGGCTCTCTATGCTTAAGCTACAATGGGTTATCAAAAAATAAAAATAAAATCATTTAATGCTCCAAGACAGTAGGCCTACAATATACAATGTATAGAGTCTGCATAAGCAACGTCAACTTAAAACTAGGTATCTATCACGATGTAATATAACATGAATATTTAGAACAATTACAAGTTGAAGAGAACCAATGTCCCATATTATGTAACAGTATAATAATGATCTAACATACAATACACATACAATACGAACATACAATAAAACTAACAAACACACGAAAAGAATTATCAAACACACTAACAAAACTAACACATTCCAATAAAGCTCGCAAACGCCCAAACAGAATTATCCAACGTACACCTTTAACGTACTGCCTTTTTAAAGCTGATACCTTTATAACTCCAATGGAATATTCTCCCACCTACACCCTCGGTACCACCCCTCGACCAGTTCCATCCTAAGCTATCTTACTTTTGACGCCTACCCCTTTAAAGACTGTGTTATTCACGAGGTCATATGTCGCTAGATGACCCCTACAAGATTCACTGAAAAACTATGGCAGGCACAGTTGCTTGAGGGTTTCATTGACTCCATAATATAACATAATTTCACCCTCTATACGCAAGAAATGTTTCCGAAGTTTTGGCCAACCTTTCTGTTACACCCTGCATTTTCTACGTATTTGTGAAGAGAATGTGTACTGTATTTATTTTCATAATGGAAATTTTTACCTATCGACCGTTCTTCTACGAGTTATTAATTTTCTGATATCATCTTTACTACCTGGAACGCCTAGTATACCAAATAGCCTAAACAAAGTACAAAGATTTTTGTTATCATGTTAAAATAATCATTCATCGAAACCGGCTGTACCTCTGAAATTTTCCTTGTTGAATTGAAACTTAGAGCTCAATGATGATTATACTCCATGTTTTGTATTTATATGCGTAGAAATTCATTACTTCAATTTTTAAGGTTTAAATAAGCCAAGATGATGGTCTGCATGTAATTTTTTCACAGTTTCACTAACCTTACCAACTGTACATACGTACTGTGTGATCATCACATCACAGGGCCTCTTCCTAAAGTGACTCAAACATTTAAGACAACGGGCATGGACTGTTCCAGAAATGTTCAGCATTCAAGTTAGCCTATGTATATACTTAAAAAAAAAAGGTTCATTGACATACCCAGATAAAGTCTTTGTAAGATAGCTACGAATAATAGAAAGGAAATCACTGATAGAAAAGATCTAGGATCTATAAAATTAATATAAACATTACTAATGCACCTGTGCATAAGACAATGGTAAACCGGTGTTATTAACCTATCTGTGGAGCATGGCAATTACACGTGATTTGTTACACAAATTACATCAGTGAAATAAAACGACTTCATGTTCCTGGACAGGAAATGTATGTAAGCCTACAGGTACTATGATATCCCACTCCAAAGTTGGCAGCACCTCATTATCTAATCAACTTCTACAATGCCAATGCTTCTTGTGGTTTTTAGACGTGCTTTACTAAATAAAGAATATCATCTGAAGGTCATTTCGGCATTAGACATAAATGTAATTGCAAATGGCGCCTGGTTTATCTGTAGATGAATCTACGAAGAGCTTGTATTATAAAGCATGTGGTGTATTAGCTTGTTCTTAAAACGAGCCAACATACTAATAGAAAAAGCCCTCTTGTAAAGAATTCTATATCTTCTATATCTAATAAGTTAATTAATTCCTATTAATGTCTTATTTAAAAAATCCGGGCACGGAGTCCTCCGGGAGGGACTTTAAGCTGGAGGGCCCGTGTCGAAGAAAAATCTACCTATTGCAATCGATACCATGTCATGACTTTCGAAAAATTCTTTCATATCTTTTCGTTTCATGCCTCCCTAAGTACGAAACCACCGCCCATTCAAAAAATTATTTTGTAATATAGGCCTATATATCTTTATCTTTACACGCTAGCGGCCGTAATTTTGAAGATATTTTAACCAAATTTTATTATGTCATTTCTAGGCCCAATAGTTCGGACAAGTTCGTTAACGAGCAAAATTGACTCAAGGGGGGGTCGGTGGAGGGGGTTGAAATTTTAAAAAATTTATATCTCGGCCCCTGTGAAGTATAGAGGGAAACTTTGTTTGAATAAATTAGAGTACTCTCTATGGAGTTCACAGTGACACCAACGATTCAGGGGTTTTGGGGGTACGAATGGGGGTGGGAGATGGAAATTCGAAATTTTTGAAACCACGTCTTGTGTGGTATCGTTGAAAAGCTCTTGATGAGTACTCTACAAATCAATAACTAGTTTCTCGATAGCTCTCATATAAGGCGAGATTTGAATGTTTGAAAAAGTGCTCTTTCCTCTGTTTTGCAGTTATTATTGCGGGTTTGTCGTGCCAAGGCTAAAGAAGAAGAGTGCTGCGCAGCGACAATAGATTAAACCAAAAGCACTTCGAAATCTTCCTCAGCCTGTAGGCCTTCCTAAAGAGATTTTTTAAATACGGGTTTCATTATAAAATGGCTTAAAATAAACGAACAGATCTAGAATTATAGAACAAAGGTAACCTACATGAAAATAATTGAAAATCTATATAATTCTTGACAAAGCGCGGTCGAGACTGATAACTTTCAAAGGATATAATTATCAGACAGTAGCTGGAAGATTCGCTCTCTTGAGTTGCCATGTACTTAGGATACTTTAACATCCAACATGTGTGCTGTTCATCCACCAGAAACACAAACCAACATAACCTCCAAATTTCTTCCGTTGACCTCATCCTACATTCTTTTTCGACTTCTTCATTAAAAAAGCAAGTGAAATGCTTTTCCGTGACCTTCCAAAAACGTGAGCTACTACATTTTCTAGTCACACATTAACTTCAGATCATCCGTTGCCTTGTCAACGGATGTGACTTTGATCTGTTGTAACAAGTGGCTTTGATTATTTTTGTAGTTATGAAGCAACGCCTTTTGTAAGATAATTTCAATCAAGACTTTTCTTGTATCCACATTCCCTGTGTCAGAATTTCTCAAATCGTGTTTTATATCATGTAAACGCATTAAATAACGTGAAGTTAGTATTATTAAAACAAATGAACGAGGTTTCATAATGCAATATAAGAAAGATGTAATTATTTAAACCAGGGATCGGTCCAGTGTTTATTGTCGAATACGAGTCTCAAGGATCAAGCTTGAATCCCGATGTCACATATTTTTCTACAAGTAGGCTGGTCAAGAAATCCGATCTACGATACGTTCTTGCTACCTTCTAGTATTTTCGGTAGGTAAGACTAGAATGAGATGCTCTGACATAAACGAGCAATGGTGAACACATAGGGGGAGAAAGAATTTTACATTTAGAGGAGCCTATCGCTTCCGGCACAAATTTTGACAGGGAATTTGAGACGGTCTATTACGAAATGTTTCTGCTTTTTTCAATTGTTTTGATGTGTGATTTGTTTCAAACAAATTGTTGCCAACCAAAAGAGCCTGAATTCCGCAACAATTCGGAACTACCAAAAAGTTTATTATTTTATTTTATTAGACTACTATTCTAAACACGAGCGAAATGAAATTATTTGCGTTTGAAAATGTACGGTTCATAACGACATAAAAATGTCGTATGACGCTCGATCGTTATAAAGAAAATTAAATCTATAAATTATATAACTTACATAATTATATGAAACCTCTCTCCTATGTCTGATTCTCATGTAATGTCCAACAGAGACAATAATCTGTGGTTCATGAATGCATCTATAAATTGAGAGAATCAGATATAGGAGAGAGGTTATATCTGGCGCTGTGAAGTGAACTCTGGCTTAGCTCAGTTGGTAGAGCAGTGGCACGGAGAGCCAATGATCCAGGGTTCAAATCCCAGTGTCAGAGGATTTTTTCTCCAATAATATTCTCTTGAAAGTTTTAGCCTATAATGGTATTACAGCTTAAATAACAATATCACACAGTCTCATTGCTGCAATCTATAATAAATCAGGGTGGTCCAGCACCATTAATAGGCTACTATGATTTAATTGTCAGGGACTTAAGCTGAAATTCCACTGAGGCAACATTTGGGCAACATGTAGCATGCGTCAATGCCGCATGCTACACACAGTAATTCAATTGCAGCAACACGAAGCGACAAACGACAAGTCTCCTTGCCGCATGCTACAAGTTGACTGTTGTCGCCCTTCGACAAAATTCCTCGTGTCGAACAGTGTCGTCGCTATCCAACAGCCAGCGGATCGGGGCGACATGTAGCATGCGACATGGGCTGCTTGCACCTGCATAAACAAGCTATGAAAACAAACAAACAAGGGTCTTCATAGAGCAGAGCATTTAAATCACAGCCACGTCAGCATAAAGGAGGAGAAAGAAAATAACTACTAGAACTGTAGTACTGTATATCGGGTCTCCTTGAAGTTTTAAAACTTAATAATTTTTTTCCTTCAAATCCCAATAATTGCCAATACAGTAGTTCAATTGAAATGGGAAGCAGCAATGTAAGTAGTTGTTACATATATACATTCGATATTAAGCTTGAAAAATAATAATTCCTTTATTGCAACCAATGGTTATATCATGATGAATGAGCACTGGTAGAATGATGTATTGCAGGGGAAACAGGAGCCCCCCCCCCCCGATAGACAAAGTCAGGTAAAGTAAACTATGCAAAGTGACAGCAAGCTAAGTATTACGCCATAAGAATCTTACATTTTTACAATTATTACATAACCTGTCAATAGACCAAGTTAGCGCATTCTCAAGACACAATAACATAGAAAATAAAAATATAAGGATTATAGTCCAGTCTGATTGATGTTAAATAGAAATAAGACAATATTAGGATTACATTGTTACGTTATATTACTATTAAAAAATTCATCTATGTTACAAAATGGGGTTTGAATATGCCAATTCTCTGATACGATTCTCAAGAGTGGAGTAACTAAAATCAATTATACCAAAAGTCCCTCTTGATGGATTCCTGGCCAACCAGTCATGTGCTCTTATCTTAAAGAAATTTACATGAAAATGTTGATAAATTATTGGTAATTTATTAAATAGTGTCTGCCAATAATTTGACAGCTATTCAGACATTTTAATAGCCCATGGTGTTGTATATAAATATGGGTATTGTATATGGTATTATTAAAGACATGTTGCACCAGACTGAAGTTGCTTCAGTTGAATCGTTTTAGTCCCATGCTACACGCATAGGCGACAAAGCGCATTCGACATGGGGAGACAAATGCCGCATGCGGCAAATGGAATTTTTGTGGCACATTGTCGCACGCCTACAATCAGGCAACACTAGGATACAAGTAGCATGCCACATGTCGTTCAGTGTTGCTTCAGTGGAATTGCGCCTTTACAGTTACGGCTTTGATCTTGGTACGACACATTAACTAGAAGGCTTTAACGCTTTCCTTCAAATAAAATTTACTGAGTTTGAAAAGCACTGTTCATATTGTAGTTTTGATCTCCAGAGATGAATATCATTTCAAAGTAATAAATTAAGGATGTTGATGGACTACAACAGATGAGATTACACTAATTCTCTGTCCGTACATCAAATCGTGACATTTAGTTTTGCGAGTCATTTTGGTACAAAGTTACAACATGATTATACAATAAATCCTGCTATAATAACTTTCTCATGAGATTTGGTGATATTTGTCAGCGCCGTTATATAACCATTCCAATCAAAGGTTAGTAATATAATTTTGAAATATTCATGTCGACTGAAGTTCACACAACTCAGCATGTTTTAAGCAATGTTATCATTGTATAATGTAATGATATGTCTCTGCTATACTCTAAATTTATATTCCCTTTTGCCCTAACAGTAGGGACAACAATAATAACCAGGGCTCGGATTCTAATGACATGTCATCTTTTTATTGATGCTTCATAGGCATTACCAACTTGTAGATAAATCCTATTAATGGCCTCTATATTATAGAAATGCACTTTTATTGCGTCATTTTTTGTCATTTTATGGCATTTTATATATTTAGGGAATTTATTTCAATTTAAAGTAATTATTTTGTCATTTTCGTGTCATTTGCTTCCTAATTTTGTAATTTTCATGCATTTACATTGATTATATTCTTATATTTAAATAAGTTACTAGGTTAAAATGATGCAACATTTTTGTAGCATCTACTTTAAAAACAACAATTTTCTTACTTTTCTTCTCAGATGCTCCCATGAAGACCAAAGAACAAAGCTTTTAGACCTACAACATCCTTTCTGCATTTACAGTTTTTACAATTATGTATGTGTGTACAATAATCATTTATATAAATAAAAGATCAGTTTTAAGGTCAATCTTTACAATTATTAAGTCATTTTCTTTAAAATGTAGGGTCATTTTATAGGTCATTTTTCAAACTACAGTATTTGAGGTCATCAGAATCCGGGCCCTGATAATAACTATTGCTAGAAGTTGTAGGTTTGTAGATTTTTACATACGGTAAGCCGGGGTAAATCGATGTGTAAAAAATCGATGTAGGCCTAATTAAAAAAAGAATATCGTTGAAATATTTTCGAGAAAATAGCGAAAACAGTATACAAGATACAAGAGTACCGTAGGTGGTATTAGAGAATCTAAGAATGCACTTCACGCATATGTATAGCACATTATTTTTTCAACTAAGTTATAAAGAATAATGAAAATATTACTGGTATGTGAATAATAGTCACTATCAACTGTTCGAATGGTGGTAAAGTTGCAAGGGTACTAATTTTAAATGGCAGTGACTATTTTAAACTTAATGGCGATCGATACATCGATTACATTACATCGATTAACTAACATGAGGTTGAAATGATGATTATGACGATGATGATGATAATAATAATAATTTTAATGATTCACAAGAAGACCGTAGCGTAGTGGTTGAGGCGATGCGCTACAAACCGGAAGGTCGCGAGTTCAATCCTCGATGTCATTGAAGCTTTTCAATTGTCCTAATCCTGGTGGTACTATGGTCCTGGGGTCGACTCAGCCTCTAACAGAAATTAGGATTTCTCCTGGGGGTAAAGGTAACCGGTACGAAGGCTGACAACCTTACCACCTTCGTGTGCCGATTGTCTAAAAATCTGGGTGGCTCAACCTCCTGGAACCCTCTGGGCCTCCATGGCCTGTGATAGGGGACTACTTTACTTTTATGCACAAGAAGACTTTGATACATTGGAACTAGATGGAATACTGTTTCTCTTCTCAAAGTCACAGAATCGATCTCGGCCTAAGTTATTGACATTTATATGTACGTAAATGCGGCAGTAGATTTATAGACATGTAAAAAAAAAACTCTTGAGGGAAAATTCCGGCACATTAGCGACAGTTTCAAACATAAACAGCAGTAAACAACCACCGTTAAATAACCAAAACAAACAAAAGTTTAGGTGTACTGAGATGAGCACTTATAATCGCGTATCTTCGTTTAATGATACGCGTTTCTCTCATTTCAAATTCTTTGCCATCAGCAAAACATTTATCACAATCACCTGCTTACAAATTTTTGGACATTGTCTTGACCTCTATTGTAAACCATTCGACCTCAATCCTTGAAAACTTTTACTCGCTGCGGCGGAGAGAAGGTACGCTAAGAGAATATCTGATGATCCGCACAGCGTGTTCGAGCTACAGATCCACAACACTTTCTTCACACATGGGAACTTTGTTTTGCTGCACGATACTGGGATTTATGGCTTACCCAGATAGCAGGTGAAATAAGTTACCATATCACGAAATCGCGATTGCATACATCGATCAGATCCCACGGGGAGATACAATAATATGCACTCTGAGGAAATAACTCTAGTGTCTAGAGAACTAGGTTAAACCCTCGGCTTAAACTCATACACAGGGTTGTTGACATTATACCACTCAGTCACGAAGGGAAAATGTATTTCACTAGTCAATCTCCTAGTTGCCCCTGTATATTTTAAACCCGAATGATATTGTGTCGATGAACTTCATTTTCTGTCTACGAGGGAAATAGTTAAGTTGTGTACATTCCACCTAGTCCCCAAGTATTTTGATTTTATAACACTTATTTGCTACTATGTCAGCTTGATAGTCTCGTACATTTCTAAAAAAAATCTGATGTGAAAGTCACATAACTTCCTCTGCCCAAATAAAAGTTAGCAGTATTCACATATCCTTGTACAGAATCGCAAGACACAATTTTACGCTGATTATCCTATAAATACCTCTTCTTTCAATGATGCGACTAAAAGCGCAGTCTATATAACAAACTTAAAAAAAAAAGAACAAATGACTGCAGACGTTTATTGAACTTTCTGCCGTAAAATATAATTTCCGAAATTTATCGAATATTTCCCTCAGATACATCTTTACTCTATGCATGGCCAACAACACATCTTTCTCACTTCACATTCTTATATAGAATAAGAGGCCGTGAAAGAGCGCGAATTCAGTTGTTCATCACGTAAGACAAACTTTCTACAAACAGTGGGTGAACAATGGGTGGCTTGTAACTACCCTCAGAGAATTTTATCGAAAAAATGTTTCTGATAAAAGTTTTAGCTCTTAGTATAAGCAACCCATGTGCAAAATTTAAAGAAAATCGTTAGAGTCGTTTTCGAGAAAATCGCGAAAAACGAAAATTTCTTCATGTAAAGTACCCTTAAAAATAAGGGAAATTTGTCGCCAATCTACGAATCACATCTTCAGAAGGTACCTGACCCAAATACGAAATTTTGTTTTCATACGATTTTCCGTTTTGGAGCTAGCTTGTTCACAGATATTCCACACAGACACACACACACACACACACACAGACATGTTTCCAAAAATAGTATTTTTGGATTCAGGGGGCCTTGAAACGTGTATATATGCTAAAAACTCAACTTCGAATTTTGGGGTCGAAAACAATACTTCCTCTACCTATAGTACCTATGGTACGGGCAGAGGAAGTAATTATAGTTGTGAACGTAAAATACATTGAACAAATATGGCATTAAAATTGTACTTTAAAATATTGTAGTTACAATTGGGCTATTCAGACATCTTCAGGTCCTAAAATATTGTAAAATCTATTAGTTATCTGTTACTAAACTGTGTGTTAACAATGCTATGTAGGCTACATAAAATTCCTGAATACCTTAATACCCTTTTGCTGATGATGCACACCCCACATAGCCAGTTATAATGTAAGGATACAAGAAACGAAATCATCAGAGTTGAAGATTAGTCTATATATTTTTAATTTATTTGCTGATATTTCAGGAATAAGTAAGCCCATGCCTACCACACTGTTGTAGATTTGAAATATTATTGTTATTATTCTCGCTGCTGAATGCTGAAATGCCATTATATTATTGTTGTTATTATTATTATTATTATTATTATTATTATTATTATTATTATTATTATTATTATTATTTCGACTATTTCACTCACACGCCACGTGTTTGATAATGACCAATAACGTTTAGCAATTCCTCGGATATAGACAAATCACGATCGTTTATCTTATAATATGTTTCATAGGGCCGCAAGGATGCAATTTGTTGTGTTTATATAATGTTCTAATGCTGACGTACTCCATCTTGTACTAACGCACTATTTGTAGCATTGGGAACCCGAATCGATGCATGGACTGTTCATTTAGTAACTCAAAGCGGGAAAAGATATAAAAGTATGAAAATCATTATTATTTACAAAATCTTTTACTTTTACATTCATTGAATAGTCGTAATAAATCCTACTCGAGATTACGAGTTTCATCAGATAAATTTGCTTGAACTTCGTTCTCGGACATATATCGATAAACGCGCAATCTCTCATGAGTTTACCTATAATATTATTACTACTAGAGAAAACACTTTTTATTTAATCTTCCCTCTATCAAAGGTGACCACAAGGATCTAGAATTCAATACACCAATATGTATCTTTTCATGAATGTTGAAAAAGCAGGATGTAACAAATTTCACAATTTAAGTTCTGTATTATTATTATTTTTACTATTTTTTTTATTATTTTTTTATTATTCTAATGTAGATTTAAAGAAAGATTATACTCACGACATGAGTAAAAGACCCGACAAATTGAAATAACACACTCAACATAAAATTACTTCAAAAGTTCTTATAAGTAATTACTATAACATAGTTGTATGTAAATTTCACATACTTCTTCATAAGCAAATCGAAAGCGACCTTGGCAATTATTTCTTGAACTTCTACGCGAAGCTTTAACGGTACATCTTTACAACTTTCACTCACCTTCAATTTAAGTATAATGTTTTAGTATACAGCTGTAAAATTTGGTATTCAGATAACTTCACATTTGAGAATTCTATTCTATAACCTCGTCCTATCATTAACTTTCATGAAATTCATAGCATCTAAAAACTGCAATATTGCATCCGGAAGAAGAAACTGTCACGTAGCGAATGGCTACGTGCATAATAGACGATAAGAAACCATTTCTAAACAAAGGAAGGGTTGGGGAGACTTCGATTAATCGATATTGAACCCTGTTATGACTATCGATACTGCCCTGAATTTATTTGAATTCCAGAAAAAAGAGAAGTGCGCATGCGCCGACGGTGAGTCGACGGGAGAAGAGCTGATCCCAAAAAGACAGTAGGAGTACGTGCCTGACTACGAGTGAGAGAAGTTGAAAAGGCAGAAGGGAGAAGACGAGATTGGGATGTGTGACAGCGGTAGCGACGTTCTGGCATGATGATGTGTCAGACTTCCATCTAAGGAAATTCTGGTTGTGAACTTCCTTGACACGGCTATATGGAGATAGTCATTAATCAGAAGAATACACCAAGTCGGCCAGTACGAGACACCGCTACAGCGAACATCAGCTGTGAGAGTGAGTCGTGACTGCTCGCTCTGAATAAGAGCAGATATGGACATCAGGAAGTAATGGGAGACAACTCAGGATCGGAGGATAAGTTGGACATCACTGGTTGAGTATAATAGTCTAGACTTTTTCTTATTGTTTGAGGAGTGAGAAAACTGAGATATTCCTTTTTTAAGGATGGTTTCTAAGTCATGTATGGCAATCAGACGCCGTAGGGTATGATAGAAGAATAGAATAGAAATATAGAAGTGAGAATTCTAGAAGTAAAGTGATGAAATCCAGTAATCCAACTACTTTCTATTTCTGGTCTAAGTTAATTATAAAAGAGCAGTCAAGAGCCTAACCGCTGAAGGATACAGATAGATCTCTTCACTTTAGGTTTTTTTGGGTGATTGTCCCACGAATGAATACATAGCTAGGGGCAATTGGTGATGCTCATAGAAACTTTGTTATTTTTGAGACAGGACGCGAGGGGAGTAAGGAAGAAAAGTAATTAAGGGGCATGCTTAGTACTTCTTACGAGGGCCCCTCCCACTTGGGTTTCTTTCAGGTGACGGGTGACTATCTATAAATAGATTTCATGCTGGCCTGTAATGTTAAGTTATGTTTTTTTATAGAGATTTATCTACAAGCGAAGGTGTATGGAACATGGTAGAGGGGGATAAGAAGTGGAAAGATTGAAGGGCAAAAGAAGGCCTACGAGTGGTAGTGCATTAGGTGTGTACCATTGGAAAATTTACATGTTAGGGTAGAAGTAGAAGTCACTAAAGGGGTTATAGAGAAGCTTACTAATCTGGGCGTGAATTAGTTTCAGTTAGAATTCTAGGGAATTTAGAGACAAAAGAAGATTGGGTGCCCATGCTGAAGAGTAGTAACTTAAGAAGTAGGAAAACTAGAATAACCACCAAGTGAATTAAATCAATGGTATAAGCTGAAGGGAACTCTACTTAAAGAAAGAAAGGGGTTAAAAGATAATAGCTGATGACTGGTCAGGTTAGAAAGAGGAGAGTGAGTTGAAAGATAACAACAAATGATTGGTTAGGTTAGAAAGAGGAGAAAAGGTAATTACGAGTAGTGTACTGATAAGTATGAACAAGTACTAGAGATTGTAAGGGTGAGGTGAGGGAACGCCGGAAGTATCCCGAATCAAACAAATAAAATCTGGTAGTAGGCAAGGCCTATACTAGTATATATAAAGAAAAGAAATTTATGAGAGATTGTGAAAGCCATCGATGTTGGAGGCGAACAACGGCCCCACGTGCCTCTAGGAGAGAGTGTCAGGGACCTCTGACGTCGATTTACAAAATTTTATTTTTGTTTGCGGCCCATTAATATTTTCCCGGTTGCAGGAGAGGAGTCAGATTGTTTGTAACTCAAGATCTAGACGCCGCTCCTGTATCGGTGGTCTATCGCCACAGTCACTCTGTGGGTATAGGCCTAAACTTCTATTTCTTTCTTCATGAGACTGTCTTTTCTATCTATCTTTAAATACAATTCTTCATGGACTAAGCTGACAAATAGACTAATATAGGAGACATAGGTGGGATTATTGAGTGTAATCTGTAGAGTAAGGACTGGATTATGAATTGAAAACCTTTATTTATTCAAAAAAAAAACCCAGTATAATATATATATTGAACTATCCTGAAGTTGCAAATGTAAATGACTACACAAGTCAGTAGTAAATTAGAAGAATAATACAAGACGTTCTAGTAGATACCTGAAAAACAAAGAAAGAAAATTAAAGTAATTAATTAAGGATTTGTTATTGTTGAACAGAGAACGTACTTATATAGTTAAAATTGGGTATACTAACCTTGAATAATCAAATATTATCCTACCAATAAAAGTGTTGAATGGTTAATGTAGTGTAAATGTAATTTATTGTATATAAGATTGTTATTGTTGAAAAAAGGAAAAAAAAATAATATATTAAAAAAAAATATGGTCGTTGTTACTTAAAGCAAAGTAACGTGAAGTCCACGTAAAAAGTTTGGCGCCCATAACGTGGGGCTGAGTAGTGATAAAACAAAACAGTATTGCTAATTGTTGCAACTTAATTTAGTTAAAATTGTTAAAAAAAAAAAAAGAAACCTTTATTCAGTTGAAGTTCCATATTATGATAGCCCATAGCGTGAGGCAGTGATAGTTTGATATCCTAACGTGAGGCGAGATAGGGTTAAAAGAATTTTGGGAGTTAGGTTAGTATAACTGAAATTTATTCTCAAAAACAAATAATAATAATAATAATAATAACATATTTTTGGGAAAAGAATAATGACTATTGACAAGTAAGGACTTCTATAGATGACTAAGACAGACGACTGAACTATTGTGTGTTCTAATCTTTTTTTTCCAGTGGTATTGTTAATATATAAATATGGCTACTTATGTTGATCCGTATGCACAAATAAGAGCAGCTGAGCTAACCCAAGCTATTAGGAAGTTGAGGAAGGCGGATTTAGAGGCAGAATGTGATAGAGTAAAGTTACCGACCACAGGTACAAGGGATGAGTTAAGACAACGCTTGTTAGATTATGCCCGTAAGAACCCTCAGTCATTTCAAGTGTTAATTACGGCTTTTGCTCTGAGTCAGGAAGTTTTGGAAGAAGATTTAGTTGAACATAATATAACGGTACCACAAGATTCATATGGAGATGTAGTGTATACATGGGTTAAGTTAATGCGTAGGAAGGCCATGGCGGTAGCTGATTCAGAAGAAGCTGTACCAGTAGTACCATCGTTTACAATTCAGTTAGAGCCACATAAACCAAATACTTTGGATCTGGTTCGTAAATGGAACATTAAATTCAAACCTGGGGATAGTATTTACTTATTTTTGGAGAGATTGGAAGATTTAAAACAAAGTTCTAAGTTACAGGGTGTAGAGTTATTGTCAGTATTACCCGAAATTTTACAAGATTCAGCTTTACTTTGGTACAGGAACAGATTAACAGATTGGCCTACATGGGAAGCTTTTTTGAAAGAATTTAGAGAATATTATTTGCCTATTGATGAGGAAGACTCGCTTTTGGATGAGATTAGACAGAGAACGCAAGGTCCTAAAGAATCGATTTTTGATTATGTTAATGCTATTCAAACGTTAATGAGGAGGCTGAGTACTCCAATGAGTCCTCAACAAATGATGAAGACTGTTATCAAAAATTTGCGTCCTGATGTAAAATTGTACCTTAGACCTGCAGAGATTCAAACTATAACAGATTTAATACGTGTAGGTAGACAGTATGAACAAATATTGTTAGATTCTGAGAGATATATTCCTCCTCCAACGCAGGTTAGAGCTACAATTAAAGAAACGGCTTATAAACCTCAGAGACAAGTTGTTATACCTTCAGTTCATACAGCGCTAGGAATTCAGGGAAAACAGGAACTTCCATCGTCCGAGTTACAAAAGAAACCCAATGTTAGTTTTTCTGCAAAGACGTGGGATAAGGAACGGAATTCAAGTCCTGTAAATGATTCTAGAATAGTTAAAGTAATAGAAAATAAAGAGAGACAGGATGAGTCGAGGGATAATGGTAAAAACACCACTTTGCGTTTTTCAAATAACCAGCGATGTTGGAATTGTGATAAAATAGGACATAGGCAGTTCGAGTGTAAGGCACCTCGTAGAGTTACTCCACGCACTACGATTAAATGTTATAATTGTAATAAGCTTGGACATAGGTCTATTGATTGTAGGATGCCCCAAGAAAGAAAAGTTAGGCCTACAAATCCCTTATGACAATTAACTAAAAATCAGGCTTGTGTGATGTTAAATATAAATCCTACAGATTTAGTTAATGGAGATAGATGTTTTGTTGAAATTTTGCTGGAGGATATTACATTTATTGCTTTAATAGATTCCGGTTCAGATAAAACTTATGTGGGAGAGAAGGGTGATTTTTTGTGTAAAATGTTAGATTTAGCAGTAGAAGAATCTGAAGTTAGGGTGGTGCAACTAGCAGATAAAACTTATAGTTCTATAACAGGAGAAAGAACTTTTGAGATGAAATTGCAGGACAGGATCTTTCAGATAAAATGTAAAATTATGCCAAATTTAGCAGTAGATATGATTCTGGGCATGGACGTTTTGAAACAAATTGGGTTAGTAGTAGATTTGCAAGATGGGACTTGGTATTTCAAAGATGAACCAGCAAAAATTTTTCAATTTGTTAAGGCTATAGATTTAAAAGAAGAAGATCAACTACATAATATTCTTACTTTACCTACACCTCAGGAAAGGGACAGATTGAATATGTTTTTGGAAAATCAGTTACAGAAATTTGATCAGTGTACTGGACTTACCGATCTGATTTCTCATGTTATTGATACAGGCGATGCAAAACCTATAAAACAAAGATATTATCCAGTATCACCCATTTTGGAAAAAGTTATACACGCGGAAATAGATAAAATGTTATTGGAAAAAGTTATAGAGCCTTCAAATTCACCTTGGTCGTCTCCGGTAGTTATGGTAAAGAAACCAGATAGAACATGGAGGTTCTGCGTAGATTTCAGAAAAGTAAACAATTGTACTAAAAGAGATAGTTATCCTTTGCCATACATTGAACATGTTTTGAGTAAATTACGACATGCTAGGTATATCAGTACAATAGATTTGAAAAATGGGTATTGGCAAGTTCCATTAGATGAAGCAAGTAAAGAAAAAACAGCATTTACCGTACTTGGTAGAGGATTGTATCAGTTTCGAGTTATGCCTTTTGGAATCCATAACGCACCAGCCTCGTTTCAAAGATTAGTTGATACTATATTAAGAGAAGAGATAGGAGAGAAATGCTTTTGTTATTTGGATGATATAGTACTTATTAGCGAGACATTTGAAGAACATTTGTCCTTGTTAGAAAAAGTCTTAGAGAAATTAAGAAAAGCTAACCTGAAAATTAATAGGGAAAAATCAAAATTTTGTAGAAGTGAATTAAAATATTTGGGTCATATCATTACTCCATTAGGAATTGCTGTAGATTCAGATAAAATCTCGTGTATCCTTGAGTATCCAGCCCCTACAAAAGTCAAGGAAGTACGAGCATTTTTAGGATTGGCTTCTTGGTACCGACGATTCATTCCATTTTTTTCTGAAGTTGTAAAGCCCCTCACTGCACTTCTGAAAAAGAATCAGAAATGGCGTTGGACTAAGGAATGTCAGGAATCTTTTGATGAATTGAAATCGAAATTATCTAGTAGTCCTATATTAACTTGTCCGGATTATACTAAACCCCTAGTGCTACAGACCGACGCTAGTTTTTCAGGACTAGGAGCAGCATTAATTCAGACAGGAGAGGAAGGAGAGGAAAAAGTAATAGCTTATGCTAGTAGAACTTTAACGGTAGGTGAGCAAAAGTGGGCAATAGTTGAGAAGGAATTGTTAGCTATATTGTGGGCAGTTCAAAAGTTTCGTCCTTATTTGGAAGGTTATCATTTTAAAGTATATACTGATCATTTTGCTCTGAAATGGTTAAATACATTACAGAATCCGACCGGACGATTAGCTAGGTGGAGTTTATTGCTCCAGGAGTATGATTTTGAAGTAATACATAGGCCTGGTAGATTACAAAAAGTTCCGGATGCTTTATCTAGAATACACGAAGGGAAAGTTCAAGAGAAAACGGTAGAGGAAGAATTTTGCCTCTTGTTGACTGATAACTCTGAAGTAGTGGAATGGGAAAATATACAAGATGCTTGGTATGTTAAGCGGAAGGAGCAAGTACAAAGTAAACCTAAATTTTGGCCAGATTGGAAGGTCGTAGATGAGAAGTTGTACCATTTAAGATTAGATCAGTTAGAACAAACTTTAGAGGGAACAGTGAATAGGTGGAAATTAGTTATTCCGCAAGATTTTAGGATTAAAGTATTGCAGGAATGTCATGATGCACCTACTGCAGGACATATGGGGATAGCTAAAACTTTCTTTAGAATAGCAAACAAGTATTATTGGCCGGGAATGTTTAGAGATGTTGCTAAGTATGTTACTGCTTGTGAAATATGTCAGAGACAGAAGGTGTTACAAACGGCTCAAGCAGGACCAATGCATTTTTACCAGAAAGAGAAACCTTGGATGACTGTAGCTACAGATTTGTTGGGACCTTACCCACGTTCCAAAAAAGGGAACCGATATGTGATTGTATTTCAGGACACCTTTACCAAGTATGTAGAATGTAAAGCGTTGAGGAAAGCAACCAGTAGAGCAGTTACGGAAGCATTTTATGAATTGATTATCCTTAAATGGGGAATTCCGGGATATTTGCTGATGGATAATGGACCGCAATATACTAGTAAATTAATGCGAGAGATAGCTAAAGCTTTTAATATAACTCCTTGTTATTTACCTGTATATTCGCCACAAGGAAATCCAGTAGAAAGAGTCAATAGAGTATTGAAAACAATGATTTCTAGTTACATTCAAAAGGATCAAACAGTTTGGGACGTGTATTTGAGAGAATTTAATTTTGCTATAAATACGGCTAAGCATAGTTCCACTGGATGCACTCCTTATATGCTAAATTATGGGAAGGAGCCTGAAATTATCAGTAGGATTGAAAGGGTGGAAAACCAACCGATTCATAAAGAAATCCCAAAACTTTGGGTGGAAAAACTCAATAAATTGAAAACGGTACGTTTGATGGTTAGACATAACTTAGAAACCGCCTATAAGAATTCGAGTCATTATTATAATCTTCGGAGGAGAGAGGTGAAATTTCGTCCAGGAGATCTAGTGTTAAGAAGAAACTTTAAATTAAGTGATGCCTCACAAGCTTATACAGCAGGTTTAAGTGCAAAGTTTGTCGGGCCCTATATTATAAAGAAAAAGTTCAGTGAAAATAGCTACGAACTGACAAACCGTTTTGGTAAAAAGTTGGGGAAGTGGCACGTCAAAGACTTGAAACCCTTTGTTCCTGGATAAACATTCTTTAAGGCTGGTAAACTAAACAAAAAAAAAAAAATGTGAACAGTGTTAACATTATTTTTTTTTATGGTGAGTGGGGGAAGAATGTCACGTAGCGAATGGCTACGTGCATAATAGACGATAAGAAACCATTTCTAAACAAAGGAAGGGTTGGGGAGACTTCGATTAATCGATATTGAACCCTGTTATGACTATCGATACTGCCCTGAATTTATTTGAATTCCAGAAAAAAGAGAAGTGCGCATGCGCCGACGGTGAGTCGACGGGAGAAGAGCTGATCCCAAAAAGACAGTAGGAGTACGTGCCTGACTACGAGTGAGAGAAGTTGAAAAGGCAGAAGGGAGAAGACGAGATTGGGATGTGTGACAGCGGTAGCGACGTTCTGGCATGATGATGTGTCAGACTTCCATCTAAGGAAATTCTGGTTGTGAACTTCCTTGACACGGCTATATGGAGATAGTCATTAATCAGAAGAATACACCAAGTCGGCCAGTACGAGACACCGCTACAGCGAACATCAGCTGTGAGAGTGAGTCGTGACTGCTCGCTCTGAATAAGAGCAGATATGGACATCAGGAAGTAATGGGAGACAACTCAGGATCGGAGGATAAGTTGGACATCACTGGTTGAGTATAATAGTCTAGACTTTTTCTTATTGTTTGAGGAGTGAGAAAACTGAGATATTCCTTTTTTAAGGATGGTTTCTAAGTCATGTATGGCAATCAGACGCCGTAGGGTATGATAGAAGAATAGAATAGAAATATAGAAGTGAGAATTCTAGAAGTAAAGTGATGAAATCCAGTAATCCAACTACTTTCTATTTCTGGTCTAAGTTAATTATAAAAGAGCAGTCAAGAGCCTAACCGCTGAAGGATACAGATAGATCTCTTCACTTTAGGTTTTTTTGGGTGATTGTCCCACGAATGAATACATAGCTAGGGGCAATTGGTGATGCTCATAGAAACTTTGTTATTTTTGAGACAGGACGCGAGGGGAGTAAGGAAGAAAAGTAATTAAGGGGCATGCTTAGTACTTCTTACGAGGGCCCCTCCCACTTGGGTTTCTTTCAGGTGACGGGTGACTATCTATAAATAGATTTCATGCTGGCCTGTAATGTTAAGTTATGTTTTTTTATAGAGATTTATCTACAAGCGAAGGTGTATGGAACATGGTAGAGGGGGATAAGAAGTGGAAAGATTGAAGGGCAAAAGAAGGCCTACGAGTGGTAGTGCATTAGGTGTGTACCATTGGAAAATTTACATGTTAGGGTAGAAGTAGAAGTCACTAAAGGGGTTATAGAGAAGCTTACTAATCTGGGCGTGAATTAGTTTCAGTTAGAATTCTAGGGAATTTAGAGACAAAAGAAGATTGGGTGCCCATGCTGAAGAGTAGTAACTTAAGAAGTAGGAAAACTAGAATAACCACCAAGTGAATTAAATCAATGGTATAAGCTGAAGGGAACTCTACTTAAAGAAAGAAAGGGGTTAAAAGATAATAGCTGATGACTGGTCAGGTTAGAAAGAGGAGAGTGAGTTGAAAGATAACAACAAATGATTGGTTAGGTTAGAAAGAGGAGAAAAGGTAATTACGAGTAGTGTACTGATAAGTATGAACAAGTACTAGAGATTGTAAGGGTGAGGTGAGGGAACGCCGGAAGTATCCCGAATCAAACAAATAAAATCTGGTAGTAGGCAAGGCCTATACTAGTATATATAAAGAAAAGAAATTTATGAGAGATTGTGAAAGCCATCGATGTTGGAGGCGAACAACGGCCCCACGTGCCTCTAGGAGAGAGTGTCAGGGACCTCTGACGTCGATTTACAAAATTTTATTTTTGTTTGCGGCCCATTAATATTTTCCCGGTTGCAGGAGAGGAGTCAGATTGTTTGTAACTCAAGATCTAGACGCCGCTCCTGTATCGGTGGTCTATCGCCACAGTCACTCTGTGGGTATAGGCCTAAACTTCTATTTCTTTCTTCATGAGACTGTCTTTTCTATCTATCTTTAAATACAATTCTTCATGGACTAAGCTGACAAATAGACTAATATAGGAGACATAGGTGGGATTATTGAGTGTAATCTGTAGAGTAAGGACTGGATTATGAATTGAAAACCTTTATTTATTCAAAAAAAAAACCCAGTATAATATATATATTGAACTATCCTGAAGTTGCAAATGTAAATGACTACACAAGTCAGTAGTAAATTAGAAGAATAATACAAGACGTTCTAGTAGATACCTGAAAAACAAAGAAAGAAAATTAAAGTAATTAATTAAGGATTTGTTATTGTTGAACAGAGAACGTACTTATATAGTTAAAATTGGGTATACTAACCTTGAATAATCAAATATTATCCTACCAATAAAAGTGTTGAATGGTTAATGTAGTGTAAATGTAATTTATTGTATATAAGATTGTTATTGTTGAAAAAAGGAAAAAAAAATAATATATTAAATAAATTATGGTTATTGTTATGCAAAGTAAATTAACGTGAAGTTCAGATTTTTGACCCTTATCCTTGTAATGGTTTGAGAGTAGCTGGTTTTTGTGCTAAGTTACATACTTTGGTAGTGAGTATTGAAAAAGGAGAAAAAGAAGAAGCAGAATAAAAAAAAAAACGAAGGGTAAATCCGAACCCAATTCCCGTCTCCACTGTTAATTTAAAAGCTAGTCGAGAGGCATGTAGGTACATAGCCTGTGTATCTATAAGTTAATTTGTGTCTGGGCTGATACATAACAAAAAGAAAAGAGGAAGCGTATTGATGATGGCGCCCGTTAATATAAATTTTCATCAATATTATCAAGACTGGGTAAATTGTTAAAAGAGAGAGAAAGTAGACTGAGAGTAGGAAGTTTGCAATCACCCGGTGTCAAAGGTAGTTGTACTGAACGTTGGAATGTGGACTATGCAGGCAGTGTTGTGATGACACGACAGGTGTATGAGTGACCTTGTTTTGTAGGAGTTCAGTAAACTTATGTACTACGATTGAGAATAATCACATATTAGTCGTCACAGATTTTGGCGAAGAATTTTGGCGAAGATTTAATCCAAGAAGTTAAGGAACTTTATAGCATAAAGTAAGAAAAGCCCGTCACAAAACTGCATTCTGCATTTAAAGTAGGACATAAGGCATAAGCAGATATCTCTGTCCGTGAATCTTAGCGCTGAAAGTACTCAATAATGAACGATTTCGTAAAAAGTGCTCAAAGGTTTCAAAGGGTAACTGAGAGGTAATATAAGAGGCGGGTCCATAAAGTAAGTTTCCCTAGGGCCGTTTAACAAACGAAACCAAATTTAATGGAAATATTTATTGTGCCAGATATAGCAAGTGCTCAGCTATTTTTCAACATATTCGCCAAAGAAATTGACACATTTAGGCCTATCATACCATGGGACCAACTTTTGAACACTTGTGTCGTAGAAGTCTGCCGCCTGGGATTTGAACTACTGTATGATAACCTTCTCCGTTTCTCTGTCAATCTCTATCATTCTCTGTCATTCACTGTCATTTCTTGAGGGGTAGGAAAATATGAAAATCTCTGGGTGCGCGGTCCGAGACTGCAACACCTCCCTGCAAGTCTCCTGCAAAAGTTCGGCTCGGAGATGTTTCAACATCCACCCTACAGCCAGAATTTGAACCTGGGACCTCCCGAATCTTCTACTCTTATACAATTCAACGGCCCTAAATAGCGTGCTTGCTCGCCCGCTTCGTGAGACATCGGGTATACTCGGCGATGTTCGTCTCTCGCAGTCTAAACTTTCATGACGACTACAAAATTAGGAAGGAAAACCGTTTCTTTATTATATAAGGCCTAAGTGAAATGAACACAATGAACAAATATTCTAATTTTATTTTTACTTACAATTTTCATAGCTCTGAACCACAAACATTTTTAATAATCTACCAGTGTAATTTTCTTAAAAATCCTGGAGTCAATGAATAATGGCGGGCGAAGCCGGGGGCAACAGCTGTAAAATATTGATGGTTTTATCTCTTGAAATATCGCTGATAATAATAATCCAAACAAACCATTCCTTCCCTTGAAACATTATATAATTTCTGAAAATTACACTGAATTGATAAAATAAAATTCACATCATATTCATGTCAATAAACAGCTGAGAAACAATACGTATTATGTGTTCACAGGTTCTTTGGAACTGCATAATCGATTCTGATATAGTTTTCCCAGGGGGCGCTTTCATGTCGTGGAATGTACTCTATAGCAGGAATTTTAGCTGTTTCATTAATTATTAATGGCTTAGTTTATGAATGATTCGCGTGCAAGTGTTAATAAATATAATGCTTTAATAATTATTATACTCTTAATTTTTAATTTTTAAAAGAATTATCGTGGCGAAGCCACGGGCACCTCCTAGTGATAGTACAAGACGTTACCATCTCGGCCACCTCGGTCGGCAATGACCGTTTTTATATGAAACAAGCTACAATTATGAAGATATTTCAGTGTTCTGTCCTTGTAAATTTACATAAAAGAAACAATTGTACGTACGTGCGATGAAATAAATGTTATATAAAATAAAACAAAAACATTATGACGATAATCACTTGCGATTTATTGAAATTCAATGTATTTTTATACTGGATTGCTCACATTTATGTAGTCACTACTACTCTTTCAAAATTTGGGGTTTGATTTCCTTAACTCTTAAATGCACATTGTAACCTACAGGAAATAGCAGTTTCCCTTAACTTCGTATTAAAATAACGGAAAATAACTCGAAACAAAATTTAAAATGCACATAAAATTTACAGAAAGGGTATAAGAAGTGAAATACGAACCTAATCATTGTGTTATTTGTTTTCTATGCAGTCCGGCACGGATTTATAATTTAAGTCTCTTGCATTTAAGGGTTAATAGGCAGTTATGTAAGTTATTACAGAGTCTCTGATATTTAAGCACACATAAATACTATCAACTTGGGGCAGGATCGGACGGACATGTTGGGAACAGAAGTTCAGTGCCTTAATGGCCTGCCTGTTATAGGCGGAAGTAGATTTCGAACTTCATATAGACTTCATATACTGACAAGTAGATAGGGTATTGCATAATAGCTTGTACAGTACTTCTGTAAAATTTTGGTATTACTTAAAAGAATAACAACATTTAATAATGATTTACATTGCAACGAAAAGGGCTAAAGTTCAAGTTAACATACTTACTCATTTAAACTACAGCAAAACATTAAGCATTTCCACCCTTTGCGATATGGATTAAAATTATTACAAAAAAAAAAAAATCCAGACAAAATATTTTGGTAATACAGCATTAGAAGATTTACAAGAATTATGAATGGAATTTATACGCACCTAAAAGAATTTACGAATTTTGTTGTCGTTCAACCCTGAAGTCTTATACCCTTTGAGCAAATAACCGTATTATCAAAACAACTTTCAAACGAAAGTTTTTGGTACTACTCTTAGGAGATATTATAACTTTAAACGTATACAAAATTTTTCATATCAAGGGAGTTATGTGTAGTGATTTTTCAGTTTTCAAAAATCTTCCCTATTTCTTTTCCTTTGGTACTATTTTGCCCGTTAACAAATTCGACCGCGATCTTCTACCTCTGCATTCTATGTATTAATTTGTGCAAAATTACGGCACTTATCATCTGAATTATATATGTATATATATATATATATATATATATATAATGGATTACTTAAGAGTTTCAAGAATCCAAAAGATTAGGAATCTAGAGATAAGGAGAAGGATGGAAGCGGAGGAGACAGTCCTAGATAGAATTGAAATAAGAGGTTTAAGATGGTTTGGACACATAAGGAGAATGGATCAACATAGGTGGCCGAATAAAATGCTTCAGTGGCAACCACCTGGAAGAGGAAGACGGGGCAGACCGAGAAGATCTTGGTACCAGAGCATTAGGAGAGGAGAGGACTCCAAGAAGAGGACGCCTTGGATCGAGAAAGATTGCGATTAGGAATGGGAAGGCGGCAATAGCTGCAAAATACCTCCTACTATATATATATATATATATATATATATATAGGCCTATATAGGTAGGGGAAAAAAGCGGACCGACTAAAATATCTAAGTTGCCGATTTGAGCCAATGCGCATGCCTAGCGGAATTCACAGGATAGCAGGGAATGTATTGAAATTTGTTCTACAGCCGATAAATTGCTTTAATTGAGAAATAAATTAACATAATTTGCATTGCTTCTGAAGACAAATGTTTCCGTTACATCTCTTACATTTATTTACGTATCACAAGGCTCTGAAATCAGCTACAAGAGTAGGTCCGCTTATTTTTCCCTACCTGTACATAAATAAACTTTTCTTGACGATGGTTTGTGGTCTAGGGAACATGAAACGTAGAAGTGCAGAATACACACAATGGTAATAATTGCAATTGGGTAAAGAATTCAAGAATACTGGAGCTTGTGAACTTGGAAAGCTCTTACAAGACAAAATACGAGACTATTGTAAACATGGATATAATACACTGTTGTTATTATTATTAAGGTGAAAGACACTTGACATGGAATCTGGATTTCACTGGCCGACTGTGGACAATGTTCATAGCGAAGTGACCTCAATTTCTACTCGGTGTGTACCTGTAAGCCTGCCACATGACGTACTTATGACCCTCTTTCAATATAACTCGCCGAACCGGTCGCAAGGCAGGTGTAGAAAGTATTTCTTTCATACCGGATGAAAAGGGAAATTAATACGTGAATTACTTATGCTAAACTCCCTTCAGAGCTTCCTTCTGTACGCTAAGCTGAATTTATTGACAGTGTGATGAATTGGAATAAACATAATTTTATGCTTACTTTAGACGTAACTTTTAAATTGGATTAGTCTGAAAGCTAGATATAGAAATATACGACACAAGAATAAAAGTTATTTGACAGCTAGGACTTTTATTACCGTAAGGGTTTAAAATTCTCATATATTACTGTCCATTCCAGATGTCTTGAGAGAAAAAGATGCTGATCGATAAGGTAGGCATGCGATCCTGGTTTGAATGCCTTTACCGTATTGGACAGTGGCCAACCTTATTGAGACATATCCCCGCAACCCTAAGCCCAAATGCCATTATTTCGCTTCACAGGTCAACAGTTCCCCTGTGATTTGTGAATGAATAAGATCGAAGACAAGTGTACTTAATTTTGAAAGTATTGTGCGTATGGTATGTTCAGTATTACCATAATTAATTTAGGAAGTAGCACTTTAGTGTTATAAATTTCAACATGGGTTCTGCTAGCTGGTGAACCGCTCTTTTCTCTCTTTACAACCACTGTTTACTTCTTTTCTCAACACATCTGGAATGGACAGTACTAATATTACCATCATTGCAGTCTTCGTACCTAATATGCCGGCCCCGAAAGGATTGTAGAACTGTTCCTAAAGTGAAGTAAAGTGTTCCCTATACAGGCCCTAGAGGCCCAGAGGGTTCCAGGAAGTTGAGGCTCCCAGATTTTAGACATTCGGCGCGTGAAGGTGGTAAGGTTGTCAGCCTTACGCACCGGCCGCCTTAACTCCAGGATTGCTCCTGGTACTCATTTATGTTAGAGGCTGAGTCGACCCCAGGGTCATAGTGGCACCAGAAGGATAAGGTCAATTGAAAAACTCAACGACCTTATCGGGGATCGAACCCGCAGCGCAGCGCCTTAATCACTACGCAACGGCGTACCCCAGAACTGCTCCTGCTTCATCTAATGCATTAATAATAGCATGATGGGAATACTATGTTAAAATACTTTACTAAATATCCATGATGTCTCGGAGGTGGCCCCGGCAGTGAGCTGATCACCCATCCATATCCTTGATTGGTCAAAAAAGAATGTTTATTCCACAGAAGGAACCACTCTCCCATGACTGATTACCCTTAATGGTCTACATCACTGACAGACAAGTTATGTCACATGCAGTACTGTGAGGCACACTAATTAGTGATTTTTGTGACCGGGCTTCCACTGTTATAGTAGAGTAACATCCAAGATGGATATATATATAATCATGAACCACAGATTATTGTCTCTGTTGGACATTACATGAGAATATTATAGAAGACAAATTCACGTGACACTGGGATTCAAAGCCAGGACCTGAGTAATGTCCAACAGAGACAATCTGTGGTTAATGACGACCAAGGGGCAATTACATGGTCAAAAGTATGGTTTGAAATTGTATAACAATTTTATTGCTGATCACCCTGAATACGTAAATTACAATCTTAAACGTTTTAAGAGGAAAATAACAACAAAAAATGTTATATAATATTAATAGCACAACTTTAATTTTGTTTCAACCCAATGTATTCTATTTTTTGTTGTAAATTCTATATAAACCACTGGTTAATGCTGCAAAATTATTTTTGTTTACATTTTACTCATACATTTATAATTTTTAGTTTGTAGTATACTGTGCATTAATAAATAATTAGATTTAAATTAATCTACTATACCCCCTAAACACGAGCTTTGGTCATATAGGGGCATGTTTGGTTTTATTTGTTTTTACCTGTACTAAATGTGTAATAATAATAATGTAATGTAAGTAAGTAATATTAATAAATGGTGTAGCGTAGTGGTTGAGGCGCTGCCCTACAAACCGAAAGGTCGCGGGTTCGATCACCGATGAGGTCGTTGGAGTTTTTCAATTGACCTAATCCTTCTGGTGGCAGTATGGCGCTGGGGTCGACTCAGCCTCTAACAGAATTGAGTACCAGGAGCAATCCTGGGGGTACAGGCGGCCAGTGCGTAGGGCTGACAACCTTACCACCTTCATGAGCTGATATCTAAAAATCTGGGAGCCTCAACCTCCTGGAACCCTCTGGGCCTCCATGGCTGTAATAGGGAACACTTTACTTTACTTTATTTTTTTAATAATAATAATATCCATATGAATCAGTGCTGGCTAGGTGCTCAGTTTCTATGTGTAGTTAGGTTAGATTTAATTTTCAAACTGAACATTGTTATACACAATTATAAACAGTTGCTTTTCATTCGAGACATGCAGCAAATGAAATTAAACCACTCATCTTTAACAGTTCTCCTCCTCTTTCTGAATACATTACGCCCACCCATGAAATCCAAACCGTAACAAAAACAACCTAAACTTTGATTTTAATTGTATTAAACTATCAAACAGGTTGCTCTTAATACTTGATACATCTCTTCTCCTTTCATTTCGTTTTATGACGCGTTTCTCACCCTTTTTAATTATTATACAATCACGATCCAATTTCGTCCGGAATGGGGATGAGAAGGAAAGCAAGATGAATGGCGGTGATGATTCTAACGTGTTATTGTTTTCTCTGTCTTCCGTGATGGAATCTTCAGTCTGAGGCGGTGGAAACATTAAACAAGCATATTGTGTGAGCGGTGATAGGTCGAATTCGTCAATGTGTTACTATTAGCAACGCGTGAAAACTTAAAATAGGCCTATACGGTACGCTAATTTTTATGTATTCATATTTAAAAAGAGGAAAAGAAATATAGGCTATATCTTCACAAGAAGTATTACATTTAGTAATACACCCGAATGAGCAAGACTGCTCGTGCTCGGGTGCCGTTTCAAAAATATCAAAGTGAAGAAAGAGGAGAGACAAAGAAATAGAGTGTATAATGTGCTTAACTAAAAAAAAGAAAGTTAAAAAACATTAAACATAAAAACGTAAATACATAAAAGGAGTGAAACAAAAATTACTTAAAAGCTAAAAAATTACAAAAAATTCTTTACATATCTATTAAATTTAACAGTGGAGTATGCTGAGAGATCAGGATATTTTCTGATAATTGAGTTATAGAAGCGCGGTCCAAAATTAATGCTATGCTTTAATCCTGCCGATGTGAGACATTTGGGTTCTAATAGGAGTAAATTAGTATTTCGTCTAGTTTTGTAGATATGTTCACTGGAAGAGTATTTTATACGATGTTTGTGAAAATATTTTAATATAGAAAATTTGTAAATTTGGTCCAAACTTAAAACATAAAATTCCGAAAATATTAGGCTAGTTGGGTAATCAATGTGTTTTCTTAGACAGATTTTTATTATTCTTTTTTGTAAAAGGCAGAGGGGCTTAAGGGTAGTTTTCGCTAATCCTCCCCAGGCGAGAATGCCATATTGAATAATGGACTGGAAAAGTGCTAGATAAACGGAACGTAAAACAGTAATGGGCATACAGTGGCGTAAAATGACAAATTTATGAATTGTTCTGCGTAGTCTATTACAGATGTAGTTAACATGGTGAGACCATTTAAGATGTTGATCAATAAAAATACCCAAATATTTCACAACGGCTGATTCTTTCAGTGGTAAGCATTTACAATTCACATCAAAATTACAATTATGTATTATTAAATTTAAATTTGTACGTTTTTTCCGCGCTATCTGACCAGTAGATGTTAATGAGAAAGGAACTAATGTTGATTTATCCACGTTTAGTGATAGAAGGTTAGAATCGAACCATTTTTTTACAATTTTCATGCCTGTATTAGCATATTTATATGCTACTTCCCATGAATGACCACTGAAAATCACAACAGTGTCATCTGCGTATGAAAATATGGAGCCATTTATTTGATCTAGGTTTAAATTTAGCAAATCATTTACATATATTAAGTATAAGATTGGTCCTAATATCGTTCCTTGTGGCACACCAATATCAATATTTGATATTTCACTTATATGGCTGTCTACTTTTGTCATTATACATCTATTGCTCAGATATGATTCAAATAATTTGTAAACTGTTCCTCTAATTCCTATCTTATTCAGTTTATCTAATAGTATCGAGTGAATAACAGTATCAAAAGCTTTGCGTAAGTCCAAGAAAAGTCATATAGTATGATTATTTAACTTCTTTTAATGTAAATTTACCAGATGCAATTTCCTTCTTTAGTGTGTGTGTGTAGGCCTATATATACATGTATATATATATATACATATATACAGTATATATATATATATATATATATATATATATATATATATATATATATATATATATATATACGAAATTCAAATAAGGAAATGCCTATTTCTATGCATTTCAGAAACTCTTTATCTTCTCAACTTCTATCCAGAAATATAAAACCACAGAACTTATCAGACAATTAACCTGCCAGTTGTATTATATGGATGTGAGACATGGTCGCTTACTCTTCGGAAAGAACATAATCTGAGTGTGCTCTTAGGAAAATATTTGGGCCTAAGAGAGATGGAAATGGGGAGAGGAGAAAACTGCATAACGACGAGCTTCATGACCTATACTCGTCACCGGATATAGGAAGGGTAATTAAATCAAGGAGGATGAAATGGGCTGGACATGTTGTGCGCATGGGGGAAGAAAGATATATTTAAAAAAAATAACTGGGAGACCCGAAAGGATAAGACCATTTGGAAGACCTAAATATATGTGGGAGGACAATATTAGGAAAGATTTAAGAGAAGTAGAATTTACGAGGGATGGTCGGATGGAGTTAATACAGGATAGGGTTGAATGGAGGGCTCAGGTAAGCGCGGCAATAAACCTTCGGATTCCATAAATTAGATAATATTCCTTTAGCTTACTTAGAAATTATCTATTGCCATTGAGCAAGAAGTAAGCCTGTACTTTAGGGTATGCTTAGTTATGGAAAAACCAATCCAAAAATAGGATTAAAAAATGGCTAAATCAACTCTTCTGCCATCCCTTAAATGCAATTGCAATATTGCATAGGACCTTTATGTACAGAGATTTAGACCATATATTTCTACAAACCAACTTACATAAAATGCAAAGGATACTATAACAAAAGCTGTTATTCTTAAATATTCCTAAGCAGGGATACAACAACAGATGCTTGATGTGCAAGTTGGGCAGTTCAGGGTTTCTTGGCCTCGCCACAAGTTTTGTTGCGCTGGATTTCAATACTCTTGAGAAGCTTCGCATCAACCCTTTGTTGGATCATAATTCTGACAGTAAAAGTGTTGTTAACTACAGTTTGGAACCCTCCACTGTGCACATAAGCACTACTTGACTCGTCAGAATATGAAGGGGCTGCTATTAAATTATTATTATTCATTCCTCAGAGTGTTACAAACTAATGAGTGGTTAAAGAATGCCTGAGGTATGCAGTGAGGTAGTGAGCTCCAAGCTGGGGAGTTACATTTTCAAATCACGAACAAGTAAAATTTGTAAAATCCAAAAGAAACAATTTTTTGTTGTTGTATTAAGGACAAACAGGATATTAGTAGAAATTCTGAATGATAAAAACACTTTATTCTCCAATTACATTACTTTTAATAGCACAGGACTAGTTTCAAGAGCCTTACTTACCACCCTAAATTCTTTAATAAATTTGAAAAAGTGTTTAAAAAGCACAATATAAAATTGGCACCAAAGAATAATTATACCATTAGGAACTTGCTCAACCACCCACTGAAGAATAGTACACCAAGAACCAAACTATCAGGTATCTACCAAATAGAATGCGCAGATTGTGATCAGATCTACATTGGACAAACCAGGAGTTTGGAAATAAGAATGAAGGAACACTTAAGAAACATAAAACTAATGCAGACCGAAAGATCAGCAGTTGCATACCATTGCTGGACAAAAAATCACAGTGTTAAAAAGGAGATCAAACTATTAAAACACGTTAAGAAACCATCCGAACTGAACGTATGGGAGAAAATATTCATCACTAAGAAAGAAGACAAGGTTATGAACTTTGAAATCCCACCTATAGACGACGTAGTGCGACTTACAAAAACGAAACGAGAGGGCAGCACAGAACAATGCATATATACAAACCAACATGGCAACCAGAATAACAATCGACCACCAGCCGATGATGGGAGCGAATAAGGCTCTTGAAACTAGTCCTGTGCTATTAAAAGTAATGTAAGTGGAGAATAAAGTGTTTTTATCATTCAGAATTTCTATCAGTATACTCCACTGTTTAAATAACTTCTTTTTATTGGTGCTTTTAAACAGGATATTGTATTTTCCCTCAGTATACACGTGTTTTAGAATAATGTTGGCAAAAAGAAATATTAGTAAAGTACAGTAAAACTCCAATTATCAGGATAAATTAGGACCTGACCTTGATAAATAATGAAAAAAGTAATTTCTTTAAAGAATAAAAAAATTAATTGTACAGTACCGTACTTATATAGTGTTGCATACTGAATATATCGGTCAGAGTCAGTTATTTTTCTGACAAACTGTCAATTTTGTTGGCCAAAAGCTTTACTTTTTCGCAAATAGTTGGTCATGAAAGAGGGTTTCCAATGCTCGCTGCTGCAAAAACTACTTGAATACGCGCTCAAAGCGATCCGGATAGTTGAGGTTCGAATAATTGGAGTTCTGCTGTAGCTTTAAAAAAAGTTATGTCAGTTTTAGTAATTGTAATAGATCCTAGATTTCGATTTTTTTCTTTAGACATACCGATGTCAAATTTTACAATGTAGAGTTAGGTTTTTTTTCTATTATTTATTATTGTCTTATCAAAGCACTAAAACAAACGTTACGGGTTTTTCACACAAATGCCATCATTGTTCAAACTATTTTTGCAAGAAACAACATTTAGGAAAAGATGGAAATCACTGGGAGCGAGGTCCGGGTTTTAGGGAGAATTTTTAAACACCTCCCAGTCGAACTTCTGCAGGAGACTTGCTAGGAGGCGTTTAAACATCCACCCTACAGCCCGGACTTCGCTCCCAGTAATTTCCATCTTTTCCTGTACCTAAAGAAATGACAGAGAGGCGGAGATGTTTGTCACACAGTGTTTCAAATCCCTGGCGGCAGACTTCTACGGCACATATGTTCAAAGTTCGGCTGGGAGGAGTTTAAACATCCACCCTACAGCCCGGATCTCGCTCTCAGTGATTTTCATCTTATCCTACACTTCAAGAAATGACAGGGAATGACAGAGATGATAGAGAGGTGATGTTTGTCACACAGTGGTTAAAATCCCTGGCGGCAAACTTGTACGCCACAGGTATTCAAAAGTTGGTTCCACGGTATGACAAATGTTTCAATTCCGGTGGTGAATATGTTGAAAAATAGCTGAACACTTGCTGTATCTATTGGAATATATAATATATATTATATAGACATATTATGTCCATGAAATTGTGTTCTGTTTCTGTAAACGGTCCCAGGGAAACTTATTTTATGGACGCGCTTTGTACGAAAGAAGAAGAAAAACCACAGCATATATACTTGCAGGTGCAAAATATGTATCAGATATCCTAACAAACCACTCTCTCTACAAACTAGAATCGTGTGCCAACTTCAGCACATGTCGTAAATCATTTAAACAGAAAGATGTCAATGACTTTCATAATAAATGTTTATGAGATCGATTCCCTTTCTATTTCAACTAACCGCAAGAATCAATTTTCAGTCTGAAAGTAAACAGCAACAATAAATAAACACGTGCTTATAATCATCGTTTATTTTGTTTTTTATTGCAGACTTCATTCTAATCATGATTTTGTGCTAACTGCGAATCAAATGAAATTGGGAAGTGAGATCCCAACTCTATCAAACGAAGACCAACTCTTCAAATAGTTTGTTTTTTGACTCATGTAATAAGATAGCATTCCAGTCTTCTCCACGGCGCCTTTCTGAAGAACGTGCACCAATGAATCTCCCTCTCTATCAATCACATCTTTAGAAAATAATTCTGAGGAGAATGCAGAAGATGAATAGTAATATGTCAATCAAATAGAATGAGCTTAGAAATACTACCCTGGTCAATTTATTTCTGCTGGTCAACATAATGATTAATCACCCTTACAAATAATAATAGTAACAACAATAATCATAATAATAATTTGAAAGACATAAGTGCACACCATTCCCCTGCGTTCTCCGACACACCCGTTGCCATGACCACCTGCCTAATCTTGTAGCCAGTATAAAATTACGCCATTTTAGTTTATGTAGCCTATGTGTCCACTTCTTCACAATATATCTTTCCTTTCGTGTATTTTTAGTAACAAATTGAGCTTATAAAACCTCAAATATGACCTTTTTCGTGTTGCCAAAAAAGCCCGAAACTTAATTTGCGAGCCCAAGACGATGATCTACTGAAAAATGTAGTGAAAAATGTATTGTTCTAAAATTAAGAAAAGTTAATATGATTGGAATGTTTACATGAAAAAAAGTTACTTTACATTTATTCAAGAAGTTGTGACGGGCTTTTCTACTTTATACTATGGGCGACCAAACTTTTGAAGGCGCTCTTACTTTATGCTATAAAGTTCCCTAACTTCTTGGATTAAATCTTCGCCAAAATCTGTGACGACTAATATGTGATTATTCTCAATCGTAGTATATAAGTTTACTGAACTCCTACAAAACAAGGTCACTCATACACCTGTCGTGTCATCACAACACTGCCTGCATAGTCCACATTCCAACATTCAGTACGACTACCTTTGACACCGGGTGATTGCAAACTTCCTACTCTCAGTCTACTTTCTCTCTCTTTTAACAAATTACCCAGTTTTGATAATATTGATGAAAATTTCTATTAACGGGCGCCATCATCAATACGCTTCCTCTTTTCTTTTTGTTATGTATCAGCCCAGACACAAATTAAATTATAGATACACAGGCTATGTACCTACATGCCCCTCGACTAGCTTTTAAATTAACAGAGGAGACGGGAGTTGGGTTCGGATTTACCTTTCGTTTATTTTTTTTTATTCTGCTTCTTCTTTTTCTCCTTTTTTTTTTTATACTCACTACCAAAGCATGTAACTTAGCACAAAAACCAGCTACTCTCAAACCATTACAAGGATAAGGGTCAAAAATCTGAACTTCACGTTAATTTACTTTGCATAACAATAACCATAATTTATTTAATATATTATTTTTTTTTTCTTTTTTTCAACAATAACAATCTTATATACAATAAATTACATTTACACTACATTAACCTTTCAACACTTTTATTGGTAGGATAATATTTGATTATTCAAGGTTAGTATACCCAATTTTAACTATATAAGTACGTTCTCTGTTCAACAATAACAAATCCTTAATTAATTACTTTAATTTTCTTTCTTTGTTTTTCAGGTATCTACTAGAACATCTGGTATTATTCTTCTAATTTACTACTGACTTGTGTAGTCATTTACATGTGCAACTTCAGGATAGTTCAATATATATATTATACTTTTTTTTTTTTTTTTAATAAATAAAGGTTTTCAATTCATAATCCAGTCCTTAACTCTACAAATTACACTCAATAATCCCACCTATGTCTCCTATATTAGTCTATTAGTCAGCTTAGTCCATGAAGAATTGTATTTAAAGATAGATAGGAAAGACAGTCTCATGAAGAAAGAAATAGAAGTTTAGGCCTATACCCACAGAGTGACTGTGGCGATAGACCACCGATACAGGAGCGACGTCTAGATCTTGAGTTACAAACAATCTGACTCCTCTCCTGCAACCGGGAAAATATTAATGGGCCGCAAACAAAAATAAAATTTTGTAAATCGACGTCAGAGGTCCCTGACACTCTCTCCTAGAGGCACGTGGGGCCGTTGTTCGCCTCCAACATCGATGGCTTTCACAATCTCTCATAAATTTCTTTTCTTTATGTGTACTGGTATAGGCCTTGCCTACTACCAGATTTTATTTGTTTGATTCGGGATACTTCCGGCGTTCCCTCACCTCACCCTTACAGTCTCTAGTACTTGTTAATAAACTACTTATCATCAGTACACTACTCGTAATTACCTATTCTCCTCTTTCTAACCTAACCAATCATTTGTTATTACCTTTCAACTCACTCTCCTCTTTCTAACCTGACCAGTCATCAGCTGTTATCTTTTAACCCCTATCTTTCTTTAAGTAGAGTTCCCTTTAGCTTTTACCATTGATTTAATTCACTTGGAGGTTATTCTAGTTTTCCTACTTCTTAAGTTACTACTCTTTAGCATGGGCACCCAATCTTCTTTTGTCTCTAAATTCCCTAGAATTCTAACTGAAACTAATTCACGCCCAGATTTGTAAGCTTCTCTATAACCCCTGTAGTGACTTTTACTTCTACCCTAACATGTAAATCTTCCAATGGTACACACCTACTGCACTACCACTCGTAGGCCTTCTTTTGCCCTTCAATCTTTCCACTTCTTATCCCCCTCTACCATATTCCATACACCTTCGCTTGTAGATAAATCTCTATAAAAAAACATAACTTAACATTACAGGCCAGCATGAAATCTATTTATAGATAGTCACCCGTCACCTGAACGAAACCCAAGAGGGAGGGGCCCTCGTAAGAAGTACTAAGCATGCCCCTTAATTACTTTTCTTCCTTACTCCCCTCGCGTCCTGTCTCAAAAATAACAAAGTTTCTATGAGCATCACCAATTGCCCCTAGCTATGTATTCATTCGTGGGACAATCACCCAAAAAAACCTAAAGTGAAGAGATCTATCTGTAGCCTTCAGCGGTTAGGCTCTTGACTGCTCTTTTATAATTAATTTAGACCAGAAATAGAAAATAGTTGGATTACTGGATTTCATCACTTTACTTCTAGAATTCTCACTTCTATGTTTCTATTCTATTCTATTCTATTATTCCATACGGTGTCTAATCGCCATACATGACTTAGAAACCATCCTTACAAAAAAAAAGGATATCTCAATTTTCTCACTCCCCAAACAATAAGAAAAAGTCTAGACGACTATACTCAACCAGTGATGTCCAACTTATCCTCCGATCCTGAGTTGTCTTCCATTACTTCCTGATGTCCATATCTGCTCTTATTCAGAGCGAGCAGTCACGACTCACTCTCACAGCTGATGTTCGCTGTAGCGGTGTCTCGTACTGGCCGACTTGGTGTATTCTTCTGATTAATGACTATCTCCATATAGCCGTGTCAAGGAAGTTCACAACCAGAATTTCCTTTAGATGAAAGTCTGACACACCATTATGCCAGAACGCCTCTACCGCTGTCACACATCCCAATCTCGTCTTCTCCCTTCTGCCTTTTCAACTCCTCTCTCTCGTGGTCAGGCACGTACTACTAACCGTCTTTCAGGTTCCGCACGTCTCCCTCGTCGATTCAGCGTCGACGCATGCGCACCTCTCCTTTCTGTAATTCAAATAAAATTCAGGGCAGTATCGATAATCATGAAAATGTTCAATATCGATTAGTTGCGGTCCCCCAACCCTTCCTTTGTTTAGGAATGGTCTCCTATCGTTGATTACGCACGTCGCTATTTGCGTCGTTACATTCTTCCCGCACTCACCATAAAAAAAATAATGTTAACACTGTTCACATTTTTTTTTTTTTTTTTTTGTTTAGTTTACCAGCCTTAAAGAATGTTTATCCAGGAACAAAGGGTTTCAAGTCTTTGACGTGCCACTTCCCCAACTTTTTACCAAAACGGTTTGTCAGTTCGTAGCTATTTTCACTGAACTTTTTCTTTATAATATAGGGCCCGACAAACTTTGCACTTAAACCTGCTGTATAAGCTTGTGAGGCATCACTTAATTTAAAGTTTCTTCTTAACACTAGATCTCCTGGACGAAATCTCACCTCTCTCCTCCGAAGATTATAATAATGACTCGAATTCTTATAGGCGGTTTCTAAGTTATGTCTAACCATTAAACGTACCGTTTTCAATTTATTGAGTCTGTCCACCCAAAGTTTTGGAATTTCTTTATAAATCGGTTGGTTTTCCACCTTTTCAATCCTACTGATAATTTCAGGCTCCTTCCCATAATTTAGCATATAAGGAGTGCATCCAGTGGAACTATGCTTAGCCGTATTTATAGCAAAATTAAATTCTCTCAAATACACATCCCAAACTGTCTGATCCTTTTGAATATAACTAGAAATCATTGTTTTCAATACTCTATTGACTCTTTCTACTGGATTTCCTTGTGGCGAATATACAGGTAAATAACAAGGAGTTATATTAAAAGCTTTAGCTATCTCTCGCATTAATTTACTAGTGTATTGCGGTCCATTATCCATCAACAAATATCCCGGAATTCCCCATTTAAGGATAATCAATTCATAAAATGCTTCCGTAACTGCTCTACTGGTTGCTTTCCTTAACGCTTTACACTCTACATATTTGGTAAAGGTGTCCTGAAATACAATCACGTATCGGTTCCCTTTTTTGGAACGTGGGTAAGGTCCCAACAAATCAGTAGCTACAGTCATCCAAGGTTTCTCTTTCTGGTAAAAATGCATTGGTCCTGCTTGAGCCGTTTGTAACACTTTCTGTCTCTGACATATTTCACAAGCAGTAACATATTTAGCAACATCTCTAAACATTCCCGGCCAATAATACTTGTTTGCTATTCTAAAGAAAGTTTTAGCTATCCCCATATGTCCTGCAGTCGGTGCATCATGACATTCCTGCAATACTTTAATCCTAAAATCTTGCGGAATAACTAATTTCCACCTATTCACTGTTCCCTCTAAAGTTTGTTCTAACTGATCTAATCTTAAATGGTACAACTTCTCATCTACGACCTTCCAATCTGGCCAAAATTTAGGTTTACTTTGTACTTGCTCCTTCCGCTTAATATACCAAGCATCTTGTATATTTTCCCATTCCACTACTTCAGAGTTATCAGTCAACAAGAGGCAAAATTCTTCCTCTACCGTTTTCTCTTGAACTTTCCCTTCGTGTATTCTAGATAAAGCATCCGGAACTTTTTGTAATCTACCAGGCCTATGTATTACTTCAAAATCATACTCCTGGAGCAATAAACTCCACCTAGCTAATCGTCCAGTCGGATTCTGTAATGTATTTAACCATTTCAGAGCAAAGTGATCAGTATATACTTTAAAATGATAACCTTCCAAATAAGGACGAAACTTTTGAACTGCCCACAATATAGCTAACAATTCTTTCTCGACTATTGCCCACTTTTGCTCACCTACTGTTAAAGTTCTACTAGCATAAGCTATTACTTTTTCCTCTCCTTCCTCTCCTGTCTGAATTAATGCTGCTCCTAGTCCTGAAAAACTAGCGTCGGTCTGTAACACTAGGGGTTTAGTATAATCTGGACAAGTTAATATAGGACTACTAGATAATTTCGATTTTAATTCATCAAAAGATTCCTGACATTCCTTAGTCCAACGCCATCTCTGATTCTTTTTCAGAAGTGCAGTGAGGGGCTTTACAACTTCAGAAAAAAATGGAATGAATCGTCGGTACCAAGAAGCCAATCCTAAAAATGCTCGTACTTCCTTGACTTTTGTAGGGGCTGGATACTCAAGGATACACGAGATTTTATCTGAATCTACAGCAATTCCTAATGGAGTAATGATATGACCCAAATATTTTAATTCACTTCTACAAAATTTTGATTTTTCCCTATTAATTTTCAGGTTAGCTTTTCTTAATTTCTCTAAGACTTTTTCTAACAAGGACAAATGTTCTTCAAATGTCTCGCTAATAAGTACTATATCATCCAAATAACAAAAGCATTTCTCTCCTATCTCTTCTCTTAATATAGTATCAACTAATCTTTGAAACGAGGCTGGTGCGTTATGGATTCCAAAAGGCATAACTCGAAACTGATACAATCCTCTACCAGGTACGGTAAATGCTGTTTTTTCTTTACTTGCTTCATCTAATGGAACTTGCCAATACCCATTTTTCAAATCTATTGTACTGATATACCTAGCATGTCGTAATTTACTCAAAACATGTTCAATGTATGGCAAAGGATAACTATCTCTTTTAGTACAATTGTTTACTTTTCTGAAATCTACGCAGAACCTCCATGTTCTATCTGGTTTCTTTACCATAACTACCGGAGACGACCAAGGTGAATTTGAAGGCTCTATAACTTTTTCCAATAACATTTTATCTATTTCCGCGTGTATAACTTTTTCCAAAATGGGTGATACTGGATAATATCTTTGTTTTATAGGTTTTGCATCGCCTGTATCAATAACATGAGAAATCAGATCGGTAAGTCCAGTACACTGATCAAATTTCTGTAACTGATTTTCCAAAAACATATTCAATCTGTCCCTTTCCTGAGGTGTAGGTAAAGTAAGAATATTATGTAGTTGATCTTCTTCTTTTAAATCTATAGCCTTAACAAATTGAAAAATTTTTGCTGGTTCATCCTTAAAATACCAAGTCCCATCTTGCAAATCTACTACTAACCCAATTTGTTTCAAAACGTCCATGCCCAGAATCATATCTACTGCTAAATTTGGCATAATTTTACATTTTATCGGAAAAATCCTGTCCTGCAATTTCATCTCAAAAGTTCTCTCTCCTGTTATAGAACTATAAGTTTTATCTGCTAGTTGCACCACCCTAACTTCAGATTCTTCTACTGCTAAATCTAACATTTTACACAAAAAATCACCTTTCTCTCCCACATAAGTTTTATCTGAACCTGAATCTATTAAAGCAATAAATGTAATATCCTCCAGCAAAATTTCAACAAAACATCTATCTCCATTAACTAAATCTGTAGGATTTATATTTAACATCACACAAGCCTGATTTTTAGTTAATTGCCTTAAAGAATTTGTAGGCCTAACTTTTCTTTCTTGGGGCATCCTACAATCAATAGACCTATGTCCAAGCTTATTACAATTATAACATTTAATCGTAGTGCGTGGAGTAACTCTACGAGGTGCCTTACACTCGAACTGCCTATGTCCTGTTTTATCACAATTCCAACATCGCTGGTTATTTGAAAAACGCAAAGTGGTGTTTTTACCATTATCCCTCGACTCATCCTGTCTCTCTTTATTTTCTATTACTTTAACCATTCTAGAATCATTTACAGGACTTGAATTCCGTTCCTTATCCCACGTCTTTGCAGAAAAACTAACATTGGGTTTCTTTTGTAACTCGGACGATGGAAGTTCCTGTTTTCCCTGAATTCCTAGCGCTGTATGAACTGAAGGTATAACAACTTGTCTCTGAGGTTTATAAGCCGTTTCTTTAATTGTAGCTCTAACCTGCGTTGGAGGAGGAATATATCTCTCAGAATCTAACAATATTTGTTCATACTGTCTACCTACACGTATTAAATCTGTTATAGTTTGAATCTCTGCAGGTCTAAGGTACAATTTTACATCAGGACGCAAATTTTTGATAACAGTCTTCATCATTTGTTGAGGACTCATTGGAGTACTCAGCCTCCTCATTAACGTTTGAATAGCATTAACATAATCAAAAATCGATTCTTTGGGACCTTGCGTTCTCTGTCTAATCTCATCCAAAAGCGAGTCTTCCTCATCAATAGGCAAATAATATTCTCTAAATTCTTTCAAAAAAGCTTCCCATGTAGGCCAATCTGTTAATCTGTTCCTGTACCAAAGTAAAGCTGAATCTTGTAAAATTTCGGGTAATACTGACAATAACTCTACACCCTGTAACTTAGAACTTTGTTTTAAATCTTCCAATCTCTCCAAAAATAAGTAAATACTATCCCCAGGTTTGAATTTAATGTTCCATTTACGAACCAGATCTAAAGTATTTGGTTTATGTGGCTCTAACTGAATTGTAAACGATGGTACTACTGGTACAACTTCTTCTGAATCAGCTACCGCCATGGCCTTCCTACGCATTAACTTAACCCATGTATACACTACATCTCCATATGAATCTTGTGGTACCGTTATATTATGTTCAACTAAATCTTCTTCCAAAACTTCCTGACTCAGAGCAAAAGCCGTAATTAACACTTGAAATGACTGAGGGTTCTTGCGGGCATAATCTAACAAGCGTTGTCTTAACTCATCCCTTGTACCTGTGGTCGGCAACTTTACTCTATCACATTCTGCCTCTAAATCCGCCTTTCTCAACTTCCTAATAGCTTGGGTTAGCTCAGCTGCTCTTATTTGTGCATACGGATCAACATAAGTAGCCATATTTATATATTAACAATACCACTGGAAAAAAAGATTAGAACACACAATAGTTCAGTCGTCTGTCTTAGTCATCTATAGAAGTCCTTACTTGTCAATAGTCATTATTCTTTTCCCAAAAATATGTTATTATTATTATTATTATTATTTGTTTTTGAGAATAAATTTCAGTTATACTAACCTAACTCCCAAAATTCTTTTAACCCTATCTCGCCTCACGTTAGGATATCAAACTATCACTGCCTCACGCTATGGGCTATCATAATATGGAACTTCAACTGAATAAAGGTTTCTTTTTTTTTTTTTTTTTTCTTTAACAATTTTAACTAAATTAAGTTGCAACAATTAGCAATACTGTTTTGTTTTAACACTACTCAGCCCCACGATATGGGCGCCAAAATATGTGACGGGCTTTTCTACTTTATACTATGGGCGACCAAACTTTTGAAGGCGCTCTTACTTTATGCTATAAAGTTCCCTAACTTCTTGGATTAAATCTTCGCCAAAATCTGTGACGACTAATATGTGATTATTCTCAATCGTAGTATATAAGTTTACTGAACTCCTACAAAACAAGGTCACTCATACACCTGTCGTGTCATCACAACACTGCCTGCATAGTCCACATTCCAACATTCAGTACGACTACCTTTGACACCGGGTGATTGCAAACTTCCTACTCTCAGTCTACTTTCTCTCTCTTTTAACAAATTACCCAGTTTTGATAATATTGATGAAAATTTCTATTAACGGGCGCCATCATCAATACGCTTCCTCTTTTCTTTTTGTTATGTATCAGCCCAGACACAAATTAAATTATAGATACACAGGCTATGTACCTACATGCCCCTCGACTAGCTTTTAAATTAACAGAGGAGACGGGAGTTGGGTTCGGATTTACCTTTCGTTTATTTTTTTTTATTCTGCTTCTTCTTTTTCTCCTTTTTTTTTTTTATACTCACTACCAAAGCATGTAACTTAGCACAAAAACCAGCTACTCTCAAACCATTACAAGGATAAGGGTCAAAAATCTGAACTTCACGTTAATTTACTTTGCATAACAATAACCATAATTTATTTAATATATTATTTTTTTTTTCTTTTTTTCAACAATAACAATCTTATATACAATAAATTACATTTACACTACATTAACCTTTCAACACTTTTATTGGTAGGATAATATTTGATTATTCAAGGTTAGTATACCCAATTTTAACTATATAAGTACGTTCTCTGTTCAACAATAACAAATCCTTAATTAATTACTTTAATTTTCTTTCTTTGTTTTTCAGGTATCTACTAGAACATCTGGTATTATTCTTCTAATTTACTACTGACTTGTGTAGTCATTTACATGTGCAACTTCAGGATAGTTCAATATATATATTATACTTTTTTTTTTTTTTTTAATAAATAAAGGTTTTCAATTCATAATCCAGTCCTTAACTCTACAAATTACACTCAATAATCCCACCTATGTCTCCTATATTAGTCTATTAGTCAGCTTAGTCCATGAAGAATTGTATTTAAAGATAGATAGGAAAGACAGTCTCATGAAGAAAGAAATAGAAGTTTAGGCCTATACCCACAGAGTGACTGTGGCGATAGACCACCGATACAGGAGCGACGTCTAGATCTTGAGTTACAAACAATCTGACTCCTCTCCTGCAACCGGGAAAATATTAATGGGCCGCAAACAAAAATAAAATTTTGTAAATCGACGTCAGAGGTCCCTGACACTCTCTCCTAGAGGCACGTGGGGCCGTTGTTCGCCTCCAACATCGATGGCTTTCACAATCTCTCATAAATTTCTTTTCTTTATGTGTACTGGTATAGGCCTTGCCTACTACCAGATTTTATTTGTTTGATTCGGGATACTTCCGGCGTTCCCTCACCTCACCCTTACAGTCTCTAGTACTTGTTAATAAACTACTTATCATCAGTACACTACTCGTAATTACCTATTCTCCTCTTTCTAACCTAACCAATCATTTGTTATTACCTTTCAACTCACTCTCCTCTTTCTAACCTGACCAGTCATCAGCTGTTATCTTTTAACCCCTATCTTTCTTTAAGTAGAGTTCCCTTTAGCTTTTACCATTGATTTAATTCACTTGGAGGTTATTCTAGTTTTCCTACTTCTTAAGTTACTACTCTTTAGCATGGGCACCCAATCTTCTTTTGTCTCTAAATTCCCTAGAATTCTAACTGAAACTAATTCACGCCCAGATTTGTAAGCTTCTCTATAACCCCTGTAGTGACTTTTACTTCTACCCTAACATGTAAATCTTCCAATGGTACACACCTACTGCACTACCACTCGTAGGCCTTCTTTTGCCCTTCAATCTTTCCACTTCTTATCCCCCTCTACCATATTCCATACACCTTCGCTTGTAGATAAATCTCTATAAAAAAACATAACTTAACATTACAGGCCAGCATGAAATCTATTTATAGATAGTCACCCGTCACCTGAACGAAACCCAAGAGGGAGGGGCCCTCGTAAGAAGTACTAAGCATGCCCCTTAATTACTTTTCTTCCTTACTCCCCTCGCGTCCTGTCTCAAAAATAACAAAGTTTCTATGAGCATCACCAATTGCCCCTAGCTATGTATTCATTCGTGGGACAATCACCCAAAAAAACCTAAAGTGAAGAGATCTATCTGTAGCCTTCAGCGGTTAGGCTCTTGACTGCTCTTTTATAATTAATTTAGACCAGAAATAGAAAATAGTTGGATTACTGGATTTCATCACTTTACTTCTAGAATTCTCACTTCTATGTTTCTATTCTATTCTATTCTATTATTCCATACGGTGTCTAATCGCCATACATGACTTAGAAACCATCCTTACAAAAAAAAAGGATATCTCAATTTTCTCACTCCCCAAACAATAAGAAAAAGTCTAGACGACTATACTCAACCAGTGATGTCCAACTTATCCTCCGATCCTGAGTTGTCTTCCATTACTTCCTGATGTCCATATCTGCTCTTATTCAGAGCGAGCAGTCACGACTCACTCTCACAGCTGATGTTCGCTGTAGCGGTGTCTCGTACTGGCCGACTTGGTGTATTCTTCTGATTAATGACTATCTCCATATAGCCGTGTCAAGGAAGTTCACAACCAGAATTTCCTTTAGATGAAAGTCTGACACACCATTATGCCAGAACGCCTCTACCGCTGTCACACATCCCAATCTCGTCTTCTCCCTTCTGCCTTTTCAACTCCTCTCTCTCGTGGTCAGGCACGTACTACTAACCGTCTTTCAGGTTCCGCACGTCTCCCTCGTCGATTCAGCGTCGACGCATGCGCACCTCTCCTTTCTGTAATTCAAATAAAATTCAGGGCAGTATCGATAATCATGAAAATGTTCAATATCGATTAGTTGCGGTCCCCCAACCCTTCCTTTGTTTAGGAATGGTCTCCTATCGTTGATTACGCACGTCGCTATTTGCGTCGTTACAAAGTAGGTGCTATAATTGATTTTCTTCCCATGAAGCACTTTAAATATCGATCTGTGACTTGAGACTTTCCGGTGTTGATAATGTATTATTGTTTCTCGGGCTTACGACCGGGTGAGTTGGAGGTTTGGTTCCAAGCTTTCGGCAGCAATCTCCGCTGCCATCTTCTGGGAGAAGTGAGTTGGATTGGGGGGGGGGGAACTGTTTCTTATTCAGGAAGCTGGATTGTTTCCTATATAAGAAACAGTTTTTCCCAGTTCAGCTCACTTCTCCAAGAAGATGGTAGCGGAGATAGTTTTTGTGTGTGCCCACCCTTACCCCCGGAGTGTCAAGCAATTAAGCCTAAACCTCCGGTCAAACCAAATTTTGGTAACCATATGCGATGTGTGTATACCTATTGTGCCCTTATGTATACCCGTAGGGGATGTTGATGGTGTGACGTGTTTGGGCTGTGTACTTGTGTCTTTGTATTTTGGCGCAGGATAGACCTAAGTGCGGAAAAGTCTTATGTGCTATTTTTCTGGAGTGTGTGTTTTTTTTAGTGACTTGTATTATTAGAGATTTGTAGTGCGTGTATCTGTTTGAGGGGATTATTGACCAGTCCGGCATTTTTTTTTTTTTGTGCCCTCCCTTGCCCCCCCGAGTACCAAGCAATGAAGCCAGAACCTCGGGTCAAACCAAATTTTGGTAACCATTTGTGCTGTTATGTTCCTGTAAGTGCCCTTGGTGCTTCATCCGGATGGGATGTTGGTGGTATTTGGGCTGTGTAACTGTGTTTAGTGATTGTTGCAGTTATCCTGCTTTTATGCTTGGAGTGTTTTATGTCCTTTGTTTGTGATGTGCTAAGAGGTGTGAGCTGAGTGTTAATATGTGTGAGAGGATTTTTAACCAGCTCGGCATTTGCCGATGAGCAAGGGAAACCCCTCAAAAGCTTGCTCGAGCTGGGGTGATAGGTTACCCATTAGGGTGTCCCTCCACCAGTGCGGGTTTAGTTTTCTTGTTTTTCCAGGAGTGCTTGTTTGGCGAAAATTTTGAGAGCTGTGAAGGCGTGTTTACGAGTCCAGAACTGTAGATCAGGAGCCCAGACTTCGTTTACGGCTCTAGCTGCTTCATGAAGGAGGAGTCTGGGTTCTATGTAGCGCGGACAGGTATATAGCATGTGATACATTGTATCTGGTTCGCTATCTTCGCAGGCGCAAAGGTCGTCTTCTGCAAGATTGAACCTAATGAGGTTTGCATCGAAGTTTCCGTGTCCACTTAAAATTTGAGTGACATAATGGTCAGGTTTGATCCATGGCATTTTTAGACGTGCGGAGACACTAGGGAAGAAGTCCCTCGTGATCTTCCCATTTGGGGATTCGGTCCATCTTTGTTGCCATATGTTAACAATTTCGTCGTGCAATAAGGTGTACAAATGACCTTTATCAATGGTGTCGTATTGTTCTATGTCCAGGTGGAGATTACCTATGTGAACAGGGAGCCGTCTGCGTATTCTAAATCTGTGTGAACGTTCTTGGAGGAGGAGGTCTACCGGGAGAACTCCTGAGATGACATGAAGTGCGTCATGGGAGATCGTGTTGTAAGCTTTAGTAGCGCGTAGAAGTGCTTGTCTTTGTGAGGTTTTGAGTTTCCGGATATGGTGGACATTGAGCCTGGGTGCCCAGGTGCTAGCGGCATAGGAGCTTATTGGCGCGAATATGGAGGAGTATAGTGTATGGTAGTTGGTGAACGTGTAACCCCATTGCTGGCCAGAGAGTCTGGCCATGGCTTGGGTTAGGTTATTGGCAGTGTTGCAGATGTTCTGAACATGAGCTGTGATCTTGTTTCCTTCTTGGAGGGTGATGCCCAGATATCGGATTTCACGGACGTATTTTATGTTTGTGTTGTCGAGCCTCACTCTAGGCGGATGAGTGTTAAGTTTACCTTTAAGTAGCATACTGTTTGTTTTACTCCTTGAGATGGTTAATTTTGCTTTATCTGACCAAGTGTTCAGGATATCGAGTGCTCTGTTAGACTTCTCCTCGAGTATTGCTCTGGACTCGCCTTCTATAATCAGGGCAGCATCGTCAGCATAGGCAATCACTTCGGCATCGTCAGTTAAGTCTATTAGTCTTAGTCCCTCGTCAAATACCAGATTCCATAACTTGGGTCCCAGTACTGAGCCCTGGGGGCACCCTTTAGTTACGGCTTTCGTATGAGAATGAAGGCGGTCGCGTAGTGTAATTTGTCTGGCTCGAAAGTAGTCACTTAAGACAGCGTAGATGTTTTCCGGACAATTTATGTGTCGCAGCCTCTCTAGGGCGTGTGGCCACCAGACATTGTCGAATGCACCTTCAATGTCAATGAAGATAGCTAATACATGTTTTGCGTTAGAGGTGGAAACTTTTTGTTGAAGCAGTGAAACAGCGTCTTCAGTGCATTTACCAGGTCGGAATCCAAACTGTCGGGGGGAGTATGCAGCCTCCAGGATTGCATCAATTTTGAATAAAAGCAGGTGCTCAAAGATTTTGCCCAGGACGGGGAGCAAACATATGGGTCGGTACGATTTCGCTAGCGTGGGGTCTTTAGTAGTGTGCTTTAAAATGATAATTAAAATTCCTGTTTTCCAGGCGTTCGGAAATATGCCGAGTTGTAGGCAGGCGTTATAGATGTCAAGGAGTTGAAAAAGAAGGGTAGGTCCCCCTTTCTTTACTAGTTCTGTGTTGATTTCATCAATGCCCGGTGCAGTTCTGTTTTTTGTACGGTCGATTGCGATTTGGATGTCAACTGTGTCGAATGGGTTGGCTGGTTGGTTGTTTTCAAAAGGTTGGGAGGCAGTTCTACACTAGTCTTCTATGTGTTATGGTTTCGCCTGCGTGTGTGTCATCGGGGATCAGTGTGTCTGTAAATGTGGTGGCCACAGAGGTATCTAACAGCGAAACTGTAAAGTTGATATTTAATGTATTATTGTTTCTCGGGCTTCCAACCGGGTGAGTTGGAGGTTTGGTTCCAAGCTTTCGGCATACCAGTCCGGCATGCCGAAAGCTTGGAACCAAACCTCCAACTCACCCGGTTGGAAGCCCGAGAAACAATAATACATTAAATATCAACTTTACAGTTTCGCTGTTAGATACTGTACTATCAACCCTAAAACTTAGCCCTTGCTGTTAAGATTTAAGACACTGAATTTTGGAAAGGTTTCTTTTTTTGTGCAAAGTTAGCAAAGTGTAACTATATCGCTCTTAAATCATTCCACATTTATTCATAGGTTTTAAGACTAAATAAATATTTGTTGTCTATTTCAGCTGCGGTCCCGCCCCACAGTCCGAAATGGTGTCGCGCCGGAGGATTCTGTCGCGGTCACGTGACGATCTGAACCTGGACTCGACGTATGTGATGCAGGAGGAAGAGGAAGACGTTTGGTACCAACGTGACAAACTATACAAGGTAAGTTACATGTTTCATGTAGGGAAAGCAGGCTCCTATATGGAGAGGCGTATGATCCCAATACTAAAATAGCGATACTCGATATTAAGTAACCTCCTGCAATGATATTTCACAGCAGGGAAAGTTCTAGCAAAGACGTTTCAATACTGTAACTTCCGACACATGTAAATATACTTCAATATTGAAGAGTATTTAATTACTTATTTATTTATTGTACGAAGAATATTACAGGCTAATGCCCAATTACAATACTCTCGCTTATATTAATACACCAGATTCTAATATTAAATATTTAAAGTGATACTCAAAATAATTAAACTAATACTATAACTATAAAAAACACACAGAAAAGAAAAACAGAAACACAAACAATATGGCAATTACACATGGGAACATAATATGAAAAACAAATAATAATAATATAATAGTTTTGGAGGAAAATATATATCAGAAAGATTCAAATAAAGAAAATGACATGGAGCATATTTTAATAATTATTATTTTATAATTTTAAAATTTTTTCACATATATTTTTAAACCGGTTATTGTTAGTATTAAAAATATCTACGGTATGTTGTTCATTTTGTGCAATTGATTGTATAGTCGGAGTACATTATTTAGAAAAATTGCCCTTATATCTTTCTTAGAAAATGTAATTTTTTTAAAATTCAGCTATGTTTTAGGCCTACTCCTTTTAGCTACGTGGCCATATCAGGAGTTTGGGATGTGTGCCTATACAGTAGGGTAGGCCATGGAACTATTGATTGTCAATTATTTTCTATTATTTGTGTATTTTTACGGAGTAATTTTCAACTGATATTCATTTAAATGTACATGATACAAGATGAAATGGTGAGGATGATTCATGGTATGTAAATATCCAATTCGGTGTTTATCTTTACGACTGGGGAAACCATGAAAAACAAATTCTCAAACTGGCCGGCCACGGGATTTGAACCTGGAACCTCCCCAATGGTGATTTTCTTGTTACCTAGTAGAAGAATGATAAACCTACAATCAAATATCATTGTTAGCATATAAAACCATCCATGTCAGGTATAGCAAACACTTAGAAGTGACAGTCTGTGTACATGCACTGTGAATTCCTTTTAGTAAATTCAGAAATTACATAATTTTACGCCATTTTGGCCCTTAGAGGCCAAAGATATTGGAATCTGTCTTAGTGCGAATCTAGACCATATGAGCAATATGTGTACCAAGTTTCAGTTCCTTATGCTGTTTAGACACTGTGATCAGTCAGTCAATAGGTTTTGGCTTATATACAGGGTGTTGATGAATAACACCGAAATATTTTACCTGTGTACAGAGGGGACATAGACAAGCAATTTTACTAGGAGATTTTTGTCCTATGGATTCAATTTTTCCTGTTACAGCATAAAATATCCCAGGGCATTGCCGCCACTGACTGCCAACATTTGAAAAATGCATAAAAAAGGAACTTAACACTGGAGCTATGAATAAAAAAAAAAAAGACTAAGGCAGTGGATGCTAGTCATGTGATTAGTCTGTAAATTAAGGAAACACTAAATTATGATATTGCTGTTGATCAATTATTAAAAATCAGGTTTTTGTCGATCACTAAGAAGGCATGAAGTCAAATCGATGAAAATGTTAACCCTATTTCGCGTAATTATTGACTTATGAGCACCAAATTGTAATGATTTTAATGCCCTGTAGCATACACACTTTACGTCATAGACCAAAAACTACTAATAAAAATGGTTTGTCTATATCCCCTCTATACACAGGTAAAATATTACGGTGCTATTCATTAACACTCTGTATATATATATATATATACATGACAATGAGCCTCGGAGTTCGTACTTGACTACGCAGGGATGCCTACAGGAACTTGAGGGCCTACGGTGAGAGGATATTAGAAACTAGAAGTTATCCTCGCATGATAGGCTATACAGGAAGTAAGCATAGAGAATTCTGAAAGTAGCAATGCAACAACCAGCTTGATCTCTTTTTTTTTTCTCGCACTTCGTTTTAAAGAACGGATTTTCTCCGTTACTTATTTGGCACCGCATTTCTCTCGATCAGTGTAGCAAGTCAAATAGCGGACCCTCGGAGTTAAATGAATGCAGACGACACAGATAACCTTCATTTGAATTTGTTTGTGTTTTGACCGAAGTCAAACTTCCTGGCAGTTCATGTTGACCAAGAATGACGTCACAGAACGACAAAGAATTATATTTTTTTCGGGTTAAGACGCGTTTGTTACAGGCTAGTTGAAATTATGCTGACCACAAACACGCTTTAACCTTTTCAACGCTACTGTCGCATAAATTTGACAACTAAAAATACTGTATACAAGCGGAGGTGTAAGATTAATAGACTATTATTGTATGTAAAATGTGAGAATTTTACCCTCCTATTACTATTGTTATTCATGGACACCAGGTCCTCTAATGAAACTGTCCTCACCGAATTTAATCTTAGAGCCCACTGATGAATAAGCTTCATGATTGTATACAAACATATTAAACATTTAAACATTCATTCAGCCCTAATTCATTCTATTATTCAATATGGCATAATTGGGTGGGGAGGAGTTGCAAAAACGATCCTCAGCCCTTTGCTTTGTCTTCAAAAACGCATCATAAAGATTTGTTTATCTAAGCCTCCTGACTATTCTTCCAAATTATTATTTTCTGAATTTAACCACAGTATAGTATAACAGTAGCGAAGCTCTAATGAAAGGAAAATGCATCCTTTTGACAGATCGTGCGACACTAGCACCCCAAGCGGCCAGCAGGATGGAACTAGCAAACAGCCATCTCCAGCATTGGAAAGATACGAATATATGGCTGTATTTCTTCTTATTTTTAAAATTACTAGAACGAGATTATTACCAGAAAGGCATACTGGTGAACTCACCAAATCATAGACTTTGTGGTAATATAAAGAAGTTGTAGTTTCAAGATCGATGACATTGTATATCTTATAAAGTATCAGACCGGTTTCCGTCCACCATATAAGCTACATCCCTACATCTTCAAGAATTTAATTGACCTACTACTAACATATACTGTACTTACACTGAAAATTCTGACAAATAAGAAAACTTAATAATTTCAATAAGCATGTAGTAGTACTAGTTCAGAAATTAGGGGGGAAAGTAAAGTTCTATAGGCATATAGCACGATAGGCCTATGGTCAGTATCAGATGCAATAGAAAAACACTTTTGTCTTTTTCTTCATTTTGTTAAACACGATAAATTATTAAAAAGGAAAGGATTAAACACGTTATCTTTATTCTCGACAGTTTAATTTTGTTAAATTCAATTATATAGGCCTAACATAACCTCGTGTTAAAACATTTTTAAAATTAGTAGGGTCAGGTGGGGTATTTGTAAAGAGGCCTATATATTTAGAAACCTTTGCATCGTTAGGATTTTCATTTATGATATACATATAAAAATAATTAATTGTATATAGCATTTACAAGCCATTTTCTGCTCCTAAAATTAAAAGAAATAGGAGTAAATACACTAGTATGGATGCAAGCATGATAATCACAAATTTGCAATTTAATTTCACAAATAACTGTTTTTGCTTACCTCTCAGGATCTTTAGGGAACCTGAAGAAAGATAAATCGGGAGAATTCCTTTGGCTGTTGGTGCAATTTATAGCACCACAAGCATTTCCATAAAATATTGTTGACATTTTACATAAGCAACAATGTAACATATTGTGTGGTTCTTGCTCACCGCTACGAGCGCTGCAGTCGCGCCGGTTGAAAAAAACTGTATGGAGCTTCGCTACTGTTATACTATACTGTGATTTAACGTTTTCACCATAGACCAAATTTACAAGTATGTCATACTGAATTATTTTCATAAACATCATGACAATTACAAGTCAGAATCTCACGTATATAACACGCGAAGGAATCAATTTAATTTATTACTTGAACCGAAAAATGTTACAACTGCTGGAGCTAAGCACTGTTCAAGTTTTGGCCCAAGACTATTCAATTCATTTATTACCAACCATCCTGATCTAAATAGCTTAAACAACAAACAATTTAGGTCTAAAATTAGAAAATTCATATAATTATTACTTCTGTTTTCTACTATTGCTGTTATAACATTTTTCATATTAAAATTTAAAATTTGGATAGAACTTAATTTTTTTTGTTTTTTACTAAAATTTGAACAAATAAATTGTTATGTATTAATATTGTATTACCTCGTATCTTTGTATTGTAAAAAGAACATGTTCAAAACCTTTTATACATAATATTCTGTCATACTTCTCTAAATTTTGTATTGTTTTAAGTAATTATTTAGTATAAGTTTTTCTCATATATAGAACTGAACCACCCCCGAACACAAGCTCTGCTTCTTCGGGTGGTGTATCAACTTTTTATGTATATTTTTCGTGTAATTTGAAACAATAAATTGTAAAATTGTAATTGTAATATTTAAAATTCATTTCTGAAGATTCAATTTTGCATCATTATCCAGAGCGTGGGCTTTTCGATTAATGTCCGTACCTAACACAGAACACCAATATTGTTATTAATAATATTGTTATACCTGGTTTATCTGAATGCTAATCATGCCGAAAGGATAAAAATTATCATATTTTACATGTGGTATTATTTGGCTAATTTTATAATTTTGCTTTCAAACAAGTTTTTGAAATGACGAATTTATACGACAGCAGCAGCGAAAAGGTCAAAAGGTCCAATAATGAGTAGCAATTCGGAGGTAGGATAAATTCCGTATAGCTTTTCTAATAGCATCCAAAAATTAGAGTTATTGATATAGCATTTAATTAATTAAAAATCTTATGTTAAATTTACCTAACTTCTTCTGTCCGAATAAAAGTTAGCCGCTTAGTATAATATAATTACGTATTACATTTTCTTCGTGTAAATTTGTTGTAAAATGAAGAGAATATCGTTGCCACATCGCATCGCCTCCCCGAAGGATACATAACCCCAAATAAAATCTGATTAATGTAGCCTACTCTCGTAACTTTCTTTACTTTAAGCATGGGCAATACATTTTTCTCACTTCTCATTCTGATAAAGAGCAAGTGGCCAAAAAGCACGTATTCAGAGTGGGTGGCTTATAACTAGGGACCGGATTTTTAGGTTTTTAAAAACACTGTTTTAGGTTTTCCATTAGGTGAAATAGTTTTTTTTAAGTTTTTTGTCCAAAATATCGTTTTTGGGTAGAATAATTGGTTTAATGAATTTGAATGTGCTACATAGGATTGAATACATAATACTTGTAAAGTTTAACTTAACAAAATTGAATTAAATTTGTGTAAACTTGCCTTAGGGCAATATTAAAGAATTGAAGAAAGAAAGCATAAACAATCAAAAGAAGCAGTGAAAATAAGATTGCCTCACATTTCCTGGTTACAGTATATCACTAAATATCTTTCAAGATTCTCAACTGTGAAGTTCTTCCTGTTATCTCTTAGAATACATTTGAAGGCAGAAAATGTCCTTCCAACCTCACATGACATCAACAATGGTTCTTCGTACGAATATTTTAAAAGGAATACGCAGGTACTCTTACACTCCCTCTCTTGATACTGTCATCCTAGACGACATTGAGTTGAACGAAACGCTGTTGGTATTAATTTCAACCCGACAAAAATTGTCTCTCCGCAAAATTTCTCAACTGACAAACAAAAAAGGAAAAAAAGTAGCCTAAATTAGATATTTTAGGTTTTTTATCCCGTTTAGGTACATTTAGGTTTTTATACCCCATTTAGGTATTTTTAGGTGCCACAGAATTAATGTGGGTGAATCCTATGGGCATGATTCGAAAAAGTGTGTGATCGCTTTTTGTTTTGGAAGTAAGGAAAAAAATAGGTAAAAACCTAAGAATCCGGTCCCTACTTATAACTACCCTTCAGAGATTTTTTCGAAAAAAATGTTTCAAATAAAAGTTTTAGCTCTTGGTATAAGCAACCCAAGTGCAAAATTTAAAGAAAATCAATACAGCAGTTTTCGAGAAAATCGTGAAAAACGAAAATTTCTTCATGTAAACTCTCTTAAAAATAGGCTAAGATAAACTTGTCGCCAATCCTCACATCACAAACTTAGAAAATATCTGACCCAAATATAACATTTTGTTTTCATACGATTTTCCGTTCTGGAGCTAGGCTGTTCACAGACATACATCCACACGCACATATACACATAAGTTTCCAAAAATTGTATTTTTGGATCAAAACGCGTATTTATGTTAAAAACTCAACTTCGAATTTGGGAGTTGAAAACAATATTTTCTCTATCTATAGTATCTATGGTACGGACAGAGGAAGTAAAAAGGCGTTAAGTTTTTGTGGAATCATATACTTTACGAGATCGATTCTCTTGTTAGCAATATGGCGTACGAATTTTTCGTTTAAATAACTTAGCCTACCTAACATCATGACAGTACCTGAAAATATGCATTATTTTTTAATTCTACTCTGTATTATATAGAAAGTTTCCATCCCATTCTCAAACCATACAGCAATTAAATAGAGGCAACTCATCATATATGTGCACGATTATCTTATGTAGGTGAATTTCTTTAAAAAAAAACAAACCTATTTTGAAAACATTCATTAATAACGGGTACATTACTTCATTTTAAGACACGCACGGAATGATAATTCAGAAAGCAACGTCCTTGAGCATGGTCCATTTTCTCCAGTGTAAGTGGTACGATAATTGTAGCAGTCGGAAACAAATGCATAACGCTACCTGGAAACACAGTTAAAAAGAGACCTACATGGAAATATCAGATGCTACTGTAGATAGCGTACGATTCATGACCGTAACACGTGATAAATTAAAGTGAGTTATCTACAGTAGATCGTCGGCCTGCCTTCTCTTTATTCAACTATTTTAACTATCTCACTGGATTGCTACATTAAGCACACATTGCCTGGAACAAGAAATTGGTCTTGGATTAGGGTAATAAGATTATATAAGAGAATAAGGTCTTATAAACTATAAACGTAGCTCCTAATATAGGCTATGTTTCAAGGATACTGAATCTATTTTGAGGTTTCACTTATTCATGAGAAAAATGAACCGTTTTAGAAATTTGCAAGTATAGGCCTATGCTTACCACTAAACAATCCATTGATATATTTTTTAGTACACGCTCTGCAAAACAGCTGCGTGTTAACACGCCGAAAAGTAGCATTTTGCCAGCCTAGGCCGGTATATAAATTTTTACCAGGCTAGTAAAAGTGATTTTTCAAAAGTAAATAAAAGAGAAATTTTTAAAGTTTTTAAAAATACTTTTAAAGTAATTTTTACATATTTAGTGCATCTTTAAAAACACTGTACTGTGAAATGCAGATAAAATTAAGTTTTTAGCTGGTGTAAATATGTCTAGACTCGTAAAACGATTCTAGTCTTCGCTGCAATGCTTCAACACTTCTTCAGTGTTATATAATGTAAATTTCATTGTGGTAATAATTAAGTTGATTAGCCTATCTTAAGTCTAGAAGAAGATAATATAGCTTCAATAAAACTTAACAATATTATTTAATGAAGATAAATGGATATGGTCACGTAATGTATTTGCAGCTTATTGCGTGGAAAGGTTAGTGTGTTTATTGGTCATATTTTTGCGCAATGCATTTCAGCAAGTGTTTTAATTCGTGATTTTGTTGCCCGGAATAAAAGACGAATACGGCGGGTAGTCGTGACCACTATACAAGCTAGACCGGTGCCATCTCGTGAGAAAATTTGCAAACCATCCTATGTATGTTTCTGTGACTGGGACTATAAAAACGATTTCTACAAACACGCAAAGCAATTCATAAGAAGCTTCAAATGTTATAATCCTAACAACCTGTTTGCCTACTGTTCAGTAGGTCATTACTCACAGGTTTTAAAGACTACACTAATTTGTGTAAAATACCTTGTGAGGAGTAATAATGCAGTCATTTATTTTAATAGAAAGGCTAATAAAATTAATATTCTGTTCTTATTTTCCACGAAATAAATCTGCTGTAGCTAAACTTTTAGTATAATACAATATAAATAGACCCAGTGTTGCCATACGTACGACTATAGTCGTACACATACGACTATTTCATAGATTTGTACGACGTGCGACGCAGTCATGAGTCGTACGCCTATTTGTACGGCTATTTTTAACATAGAGTTTTAAATGTTGATATGTATCCAGCTTTTGTTTTTTCATGGCTTTTGTTGTAGAAATGTTGCTAAAATCATTATGATTGGAAATAATTACAATAATTGCAACTACTGTTTTTAAATTTATTGTATTTAATCGAATTTAGCTCGGAAGATAATTAAGCATGCCTAATCATTTACAAATAAGATGATTTATTAACAATTGCATGACATGTGTAAGGTGTATAATAAAGATTATTATTTATATTATTATATTATTATTTATATTATTATATTATTATTTATATTATTATATTATTATTATTATTATTATTATTATTATTATTAACGCAATACGTTCATTATACTGAAAAATCACAAAGTATACGACAATTTTAACTAGCATACGACTATTTTCGGATATTGGTACGACTGTTCTAAGTTTCTGATCTGGCAACCCTGAATAGACCTATAGCTTACATATATGGGAAGAACGGGGACAACTTTTAAGTATCTACAGCAAAACAATTTCAGCAAGAACTTAATATAAAATTCCTATCTCTATATATATAAAAGGCTTTGTCCTGACTGACTGAATGAATGACTGACTGACTGATTGACTGAATGACAGGAATCAACGTACAGCCTAAACTATAACAGGTAGAGACTTGGAATTTTGACAGTACCTTCGTTTCATAATGTAGGTGCTCACTAAGAAAGGATTTTGAAAAATTCTGATTCTAAATGCCAAAAATTAAATGTTTTTGAAAATACTTAATCCCTTTTTACATAGAATTATCAATTCCAAATCACAGAATATATTGTTGCCAAATGGTATCAGGTGGGCTTGGAAGAAACAAATGAAATGCACTTTTGACAAATAAGAGAAGTTATCAAAATAATTCATGTTATAAATAAATATTACAGAATGAAATCCACTAAAATAATGGAATCACATAACTTTCTCTACCCTGGACATAGAGAAAACAAAACGAGGTATGGTAATGTGTATATTATTATATTATATCGCAGGTTTTTGGAGAGAAAAGTATGAAAGTGATAATGCTTTCTGTTTAATTTCATTCCCGGCTTTATGGTAACATAAGAGTGGGAAATTTCCCGCCTCGATATTACAATTTTATGTTACAGGAATTTCTGTTTCTTCTTATTTAAACCTCTACCAGGCTTGCTGTGCACTGTACAAGCGATGGGATGCAACATTCTAGATCCTCTATGAGCCATAAAAAACTATATCAAGCGTTTTATGAGGGAATAGTTTGAGTGTAATAAGTCGTTCTTCCTATTTTAAATTATAAATGCCTATATAAGGACCTAGAATTTAAAATTGAAAATCCTTCATAAGCTAATTTCCAATTACAAAATACAAAACCCGGGCGACGCCGGGTCTTTTAAGCTAGTGGTTAATAATTAACTTGGAGTAATTCCTAAAACCGTAAATGTAAACAAACCTATACTAATGTTTATTCAATTAGTTGTGTAACTTGTAGATCGTGCTTCAAGTTCATGAAAGACAGGTACGAACCTTACGCCATGCGCCGCGAGCTGTACTGTATCAAGTATATATGTAGAATATAGGCTAATTCATTGGTGATGTACGAGAAATTGTAATAAACATGTTTAAAAATACGTGCGTCTTCAGAAACATAAAGGAAGATTACGATATTGTTTAATCACACTACGATACATCGGTCGTGAGTTGTAAATATCTTTATACAGAACTAGCTTAAAAGACCCAGCGTCGCCCGGGTTTTGTATTTTGTAATTGGAAATTAGCTTATCAAGGATTTTCAATTTTAAATTCTAGGTCCTTATATAGGCATTTATAAATTGAAATAGGAAGAACGACTTATTACACTCAAACTATTCCTTTAGAAAACGCTTGATATAGTTTTTTATGGCTCATAGAGGATCTAGAATTTTGCATCCCATCGCTTGTACAGTGCACAGCAAGCCTGGTAGAGGTTTAAATAAGAAGAAACAGAAATTCCTGTAACATAAAATTGTAATATCGAGGCGGGAAATTTCCTACTCTTATATTACCATAAAGTCGTTTTGGGGATGAAATTAAACAGAAAGCATTATCACTTTCATACTTTTCTCTCCAAAAACCTGCGATATAATATAATAATATACACATTACCATACCTCGTTTTGTTTTCTCTATGTCCAGGGTAGAGAAAGTTATGTGATTCCATTATTTTAGTGGATTTCATTCTGTAATATTTATTTATAACATGAATTATTTTGATAACTTCTCTTATTTGTCAAAAGTGCATTTCAATTGTTTTTTCCAAGCCCACCTGATACCGTTTGGCAACAATATATTCTGTGATTTGGAATTGATAATTCTATGTAAAAAGGGATTAAGTATTTTCAAAAACATTTAATTTTTGGCATTTAGAATCAGAATCTTTCAAAATCCTTTCTTAGTGAGCACCTACATTATGAAACGAAGGTACTGTCAAAATTCCAAGTCTCTACCTGTTATAGTTTAGGCTGTACGTTGATTCCTGTCATTCAGTCAATTAGTCAGTCAGTCATTCATTCAGTCAGTCAGGACAAAGCCTTTTATATATAGAGAGATTACTTAACCATACACGATTTGTTGATATTTTATGTCAACTCGTCTGTGTAAGAAAACCATGCTCTTGCATCAACAGAAGAATTTCTTTCTTAATGGAATTGGTTAATTGTCATTCTCTACATCAAAACTCAATGGCAGGTTTAAGTTATTAAGTGAATTCTACAAACATAATACTGTACATTGCAATAATTTTCATTATAAGCTAAAATGGGTTATGAATAGTTGTTTATGATACAAGTGGTAAGACATAGATTTTATTTTACGGGTAGGGCAACGTATATTTGCGGAACGAGTCCGTAAGGGCCTGTATAGAAATCCTAGTAGCAAAATAAAATAATTTTACCAAGAGAACCATACATTACTTTTAGACAACCATTAATATTTGATGAATTATAATAAACACTACATTTATTCTAATGAATCACGTACCGGAAGCTTTACTGCTGCCTCCAGCTGGCTTGCCAACTACCGCCCCAAATATACGTGTTGTACATGCGTAGACAGAGGTTGTTTTTCTGGTGCACGGCTGCCAGCATAAGGAATGGAGTGGACAATCACCATGCATGAATATGTTTGTGACCACATTCAAAAAGCGTAATGAATTATAACGTCTTCAATTTTTATGAGACCGAGTCTATTTAATAGGCCTAATCATTTACAAATATTTTTTTCGAGCTGTCTAAAAGTAATTCGTATTTATATATGAATAGATCCTGTTAGAATATATTTTTCCATCATGTAGAAAGGCCAAAAATATTCACCTAAAAATTTAAGGGCCTTTTATGTTATAAATTTAAAAGAAACTGCTTGGGATGCATGCCATAGGCCTACCCATCTGTCCATCTCTCATTGTACTCATTCCATCTCTCATTGTACATAGCATTACTCAATCTTCCTATAACTGCCTAGAACTTTATTTTACAAACTTAAAGTTTCATTATAACTTAATTTGACATTTTCCTTGTTTTACTTGTAATATAGGCCTATATTTTTATTTTTTTTTTATTTTTGATCAAACCTGTGCTTTTTTGAAACTTATGCTTTTTACTTAATTAATTATTATGATTAGCCTTAACCTTAGTATTAGTCTCTTATCCATTACTATGTTTATTATTGTAAATCTACATTGTATATATTTTTAAACTGGTTGAGTGGAAGAGAAAGCCTTATGGCCTAACTCTTCCAGCACAATAAATCATTTACTAGGCTACTATACTACTACCCATTTTCCGCTCTCCGGGTCCTAATATACGGTACTTACTATCAGAAAGAAATTACTTGATTCAAGCTCCAGTTAAGTGAAGTATAAAATTGAAGACTGCCAAACAGAGATAAAGATGACCCTGACACAGATCGGTTTAAAGCGTGAGCGATTACTTGAAATTGACCAACATGGATTTAGTATTAAACAATCCACGCTAAACCGTTTATATTTAGCCATCATTATAATCGTATTGGAAATTATTAGCGAACCTGTGTGGTAATAATTTTAAATCGTTTCATGTTACAAAAAAAATTGAAGGCGTGTCCTTAGAATACTTATTCATGGCTCTCTACGCTTGACGGACTTTATTGGCAGCGTTCATGAAGTGAAAGTAAAGATTTCGGAACTGTTACACTATATAGATCTTGTGCATGGAGTTTCCGTTCCTTTGCAATAATTATAATCTTGTTTGCCATTAATTTATTTTATTGCCTATGAGAAAGCAGGAACAAGGCTTGTATATCACTGGTTGGAAATATTTTTGACAATATTACGAACTCAGAGTTATGTAATGGCCATTGTTTTACATTCGCTTGCACAAATTTGCAAGGTCACGAAATGGAGTAAGGCCCTAGTTCGATGAGGGGGACATAAGCTGGTTACGTAATAAAGGCTTGTTTGGCCTTTCTCTTTACTTTTCCTTTGGGTCCTGTGTCACTGGAAATTTAGTGGTCATGGGCCAAAGACCTCTAGAACTTCATACTCGATTTAGATTATATATAGCCTACACAATACACTTTCGCAAATACGTTTTCCAACTAGCTACATTTGGTGTGAAAATGTAAAATGTCAAATGTGACTGTCAAATATTACTGAACATGTGGGTGAGCGCCAGTGGTGTAGTCCCAAAATTTTGGCAGGGTATACTCTTAATTTTTGAAATGTTATTTTAAGTTTTGACCTACACGTGGGAGGTTAATATGATAATTTACTGTGGCTTGGTTCTAAAAGGGCCAATGTAATATAAAACTTGTTTTAAAACTGCTATAAAACTGACTTTGAAGCCTTTACAGAAGTAATATTTTTTGCTGAGAACTTGGCCTCTAAGGTTTCTGTATTATGTCTACTAATAGCATCAGACATTGGCACTTTTAGTATACGAAAGATAAAGGCTAGCCGAGCTCAGTAATGCATAAATCTCAGTTTTGCAAGAAATTGACATTGGCCCTTTTATAACCAAGCCACTATTTAAATTATTTAATTTCTACAAAATTTAGTTAAGTTTTATCTTATTTCAAAGCGAGACATTAACAATGTATTTATACCCGTAATAGTCATAAAAAGCTATATCTAGCGTTTTCTGAGGGAATAGTTTGAGTGTGATATGTCCATAAGTTAATTTCAAATTACAAAATATAAAACCCGGGCGACGCCGGGCCTTTTAAGCTAATATATAATATTAAATAAAAAGGCATATAATTATGTAAGGCGTTTTATGATTTTGAAAGATGAAATCCATTTAAAAATTCACAGTAAAACTTAAACTGAAACTCGCACTATTTTGATTCGACAGTAACATCTTCTTCAAAATCTCGTTCATGCTGCACTTAAAAAGAAAGAAGAAAAACAAAAAAAACACACACAACAGAGTCTTTTCTTGTCGTGCCACCAGAACTTTTTGTCCAAACTCTCGAATTGTTCTCTCAAATCAACTGCAGAGTTGCCAAATACGTAAATAATCATATGAATAAATAAACATCTAAACAGATAAATAGAAAATAGATAAGAAGGTTAGCAGACAAATAACCTAAAATATTGATTCACTACGTGGTAACACATATTACTACTGCTGACGTATAAATGTGTCACCTCAAAAAGCTGTATACAAGCAGAGATACAAGTTTACAAAAACTAATATTTTATGTAAAATATGAGGATTTTTATCCTTGTGTTATGATTATCATTCACAGAAACCAGCTATTCTACTAAAATTTTCCTCATTGATTTGAATCTTGGTACCCACTGACTATATAGCTTGACGATTGCTTAAGTTAATATAGAAATTCTGTTCTCTAATAATAATAATTAATAGACTGCCTTCCTTTTTACGGACATTTGTACGACCATTTTTAACATAGCGTTTTATATATTTTTATTCAATCTACTGACGAATTTTAAATTTTGATATCTATCCAGCTTTTTGTTTTCTCATGGTCTGCTAAAATGGTTGGAAAGCTGTCCTGTTCCTTTTGCAATAATTACAATACTGTGGAAACTACTGTTTGCTCCATAAATTCTAAGCTCGTTGATAATGTAATTTCTTTGTAAGCTCAAGAATTTTAATTCGTAAAAATTGTCTATTAAGAAAATCTACACCAATTCAATTTTCAAGTAATGTTCGTATCGACATTATTCACTCATTCATTATGAACTTACAAAATAGAAATTATAATTAACTCTTAAATGCGCCAGACTCAAATTTCTTATACTTTTAAATCCACATCGGATTACAAAGAAAATAGCACAATCAATAAGCCATTGTTTATTTTAGTACCCTATTCTACAAATCTTACATGGAGTTTAAGTTTTCATTCTAGTTATTTTCTGCTATTTTATAACAAATTTAAGGCAAACCATTGTATCTACAGAATATATTATGAGGATTAATAAGTTCTACAACAACTAAAATAGTCTATTAAGCTTTTAGAATGTACCCTGAGCTCTCAGCATACCCTGTTACTTAATTTAATAGTATAAAAAATTATCTGGAATTTATTGCTAGCTATCTTTTAGGTATTTGTGTTTTGTTTTTCTATTAAGTGTTTATTTTTTTAAAATTATATTATTTTACATAAGTTACATCACATTTTTTCCTTTTTTTTCAATCTGATCTTCGTCTCTCCTTTTTTTTGCTCTGCTCTCTTTGGACTTAAGATACACCTGAGCACGAGCAACCTTGCTCATTCGGGTGTATTTCTTAATATAGTTATAGTATGTTATGTACTAAATATTTTTTTCTGTTTTATCTATCTCTTTTCCTTATTAGAAAATTTTTAACCTGGAACTTTGTAATTTGAAATTTTGGAATATTAAAATATTAAATAAATTAAATATTTAAAAAGCGGCGGGAAGTTCAAATTAAGCTTAGAGTAGGGTGACCAGACGTCCCGTTTTTAACGGAACTGTCCTTTTTTTTTCATTAACTGTCCCGGTGTCCCGACAAATTTTTAACGGGACGCCAAATGTCCTGTTTTTTGTTTTTTTTTTGTTTTTAAACAAATGTCTGTTCATTGTATCCGATTTATCTAATTTTATCAAATATCCTACTTCTATAATATGACAGATTATTATTTTTAACAATTTTAATTGTTGGCAGTTGTAAATGTAATGTCAGTCATAGAAAGATTGACAATGCTTGAATTTATAAGACCGCTTTTAATTTAGAATGGCGAATTACAACGAAGTCTCATTTATACCAATAACTTATCTAATATTAAATTGTAACTGCAAGACTTAGAAGGAATGCTTGCACTTTTTGTTATCCAAGTGTCCTGTTTTGTCCTGTTTTTTAAGGCAAATTTATTCAAATGTCCTGTTCTTTAAGTTCATAAATCTGGTCACTCTAGCTTAGGGTGACAGTAGGAAAAACTTGAATAGTTTATAATAATGTTAAATAATTTATAATAATGTTAATTGTTGAGTTATAAATATTGCAATTTATTTTTCCAAATTAATAACAACGAAATAATGAACTTTTAAAACGAAATTTCCCTAAAACTACAACATTTTTCACGGACCTCTGCCTATAGTTCTAATGAGTGCAGCGTTCACGTACTAACCAATTTCGTGTGTACGTCATGCAGCACTTTTTCTTTCCTGGTACAGTTTTTGCGTGCAGTACAACAGTTGCAATATAACTGTTGAACAATAGAACAACAGGTTTGCAGTATCGAGTCACTGGGTTATTAAAGCAAGCCAGACTGTTCGCAACCCAGCAAGGACATCTACTTTATGCTTCTTATATCCGCTTTTTATTTGACGCTATAACTACTAACAGGATTGACTTTTAAGCTACATATATGGCAGATGGTGATTTCTGCAACAATTTCTACAAAGCAACGATTTGCCGATATAAATTCAAACACAATAGAAGGAAACTTGATTCGTGTTAAAGTGGCTCATTATATGTCTGTCGGTAAAATAAACTGTGCTATAGCAATGAAATACCAAAATTCTGATGTGATAATTTGTATAGAAACGTAAAAGCTTTTTTGCACGACTTAACTAATTAGTGGTACTTACGAATATTGTTGCCGTGGACCGTAAGTTGACATTTCCGCACGCAATCTTGTTGTTATGGAAACAAAACAAATTTCCGTGCGGTAAGAATTTACTTACGGCACTCATCATAATACAAGCCTTTATAGACAAGGCCCCCTAGGACAAATATTAGGTTCCCATAACTACAAACACATGCGAATCACTTTATGAAATATAACATCCATCGTCAATAGTGTATATACATAATATTTTCAGCTAATATATCAATTAATATAAATAAATTTATATAAATAATCATCGTGCAAAAAATAGCAATAGCATTGAAAAAACTCGGCGCAAGCGCCTCGTTTTTTCAAACTCGATGTTCGATCCGTATGCACCGCTTACAGCACTTGTATCGCAATATACTAAAAAAATCGAAATAAATTCTCTAGCTCTGTAATAGGCCTACGGGTTTCAACGACGTTGTTACTGATTAATTAGCACAAACAAAAGGCTGTCGAAAATTTAAAATAGTTCAGTGCAATTTTGTAGTTAAAGATTATCTAGTTAACTATTACATTATCATCATTACTTACTTACTTACTCAATGCCAATAGACAATTCCTAGTCAAGCTAAAGGAATATTATCTATTTTATGGAACCCGAGGTTCATTGCCGTGCTTACCTGAACCCGCCATTCAACTCTATTCTGTGCTAATTTCATTGAACCATCCCTTAAATATATCCTAATATTGTCCTCCCACCTACGTCTAGGTCTTCTAAGTGGTCTTTTCCCTTCGGGTCTCCTAGCCAATATTTTTGAGATGTCTTTCCTCCCCCATGCGCGCAACATGTCCAGCCTATTTCATCCTCCGTGATTTAATTACCCTTAGGCCTACTATATGCGGTGACGAATACAGGTTATGAAGCTCGTCGTTATGTAGTTATCTTATAATCATTACAATTATTATTGTTATAATTATTGTTATAATAATACTAAGTGAATAACAATATTAATTAGATAACATAATTAATTATATAATTAATAGTTATAATTAATATTTATAAATTAATTATATAATTAATTTATAATTAATTATATAATGAATTTATAATTAATAGTTATAATTAATTATATAATATTATAATTAATTATAAATTAATAACAATAATTAAACAATAATAATTATATAATAATTCATTATGATAATGATAATGATTAATATTATTATTATTATTATTATTATTATTATTATTATTATTATTATTATTATTATTATTATTACATTATTGGCAAGATACCCAGAAAAAAGAAAGATGGGAGAGGAAAACAATACCTGCTGATCTTTTCATGGTTATAAAATAACATCCTGCTCCGTACTGTTAATTTCTGTGCAGAAAATGGCAGCACGAATCTGTCAAGAATGACCATGAGAAGCGTCTGTTTTGTACAAACAAGCAAAATAATTGAAATAACTAACTTGAATAAATGACTATTCGATTAGAGATACTTGGTGAAAGGGAATTCTGTTAGAAACTACGTCTGACCTTCGCTGTAACAGTTAAATCGACAACAAAAGCTTATTGAAAGTAGACGAAGTGTAAAGGTTCTCATTATAAATTAATATTCAGTATTTTGTTTGTTTTATGCCGAAAACGTAAGGTGTGTTGCGTGTGTCAAGGGCGGAATGAATGGACGTAGGAATTAAAAGATTCTTGTGTAAAAGTGTGTATTGTGTGCCACGGACGCCACAAAGGTTAAGGCTTGTAGTTAATTAGCCTTCCCATCAACGTAACGTGGCAGTGACAATCTGTGCCCTGCCCACTCTGGCACCCATCCGCAGTACACGCAAGCTCTATAGTAAATTCATGACAATTAGTGGATAAAAACCATCTTTTATGAAAATTAGTTATTACTAGGCATGGGATTTTAGGCTCTAAAAAAAGTTTTAGGCACCTAAAATAGGCTTTTAAAACAAGCAAATAGGCTTTTAAAAGAGAAAATAGGCACTTAAAATATGCTTTAAAATGTTTAAATAGATAGAAAATAGGCTTTAAAATATTATAATATACACTTAAACTGTAACATAGTCTTTTTTTACTGCAAGAAAGGTGGTATACCTATTCTTAACAGAATTAACTGCAAAATTAGGCAACGCGAACTATATTCACTTAAACAGATATTCTTTCACTGGTGACTTGACACAGTAGTCCTTCCCCCTTAATCCTCCCCCTCCCCCCGTCAGCCAGCATTCATTTAGCGACAATTGTTTGGAATTATCAAGTTTCTTTGAAAAACTCACTTCTGCTGTTATGCTTTTCATTGAGGGATGTCCATTATAAGATTGTAAAAATTACAGAAATGGAATTTTATTTTAAATGCACAAAATAGGCATTTTAGGCACTAAAATAATAAAATATGCTCTAAAGGTTCAAATAGGCATTTTAGGGCACTATAAAACTATATAAATGCAAGTGATTTACCATGAAACGTCTACATATTTAAAAATTTTCATGTTATTTCATAAGGAACAAAATAGACACTTGCCTTAAAATCCCAGGTCTAGTTATTACCAAAAAATACAATCAACTTAGAAAACATCCACTATGTAGTGATGTGCTACTGGTAGGCCTACATGCCTACTTCATACAGAATGCGCTATTGTCAGTGTATAATAATAACAATAATATAAATAAAATCAGGTAAACTGATATAACAAAGTGCCAGAATGCTTTTTTTTAATCAGTGATAGTTGCAATTATGATAGGCCCATGCAGAAAAAAAAGTTAATTTTGTAATAGATCTCAGAGTTAAACTTCAAAAACAAAATGGGCTGGCAATAATATTAATGATGCAATAGGCCTACGATTCGCTGAAATGTTTGCTTCAAGTTTAAAGCAGCCTTAAAGGTTATGAATGAATAAAAAGTGAATTTGAAATCTGTCAGGATTTACATTAGGTATATCGCTGCAAAGGAACGAACTAGAAAAATACTTACATTAAAATATTATGTAGTATCGGTAGTCATCGATGGAATCAATATTCAATGGCTAGTTGTGGTTTAAATCTTTTTATTTATTTACATTATTATTTACACTGTCATCGTTATGAAGAAATGGATCAATTAAGGCGGGCTATCAATTCAATAATTTGTTACGTTGTGTTTAATATATTGTGGGCCATGCGTCTTATATCCATTACAAAATTAATATTGATATCCTCGTTATTTCGGTACCGGTGTATGTAAATATATTGGGTCCCTAGAGACTACCTTCGATGGGAGACAGTTTTGAAATAAAATAAGTAATACAAAGCAATCGATGTTTTTATTGCAGAAGAGTGGCAGAAAACAACATCTAACTGTCTTAGCATTGCAAAAAGGAAACACCGAGCGTGTTTTGAATACAAACTGTTCATTTGTAAGAGCTTTCATTGGAAAATGAAGACATTTGCACAAAATTTCTTGTAACACAGAAGGTTGTCAAGTTAAAGGTGAAGGAGTCAAGAGAACAATTTGCATGCGACCTGCGATTTAGTTTGTCACGTAGCGAATGGCTACGTGCATAATAGACGATAAGAAACCATTTCTAAACAAAGGAAGGGTTGGGGAGACTTCGATTAATCGATATTGAACCCTGTTATGACTATCGATACTGCCCTGAATTTATTTGAATTCCAGAAAAAAGAGAAGTGCGCATGCGCCGACGGTGAGTCGACGGGAGAAGAGCTGATCCCAAAAAGACAGTAAGGAGTACGTGCCTGACTACGAGTGAGAGAAGTTGAAAAGGCAGAAGGGAGAAGACGAGATTGGGATGTGTGACAGCGGTAGCGACGTTCTGGCATGATGATGTGTCAGACTTCCATCTAAGGAAATTCTGGTTGTGAACTTCCTTGACACGACTATATGGAGATAGTCATTAATCAGAAGAATACACCAAGTCGGCCAGTACGAGACACCGCTACAGCGAACATCAGCTGTGAGAGTGAGTCGTGACTGCTCGCTCTGAATAAGAGCAGTTATGGACATCAGGAAGTAATGGGAGACAACTCAGGATCGGAGGATAAGTTGGACATCACTGGTTGAGTATAATCGTCTAGACTTTTTCTTATTGTTTGGGGAGTGAGAAAACTGAGATATTCCTTTTTTAAGGATGGTTTCTAAGTCATGTATGGCAATCAGACGCCGTAGGGTATGATAGAAGAATAGAATAGAAATATAGAAGTGAGAATTCTAGAAGTAAAGTGATGAAATCCAGTAATCCAACTACTTTCTATTTCTGGTCTAAGTTAATTATAAAAGAGCAGTCAAGAGCCTAACCGCTGAAGGATACAGATAGATCTCTTCACTTTAGGTTTTTTTGGGTGATTGTCCCACGAATGAATACATAGCTAGGGGCAATTGGTGATGCTCATAGAAACTTTGTTATTTTTGAGACAGGACGCGAGGGGAGTAAGGAAGAAAAGTAATTAAGGGGCATGCTTAGTACTTCTTACGAGGGCCCCTCCCACTTGGGTTTCTTTCAGGTGACGGGTGACTATCTATAAATAGATTTCATGCTGGCCTGTAATGTTAAGTTATGTTTTTTATAGAGATTTATCTACAAGCGAAGGTGTATGGAACATGGTAGAGGGGGATAAGAAGTGGAAAGATTGAAGGGCAAAAGAAGGCCTACGAGTGGTAGTGCATTAGGTGTGTACCATTGGAAAATTTACATGTTAGGGTAGAAGTAGAAGTCACTAAAGGGGTTATAGAGAAGCTTACTAATCTGGGCGTGAATTAGTTTCAGTTAGAATTCTAGGGAATTTAGAGACAAAAGAAGATTGGGTGCCCATGCTGAAGAGTAGTAACTTAAGAAGTAGGAAAACTAGAATAACCACCAAGTGAATTAAATCAATGGTATAAACTGAAGGGAACTCTACTTAAAGAAAGAAAGGGGTTAAAAGATAATAGCTGATGACTGGTCAGGTTAGAAAGAGGAGAGTGAGTTGAAAGATAACAACAAATGATTGGTTAGGTTAGAAAGAGGAGAAAAGGTAATTACGAGTAGTGTACTGATAAGTATGAACAAGTACTAGAGATTGTAAGGGTGAGGTGAGGGAACGCCGGAAGTATCCCGAATCAAACAAATAAAATCTGGTAGTAGGCAAGGCCTATACTAGTATATATAAAGAAAAGAAATTTATGAGAGATTGTGAAAGCCATCGATGTTGGAGGCGAACAACGGCCCCACGTGCCTCTAGGAGAGAGTGTCAGGGACCTCTGACGTCGATTTACAAAATTTTATTTTTGTTTGCGGCCCATTAATATTTTCCCGGTTGCAGGAGAGGAGTCAGATTGTTTGTAACTCAAGATCTAGACGTCGCTCCTGTATCGGTGGTCTATCGCCACAGTCACTCTGTGGGTATAGGCCTAAACTTCTATTTCTTTCTTCGTGAGACTGTCTTTTCTATCTATCTTTAAATACAATTCTTCATGGACTAAGCTGACAAATAGACTAATATAGGAGACATAGGTGGGATTATTGAGTGTAATCTGTAGAGTAAGGACTGGATTATGAATTGAAAACCTTTATTTATTCAAGAAAAAAAAAACCCAGTATAATATATATATTGAACTATCCTGAAGTTGCAAATGTAAATGACTACACAAGTCAGTAGTAAATTAGAAGAATAATACAAGACGTTCTAGTAGATACCTGAAAAACAAAGAAAGAAAATTAAAGTAATTAATTAAGGATTTGTTATTGTTGAACAGAGAACGTACTTATATAGTTAAAATTGGGTATACTAACCTTGAATAATCAAATATTATCCTACCAATAAAAGTGTTGAATGGTTAATGTAGTGTAAATGTAATTTATTGTATATAAGATTGTTATTGTTGAAAAAAGAAAAAAAAAATAATATATTAAATAAATTATGGTTATTGTTATGCAAAGTAAATTAACGTGAAGTTCAGATTTTTGACCCTTATCCTTGTAATGGTTTGAGAGTAGCTGGTTTTTGTGCTAAGTTACATACTTTGGTAGTGAGTATTGAAAAAAAGGAGAAAAAGAAGAAGCAGAATAAAAAAAAAAAAAAACGAAAGGTAAATCCGAACCCAACTCCCGTCTCCACTGTTAATTTAAAAGCTAGTCGAGGGGCATGTAGGTACATAGCCTGTGTATCTATAATTTAATTTGTGTCTGGGCTGATACATAACAAAAAAAGAAAAGAGGAAGCGTATTGATGATGGCGCCCGTTAATATAAATTTTCATCAATATTATCAAGACTGGGTAAATTGTTAAAAGAGAGAGAAAGTAGACTGAGAGTAGGAAGTTTGCAATCACCCGGTGTCAAAGGTAGTTGTACTGAACGTTGGAATGTGGACTATGCAGGCAGTGTTGTGATGACACGACAGGTGTATGAGTGACCTTGTTTTGTAGGAGTTCAGTAAACTTATATACTACGATTGAGAATAATCACATATTAGTCGTCACAGATTTTGGCGAAGAATTTTGGCGAAGATTTAATCCAAGAAGTTAAGGAACTTTATAGCATAAAGTAAGAAAAGCCCGTCACAAAGTTTGGCGCCCAACGTGGGGCTGAGTAGTGTTAAAACAAAACAGTATTGCTAATTGTTGCAACTTAATTTAGTTAAAATTGTTAAAAAAAAAAAAAAAAAAAAAAAGAAACCTTTATTCAGTTGAAGTTCCATATTATGATAGCCCATAGCGTGAGGCAGTGATAGTTTGATATCCTAACGTGAGGCGAGATAGGGTTAAAAGAATTTTGGGAGTTAGGTTAGTATAACTGAAATTTATTCTCAAAAACAAATAATAATAATAATAATAATAACATATTTTTGGGAAAAGAATAATGACTATTGACAAGTAAGGACTTCTATAGATGACTAAGACAGACGACTGAACTATTGTGTGTTCTAATCTTTTTTTTCCAGTGGTATTGTTAATATATAAATATGGCTACTTATGTTGATCCGTATGCACAAATAAGAGCAGCTGAGCTAACCCAAGCTATTAGGAAGTTGAGGAAGGCGGATTTAGAGGCAGAATGTGATAGAGTAAAGTTACCGACCACAGGTACAAGGGATGAGTTAAGACAACGCTTGTTAGATTATGCCCGTAAGAACCCTCAGTCATTTCAAGTGTTAATTACGGCTTTTGCTCTGAGTCAGGAAGTTTTGGAAGAAGATTTAGTTGAACATAATATAACGGTACCACAAGATTCATATGGAGATGTAGTGTATACATGGGTTAAGTTAATGCGTAGGAAGGCCATGGCGGTAGCTGATTCAGAAGAAGTTGTACCAGTAGTACCATCGTTTACAATTCAGTTAGAGCCACATAAACCAAATACTTTGGATCTGGTTCGTAAATGGAACATTAAATTCAAACCTGGGGATAGTATTTACTTATTTTTGGAGAGATTGGAAGATTTAAAACAAAGTTCTAAGTTACAGGGTGTAGAGTTATTGTCAGTATTACCCGAAATTTTACAAGATTCAGCTTTACTTTGGTACAGGAACAGATTAACAGATTGGCCTACATGGGAAGCTTTTTTGAAAGAATTTAGAGAATATTATTTGCCTATTGATGAGGAAGACTCGCTTTTGGATGAGATTAGACAGAGAACGCAAGGTCCCAAAGAATCGATTTTTGATTATGTTAATGCTATTCAAACGTTAATGAGGAGGCTGAGTACTCCAATGAGTCCTCAACAAATGATGAAGACTGTTATCAAAAATTTGCGTCCTGATGTAAAATTGTACCTTAGACCTGCAGAGATTCAAACTATAACAGATTTAATACGTGTAGGTAGACAGTATGAACAAATATTGTTAGATTCTGAGAGATATATTCCTCCTCCAACGCAGGTTAGAGCTACAATTAAAGAAACGGCTTATAAACCTCAGAGACAAGTTGTTATACCTTCAGTTCATACAGCGCTAGGAATTCAGGGAAAACAGGAACTTCCATCGTCCGAGTTACAAAAGAAACCCAATGTTAGTTTTTCTGCAAAGACGTGGGATAAGGAACGGAATTCAAGTCCTGTAAATGATTCTAGAATGGTTAAAGTAATAGAAAATAAAGAGAGACAGGATGAGTCGAGGGATAATGGTAAAAACACCACTTTGCGTTTTTCAAATAATCAGCGATGTTGGAATTGTGATAAAACAGGACATAGGCAGTTCGAGTGTAAAGCACCTCGTAGAGTTACTCCACGCGCTACGATTAAATGTTATAATTGTAATAAGCTTGGACATAGGTCTATTGATTGTAGGATGCCCCAAGAAAGAAAAGTTAGGCCTACAAATTCTTTATGACAATTAACTAAAAATCAGGCTTGTGTGATGTTAAATATAAATCCTACAGATTTAGTTAATGGAGATAGATGTTTTGTTGAAATTTTGCTAGAGGATATTACGTTTATTTCTTTAATAGATTCCGGTTCAGATAAAACTTATGTGGGAGAGAAAGGTGACTTTTTATGTAAAATGTTAGATTTAGCAGTAGAAGAATCTGAAGTTAGGGTGGTGCAATTAGCAGATAAAACTTATAGTTCTATAACAGGAGAGAGAACTTTTGAGATGAAATTGCAGGACAGGATCTTTCAGATAAAATGTAAAATTATGCCAAATTTAGCAGTAGATATGATTCTGGGCATGGACGTTTTGAAACAAATTGGGTTAGTAGTAGATTTGCAAGATGGGACTTGGTATTTCAAAGATGAACCAGCAAAAATTTTTCAATTTGTTAAGGCTATAGATTTAAAAGAAGAAGATCAACTACATAATATTCTTACTTTACCTACACCTCAGGAAAGGGACAGATTGAATATGTTTTTGGAAAATCAGTTACAGAAATTTGATCAGTGTACTGGACTTACCGATCTGATTTCTCATGTTATTGATACAGGCGATGCAAAACCTATAAAACAAAGATATTATCCAGTATCACCCATTTTGGAAAAAGTTATACACGCGGAAATAGATAAAATGTTATTGGAAAAAGTTATAGAGCCTTCAAATTCACCTTGGTCGTCTCCGGTAGTTATGGTAAAGAAACCAGATAGAACATGGAGGTTCTGCGTAGATTTCAGAAAAGTAAACAATTGTACTAAAAGAGATAGTTATCCTTTGCCATACATTGAACATGTTTTGAGTAAATTACGACATGCTAGGTATATCAGTACAATAGATTTGAAAAATGGGTATTGGCAAGTTCCATTAGATGAAGCAAGTAAAGAAAAAACAGCATTTACCGTACCTGGTAGAGGATTGTATCAGTTTCGAGTTATGCCTTTTGGAATCCATAACGCACCAGCCTCGTTTCAAAGATTAGTTGATACTATATTAAGAGAAGAGATAGGAGAGAAATGCTTTTGTTATTTGGATGATATAGTACTTATTAGCGAGACATTTGAAGAACATTTGTCCTTGTTAGAAAAAGTCTTAGAGAAATTAAGAAAAGCTAACCTGAAAATTAATAGGGAAAAATCAAAATTTTGCAGAAGTGAATTAAAATATTTGGGTCATATCATTACTCCATTAGGAATTGCTGTAGATTCAGATAAAATCTCGTGTATCCTTGAGTATCCAGCCCCTACAAAAGTCAAGGAAGTACGAGCATTTTTAGGATTGGCTTCTTGGTACCGACGATTCATTCCATTTTTTTCTGAAGTTGTAAAGCCCCTCACTGCACTTCTGAAAAAGAATCAGAAATGGCGTTGGACTAAGGAATGTCAGGAATCTTTTGATGAATTGAAATCGAAATTATCTAGTAGTCCTATATTAACTTGTCCGGATTATACTAAACCCCTAGTGCTACAGACCGACGCTAGTTTTTCAGGACTAGGAGCAGCATTAATTCAGACAGGAGAGGAAGGAGAGGAAAAAGTAATAGCTTATGCTAGTAGAACTTTAACGGTAGGTGAGCAAAAGTGGGCAATAGTTGAGAAGGAATTGTTAGCTATATTGTGGGCAGTTCAAAAGTTTCGTCCTTATTTGGAAGGTTATCATTTTAAAGTATATACTGATCATTTTGCTCTGAAATGGTTAAATACATTACAGAATCCGACCGGACGATTAGCTAGGTGGAGTTTATTGCTCCAGGAGTATGATTTTGAAGTAATACATAGGCCTGGTAGATTACAAAAAGTTCCGGAGGCTTTATCTAGAATACACGAAGGGAAAGTTCAAGAGAAAACGGTAGAGGAAGAATTTTGCCTCTTGTTGACTGATAACTCTGAAGTAGTGGAATGGGAGAATATACAAGATGCTTGGTATATTAAGCGGAAGGAGCAAGTACAAAGTAAACCTAAATTTTGGCCAGATTGGAAGGTCGTAGATGAGAAGTTGTACCATTTAAGATTAGATCAGTTAGAACAAACTTTAGAGGGAACAGTGAATAGGTGGAAATTAGTTATTCCGCAAGATTTTAGGATTAAAGTATTGCAGGAATGTCATGATGCACCTACTGCAGGACATATGGGGATAGCTAAAACTTTCTTTAGAATAGCAAACAAGTATTATTGGCCGGGAATGTTTAGAGATGTTGCTAAGTATGTTACTGCTTGTGAAATATGTCAGAGACAGAAGGTGTTACAAACGGCTCAAGCAGGACCAATGCATTTTTACCAGAAAGAGAAACCTTGGATGACTGTAGCTACAGATTTGTTGGGACCTTACCCACGTTCCAAAAAAGGGAACCGATATGTGATTGTATTTCAGGACACCTTTACCAAGTATGTAGAATGTAAAGCGTTAAGGAAAGCAACCAGTAGAGCAGTTACGGAAGCATTTTATGAATTGATTATCCTTAAATGGGGAATTCCGGGATATTTGCTGATGGATAATGGACCGCAATATACTAGTAAATTAATGCGAGAGATAGCTAAAGCTTTTAATATAACTCCTTGTTATTTACCTGTATATTCGCCACAAGGAAATCCAGTAGAAAGAGTCAATAGAGTATTGAAAACAATGATTTCTAGTTACATTCAAAAGGATCAAACAGTTTGGGACGTGTATTTGAGAGAATTTAATTTTGCTATAAATACGGCTAAGCATAGTTCCACTGGATGCACTCCTTATATGCTAAATTATGGGAAGGAGCCTGAAATTATCAGTAGGATTGAAAGGGTGGAAAACCAACCGATTCATAAAGAAATCCCAAAACTTTGGGTGGAAAAACTAAATAAATTGAAAACGGTACGTTTGATGGTTAGACATAACTTAGAAACCGCCTATAAGAATTCGAGTCATTATTATAATCTTCGGAGGAGAGAGGTGAAATTTCGTCCAGGAGATCTAGTGTTAAGAAGAAACTTTAAATTAAGTGATGCCTCACAAGCTTATACAGCAGGTTTAAGTGCAAAGTTTGTCGGGCCCTATATTATAAAGAAAAAGTTCAGTGAAAATAGCTACGAACTGACAAACCGTTTTGGTAAAAAGTTGGGGAAGTGGCACGTCAAAGACTTGAAACCCTTTGTTCCTGGATAAACATTCTTTAAGGCTGGTAAACTAAACAAAAAAAAAAAATGTGAACAGTGTTAACATTATTTTTTTATGGTGAGTGGGGGAAGAATGTCACGTAGCGAATGGCTACGTGCATAATAGACGATAAGAAACCATTTCTAAACAAAGGAAGGGTTGGGGAGACTTCGATTAATCGATATTGAACCCTGTTATGACTATCGATACTGCCCTGAATTTATTTGAATTCCAGAAAAAAGAGAAGTGCGCATGCGCCGACGGTGAGTCGACGGGAGAAGAGCTGATCCCAAAAAGACAGTAAGGAGTACGTGCCTGACTACGAGTGAGAGAAGTTGAAAAGGCAGAAGGGAGAAGACGAGATTGGGATGTGTGACAGCGGTAGCGACGTTCTGGCATGATGATGTGTCAGACTTCCATCTAAGGAAATTCTGGTTGTGAACTTCCTTGACACGACTATATGGAGATAGTCATTAATCAGAAGAATACACCAAGTCGGCCAGTACGAGACACCGCTACAGCGAACATCAGCTGTGAGAGTGAGTCGTGACTGCTCGCTCTGAATAAGAGCAGTTATGGACATCAGGAAGTAATGGGAGACAACTCAGGATCGGAGGATAAGTTGGACATCACTGGTTGAGTATAATCGTCTAGACTTTTTCTTATTGTTTGGGGAGTGAGAAAACTGAGATATTCCTTTTTTAAGGATGGTTTCTAAGTCATGTATGGCAATCAGACGCCGTAGGGTATGATAGAAGAATAGAATAGAAATATAGAAGTGAGAATTCTAGAAGTAAAGTGATGAAATCCAGTAATCCAACTACTTTCTATTTCTGGTCTAAGTTAATTATAAAAGAGCAGTCAAGAGCCTAACCGCTGAAGGATACAGATAGATCTCTTCACTTTAGGTTTTTTTGGGTGATTGTCCCACGAATGAATACATAGCTAGGGGCAATTGGTGATGCTCATAGAAACTTTGTTATTTTTGAGACAGGACGCGAGGGGAGTAAGGAAGAAAAGTAATTAAGGGGCATGCTTAGTACTTCTTACGAGGGCCCCTCCCACTTGGGTTTCTTTCAGGTGACGGGTGACTATCTATAAATAGATTTCATGCTGGCCTGTAATGTTAAGTTATGTTTTTTATAGAGATTTATCTACAAGCGAAGGTGTATGGAACATGGTAGAGGGGGATAAGAAGTGGAAAGATTGAAGGGCAAAAGAAGGCCTACGAGTGGTAGTGCATTAGGTGTGTACCATTGGAAAATTTACATGTTAGGGTAGAAGTAGAAGTCACTAAAGGGGTTATAGAGAAGCTTACTAATCTGGGCGTGAATTAGTTTCAGTTAGAATTCTAGGGAATTTAGAGACAAAAGAAGATTGGGTGCCCATGCTGAAGAGTAGTAACTTAAGAAGTAGGAAAACTAGAATAACCACCAAGTGAATTAAATCAATGGTATAAACTGAAGGGAACTCTACTTAAAGAAAGAAAGGGGTTAAAAGATAATAGCTGATGACTGGTCAGGTTAGAAAGAGGAGAGTGAGTTGAAAGATAACAACAAATGATTGGTTAGGTTAGAAAGAGGAGAAAAGGTAATTACGAGTAGTGTACTGATAAGTATGAACAAGTACTAGAGATTGTAAGGGTGAGGTGAGGGAACGCCGGAAGTATCCCGAATCAAACAAATAAAATCTGGTAGTAGGCAAGGCCTATACTAGTATATATAAAGAAAAGAAATTTATGAGAGATTGTGAAAGCCATCGATGTTGGAGGCGAACAACGGCCCCACGTGCCTCTAGGAGAGAGTGTCAGGGACCTCTGACGTCGATTTACAAAATTTTATTTTTGTTTGCGGCCCATTAATATTTTCCCGGTTGCAGGAGAGGAGTCAGATTGTTTGTAACTCAAGATCTAGACGTCGCTCCTGTATCGGTGGTCTATCGCCACAGTCACTCTGTGGGTATAGGCCTAAACTTCTATTTCTTTCTTCGTGAGACTGTCTTTTCTATCTATCTTTAAATACAATTCTTCATGGACTAAGCTGACAAATAGACTAATATAGGAGACATAGGTGGGATTATTGAGTGTAATCTGTAGAGTAAGGACTGGATTATGAATTGAAAACCTTTATTTATTCAAGAAAAAAAAAACCCAGTATAATATATATATTGAACTATCCTGAAGTTGCAAATGTAAATGACTACACAAGTCAGTAGTAAATTAGAAGAATAATACAAGACGTTCTAGTAGATACCTGAAAAACAAAGAAAGAAAATTAAAGTAATTAATTAAGGATTTGTTATTGTTGAACAGAGAACGTACTTATATAGTTAAAATTGGGTATACTAACCTTGAATAATCAAATATTATCCTACCAATAAAAGTGTTGAATGGTTAATGTAGTGTAAATGTAATTTATTGTATATAAGATTGTTATTGTTGAAAAAAGAAAAAAAAAATAATATATTAAATAAATTATGGTTATTGTTATGCAAAGTAAATTAACGTGAAGTTCAGATTTTTGACCCTTATCCTTGTAATGGTTTGAGAGTAGCTGGTTTTTGTGCTAAGTTACATACTTTGGTAGTGAGTATTGAAAAAAAGGAGAAAAAGAAGAAGCAGAATAAAAAAAAAAAAAAACGAAAGGTAAATCCGAACCCAACTCCCGTCTCCACTGTTAATTTAAAAGCTAGTCGAGGGGCATGTAGGTACATAGCCTGTGTATCTATAATTTAATTTGTGTCTGGGCTGATACATAACAAAAAAAGAAAAGAGGAAGCGTATTGATGATGGCGCCCGTTAATATAAATTTTCATCAATATTATCAAGACTGGGTAAATTGTTAAAAGAGAGAGAAAGTAGACTGAGAGTAGGAAGTTTGCAATCACCCGGTGTCAAAGGTAGTTGTACTGAACGTTGGAATGTGGACTATGCAGGCAGTGTTGTGATGACACGACAGGTGTATGAGTGACCTTGTTTTGTAGGAGTTCAGTAAACTTATATACTACGATTGAGAATAATCACATATTAGTCGTCACAGATTTTGGCGAAGAATTTTGGCGAAGATTTAATCCAAGAAGTTAAGGAACTTTATAGCATAAAGTAAGAAAAGCCCGTCACAAGTTCTGTCGAAAACAATAGGTAAAGGACCAGTTGCGGAAAAAGAAAAAAAAAGACTCGCGGAAGTACAGTTATTACTGGATCGCAATTACGCCACAGTGAAGTGAATGCAAATTAGGTAGGGACAGGTGACAAGATCGCCTTCCTTGTGCGGGATCAAAATGTCTGGTACTGACCTTGCATTGAGTCGTGCATGAACGGACTTAGTGTCGGCTGTTATTTCATTCCTTATATATCGATTTCTATGGCCAGTATCAGATTTCACAGAATATGAGAACGGCTTCTCAGAAATACCGTGATTATTTTAGACGTATCATTTACTATATGAGGAATAACAGTGGGCCAAGAACTGACCCTTGTGGTACTCCTAATGTAACTTTATTATATTTTGAAGAAAATTTTCTTACCTTACCACTTTATAATTTATTTTCCACCTCTTTAATTTTTTACTTCCTCTGCCCATACTGTAAATACTACAGGTAGAGGAAGTATTGTGTTCAACCCTGAAATTTGAAATTAAGTTTTTAACATAAATACACGCTGAGGTTTCTGAATTAAAAAAAATGTTATTTTAAGAAACACGTATGTGTGTGTGTGTGTGTGTCTGTCAACAAACTAGCTTCCAGAACTAAAAATCGTATGAAAACAAAATTCATATTTTGATTAGGTACCTTTTGGGGAAGTGACACGAAGACTGGCGACGTCCTTCTCTTACTTTTAATACAATTTTACATTAAGAATTTTTTTCTCACGATTTTATCAAAAACCTGCTTTAATTTTAGTGTTATTAACGTTAAAAATGACGTGCTTATACTAAGAGCTAAAACTCTAACTTAAAACATTTTTCACGAAAATTCTCTGAATGGTAGTTATAAGCCACAATCCAGTGGTAACGACATTATTTTCACTTCAAAATCAATTTTCATGAAGAGAATGTCATATACAGTGTATTATTTAAAAGGCTAATTTTATTTGGGCAGAAAAAATCATGCGAGTTTCACATAAGATTTTTAGTGATATTTCACCGGGCTCTCTTTGTAACAAGCCATAATGCAGAAAACAGATAAATACGGAAAAAGAAAATGCCGTAAATCTATATTTCTTAATAATTTCAGATTCTAAAAAAAGAAGAGTACCATGTTTGGAAATTAAGAAAATGCTGTATTCGTCTGGGAAAATACTCAACACTGTTTCGATTTTAACGGAGGAGACTAAACAAAACTAGAGAAGAAATTAAGCCTAATAGCCACTTTATTTAAGATAATTTTATAATAATAATAATATTGATTCCTTTATTCCAACCAATGGTCATATTATGATGAATGGAGCAACGGTGGAATAATATACGGCAGGGGAAACAGGGGCACCCCGAGAAAACCTGCCCCGACCTCATTTTGCCCACCACAAATTCCACATGGATTCACCGAAATTTGATCCTGAGTCCCAGAGGTGGAAAGCAAGCGGTCTAACCACTCAGCCATGGGGGCGGCCATGCTACATAGATTGCAAAAATATTACAACATCCAGAAGCATTTTGTAATTTCTGCGTTTGCGATATTCTAACATGTATTCACAAGCAGTAGACATGTCGCTGTATGTGGACGTTGTGAAAACAAACCTGATTGACCGGTATTAGCAACAAACCACCTCTGTATTTATGTTTAATGAGGATTATTGGCAAGACATGTGTTATCGGGAAACGTGCCACAGACGTTAATCATGGAACAGAGAAGACATTGTTATATAACTCTTTCACCAGTCTTAACTCCACACTTTTATTAACCCTTAAGTGAATAATGCACGCTGTAGGATACTGTCTCTCTCGAATCCTATGCCCCCATGTTGGGGCGAAGGGCCTTCAAGTGGAGGTTTCTGTTTACAGATGTGAATTTTGTTACGCTTATTTTCCTAGAGAAGGCAGAGGGACAGGTGGTGAACCCATCGCCCCTTAATCCCCCCTCCGGAAAATAAGGTATTACTTGTACGTGAAAGGGCCGAGACATTTTTTCCAGAGGCTCTAATTTAGGCTTGGAGTTCGTTTACGTGCCGTAAATCTACGACACGGGCCCCCCAGCTTAAAGTCCCTCCCGGAGGACTCCGTACCCAGGATTTTTACGTCCTGAGAAACCTATCGACCGCGGCCGAGTATGATCCCGCGACCTTCGGATCTAGAGGCGGGCACGCTACCTCTGTAGCCGACTGTAGGATACTGTAGCCTTCCTTTATTTTGCAATAAAATGAAGGAAAACCATTTTAAATTTATTGTAAAATGACACAATAACGTACTTGTTATTTACGATATAAGACCGTTCTATATATTAAGGAGTCGATGCCAGGGCGGGTTGACGGATGTATCTGTGCTAATGGAGGACATTTTGAATAATTCATTTGATGTTCTGTTATATACCTATTGTTCTAGGAGGCGAAAGATCATGTTAATGCATAAAAATAATATAAATTCCAATTAATGACCAGGGGTATAGCCACTGGCCCAGGAACCCTGGGTTAAATAAACGGGAAAATAAATTAAAGAAATTAATAACTTAGTTTTTCAGTACCATTTCATATAGTAATAATAATAATAATAATAATAATAATAATAATAATAATAATAATAATAATAATAATAATCGTCTGTTTGAGCATAAAGCCATAAGACTTGTCACTATAGGCCTATCTAAGATTAAATATAAATTATACATTGCCCACATTTACTTAATGAATACTGTATGGACACAATTGAGTTAAAATCTTTCTGATTCGTCTTTTAAAAACTTTCAGGTCATTAATGACTCTAATGCTAACAGGCAGATCATTGTACATCTTCAAACCATACACCATGATGGATTTGTTGAAACTGTTGAAATTATGTTGAGGAATGCTAAACTTATTTCTATTTCGAGTATTGTAACAATGAAAATCCCTATTGCTACTAAATTTATGTTTTTCCACAATTCTGTTTTCGAGAATTCTTCTAACTGGTGAAGGTGTAGAAAAAGGGCTCTAACAAGGAAAATAAAGCATTTTCAGACCAATTTTCATATACCTATAACATAATTTCACGCTCTATATGCAAGGAATGTTTTCCCAAATTTTTGGTCTACCTTTTTTGTAACATCCTGTATATATATTTTTATGAAGAGGTTGGTCACAAAGGAAAGTGAAGGTGTTGTGAAATTGAGATGGTTACATCTGGGACAGTTGACTTGCAGCACGTTGAAGTGTGGGTTTAGCGCTTCATCGGGCGGTCTGATGGCTTCCTGAGAAAAGCATCCCAGCCACATCTTTAATTCCCTCTAGAGTTCGTTGAATTTCAATAACCGTGTACGTGTACTTTCAAATGATCATTACCCTCTATAACAATACAAAATATCCATCATTATACCTTACAGTGAGCAATTATGATGTACACATACTGTAAACCTATACTGAGCCCTTCAGACCTATAAAATTGCACTCATCAAACTTACAAGGAAAGAACAAGTGGACATTTTATATGAGGCGCGACTATAAAGTAAGTTTCCCTGAGGCCGTTTACAGAAACAAAACACAATTTCTTGGACTATATATTCCAACAGATAGAGCAAGTATTCAGCTATTATTCAACATATTTGCCACCGGAATTGAAACATTTGTCATAATGTGGAACCAACTTCTGAATACCTGCTTTGTATAAGTCTGCCGCCAGGGATTTGAACAACTATGTGACAAACACCTCCTCCTCTCTGTCATTCTCTGTCATTTCTTTAGGTGTAGGTAAATATGTAAATCACTGAGAGCGAGGTCCGGGCTGTAGGGTAGATGTTTAAACACCTCCTAGCCGAACTTCAAACAGTGTTTACTTTGGGGGAGAAGGATTGCAAGACCGTAAATCTGACCATTGCCAATATTTTTTTAAAATTGAATTTTAGCATTACCTTGAGAAAATGCATTAGGCCTATAAGGTACTACATATGACAAAAACCTTTGTTTTTCCTATAAAATGCCCACAAAATAGCGCCTAAACAATCAAAATACATTTTTTTAGAAAATGTGAAAAATGCACAAACAATTACCTATAAAATTAATTTGAATTAATTTCTGATTACATGAGTGCTCACTTCCAATAGTACATCGCTTTAGAACCATCAGATAAAAAAGATGGATAGTCACTGAAGTCCATGCCCTAGTCATATAGGATTACACAGTCATAATCTAATACAATCAAATTAAGGTTTTATTTTTAATACAGAAGTCTTTATAAGAGGGCTAGTCAGAGATTTGGATTACACTTGTTCAGTCTGAACCACTTCTGAATGCTGTCAAACTTGTCTTGCAGGTCACACAAATCCACTTAAATGTCTCTCTTCATGGTGAAATGTGTTTATGACTACATAAATCAAACGTGAAACTTTATAAGGAATCGAGATAACCCAAATTAGTGCTATAGCTTTATACCTCATTAGCCACTGATAAGAACAGAAAGTGAAACCTTTCGAAGTTCCAGCTTAGAGTCATCACTATTTGTTATGTAAACACTTAACTACGACCATGGACTTATATAGGCATCAGAGTGTCTTGAATTAGGCGCGCTCAGAAATGAAAATTCATGCTGGTTTGCAAGATTATATCTAATTGCACTGGATTGTATACGTCATGAGTCTGGCAGTAAAACATAAGATGTATCTATAATAATAATAAGAAGTGTTTGTCTGAGGGCGATGCCAAGCAAAATCTACTGCACGCAGAGATCTGACTTTCCATGAATGACAGCCGTAATACGAAGAAAAATCCTCGTATTTTACATAAAGTACTTCTTTATTTCAGCTGTATTTATACTCCTTTTAGCTTCGAGGCCATATCAGGAGTTCGTGATGTGTGTTCTGCACAGTAGGGTAGGCCATGGAACTATTGCTTGTCAATTGTTTCTATTGTCGGTGTATTTAATGGAGTAAATTTCAACTGATATTAATTTAAATGGAAATGATACAGAATGAAATGGTGAGGATGATTCATGGTATGTAAATATCCAATGCGGCATTTGCCTTTAAGACTGGGGAAACCATGAAAAAATCATTGTCAAATTGGTCGGCCCCGGGATTAGAACCTGGGACCTCCCAAATGCGAGTCCAAGACGTTACCACCTCGGCCACCTCGCTTGGTCATAAAGTATTAAGTTACTCTATTAATCTTATATTTGTGATTTTTTAGAATTTTTGAAATAACGGATGTATACGTTAGTAGCAGTGAAAAGGTTAAGTCATAATACAAATATATTTTCCACGGTTCAGTCATACTAACTTAGATAAGATTATTTAAAAGATATTTCACTTTGTTATTGTCAAAGTTCAGGTTTGAAAAGTCTTCTTCCCGGGTTCTTTTGTGGCCAAATGTACGTAGGAATTACGCAAATAATTGTGATGAAATTTTCCATACAGACATATCTGATAGATAAATATTTCTATTTTATCATCTCAAATATTTTTTTTTTTTCAAAATTAGGACTTTTATGTAACACTTATTTAATCACAATTAAATAGAAATGTTCTCAACTCGTTTAGCGAAGAAATTACTGAATTTCTGTGTCAGTAGCCCATAGCCTGTGACCATAATTAGCCTATGTCAGATAACTTTAAAGCGTAATTTTGAGTGAGGGGTCAAACATTGACTCACCTCTATAGCGAGAATACTAATAGGCCTACTGTTTCAAATCTCCAATGGTTATCACCAATCTGACATAGCAATGTAATGCTGAACGATTGAAATTAAATTAAAAAAAAAAAAAAGTAGCCCATAAATATGATTGAAAATAATGAAAGATCTACAGAATTTATGATACACCGAGAAAATCTCTAGGACGCAATCTGGGTACCTTTTAAGTTTAATTACGTAAATATTTATGAGAGAATGTATGAAAACCAGCATTCCACCTATTTAATGCCCTAAGTAAATTCCATAAATTAAATATGCGTTACCATAGATACGACAATTCAATTTTTAAAGCCGGATAGCTGTTTCTATAGCTTCAGAAGTGCAGTGTAAAATCCTTGAAGATCGTAATGAAAATATTTAAATCTCTCATTGACATAACTCACCTCTCCCCGGATAAGCCCTATTTACAAGGTGGCGATGCAATGAAGTCTATAAGAGTGAGGGAGACAGTCAATCTGAAAACAATGGAAGGTGGAGTCCGTACTGCTTAATGCGACTTTATCATCCTTTGTGTTACAGACTGTGTATGTTTCTAAGTGCTTTAGCGACAAAGTATAAATTTGTCGTCCAGTACTAACTTATCGGTTGTAAAATTTGCTAAAACAAAATGATAAAGTAATGGAACTGACGAGTATCTGAACACAAGTTGTGTTATTTTAAGTACGGTATATTTTACGTTTGCTATCTTACGTCCTGCAGTTTATTGATGAAATAAGAAAATAGTACCGGTACAAAAAAAGAATTCTCATAAAACATATTTAACTATATTAAAAAATGTAAGCCATTAATGCAGGCCTATAAGAATTTGAAGCAATTGTAGGTAACTTTTTCCATGAATCAATCCATATATATCTCATATGATTTTTTGTATGATAATTATATACAGAGTGTTGATAAATAACACCGAAATATTTTACCAGTATATAGAGGGGACTTAGACAAGCAACTTTTATTAGGAGATTTTTGCTCTATGACGTAAAATGTGTATGCTACAGGGCATTAAAGTCATTATAATTTGGTGCTCATAAATCAATAATGACGCGAAATAGGGTCAAAATGTTCATTAAATTGACTTCATTCCTTCCTAGTGATCGATAAAAACCAGACTCTTGATCAATCGTCAACAGCTACATCATAATTCAGAGTTTCCATAACTTGCAAAATTTACAGACTAATCACATGACTGGTCGTCACTGCATTAGTCCTTTTTTTATTTTTTTATTCATAACTACTGACTACAGTGTTCACAACGAAGTTCCTTTGTTTTGCATTTTTTCTAATGTTAGAAATCAGTGTCGGCCATGCCCTGGGAGATTACATGCTGTAACATGAAAAATTGAATCCATAGAGCAAAAATCTCCTAATAAAAGTTGCTTGTCTATGTCCCCTCTATACACAGGTAAAATATTTCGGTGTTATTCATTAACACCCTGTATACTATACTAGGCCTACATTAAATTCTGGGTCCTTACGGCGACCTTTGACGGAAGACAGGTAATTTTTAATAAACCTTCCCTCCTTAACTAATTTAGGCCAGACATTTTTGCAAACTCAAATGATTAGTGTTACTAACATATTTCCCATCGTATTTATAGAAAAAATAAAAGTGAAAAATAACTTTCCAAAACTTTCTTATGGGCCTACCTTAATGGCGTAAATTTCTTAAATTTGTTCATTGTAATTCATCGCTAATACATTGTATAATGTCTACGGCAAATAAATCTATTCCATTCTACTTCTACCGAAGGAGTAAGCCCGTATAGCAAATGCTGTTGCGTAGCAGCTATAATAATCGCTAAAAAAAGGCTACTTTCATTTCTATAGTTTCCAATTTTTCTGTCGAATTCATCAATGTTTTTTCTATAATTAGAGTGTTGTGAAACGAGTAGTAAAAGGCCAGAACACATTAATTAGAAGATCTTGTTCCGATTCATGCGATTTTTAAAACGGAGATAGTTATGAAGTTGTTCGTGATTGCACGGAAATGAAGGCATATTATTATGAAGATACATTGCTTTCAAAAAATCAGGCAGGATAATCGATTTCACTGGGATTTACGAGCAGTAAAAGTATGGTGTATGGGTAAGTCTATTTATAGAACTTGTACGTAATTCTAGTCAAGCCCTTGTGTGGGCGGAAACTATTTTTATAAAATACGGCCAAGAATTATTTGTACCAGATGGAGTAAGTTCATTTTAAGGTAACATGAGTTGTTCTGATTTGTGTAAAATATATAATTTAGTAACTATGACTACTTGATTCTCAAGTAGCTTCCGATGAAGTATGTGAACCACATTTTGCTCACGAAAGAGGTCCAACCCTGCTATTCTCATATTCCATGTGATAAATCAGCCAGGGCTATTTTAAAGTTTACGAGGCTGACTTGAGCAAGGTCATAACCTTAGGCGGAAGGTTTCCCAAATATTAATAGCCTATCTTTCTTGCAAACTCTCTATTCACGAATAACAATAAAATCAGGTAAACTGATCTAACAAAGTGCCAGAAAGCTTTTGTTTAATCAGTAATAATTGCAATTATGATATGCAGAAAATAAGTTATTTTTGTAATCTAACTCCAGATGGATTCATTAAGCAGGGCTTACAGAAGAACAAAGGTCTAAAGTTTGATATTTAACCTCAATTTAAAGTCGTATATAAACAATTCTTAAAGTATGTCAACATTTCACAAAATACACTGGCAAAGAACTCCACTTACTGTACGTTGGCCTAATTATTTCACTATATATACCTTTTTGTATACAACAGTAGGCTATTCATGTAGTACTCATTTCAACTTGATCAACGAAATAAACATCTGACTAGTTTGATAATCATATGTGAAGGAATACGTCATGGCTAACTATATTGCAACTTCCAAAGCCGTTTATGAACACTCTAAAACAATATGTTGCCATGACAACTGATTTGCATTTGATCAATTCTTTCTAATATATTACCTTAAAATAGACATTAAATTGGGCATTACTCCGATTTGGATTACTCTTACTATATCCGGTGAAGAGTACAGGTCATGAAGCTCGTCGTTATGCAGTTTTCTCCAGTCCCCATTTTTATCTCTCTTAGGCACATATTTTCCTAAGCACCCTGTTTTCGAACACTGTCAGATTATGTTCTTCTCGAAACTAAATCAAAATTAAACATTCATATGGTATTTTGCTGTCTTACTCAGCAATGAAAAGCGGGGAAAATCATAAAAAAAATTCCTAATTAGTGATGTCCAAAATAGCGAGAGATTATTCAGAAATTTCAGAAAAATACAAGTCGATAAAACAGATCATTGAACAAGGTTTAACTTTGGTCCTGCCAGTTCAAGCTGCCAACATTTGTTTGTATTTGAAATTAAGCTAGAACTCCAGGTCTGGTGATAATTTGATGTGCGTTGCATTGCTGATGAGAAGAGCCGGCTCTCCTTGGAGATGCAAAGAGAAAGTGGAGCCTGGGCTCGTGGTATTTAGAAACAGTTTCTCATGAGGCGTTAATCCACAGCTGATGAATCGCCATGACTATGAAATGCATGCACACAAGCTAGGCGGAAGAAATCCACTTCCTCTTACAGTTTATTCCCAAATACCGTAATTACTAGGATTTATATCAGATCGCAATTCGTGTATAGTAAAAATTAAATTAATTTTAACTAATCTTCTAATCATGCCATTTCATGACAGAGCAATCAAATAAATCAATATTCCGCATCCTCTTCATCGGCGTATTCCTAAGCTACCACAGGTTTGGCAACATGTTATTTGGTTTTCACTGAAAAAGGCATTGATTGTAGCCTATGACCTCTGAAAAATACGAAGCAATAACTTGTCCTTCAGTAGGCTATAAGAGGTTCTGATATGACTCGACCACGGACACAATCAGTACAAATAGCAAACTGGGTAAGAAGAGCATTGATGAAATATACCAATCATGATCAAAAAGTCGAGATGGACGTTGACAGAGAATTAGTGCTGAGAATAAAGTTAATAAAATTAAAAACCAAAACGTGGATGAAGTAATAACAAAAACTTGATTGGACGTAGAACAGTAGGATTAAACAATTACCTAGGGCAAACGAACGTGAATGAGCAGATGCCTCCCTTTTTAAATATATTTTTCATGAAATTTATTCTAGAAGCCCGGAATTCTACGATGGGTCTACCGAGCTACTTTATTACCAGGGTCCGGATTTTGATGGCCTAAAAATTCTTAAAAGAGCTATAAAATGACTGCAAAAATACAACAAAAAAAGACCCAGAAACTAAAAATATCCGACCCAAAAATGTGTATGAAATTACTACTTTATTCAATATATTTGTGTCTATTCTACATTTATGTTGTTTGCCCAATTATAAGCTCATAATTAGTTCTTTCTATATCCAACAAGGAGATGTTGAAGTCTCCACTCTACAACTCGGACAGGGCACCTAGAGATTTTCAACTTTTCCTACCCCTCAAGAAATGACAGAAAATGACAGAGATTGACAGACAAACGGAGATGGTTATCACTAGAGACCGGATTTTAAAGGGAAAATTTTCACCCAAAAAAGGACGAAAAAAAGGGAAAATTATTGCCAAAAAAGGTGGGAAAAAAGGGAAAATTATTGCCAAATAAAGGTGGGGAAAAAAGGGATATAAACGTAAGAGAGTGTAAAAATTCAACAGAGAGATACATGTTTGTTTTATGTAAAGCCTTTGCTTGCTCTACAGCTGCTGATTCTGTAACATCTAATGACTGAAGAACATTTTTGATCTTGTTGAAATTCTCAGAGGAAAATAGCACACGAAATCCATGTTCCCCACCTTGTTATAATGGCAAACTTAGGCAATGGCAAGCCTGTGATTTCCCTGTAACGCTCTATTCTGGTGGGAGGAATTATTTTTCCAATGGTGAATCAGTGAAAACAATTTTTAATGTTTTCATATTACCAAATACTGGGTAATTTACGAATTTTTCAAAATAAATTAGCAAAAAAGGTACTGGAAAGGGAAAGTTCCTAAAAAAGGGGAAATGGGCCTAAAAAAGGAAAAAAAAGGGACGTTAAAACCAGGTAATTTGCAGTTGAAAGTACCTCAGTAATGTCCTGTTCAATTTTATCACGTTTTGTGATGAAATATAAAAAAAGGAATTCCCTTTAAAATCCGGTCTCTAGTTATCACATAATGGTTAAAATCCCAGGCGGCAGACTTCTATGGCACATGTATTCAAAAGTTGGTCCCAGGTTATGACAAATGTCACAATTCCGGTGCCTAATGTGTTAAAAATAGCTGAACACTTGCTGTATCTGTTGCAATAAATATTTCCATGAAACTGTGTTATGTTTCCGTAGACGATCCCAAGGAATCTTACTTTGTGGACGGGCCTCTTATTTTGTCATTTAGTTATTTGAGCTCTGAAGCACGAGACTTGACCGAAGGAATTTGAAACAGATACCTCGGCACGAAATCATTACTTGTCAATCTGACAAACCCACTCCATTAGATGCCATGTGCCTTGGCTATATCAGTATAGAAGAATCGCCGGACGTTTGTGCTCTGAAATGAAGAAACTTGCTTCTTGATGTATCAGCACGGAGAATCGTGGGTTCAAATCCTGATATGGGTGCAGTCTTAACAAAGCAAATCACGTCGCAAATGAAAAGTTTGAAACCACCTTCTGTTGCTTATTCACGATTCATCAAGCCTAGCATCTGCAGAAGCCGTGATGGTTCGCTGCACAAGAAAGGAATTCCAGATCTCTGCTCTTAACACCTCAGGACGAAGTAAGTTTCAAGATACTGCATTATGACTCCGAGTACTATGGCAGATAAATTATGGCACAGTACAGTGAGAGAAGATATACTACATTAGGAAGTAGAGTAAACTGAAAAAGTATTAATTTCCTTGGTTAAAATCTCTATCTCCTTTTAGAGCAACTATTTTCTACTTTCTCTGCCTGTATCATATTACATACTAGCATGTGCCCGCGGCTTCGCCTGCGATAATTATATAAAAAATTAAAAATTAACAGCATAATAGTTAAATCATTATATTTATTAACATCTAAATCACATGGACTACATATCACGATTAGATAGCGTCGTCTAATAAAGGCGACCTCAGATTCGAGTTAATTGGTCCAGAAAACCCCTGTATAGTGAGTTTCGTCCAAATAAAACTATGTTTGACCATATTTAAGCCTATACTGATTGTCCCTCTTCCGTGTAGGTTGAATATTTCATGTTTACGGGCCTTGACATTCTAAACAAATGAATCGTCCAGGGCGGGCTTACGAAATGAAGCGATTCTTTTATTTCCAAATCATGACAAAAGTAGACAAAGCCTTCTGCAATTGAAATGTATTACTGAAAACAAATGCTTCGAAAACGAATAAAAATGCACGTTTTCTGCCCGTTTTTCACTCATAACTCACGAACTAAAGCGAAAATTAAAATTCCGGCTTCGAGGTGCACATTCCGACCCTTTAGTCCGCCTATGTATAAAATTTCAGATCTCTGCGTTCAGTAGATTTCGCTGGGCATCGCGGACAGACAGACGGAGGACAGACACTTCCTTTTATTAATATAGACTACAAAGTAGCCTACCAATAGCGGAATTATTTTGTAGCGAGCAAAATTTCGTGCAAATTAGTCGAAGCATATAGATCTGTACACAGAACAAACGTACAGGTAAGGGGAAAAAAGCGGACCGACTCTTGTATCTGATTTCAGAGCCTTGTGATACGTAAATAAATGTAAGAGATGTAACGGAAACGTTTGTTTTCATAAGCAATGCAAATTGCGTGAAATTATTTCTCAATTCAAGCAATGTTCATTTCAATACATTCCCTACTATCTTGCGAATGCCGCTAGGCATTTAATTCCCTTTAGCGGAAGAATACTTAAGCTTCAGTATTTTTTTTTTAAATTCAGGTGTGTTTATACTCCTTTCAGCTAATATGCTACATCAGGAGTTCAGGATCTGTGTCTATATAGTAGGCCATGAAACTATTGATTGTCAATTATTTTCTATTGTTAGTGCATTTTATGGAGTAAATTTCAACTGATATTAATTTAAATGGATATGATAAAGGACGAAATAGTGAGGATATTTTCATGGTTTGTAAACGTCCAATTCGGCATTTGCCTTTAGGACTGGGGAAACCATGAAAGAACCCAGGTCAAATTGGCCGGCTACGGGATTTGAACCTATTAACTCCAAAATGCGAGTTCAAGACCATCTCTGCCACCTCGCTCGGTGAGTCAGTAATTCTGACAAGCTCATATGATTTGAATCGCAAAACTCTATGTTAACTGTCAGGGTTTGTTTGCTCATTTGTATCTCAAAGTAATCGCTTATTTAAAACAGGGCAATTGCATAAGCTTCTATTACTATTGCCGGATATATTTAACAATTGCAAACTCATGAAATACGAATTACACAGATATTGCATTTAAAGTGCTTGTAATCATGGTATAAATAATGAACAAGACTACAACAAGAACAATGCTTTGTTTCATAATGAATTAAAGAGGCGACACTTCATACTAGAATAATTACTGTCATTTACACTTGCAGCATAACTCATCCTCAAGGTTTCACTAAAAAATTACATCTTACTAAATGCTATATTTAAATCACGTTCTATTGTTTGAGCAATTAAAGGAAGTTAGAATAGCTTTGTTAATTTATTAACATCTTATGATCAATGGTCCATTAGTTAGAAACACCTTTCTTATCTTAATACAGGTTTTGTTGGTTGGTATAAGTTATAAGGTTTGTTCGCAAAGCAAATCCGTGACCGCTTGAGAATTTGTTGTACTGCGCATGTCCAGTCTGTAACTTACCCGTGATTTGCACTTTGTGAACGGTTACAAGAATTTGGAATCGATAGTTTCTGCGTTTAATCGATATGATATGCAAATAAAATATATATTTCCCTTTGACATGTAATAAATGCAATATACATCGACAATATAATCTATATTTTGGGAAACTTTTAATTATCTTCCATTATTCAAACATATAAGTAGCCTATGTTTATAAATCAGGCTCAATGTTATAGGAGGGGGGAGTCAGGCGCGTGAAAATAGGTTACTGCGCATGTCTCTGATAACAATTCATGCTAGAGCCTGCAAACTTTTCTTATAGTACAGAAACTGTCCGTGAGAGCTTTGCGAACAGAAGATTGAAATCAGAATCACGGATTCTCGCTTTGCGAACGCGTGTGGAGAAAGAGCGCATGCGCGAACGATATGTTCTGGTTTCTGACTGCTTTGCGAACAAACCTATGGTTAATTAACGACGGGGATGTACTGCAACTTAGGCCTGTGACCGTCGCCGGTGTGCCGGAATTATGTCCCGCAGGAGTTCTTTTACATTCCAGTAAATCTACTGACATGGGCCTGACACATTTATGCACACATAAATGCCATCGACCTGGGCCGAACCCGCAACTTTGGGAACAGAAATCCAGCGCGATACTAACTGCCCCGTCCAGGCCGACTACAGGTTTTGTTAATTCAGACAAAATATTTAAAAAATATGTCAGTAATAAGCAGCGAAAAAATTGCTATAGACCAAGCCATAATTTACAATATTTTACTGTTATTTTTACCAAGTGGTCAAGTAATTTTTCTTTTCATTTCTTAAATCTTGGGTACTTAGCCGGGTGATATAAATACAATCTAAGCTTTCAGCAACTTTTTCCTGAAGATGGCGCAAGATCGCGTTGCTGAAAGCATGGAGTGTCTATAATTTAATCCGGGAGATAAGCGTAGAATTTGTATTAATAATATTTGGCTCATTTGTTTTAATTCCATGTTTTTTTTTAAGTCTAAAATTTGGAAAGGAATTATATTGGTAGACCCACGGTTACGACAGCCCTCTATCACTTATTACTAGGGACCGGATTTTTAGGTTTTTAGAAACACTGTTTTAGGTTTTCCAATAGGTGAAATAGTTTTTTTTAGGTGTTTTTGCCAAAAATATCGTTTTCGGGTAGAATAATTTGTTTAATGAATTTGAATATGCTACATACGATTGAATACATAATACTTGTAAAGTTTAACTTAACAAAATTGACTAAAATTTGTGTAAACTTGCTTTAAGACAATATTATGCAATTGAAGAAGGAAAGCATCCTATACAATCCAAGAAGCAGTGAAAATAAGATTGCCACACATTTCCTGGTTACAGTATATCACTAAATATCTTTCAAGATTCTCAACTGTGAAGTTCTTCCTGTTATCTCTTAGTTAATAGTTAATACTGTATCTAGACACTACCCTTCTCAGGATTCGAATCCGATGCTTCTAATTTAGTGAGTAAAATACTTTATGGTTGGATGTAAATAATGTGAAACTGATTATTTTCCTATTCTCGGTTGTTACGCATGCTAACCGCACAACAAATCAACTAGGGACGAAAACTTCCCCCTTTTCTAGAAAGGTAAATAATACGGTACGTGTTTCTGGCACGCTTGACAAAATATTAATTTGCCATCTGTAGTGAAATTCAGATCGTCGCCAATCCACTGCCGTAATAAACCCGATATCATTTGTTTCGGCATAATTAACACGTCTTCTTAAAACTCACAGTGTGGCCACTCAGTATGAATAACAGAGAAGTACTAAAGGCAAACAAAAAACAAGCACTTTAAATCACAGAAATCTTTATCTTTGTTCATACACAGCAAAAATGGTTGTTTGTACGAATATTTTAAAAGGAATATGCCGGTACTCCTTTCCTCTCTTGATACTGTCCATCCTAGACGACAATGGCTTCAATGAAACGCTGGTGGTATTAATTTCTACCCGACCAAAATTATTCTCTCCCCGCAAAATATCGATTTCTCAACTGACAAACAAAAAAGACAAAAAAGGAGCCTAAATTAGATATTTTAGGTTTTATATCCCGTTTAGGTGTATTTAGGTTTTTATACCCCATTTATGTATTTTTAGGTGCCACAGAATTAATGTGGGTGAATCCTATAGACATGGTTCGAAAAAGTGTATGAGCGCTTTTTGTTTTGGAAGTAAGGAAAAAAATAGGTAAAAACCTAAGAATCCGGTCCCTACTTATTATATTACTATGATGCAAAAGAGGTGGAATTCTGACTGAACAAATATTTTACCTAAGATCCTTGGAAAATCTAAAGTTCGCGTATATGCTAAGTAGTGCACACCATGAAATATACCGTCATTTCCTTATAAGAATGTCAACTTCCAAGATTGTGGAAAGTGTAATTTCATATTATTTCCTTAGAAGAAGAAATATGACCTTTTTTATTAGCAAAATTGTTTCTATTCCCCCATTTTTAATAAAGACTCCCTGTATCATCGCTTTTTTACTTCCTCTGCCCGTACCATAGGTACTATAGGTAGAGGAAGTATTGTTTTCGACCCTAAAATTCGAAGTTGAGTTTTTAGCATATATACACGTTCCAAGGCCCCCTGAATCCAAAAATAGTATTTTTGGAATCATGTCTGTGTGTCTGTGTGTCTGTGTGGAAGTTTGTGAACAGGCTAGCTCCGAAACGGAGAATCGTATGAAAACAAAATTTCGTATTTGGGTCAGGTACCTTCTGAAGATGTGATTCGAAGATTGGCGAAAAATTTCTCTTATTTTAAAGGGGACTTTACATGAAGAAATTTTCGTTTTTCTCGATTTTCTCGAAAACGGCTCTAACGATTTTCTTTAAAATTTGCACATGTGTTCCTTTTACTGAGAGCTAAAACTTTCATTTGAAACTTTTTTTCGAAAAAATTCTCTGAGGGTAGTTACAAGCCACCCACTGTTCACCCACTATTTGTAGAAATTTTGTCTTGTGTGATGAACAACTGAATAGCGCTCTTTCACGGCCTCTTATTCTATATAACAATGTGAAGTGAGAAAGATGTATTGTTGGCCATGCATAGAGTAAAGAAGTATCTGAGGGAAATATTCGATAAATTTCGGAAATTATTCTTTACGGCGGAAAGTCTGCAGTCACTTGTTCTTTTTTTTTTAAGTTTGTTATATAGCCTTGCGCTTTTAGTCGCATCATTGAAAGATGAGATATTTATAGGATAATTAGCGTAAAATTGTGTCTTGCGATTCTGTAAAAGGATATGTGAATACTGCTAACTTTTATTTGGGCAGAGGAAGTTATGTGACTTTCACATCAGATTTTTGAGCTAGCTGTCCACTTGATTCCGATCGGAAATAAAACATACGGCCTTTCAACAATGCTCTCACAACAGATACACAAGGTCGTCAGGTCTCCCGTTATGGACGACATAATTACACTGTTTTCAAAGTTATGACACCCTTGCTCTGCTCTGTATCTCTCATACGTGCAGCCTGCCTTACTCGGATAGCAGTAAACTTATAATTATAAAATGAGTTTAAATATCTTAACAATCTGGTATCAGCCTTGAAAACTCGTGGGATTGATACTTAATTCATATGAAGTATGTTGAGGTACACCACGACATGAAATCGCTGCAATTATAGTGGACGGAATTTTGCTGAAACTCGTGAGCTTATGATATTATGTTGCCCAGAGGTCAAGTTGTAGCGAAAGGATATTTTGTATTGCTTTACCAAATGCAATGCCGTATTCTTATGTACAGGGTTTTAATGAATAACACCGAAATATTTTACCTGGGCATGGCCGCCACTGTCTTCTAACATTTGAAAAAAATGCAAAACAAAGGAACTTCGTTTTTAACACTGGAGTGTTGAATAAAAAAAAAACCAATGCATTGGCAGCTAGTCATGTGACTGGTCTGTAAAATTTGCAGATTATGGAAGCACATTATGATTTAGCTGTTGATGAATGATTAAAAATCAAGTCTTAATGGGTCACAAAAGGAATGAAGTCAATTTATTTAAAAAAAAATTGCACTCCTTAGCTAGTAAGTGGTACTTACGAACGTTGTTTACATGGATCGTAAGTTGACATTCCCACACAGTCTTGTTGCTAAGGGCGGTTGCGATGCGGTTAAATTACTTACGGTGCCTGCGCTACGTCATAATTCATTACGATACACTTCATAATACAAGTCTTTATGGACACGGCCCCCAGGACAAATATTCGGTTCCCATAACAACAAACACATGCGAATCACTTTCTGAAATAAACATCTCTCTACATCTCTCTTCAAGAATGTATATACATAATATTTTCAGGTAATATCACAATTAATATAATTAAATTGATATAAATAATCATCGTGCAAAAAATAGCATACAATACACGTGCCGTAAGCGCATTACGGATCTCGGAAAATTCAAACTATTTCCTCGATCCGTAATCATGCCTTACGGCACTTGTATCGTAATATACTATAACCCTACTTCGTTCTAATATTGATTTATGAGCACCAAATTGTAACGACTTTAATGCCCTGTAGCATTCACAGTTTACGTTATAAAGCAAAAATCTTCTAATAAAAGTTGTTTGTCTATGTCCCCCTCTATACACAGGTACAATATTTCTGAGTTATTCATTAACACTTTGTATATAATACATTTACAGAAATATGAAGTGTCAAAAATATTAACACTTTTGTACAATACCGGCACCCCACTAAAAAAAAAAAAGCGCACTTCAAAAAATTAAGAGTAAACATTAAAGTTACTGTGTTTTTGTACTTACATGAACTGCAGCATAATTAAAATATCCATGAAAAAAATTAATACATTCTAAGAGGCCTGGAAAGAAAGGAAAAATTTTAATTAAATGAGATTAAAATTAGAATGATAATTCTTTCACACTGGCCGTGAAAAATGGACATCAAATTTCAGGCTCGACCAGAATTGTTCCTATACGGTTTGAGAAAATGAAAAAATGAAACGTTGAAACGAAAAGTACGAACCGAGGCAGGGAGTAGATAGGGAAAATTTTTTCCACTTTGAAGATGACTTATTGAATTCTTACACCGGAAGAAAAATCTCGTCATCACAATAGATCTGAACTAATAATAACAACATGTAATAAAGACAATATCTAAAAGTCGTGGACCATCTTCTTTTAATTGGGAGTAATTAATCAATATCACTTAGTAACATCGATCGTGTCTTGTTTGCTTCCTGGAAAACTCTCTAAACCTCTTCCCCCTCCAGCTAGTTGTCGTTTAACCTTTCAACTGAAGATTGTCACCTTTGGTTTCATTACAACTTGTAAGAACAAATACAAACACAAGGATTGAAATATATGCAAATAACTTACTTCGTTGTTGGCTGATTACCTCAACACTTCAAATGCCAACAACTTTTCATGAAGAGTGAGGAAATTAATAAGATTTCATAAAGCGTTCTTACTTATAAGCAATAAAATATGAAAATATGTAAACGAAATTCACGGAAAATTTTCCTACAAACCATTTGGCCTAAATTTATAATTCTTAGTCATTTTTCCTAATCAACTTCATTTAAAAAAACATTTTTCTCATAATTTGTTGTATTAAAAATACAAGTGTACAACACAAATTTAAATAAATGTATTTTTTTTATATAATAGATTACATTACACAAGTTTGACATTCGATTTTGATCCATAAAATCTTGTCGTTAGCCCAAAGGATCTAAATCTGGCTGTAGATTTCGGTAACAAATTTCTTCAGAAAGTAAACTACGAGTAATAATTGTTCTCACATCACAGATGTAAAAAAGTCTACGTTAAATAACACCTCACGCTGAGGAAGAAAGCGTTTTTACTTGGGCTAAATTATCGGCGTTTCTTTAAGATACTTTTGTATAGCATTTCATTACTGCAGGTCTAGGAAGAATAAAGAAAAATCATTATCAGCTAGCGAAATTTCATCAGTTATCTAAAGAAATCGGCGTTAGCTTATAGAAAAATATTAATTTCTAGATTCGTTCTATTTAAGAATAAGCGTTTATCACATCTTGATTTCTCTTTCTAGTTACTAACCTATGATTCCATCACATAACAACTTTGTGAGCTTTCGAAAGTTTCCTTGTTATTGCATTGCAATGCACGATACGGGTTTCAAAGCCCTCTTGTAGATCCTGAATAGTTCTTTTGTTAGTATCCCGTATATAATCATCTCATTCACACACTAGTATATGGCCAACTCTTACAAAAGCTTTGCAAAGGCCAGTCTTCGGGCTAGCTCTGACAGGTCAATATTTTAGTGCTCAATTTAGCAATTTGTTTATGGCTGAAGATGCGTAGCAATTACTCTGTTTGGAGTTCTTTCTAATATACAGTTCTCATGACCCTTGCTTATACGCGTATGCTGTTTCACATACGAAGAGCTACGCCCTTATTGCAAAAACAAACAATATTCATTGATATTTTATTTATTTATTAAATCTCCAAGTACAAGAGCCCTATTTTACCCAGGTATGCTAGGGCTATAGTTACAGTATAAGTGTGTTATAATTATCACATGCATAAAATTTCAAAATGTGGCAATAAACAAACAAAAGTGATATTATAGGATATTTACAAGGAATAAGTAATCTCATTTTTTTAAATCTGAATAGGCTACTTCAAGTTTAAAGTAAATTTATATCGACTGGGTTGGAAGAGAGGGTATTATCGAAGACACATACTGTGGAAAGTGCTGATTTCAAATCCCGGTAAGACCAAGTCTAATAAATTTCATCCCTAGTATTCCCCACTAGAGAAAACTTTTTTCTGATTGGTGCATGTTTAAAATTATTACTTTCCATGTCCGATGTCGGAATATATGTGTGATTGCTTAAAAAGGGGCCTAGATAAGCAGAAGACTACCTCATGTCCGCGTTTTATTTCCCACTCCTGTTTAACAGATGAAGGAATGACCGGAAGTGTTGATTTTTATTAATCTAAGCTATTTGTGAAATAAACTAGAAATCTAACGTACTTAACTAAAACCTGAAAAGAAATTACATTTTAAAATTAGTTTAAAATCTAAATTTGTTTTTGAGATAATTTATAACCTTACGGTAATTGATTTTCTTAAATAAAAATTGAAACCTATCTCCTCCAACAAAATATTAACCTTTTCAATGCTGTTGACGTATAAATTCGTCACCTAAAACTGTATAATGCAGAGATTATAAGATCAATAGAGTACTGCTTTTCACAAAATGTGAGAATTTATTACCTGCAAGTTGGGGTTGTCATTTATGGAAACTAGCTATTCTGCTAAAATTTTCCTCATTTATTTCCAACTTAGAGCCCACTGATGATTTCACGCCATGATCACTTTTATTAATACAGAAAATCAGCTCAGAAAGCGTTAGAATATATTTTTTTAGGTGCCGAATTCTTTGTTCCTTGCTAGCTAACTGTTAAATTTCAAAATAATAATCCGTTTTATTGTCATGGTAGCAGCGTTGCCATACGTACGACTATAGTCGTACACATACGACTATTTCATAGATTTGTCGTATGCCTATTCATACGACTATTTTTCATGTTAGCATTTTATACTGCCATCTACTGCAGAATTTTCAATTTGGATAAGCATGAAGTTTTTGTTTTTTCGTAGTTTATTTTGAATATGCCTACATGTCGCTAAATGGATGGCAATATTATAATAACCATTGTAAAATAAAACTCAGTCTATTTATATAATACAGGCTTTCACGGGCCGGTGCCGCACCTCGCTTAAGTTGCATTGTTGTATTGTTGTTGCTACTCCTCTCATTATTCTTCTCCAAATATTTTATATTTTAGCCGCACGTGTGCAAAACGAAGCAATCCAAACCTCTAAAGAAATTATACCGATAAAGAGCAGCTGGTTTTATTGTTTTTGTTTTATTTTGACCAAACATAATAATCATATGATTGTTATTATTAATGTAATGTAATGTAAGTGTTTATTACAGTAATTAACTTTTTACAAATTCCAATTATGTTATTATTAATAGTATAATATGTTGACACGTGCATATCAAAAGTGGCTGTATACTTTTCTTTAAATAATATTTGGAAATCTTTACTTTCTTATGGTTTATAATGTATTAATAATTTATTATTATTTTAATTCTTCCTGCAACATCTGCAGGTAGCCGATGACAAAGAGTACCAACAACAATGGGTATGTGTATATACAGTTACGAGAGACCAGTTAGTTGAGTAGTAGCGGTGAACAAAGTCAGCATGCGTGAGCGGAGCAGTAGCACGTTATAGAACTTACAAAAGCAAATTTTTACCACCATTTATAGAAAAAAATGTCTGTACAGAGTACCTTACTTGGCAATCATTATTATTATTATTATTATTATTATAAGTTATTATTATTAATATTATTATTATTATTATTATTATTATCATCATCATCATCATCCTGACAATTCGCAAAGTGTACGACGATTTTAACTAGAGTACGACTATTTTCAGTTGTTGGTACGACTGTTTTACGTTTCTGATCTGGCAACCCTGCATGGTAGTCACATAGTCCAATGTTATAAAACCAAACTATGGCTTAATGAGACGTTAAAAACTAAAAGTGGCTAAAACGGTGGGAAAAACCAAATATAAGGTGCATCGTCGCATGAGACATATCCCACCCTGACCAACCCCAGCGAAGCACTTTCTTTTATACCATGATCTAGCAAATTCTTCGAGGATAAGCATGCTGACAAATCATTGGGTACAAGGCAAACCTGTGGGTACTCTTGAATTTTTAATATTTGGTGCAAGGGGCACTCTCGAATTTTTAATATTAGGTACAAGGGCCACTCTCGCAGTTTAAATATTTGGTACAAGGGGCACTCTCGCATTTTTAATATTTGGTATGGTCGGGAGTGTCGGCGACAATATACAAGGATAGTTTTTCGCCATGCTTTGTTGAGAAAGAAAATTTGAATATTGAGTGGGCGGAGCTTAAACTGCACCTTATAATTGTCTTTCGCCAAAACGGTTTTAAATGAAAATAATAAAAAATACTCATTAAACGAAAAATTACTGTTGAAATATCTGCCTACAGTTTGCATCTAGCTCATTGTTACCAGTACATTTGTAAGAGAAAATATAGGATTGCATTTTGTAATTTTGTAACCAAATTGTTCCGGTAAAAGAAATAACTAGTGAACGAATATATACGGTTTCTTTACAACAATATTAAAGACATTAAGAAGCTTATACTTGCAGTTTGTTCACAGTATTTGTTAGAGATGTTCGTATAGTTTTGCGTTTCAAAGCCTTGGGAATTGTAAATAAAAATAATTAATATATTTGTTTTAATATGTTTATTGTACGTATTAAAGAGAAACTTAAAAAACATTGAAAATCGTAAAAAACTAAAATATAGACATAACTATTTTAATGTGATAAAAAAAGTGTGCGTGAAACGCCACGCGACAGAAGTGAAACTTTAATTTTTGGATTTTTTCGATTTTGAATTATTGGATTTTTTCAATTTTGGATTGTTAGACTTTTTTAATATTGGGTTTTTGGACATTTTTAATACTGGGGTTTTGGACTTTTTAATTTTGGATTTTTTTATTTTGTTACTTTTGATCTTTTATGTTTTTCACTTTGGAAATTTGGATTTTTAAGTTTTGGATTTTTTTAATTTTGTATCTTTGAATATTTTTTGGATTTTATAATTTTGGGTTTTTTATTTTTTAATTCTGGATTTTCAGGTTTTTAAAAATTTTGAATTATTGATTTTATCATTTTGGATTTTTTTAAATCTTGGACTTTTGGATTTTTTAATTTTATATTTTTTATTTTTTAAATTTTTCATTTTTTAATTGTTTTATTTTTTACATTTTTATTTTTTATTTATTTTTTAAACATTGGATTCGTGGATTTTTGTTTAAATTTTGGATTATTTAAATTTTTCATAAGCCTAATCATTGAGTTGATTGTGTTCTGTGCAGTCCGTTCCGTCACAGCCCCACTAATTTCGTGACGATTTTGTTCGTAACGCAAGTTTGGGTTAGCACTCGATTTACTCCTAGCGCAGCTAAAGAAGTTTCACTTCAAAAACTACGGTTCGTAGGCTACATAGGCTACTACACGGTTTATATAAAACCTAAAATTCTGGGCCCTAATAATAAGTAATCTACTTGTAGAGAAAGTAGCAGCACTATAAGATTGCAACTGAATATGCAGCATTAGCCTTAGCTAAATTAATGCATTCAAAAGCATAACGCGGTTGATTTGTGATATTTATGTCTCATACTTCACAATGATGGAATGCATTTCGCACGCTCGAGTGCCGGTGTGAAACCATCGAGCATGAAGCAGTGAAAACTCTCATCTATGGCGATCATCTTATCACCTAGTTTATTTGTCATTACCAGTGCTTTACTTTCATCATAACAGTATGCAGATTTCTGCATTATGCAATTTATATTAGCTATGCATCTCAATTGCTGATGCATAATATCAATGCCTTATAAAAGAAGTCACGATTATTTCATAATGATTGTAGCCTATACTTCACTCTTTCGATTTTAACCGATAACATCAAAGAACGAATCTTAGACTAAATCAGACAGTCATAATATTCTGTTTCTATAACGTATGTAACTGTTACATGAATATTATTATGACGATATTGTGATAAAGAGACTGATTTTATAGTCTACTAGCAGTTCTCCGTGACTTCACCCCCGATAATTAATTGGAAGATTAAAAATTAAGAGAAAAATAATTAAAACATTATATTTATATTGCACACGAAACATTCATAGGCATAAAATAAACCAATATTAATTAATGAAACAGCTAAAAATCCGGCTTTGAAGTGAATTCCACGATTAGAACGCGCAGCATTGGAAAATCGACCTCATATTCGAGTTCCCTGCTCCAGAAAACCCCTGCGTAGTGAGTTCCGTCCAAATCGATCAATGTTTGCCCATTTAGGCCTAGATTCATTATCCCTCTTCCGTCTAGGTTGAAAATTTCATATGTCATATGTCTATTAGTATCAGTTGAAATTTACTTCATTAAAATACACCGACAATAGAAACAATCGACAAGCAATAGTTCCATGGCCTAGAAGCTAAAAGGAGTATAAACACAGCTGTAATTAAAATTTTAAAAATTGAAAATTATTTCAACAGATATAAAAAACGCATGGACAATCATATGTACGACAATAGTTGCATGGCCAACTGGTACATACACAGAACCTGATTCCTCCTATACTGTAACCTCCATGTTCAGACGAGTATAAATAAAGCTGGAATGATAATTCTTTCACACTGGCCGTGTGTAGGCTAAGATGGACACGTGAAGTCAGAATGAAAAATTCAATGCCATAGCCGGGATTTGAACCAGGATCTTCGGCTCTCCGTGCCGATGCTCTAACCAACTGAGCTACCATGGCAACGTGCCGGTACAACATTGTGAGTCAGTTGGAGAATTTAATGTTGTACCAGCACGTTGCCATGGTAGTGTGAGTCAGTTGGAGAATTTAATGCTGTACCGGCACGTTGCCATGGTAGTGTGAGTCAGTTGGAGAATTTAATGCTGTACCGGCACGTTACCATGGTAGTGTGAATCAGTTGGATAATTTAATGCTGTACCGGCACGTTGCCATGGTAGTGTGAGTCAGTTGGAGAATTTAATGTTGTACCGGCACGTTGCCATGGTTGCTCAGTTGGTTAGAGCATCGGCACGGAGAGTTGAAGATCCTGGTTCAAATCACGGCTATGGCATTGAATTTTTCATTCTGACTTCACGTGTCCATAAATAAAGCTGAAAGATTTTAGTATTTAAATTCATTTTTCCTCAGAAAATACAGAGTAAAGACGTTTCATCCCACAGCCGTACTAATGACTGCAAAACCGTGACTGCACTGTGTTAATTGCATTGCAGATATGTCTCCTTCCAGTAGTGCAGTTACACGACATGACAGCTGTAGAGAAGACTTAATACTCACGAGTCTGGATCTTATGAAACTGGGGCACCGTGAAGCCCACACCTCTCGTGCCCCTGCTCTGAGGTGATGCAACCCTCCACTCATATCTCAGCGATCTGCTCATTCATACCACAGTTTATTCACCAGACCAATAGCTTTAGCAGCTGTATAAATACTATCGTTGGAGAGTTAAAAATATCACAGCATCCACTCCAGTAACTATGCCGACGATTAGATCATTTACGAAAAATTTGAAGACGAAAATATGTGAGAAATTCGTGTTTATTATACAGAATGTTAATGAATAACACCGAAATATTTTACCTGCGTATAGAGGGGACATAGACAATCAACTTTTATTAAGAGATTTTTGCTCTTTGGCTTCAATTTTTCCTATTACAGTATAAAATTTCCCAGGGCATGACCGCCACTGGATTATAACATTTGAAAAGTGCGAAACAAAATAACTTCGTTGTTAACACTGGAGTTATGAATAAAAAAAAAAACTTATGCAGTGGCGGGCAGTCATATGATTAGTCTGTAAATTTTGCAGATAATGAAATCTTTAAATTATAATATAGCTGTTAATGAATGCTTCAGAGTCAGGTTTTTTTCGATCACTAAGAAGGCATGAAGTCAATTTAATGAAAATTTTAACCCTATTTCGCTTCATTATTGACTTATGGGCGGAAAATTGTAATGACTTTAATGGCCTGTAGCACAATCTACACATTTTAAGTCATAGGCCAAAAATCTCCAAATAAAAGTTTCTTGTCTATGTCCCCTCTATACTCAGGTAAAATATTTCGGTGTTATTCATTAACACCCTGTATAGTACGGGGGCCGTCCATAAAGCAAGTTTCTCTTGAGGCGTTTACAGAAACAAAACACAATTTCATGGAAATGTTTCTTGTAACAGATACAGCAAGTGTTCAGCTATTTTTCAACATATTTGCCACCGGAATTGAGACATTTTTCATTCCTTGGGACCAACGTTTGAATACCTGTATAGGAAAAGTCTGCCGCCTGGGATTTAAACCATTATGTGACAACCATCAGAACTCTAAATAAGCATAAATAAATAATTCTTGTTATAATTTTAATTTGGATACACAAAGACGGTTTTTGCTGTTTGCATTTAACCGTATGTAAATAACTATACAAGCCTATAATTGGGTCAACAACATAAGCTTAAATCTAGAATAGACACATATTTTATGAATAAACTAGTATTTTCATACAAATTTTTGGACATTTCCTTTTTTTAGGTTTTGGTCATTTTTTGTACTTTGCAGTCTTTTATTGCTCGATTTTTAAGCATTTTTAGGTCATCAAAATCCGGGCCCTGCTAATGAATGGTATCGCACATAAAGCAGTGGTCGGATGGTAGGATATCCCCATGGGCAGGGCCGTAGCAAGGTCCTTCTGCGCCCTTGGCGAGTTTGACAAATCTGCGCCCTCCAGTACTGGGGGTCTGAACAATTTTTAAATTTCTGTAAAATTGTTTATTATTGTAATATAAAAACACTGATATTATATAAAAAACCTAACCTCAATTTTAAAATGAACTAAGTGTTGGGCTTTCAAGGTACTAATACCTTATTTTCAGATGATTGAATTACTTAAAAAAGAATAAATAATAAAATCTAGTATCAAAAGTAAATTACATGATAGGCCTGAGGCCTACTAAAATGTTTAACACATTAATATAGGTAAAAGTATTTTTTTCGAATAGTTGAACTACTTTCATATCAATAATAACGTACATTTTAATTTATGACTGCTTTTTGTTTGTAGACAATCGGCATAATACTGCAGATAGTTCACGTGCAGTAATTTTTAATAACCTGAAAGATTTCTTCCATTAACGTGCAATTTTTATTGCTTGATAAATTTCACCAGTCTAAAAAAAGGCGGGATTTTTCATGGTTAATTTTGCGCCCTCTCTGTACCTGCGCCCTTGGCGGGGGCCCACCTAGCCACCGCCTAGCTACGGCCCTGCCCATGGGAAATAGTCCCATGAGGAAAATTTGGGAATTCATTCCGCAAATCTAGCTGCAGTCACTGGAATGATCAAGTGATAGATAAAGTTCACTGTAATTCACTGGAGGTCAACATGCCCCTGTCTGCTACATCTTAAGGCATATTTCATATCAAAGCCAATGACAATACTAAATGTATGAACGTATAAAGGAGTGTTGCATATAAGGTAAGGTAGTCAATACACACGGCCAATAAGACTTCCCGCTGCAGCAGACTTCTAGATGACAATGGTGTAGTAAAGCCAGCATGACACAGTACTGCTTTACAATTCGCCATAAGCGAAATACTTTCTGCAAAGATTTATGTTTGATTTTCATTTTGTACGAGCTATTGTATGTGTTGTTTCCATGGCTTCAACCAATTGGTTCTTACGTCATCTTTCTCTGTTACAGGTAAGATGACAATCAATTGTTATTCTAGAACATCTTCATGGTAACGTAAGTACTAAATCCAATTCTAAATACTCCGCTATCCATCGAGTAGATGCAGGATTTTAATATTATGAGAGCATCCGTATTCATATTCCAGTCTGGGATAAAATTCACGAATTTGTGGTTTAATTTAAGGATATGTGAAAGAAGTGAACGGTGCCGGACCTAATAGGACAGTGGTTTAGTTTTCAAGGAGCCTAAGAGTGTAAGTTTTGTTGCACAAATATTTTCTTCTAATTACCTATAAGACGTAAGAGCCAAGTATTTTGTAGAATTCTTAACAGACAATAGGTAATATAAATATAAAAATACACAACTTTTGTAGAGTGATATTATATTTAAAAATCTGATGTGAAATACTAGAAAACTTGTTCTACAGTAAGCATAGGTAATACAACTTTCTCACTTAAAATTCCGATAAAGAATAAGGGAGGCAGAGTCAGACTGAAAAATTCAACGCCCTGGGGTCGACTCAGCCTCTAACAGAAATGAGTACCAGGTTCAATCCTGGGGGTAAAGGCGGCTGGTGCGTAAGGCTGACAACCTTACCACCTTCATGTGACGAATGTCTAAAAATCTTGGAGACTCAATCTCCTGGAAACCTCTGGGCCTCCATGGCCTGTATAGGGAGCACTTTATTTTATGACAGAAACATAAACAAATAATTTACTCCTCTCGTTTCAACAATTTCCATACATTTCTATCTGCCTCCCGATAGGAGCACTCTGATTAAAAACCTGGTGGGATAAGTATGTAAAAACCGCACAATTGCCCGCCTCTGGTTTTATTCATATTAATACACCACACAATAGGGTTCAATAGGTGAGAAGTATTAAGGTTTAAATTATATTATAAACGGTATTTATTGCCCCGTACTAGGTGGTAATTTATATTGGATTCTCACTGAATGCGGCACAATATAAAGAACCCTGCAGTTTATTTCTTATAATAAATTTATAATTTGGTATTCATGGTTCATGGAATAGCTATAAGTCTGGTGGATATTAATTTCAGAATATAATAGACTCTCATAAACATAAATCATGTATAATATCAAAACTATTAAGAAATCTGCTGGGTGTATGTGTATAGACAATAACGCATGTGTCTGAGGTATATATGGTGAATAACAAAAGAGAGACACAAGTTGCTGGAGCTTATCAGTAATATCTGTTAATATACCGTATCTAACCTCTTTCAAATTATATTATTTCTAATGAAAACTGTTCGATATACCGGCAATGCTGTTGACATTTCATGGATAGGCCTACACAATTAATAATTACAGGCCTAAAAATCTTTATTTAACCTGGCAGAGTTAAGGTCTTATGGCCTTCTCTTCCAATCAACCAGAAGCCAAATTATTTACATTAAGATTGCAAACATAATTATGTGATAGATTATTATTTAGTAAATTTTAGCAAGGTAAATGACAAATACAATTCAGAAAAAACAGACATAATGTAAATAATATCTTATGGAGAAATTATCTCATACAGTGAACACAATTAAAGTACACTAATTTTAAACAGTGATTTTGTTTAAATATAAAATAAGCTGACTTGGTTAAGATAATCATTTAAGAAACGGATATTAATATTACGGCATACATATTTTAATTTAGAATATTGGAATACAGGTATTAATGGTAGAATAAAAGTTCAGAGTTAGTTGGTATAGCATTACAAAGAAAAAGTATTCGGCCTCTTTAGGGATCAACAAGAGAAACATTTTATATTTCACTTGTAAGATGGGAATTAGTAGGATATCAAACAGCCGTGAGCCAACGCTTCTTACCTTCCGTAACTCTTTAACCCACAGCTATATTATTATAATTTAAAGTGCCGAAATGGGTCCTAAAGAAGGCACTAAAATCAGAAGAATGGTACAGACTATTTAAAGGTCAAAGACATAACTTTCCAGTTCAGAAGATTATAGGATTACAACTCGTCGGTGAATGTTAAGCCTTTCTCTCGCCATAAAATGAAGCCGTTTTAGAAGTATCTCAATGCATTTTGTATTTAACATCTTTGCACTGGATATTAATATCCCCATAGCTTCTTCTGTATTTTACACCTCAGCGTAAATTCCAAACCTAAGAGGCACATACATTAAGATAAATTCTGACATTTTAAAAAGAAACGAAGTTATAGTGTGGCAGGACGAGATGAGAAAGGTCAGTTACAGATCAAGTATATATAAAGAAGGAAGCCGGCCTCTTGATGTATCTGATAGGATAATATACGATTCAATTTATATTTTTTAACAAATAGGAACAAATATATGAATGTCTTATAAGAATAGAAAAAAGATACATCATTAAAATAACATTCCATTCAAAGAAGTAAAGTTTTCTACAATTTTCGGTGCACAAATATATTAAATTAATTTTTAAGAAATGAATAATTGTGTTAATGACGCACTGAAAGCTGTTCTGAACTTCATACGGATCACTAACAACTGTGCTGTAGAAAAATACGAGCCACGGATGCTGTTCTTGAAACAAGAAAGCTCATCAAAAGCTATCCTGAAAAACTAATAGGTCACTGAATGCTGTCCTGCAGAACAAACAGGTCACTGAAATTTGTCTTGGAAACAAACTGGTCACTGAGAGCTGTCCTGAATAACACATTGGTCACCGAAAGCTGTCCTGAAGAACACAATTGTTACTGAAAGCTGTCCTGAAAAACAATGGTTACTGAGAGCTGTCTTGAATAACACACTGATCACTGAAAGCTGTCCTGAAGAAGACAATGATCACTGAAATCTGTCTGTGGTTACTGAAAGCTGTCCTGAAGAAGACAATGATCACTGAAAGCTCTACTGAATAACAAATTGGTCACTGAAAGTTGTCCTGAAGAAGACAGTGACCACTGAAAGCTGTCCTGAAGAAGACAATGATCACTGAAATCTGTCCTGAAGAACACAGTGGTTACTGAAAGCTGTCCTGAAGAAGACAATGATCACTGAAAGCTCTACTGAATAACAAATTGGTCACTGAAAACTGTCCTGAATAACCCAGTGGTCACTGAAAGCAGTCTTGAAGAACACACTGGTCACTGAAAACTGTCCTGAAGAGTACACTTGTCACTGAAAGTTGTTCTCAAGAATAAACGGGCCACAGAAAAAACGTAATGCGAAAGATGGTTACAGGATTAGAAATATCAGGTCTACATCCGAAGTATAGGCATATTTCTTTTCATAAAATGTCGTGATCTTGAATGTATGCTCAATGTTATAGTTATGCCATTTAAGACAAAGCTGAACTTTTATGTTATTACCCTGCATTATTTTCAGATTTAAGAGGCGGTATAGCCTACATACCTTTGACCAGCCCTAAAAGAATGAAGTTATTGTATTATGAGCAGACGCAATTGACGACGTGGCTGACACCTGTGAACTCGTCCTCATAATCCCGGATTTGTATGCAGTCGACTGCGGAGTGATTTACGTCCTAAGAGCTGTGATCTCTACAATACTAGTGTTTTATGTCTGTTTAAATGGCTATCGTCTGAACATCTCCAGTCGCGACTTAGCCAGACCTGACAGTGAGCTGCGAGCTACTGCATGCATGCACTGTGAAATTCCCCAGTCAGGAGATCTCAATGCACGTATAAGACACGAGACTTTCCTTTGATTCCGTGACTTTTGTTACGAGACTTTTAACTTAGCGCATATACGTGTATTCTTAATGATTGCAAATTTCTAACAGACCATAGGTGCTATAGTTAGAGGATACCAAGTTTTCAGCATAAAAACTGAGGTTTTTGAATCTACAAAATACAATTTTCAGTATTTTGTATGTGTGTCCGTTTGTGTGCCTCTAAATAGCATAACTGGAGAATGAATTAGTTATGGATCGTTTGTGCATGTGACACGAAGATTGGAAACAACATTTTCTTACTTTTACTATCACTTTACACAAAGAAAAGTCAATTTTCGAGATTTTCTTGGAAACGGTCCTAACGATTTTCTTTAAATTTTGTAGAAGAGGTGCCAAATCTTTCATTTCCAACATTTATTCACCAAAATCCTCTGAAGGGTAGTTATAAGAAAGTTACCGTTAGCGCAAACTGAGGCTTTAAGACTTGTTTTGCGAACAATGCACCTTTGCAGGATGCTCGAATAACTGAATAAGCACTCCTTGCAATATGCCCTCCTATTCTATATCAGAATATGAAGCGAGAAAATAATATTGCCCGTACTTAATAAAGAGAACATATCTGAGCGTAACAATTTTTTGAAGGCATTTGAGTATCAATAAATGAAAAAAAGAGCAAATGAATAATGTATTTAAAAGTTTAGGGGAGTAATGTCGATTTAAAAAAAAAATCATGTTCGAATTTCAGTGGTATATTAGCTAAGATTAATACGGTACGGCTTTGAATTTGAACAAACTTCCATTTCTTAATATATATAACTTATGCATATGCATTCATATACCACAGACCATTGTCTCTGTTGGACACTAATGATGATATTATAGGAGTAAAATTCCTGTGGCACTGGGACTTGAACCCAGGACCTTTGGCTATCCCTGCCAATGCTCTTACCAACTGAGATAGAACTATCTGGCCAGTTCTATCTGGCGCTGTGAATTGAACTCTGGTGTAGCTCAGTTGGTAAGATCATTGGCACGGAGAGCCAAAGGTTCTGGGTTCAAGTCCTAGAGTCAGAGGAATTTTTTTCCTATAATATTATTTATTTTCTTAATATACTGGCCGGTAGAGTAACTCATTTCTCAGCCTATGAACACACATCCTGAACCACAAATCCTTCAGCCTTGGGATATTACAGGGACAATACAGTACGCATCTGTGAATTCAGCTGGTGCAAATGGGTAAGAATTTAACGAAGCTACACAGCCGAAAGAAAAAAAAAAAGTCATCTGATGTGTTGCACCGGTCGGCCCAAGTGGAACATTTGTAAGGGAAAGTTGTATGTATGTAATTAACAGAAGGCTAACCACTCGGCTGCTGAGGACATTCCGAACTAACGTGGGCTTCCAAGACACCTGAATGCATTTGTAACAAGCACCGGAATGAGAGCAATTTATATAACGTGTTCACTGTTCTTGAATACACAAGCTAGCCTATGCGTAGAATACAACAAACAAATCGCACTTGTCAAGTGGTATTTCTAGCATTGGAGATTTAAAGATAAAACTAAATTCGGCACGGGCAATTTAAAAAGTGCCCAATGGGATGTGACAAAATGAGAAATTATATAGAAATTAACACATTGCCCGGACATTATGAATAATGCTGGAAATTGAATGGGCTATTTGAGAGAATTGTTATTCATATTTCTCTACATGCAAAAATAAGAGGATATTATATTAAAGTAAATAAGTATGAAAAATACGTAGGCCTAACAAAAGAAAAAAATATATATATACATATACACACAAAATGTCAAATTCAAGAGTTTTTACTTATTAGAGCAGCTTCCACTTTGGTGACATTTCGAGTTACATAGGTTAGGTTAGGTTAAAGAGAATCACACCAGATGTACGTTGCCAAATTGCTGTCAATTTATTAAAGTGACCAGAGAAATTGTAGCAGTATTAATAATGACCGGGCAGTGTAAGAAATTATCCTAAATTGTCGTAAAATTATTAAATTGCTCGATTTTATCAGTCATTATTTATAATGAACAAGCATTATAAAAACTGCCCTGAATAATCAGATTGACCGTAACATCAGACAAAGAAGGTATTTATTTCTTCAGCTATTACAGAGAACTGAATGAAATATCAGCCGTATTGAGAAAAGCAAGAAAGATAGCAGATTTAGCAGATACTTTTAACAACCTGTACCACGGGTACTATACAGGGTGTTAATGAATAACACCTAAATATTTTCCCTTTGTATAGAAGGGACATAGACAAGCACCTTTTATTAGAAGATTGTTGCTCTATGGATTCAATTTTTCCTCTTATAGCATAAAATCTCCCAGGGCATGGCAGCCGCTGACTTCTAACATTTGAAATAAATGCAAATCAAAGGAACTTCGTTGTTAACATTGTACTTATGACAAAAAAAAACTAATGCAGTGACGGCCAGTCATGTGATTAGTCTGTAAATTTTGCAGATTATGAAAACACTAAATTATGAAATAGGTGTGGTTTAATGATTAAGAATCAGGTTTTTGTCGATCACTAAGAAGGCTTAAGTCAATTTAATAAACATTTTAAATTTAAATTGAAAATGAAAATACAGTATGGCATTGAACGAGTTTTATAAACTGAATGCGTAATTCCGAAATTCAGTCATTTACTCTATATTGCAACAGAAAGAGCAGAGGAATTAATGACTGTTTCACATTAGATTTGTTATTAATAATATCCTAAGATGATATATTTCATTTCGTGCTGTAGGCCTATCATATACCTAAATTGTCGCGTGAGACATCTAGATATGTAAAATGCTCAGTCTAATCATGATTTACAGTATGCATTAGCATAAACAGGCGATGTATATTTACATAATTCTTGGAATAAGCGAGCTGGTTCTTCTAGCATAGAGTTTATAAAGATCTGTAGGCTCACCTTTAACCATTTTCTCGGAAGGTCTTTAAAATGTAGGATCTTCATACCTTTGTCTTGATGAAGATATTAGAATAAAGTTTACTCCAGTACAGGCAGGTATCTCTCATACAATAATAATCTTTCTCTATGATTATTTTGTAAAATTGTAGTATTTTCCGTTTAGATTTAAGCATGAAATTTTTAAATTGCATTTGTGTTTCTATGGTAATCACAGCTATTGTTATGCTATAACATTGTTTTGTTTTAAATGTATGAAGACTTCCATTCATGGGCCTTGATTTTAACAAAGGCTTATGTATGCCTACATGTAAATAAAGGCACTGCATAGCTATTTTTGCAATAAAAAAACTTAAATAGGATGTCAATCTTAAAAGGAATGCTCGGAGATGACCTTATCTGTGGTATTTTCATCTTTTCTATTGGGTCTGTCTTTATGTCTGTATCCAGTATGACTGAATGGCAATCGAGTTAAGATTGGTGTGAAAAATAACAAGTTGAAATATCTCACTTAATATTGATTTCGTAAGTAAACAATACTTCAAAATTGTTTATAAAAATATTTCCTTAAAGTTTTCATTATTTTCAAATTTCTAACACAATTGGTACAGAATTAATTTTTAGAGGATTTCATAATGACGCACATAAAAGCTGCAAAGAAGGAAAAGACGCAGGCAGGTTAGGTTACCGCCACTGGGTGAAGGAATTCGAATTTCTCCTATGATAGCACGAAGGAGAAATGGATGATGTTTAATTCTGTTTAATCATAGCAAAAGCTTGCTGCCTCTATCTAAGTTTCTATTTTTGACAATGCCTATAATAACAAGTTAAAATATCTCAGATTGCAGTTGGTTCTTTTTTACTTTTTCTTCAGACTCAAGAACCTACTTAATACCGTTCTTATTCTTCCTTATTAATCTGAATTTCTCTTGATCGGTGAAGTCTACAGGCTAGGGCAGATGGTGCCATGCAATGAAAGGAAATCAGAGTTCTTTGTTGCATTTTTATAAAAAGACTTCCGAGAAGTTTGTAACTAAAAACTTCGAAAATACATTGGTTGAATCCACAAATGTCGAGACAGCCGGTGGCAAGGTTGCATGTTGCAGTTTTTACCGTGGCCGAGAAAGGCACGAAGGCGATAACGGATACCAGAAGGACGACCTTGGCGCTCTCAGAAGAGGTGCAGCTCTAAATACTGGTTTCACATTTTTAAAATATTTTCAATAATACCGATGAGAATTTTCAATACTGCCGAAGTATACAAGAAGAGCTGTCGGGCAGGAATAACTAAAATTAAACTCTATATAAAAATAAGAGGCTTTGTCCTGACTGACTTAATGACTGACAGAGAATAACGTACAGCCTAAACTACGATATAATAGGTAAAGACTTGGAATTTTGACAGTCCCTTCGTTTCATAATGTAAGTGCTCACTAAGAAAGAATTTTGGAAAAAATTTATTTTAAATGCCAAAAATCAAATGTTTTAGAGGAAATATAATACCTTTTAGCACAGAATTATCAAATCCAAATCACATTCCACGTACAGTTCCCATGACAACAGTGCATTGTTGGCACTGGTCACAGGTAGCTTTGGAAATAAATGAAACGGGACTTTGACAAATTAGAGAAGCTATCAATATAATTCATGTTATAAATAAATATTGAAGAACGAAATCCACGAAAATAATGCACAATGTGATACAGTCATAACTTTCTCTACTCTGGACATAGAGAATACCATACGAGGTATGGTAATGTGTATATTATTATATCCCAGGTTTTTGGGGAGCGAAGTTTGAAAGTGATATTGAATTTCTTTTTAATTTCATCCCTGAAACGGTTGTATGGTAACAGAGTGGGATATAAAATATTCCGCAAAGACAATGCAAATTTATGTTGTCTTGTAGAAGCGATGGGATGCAAAATTCTGCATCCTCTAGAGCCATAAAAAGCTATGTCAAGCGTTTTCTGAGCGAATAGTTTGAATGTGATAAGTAGTTCTTCATTTCAAATTCTAAATACCAATAACAGGACCAATAATTTGAAAATCGAAAGTACTTCCAATTACAATACACAAAACCCGGGCGACGCCGGGTCTTTAAAACTAGTATTATAAAAGTAAAGAAGTACAGTGAAGTAGTTCTGTAATTTCATAAGCTGCAGCTTGTTTTTGTGAATTTTAGCTGAAATGGACAAGAACAAATGGGAGTCAAAGAAAAAAGTTTCTCTACGATGCTATTTTTTCATTCATTTCCCGTTCGTGCTAGTGTGGTAGAAAGTAAATTTCCAGTACCCAATATCGGCAACTTAACTTACCGCACTCACAACCGCATTACTTGCCGCACAGCTGTCCTATTCAGACTCCTAATCAGGAATTTAAGGAAGTCGTAATTGAGACTCCTAACATTAATAAGCCCGTAACATCCCTAGCGGGCGAAGGCCTCCTTCCGGTAGGGCTAGCTCAGTCAGACTCATAGGAAGAGCTAGTCCCTGTAAGCTTTCATGTAACTCTTTACCTAATTTATTCAATATCTATATGTGTAGGAAACACAACAATTTTTTATGTTTTGGGGTACAGTTTAAGTCTGTTAAATGTAATTTATAGTGAGGGTAAATGGTATTACATAGTTTATCCTACATAATAATCCTTTTATTTCCGACACGTCACTTCTCTATATTTTATGTGTCGACCAAATAAATTAAATATTGATTTTTTGCAAACTTGATAAAATAAAAGATTTTATAAAATGCGGAAAAAAATATAAAATTATCACTATTTTTAGAAAAGTGTTCGAACACAAGACCAGTGTACAGAACTAAGTATCATGCCTATGCTAGACGCCGCAGCGGTCGGATAGTAGGACTATACCCTTCAGGGATTTAGCGCCGCGGAGTAGTAATAGTACTAATGTTTTGGTTTCTAGCGCCTATTGGAATAGTAGACATCTTCCGTAGCAATAGAAGTTAAATAAATAGGATGTTTTCAGTATATACGATAGGCTATACAATGAAATGTAATGGTGGAAGCTAAGAACTGAAATGTCATTCCACCCATGAGGCACCATGTTCAGTGTTCACCTGCAGAGCAGGAATTAAGAGAATTGCGACAGAAACTGAAAGTGGGAACACAGCAGTAAGTTACTTAATTTAGAACAAAAGAAACGATTAAATGGCAAGATAACAAGTACTTTCGCCAGAGGCTCGTCTTCTGAGAGACGTGCTCTAATATACATTTTAATGAATTCCATCCGCATGCTCTCTTATTTGCAATTAATTGAAATTAAACCTTAATAACTAGTATCCTCTCAGCATCATTAGATTCGCATCTCTTTCATTTGCAATGAATGGTCTGTTATAAGTACCTATCCACATGACCTCGTTCGTACACAGACGTAGATGTACTGTTATCTAGACGGCTCATAGGATTCTATAAGAGGTACCGGTACTCGCTTCGCTCATTGGGGGCTCCGCCGAGGGAAAGGTATTTTTTGGAATTTTCCTGTGGTTTACAGTCTAAAAGCTATATGTGTACCAAATTTCAAGTTTCTTGCTCATCTGAAAGTGGCAAACATTAACGTCAGTGAGTGAGTGAGTGAGTGAGTGAGAGAGAGAGTGAGAGAGAGAGTGAGAGAGAGAGTGAGTGAGTGAGTGAGTGAGTGAGTGAGTGAGTGAGTGAGTGAGTGAGTGAGTGAGTCAGTCAGTCAGTCAGTCAGTCAGTGAGTCAGTCAGTCAGCCATGTGGCTTTATATTATAGGGATGAGATAATTGTGCGAACTCCATAGGTAAAAATAGTTGAGGACTGGACATTCAAAATGCTGCTTGTCCACAATTTTTCGAAAATGAGCAAAAGTCCTCCTTAGCCCCTTTTAGGCCCTTCAGTTCGATTTAGCCCTTTTTAGTTTCTATAAGATTAATATATTCGGAAGCAAGGGCATGAAACGGAAAAGTATGTTAAAATGTTCTAATTAGGAAGCTGGGGAAAAAACAGTTAAAACCTTCAAATCCTGGCCCTACTTATAACTAACTATTACGAACACTTAACGCTGACGCAACAATTCACCGACGAACGGACAAGCGCGTGACAGATATATTTTGGCTCATACTAAGATTCACTAAGAAATTCTAGTTTTCCCTACCGATAGTAAAAAGAAAAAAAGTGTGCATGGAACGTCACGAGACAGAAGTGAAACTTGTTTTAATTTTTGGATTTATTCAATTTTGGATTTTAGACTTTTTAGTTTTGGATTTTTAAATTTTTTAAATTTTGGAATTTTTAATTTTTTTGTTTTTTAAATTTTGGATTTCTTATAGTGGTGAAGGGCTCACAAAGCCACTAGCACAAAGCAGTAATAGCCCCCCACTCAATGCCTTATATCTTTCCCCCGCGCACTCCCGTAATTTATTTTTTTTATTTTGGATTTTTCGATTTTTAATTTTGGATTTTAGGATTTTTTAATTTAGGATTTTTTTATTTTTAAAATTTTAGATAAGCCTAATCATTGAGTTTACTGTTTTCTGTGCAGTCCGTTCCGTCACAGCCCCACTAATTTCGTGGCGATTTTGTTCGTAACGCAAGTTTGGGGTAGCTCTCGATTTACTCCAACCGCGGCTAAAGAAGTTTCACTTCAAAAATGCACGAGTGTTTCTTACGTAAAAATAACATATAATTTGTTTATGTTTCTATATCGTACTTATTCGCTGAATAAACTTTCATACAGCCAAATAGCGAACACATGCTTTTACTCCCGAATAGCGATTGCTATATAATTAATTCACGGAAGAGTAGCCAACAGAGAAAGAAATAGATACCATTTGCGTGTGAACATCAGGAAATGATCCAGACTTGTAATTAGATTAAACAGATCTGCTCCATAGATCAGCTTCCGTGATTCCTTCATGCATAAGGGCACCTCCCACTACTGTATGAAGCTTGCAGGCACCCATATTAGGATTGACAGACCATCAAACAGCAATAAAGATGCACTATCTGTGACATAATATGACAGCCAGTTAACTCTATTTCCTCATAATGTAATACAAATTTTGTTGAAAGATTTTATTTACGCTCCATGTAAAATGAGTGCATAGAAATATAGTACCGTGTTTTAGGATGATCAAAAATATTTTTAAAAGGAGCTGATCATTTAATTCAGCTTAAAAAAAAGCATTGTAAAAATATTTCTGACTTTCTTGTATCCCCCTTCTTTTTCAATACCAATCTTTATTTGCTAGAAAGTAAAAACAGTTTTACATAGGCCTATAGCATCGTTAAAAGGATAATATATTTAAAATAGTAAAAAATCACAACATTCACTATACTTATAAAATGGTTTCTGTTTCAGCCAGCGTATAATAGGGCCTATTATTTTTAAAAGGCCTCAATGTCAATGTCCTAACATTTACTGGTAGTTTATTGTACAAGGTCATGCCATTTACTATACAATTATTTTGTGTCTTCTTAAGCCTTCTGAATGGTATATTTATGTCATTCGGCGTTCTGGTATCAACAATGCATGTCAGTTCTTAGTTCGTATTTATTTATATTATCTTTTATACGCATTAGTACCATGAAAGCATAAAGATTTACAACGCTCATGATCCCCTCACTGATAAAAAGTGGTTTACAGTGTGCGAAAGGGTGATTCTGTAAATATTCTGATAGCCTTCTTTTTTATAATTAGAATTTCATCAAGATCACTGGCACATCCATAAAACAATAAACTATAGTCTATCTAATTATGCTTTCAAAAAATGCATAATAAACCTGCTTAATGTATGCTAATGGAACAATACTAACTAATTTTCTTAGGAGGTATAGGGCCTCCAATTGGAGGTTTCAGTACCTATACTAGTTTTCTTTCGCTTACTTTCCATGAGAGGGACAGGCAAAGCCTCACAAAGCCTTCATAGGAAACTTAGGTTTTACTTTGACTTGAAAGCGCCGAGAAATTTTATCCAGAGGTTCTAATTTAGGCTTGGAGTTCTTATACACACCGTAAATCTATGACACGGGCTTATCAGCTTAAAGTCTCTCCTTCTGGACTCCGTGCTCAGGATTTTTACGACCTGAAAAATCTATCGACCGAGACCGGGTTTGATCCCGCGACCTTCGGATTAATGTATGTTAATAAAATATGTTTATTAATTTGGTAGATACTATATATGCGAAATTCTGAAAATATTAATTTGGACGAACGTCAAAAGAATCAGATACACACATTTTAATAATACGCTTTGAAGCAACGTTAGTGGAGAAAGAATAGTTTCCGAAATATTGATACATAATTTAGCAAATTACATTTTACACATAACAGATCTATGTAATACAATTTGGCGATAACGGAAGCTGTATCAACATAGAAATCTAGAGTTTTCAGATGTATTATCTGTCTACAAGAAGAGAAAAAACTTTAGAAGCGCTCAAGAATCTAATTGCACCACAGAAAATTATAAGGTTTTTTCAATCTGTTACGGCGAAGATGAAATGTTATTTCATTAGAGGCAAGGAATATCCGTTATTTCAATCGGGAACAATTATCTTCAATGTAACATAGCGAAAGAGAGCCAGCGGGAGTAAACAAAATAAGAAATAAAAAAACTTCTTACCATTTGCGTGGAAAGATCAAGGAAATAATTATTGAGATGTGCAATTAGATTAAGAGGACTAGGCCTCAGCTACTAGAACTTCCAGTACCAGCTTCCGTGAATTCCTCTCTACCAATATCCGTGGCTTCTCAATGAAAGTGTGTGGGCAAGTTCTCTACGTTTCTTCACTCATAATAATCGGGGAAAGTTGTAGAATCCACCACACTCCTCGCACCTCGAAATACTTATCCTTGGCACGGTTTTATACTGTAATTACGAGGTATCCACATGTGTTTGTGGTAGCATAGCAACGAGAGTACATTGTTATCTCGATTAATAATTGGCGAAAGTTAAAAAAAGTATAGCATGAGTATTTCACAGCATATGGTACAAGAGTATCAAGTCCCTTTCAGATATTTGATAGGCCTACTTGTTGTGGACAGCATTGTTTAGTTTTTTGTATTCTCTCGAAAGTTTACATGTACTTGGAGTAGCAGATTACATAAAGAGAATTATGCGGAAGAGCTAGGTGATCAGTAAAAACAAATATTTGCTCTTAAGTTTACTGTGTTAACTTATATTCATAACCACAGCAGACCATGTAGCTATTTGCAAAAGGTGTGGTACTGAAGCTATTTAAAACTGAAACTTTCTAGTTGAATTCTGTAGCGAAAGTTACTACAAATATTACGAATGCTTCTTCTTCATACGTACATATCAATATTTGTATTTGTTTTACGTAACTGTATGAATACAATAGCTAGTTCGCTACCGTTAGGACTACTACTCTGAATAGAACTATTTACCCCATCTTATATCTGTGACTTGGTTTTAAAAGGGCCAATGTCAATTTCTTGCAAAAATGAGATCTATGAATTATTGAGCTCGGTTAGTCTTTATCTTTCGTAGAATAAAAGAGTCAATGCTATTAATAGACATAATAGAGAAACCTTAGAGGCCAATGTCGGAAGTTCTCAGCAAAAAATGATACTTCTATAAAGGCTTCAAAGTCAGTGATCTCAAATGCAAGTTTTATGACAATGGCCCTATTAGAAACAAACCACAGATATGTTGTACCATATGTGTACAATTGTACAAAAAATTATTGTTAATTGATGAGAGTTAATAATAATAATAATAACACTAACCCTAGCATATATTGAAGTAGGTCTACTTACCCTGTACAGATTATGAAAATAAGTGCTATTATTCGAAATCTGTTTGTTAATAAACCAAATTAGATGTTACGAATGAAAGAAAATATTTAAATGCCATAGCCTATATATCTTAAATTATATATACGAGCATATGTAAATATTTGTTTAATTATTAAATTATATAAAATATATATATACGTGAATATATAAGTGTGTGTGATTATGTTATTCTTGAGTTTTCGTGTAGCCCCTACTTTAGAATTGTATATACTCCAAAGAGAATCAACCATTCAATAGGAACTGAAAGGCAAAATCACGATTTTTTCTTAATAAATAATAATAATAATAATAATATTAATAAATATTAATAGTGCTGTAATCATAAATATTATAGTATTATCATATAGCAACCGTTAAAATGTTAATAATATTCGCATTATCAAGATCCGTAATAACTGTTTTTACAAATAAATTATTTTAAAAATCGACTGAAAACCAAAATTCTTGTTTGTGATGAGTGAAGTTTGTTATTATTTATTTCATTAAATTATTATTTAATTTATTTGTATGAAGCAAATATTTAGTTCTTACAAAAGAAAAAAGTTACTAACAAATATGAGAAATTCCTGAAGATAAATTAAATAAACATGAAGTAGTACATCAATCTCCCTACTTCAGTAATCTAAATATTTTACTTAGCCTAAATCATAGCAAAGAAAACCAGTCTACAGATATTTCTTGTAATTTATTTCCTCACTACAGGCCTACGGCATAAACCAGAGCTATAACTTATAAACGTGACAATGGCTAGATGAATCTGCCTGCATGATCGACCCAGATCCATCAATAATTATGTCAAAAGAATGAATGAAGACGATTCTCGTAGAACTGATTGGAGCGTAACACGAGCAATAGATACCCTCCATTTGCTCATTTAATCACGACAGACTCTTTGCTTGATTTCACCTGTCTCTTCATCAGGCGTGGGAATCCAAGAGAAAACTCACTTCAGGCTAAGTTCCTAGGTCTTAGTGAGCGAACATAACACAAATACTTGCAATTGTGACTGTATAATTATACCAGAATTAGTAATGGCTAGGAATGCTATGTGAATTTATTTTATTATATTATTCTTTTTTAATAACGAGTTTTTCTATATCTGGACCAATTATATCGGCACTTTCTCATTTGGAAACAATGGAACTTCATTAGCTGTTTCTCTTCCGGTACCTGGAACTGTGGGTTAATTTTGGTGCTTTTTATAGCTATATACCAACGTAATAAAATCAGGTAAGCTGATATAGTGCAAGATAGTCATATTTCACATGCTTCTGATGTACAAGGCACAAAATTTGTACTATTAATATTGCTAAATTCTCGAATCCTATGCCCCCATGTTGGGGCGAAGGGCCTCCAAGTGGAGGTTTCTGTTTACCTATGTGAATTTTGTTACGCTTATTTTCCTAGAGAGCGCAGAGGGACAGGTGGTAAGCCCATCGCCCCTTAACCCCCCTCCGGAAACTAAGGTATTACTTGGACGTGAAAGGGCCGAGAAATTTTGTCCAGAGGCTCTAATTTAGGCTTGGAGTTCTTTTACGTGCCGTAAATCTACGACATGAGCCCCCCAGCTTAAAGTCCCTCCAGGAGGACTCCGTGCCCAGGATTTTTACGTCCAGAAAAATCCGTCGACTGCGGCCGGGTTTGACCCCGCGACCTTCGGATCTAGAGGCGAGCACGCTACCTCTAGAAAACCGCAACCGACAATATTGCTATATAGACCTATCTAAAAACATAAATGTTTATTATTAATAGAGTACCCTATTTAAATATTATAATAATAAGTATAGTAAGCAATTAATTAGCGGCAATGCAAAAAATACCCTTCACAAACAATAAATCAAATTTCTAAGCCCACCTTAGCCGATTCATTTGTTTATAATGTCAAGGCCCGCAGACATCAGAAATTTTCATCATTGACGGAAGAGGGATAATGAATATAGGCCTAAATGGACAAGCATTGATCGATTCGGACAGAACTCACTCTGGAGGGGTTTTCTGGGCCAGGAAACTCGAATCTGAAGTTGGTTTTCTCAAGATGTGCTTTGTAATCGCGGAATGCATTCCAAAGCCGGATGTTTAGCTGTTTCATTAATTATCAATCGTTTAGTTTAGGCCTATGAATTTTTCGCGTGCAATTATTTTGTTCTTAATTTTTAATCTTCGAATTAATTATCGAGGGCGAAGCACTTGCTAGTAAAAAAAATAAATAAAAATAAAGTGTTCCCTATTCCAGAGGGTTCCAGGAGGTTGAGGCTCCCAGATTTTTACACAATGGGTCATGAAGGTGGTAAGGTTGTCAGCCTTACGCACCGGCCGCCTGTACCCCGAGGATTGCTTCTGGTACTCATTTCTGTTAGAGGCTGAGTCGACCCCAGGACCATAGTGCCACCAGAAGGATTAGGCCAATTGAAAAACTCTCAACAACCTCATCGGGAATCTTAGCCGCGACCTTCCGGTTTGTAGCGCAGCGTCTCAACCACTACGCTACGGCATACCCCACCTGCTAGTATTATATAATAATTATAATTCATTTTTCATATTTCTCCAACAATTCTATGCTTTCCACTCTTTTATGGGCGTATCATGTCCTTTCACAGCTTGCACTAAAGGTGAAGCTTACAAAATCTTAAACAACAGTTATTCTTAATGCGTACCACAACACAGAAATACCGCTAGAGGCACTGTATGCGTCTGGCAATGTCGTAACGCGTATGTTTAAACCGGAGAAATTTGAATGATGAATATAGCGAAATCCGAGGCCATGAATATGTTAGATGTAAATGTCAAGAACGCCTGGACTGGAAATAACTGTGAAGACGACTCTGAAGATGGGAACGCGCGTACGAAAGTGAGAGGTGTACCCAGGTCAACCGGTTTTGGAGTTTTTCAAGCGTGGCACAAGTTTATTTATAATTACAACACTTTTTAGTGTAAAAAAAGAGATAATCTCCAGAAATAATAAATGACTCAATTAAGTTGTTAACACCTTTTGATGAAATATTAGATGCTATAACGAGGTGGAAATATGTCTAACGTTCCTTATTAAATCCAAATTGTGTTTTATGGTTTAATCACTCTGAAATTTCACACGGTTACTAACAAGGAATTAGAATATTAGAGTTCCATTCAGTCTGCGTCCGGCCAAAGGCACAGAGCTCTTGCGATTTAAAATATATATGTATGTGTGTGTGTGAGTGAGTGTATATATTAATTCAGCTGTGTTTATACTCCTTTTAGCTACGAGGCCATATCAGGAGTTCGGGATCTGTATCTATACAGTAGGGTAGGCCTTGGTATTATTGATTGTCAATTGTTTCTATTATTGGTGTATTTTTATGGAGTAAATTTCAACTGATATTAATTTAAATGAATATGATACAAGATGAAATAGTGAGGTTTCATGGTATGTAAATAGCCTATCCAATTCGACTTTGCCTTTACGAGTGGGGAAACCACGGAAAAAAAAATGTCAAATTGGCCGGCCACGGGAATTGAACCTGGGACCTCTCGAATGAGAGTCCAATAAAAATACTGTTTGTTAAAGTTATTGCATGTAATTAATAATTTCCCGTGAAGGATTAAAAATTAAAACCACATGGGGTGTTATGAATTAGTTAAATATAAAAACTGTTGTGATATACTCATATAATTATTTCTACCTTAATATATTATTAGCTAGGAAAGACTTATAAAAAGACTTAAAAAAATTAATTTACTTTAAAAGAATTAATTAGGAAAAGTGTTTCAAATAAAAGGCTTATATAAGATGCATAATAATATGTTATAATTTATAATATACAGTAATATAAAAGATTAAAGTGTTCCCTATAACAGGCCATGGAGGCCCAGACGGTTCCAGGAGGTTGAGGCACCCAGTTTTTAGACATTCGGAACGAAGGTGGTAAGGTGGTAAGATTGTCAGCCTTTATCCCCCAGGAATGCTCCTGGTACTTATTTCTGTTAGAGGCTGAGTCGACCCCATGTCCATAGTGCCATCGGAAGGATTAGGCCAATTGAAAAACTCAACAACCTCATCGGGGATCGAACCAGCGAACTTCCGGTTTGTAGCGCTGCGCCTCAACCACTATGCTACGGCGTGCCCCCATAATATAGACCTAATGTTGGCATGCCATGTATTATATAATGCATATTATGCAATAATAGCCTATGTAAAAAAAAGAATCAAACAAAATCATTAGATAAGGTTTCCAGAAAATCCATAAAAATGAAATTCTATTCAAGTAAAATGCTTCCCTAGCCATCAATCTATTGGACAATAGTTCCTCAATCAACCGATTACCTCGATAAAAGATTTTACACTTGGCATTCCGATTCAGTGACTTACCTTAAAGAGTTGTTATTCAATGAGTTACCTTAAAGAGTTGTATTTTACAGCTCTCATATCATTACTGTGACATTTATACCATTTACTAAATGTTCATATTTGAACAGATTGTAAATCTGCACAATACATTAAAAAAAAAAAAAAAAAGTAAAATGCTTGTAAAAATAATGAGATTGTTGTTGCTACGTTTCGCTTCGCATCCCCGAAGAATACACAACCCAAATCAAATATGACGTAATTAATTTAACTTACATAACTTTCTTTACCCTAAACTCAGCCTTTACCCTATACTCTAAATATGAGCACTTCACATTCTGAAACAGAATAAGAGGCCGTATTGCAAGAAGCGCATAGCCAGTTGTTCCTTCCTGTGCAAAGATTTATTGTTCATCAGGTTAGACTGAGCTTCTACCAGCGGCGGCTGGTTTATAACTACCCTTCAGAGAACTTTTTCGAAATAAAAAGTTTGAAATAAAAGTTTTAGTATAAGCAGTTAGTGTACAAAATCCTAAGAAAATAGAGCAGTCTTTTAGGAAATTATGAAAATAAAATTTTCAAGTTTAGCTTGACTATCATCGAGTAGGCCTACTTAATTGAACAGATATGACTAATGACTAAGTACATTCTATAACACCCACTACCTTTACTTTCTTTATCTTAGTTCCACCTCTCCCTTTTAGGATTTAAGCGACCCAAGCCGCCCGGGCCTTACAGGGCCTCGACCTTTCGGGAGAGGGATTAGCTTTGGATCACATAGGCCTACATACTTTTTTGACCAGACAAGGACATGTAGGGCCTCCCTGGATGAGTGATTAGCCCAATGCCGGGGCCACTTTCGAGACAACACGAACACATAGGATGAGACATACCATTCACACACACACACTCACTCCAAACAAGGCGAGGATGGGATGAAGATGATAATGACGGCCAGATGATATCTGGGGACCACAAGCCACTCCCTTTACGACACTTTAATTTACAAGCAGTGCGAATTCTTAGTCGTTTAACTGTAGTATGCTAATATATCTGACACGTGGAGCGTTTGACATTGTGCGTAAATTGACGCCAATCCTATATCCTAAATGTCAAGCCCAATGTTACGGATGAGTACATAGGTCAATAATAATTATTCATTCTTAAATGTCACATTTGAACAACCGTAATACGTCGTCACTCCAAGAGGTCCAACAGGACCGGATCTCCGAATAATCTGAAGGTCTCTCAACACTGTTATTTATTTGCGATGTGCCTTGGAATCTTCGGCACCATCACGCTTACAAGAAATGGCAATTAAATGACGACTCTCAAGGAAATTTACCATTCCTGAGTGTATCATAATAAATTAGGAAGATATTTTGTAATCTTTCTAAAGTTCAATATAATTTAAAACATTGAATGTTATCTCTTCAGATAATAAGAAACAAATCATGGGCCTTGGGACATAGGCTAACATTGCTAGTTCAGAAGTACCGGTATCTAATATAATTTTTTATTTAGTGTTTCCGTATAGTTCGTATTCAATTGTGGAATGAATTAAAGGTGGCCTTTCTCGGTTGCCATAGCAAACTGGGTAAGAAGAGCATCGCTGAAATATATATTTGCTACAAAACATATTCATTCGTCGATCGCTTCGATTTCATTTGTTTATAACAATACGATACGCAGAGATCTGATTTGTTTTACAAAGTGGACAGAATGCAGTCAGAAATGGGAAAGCATTTAAAGATTTGAACGAATTCAATATGCTGGGTTTTTGGGTTAAAAAACTGAAATCTTAGGTTATTTCTTTCTCGGGCTGCGCACTTTAATCGCGAAACTTACTATGTAAAATTAAAATGACTGGCCGTCATAGCATTAGTTATTTTTTATAGTATTATTGCAGTATTAACAACGAAGTTCCTTTGTTTTGCATTTTTTCAAATGTTAGAAGTCAGTGGCGGCCATGCCCTGGGGGATTTTATGCTGTAACAGGAAAAATTGAATCTATAGATCAAACATTTCTTAATAAAAGTTGCTTGTCTACGTCTCCTCTATACACAAATAAAATATTTCGGTGTTATTCAATAACAACCTGTAGCCTATAAGGATAATCGAGTAATTATTTGTAGTTCGAAAAGTTATTTCACATTTTAGTCTGAACGCCTTTGCTACTCGGCGAAACAGTATTTATTTACCTCGATAAGAACATTTTAGGGGTGAAAATCTACAGATCTCCATCTTTGAGACTTAGAATTACATCGTTAAAAGTTAATTCCTAATTCGCGAGACTCACTCAATATACAAACCCATGCCGGACTGCATAGAAAACAGTTAATACGATGATTATTAGACCCATAGTTTATTTCTTGTACCATATTCTCAGTTTTACATGAAATTTAGATTATTCTTTCAATTATTTTTTCATAATTTATTTACAAATTTAACATAGAATACAATAATTTGTCTTAAATTTGTATTGAAATGACGGAAAATAACTCTAAAGTAAATTTAAAATTTATGTGAAATTTACAGCATAGGGAATAAACAAACCGTGAGCCTAATCGTTATTTTAACTGTTTTCTGTACAGTCCGGGAGGGATTTATAATTTGCGTGAGAAATCGAGTATCGCTCATCTAAGGGTTAGGAATTATGTTTCTATCAAATTTTATTTTTAAACTTAGCTGATTATACTCGTACGCATAGGCGTAGCGAGGGGGGGGTTTTGGGGGTTTGAACCCCCCCCCCCCATTGAATAAAAAATGGAAAATTGTATAATTTTTTTTAAGTCTGCCCATAAATTGCTTAATACAAGTATAAAGCGTGGGAAGCCTAAAACTCGTTATTTTGCGTCTTAATTTTTAAAATTTTCCGGGGAAGAACCCCCGGAAGCTTAAAACTTGTTATTTTGCATCTTAATTTTTAAAATTTTCCGTGGGAGAACCCCCGGAAGCTTAAAACTCGTTATTTTGCATCTTAATTTTTAAAATTTTCCGGGGGAGGGCCCCCGGACCCCCCTCTCCTTCCATACTCGCCAGACCCCGTGGATGTTATAACCCCCCCATATGGTCGGCCTGGCTACGCCTATGCTCGTACGTATATTTTTAGGTAGATTTTGAAGAAAAATCTACTTATTACAATCGATACCATGTCATGACTTTCGAAAAATTCTTTCATATCTTTACGTTTCATGCCTCCCTAAGTACGAAACCACCGCCTGTTCAAAAAGAAAATTGTGATATATATATATATATCTTTATACGTTTGTGGCCGTAATTTTGAAGATATTTGAACCAAATTTTATTATGTTATTTCTAGGCACATTAGTTTGGACAAGTTCGTTAATGAGCAAAATTGGCCCAAGGGGGTGGTCAGGGGAGGGGGTTGAAATTTTAAAACATTTATATCTCGGCCCCTATGAAGTACAGAGGGAAACTTTGTTTGAATAAATTAGAGTACTCCCTATGGAGTTCACAGTGACACCAACGATTCGGGGGTTTTGGGGGTACGAGTGGGGGTGGGGGATGGAAATTCGAAATTTTTGAAACCCCGTCATGTGGGGTATCGTTGAAAAGCTCTTGATGAGTACTCTACAAATCAATAACTAGTTTCTCGATAGTTCTAATATAAGGCGAGATTTGAGTATTTTAAAAAGGGCTCTTTCCTCTTTTTTGCATTTATTATTTCGGGTTTGTCATACCAAGGCTAAAGAAGAAGAGTGCTACGCAGCGACAGTAAATTAAACCAAAATCACTTCGAAATCTACCTCAGCCTGTAGGCCTGCCTAAAGGGATTTTTAAAAATATGATTTCCATCTATGCTCAGTTTATAAAATAATAAATACCTAACCTACTCTAATAATATATATTATAATAAAACATCATAAGTAACAAGCTACTAGGCTACTGTATATGGAAATCCTATTTTAACAAATATATTATCTTTCATACCTTGCTTCGTGAAAAATTAGCCAAAAAGATGGTGTAATGCTATGGTTTCCCAGAACTCTTCTGGGGAAACTAAAACATGAACACAGAAAAATGTAATTTGTATTTCTGTGGAGTAACAGCTGCAGAAATGCACAAATATTTAATTAATTAAGAAGCGGAAATCACAAACTTAGTCTTACGAAACAAATTTAGCATACGGAACTAAATGGCTATATTTTCAATAATAGGTTTACTTCCTGAATAATACGTTGTGCGGAACATGTTAACTAATGCATTTGACAAACAGTTTTATATAATTTACTGCAAAAATTGCACATAACTTTTTACATATGAAATATATTATCATTGCACCAAGTGATAGTGACAAAGGATCACACTGTCAATTTCTCTATATGTACTGAAGATGGTCCATCGTTGGTGCAGAAATGCATCATTTTAAAAATAGGGTATGACAATCTGAGATCCAGCAAGGAAGAGGACTGAACAGGCAGCATTATAAACGATTGATTTTTTATATATTGTGAAAAACATTGTTTTATATGTGTGTGTTTTTTTTTTCTATTTATATACGCTAAATGTTTGAGTTCTGGTTCCAGAAAAGCTTTTAGTAGCAGTTTAAGGTGTTATATATTATACATTTTATGATTATAAAAATGCAATGAAATGCACATAACACAATACAAATTAAATTACAATATAATATAAATTATTATTATTATTATTATTATTATTATTATTATTATTATTATTATTAAAATTCGGAATAATAGAATAAGGGAAATAATGCAAGTTGAAAAGAACATTTTGGAAATTGTAGAAGACAGACGCTTGAAATGGTATGGACATGTACTCAGAATGACAGAGGATAGAATACCCAAGAAAATTTTGGATTGGAAAGTAGAAGAAAAAAGAAGAAGAGGGAAGCCCAAAGAGTGCTGGATGGATGGGGTGAAAAGGAGTATGGCGAGAAAAGGTTTAAGTGAAGAAGATGCTATGGACAGGGACTTATGGAGGCAAAAGATTGTTGTGGGATGAAGGTAAACCATTGCATTGTGGAATATTCCTTAATTTAAAAAAAAATATTATTATTATTATTATTATTATTATTATTAATATTATTATTATTATTATTATTATTATTATTATTATTATTATTATTACTACTACTACTACTACTACTGCTTAAGTGACGGTTTCCAAATGTACAAATGCTTTCCTCTGCGCAAACAAACATGAATAAACAAACACTTTTGTATGAAAAAGGAAAGTGAATAAGTTAGGTCACTATGATGGCAGCCAAGGTAAACCGTTAATTGATGGAGTCGTAACATATACCGTTAGGATGCTGCATGGCGGCCAACGGATATTTATTTTCATCGTCTTCAACCTTTAACCTTCTGCATCATGATTACAGGATCATCGCTGTTTTCTCTTTACCCATTCACGAGTTTTCGTGACTATATTACTCTACTCTCTGCCGGAATCAACATATGGGGAAATCCTTCAATGCATTTTATTATCCAGACAAGCGTTTCCATCAGCAATCGCACTGGTTTGCATTCGTTATACATTCTTGATGCTGATTGCAATTGAAATTACAGTAAGAAATAAATTCTTGTAAATATTTTCCACTCAACATCCGGAAGCGATACAAAAAGAAATCCTACAATGAATGTTATTATCTAAACCAGCGTTTCTCAACCTATGGATGATGGTGCAGATGGTCCTCAGACATAATTAAAAAATATCATAAAGCAAGTGGAAAGTGAAGAAGTAAAATTTTTCACATATTTCGTTATAATGACCTATAATTAATACCCCAAATATTAAGAATATAGGCCTTCTTTTATAAATGGGATGTAAAATTAGGGGTCCGTAAATTTTTGTTATACTTTTCTGAGGTCCTCGGGTTCAAAAAGGTTGAGAAACGCTGATCTAAACTACAAAGTCCATCCGTAATAATTGCGCTGATTTTCACTTGCTCTGCATTCTTAAAGCCGTTTGTAACTAAATCGTTAATTTTAAAAAGTCCACTTTTATTTCAAAATGGCTTATTTGTATACTTATAAATTGTAATTATTAAAATATGCCCCATGTAATTTTCTTTATAATTTTTTATTTTATATATAGGTCTATAGGTCTATATATATTTTTTTTTCCTCCAAAACAATTATAGGTCTAGATATATGCATAAAAAATCCATGAACCACAGATGATTGTCTCTGTAGGACATTACACGATAATATTATAGGAGAAAAATTCCTCTGACACTGGGATTTGAACCCTGAACCTTTGGCTATCCGTGCCAATGCTCTACCAACTGAGCTAAGCCACGTGACATAACTTGTCTGTCAGTGAGGTAGACCATTATGGGCAATCGGTCATAGGAGAGAGGTTCCATCTGGCGCTGTGAAATAAACTCTAAAAGTAAATAATACTTGTTGACTATTGGAAGATGTATACAATAGCGCCAATATTACCAACAGTGTTTTAAAAGTGCTTGAATCTTGCTACATTTTTTAGTTGTTTTCAAATTTTGAGGATTTATGCTTCTTGATATAAAGATTAATTGCAGCTGATTTCCGCGGAAAAGGGGTGGGGTTCACTCGCAACCTTCTTGCATCCACCTTCTCGATTTGTGTTGTTTCTCCTGTAAAATATACTTTTGTGGACAAGTGTGCTTTTTTAAACCGACAGAATCAATTGTAATTAAATTCAATTGAAAAAATCTTAGGTTAAAATAGTAGAGTATGCAAGCCGATTATTGTAAAAAATTTCCCATGAGGTTAAGATGGAGGTGTCAGATAAGAGTGATTATATTCACTTCTAGATTCATCGAAACGTTCGACCTCTGACATATATATTATTTAAAATTGTTTGAGCGTTACTCGAGACCTGCAATTACCGCAAACTTAATGATGGTATTTACTTTAATAATGATTAACGAGTAGGCGTTTTCGTCGTATTTATTGTTAAACAAAACTTCTTCATTAACAAATCTGACACGTATTCGATGCCGTTATTTCTTTGTGTGTGAATTTGTAAACCCGCATATAGCCATAGGGATTTATTTTTCATAGGTAATCCCACGAGAGTTGACGAGTTTAACGATAGATTCGCGACTGCGCAGCAGAAGCGAATTTATCTAATAAAACTCGTCAACTCGGGTTGGATTTATTAAGACTATTCCATGAATGAAAATGTAACGGATTATACAAATAATAATTACTTTCGTGCTTTGTTGTATAAAAATAAAATTAACAACTGCGAGATCACGGCATACTATGAATAAACCATCCATGATTCGATTCAAGTTACCATGGAATGACCAGTGCTACCAATGGTGCACATAAGACATAGTTAACTTCATTCAACAGCAAACAGCAAAACAGAATAAAAGTAATCCAACTGGCTTGCACCGAATCGAAATTTTGATTTTAAGAGCTGTACATTTATATTATTTCAATTTCCAAACAAGTTATGATGTATAAAATAATCTGTTTTCGTGCCGCTTAGTGGCAGCATCTGACTATTAATCACTGTACACTGATACTTGCATGTCCAGTAACGAGCAGACGATTTTATCCCGATAAAAAATTATCCTCGTGATTCCTACAAGAATATTGTAAGATAAACGGCCGTGATTGGTCTATATACGAGGAATTGCTTAACGTTATTGATCAATATCAAACACGCGGAGTATGAGAGGAATAGTCCTAAAATGATGTGAAAAATTACAGTTTATAAACGTGGCACAATCTTGATTCTTTATTAAACTTTATTAAACTTAACATTTATGCTGGTATGGTATGTAAAAAAGTTTTAAAATTGCTTAAACTACATCATTTTAACACCAAATTTTAAAAAATTTCCATACCCCCCAGACCTTGCCACCCCAGTTAAAAAGCTGAAATTACGCCCATGGTCTTAATATAACAACATATTACTTTAATGATGAGAGCATAATAACTGCTTAAATAAGTAAGAATATTCTTAATGAACAAAAATCTAACATAATCATATGCATCGTAAGTTCTCACGACTTCGTATTTCGTAAGAGCTTTCAGATTTTTAGTTAAATAGGGAAATGTCGGTTACGTCCACATATAACCTTTCCATTGCACTTTAATAATGGCGTTTGGGTAAAAATACTCCTTTTCATAGCTCCCGGACAACAACACAGCCGAGGTGAATAAGAAGGTCATTATGCTGATTGATTACACAACGCACAAACGCGCCGTACGGTAATGTAGTTACGCAATAAGTTCAACAGCCCGCGTGTTAATATTCGCTGCTTTCAACAGCTCTCTTGCTGCTTTATCTAATAAGGATATTAATCTGATTTTTTTTTCGATACACAAAGAGTTGTGTAACTTTAGCAATACTGAAACTGTTACACATAAGAAGTGATCAAAACACACTTTCACTAACTTGACAAGGCCGTGCAAAGTAGAAGTCATGTTATATCTCAATAACCATTTCATATTGGCAAAATACTATTATGTAGATATTATGCATTCATGAAACCACAGAATATTATTACATGAGAATAATTCAGGAGAAAAGTTCCTCTAGACAGTGAGATTCGAACCCATGACCTTCTGGTTTCCGTGCCGATGATCTACCAATTGAGTCAGCCAGAGTTCGATTCACTTCCCCAGATCGACTCTTTCTTCTATAACTAATTACCCTTCATGGTATTCTTCACTGAAAGACATATTACGTCATATCGTATTGTGATGCACACTAATTTAATGGTTATTCTGATCGGGTTTCCACTGTTAATGTATAGTAACATTTAAAATGGAGATATGTACGAAGGTGGATCGAAAAGTAACGCATAATAATTTTCTTTCTGCGTTAATATTGCGGTTGGGATGTTGAAATTTCACAGAGATGAAGATTCCGCTAAGGACGCTATTTTGTTCTCATTTATGGCTCTGGCGAGAGAAGCGTGAACTATGTAACAAAGATGGCGCGCATGTTACTATCACCCACTTGTGAAGAGTAGCGAGGTGTAGTGCGATTTTTATGGGCTAAAGGGCATAACCCGAGTGAAATTCACAGGGACATGCGTGGCGTGTATGAGGACGATTGTATGGACCGTAGAAATGTCTCCAGCTGTTCATGAGAAAATGAACAAATTTGGTTGGGAGTCCAGATCTGCCACCGCCGGAGTTTCATTTATTTGGTCCATCAAGAAATTCCTGCCCGGTAAACGCTTTGTGTCAGATGCAGAAGTGAAAACAGCAGTCCGCAGATGGCTATACTCCAACCAAAGGAACTTGTATGAACAGGGTATTTTAAAATTGGTATCACGATGGGAGAAATGTGTTGAGAAACTTGGCGACATGTAGAAAAATAGACAAAAGATGTCCCTTTATGTGTGCATTTGTTTGTAATTGTACCTATTAACATTTTTTGTAAAAAAAATATTGTGCGTTACTTTCCGATCCACACTCGTATTCATTTATAGAGTAAATAGTTATAGGAGAGATTCTACCTGGCGCTGTGATCGAACTCTGGCTAATTCAATTGGTAGAACATTAGCACGGAAACCCGAAGATTATGGTTCGAATCACAGTGTCAGAAGAATTTTTTGCCAAATTTTTCTTATACTATTGTTAGCCTATTAACAACAGCGTAATTTGGTGCTTTTAAGTAGCTACTTTTGTTAAGGTAGATATATGCATGTACAATAACAGTGGAAGCTCGGTCACAAAATCACTAATTAGTGTCCCTCACAGTACTGCATAATATGACATAAATTGTCTGTCAGTGAGGTAGACAATTAAGGGCAATCAGTCATAAGAGAGAGGTTCCATCTGGCGCTGTGAATTGAACTGTGGCTTAGCTCAGTTGGTAGAGCATTGGCATGGATAGCCAGAGGTCTTGGGTTCAAATCTCAGCGTCAGAGAAATTTTTCTCTTATAGCATTTTATAGTTTTGTTAACTTCATGGAATCCTGTTACGTTCTATACAATTGTCTTACATTCTAAATAACAATTTTTTTTCTCTCAGGCAACATTAATATTTATGCAAACAGTAATTTTAATAAATACAATTTCGTCTAGACTTTCACGAAATGTTTTAATTCTTCGCAATGTAATATTTCCTCATTAGCGAGACTTAACTAGGTCGCATAAACACCTGTTCGCCATTTCCTATCTTCATGTAATAAAATAATATATAGCATTATAATAAACAATGGATCGCCCAGCCATTAAATTCAACTTTCCAAAAGTAAGGACCTGATTATCTGAGATAAAGCGGCCCTACGTGATACAGCAAGGCTGTGTCCAAAGTTGTTAACAGCAGTTATATAACAGTTGAAACACAAATATCATAATGGAAGGTGGGGGATATAATTACCAGCTTCTCGTTTCTATGGACTCAGCCTTTAAAGTTCGCATGCAACTCGATATCGTTCCTAATTACAATATAGGTGTAAAATCACATGTGAATTCTGTGATCTTTTCCTGACACCATGAGGTAACAGTGAGACTTTTGGAGTTATTGATAATAACTACTTCCCTGTATCTGGGTTTAACAAGATTTCCTGTGATTTACGAAATATTTTCACTTCTTTTAATAATTAACACTGATATCACTTCCTTGCTTAGAACACTATTCTGCAACTTCATAATCGAGACAAATCTTTTGGAATGTATACAGTCATTTCAGGGGGGTCCTACAGCTTTCGATGCTGGAAAATAGTTAAGTTTCATTTTTTTTTTCTCAGCAATGAATTGTTCTATAGCCTTGTAATATGGCATGCTCTATATTGACTAGTTATACAATTGCATAATATTTTCAGAATTAATTTAACTATTACAGTTAAGAGGTAATTATCATTACAAAATGGTAGCCAAATTTTGTGCACAGAAGTGCCGTTTCCCTCATAACTCAAACATTTATTAACATATTCCAGTGAAATTTTGCACGCAAGTATATTTGATATTAGCGAACAACACTATTTAGAATCATTGATGTAACTTGAATAGTTTATCTTTAAAAAAAATTAACAGGTGATGAATTATTTTTTTTTAATATTTATACTGCAGATAATCCAAAGATCCTGGATTATGTTGTTCACATGGTATTTACAAATTGATAGGAAAAAGAATCACTCACAAATATTGGTATTTATGAAAATTATCAGGGAAACGGAACTTCAGTGCACAAAATTTGGCTGCCATTTTGTAATGATTATCACCTATTAACTGTAATAGATAAATTAATTATGAAAATAGTATGCAATTGTAGAACGAGTCAATATAGAGCATGCCAGAGCGCAAGGCTACAGAACAATTCATTGCTGAGAAAAAAAAAAAATGAAACTTCACCTATTTTTTTAGCACCGAAAGACGTGTTCCCCCTTCAGCAAATTTAAATACGTGCAAGGATAGTAATTTTGCATCACACTCTCCTACCGTATATTAAATGATCATACAATGCCAAAAAGAGGAGATAAGTATGACGTGGAACTCAAGATTTTTTTAAAAGAAAAGTTGTAACAGATTTCTACATGTAACACGAACCTGGAAATTTCGAAATAGGCTTATGTATTCATATAGTTTGTTGAACATTACATCTAAAGTAATTATTTATTACTTATCCTTTAATTTGCTCAGCGTTTTGATGCTAAACTGTATAATGGGAAAACTATAAAAAGTGTATAATATAGAAAACTAAAATAAATATTTGTACAGACTGCAATCTCTATCTATATAAAAGGCTTTGTCCTGACTGACTGAATGAATGACTGACTGACTGACTGAATGACAGGAATCAACGTACAGCCTAAACTATAACAGGTAGAGACTTGGAATTTTGACAGTACCTTCGTTTCATAATGTAGGTGCTCACTAAGAAAGGATTTTGAAAAATTCTGATTCTAAATGCCAAAAATTAAATGTTTTTGAAAATACTTAACCCCTTTTTACATAGAATTATCAATTCCAAATCACAGAATATATTGTTGCCAAATGGTATATGGATGGGCTTGGAAAAAACAATTGAAATGCACTTTTGACAAATAAGAGAAGTTATCAAAATAATTCATGTTATAAATAAATATTACAGAATGAAATCCACTAAAATAATGGAATCACATAACTTTCTCTACCCTGGACATAGAGAAAACAAAACGAGGTATGGTAATGTGTATATTATTATATTATATCGCAGGTTTTTGGAGAGAAAAGTATGAAAGTGATAATGCTTTCTGTTTAATTTCATCCTCAAAACGGCTTTATGGTAACATAAGAGTGGGAAATTTCCCGCCTCGATATTACAATTTTATGTTACAGGAATTTCTGTTTCTTCTTATTTAAACCTCTACCAGGCTTGCTGTGCACTGTACAAGCGATGGGATGCAAAATTCTAGATCCTCTATGAGCCATAAAAAACTATATCAAGCGTTTTCTGAGGGAATAGTTTGAGTGTAATAAGTCGTTCTTCCTATTTCAAATTATAAATGCCTATATAAGGACCTAGAATTTAAAATTGAAAATCCTTCATAAGTTAATTTCCAATTACAAAATACAAAACCCGGGCGACGCCGGGTCTTTTAAGCTAGTGTAAATATAAAGTTTAAGTACCAGAACCAAGTACTCGTAATTACTGTATACAGAAGGTAGGCTACTTTTGCAAAACTCATTGAGGTATTTTTTCTGCTTGCTAAAAAAATTCAGCATCACGTCAGGAGCAATTAAAGATGCATTAGGGAAGGAAAAGGCTAATCAGATAAGAGTGTTATCAAGCTGCGTATGGGAAAGCTTGATTATTTTAATTAGCTAATCTTTCTTTTAAGTCGCACAAACACAATAAAACTTTCGCACATTTATTCGTCAGAAATAAACATCTCAGATGGCACATTTTTTGCGTTCGTACGTTACCTTTACAAATACACCACAAGCATGGTCGTGGAAGCTAGAACATGGAGGACAATGTTGACTAAAATTTTGATAATATACCACTAAGGGACTATTTCTCATATTATGTAGCGTTAAATTATAACTAATCGTATCTAATTACAAAAATTGGATTAGAATATATGTAAAATGTATATATATACATAGGCGTAACCAGGCCGACCATATGGGGGGGTCATAACATCCGTGGGGTCCGGGGGGTATGGAATACCCCCAGACCCCACGGATGTTATGTATGGAATACCCCCCAGGGAGAGGGGGGTCCGGGGTCCTCCCCAGGAAAATTTTAAAAAGTAAGATGCAAAATAACGAGTTTTAAGCTTCCCCCGGAAAATTTTAAAAATTAAGACGCAAAATAACGAGTTTTAGGCTTCCCTCGCTTTATACTTGTATTAAGTAATTTGTGGGCAGACTTAAACAAATTATACAATTTTCCTTTTTTTAATCAATGGGGGGGGGGGGGTTCAAACCCCCAAAACCCCCCCTCGGTACGCCTATGTATATATATATTCTTATTCTTCTGTATTTATACTCCTTTGAGCTTCGAGGCCATATCAGGAGTTCGAGATCTGTGTCTATACAGTAGTGTAGGCCATGGAACTATTGCTTGTCAAAACTGTTATATTATTGGTGTGGTGTATTTTATGGAGTAAATTTTAACTGATATTAATTTAAATGAATATGATACAAGATGAAATAGCGAGGATTATTCATGGTATGAAAATATCCAATAAACTTCATATATAGCAATTGTTGGTGAAATGGAGTACCATTCTAAATTAAAGATAACCTTCATTTCAAAGTAACCAAGAAATTACTATGTCGAGGGTTTAAGGAGCATTATACCATTGGTTTCGTAATTTCTATGACTTTTCGTTAAGTACAAAATTAATAAATAATATTAACATAATAAAAATAACATAATAGTTTTTTTTATGTTAAGCTTTTAAAACAATTATTTTCTAATTTACTAATTAAAACATACCATTATTGTGAATATTAATAATAAATAAAATCAGGTAAAATGATGTAAAAAAGTGCCAGTATGTTTTTGTTTAATCAGTTATGACTGCAATTATGATATGCAGAATATGTTTTTTTTTTTTAATTGATTTCCAAGTTAAGCTCCAGATTTATTCATTAAGCAGGGCTTACGGAAGAATAAAGGTCTACCATCTCGGCCACCTGGGTCATTTTAACGGTCTAGTTGGATAAGCGCATGTAAAACAGTAGTGTTTTTTGTCATAGCTACCTGTATTTTAATTTCCAAGGCCTTATAAGATCACAGTAAAACAATAGGCTATGTTGTCAAGATAACTGATTTTTATTTTTTTTAAATAAATTCTTTGAATACGTATATTGCCATAAAATAGGCACTAAATTGAGCATTACTCCGAAACAGATCAACCGATTTTATCCATTATGAATAGACGCCTTCCCATGAACATTGTAAATATGTATACCAAGTTTCATAAAAATCCGGTAAAGCGTATTTGAGTTACCGCGTCTTTAAAATATACACTAAATTGGGTTTTACTCCGGTACCGGTAAACAGATTAGGTTCAAATTCAATAGGGCACTTCTCATGGACGTCATAAATGGGTATACCAAGTTTCATGAAAATCCGTTACAGCGTATTTCTCATAGAAAGGCGCCATAATCTATTAAAATAGGCACTAAATTGGGCATTACTCCGGTACCGGTGAACCGATTTGGTTCAATATCAATAGGGTTCTTCCCATCGACATTATGAATGTTTATACCAAGTTTCATGAAAATCCGAAAAAGCGTACTTGAGTTATGGTGCGTACAGACACACGGACAGACGGACAGACAGACGGACAGACATTTTTTCGTCCACCACACAATCTCATAAAGTACCATACTGGCACTTAATAAATAAAACGAAGGAACAGGCGGAAATGCGTTACTAATTTTCACTTTACTTGCTATATATCTTATACCTGAAATGGAACAGAGCCCACATCCCCTCAATGGCAGGCAATCTCTTACATCATAGAACTTTCGTACGCATAAGAAACGATAAAGGTTAACATAAGAGAACTGTAACAATAATTACCAATGTAGAAACAAGGAGAACAATGTTATAATTCAATGAGGTCATTCTGATTTGTCTAGCAAAAGATAAAAAGTGAAGATTTACTGAGAGGAACAGATTACAGGAAATGACAAGCCAGATTCATTCTAGTTACTAATGCATAATTCTATAGGCCACTACAATTAAATAGTTTTTAACAGGCTAATTATTTACGTAACTTTACAATTGAAGGTATGATGCAATCAGTCGTGAGATATTTATAATAATTATGGAATACAGGTACACATCCTTTCTCCTCATTTCTGTCAATCAATACAGATGTATCTGCTTATAAGTATATCCTCCAGGCTATGTGTTGAGGCCGTTACTTCTAAATGACCTTGCTTCGAATCCGGGAATCTTTAACTTCTTTTAACGATTTTGAAATCCACATAGGCCTATATCGAACATTAAGAATAAAGAAGGAAAAGTACTGAACTGTTTCTCATAAAATAAACAATACCGCAGTTTCAGTCGTTCGATATATAAACCATAGCATAATTATATTGCGAAAATTGAATGAAAGTCTGAACATAATAAATGTCAATATTTTTCAAAAAGTTACTATTGTTGTGTTATTTTATGTGTACAAACAAAGTGTAATCCATGACTTTTATTGCATAGGCCTATTTAATTTTTGTAATAGTATTTTCAATGCTTCAATCTTCCGTACACAATGGTTATATATTAGGTTTCATCTGGTAATGAAAACTGGAAAAATGTTTAAAATAACTCACAATGACTTTAGATCCAAACACACTAGCTTCTACGACTATTATTTTGTAAATTTTAACACATATATCAAGTTAAGCAAGTGTCATACAGCGGCTCATTCATGGAAACTGCCTGGCTCAATGAAGGAGACCGGTTTCCTTCATTGAGCCAATCACACTTATTTTTGTTTTTTAAATATTTCTTTAAACCTCAGCAGTTCTTACTTATCTTCTTAACGAAGTGAATTATAAAAGGTAAAGTTTATATTCACTCGAAAAAAAATTAAAATATTTTGAATTTAGAACACTTTACTTCAGATTTTCCTTAAGTGGCCCATCGATAGCAACCTTACCCTATATCGAACATTAAGAATAAAGAAGGAAAAGTACTGAACTGTTTCTCATAAAATAAACAATACCGCAGTTTCAGTCGTTCGATATATAAAACCATAGCATAAAAATTACTTTCATACAATATCCTATTTTTAGTTCATTTTTTAGTTTATTTGAAATACATGTAGAGACATAAAACTACGAGGGAGAATCAAATGAAAACCACAATTAATTTTTTCCCACTATTTTACTGGAGGAAGAATGTTTGCTTATACATTATTTTTCTACTTAGTCCCCTCCTAGTTCAACGCACTTAAGCCATCGGATAAGAAGTGCTTCGTTACCGCATGAGAAAAATTATTTTGGTTTACACTGTAGCCACTCGTGCACTTCCGATTGGACATCTTCATCAGACTTGAACTTCTGCCCTCCAAGGTGATCCTTTAATGAACCAAAGATGTGGAAATCTGATGGTCCCAAACTGGCGATTATGGTGGATGTCCTCGACGGTTTTCATTGTTGCACGAGGAGCATGAGGACGGGTGTTATCATGTTGAAGCAAAACACCTGCACTCAGCAATCTCCTTCGCTTTGTATTGGCAATATTACGATTATACGAAAGTATTTTAATATAGATCATTTGTAAATTTGTTCGTTAGACATAACTTTAAATTCCCCCATTTTAATATAGATCATTTGTAAATTTGTTCGTTAGACATAACTTTAAATTCCCCCCCCCCCAAAGAAGGAATTATGTTGGATAATTCTTAGGTTCCTTAATTATTTCTGGAACCTCTTGTTTATGTAACCTAACTAAAGTAATTAGGGTAAAATACTTATAAGAAGAATTCATGAAATAAACTGATATCTTCTTGTAATCATTAGCATTCATTCTTTCTTTCTTCCATTCAGTGCTCATGGAAGAATGAATACTAAACAGGAAAATATGTGCGCTTTAAAGGTAGAAAATAACAGAAGTCGAGGCATTAATTACATAATGACTTGATGTCTTAGAGTACATATATCAAAGGTAGGACGCCAGATGTCTAGAGAACACGTTTTTCAATGAAATGTGTTAACGGATATCCGACCCTGAGGGCATCACAAGAATGCCGACTAAATTACTGTTACACATAAAACGTAAGGTCTTCCGCCTAGAGCTGCGTTCCGCTATTAAAAGTTTATTACGACTTTCCATGCAAACTTAATGCAACTATTCAAAGTCCTACAGTGAGTTCCACGCAAGAGTTGGCCAATGACGCGGGTTTCTGCGTCGCGGCGGGCACAACTCCAACTCCCGAGCGATCGTGTGAAATATCTACGCAAATAAAGCCGCGAACGGTGTAATGGTTCAGGTTCTCACATTTACGGTTGGAATTACAATGAATATAACCACGTACCTCATCACAAGAGATGTTGGAAATGTCCTCCTCTTGCATTCACACAACACTGGCACCTTTATAGAGAATTTTCTTTAACGTGCATAAGTTCAGCTTCCGAGATAGAGTTAATTTCTCTTGTGATATTGTCTTTATGTTCGTCTAACAGTATGTAAGTATTATTCATGGGGAACTTGAAAAATAAAGTGTATAGGCCAATTTTCCAGACATTAGGAGGACTTAAAGACAATATCACAAGCCCCCACCGGTATTACTTGGACGTGAAAGGGCCGAGAAATTTTGTCCAGAGACTCTAATTTAGGTTTGGAGTTCTTTTACGTGCCGTAAATCTACGACAAGGGCCCCCCAGCTTAAAGTGTGTATATATATATATACATATATATATTGCTGCTTCGTCCATTCGGTCTACGCATCGATCAAATTATATAGAGAGTCAGGTAAAAGCTTATATTTTGATACTACAAACACGCTGACATATAACTCAATGAAGATGTGCAATAATAAATCATACACCTGTGAAACAACTTGTAATCTGGCAAGAAAACAGATTAATGTATGACATCTTAAGATCTCCATAAATCAAAACAACACGATCCTGCATGTTTTACTCTTGAACTTTCTCAAGAAAATTATAGAAACATAAAGTAAATTTATTGCCACTGATATACATGAGACAATAATCCATTCAGACACGTTTTCTTCACCACAAGTTAGAAATGAATTCCTCCTATCTAAGTGACCTCGCATTGCTAAGCATTCCTTTACCTTGACCCGCCCAGAATGCAAAGGAGAATGTATCATAGGCCACAAACCGTGTTTAGTGACAGATTATTCAATAACTCATAGCGTTATCAATAATTATATTCAAGGTGCAATCTTAGCTACTAAGGGCAGGGCTCAGCACCTCCCCGTCTGGCGTGTTTACCTCCAGCTACCAAATCCGTGTTGAGAATACGAAATGGAACTCGTTTTAAGAGTTTTTTTTTAAACCTTCGATGGGGCATAAAATGAAAACCACAGTGAAAATCAAAACTGTTTTATTCGGAACATTTAGGTACGTATTCTAGCTACTTCTCTACATAGTCGCGCTCCGATTGAGACATTTGTCGAAGCGTGGTGCAACTTTCAAATACCCTCTTCATGTAGAAGCTTGCCGCCTGGGTTTTGAGAACGGTCTTCACGATATTTTGAAGTGTCTTGAAATTCTTCGTTGGTGTGGAAGCTCTGTCCTCCCAGAACTTTCTTCAGCTGCCGAAAAAAGTTGAAAGTCACTCGGCACGGGAACGAGTTTATGAAATCCATCGTGGCAGGGGATGAAACGTGGATTCGTTACGACATTCCAGAATCAAAAGGACAATTTAAACAATGGATGAACACAAATTTCCCGAAGAAACCCAAGATTTGGCTTCCACACCGACGAAGAATTATTCGGGGTCTTCCTTTCCTTTTTTTTTTTTTTTTTTTTGTATATTTTTGGAGAAGCCGGGTGTTTTAAGCCCCCCCCCCTCGAAAAAAGAAAACATTTTACCGATTTTGTTGTGACAAAATAAACGAACAATCTCTTAAGTGGAGAAGCTTTAATTTAGTCGTATTAAGTCAAAAAGTGTAAGCCATCTTCCGAAAATAAAAATTGTTTAAAAATATTTTCGTTATGATATTTATTTTTGGGTCTTTTGCGGATTATCCTAGGATGTTCTATCCCAATTACCGTGAAATTCTTGAGTATACTGTATACACAAATAAGATTCTTTACCCTAGTACATGGGAAATAGGCCTACTACTTTGTCACTTCAAATAATTCTGATAGAGAATAAGAGACCCTATTGCAGGGAGCGTATTCAATTGTTTCATCCTGATGCCATGTTCGCCATGCATGACCTTCTTATTTACATTCAATTTTGAAACTAATCATGCAATGAAAATAATGTGTGAATATATTGGAATGTCAAAGAAAATTAACTTATTTAATATCGGACATACATCTGTAGTGGTTGAGGTGCTGCGCTACAAAACGGAAGGTCACGGGTTCGATTCCCGATGAGGTCGTTGGAGTTTTTCAATTGGCCTAATCCTTCTGGTGGCATTATGGCCCTGGGGTCGACTCAGCCTCCAACAGAAATGAGTACCAGGATCAATCCTGGGGGTAAAGGCGGCCGGTGCGTAAGGCTGACCACCTTACCACCTTCATGTGCCGAATGTCTAAAAATCTGGGAGCCTCAACCTCCTGGAACCCTCTGGGCCTCCATGGCCTGTATAGGGATCACTTTACTTTTTACATACATCTGTAACCCCACGTAGCCTATCTTATTGTGTCAGAGAATGCATGCGCCTGCTATAGGAGTAACCTTTTCAATGCTGCTGGCGTATAAATTGTTACCGTAAAAAATTATATAAAGGCTGAGATATTATAAGATCAATGGAGTATTGCATTATGTAAAATGAGAGGATCTTTTATCTACAAGTTAGGATTGTCATTTACGTAAACCAGCTATTCTACTGAAATTTTCCTAAATGATGTGAAAATTAGAGCCCACTGATGATTTCACTTGATGATTACGTATATTTTTACAGAAAGTCAACGCAACCATGAGTCGTACGCCTATTAGTTTCAACTGTTTTTAACATAGCGTTTTACATATTTTTTAAATCAATGTACTGTAGTAGCTTTATATACCTTGCTGACGAATTTTAAATTTTGATGTGTAGCCAGTTTTTCGTTTTCTCATGGTTTTTGTTGTGAGCATGCTGCTAAAATCAATATGATTGGAAAGCAGTCCTGTGCTTTTGTAATAATTACAACACTGTGACAACTACTGTTTATTTAATTTTATCATATGTTATCAAATTTAGCACATCCGAAGATAATGAAATACGCCTAATCTTTTACAAATATGGTGATTTATTAACAATTACATGCTATGAAGTTTATGAACGATTTGAGTGGTTTTTGAGATGAATCGAAAAAGTGGTTCGAACTTTGTTTATGTACCTAAACTAGACCTAGGCTATAGGCTTACCTATATAAGGTGCATAATACCAATTATTAATTATTTATTATTATTATTATTATTATTATTATTATTATTATTATTATTATTATTAACGCAATACGTTCATTATACTGAAAAATCACAAAGTATACGACTGTTTGAACTAGCATACGACTATTTTCGGATATTGGTACGACTGTTCTGCGTTTCTGGTCTGGCAACCCTGTCTGAAAGGATAAAAAGCTTTTCGGAATAGTTATTCGTCTTCATAATGTTTCATAATCCCACGCACATAAGAACTGCAGAAGTAAGAAAGGATAGACTCTAACGAACTAAGCGTCCTTATAGAAAACTAAATGTCAGGGTTTAGTTCGCATACGAATTTATCATACATTAAAATAAACATACTGCCATTGAAACCTATAGTAAGAGATTCGTTTATTACGAAATGTATAACTTATATGATTATAAATTCTATTTTATTCCGAATCAAATTTAATGTTTTCTTTACCCGTACCATAGGCCTAGATATGGCCTACTGTAAGTGAGAAAAGACCTTAAGCATTTTTTTTTTTAATTCGTAGAAATTGTTGAAAGGTTAGTAATGTGATAGCCTTTTCCTTCACTCCTGGTTTGCAAACAACACAGACTAATGCCGGTATTCATAGACGAAATAAGTCGTACTTAGCCTATATCCAAGTCAAACGTAAATATCGTCTTCAGTTGAATTTCTGGCACAAACAAGTCGTACTAACGACTAACTTTATAAAGTGAGACTTGACAAAGGCTAACTTATTGCTACTCAAAGTCACTAAAGTAGACTTATTTGTCAAGTCAGGCGAACCCCTGACTTTTTCAGTTTAAGCCAGAACTATGGATAGTTATTTTAAGGATCAGGGCGAGGTATTGTAAAAATCGCGCCACAAAACGTTATTTGCGAAACATGATGAATCCATTTGAATTGTACAGTGACAATGAATTTAAAAAGAGGATTCCATTATTGAAATAGACACAATTTTGGAAACGTCAATCGGCGTTCTTCCATCAGCATTTCTCTCTGCTGGCATTTCATACCGGCTCCAAGCTCCCTAAGCTCTTGTAAATCTCTCTAGAACAATATTATAATTAGTATCGAAAGAATTACATAAGCGTACCGGTATTAATTCTGAACTATGTCCAACCTAATATATATATATATACACAGGATTTTCTTCTCAAGAAACTATTGATCAGCTTATCGACATGCTGTATAATATGTATAGATGAAATAAATTATTCTTTATTAAATATTTTACAAAGCTCCGCCTTAACCCTCAACACACAACTTATCTTGATCCACTCAAAAACAGCATTTAAAAGATAGACACAAATAAGTATTGATGTCACATATAAAGATGTAGATGAAAGCTGGATACTTCTGTGTGGAACCAAGATGCGTCACTATTTAAAAGAAAATGCATTTCGGCGTATTTGATGCGCCATCTTCAGTTCTGACGAGTTGTATTGAACACCACAATTCCTCTGATATAATGTTGTTTGAGTGTTTGTTTATTCTTTGTTTACAATGCACACCGCCGTCTGTATTTGCAGTGGCGTACCAAGGGGGGTGCGAACGGGGCGGCCGCACCGGGCGCCGTAAGAAAAGGGGCGCCAAAATTGAAAAAAGGATTTTTTTTAGTTTAAGAAAAAATATTTTTTTCACGCAAAATATAAAGTTTTATTGATCAGATTTTCTTTATTACTTTGTTAAATACTGCAGTAATATTATTTAGAAATGAAATAAACATTTTGTTTTAAACTATTTATAGACAATACGACATAGGTCGTGGACGTCGAGCACACAGGAAAAGTTTACAGTGTAATTTAGCAATTTTATCAATTGAACGTGATGTGGCTGCTACTATAGACTTAAACTCTATTATAAATAAGTTTGCATCCAACAAGGCTAGGAAGGCACATTTAAAAAAAATGTTATGACTGAAACTTTTATCTTTATTTTTTTTTCAAACAAACTAACTTTATAATAGTTACTGTTTTATTTCATTCATAATTGCCTCTTTATAATGTGTTAAAGTAACATACTACTTATTAAAAATAAATAGTTGTGAAAATTAAACTGAGTTTAAATCAAACTCTTTGAACTTTGAACCTTTTAGTGTTAGCCCCGGGCGCCAAGTAGCCTTGGTACGCCACTGTGTATTTGTATATCATTACAGCGAGATACGTACCCAGGTGGCTTTGTACTACACGAAAACTGAAAAAATCTGAAATACGATTCACTGATTCAATTGTTACGGAAGAACGCGCGATTTTTGATGTTATCATGTTCGATTTTAATATGTACAACAAGTAAGGCTTTTTGAAGTTAATCTGAACAAAGAACGACTTCAAAGAAGATATGAATACGAAAAACATATAAGTCGACTTGTCCAATAAGTTTAGCTTTATTAAGTCTTAAGTCGCCTACTCAAAAGAGGATATTAAATGCGCGGTCTCTATTTTTCACAAAATATATAAACCCATGCCGGACTGCAAGGAAAACAGTTAACGCGGTCATTTTTTGGAGATGGGGTAAAATAAATATCACAGCTGGATATTGTATACCGAAATAAAATTAGTAAATAAAAATACAAGGTTACCAGACTAAGAAACCGAAGGCTTTTTATTTGCCAGAAGTTAGACTGACTCTATTATTATGATGCGTCTCAAGGAATTAGAAAGCATGCAATTAAACGTAATGCATTCCATTAAGACTCGTCAAATTAATGTTTCTGTAATAAGATTCAATGTTAAAACAAAAGCATGCTAATTGTATTTCATTTCTTTTTTTACAGGTATGTTGCAGATACATCTAAGAGTATAAGTAAACAGAGTTCCAAAATATTATGTAAGTAAGATAAAATTTTAAGATAAATGTACTTTTTGAAGTGAAACTTCTTTAACCGCGGTAGGGGTAAACCGAGAGCTTGTGTAACGCTCAAAATCGTCACGAAATTAGTGAGGTGTGTCGGAACGGACTGCACAGAAAACAATCAACTCAATGATTAGGCTTATCCAAAATTTAAAAAATCCAAAAGTTAAACATTAAAAAACTGAAAATCCTAAATTTAAAAAATCTAAAAATCCAAAATTAAAAATTCCAAAATCCAAAATTAAAAGAATTTAAAGATCCAACATTTAAAAAATGCAAAATTCAAAAATTCAAAAATACAAAATTTAAAAAAAATTAATAGATCAAAAATTTAAAAAATCCAAAATTAAAAATGTCCAAAAACCCAATATTAAAAATTCCAACAATCTAAAATTGAAGAAATCCAATAATCCAAAATTGTAAAAATCCAAAAATTAAAACAAGTTTCACTTCTGTCGCGTGGCATTCCACGCACACTTTTTATTTTATTTTATTTTATTTAAACATCCACATCTGAGGTGTTTTAAAAAGGATAAGCATTTACACACTTTGCAGTTAATAACTTACTTCCTCAGAGTGGCAACCTTCTCAGTTGCCAGAAACAAGTAGTTCTTGATAAAATCTACAACCACCTGTGTCATCATTGATAACACACCATACCACATAGGTTTAATTGAATTTAATGTAGGTCTATCATTAAAGTAACTGAATTTTTTGTGTTAAAAGCGTCGAAAAAATGTTAAAAAAAGTATACAAATAGTGAACAAAATTTAAAATTAGGCTACCTTTCAAAAACTAGGTTGTAAATACAAGTTAATATATTTATACCATACACGAATATTTGCTATAGAGTATAAAAGTTGCTTGATTTAATACCGGTGAAAAGGGATAAAATAGGTCCACCTATTAGGCCTATTCAGTATCAGTTAACAGACTTATCAGATTCAAATCTTGTGCTATCTTAAATTTTTCCCTGTTTTAGGGACTACTTTTCTCTACAATTACAAATATCATTGACACACCATATCTCAAAATCTACCTAAAAAAAAATGAGTATAAAGTTGTAAAAACACATCACCACGTCAAATTATCAAATTTATAACGATTAAAACTGAAATCTTGACCTTAATCGCGTATTTAATCAATGGATAGGATAAATTTTAAAAAGTCCTTATTGAAATTACTTGCTAACCTTAATTACTTTCTCAATGACAATAGACAATATCTCAGTGAGCTAAAGGAATATTATCTATTTCGTGGAACAAGAAGGTTCATTGCCGCGCTTCCCTGAGCTCGCCATTCAACCCTATTCTGTGCTAACTCCATCCAACAATCCCCGCAAATCCTACTTCCCTAAAACTTATCCTGATATTGTCCACCCACCTACGTAAAAGTCTTCCAAGTGGTCTTTTCCCTGCGGGTTTCCCATTCAATACTTTTGAGACATGTCTTTCCTCCCCCATGCACGCAACATGTCCAGCCCATTTCATCCTCCGTGATTTAATTAAACTTATTATATCCGGTGACGAGTACAATTTATATAGGGACAACTAGGTATTTGCTAGCCTTCCATGATTAATTATTAATTCAGATTAATTTTAATATGCGCGAGAATAATATAAAAACTACAAACATACGATGAACAGATGTAGGCGTGGTGACTGGACCTGCAGATTCACACTGGACCCACCCATTGCTCTGTATAGCAGGCCAGTCAAGGAAAACCAGGTTAATACAAAAAAAGCAGTGGCGAAGGAGCGAGCTGTTGGTATTGTCTATGCAGTTTCCTGTGTCCACCCTCCCCTGTTGAGTGAAACTGGTTCATCTCTATGTTATATCATGTTACAGCTTCCCTCCATACGAGTAGGCTAACGCTAGCTTCAGTTACCAAGATATTCCTAGTCATAAAATGACATAACTATATCATTATAATAGTAAAAATAAAGCACTAAGAAATTTACAAATAATAGTAATAATCAATACACTAATTGGGTTCAATGTGCAGCTTTTCAGGAGCTGCCAAACGCTATCACAATTCAACCGCAATTTATTCAAGATAGTAGACTACTATATAAGGACACTTAGCTGATTAACAGTGATATTATTAGAATATTATAGGAGAAAATTTCCTCCGACACTGGGACTTGAACCCAGAACCTTTGGCTATTCGCGCCAATGCTCTACCAACTGAGCTAAGACGGAGTTCAATTCACAACGCCAGTCAAGTCCCAGTGTCGGAGGAATTGTTCTCCTATAATATTCTAATGTAATTTTCAACAATCTGTGGTTCATGAAAGCTTATATATCTATAGTGATATTATTGTTTTAATATGAGTTATTTTTAGTCGCTTAGACTCGTGAGAGGCTAATCGCGACTGTACATTTACATAAAATAATCAGTTATTAATACACAAATTTTTAAACAATATTAATGACAGTGATTTACATATGATGGTACAATTTTTAAATTTTACCATAAACGTTAATGTCCTTTAGAAATAATATGACTTTTTGTACATTTTTGGATTATTATGAACTTGTATGTTGCTGGTTATCTTGCATTTTCCCCTGATGAGACCGAAGCGGCGATATTCTGTGGACATACGGGAGAAGTGCCAGAATGGTACTTTATGAGATTGTGTGGTGGACGGGAAAATGTCTGTCTGTCGTCAAAATAATGTCTGCCCGTGTGCCTGTACACGCGTTAACTCAAATACGCTTTATCGGATTTCCATAAAACTTTGTATATACTGTATACGCATTTATAACGTCCACAGAAAGCAGCCTATTGATTTTGGACCACATCGGTTGACTGGTACCGGAGTAAATCCCAATTTAGTGCCTATTTTATGATAATATATTAGAAAGAATTTATCAAATGCAAATCAGTTCCCATGAAACATATTGTTTTACAGTGTTCGTATACGGCTTTGGAAGTTGCACTACAGTTAGCTTTGACAAATAACCCTACTTTCTGCCCAAGACCTGCTAGGGAATACTATACTTATTTATTAAGTGCCAAAATGGTACATTATAAGATTATGTGGGGGTCGGGAAAATGTCTGTCGTCTGTCTGTCTGTCTGTCTGTCTCTATGTCCGTCCGTATGTCTGTACGCGCGATAACTGAAATACGCTTTATCGGATTTTCATGATACTCGGTATACGCATTTATAATGTCCATGGGAAGAAGCTATTGATTTTGGACCAAATTGGTTGACTGGTGAGAGAGTAAATCTCAATTTAGCGCGTATTTTATGGTAATATATTAGAAAGAATTTATTAAATGCTTACGGGTAAAAGTCCATTAAAAATAGCATTACGACTAATATAATGCAATTGAAATAGAATAAATTAAATCAAAATAATGTTAATGTATTCAATGGGTACAATTTCTATGGCTGAATTAGAAGCAAGTGGGCGATTAGGGCAAGCATGTTTTGAGTCCCAGCCCATGTCTATTGTTCCCGTCTGGTATTTACATAGCCAGGCTGTCCCAGTTCGCATTGCCACGTGTAGCGGTCCCAAAATAATGTGAGGATCATATTGCTCATCGTAACCACAGAAACCTACCCACACTGAAACGTTTTTATTACACACACAGAGAGCGCATTCTTATAATATATCTTCAGAGTTCAATATCAGTACAATGACTTTAACTTGTATGGAGTTTGATATTTATTGTGACTATTTAGGGAATACTCACTAACTTATGCCCGGTTTCTATAAACTCGCGAAATACCTATGGGTAAATTATCCATTGGACAGAATTTACACAAGGATAACTTTTACAAACTCAAATAATTTAAAGGCAACAATCACATGCACTTGTGGCGAGTTTCTAGATAAATGTCCTCTGGGGAAATATGAAAATGACAGAAAAATGTTCCTACAAACTCGCGCTAGATCTTTCCAAGGGTAAAATCATCGGGTTAATTTATCCTTTCATGGATGGCTGGATAAAATTTAACCTCTTTGTAGGATCAATAATAACTTAAACAATGAGAATCAAAGCCTTCTGAATTAAATTAACTGTACAACTCCAAGGCCCTTCACATTATATCATTGTGGGTGAAATGGAACTAATTTGTCCATGGAAAATTTACCTGTAGGTAATTCACAAGTTTGTAGAAACCGACCATTAAGCACGTAAATTATAATTAGTCAAGTGTTCCCTACACATGCCCTGTAGGCCCTAAGGGTTCCAGGAGGTTGAGGGGCACCCAGATTTGACATTTGGCATGCATTGTCAACCTTAACGCACCGGCCGCCTTTACTCCCAAGATTGCTCCTAGTACTCATTTCTGTTAGAGGCTGAGTCGGCTCCAAGGTCATAGTGCCACCAGAATGATTAGGCCAGTTGAAAAATCCCAACGACCTCATCGGGGATCGAATCCATGACCTTCCAGTGCCTCAACCACTACGCTACGGCATACACCGCATAAAGAATAATTAAAACCATGAAAATGAATTAAACACATCGCTATTTGTACCACTACAAGCGAGATAGCCTATGGCGGGAAATAGATATATTTTAATCATAGGCGTACCGAGGGGGGGGGGGTTTGGGGGTTTGAACCCCCCCCCATTGATTAAAAAAAGGAAAATTGTATGATTTTTTAAAGTCTGCCCATAAATTACTTAATACAAGTATAAAGCGTGGGAAGCTTAAAACTCGTTATTTTGCGTCTTAATTTTAAAAATTTTCCCGGGGGAGAACCCCCGGAAGCTTAAAACTCGTAATTTTGCGTCTTAATTTTTAAAATTTTCCGGGGGTGCACCCCCGGAAGCTTAAAACTCGTTATTTTGCGTCTTAATTTTTAAAATTTTCCCGGGGGAGAACCCCCGGAAGCTTAAAACTCGTAATTTTGCGTCTTAATTTTTAAAATTTTCCGGGGGTGGACCCCCGGAAGCTTAAAACTCGTTATTTTGCGTCTTAATTTTTTATTTTTTCCGGGGGAGGGCCCCCGGACCCCCCTCTCCCTGGGGGGTATTCCATACCCCCCAGACCCCGCGGATTTTATAACCCCCCCATATGATCGGCCTGGTTACGCCTATGATTTTAATAGCTTATATCGATCATTTCTCCTTCAGCGTTAATCGCGCTTGGTGCTGTTTTATCCTTTTAGATTAACCTCTTTGGTATAACTAATAATATCGTAATGTTAATACTGTATGTATTATTATATGAGATTAAAATTACTTCTTCACCACGCAATAATACATTAATTTCATTCTTGCTTTTGCTTTTGCTAACATGCGGCGTATGCAATCGCTGGGATCATTGATTTTTGTTAATCAAAGAAACTACAGACACGAAGATGTTTCAGTATTTAGTCCTTGTGAATTTACGTTAAAGAAAGTACACATAGGTGCGATAAAATAATAGGGATAAAAATTTTGGCGACAGACAGTGGCGATTGGTTGAAATTCCACATATTCATATGTTGGATTGGTCACTTATTCATGAGCTAAATATAGTCACAGTAAAATTGTTTTCCCCTTGCAACTGGATAAAAATAACTGCCTGAATTACACGGTTCCTCCTTATCAATATAATGTCAAAATTGTAATATGTTATTTTATCATAGGTAATCCCACGAGAGTTGACAAAATGGGTTTATTAAGACTATTCCATGAATAAAAATGCAACGAATTATACAAATAATAATTACTTTCGTGCTTTGTTATATAAAAACAAAACTAACAGCTGCGAGATCACGGCATACTATGAATCAACCATCCATGAATCGATTCGAGTTATCATGTTGTGACCAGTGCTACCAATGGTGCATATACGACATAGTTAATTTGAATCAGGTAAGCTGACAGCAGAACAGGATAAAAGCACATGAACTGGCTTGCACCGAAATTGTGTTTTTAAGCGAAGTACATTTATATTATTTCAATTTCCAAACAAGTTGTGTTGTGTAAAATAATCTGTTTTCGCTGTTTTTGTGTAAAATAATCTCGCTGCTTAATGGCAGCATGTGTCGTATTAATCCGGCACATTTATGCTTACGTGTTCAGTAACGAGCTGACGATTTTATCAGGTGAAATCTCATCCTCATTTTAATAGCAAGCATTTACGGGATAAACGATCGTGAATGGTCTGTGTCCGAGGAATTGCTAAACGTCATTGGTCAGTATCAAACACGCGGCATATGAGTGGAATAGTCATTATAATTGAGTTTTCACAATTTAACTGAAGGACTCTTAATACGTCAAAATAGCTCTATTTTACTAACATTGAATTACATGATTCAATTGCTCCTTTGAATTGTATGTTACAACAAATAATGACGTCCGTATATTTCCTGGTAGGAAAGAAAATGGATTGAGTCTCTCTCATTGTCACTAACACTGACGCCGATGCTGTCACCAAAGATAGCGAAAGCAGTTCGAGATAGCTGGCAGTTACCATTCTATGATTCTTCCGACCTCCTCCTTACAATAATATGCTTCTTTTCGTGTATAATTATAATAAAGATACCACCTAATGCCACAATAAACTGCATAACCTTAAGCATAGGGATAACAACATGTTTATTATTAGACCCCTAGGTGAGTAAGACTGGAGGAATACATTAGCATTTGCTTATGACCTATTTAATTTAAATTTTCCACTCAGTTTTATTACCCATGACAATATTTAATGATACCACACACAGTGACTAGCCCTGTATTATATCAGCGGCTAATGGGATAATGCAAATACACTTAAGATTGGGAGTGTAACAATACAGGAACTTAAAGTCATTTCTATGGTCTACTCTAAAGCATAAACCATCATATTAGCACTATAGAAGATTCCCCCCCCCCCCAATTTTCTCGTAATCAGTGAGCTATGATGTCAAAGAAAAGATTTACTTCTTGAAGCAGAAGATATCTATATCTGGGATTGTATAACAAATTATTAAGTGCCAGAATGGTACTTTCTGAGATTATGTGGACGGAAAATGTCTGTCCGTCTGTCTATCTGTCTGTCTGCGCGATAACTCAAATACGCTTTATCGGATTTTCATTAATCTTGGTAGGCCTATATGCATTTATAACGTCCATTGATATTGGATCAAATCGGATGACCGGTACCGGAGTAATGCCCAATTCAGTGCCTAATATTTGGCAATATATTACATAGAATTTCAATCATTTCTCATGACAACTTATTGTTTTACAGTGTTCATATACGGCTTTGGAAGTTGCAATATAGTTAGCTTTGACAAATAACACTACCCACATATTCCTTCACATATGTTTATCAAACTTTAGTCCTTTGTTCTTCCGTAGTCCCTGCTTAATGAATCGATCTGGAGCTTAACTCGGAAATCGATTGCAAAAATAACTTATTTTCTGCATATCATAATTTGCAATTATCACTGATTGATCAAAAGCATTCTGGCACTTTGTTACATCAGTTTACCTGATTTAATTTTTTTAGCTTGGTATGTAGAAGATTTGTAAAGGAAGCTCATAAGATAAAATAAATTATTAGTTATAATGCAATAAAAAGTGTTACACTGTAGTATTTAGCCTATTTGAGAATTTCGTCTTTGAAGGCTTATAAAAACACAGTTTACACAGGATGTAGAGATTCTCTACGCCTGGGCCACGGTGTACAGTAATTTATAGGTCATTATAATACACGGCGATTTGGATAATAAAGGTTTTAGTTTTATAAAATTTGTGTTAGCCATACATTTTCTACGCCACTGAAGCTTGAAATTACATGATATATCCTCACAGCATGGACAAATGCCGAGGTCGTCCCAAATAAGGGATTACGCTATTAGCTTGCTACAGATTTAGATATTTACCTACAAAACGCCTCTTCGCGTGGCCACGGAGCGAGTCTCCAATTATCCAAATGGGTCTGTTATACCGTTCAAGGACCATGCTTAACTTACTCCCGTTTAACGGCGCATTCTTCTCTTTAACTCAATATATTTCACTGGAGATTATGAAAAAGGCACATGTTAAACTTATAGTGTAAAGTGTAATTTTATTTAGACCTGATCCTGCTCAGTAGCATGGACGAGTCTATTATCGAAATATTGTCATTTGAAGGTGTCACTCCCATGAAGACTGATACATGAATAAGCCATCGCCTCCTCAAACAACGATATTTCGATAATAGTCTCACCTGAACAGTGTCAGAGTTAACTTTACCATACCTTTAGTTTTTTCCCTGCCATTCGTATCAAAACATTGTTAAGTCTAGATAATTATAAGATTAATGCGGTAATGTTTTATGCAAATTGTGAGGATTTTTATCCACGGGTTACCATTATCGTTCACAGAAACCAGCTATTTCAATGAAATTTTTCTGATTGATTTCAAGCTTAGAGCCCGCTGATGATTTTACTTGATGATTGCTTATAATACCAAACAAATTCTGCTCTCAAAGGTTCAAACAGCCAGTAGAATTTCATCTTGAGTAATTCATCTTCGAAAATGCTAAAAGAAACATGACATTCCTAGCAATATTCTTTTGATACACAGGTTTAAAAGATTTTTATGGAAAAGAAAAACGGCCAAATGCGACTGGTAATATGATTCAAAATAGTAGATCCGTTCTTCAGTTTTTCTTCTCCAAATTCACGGGACTTAGGCCTAATTAAAAACAAGGGTTTAATCCCCGCCCAGGAAAACATTTTTCCTTACAATTATATAGTAATAAGTTACTAATCTCTTCAAAAAGGTAAAACTGAATGTTCTTTAATTCTTACACCAATAAAATCGTGATTGAATTTCAAACTCGTTTGACAAAATGAGCCTCGGAGTAACATGCTTCTTTGCTACATTGTAGAGGATCTAACATCTGTTGGAGTCCAAAGAAACATTTGGAATCATGGAAGTAGGCTGAAAGCCCATGTTCGTTAACACAAGGTTAAAAATACTCATATTTTACATATAGCATTACTCTAAAAATCTTATATTTCTCCTCTTATTCAGTTTTTTAAATGAACTATCGTCATTAGCAGAGAAAGCAGGCAACTATTAAATTACAAGTATGTCCTATTAGGTTATTTTCATAAACATCGTAACAATTATAGCTCAGAAAGTCATTAATATACACACGAAGGAATCAATTTAATTATTAACTGAACCAAAACAATTTACAACTGCTGGAGTTAAGCACTGTTCAAGTATCGGCCTAAGACTATTCAGTTCATATATTAGTAACCATCCTCAATTAACTGAATTATGGCCGGTTTCTATAAACTCGCGAATTACCTGTGGGTAAATTACCCAATGGACAGAATTTACACAAGAATAACACCACACAAACACAAATAATTTAAAGATAGTAATCACTTACATTTGTGGCGATTTTCTAGATAAATGTCCTCTGGGTAAATATGAAAATGACAGAAAAAATGTTCCTACAAACTCGGGCTAGATCTTTCCAAGGGTAATTCGTCGGGTTAATTTATCCTTTCGTGGATGGCTGGATAAAATTTAACCTCTTTGTAGGATCAATAATAATTTAAACAATGAGAATCAAAGCCTTCTGAATTAAATTAGCTGTACAACTCCAAGGCCTTGCTCATTATATCATTGTGGTTGAAATGGGACTATTTTATCCATGGATAATTTACCCATAGGTAATTCACAAGTTTGTAGAAACCGGGCATTAAACAAACAATTTACGTCTAAAAGTTAGAAATTTTATATAACTACTTTTATTTCCTCTCTTCTGTCATTACCACAACATTTTCAATATTAAACTTTAAAATATAAATATAATTGCTTTGTCTTATCTTAAAGTCTGTTTAACAAAAAAATATATATTATTGTAATTATTCGTACATTTCCAGTGTTGTAAATATAACATTTCTGGCCTTACTGTAAATAGTATTAACTCATACTTTTCTATGTTTCGGAAATCAATTTTTTGAATTAGTGTAAAAAATATTTTAGTTGAAGTTACTTTATTGTATTGAACTGAACCGCCCGCGAGCTTCGGGTGGCGTTCGAACCCACATTTATATACACTTATATTCAGGGGCGGATGGGGGAAATCCCCCCCCCCCCAAAATGTGTAACATTAAGCACAAATTATTCAAAATTTATTATTCTAATAAATTTTATAAAGACAACATAACCCAAATACTTAAATTAAAGCAACGACGTTCATCTACTTTGGTCCCCCCCCCAAAAAAAAAATGTCTCTCTGGATCCGCCCCTGCTTATATTGCAATTTGTTGTAATAACATGTAATTAAATTGAAAATTGAAAAATATGAAACAGGCCTAGGTCGATAAATCAGAACCAGTTCCACGCCTACAGCAAAGCCGTTTCAAACAAGAACCACAAACCATATCCAGCAAGTGTATGGTTACAAACACATCTCAGGTCAAACATGTGGAACGATATACTCCCACCAGGGGAACAGAAAACTGTACTGATATTATCAAATGGGACAAGACATTGACTGATCACTGATATGGGTATCTGGTCTATTTCATCGGTGTGGGTTGATTTGCGAAAGAATACATTAGACACCTGGCAGTTCTGTTTTTAAACAAGTTGAGCCTACTCTAACCACTTGTTACCAACGGGCGGAGTAAACAAGACCCGGTACGGACAACTACGTCTCGAAAGGGAAAGGCGTGTGTCGTTTGATTTGCTTGATGATTTACATTTAACACAAACAAGCTTTGTAATTAGTACCTGTATTCTCTTCAAGTAACGTTAACTCCTTTCAAGCAGAACCGGTACTCTGTTATTTCCTTCAGTGATGTCTGCGGAAATGCGTCCAACATGTTTTCATGGCTGCTCAAGTTATTCATGTTCAAGTACGACTAAGAGGAACTGCAATCGAGAATAGGCCTAACATTAAATATCACAGAATAACTTAATGCAGGGAAGTAAGTAAGTGTAACTGTTTATTACAGTAATTAACTTTTTAAAATTTCAATGGTCCACCGCTGTGGCTCAGGGGATGCGTCCAATCCTCTCACGCAGCGGGCCCGGGTTCGATTCCTGGTCGGGACAAGTTACCTAGGTGAGGTTTTTTCCGGGGTTTTCCCTCACCTATGAGACAAATTTCAGGTAACTTTAGGCCCTTGTGGTCCCCGGATATCATCTGGCCGTCACTATCATCTTCATCCTCATCCTCGCCTTGTTCTGAGTGGGTGTGTGTGTGTGAATGGTGTGTATCGTCCTATGTGTTCGTGTTGTCTCGGAGGTGGCCCCGGCATTGGGCTGATCACTCATCCGGGGAGGCCCTCCATGTCCTTGTCTGGTCAAAAAAGTATGTATGTGATCCAAAGGTAATCCCTCTCCCGACAGGTCGCGGCCCTGTAAGGCCCGGGCGGCTTGGGTCGCTTAAATCCTAAAAGGGGGAGGTAAAACTACGAAAAAGAAAGAAAGAAAGAAAATTTCAATGCAAACAATCGCATGAGTCCGCATGGACCGTACATGCTTACGCAAAAACCCAAACACACAAAAGAACAAATAATATAAATACAAAATAACACAAACAGACTAAATCTATTCCTCACCCTCCACACCCGCTCTCCAATTTGTCGCTTTTTCAAACCTGAGCTGTCTCGCCTTCATTAAAAACTTCCCAATGCCTTCCTCAACGTCTTTTTGTCAGTAACTCCAAGCATTTTCGTTGCTCCCTATTTGATTCCATAAAAGATAATGGTAAATATTTTTTCTTCCAATTTTCCAAACCTTCACAATTCGCCAAAATATGAAACCATGATTCAGGAAAGTAACCAATAGGACCCGGAAGTTTATAAAAATAATATTTTAAATAAAAACGCTATTAAATTCGAGTAATAAAATGTGTACAAGATATGAAATAAATAGATAGGCCTACCTACTAACGAACCTGCGCTCTGGCTAAGATAGGAGGGAGAATCAAACGAAAACAGTAATTAACTTTTTTCCACTATTTTACTGCAGGAATAATGTTTGCTTTTACATTATTAAGACATAGTCCCCTTCCAGTTACGCCATTGCATAGGAAAAACACTTGCTCTCAGCAACCCCATTCAGTTTTACCACCATCAGATTTCCAAATCTTTGGTCCGTTAAAGCATCTCCTTGGAGGGCAGAAGCTCAAGTCTGATTAAGACGTCCAATCGATGGTGCAGGAGTGGCTGCTGTGTCAACCAAAATAATTTTTCTCATGCGGTATCGAAGCTCTTCCAACCCATTGGCGTAAGTGCATTGAACTGGGAGGGAACTATGTAGAAAATAATGTACAAGAAAGCATTCTTCCTGCAGTAAAATAGTGGAAAGAAATTAATTGCGGTTTTGATTCTCCCTCGTATGCATAGGCGTAGCCAGGCCGACCATATGGGGGGGGTTATAACATCCGCGGGGTCTGGCGAGTATGGAAGGAGAGGGGGGTCCGGGGGCCCTCCCCCGGAAAATTTTAAAAATTAAGATGCAAAATAACGAGTTTTAAGCTTCCGGGGGTTCTCCCACGGAAAATTTTAAAAATTAAGATGCAAAATAACAAGTTTTAAGCTTCCGGGGGTCCTTTCCCGGAAAATTTGAAAAATTAAGACGCAAAATAACGAGTTTTAAGCTTCCCACGCTTTATACTTGTATTAAGCAATTTATGGGCAGACTTAAAAAAATTATACAATTTTCCTTTTTTTAATCAATGGGGGGGGGGGGTTCAAACCCCCAAAACCCCCCCCTCGCTACGCCTATGCTCGTATGTTGACATTATGATTTTATTATGACGAAGTCTATCGTATTTTTACATTTAATAACGCATATATTATTAATACTATTATATTATTATTATTATTATTATTATTATTATTATTATTATTATTATTATTATTATTATTATGTGTGTATCTGTCAATAAATGAAAACTAGAAATCGTAAACAAACAGTATTTTATATCTGGGTAGCCTATATAAGTATGTGTGTATATATATTTATGTAGGGTGTAACAAAAAGGTAGGCCTAAACTTTGAGGAAACATTCCTTGCAAACAGAGGGTGTTATGTTATATATGAACATTTGAATGTCGCAATGTAGCGCTTGTTACAGGCTGGGACAGAAAGGTACCTTGGAGCTGTTAAGAAAAGTCCCAGAAAATTAGAGCAAGTAAGAGGAAATGATATACAGTGATTGATAACTTTCATTTGAGCTTTATAAAACACATCGGGTGGTACCTAGCACCAGTACCAGCACCACGCTGGAGGTGTGAAAGTGAAGGTGTTGAGGTACCGCTTCACAAAAATAAACACTCTCTTGTGAGTAATAACAAAGCTCCCAGTAATGATATTTGTGATAACGCGTACTTCCGTGTCGGAAATAACACATCAGAACATCTTACAATCATCTCTCTCATCAGCTTATTTTTTAGTCAAGTCTTCACTGATTTTACTGTACAGACTTACATGATAGATGCTACAGTTCATGCTCTGTGTGTGAATTATGATTTTTAATGCCAATATATGACGTTATTGTAATAATTAGGGTTCGGATGTTTATGACATGTCATATTTTTATCCTGGCCTCCATTCTCACCGCAAACACAAATTAAACATGAATTGCACATTTGTTATTCAAATCGGACCGTTTTATATTTTGCATATAAAGTCATATTTTGGTAATTTTCATGGTCTTGGTCATATTTCAGTAATATTTGTAACTAGCATGTGCCCGCGGCTTCGCCCGCGATAATTATTTCAAAAATTAAAAATTAAGAGCATAATAGTTAAATCATTATATTTATTAACACCTAAATCACGTGGACTACATACCACGATTAGATAGCGTCGCCTGGTAAAAGCGACCTCAGATTCGATTTCCTTGGCCCAGAATACCCCTGTACAGTGAATTTCGTCCAAATCGAACAATGTTTGACCATATTTAGGCCTATCCCTCTTCCGTGTAGGTTGGAAATTTCATATGTCTACGGGCCTTGACATTCTAAACAAATGAATCGACCAGCGTGGGCTTACAACAATCTAGCGATCACGATGCTTTTATTACCACAGTATGACAAAAATAGCCAAAGCCAACTGCAATTGATTTGACATTGAAATGTATTACTGAAATCTGATGCTTCGACAGCGCTAAAATCACGTTTTCTGCCAGTTTTTCACTCACAACTCGCGAACGAAAGCTAAAATTAAAAATCCGGCTTCGATGCGCATTCGCCCACCTTTCAACCCATCTATGTTTAAAATTTCAGATCTCTGCGTTCAGTAGATTTCGCTTGGCATCGCGGACAGACAGACAGACAGAAAGACAGACACTTCCTTTTATTAATATAGATTTAACGTCATATTTTAGTTATAAATTCGATAAGAAAAGCACAATTTTACTGTATGTGTAATAAATTGCCAACTTAAATTACTTTCCGAAAAAGAGTGACGAATAGTTTGGTTTTACTGTAACTGAAATGTGAAGGGTCAATAACAAGTAATAGCACAATTACCTCTTCCTCCTTGTTGTTAACAACTTCCAATAGACAAGTTTTAAACATATTTTCAGTTCACAATTGCAGTTATATCTGGAAACATTAACAGATTAGAAGTTCTTTGCATGTAAAACTGTAAATCACCTGTAAAATTGTTAAAAAGTTATTATCTGATTGAATTAATGGGCTGTGATAATTTAGTGTCACTGAACGTTTTAAATTGGAACATTTACTTTTAGAAAATAGGTTCCTGATGAGGTCATATTTAGAATTTTTGGGTCATATTTAGTCATTTTGAGGTCATATTTGCAGTCATATTTACCACTTTTTTTAGGTCATAAACATCCGAACCCTAGTAATAATTATTAGAGCAAGGCATTTGATGAGTATGCATTTTTTAAACATAGCTGGAATGAATACAAATTTTTATAATGAATTAATTGATTAAAGAAGGGCAATTTGTTGGTAGCCAACAAACAATCTTTCCAGATTTCAAAACTCAACGATTTTTTTTTATACTCGATCACCAATATTCTGTGTAATTTGACTGGGCTATTAGTGAAGATTCTCACTCTACTAATTTACACTTTTACTTAAGTGGAATGTATGTCACTCCCATTAATGAATCTCCACAATTACTAAGAGAAATAAATTAAATATTGTTATTACCTTAACAACGTCCACAAGCCAACTGTGATATTAAATAAATTAGCAGTTTGTCTAGCTTCACGCAGATTAACGGGTGCTTATGCAGTATTATAATATGCTAATAGCGTAGAGATTTGTCCACTAATTGCAAGGTTTCACTTCTCTGAAGTGTAAACTGAAATTTGCCACGATTATAATGAATGCAGTCTTGGCATTTAGTGTTGCATGCACTTTACAATTTCGCAAAGCATTAATAAATGCGAATTCGTCTCGCTGCAGAATTAATGTTACACCACATAAAGTTACTATGTTATCCTTTATGGCTCTGTTGCCAAAGTGCTGATCTCTGGCCTACAGTCTCATTTAAATAATAACCTGCTACCTGTGACAGTTGCTGGAGGAGTAGGCCTATGTTTCCATGGTATCGCTGAAGATATGCGAGATGTTTGCAATTTGGATATCTGTTAAATCAGCTGACAGAACTTCTAATACAAGTGTTGGTCTATAATTTTGCTATATTTTTAATTATATTTTTAAATAATAATGTAGATTGTCAATTTTGTGCAATTTATTGTCTACACAGAGTACATTATAAGGAGCAAAATTATTACGAAAATCAGTATTTGCTTATGGGGTGGAAAAAGATTACGTAATTTAATAGATCTAATTGTGACACATTTCAATTTTACGTATTTTTATTATTATTATTACTACTCACATATATTGCTGATTTAATTTATACAAAATATTTTCTCGAATACCTACTGGCTTCACCCGGAAATAAATTGATGAATTAACGAGTCCGTCTTAAAACAGCTAAACGTTTTATAATTTTATTACAGTCGTGCTGTATGAATATAGTACTCAAGTTAAAAAAAAAAAAAGTAAAGTGTTCCCTATACAGACTATGGACGCCCAGAGGGTTCCAGGAGGTTGAGGCCCCAGATTTTAGACATTCGACACGCGAAGGTGGTGAGGTTGTCAGCCTTACGCATCGGCCGCCTTTACCCCCAGGATTGCTCCTGGTACTCATTTCAGATAGAGGCTGAATCGACCCCAGGGCCATAGTGCCACCAGTAGGATCAGGCCATTCGAAAAATTCCAACGACCTCATCGGGGATTGAACCCGCGACCTTCCAGTTTGTAGCGCAGCGCCTCAACCTCTACGCTACGGCGCATGCCATAATGCTCAAGTGGAAGACATTTTTAATATCGTACAGTATAGAATATTGTTTTTAGAGGTCATTCTAAACAATAGATAATAACTGGATCGTGTTGATAATAATAAACAGGCTGCAATAAATAGCTCAAACATATAAAATTATATAGCATAAAGTGTTAATTATCTGCAAAAACCAAAGGTGTTATATCTTGATGGCTTTTATTCCGGATCCCACGTTACCGCCTTTATGATTCCTACAATTCTGCAAAAGCCATCTGCAAGAATTTTCGTGATGGGGGTTGGATAGCTGGACACTAGAAGATAATAAAGCCAGATTGTTCTAATAACTTGACTTCAGACAACCTTGCCAACTTTTTTTGCACGCTCACCCATACTGACCTTGCTCCAAGCACGTGAACTCTGGATGGAAAAACAATTTTAACCAGTCCATTTGACCGTGGGGGTAGGCACCTAGACCATTTTTTTCTTATACGGACTTGATTAAACCACTTTAACAAAATTCATGGCTGACATTTTTATATCGAAACAAAAAGCACAAGAATTTCTTGATGACCTTCGCCGAATGACCACACCCAAAGTACAGTATAGTTCTTACAGTACCTCAGCATGAATATTATGTGGAGCATATTATTATTATGATTTGCAAACCGGAGTGGCTGTACTAACATATATCCTTGAGGAACAATGGAGACCTTCGCTGGAATTTCTAGTTGTGTTTCACCATCCAATTGCAAGCTTTCTTAAGGTATTATTAGACCGCCAATAAAAACGTATGTTTCATGTGTGCAATACGGTGCTCACGAAATCTTTACTCGGACTGAATTATTTAAGCAGGCAGAACTGTTCATCACAATTTCTAGTGTTTGGAGTGCCAGAATGGTACTTTATGAGATTGTATGGGGGACGGGAAAATGTCTGTATATCTGTCTGACTATCTATCTGTGTGTTTGTATGAGCGATAACTCAAATACCCTTTATCGGATTTCCATGAAACTTGGTATACGCATTTAAAGCGTCCATGGGACGAAGCCTATTGATATTGGACCAAATCGGTTGACCGGTACCGGAATATTGCTCAATTCAGTGCCTATTTTATGGTAATATATTAGAAAGAATTTATCAAATGCAAATCAGTTAAGACAACATATTGTTTTACAGAGTTCATATACGGTTTTGGAAGTTGCAATGCAGATAGCTTTGACAAATAACACTACCCGCATACTCCTTCACATATGCTTATCAAACTACAGTGTTTTGCAGATGACAAGCGGTTTGTCCTTCTCCTTGCTTAGATACGCAGTCCATCAGAGACGGCGAGACGGAGGGAAGACTCTTACTGCTAGCGGCACTTTGTTAGCTCGTACACGTGAATGGTGGTGAAGGAATTGGCTTCTCATTTGAAAAATACTTTAGACCGTTGTTCTTCCGTAAGCCCTGCTTAATGAATCGATCTGGAGCTTAACTCGGAAATCGATTTAGAAAATAACTTATATTCTGCATATCCAATTGCAATTATCACTGACTAAATAAAATCATTCTGGCACTTTGTTATTATAAGTTTATCTGATTTTATTTTCTTGTCAATTCGCTTTTTTATCGTCCTTCGTGCCAGAGTTACTAAACTAAAATGCAAATAGGACAGGACCGTGAGAACGAACACGTATAAATAAGACGTAGAATATATTACGGATATGGGAAGAAAAATGTTTAGAATTTCCTGTTATTTAAGTGTTCTGGCTGTGAGTTACCCCTCATGAAAGTATACTCTTCTACTTACAGTATTTCCAAAATTGTGCCCGAAATAATTACAACTTACTTAAAAAATAAAAATTCAAATTCCATGTAAACCTCTCGAGGACAATAATATAAATCATGCCATGACCCGGTATGGGGCCTCGACCCAGCGGTTATGAAACGCTTGTTTTAGAAGACATCTCTATTACTTCCTCACATATATCTTAGTAACGAAAATAAATTTATATTATTAAAAATCTGGAAAGGTTATGGCTAAAGTCTGCAGTTTGAAGTAGGTGATTATTCTTTATATCTTCACGCATCATGGGATCTGTCACAAAAAAAGACTACATAACGTAAGGTATGTGCGTACACATACGCAATGTGAATATTAAGTAACGGACGCACAACTCCAGGCAGTATTGTGATGTCGAAACGTAGCTACTAGCAGCAGTACAGAATAATCCAGTCAGTCCGTGCCAAACCCAATCATGCCTGCCTTGTTCCTTAGAGGTACTAGGCTACTAACCTAATGAACCACAAGTGAAATAGCTTCGTTAATTAACAATCCGTTACACGGTGAGCATTAGAATAAATTACTAGGGCCATAACAATTGTTCCAGATAACAATACGGAACGTGACTCTTGCTTATTACATACGGTAATAATTCAATCATAAACTCTCTCCGTTTGAATACATTTTAAACTTTCTTCCATTTGAGTTGTGTTGACTTAAGCTTGCCTTATATATTGCGATATTTTTAATGTTATGCAATTCGTTAAGAGATCTCAAGATACAAATAGATAAAAATTCAGTTACAATGAATTACAAAGAACCCTTAATGGGAGACGGTGGAAGATTTACACTACATATTTGCAATTTGATATCTCCTACATTTTGGGACATATCATACTGAAATTTGAAACATATTTAGAAAGATTTTATCTGCTTTTGATAATTTTTACAACATTTTTAATGATTTATTAACGGTGTAGTGATTTTTTTTTTTGCATTTCTTTCTTTCGGTACACATTTTTCCTACATACAAATAAAAAATTTCAATTCTCTCCACATAAAAGTGATCTACACTAATAGGGACAAATTTAAGTGCAGTAACTTTCTGTCAGATTGTTTCAATTATTTTCTGTGATTTTTTTAATGTAGCAATTTGTTTTACAAAATTTTCCATGATCTTTCAACCATAAAATTGTTTACAATTTTTATACTGAAGTTCTGTAGCACTTAAATTTGCAAGCTTTTTCAAGAAACAGGTATGCCAAATTTCATCAAAATCCTTCCAGTAGTTCCTGAGAAACATGTTCCTTTGTAGTTTGAATTTCAAAATATGACTTTGGGATAATCTTCCCAATGATATTATGTAGGCCTACTTAAAAATAAATAAAATGTTGTGGTATTTTCATGATTTCTGCCACCATCTTCCCTTAATAGTCATAACGGGTTGAAAATCCAGTAATAATTTTACGTTTTGTGTTGGAATACTGCAGTACAATTTTGCGAAGAAATGGAGTAGGCTAAGTTGCACAGTGAAAAAGTTATAACTGTATGAAATAATACATCAGACAAAGAACGATGAAAGAAAATCGAATATTTTTTAACACGTATTAAAAACAAATGGTTTTCAATATAAGAATCTTATGATAAAAATCACATAACAAATTCATAGGTAATGTATCTGAATACCTAACACTACAAAAAGTGTACTTTATTAGGGCATGAAGCAGCGCCTAACAGTAGGGTACATTGACTGGTGGATGTAGTCGGTTTTTGTAACATTCCACAATAAACTTGCTAAATATGGTTGATTATATCCACTTTCCGAGGGAAGCCCCCATTTTGTTTATATCCCTCTATCCAACTTGCTTTTTGTAATACATCAGTGTGTCAGTTTGAAAACTTTAGGGGCAGGTATTGTATTAAAAGTGTAATTTTTTTCGACCCTAACCCTTAAATGAATAATGTATCCTATAATACACAATAGTTTGTCATGTATCCTATAGTACACAATAGTTTTACTTTAATTTGCAATAAAATAACAGAAAATAACTCGAAAGAAAATTTCACATTCATGTAAAATTTTCAGAAAGTGACACAAGAATTAAACTATGAGGCTAATCATTATGTTAACTGTTTTCTTTGCAGTCCGTCAGGGCATAAGAAAATGAGTGTCGTGCATTCAAAGGTTAATTATTTATCGGCATTTTCCTATCGTGAAATTTTTTTCCCGAGGATATAAAAGTCTATCGATCACTCAGAACGTTCAAGATCACGGTCAGTTGACCATCTGATCGGCTGAATTAAACAAATTATTTATCTTATTGCATTATTTCAATTATTTTTCGTACTTTTTCATTTAATCCTTTCTACATACTGTTATTAATTATTGTATCATTAATGAACTTATAAAAAACTATGTAGTTTAATTTATATTTCGTTATAGTAGTTCATTAACTACACTATATTTTGTCGTTACATTATAAGGATCATCGTATTTTATCCACTTTTAAATTAGATTCTTGCTTCAGTTATATCCGTATGTACCTATCTTATGCCTTAGGCGTACATCTTCAGACCTTAGGCCTAACTACATCAGAGGGGGAAAAATATGTCCTCTAAAATGTAAAGAATTTCAGCAAAACTTCAAAAATTTTAAGTCTTTTTCATATCTGGTTATAAATAGAGCTTACTTTAATAGAAATATTAATTGCTTTGATATAGTGCGACTCAATCCTTTGCCTAAAGCTTTTTTCCTAAATCACGAACTTAGTTGCTCACAACCTTTCAAAAGATCTCGGTCAAGGATAGTATGTTGCCCAGGTGCTTGTTCATGAACAATAAAAATGACGTCTCTTGCTTTGGTCAGCTATAATGATAATTATATTTACCTTAAAGGGCTTAATGCAGTCTGTAGGATACAAAAGTTTGTCTTAAATTTGTAATAAAATTATGGAAAATAATTCTAAATAAAATCTAAAAATCATGGATACAGGAAATAAACTACGAACCTAATCATTGTGTTAAATGTTTTCTTCACGGTCCGGAACGTATTTATAATTTTCGTGAGAAACTGAGTCTCGCGCATTTGAGGGTTAATTGTTCTATCACACCTGTTAATTCGACTATTATTGAAAAATAAATATATACACCACTTATATATATATATAGCCTATATATATAAAAGTTAGCACATGATCTTTGAAATGTGAAAAACAAAACAAATTTATTTAATGCTATTGGCCTGAGGAAACCTGAATAAGCTAGACTTAGGCCAGTAATGGATAACTTATTTAAATGTATTTTTACTTCCTCTGCCCGTACCATAGGTACTATAGGTAGAGGAAGTATTGTTTTCGACCCCCAAATTCGAAGTTGAGCTTTTAACATATATACACGTTTCAAAATACTATTTTTGGAAACATGTCTGTGTGTCAGTGTGTGTGTTGTCTGTGTGTGTGGAAAGTCTGTGAACAAACTATCTCCAAAACGGAAAATCGTATGAAAACAAAATTTCGTATTTGGGTCAGGTACCTTCTGAATATGTGGGCCGAGGATTGGCGATAAGTTTCTCTTATTTTTAAGGGGACTTTACATGAAGAAATTTTCGTTTTTCGCGATTTTCTCGAAAACAGCTCTAACGATTTTCTTTAAAATTTGCACATGTGTTCCTTTTACTGAGAGCTAATACTTTTATTTGAAACTTTTTTTCGAAAAAATCTCTGAAGGGTAGTTACAAGCCACCCACTGTTCACCTATTGTTTGTAGAAAGTTTGTCTTGCGTGATGAACAACTGAATAAGCGCTCTTTCACGTCCTCTTATTCTGTATAAGAATGTGAAGTGTGAAAGATGTATTGTTGGCCATGCATAGAGTAAAGAAGTATCTGAGAAAAATATTCGATAAATTTCGGAAATTATTCTTTACGGCGGAAAGTTCAATAAACGTCTGCAGTCACTTTTTTTTAAGTTTGTTATGTAGCCTGCGCTTTTAGTCGCATCATTGAAAGAAGAGGTATTTATAGGATAATTAGCGTAAAATTGTGTCTTGCGTTCTGTACAAGGATAATGTGAATACTGCTAACTTTCATTTGGGCAGAGGAAGTTATGTGACTTTCACATCAGATTTTTATATTTGCTTAGCCTACATGCTCTTTAATTATCATAAATAATCAACTTTACGTTTGGTTTATGTAAACTTTAAGAATGGGAAAGATTCTGAAGAGTACATTTGGGGGGCTCTCGTCTTATAAATCAGAATTTACCGGGCCCCGGAAGCACAAAGCTATACTATTGTACTGTACAACATTATAAGATAATCGGATAGTTGTCTGCAACTTAGGCATATATATTGATATAAATATTATAATGATTGTCACGTAGGCACCACACTTTCACCTCGTGCTGTCTCCTCAGGCTGTATTGTCCGGTTTACTTATTATGTCCCCCATTCTACATTATTAGCATTGATTCGTTGGCCATCCTGCCTTAACATACGAGGAAATTAACAGTCCTTCAATAAATGGTGACTATGAACACAGTCTTTGTTTGAAGCAACTAAGAACACACTTGCTTCCAAACATGGTTTCCCCAGTAGTAAAGGCAAATGCCGAATTGGATATTTACATACCATGAATCATCCTCACCATTTTATCTTGTATCATACCCATTTAAATTAATATAAGTTGAAAATTACTTCATAAAAATACATCAATAATAGAAACAATTGGTAATCAATAGTTCCATGGCCTACCCCTTTGTATAGACACACATCTCGAACTCCCGATATGGCCTCGCAGATAAAAGGAGTATAAACACAGCTGAAATTTAAAAAAAAAACTGAGCGCAACATGTAATTGATTTATATAAATGAAATTTAAAAACATGTTTTGGTAGAAGGCTCCATTGCGATGGATTGTGCAGACTGTAGTTCAATAATATCTACTTTTGTGAAAAAAATTAACACCACTTATAAATAAGAACGTGATGATAGTAGAAATAATAATAATAATTACAGTAATAGTAAATGTCTCTGGCAGATGACGCAGCGGTCGGGTGGTAGGCCTTGTTCCTTTAGGGATGTAGCGCCACGGAGTTTAGATTAGTTTTAATAATAATAATAATAATAATCATCATCATCATCCTATCATGTGTTAGGCCTAGGGGCCCGTTACGGTCTCAATCCATCGTTTAAGGGGTCTGCCCAATGATCTCTTGCCTGATGGTTGGTAATTTAGAATTTGACGGGGTATTCTTGTTCGGCTCATTCTTCTTACGTGGGATATCCAGTTGTTTCTATATTTTTGTATATAGTCCATGATTGGTTCTGCTTGTAATTCTTTCATAATATCATAGTTTCTTTTGTGATCCGTTCACAAAAGAAACTATGATATTATGAAAGAATTACAATAATAATAATAATAATAATAACAATAATGTAATTGATGAATAATAGAAGAAACAAAGTATATAGAGAAAATCGCAGATCTACTGTAGAACTAAGATCATTGTCTCATAAGGGCGAGATGAGACAATGAATCATGGTTTGAAGATGTGCGATAGAAGTATGAATTTATAGAGTCGAAGCGGCAATTTCGCCCGTTCTTCAGCGACAGTAAGCAAAGAAAAGGGAAGGTGACAGTAAGTAAAGAAAAGAGAAGAAAAAAACTTGCAAAATGGTTTAATAAAATATTAGCCTTACGAAAACGTACCTGAATTAATCAAAAACCGTGTAGATGTTAATCCCATGAAAGATATTTTGCTGCATTTATACAGAGTGTTAATTAATAACACCGAAATATTTTACCTGTATATAGAAAGGACATAGATAAGCAACTTTTATTAGGATATATTTGCTCTGTGACGTAAAATGTGTATGCTACAGGGCATTAAAGTCATTACAATTTGGTGCTCGTAAGTCAATAATGAAGCGAAATAGGGTTAAAATTTTCATTAAATTGACTTAATGCCTTCTTAGTGATCGATAAAAACCTGATTCTAAAATCATTCATCTACAGCTGTATCATAATTTAATGTTTCCTTAATCTTGCAAAATTTACAGACTAATCATATGACTGGCCGCCACTGCATTAGTTTATTTAATCATTACTTCACTATTAACAACGAAGTTCCTTTGATTTGCATATTTTTTCAAAAGTTAGAAGCAGTGGCGGCCATGGCCTAGGACAGCGTTTTCAACCTATGGTCCGCGGACCACTGGTGGTCCGCGAAGATGGTGCAGATGGTCCGCAAACATAATTAAAAAATATCATAAAGCAATTGGAAAGTAAAGAAGTAAAATGTTTCACATATTTCGTTATAATGACCTATAATTAATACCCCATACATTAAGAATATAGACCTTTTAAAAGTGGGATGTAAAATTAGGGATCCGTAAATTTGTTTAGACACTTTAGAGGTCCTCGGGTTCAAAAAGGTTGAGAAACGCTGCCTAGGAGATTTTATGCTGTAAACAGGCTAAACTGAATCCATAGAGCAAAAATCTCCTAATAAAAGTTGCTTGTCTATGTCTTCTCTATACACAGGTAAAATATTTCGGTGTTATTCATTAACACTCTGTATATGGCTTAACATTTTTATGGTGAAGAAGAATCGGTGATGTGATTGGAGATTTCCACTACTAAACCTCGTTATCGCGATTGTCTTTAAGCACTTTAGGGACCCATACTAATACATACATGTTTGTAACATTTATATTCGAAAATAGATCTTGAACTCGATAAAATTATTTCCCTGTTAGCATTCTTATTACACACACAAACGATGTTATTCTGTGATATGAAAACATTTTTCACTATATTTGTACATTATAATTTTCTGCCGATATGCTCTGGGAAATCAAACATGTTATTCCCATTTCAGTAGAGATTTATGTCAATATTTTTACTATGCCAAATATTATTAATTTCTTCTTTATTAATATATGTAGCTAAAAATCAACCCAATTATAAGAGTCGTCTTCTATCAATGTAATGTCAATTCAACCACCGCTAAATCAAATAAACAAAATGGATATATAAGTAAGGAATGGATTCTTAGGTTTTAAACTATTTTGTTCCTTGTTAGCTAACTGTGATATTTTAACGTAATTATGAGTTTCAATGCCATGGCAGTCACATAGTCCAATTGTTTTTAATGATTTATTTTTTTGTCGCTTTGACTCATGGGAGTCTAATCGCGACTGTGCATATAATAACATTACATATAATAACCAGTAATAAATATTATAACAATGATAATGTCAAAGTTTTACAAAATAAGATATAACATTTAAATTTTACTATAAATATGGATATCTTTTGAATATAATATAACGTTTTTGAACATTTTTGCATTATTGAGAACTTGTAAGTTGTCTGGTATCTTGTAATTTTTCCTGATGTCTAATCTTAAAACGCCTAAAAATGGCTAATTAAAACGTTGAAAACTAAAAATGGCTAAAACTGCTTTTCAAGTAAAATACGATAAAATAACAATAATTATAATTAATCCAATTAATATTGTTCTACTAAAAATCAGTGCCGGTAAAGGAAATATTAAGTAAAACATAATATTTATTTTACCTTCGTAAAAAACAATATCAATCATTACTAGTGCCCGAACGAAAAAAAAAAACCTCGTACTCGGGTACAGTTCAGTACAGTAACAGAACCGAAACCCCCGATTTCTTTGTTAGCAAATTTAAATTCTTCGGAAGCTTACACTTGCAGTTTATTCACAGTGTTTGCTTTAGCAAGACGCCGAAAGTGAAGTATTCTAAAAGTTGAAAAATTTCTTGTTGAGTTTGTGATGAAGTTGAAAATGACAGGGGTAGTTCTAAAACAAAGCTAAAAATATTTCTAAAATTTTGTGGTTCAGAGCCAAGGAAATTTAAGTGAAAGTAAAATAAATTCATATATATATATATATATATATATATTCAATGCGTTTATTGTACTTATTAAATTGTCTGAAAATGGTGAAAACTAAAATAGAACTATCTTAGTATTTTAAAAAACTAAAACAGGGCTAGTAAAAAAACTTAAAAATCTGGACTCTAGATATAAGTTTACTAGTTTTTTTTCCTCTTTTACTTTCAGTATTCATTTCATATATGGGTTTAGTGTAATTCTAAATAACCAATTGTGAAATTTAATATATTTCATGTAATATCTTATTCTGAATATACTGTACTTTCTTGCAAACTACAATGAAATGGAAAAAATCTTAACAGCAAGGGCAATAGATTAATATATCAGTCAATCGGAAGCGCTATAATGAGAAATTAATTTGCTAAACGAAACAAATCACAGAGAAACGCCTATAATTATAACGGACGGAAAAATGATTTCTAACCCTTACATGCATAGGCCTAATTGGATACATTGGTGTGCCTTAAATGTATACTAAAATAACGGAAAATAACTCGAAAGAAAATTCAAAATGCATGTAAAATATATAGAAAATAATAAAATTATTAAATCACGAGGCTAATCATTGTTTTAACTGTTTTCTATGCAGTCCGGCATGGGTTTATAATTAGCGTGAAAAATTCATTCTCGCGCTGGGCCTGGCCTTCTTTCTACGTTGCGGAAAAAAGTAATTAAAAATATGGCGCACGGAAGGAAATCTTTGTGATATCCACTGGAAATTTTATAATACAAATCGATATTCGCATTCTTTATATGTTACGATTTTAATAGTTTAACAATGTAATCATTTTAATGACTATAGTTGACTTATTCGAAAGTTCTAGTTGATAAGTAGTTAAACCCCAGCTCAATGCAGTAAATTCTAAGTACTTTCACGTTTGGTAAAAAAGTAGATCTTTTTATCATGTGTAGTAGATTTCCGGAACGTAAAAAGAATACAAAATAGGCTTAGTTTAAGAAAGGAACGCTGGGTAAAATTTCCGTTCGTTACACATCTCCCAAGCCCATCCTTTCCAAGGGCCATTCCCTAAGCGATGGGTAATCTTTCATCACACTTAAAGGCAATGATAGGATACAGAATTGTAATGGTTCATGAGGTCTCATTCCAGAATAGAAGGTGGCAAGCTAACAACTTCTCACTCATAAGCATATTAGTATTAAAATTATCATAGGCAATCCCAATGAGAGTTTACGAGTTGGAATTATTAAACCTATTCCATGAATAAAAATGTAACGGGGTATACAAATAACAATTACTTTCGTGCTTTGTTATATAAACACAAATCTAACAGCTGCGAGATCAACCATCCATGAATCGATACGAGTTACCATGTTGTGACCAGTGCTACCAATGGTGCATATAAGGCATAGTTAGGCCTAACTTAATACAGTTAAGCTAACAGCAGAACAGAATAAAAGCACACGAACTGGCTTGCACCGAATCGAAATTGTGTTTTTAATCGATGTACATTTCTATTATTTCAATTTCCAAACAAGTTATATTGCAAAAAAATAACCTATTTTCGTGCTGCTTAATGGCAGCATGTGACATTAATCACTGCACACTGAACCTTACGTGTCCAGTAACGAGCTGGCAATTTTATCAGGTAAAATCCCATCCTCAAATTAATAGCAAGCATTTATAAGATAAACGACCGTGATTGGTTTATATCCGAGGAATTTGTAAACGTTACTGGTCAATACCAAACACGGGAATATGAGTGGAATAGTCAGATCAACTACATTTAGAATCTGTAGGAAATAAGTGACACCTTTTTTTTTCTTATTTTTTTTTCTTCTTCTTCTTTCTCTTCTTCTTCTTCTTCTTCTTCTTCTTCTTCTTCTTCCATTTAACAATATCCTCCTGATCTCGAGAGACTGTAAAGCGAATTCTATATGTGATCTGGATTGTTTAATCAGTCAGAAATAATTGAAAGCAGGCCTATATTCCGAAAACTACTTTTGGGTTCACCGATTACAATTACCGGTTTAACCTATATTTTCCACTATTATGCGTGAGTTTTATGTTTGACTTATAACTTACAATTATAAGTAATTGGTGGTGCCAAACTATGACACCAAGGCCTGGCCTTAGGGTTAGTTAGAACACGGATTACTTTCTTGACAGCCGTACAAGAGATCTTGGTCAAGGATACTTCCAACCCAGATGTTTGAGCAGTTACCTTTCCTTGTAGGTCACTGCTACAGTTCACCACACCAAAGATAATGGATTGGCGATATCACCATTTTGTTTATTTTTGTACCCTCATTTTTGAAGTGAAACTTCTTTGGCCGCGGTAGGGGTAAATCCAGAGCTTGTGTCATGCTAAAAAATCGTCACGAAATTAGTGATGTGTTACGGAACGGACTGCACAGAAAACAACCAACTCAATGATTAGGCTTATCCAAAAAAAAAATCCAAAAAATAAAAAATATAAAAATGATGTTCTTCTTTAATTCAAATATGTAAACAATATAATTCTCTATCATTTCAAAATGCTCTTCTGGATTTTGACTTATCATTAAATCAGTACATAGGATTTCTTCATAAAATGTTATATATTCCATACGATTTGTCTTAGTTTTTAGACTGTCTTCTTAAATTAATTGTAGTTATTACAAATCATTCATGTATCTTCTTCTTTATCCTCACACATTTATTTATTGTATTGTATTTTTATATTGTACAACACGTATTGGCGAAACTACGCCAACTGTAACGGGGATTTATTCTTCTAGTTGGCAGATGAAAAAATAAATAAATAAATACCCACTTAAACATGCTATTTACATTTCTATGTTGTTTTCTAACAAACCATCTATAGCTCTATTCAAACTTTTAAATTTAGTATCATTAAAATATTTACGCATATCGACATAAAACTTAACTACGTTTAAGATATTGATCGTTAAATGTAAATTTAGATGTCAAATGCCTTTTCACCATCCCACGTCAATACAATTCTTAATTGCATACAACAAACGACTTACGGCTAACAAAAGAATGAAATAGTGTCTTTGTACGATAACAATATACCTTATATCATTCAGAACTGTTTAGCAAATACAAGATTCAAATAGGAAATTCTTTCACCGATATTATCATACAGTTCTGTAACCATATTTCACGTATAAATGGTCCCTCAGATTCACGATATTTCCAAACAATAGTAATTAATATCATAGCAAGCGATTTTATCAATGAGCATGCGTTTGAAAACCAGAAGTATGTTTCTTTGTTTCGGTTATAATCTATGAATAGGTATGTCTTGCAGCTAGAAGATGCATATAAATAGAATGTGGTGGGTGTATGCCATATTTGGAAACCAGTTTCCTCCCCGGCAGAAAGTCACATAATATTTCATGGTTCCGCCTTCCCATAGGCCTAGTAATTACTGGGTGACAGTACTACCATCTGTCGAACTCTTCGCGAACTGAAGACAAATGAATGTGCACTTTTCAGCATTTAGAAATAGATGGGTTTTGTCTGTTCTTGCTGAATAAATAAAATTGATGATACCACACTTAAAATAGCAAGAAATAATAATTATAAAAGGTCAATATAAAAATGTAAGAATTTATATAAGAGGATTTCATATAACGGGAATGTTAATGAAAGTTTTTTTTTTTTTTTAAATTTCGTTCTTGTGTCTGACTCTAGCCTTGCATAGTAAAATCAATGAATTAAAAATACTTTTTAAATTGCATTGTATTTACCTCGGTGAACTTCTGGACGTCCGTTTCGCAGTCTTCAGCAGAGTGTATTATTAGCACAGTTTATCTTGAGCTAAACACTCCATAATTATGAAAACAGTCCATATCAAGAAGGCCTCGCTCGAAAAAATGAAGATCGCGGCCCGTTCCCAGTGTTGCCATAGCCAAAAAATGTCCCGTAGCGGCATTCTTGAACTACCTTCTATTTTTTTATTTGTTTACGACATATTATTCTGCAAATTACATAATTAAATCCCGGAACATTATAATAAAGGTGTTGTTGAAATGGTCGATATAAGTGACAACGAAGTTAAAAATGAAGATTCTTTAAACCAAGAAGTGTCGGACATCAGCGAATAAACAATAAACCAAATAAATGAATTGGAAGGAAAAGCAATTTAATGTGTTTTAAGCTAAATCTGTCGTTGGAGAATAGAACAAGTCAGTCTTGATTATTTTGCTAGATAGTTGCATTAATTACCTACAAACTCTCGTGAAAGATATTTAGTTATATTTATTCATTGAGGCATGTGAAATAGGCCTACATCTACAATGCTAAGACTTTTATACCGATTTTCTATATTCTGAAGACTGGGAGAAAGATTGTGTAAAGAAATGTATTACTTAATTCCTTTCTCCAGCGATGGATATACTATAATATCTGCATCAATAAAAACTCTTTAGTTTGGTAGCGAATGTTGAAATTGCTACGAATTACAATGAGTTCCATTGTGTACCAGCATAAAATTAACGTTATATTTTCTAGTAGTTGTCAACCCTTCAGAAATGACGTCAATTTCAACTCACCGCCTTCTGCAATAGTCAGTCTTTTATACTGCATGCAATATCAGCTCACCTCAACCCCGCATTTTTTCGGCTCAAGTTAAAGTGTGAGCATAATAAGACTATCTAGATTCTCCCCATCATTATATTATAATGCCATTACGTCAAATTTTTTAAGCACCAGACTGTAAAGTAGTTGAAAATCCTTGCAAAAATAAAAGTCAAATACAAATTCGCTCGATGACCAGCTTTTCTTTTCCTTTTTTTCCCCAGCTGTGTTTATACTTCTTTTAGCTTCGAGGCTATGTCAGGAGTTCGGGATCTGTGTCTGTACAGTAGGGTAGGCCATGGAACTATTGCTTGTCAATCGTTTCTATTATTGGTGTATTTCTATCGAGTAAATATCAACTGATATTGATTTAAATGGATATGATAGAGGATGAAATGGCGAGGATGATTGAATGGTATGTAATAGTATATTGCGATACAAGTGCCGTAAGGCACGTTTACGGGTCGAGGAAACAGATTGAAAACCCGAGGCGCAGCCGAGGGTTTTTAAGTTTTCGAGACCCGTAAATGCCTTTACGGCCCGTGTGTTCCATGCTATTTTTTGCACGATGATTATTTATATCAATTTAATTATATTAATTGTGATATTACCTGAAAATATTATGTAAATACATTCTTGAAAATAGATGTTTATTTCAGAAAGTGATTCGCATGTGTTTGTTGTTATGGGAACCGAATATTTGTCCTGGGGGCCGTGCCCATAAAGGCTTGTATTATGAAGTGTATCGTAATGAATTATGACGTAGCGCTTGGACCGTAAGTAATTTAACCTCATCGCAACCGGCCTTAGCAACAAGACTGTGTGGGAATGTCAACTTACGAGCCATGTAAACAACGTTCGTAAGTACCACTTACTAGCTAAGGAGTGCAAAAATATATAATTCGACCTTTGCCTTTACGACTGGGGAAACCATGAAAAAACCCATGTCAAATTGGCCGGCCACGGGATTTGAACCTGGGACCTCCCGAATGCGAGTCCAAGACGTTACCATCTCGGCCACCTCGATCGGTGATGACCATTTTACATGTCAAATTGGCCGGCTACGGGATTTGAACCTGGGACCTCCCGAATGCGAGTCCAAGACGTTACCATCTCGTCCACCTCGATCGGTGATGACCATTTTACATGTCAAATTGGCCGGACACGGGATTTGAACCTGGGACCTCCCGAATGCTAGTCCAAGACCTTACCATCTCGGCCACCTCGACCGGTGATGACCATTTTACATACTCCATGAAGAACAAACATAATATTTCATCTCTATTTTCAATATTGGTAACACAAATCATATAATACACTATGATGTTTATTTACAGTCAATACAATGGGCCGGTCCACTCTTTAGTACATATTTTACTATCCATATTTCACAGAAAAAGTAGGTGGTTTCTCAAACTAATAAAATTACTGGCCAAGAGTCACACAAAGCAAACATGAAGTTCGTTAAGGTTTCACTTGTCGTTAGCGGCACGAAAGCCTCACAAAGGGCCTCCTACACCTTTTAATAAAGACTTGAGCCTCACGCCCCCGCAATGATGTTGTAGACACGTAGAGGAAATAACCCTCGCTAATATAATCATTTCCTCTTCTTAAGTTCAGAATATGATTTACGTTACCGGGGGTCTATTGTTTTGAATAAATTATCGCAAATACAGTCTTCCGAGTAGGAGTTGCAAGGAAGTCAATCAAACGGGTATTTATAAAAAGCCACTACGTCGTCAAGTTGACGGATGTCCTCAACAACGTATTTCCACTGGCAATACGGGAAATGTTTACAGAGACTAGAGGACAGAGGTCAGGCTACTGCCGGATGCGTACATAGGATTGGTCTGGTTCCCATAAGTACATTAGTTTCATAAGGTAAGTGCACGCTAAGAAAGGATGTTGAAAAATTTTGATTTTTAATGCCAAAAATCATTTTTTTTACACGAAATACCTTAATCCATAACCAACACAAGAGTAAACAAAAACAATTTTTGCACTCCTTAGCTAGTAAGTGGTACTTACGAACTTTGTTTACATGGATCGTAAGTTGGCATTCCCACACAGTCTTGTTGCTAAGGCCGGTTGCGATGAGGTTAAAACACTTACGGTCCAAGCGCTACGTCATAATTCATTACGATACACTTCATAATACAAGCCTTTATGGCCACGGCCCCCAGGACAAATATTAGGTTCCCATAACATCAAACACATGCGAATCACTTTCTGAAATAAACATCTATTTTCAAGAATGTATTTACATAATATTTTCAGGTAATATCACAATTAATATAATTAAATTGATATAAATAATCATCGTGCAAAAAAATAGCATGCAACACACGGGCCGTAAAGGCATTTACGGGTCTCGAAAACTTAAAAACCCTCGGCTGCGCCTCGGGTTTTCAATCTGTTTCCTCGACCCGTAAACGTGCCTTACGGCACTTGTATCGCAATATACTATAAAATAAATTTAAAAAAATATCTAATCAGCCATGACTGCTACTCAATTGAAGAATGTAAAACCAATTGCACAGGGAAACAATAGTAATTCTTATAGGGTATTATTTCATTTTATTAAATTTGTTGTAATTAATTTATATTGTTTATTGTATTTATTTATATTTAAAAACATAAATATGTCAGTAATATCTTGTTTAATGACAAATTCATTTCCCTTATCTGAATTCTATAACATTCATTTTTCCCAAATATAGAAGTTCCTAATTCTTATTTCCGACGGGCATTTTACCAGATTTGTTTAATGTCCATATTATATTTTAGCCTCTAAACACAAGCTTTGCTTTAGTATGGGTTAATGAAACTTGAATTAAACTTTGTAACTAAGATTTATATTACTGATTAGGTCATTACAAAAAGGCCATGAGTCACGTCTTTTTTACGAATATGAGTTATACAATGAAAATGCTGAAGTAAAGGTAGCCCGATGAATCTATGTAAGAAATGCATGAGTACGTCTCCAAATAGCGCTGCAAACTGTAAATGGTATCACCAATCCATGCAGAAAGGTCACGAGACGATAACAATTGGAATATTGGCGGTTTACATGGCAGATAATTTTTTCTTTCTCCTGTAAAATTTTAATTTCCTGACTCTTTATTTTTTGAAATGACCGATTATATTATATATAAAAACCTACATTTTAAAACTTGAATATTCATTTAAACTTGTATGTTATTTGTTTGTCAAAAATAAAAGACAAGTTAACATTGTCATTATTTTAATGCGTATGAAAATTACTGAATTTATTATAAGTTACGAGAAATGTTTGACGTTTATTTTGGCCAGTGAGCTGTGACATCTTCGGATAGGGGTCACATTTCTCGTAGCTAATAAATTATATTATCACTATTCCTGTAATTTTTAAAAGAAAGTCTTAATTACTAGTTAAAGTAATTTACTACAACCTACATGCAAAGAACAGCATGACTTCGATAAGGCACTTCACCTCAGTATTAGGACAATGGAGACAAAAGGTCAGGAACTAGATAACATGATTAATATTTCCTTACATTATGGTACATGCTAGTCAATAAGGGTCAATATTAAATCATTCCCCAAGATATCTGATTTCTTAGAGATAACAGACAGTCTAAATTACAGGTTATTCTACGACAATATGAGTCATGTCGGATTATTTTTTATATAATTATTGAGGAAGTAATTATTAGGTTACAGTATTTAAAAAGTTTTGTTATCAAAATAATTCCACAATTCGTTAACGAAAAAGAGAATAAGAACAGCTATAGCCTTCAGTAGTAATTTATATATCGAGCTGTCGTGTCGATTTGTTGTTCATTTCCTTGACGACACATTTTGAAATTCTATGGAAAATTCTTCGTATAATATGGAAACATAGCTGTCAAAAAATAATTGATTAAAATTAATAGTATTGTGGGTGCCACTTCTTAAAAAACATTTTTTTACAAGAACTGTAACAAGAACAAGAACAACCTGCTGCCACCCTAATCCTCTTCGATCTGTCAATCAGTGAACAGAAAGGTAATTAGGCGTATTCACACTTGTCTGTAGTCCAGTACATTGTTGCCAAATACGTCCCACAGCACGTTTACTTCACTTGAGAAGTTGTGAATTACACTGGGGAAATCCACACGACTACAAGAGCACATGTGCTTTGTCGGTGAAAGTGCAGATTTTCGGAATAGGGAACAATGCTATTATATTCTTTTGTAGACCGACGATGGTTTGGGATGAGGTCTTCTTAAAATGGCACGAACAGTATACAAAATACTATTATAGATGCACGCGAATAGGTCTACATACACAGCCTACTAGTAGTCTGATAATTTAAAAAAAAAAGCGAAACGATCTAAGTCACGGTTCCCTTTATAATAAAATGCTATTTATTTTTATAAAAGAGTTTTATATATAAAATGATATGGGGTTAAGGCGTATACAACCGAGCAAGCTGGTCGAGATTATAGCATCTTGGAGTAACATTCGGGAGATCCAGGATTCAAACCCCGTAGTAGGACAATTACTTTTTTTTTATGGTTTCCTTAGTCGTAAAGCCAAGTGCCGAATCGGATTTACTTACCACGATATATCACGGCTATTTCATACCGTATCACATTCATTAAAATTGAATATCTGTTGAAATTAACAGACGTCATATAAAAACAGTTGCACATCAATAATTGCATGGCCAACTGGTATACACACAGAAGCATAACACCTTTGGTCTATATGACTTTGATATTCAAATGAGTATACATAAAAATGATTTTAAAATGCGTGTAAAAATAAGCAAAAAACCCCAACTTTTAAAGAAAAACAAAGAAACTATTACGCAAGAACATAATCTGAGAGTATTCGAAAACAGGGTGCTTAGGAAAATATTTGGGCCTAAGAGAGGTGAAAATGGGGACTGGAGAAAACTGTATAATGACGAGCTTCATGACAGCTGTACTCTTCACCAGATATAGTAAGGGCAATTAAATAACGGAGAATGAAATGGGCTGGACATGTTGCACGCATGGGGGAGGAAAGACATATCTAAAAATATTGACTGGGAGACCCGAAGGAAAAATACCACTTGGAAGACCTAAACGTAGGTGGGAGGACAATATTAGGATAGATTTAACAGAAGTAGGATCTGAGAAGGAAGGCTGGATGGGATTAGGGCAGAATAGGGTTGAATGGTGGGCTCAGGTAAGCATGGCATTGAACCTTCGGGTTCCATAAAATAGATAATATTCCTTTAACTTGCTGAGGAATTGTCTATTGCTATTTAGTAAGTAAGTAAGACATACATACGCTTAATAAGTAACAGCCTAATAATAAGGCTTAGGCCACCAGGGTTATCCCATCCCAGTCTGTTTTTAATATCCATCCATGTTATTTTTTGCTTTTACTCAGGAGGCTATCGGGTTCCAGTATATCATGTTGGCAGATATATTCTTAGAATTTAAGTCCCTTCTCATAATATACACGCGAGAATATAGTTGTTATCTGATCATTTTATACAGCTGTCATTAGTAATGTCAGAAAGATTTTACAAAGACTTCATTTCTATAGAAACATCTACATTGTGTTTTCTTCGAATGTACTAAATTAAGAAAGTTTCTGAGGATCAAAAGAAGGCCAACCAGACCAACTTTTTTTCAAGGGCTTAGAATCGAAAGAGAAAGTGGTATCAGGTTACTCATCTCCGTGAGTCTTGTCAACTGTAGTTTCAGCATTAAGCCGCACGAGTGCGCTAATGTCTTAGGTTAAATGATGAAACAGCTGTGCAAAAACAAAAAATAATGCTTCCGCTACCTGTAGCAACGCTTCCGTTGTTTAATTAACGGGAATAATAGTAAAAACTTTTCTTTGTTTAGGACGGTGTTATTCTTAAGCTAAGTTCAGTTCACATCTACTGTAAAATTATTTCCATCCATTGTTAGTAATTTTGTAGTTGATTCTTCATTTCAGTTATAAAAACAGTTGTTGTACTAAAATGAATACAGTCAGATTTCACAGTTATCTACAAAAGTTCTTTACCTATCTTAGAGATAGGGTTTTTACTACGAATCCAGCCTTCAATTTTTTTTCCATTCTTCTTTCTATCAATAGAAATATTTTTCTACTGACTAATTATCTATCGGTATATCTAATAGTCAGAGCTTTGATCGATGAAAGCGTGGTCGATAGGCGAATGAAAGGGTATAGGTACTTTGCATCTTGTGGGTTCAGATCATATTTTAGCTTTGGTTTGCTTAGATTGTAATGTAAATCAGAATTTTATAGGTGAATAATTAATCTATGACGGATTCAATAGTTAGTCTTATATTTGCAATAAAATAACGGAAAGTAACTAGCAATAAAATTTAAAATTCATATAAAATATACAGAATAGGGTGCAAGTTTTAACGTACGGGCCAAATCAGTATGGAACCTTTTTTCTGTGCAGTCCGTTATGAACTTTTGAAGTTATGCAGTTGTGCAGTTATGAAAATTTGTCTCTGTTGAACATTACATGATAATATTTTAGGAGAAAGATTCCTCTGGCACTGGGATTTGAACCCAGGACCTTTGGCTATCCGTGCCAATGCTCTACCAGCTGAGCTAAGCCAGAGTTCACTTCACAGCGCCAGATGTAACCTCTCTCATAGGAGAGTGAACTCTGGCTTAGGTAAGTTAGTAGAGAATTGGCACGGATATCAAAGATCCTGGGTTCAAATCCCAGTGTCAGAGGAATTTTCAGGAAATGCTTGTTTTTATGCAGATCAGAAACTCTTTATCTTTTTGTCTTCTGTCCAGAAATCTAAAACTAAAGAATTATAAGACTATTATCCTGCCGGTTGGGCTGGACATGTTGCACGCATGGGGGAGAGAAGACATAAAAAGTATTGACTGTGAGACCCGAAGGTAAAAAACCACTTAAAGTCTTTTACGTAGGTGGAGGACAATATTAGGATATATTTAAGGGAAGTAGGATTTGCGAGGGATGGTTGGCTGGAGCTAGCACAGAATAGGGTTGAATGGCGGGCTCAGGTAAGCGCGGCAATGAACCTCCGGGTTCCAATGAAGTAGATAATATTCCTTTAGCTTGCTGAGAAATATCTATTGCCATTGAGTGAGTAAGTAAGTATAATATCATTATAAGTGACAAGATATAAACTCGAGACTTCCAGTTCTTAAGGCGCCACACCGATGGGCGGTGCCCGGACTCTATGCGTTTCTAAGAATACTGTATCGGTACGTACATGTTTTTAGTGGCCTTAACCCCCCTAGATTCTTCTCATCCTACGCATTTTCGCTACAAAATGCGGCAATTACTTCAAGTCTGCAACACAATTTGTCAAAATCAAGCCTCATAAATTTCGTGAATTTAAGGGCATGTCAAAATTTTTTGTAGCATATTTTGTGAATATAACACAAGAGAAAAAGTGGAATAAAAATATTTGACAACCACTTGTCTTTTTATACAACTAGGTACAGCTTAACCGTATTAAAAATGATCTCTATATTTGAAAAATTCAAAAGAACTTCAGTTTTTCTACATGCACTAAAGATTTAGGTTATGGCACATTCAAGAAAAAAACAAATTGTAAACAGATTATACGATGACATGATCATAGTATATTTTCAAATAATGAATATTTAATACTGCAGCTAGTTTTAATTGAATAATTTGCTGAAATTGCTACGTATAAAATTATATTAAAAAGCAATAAATGATATAAACCAGCTGTTCCCTGAATTTTTCTAATATATTTTATGTTTCAATTGATGACTGGTTATATAACCATGTTATCAATTCAGCTTTGACAGGGTTAAATAACAACTATAACCTTAATATACCTTCGGGTAAAATAAGGTTAAAACTTGGATAATAAATAATAATAATAAGTTAAATAAGAGATAACAGAGAATTATACTAATGTACGTACAAAAATACAATTAAACCATTTTTAAAAAGAAATTTAAAATAGGAAATAAAAAATTACAAAACAGAAATTTTACTAATACATTTATATTTAGAAATAGAAATGGCTGGAAGAAATTAAATGGAACAAATTAAAGGCAATATATATAAGATTTTATTATTAATAATAATTTTTAAAATATTTATCTTAAATTAGTTGCCACTATAATCTATGAAATCAGGATTTTGGACAATAAAGCATTATCAAGTTTCAAACTATAATTTAGACCATGTAATTTCCCAGTAGTAGTCCTGCATTTTGGTTCCGCAAAAGAAACATGACGTTTGGTCTTGTATTTTTAGAATGCTTGAAGGAGATAAATTTTGATAGGTTTTTATGGTAATTAGATAATAACGCAAACTATCAGCTGTATATATAATTGTAATAAAACAAGCAAAATGTTGTAAAAAAGTAAGCTTGTAATTTTTCACGCAAACTTTACATTAGGACAATGGCATTGTATTGTAAAGGGCGCGCCAATAAAATGTATCTGTTTTTAAATGCGCGTAAATTCGAAAATAAATGGCATAAACCAATTGTAAAAATACAGACATGGAGAAAAAAGATGGGAGAATCATCAGTTAAGAACAACATGTTCACTATATCCACCTACAAGGCCCATACAACGATTCAAACGAAACCCAAAATTGTGTATCACTCTAGTACACATTTCCACCGGAATTTCATGAATACATTTTTCGATTCTTCTCTTGAGCTGGCAGATTGTGTTCGGGTGTCGTGTATACACATTGTCTTTTGTGTAGCTCCACAAGAGGAAATCTGCGAATTGTCTTTGGTGTTGGAGCTTCTCGAACATGGAAATGATTGAGGAATCTCCTCTGTGTCTCTGCTATACATTTTGTTTCCAAATAAAATTTGACTATTATAATTCTCTCTGGCGTAGTGAAAACCATTGAGGAATTTTCTCCCAGGCTTGCATAACAATGTGTAGAAAAGAACAGAAAGATAATTACTAGGGCAAGGCATTTGATGATTTTGCATCTTTTTTATTTGAAGGTTAAAAAATAGCTCGATTATATATAAATGTATATCATGAAATAATTAATTAAATAAGGGCAATTTGTTTTTGCATTATTTTGCTTTATTTTGCATTTTTCGTCATTTTTCAAGAGATAGGTAATTTTTTGGCAATTTTTAGGTCATTTTCGGCATTTTTAGGTCATTTTCAGCATTTTAGGTCATTTTTGTCATTTTAGGTAATTTTCGGCATTTTAGCAATAGATGTTTTTTTCTTTCTTTTTAAATGGCACATATTTGCTAGGGGCAATTTGATGGGCATGCCAGTTCAGAAAGAATTTATTTTTCGCTAAGGGTGTCCAAGTATTGTAGTATTATTTACTGATTTCTTTAGTAACAAAATAAGTGTGTATTTATTGTAAATTCATATGTAAAGCATCGTCATAAACTGTATTTAGCAATTCATTACTCAAGGAAAAACTAATTATAAGTAATAATGGTAAATTTATTGGTCATTATTTTAAGATTTCGGATCATTTTTTCACTATTTTTAGGTCATAAATGCATTTTTTATTTTGCATTTTTTCACTATTTTATGGTCATTAAATGCCTTGCCCTAATAATTACCAACTTCATAAAATCTGTACCTCAGAGCCAAACGAGCGTAACTGCCAAAAACTAAATTTTACAGGAGGAGCGAAAAACAAAATTATGAACAATAAAGGGGAATGGAGTTACTACTATTTGCTCTCAATATCTTGGTTTCTAATGAAAACATGGATTTAATATTAATTGGTTCTATAGAGGTCAAGAGGTTAGTAAAGAATATGAAAAAAACAAAAAAATATGAAATTTGGAGTTACGTTCCTTTGGCACTGAGGTACAGAAATATTAAACGAGAAAAACAGGTACAGATTGGCCTACAACCAGAGACAAACTTATCAGCAAACATCTAAAAATGTTTATTAAATTCATCAAATCAATTGACTTTTCAAAACTAGAATAAAACAGACTAATCAATGTAAGAGCAATATTGTGAAAAATGCATCAAGTTTATATAATATATATGTATGTATATGTATGTGAGCGTGTGGCTGTGAGTGTTGGGCATAATTGCTTATGCATTGTAAGATTACAACTAACTACCTATATTAAGCAATTATTAATCGACTGTAAATTAGAAAATTAATTATTAATGTTTACATTTGTAAGGTTTCAATTATAACATAACATAAGATTATAATCCGCTACATAGATTAAGCACAAATACTAATTTATCGCTAAATTCTAAACTAAAAATAATGCTCTACCAAGTGTCATTATATTGTACTAGCATGTGCCCGCGGTTTCGCCCGCAATAATTATTCCAAAAATAAAAAATTAAGAGCATAATAGTTAAAACATTATATTTATTAACACCTAATACACGTGGACTACTTACCACGATTAGATAGCGTCGCCTGGCAAAAGCGATATCAGATTCGAGTTCCTTGACCCAGAAAATCCCTGTATAGTGAGTTACGTCCAAATCGAATAATGTTTAATCATATTTAGGTCTATGTTGATTATGCCTCTTCCGTGTAGGTTGAAGATTTCGTATGTCTACGGGCCTTGACATTCTAAACAAATGCACCAGCGTGGGCTTACAACATTCAAGCGATCGCGATGCTTTTATTTCCACGGTATGACAAAAATAGCCAAAGCCAAATGCAATTGATTTGACATTGAAATGTATTACTGAAATCTGATGCTTCGACAGCGCTAAAATCACGTTTTCTGCCAGTTTTTCACTCATAACTCGCGAACGAAAGCTAAAATTAAAAATCCGGCTTCGAGGTGCATTCTCCCACCTTTCAGTGAATCTATGTTTAAAATTTCAGATCTCTGCGTTCAGTAGATTTCGCTGGGCATCGCGGACAGACAGACAAACACGTCCTTTTATTATTATAAGATAACATGTGCCCGCGGCTTCCCCCGCGATAATTATTTCAAAACTTAAGTGCATAATAGTTAAATCATTATATTTATTAACACCTAAATCACGTGGAGTGTATTCCACGATTAGGTAGCGTCCCCTGGTAGAAAAAGCGACCTCAGGTTCCAGTTCCTTGGCTCAGGAAACCCCTGTATAGTGAGTTTCGTTCAAATCGAACAATGTTTGACCATAATTAAGCCTATGTTAATATCCTTCTTACGTGTAGGTTGAAAATTTCATATATCTGCGGGCCTTGACACTCTAAACAAATGAATCGTCCACGATGGACTTACAAAATCAAGCGATCGCGATGCTTTTATTTCCAAGGTGGGCTATGAGGTATGATGACAAAAATAGCCAAAGCCAGCTGTAATTGATTTAACATTGAAATATATTACTGAAACTGATGCTTCGAAATCGCAAAAAATACACGTTTTCTGCCCGTTTTTCACTCATAACTCACGAACGAAAGCGAAAATTAAAATTCCGGCTTCGAGGTGCACATTCTGACCCTTTAGTCCGCCTATGTATAAAATTTCAGATCTCTGCGTTGAGTAGATTTCGCTGGGCATCGCGGACAGACAGACAGACGGAGGACAGACTACTTCCTTTTATTAATATATAGATAGATTATCTACATAAGTCGGAATATATGTATATAAACATATAAACAGTTGAAATATTGACATTTATAAATTGTGTTGTATATCATTGTATCAGATTTGATATATTTGTTTTAAAACAACTCGTAGAGAAATTCTAATCATGGCCTCTAGATTATAGAAATACATTTTTATTAAGTCATTGTTTTGTCATTTTATGCAATTTTATATTTTTAGGGCATTTATTTAGATTTTACGTCGTTATTTTGTCATTTTCATATCATTTCCTTCCTTATTTATTAATTTTCATGCATTTACATTGAGTGTATTAACTTTTTTGTCTTTTTTCCCCATAGGGTAATATTTAAATAAATTACTAGGTTAGTATAATGCGAAACTTTTAGTAAGATCTATTTTAAAAACTATTTTCATACTTTTCTTCTCAGATGCTCCAATGAAGAACAAAGAAAAGAGTTTTTAGAACTAAAACGTCTTTTCTTCGTTTACAGTTTTTACAATTATATGTAATTAGTCTACAACTTTGTGTGGACAATAAAACATTTTTATAAATAAAATATCAGTTTTTAGGTCATTCTTTACAATTATTAAGTAATTTTCTTTAAAATTTAGCATCATTTTATAGGTCATTTTTCAAACAATTTTAGGTCAACAGAATCCGGGCCCTGCTTATAACACTCTAATACGATATGCAACGATATTCATACCGTAATAATAAACTAATATCCCACCGGTAATACCAGAAGTACCTTATATATTTTTTTTTATTCATTATGACTGGAAAAATTAGAACAAAATTTCCCGCACATTGTAGGAAAATATCCATTATATTGTGCATTTTTAAAATACGTAAATATTTGGTGGTCTATGAGAGACAGCCACGTTTAAATTTTTCACTGTTACTGACGTTCAAATTCGTCATCTCAAAAAATAGCATAAACGTAAAGTTATAAGATTAAGAGTGTGTTACTTCATATAAAATGTGTGGTTTAATATTTTTGTATTATGACTGTCATGTAGAGAAACCACCTTTTTCATTAGATTTTTCCTCATCGATTTCAAACTTATAGCCCGCTGGTGATTTCTCTTTATGGTTACTTATATCCCTACATTCAATTCTGCTTAGAGTATTAAACTAGAGTATTTATGGAATTTATCTTGTTAACAGCGTTGCCATACGTACGACTATAGTCGTACACATACGACTATTTCATAGATTTGTACGACGTACGACGCAACCATGTGTCGTATGCCTATTCATACGACTATTTTTAATATTAGCATTTTATACTTCCATTTTCTGTTTATTTTTTAGCAATCTACTGCAGAATTTTCAATTTGGATAAACATTAAGTTTTTTTCGTAGTTTATTTTGTACATGCCTACATATCGCTAAATGAATGGCGGAATGTTATAATAGCCATTGTCAAATAAAACTAGGTTTATTTATTTATTACAGGCTTTTTTGGGCCGGTGCCGCACCTCGCTTAAGTTTTATTGTTGTACTAGCATGTGCCCGCGGCTTCGCCCGCGATAATTATTTCAAAAATTAAAAATTAAGAGCATAATAGTTATATCATTATATTTATTAACACCTAAATCACGTGGACTACATACCACGATTAGATAGTATCGTCTGGTAAAAGCGTCCTCAGATTCGAGTTTCTTGGTCCAGAAAACCCCTGTATAGTAAGTTTCGTCCAAATAAAACAATGTTTGACCATATTAGGGCTTACAACATTCAAGAGATCGCGAAAGTTTTATTTTCAAGATATGACAAATATAGCCAAAGCCAACTGTAATTGATTTGACATTGAAATGTATAACTGAAAACTTATGTTTTGAAAACGCAAAAAATTCACGTTTTTTGCCCGTTTTTCACTCATAACTCACGAACGAAAACTAAAATTAAAATTCCGGCTTCGAGGTGCATTTTCCGACCCTTCAGCCCACCTATTTTAAAATTTCTGATCTCTGCGTTCAGTAGATTTCGCTGGACATCGAGGACAATTCCTTTTATTAATATAGATAATATGAATTATAATGATACCTTCTCTAATTTGTCAAACATCCATTTCATGTAATCCAAGCCCACCTGATACCATTGGTAACAATACGTTCTGAGAATTTGTTTTGATAAATCTGTGCAAAAAGGGGTTAAGTATTTTCAAAAACATTTCATTTATATCATTATTATTATTATATTATTTATAAATCATAATATTTTTAATAACACCTAAATCACGTGGACTACATACCACAATTAGATAGCGTCGCCTGGTAAAAACGACCTCAGATTCGAGGTCCTTGGCCCAGAAAACCCCTGTATAATGAGTTTCGTCCAAATCGAACAACGTTTGACCATATTTAGGCCTATATTGATTATCCCACTTATAATAATAATAAGAAGAAGAATAATCCTCTTCGGGATTAGGTTCAAAATTTCATATGTATGCGTGCCTTGACATTAAAAACAAATGAATCGACCAGCGTGAGCTACAACATTCGAGCGATCGCGAAAGTTTCATTTCCAAGGTTTGACAAAAATAGCCAAAGCCAGCTGTAATTGATTTGACATTGAAATATATTACCCTTCGAAAATCCAAAAAATGCACGTTTTCTGCCCATTTTTCACTCATTTTTGGCATTTAGAATCAGAATTTTTCAAAATCCTTTCTTAGTGAGCACCTACATTAGGAAACGAAGGTACTATCAAAATTCCAAGTCTCTACCTGTTATAGTTTAGGCTGTACGTTGATTCCTGTCATTCAGTCAGTCAGTCATTCATTCAGTCAGTCAGGACAAAGCCTTTTATATATATAGAGATTGTCAGATTAGAAATTAAGCATGTAGTATTACTTGTAATGGGGCATGCTGTTTTTGAATCAATAAATAAAAAATAAAAAAAAGGTACATTTTATTGGCGCGCGCTGTATATAACTCTTTACTTTAACCGCAAACACAGATTTTTGGGAAACTGCTCAGCCAACATCCCCATGATGTCTCCTGGCTAACGCTAAAAGGCTGCTGGCCGCAACTCATGCCATTCAATATTGGCCTCCAGTTTTGACTCACCTTACCGATATTCTTATGCTTTCGAAATAATTCATTAAGGAACCGACTGTGAACTATGACTCCCTTTTACAATTACAATTACAATTTTCAACACCCATTCTCTGCAAAGTTCCTTCACTCCCATTCATCATCAAGCTGTAAATTCTCAGCCTACTGAGTAACATATATCTGTACGCTGAGATTGATAAACGCGTGCGTATTACGAAACTAATAAAAATGTTGCAATTATAAAAAATAGCAGTTGTCATTTGGCCGGATAAGAAGCAGTGCGTTACAAAACTTGGCAGCTCGCAATTTATTTGGTACGCCCTCACATTGCGATACCATATCTCACATGTAGGGGGGACTGTCCCCCCGGATATATCCGCCACACCCAATCTGTGCAAGGCGGCCTTGTCCATTGTCGCGGGGTTAGACTTACCAGAGCATTGCCACTTTGTTCCGCAATCTCTCAGCAAGGACAATACGTATCCGGATGTATTGTACTCGTGTAGAGTGGGGTAAAATGCTTCTTGCTTGAAATCTCTATCCAAGATGCGAACCCTATACCTTTCTCCTGGGTGGCGCTAACAGCTTTGGCTCCTTAGAAATATTTTCTTTGTTTTCTTCCACAATGATTTTACGGAATCAGAAAGTGGAGGACAAATTCTAGACTGTTAAAGCAAAAGGGTATAAGTCAAAATATATTATTTTTTGAAGAGAGACTTTTATTTACACATTAGGCCTATACTCTTTTGCCTTAACAGTCTAGAATTATTTTAAAATATGAAAATACCTAATGATGATGATGATGATGATGATAATAATAATAATAATAATAGCGATAGTAAAAATTATAATATAAAATGAAAATCGAACAGCTTATGTCTTCTTCTTCCTCATGGAATTTACGCCTTAGATCTGTTTCCACATGAAGATATTGAAGTCTTTCATCTTGTTACTGGTAGACTACTATTTCTTCGACATATGACTTGGTTATGAATTAAAATCCGTGGAAGCCTGTTAGTTAACATTCTTTCTATATGTTGAAGTCAGATCTTAAATTTGCAATTATATATATATATATGTCGTCGTTGATACTAAAATACGGCAAAAAAAAGTTGCCATTTTAATTTTAGTGCTTTTGTGATCAAAATGATCAGACCTACCTTCTTGTAAGAAGGTAGATATGATCATTATGATCACAAAAGCACTAAAATTAAAATTACAAGAAGGTTGGTATATATATTAAACTTAAAAAGTTACTGGCCTAAACATTATAATGTCACTGAAGTTAGATTTTGTGGCAGAGAGTAAGAAATTATCACGATAGAATTTCAAATTACCTATTTATTTATTTATGTATTTATTTATGTACTTTTTTACAACCTGTATTCAACTTAAAAGTTAGAGGCCTATTCAACATAATGTCACTGTAGTTAGATTTTGTAGCAGAGTTTATGAAATTTCATAATAGAATTTCAAATTACCTATTTATTAATTAATTGTGTACTTGAAGATCATTAATTTAGGATAAAAGAATATCTGAAGAGATTCTGACTGAGGGCACTGGTATATACAAATACATACTATATAGTATATAGTAAACCAACAGTAAACAATTATTCTGTATTCCGTGACTACCTTCGTAATGAGTGATTTTCATGAGAATTGACTAGTTAGTAATCAAATAACACATGAAATTTCTGGACTATATCAACGTGTCACAAATTCATGTTATGGTAACATGTCAGTATAAATACAAAGTAGCTTACGTGGATGTCAATTTTCCGCACGCATCCTTTTAAGTGTTAAATCACGCAACTTAATTACGATTAATTAGCATGAAGCAGACCTACTACACTACATTCTTTCCACGGGCTGGCTTCCGTGTCTCTCTCTTCCGGCATATCTTTCCGCCAAGTTGGCAACACTTTTACATAATATTCACATTTCTACATCACAGCTCTGCTTATGTAACTCTCCTCCCACTCCGTGAAAATGTGATCTTAATAATTGAAGCGTAGAAAAAAGTCATTCAACGGTGAAGCATGTCCCTATAAACGATATGGATAAGCCAGGGGTTTTAAACATGTAAAGCAATTAATCCACTTTAAAAGAGTACGTTACGAGAAGGGCTTTGCCTTCATACTATTCCAACATATAACCAAAACTATGTACAAATTTATGGAACATTCATATATCTTAAATTCCTGTTTGGATATGGTAAAACCTTCCTTATTTCTTTACCTTAGTTTCATCTCTCCCTTTTAGGGATATTTAAGCGACCCACGCCGCCTGGGCCTTACAGGGCCGCGAACTGTCGGAAGAAAAATTATCTATGGATCACATACATATTTTTTTGACCAGACAAGGACATGGAGGACCTCCCCGGATGAGTGTTCAGCCCAATGCCGGGGCCACCTTTGAGACAACACGAACACATAGGACGAGACACACCATTCACACACACACATTCACTCTGTACAAGGCGAGGATGGGATGAAGATGATGATGACGGCCATATGATATCCGGGGACCACAAGGGCCTAAAGTTACCCGACATTGCTGCTCCAGGAAAAAAACCTCACCTAGGTAACTTGTCCCTATCAGGATTTGAACCTGGGCCCGCTGCGTGAGAGGAGCGAAGAAAGTTATGTGCATTATTTTCGTGGATTTCATCGTCAATATTTATTTACAGCAATGAAGTACATCGATAGTTTCTCTAATTTGTCAAAGTGCCGTATCAATTATTTCTAAACCTACCTGAGACCAATGCCAACAATACACTGTTGTCATGTTAACTGTGATTTGAATTTGATAATGCTCTGTAAAAATGGATTAAGTATTCACAAAAACATTTGATTTTGGGCATTTAAAATAAACAAAATTTCAAAATCCTTTCTTAGTGAGCACTTACATTATGAAACGAAGGTACTATCAAAATTCCAAGTCTCTACCTATTATAGTTGAGGATCTACTTTGATCCTCTGTCAGTCAGGACAAAGCCTTTTGCATATATAAAAAGAGAAGATAGAGAAGAGAATTTAGCTAACGTAACTATAGCACTTGCGGTTATGCGACGAGAAAGACATTTCTGGACACCCCTGAACGAGCAGACTCCATGTTTTCTCTATTTTGGCTGTTACACTGCCTCATGGAGCGATGTAACCAATCGTAACACACGACTCGGTGATGTGCGAACAATACTTCGATCCATTTCTAAAGTAGAATTTTACGCTAACAAACCCAATTCTACATGACGAAAGCGTGTTACAATAGCTTAGCGTAATGGACTTTCCTAGCTCCTGTATCAGGTTTATTCAACTCCTGCAAAGTCTATATGCGATCGCTGTTGAAATGACATGAAAAGGAAGATCCGAAAGCTATTTTAATCTCAGGAATGGAAGGAGCTGATGCAATCCATCCAGCGAGTTTTATAAAGAAAAATATAAGTTGACACAAAGGAGGATTCTTCTCAGATAAAAATGTGCATTCAAAGCGTACAGAAGCAAATGTTTCACTGAAAATTACCCAACAATAAATTTCCAGGAACAAAAATGACTTTTTGAGATTATTTTAGTAGAGTTTTTTCTGTCGAAGTTGCATAATTAGTATATATAATTGTATTGCTTACTTTTAAACTTTTTTCATCTGTTAAATCACTGAACTACAGGCTACAAAAGCACTTCAGGGATTGATATGGAACAACACTCTTAACCAAGGAAAATAAAAAAAGAATCTTCCAAAGTATAATATTAAATATCACCTTGTATGGAGCAGAAGTATGACCAGTAACAACAAATATAAGAAATACAATAAGAACAGTTGAGCTAGATTTTATGAGAAGATGTCTACGAATTACCAGAGAAGATAGAATGAGAACGGAAGAAATATGGGATCGGATGGAAATAGAAAGCTCTATAACAAAAAAATTGGAAAATAGAGCATTACAATGGTATGGACATGTCCAAAGAATGCCAGAATATAGATGGCCCCAAAAAATACTAGAATGGGAATCCCCAGGAAAAAGACGGAAAGGAAGACCGGCTTTAAGATGGAATACATATATAGGAAATGCGATGATAGATAGAGGACTGAAAGTGGGTGACTGGGAAGAAAGAGAGTGGTGGAGGGTTAAAATGGCAAACTCGTAAGGGGAAAATGCAGAAGAAGAAGAAGAAGAAGAAGAAATCACCGAACTCATGTAGTTTTGCCAGTTCGTATTTATATTTCAATGGATCATAGATATCAATGTTTCGGAAACTTGTAATTTTCATAGTTCTACAATTCTTGTTATGGAACTGTGTGTAATATTGTAAAAATGGAACTAAGCTAAAAGTCATGAGGTTTTTTACGTTTATTATATTAATTACGCGTTCTTGCCCGTACTTAACTCGCCATGAAGAAAACTTTGCTTGTCAAGTCCCAACCGTGACCCTCTATATAATCTCTTACTTTAAAAAAGCGATAGTATTCAAATAAGAATAAGGAAGAAAGGTAAGCATATGTGAAGGAATATGTAGGCCTAGGTAGTAATATTTTTCAATGCTAACTGCATTGCAACTTCCAAAGCCGTATATGAACACTGTAAAGCAATATGTTGTCAAGAGAACTGATTTGCATTTGATAAATTGTCTAATATATTATTATAAAAAGGCACTAAATTGGGCATTACTCCGGTACCAGTCAACCGATTTGGTCCACTATCAATAGCGTTCTTCCCGTAGATATCATAAACGTGTATCCCAAGTTTCATGAAAATCCGATAAAGCGTATTTGAGTTATGGCCCCCTTAAAATATACACTAAATTGGGTTTTACTCCGGTAACGGTCAATCGATTTGGTCCAAAATCAATAGGGTTCTTCCCATGGACATTATAAACGCGTATACCAAGTTTCATTAAAATCCGATAAAGCGTGTTTGAGTTATCGCGCGTACACACGGACGGACAGACAGACAGACGGACATACATACATTTCCTGTCCCCCACACAATCTCATAAAGTAGCATTCTAGCATTTAATAACTTGAGAACCAATTGCGGTTCATAAAAACTTCTGGTTACAGTGTTGGTAAAGTTTGAAAACCGATCCAGATGCTATGACGATTAGAATATTCAACAGACATTGACACCCATTAAGCTTCTGCTCACAGACCGCGAAATTAAGCTCATGGCACTAGAAGAATCCCAGACCCTTGTGATAAAAAAGTATTTCATTGCCTTATAAAATGTTAGTGTTGAAACTGTAATTACTAGTTTTGTAGCCTGTGTTTAGCCTTTACGTAATAATATTTAACAAGTTTTTCGTAAACAAATGCTATAGTTTACACTGAAAATTACTATGTAGAAAAATGACGAATCAATTAAGTATAACTCCACCACATAATTATCCCTATATGCACTTTCTCTATTAACTGTGTGATGAAACGATTTTAAGTAGGTGTAGTCGGTTGCTTACACAGTAGACGTTCTCGTGGGAGAATGGCCTGGAAAGAATAAAGTTCGTGTATTTTAATGATGATGGTAACGGCACATAAATCAGGAGTAGTGCATTGATTTAACAATGATTTGACATTCACATTCCAGCCCTGAAGAAGACAGCAACATGGCTGTGGAAAAATTAACAAATCGACAATTCGCCACCCTTACAGTCGTGATAGTTAAACTTATATTGATTTCATGTTACTGAACCTAGTCTACGAAAACAACAACAAAAACAAGCAAAGAATGCAAAATTAAGCAAGTACAGTATTTTCTTATATAAAGACTTGTATTTCGGCTTCAGTAGAACTCTCGAACAAAACTATTAAGTGAACCATTAATGAAAATACATTGGAACTATAATAGAGTTGAGCATCTATGTTCGATGTTTTCATGTCGATGATCGAGGTTTTCTACATCGATGGAAGACAACCAATGTTTTTGCTAAACCGATATTTCTCCCCGACATCGGTTTTTTTTTTTTTTAATTTTTTATTTTTATTTTATTTTTTTTAATATTTACAGCACTAAAATAAGATTAAGAGGCCTACCTTGGTTCTAAGATATAATTTTATTTACAGCAGCCTAATATCTCAAATCATCGATTTTTTACTTCGATAGTTTTCATGGATATTTTAAAGTTTATTTAAGAATTTTGCCTAATGTTATGAAACCATTACCTTTTTTGAATATACATCGATGTTTTCTGTCAAAATACATCGATGTTTTCAGGTCGATATTATTGTCACATCGATGGTTAAAGCCGATTTTAACATCGATGTTTTAACTATCGATGCTCATCCCTGGTTGGCTCATCCACAGTCGACGCTTCGGCACCCGAACAGTCGAAGTAGTTACCGAACCCAGTCTAAAAAAGCAATAACAAAAAACAAGCCAAGCATGCATAATATAATGAAACATAGTTTACGATATATTAAAACATACTAAACATATTAATTTTTTGTTGTAAAATTTCAAAGATTTCCTATATTAGATAATGTTAGAATATTACAAATATTTTTAGAATTTTCCGGGAATATTTGTAAAATAAATTACAATAGAAATACTGCATTTTTCTGCCAAAACGCAATTATTTTTCTTTAGAAAAATTACTGGCAAGCTAACAGAATACTATTGGTTGATACTTAGATAAAACCCAAACTTAACACTAAAGCAACAACTTTGGGGTGGGAGTAAAAGTAAAAACATTAAAGGGGCAGTTCTACAAAGCTGTGCCCAGGGTACCAAGTGCCTGAAATCGGGGCCTGCCTATGTTTTATTAAATGTATAATATCCAATATTATGTGAAGTCTAAACAATGGTAATAAAGTATGTTATTTTCGTAACCCTGGAACACCTGGAGAGATAGTGACATAAAAATTATTGGAACAAAAACAGTTAATATTACAGCAGAAGGAAGGGAAAGGACCTTTCCTCTCTATTGTACCTCTCGGATATGTTTTGCAATGTGGCAGCTTTGCACCAGGCCGACAACCATTCACAATATTACATTTATCTCTCATGTATATTTATTATCTCTCCAAGTTCCGAGCAGTCTTAATTAGGTTAGGCTACACTAGTTGCTCACCGTCTCACTAGGACAGCATTTTGTTTTTATTTTTCATGAACAGCTGGTTTGTGGTTTCCAAATAAAAACATTGTACTGCTTGTAGTTTATTTTTGTGGTGAGAAATTTAAGCGCAGATTAATCCAGAAAATTAAACCCGGTGAAGGCGATACGAGTAAACCGCTAAATTTAATGTTACCTTGAACGAAAACAATAATAATAAATGAATGCTCATTCCCTTCTTATGATTTGATATTAACCCTTAATCATATACGTGAGGTCTATGTGACCGCGTTAAAAATAAACCCCTGCTACTGCCTGGATATCATCTTAATAGGTAGGTAATTTACACTACCTTCCCTTCTCAAGATTTATTTAACACGCCATTATATGTCACTTTATCCAGCAGTGTTAGTAGAGCCGTGCTAGTAAACAGTTTATTTTTTGTAGCAGTCTGTGAGACCTCATGTCCATGACTATCGTAAGTTTTTTTTCAATTTAATATATTTGGAACAAAAATGAGTGAACGACTGGGACTATCAAAAACTCAGGCCGAGAGTTTAGGGCTATGTTATGACTAGGGACCGGATTTTTAGGTTTTTAAAAACGGTGTTTTAGGTTTTCCATTAGGTGAAATAGTTTTTTTTTAGGTTTTTGTCCAAAATATCTTTTTCGGGTAGAATAATTGGTTTAATGACTTTGAATACATAATACTTGTAAAGTTTAACTTAACAAAATTGACTTAAATTTGTGTAAACTTCCTTTAGGACAATATTATACAACTGAATAAAGAAAGCATAAACAATCAAAAGAAGCAGTGAAAATAAGATTGCCTCACATTTCCTGGTTACAGTATATCACTAAATATCTTTCAAGATTCTCATCTGTGAGGTTCTTCCTGTTATCTCTTAGAATACATTTGAAGACAGAAAATGTCCTTTCAACCTCACATTAAGTCAACAATGGTTGTTCGTACGAGTATTTTAAAAGAAATACGCCGGTACTATTACACTTCCTCTCTTGATACTGTCATCCTAGATGACAATGGGTTGAATGAAACGCTGGTGGTATTAATTTCTATCCAACAAAAATTATTCTCTTCCCGCAAAATATCGATTTCTCAACTGACAAACAAAAAAGACAAAAAAGTAGCCTAAATTAGATATTTTAGGTTTTATATCCCGTTTAGGTATATTAAGGTTTTTATACCCCATTTAGGTATTTTTAGGTGCCACAGAATTAATGTGGGTGAATCCTATGGACGTGATTCGAAAAAGTGTATGAGCGCTTTTTGTTTAGGAAGTAAGGAAAAAAATAGGTAAAAACCTAAGAATCCGGTCCCTAGTTATGACTTATGACCAGGGCCCGGATTCTGATGACCTAAAATTGTTTGATAAAATGACCCTAAATTTTAAAGAAAATTACTTAATAAGTTAATTGTAAAGAATGACCTAAAAACATATATTTCATTTATAAAAAAATTATTATTGTACCCAAAGTTATAGACTAATTTGTACATAACTGTAAAAACTCTGAACGCAGAAAGGATGTTGTAGGTCTAAAAATTGTGTTCTTTGTTCTTGATTGGAGGATTTGGGAAGAAAAGTAAGAAATTATTTTTTTTAATAGATCCTACCAAAAAAATGTTGCATTATACTAACCAAGTAATTTATTTAAATATTACCCTATGAGAAAAAAAGACGACAAAAAAAGTTAATATACTCAATGTAAATGCATGAAAATGAGTAAACAAGGAAGGAAATGACATGAAAATGACAAAACAATGACGTAAAATTAAAATAAATGCCCTAAAAATATAAAATTGCATAAAATGACAAAAAATGACCCAATAAAAATGTATTTTTGTAATTTAGGGGTTATGATTAGGATTTATCTACAAGTTGGCAACGTCTATGCAGCATGAGTAAAAATATGACTTGTCATTCGAATCCGGGCCCTGTTTATAACGTAGTCAAGGATAGAAATAATACGAAATCTAAGATAGTGAAGCTATTAAGATTGCAACGAAATAACACGGAACTGCCTCCTCTTGAAACATCTGTCATACAATGTCGCTACTTGGCTACTTTCACTACAGAGTCCCTGAACTCTGCTCTCTTGCGCGACAATACAGCCACCGGGGAGAACACTCCCGAATTCACACTTGCGCTTAACGCCTTTTCTCTTTTCATTGCGCCGAAGGTTTACTATTTGTCTTTTACTTCATTTTTTCTGTTTTAAGTGAACTGATGTTAATATATTATGGCTTTATCTCATACTCGTTGTCGGGGCTATTCAAATATATATATATAAGTTATATATATATATATATATAAGTTATATATATATGAACTGCTAACTGCAGAAAGGCAACAAGTCCACAAATTCTGATTTTACAGGAATGACAGAAAAACTGTTTTCACATGTTTTTTTTTTCAAACTGAGCATTTTCAAAGCAAAATTCAAACTGTTGCCATGCCTATAAATATGATGACAGACGCTCCCTTTCAGCAGTAAACGGTGTGTCTACCCATTTAGAACTGATTTGTGCTGGAAAGTGAATTTGTGAATTTTCAGGACTAGTTGACTTTCTGGATTATTTTCTGAGTTCATATATATTTAGGCCAGCGGTTCCCTAACTTTTTGTCCTGGGAGCCACCTTCACCTAGAATTTTTTTTCGCAGCCCACTACTACATAACGATAACCAATAGCCTATAGGCTATATAAAATACAGCACATATTTGTCATATGCCTTTCAATAGTTTTATGTGTTCAAATGCCTTATATTCCTTAAATTGAAAACAAGTTTAATTTTTCCCGCCATTTTCGCGACCCACCGAAATTGCTCCCGCGACCCATAGTTTGGGAACCACTGGTATAGGGTGTTTCAGAAATACTTTTACGAACTTCGGCCATGGGGCCCTTACACCAAAAGAAGGGGAAAAGTTCATATGAACATAGGTCCCAAATTCCTTTGTTTTCTCGTTAGGAACTTTTCAACACATTGCTACACTCGTAACACGTCAACACACAAAACTCATAACAAATGCTCGAAATGTCCTCCTCTTGCTTCTAGACGTGCATGCACTCGTCGAATCATGGACTGTCGCAACCTTTCGAATGCTCCGGGATGGTGTCGTATGGTTTCGCAGGCTTCAATGACACGTGGATAAAAAGTTTCTTTATCCGGGATGCGACAATAATAAATGCCATTATAGGCTCATTGCATAATGTACAAATATACTCCGGGTACGGGGTCTGAACTTTTGCGTCCCAAAACCACTAAACTAGAACTTTTGCGTCCATAGATCCTCAGATCCAATGGCCCGTTTGCGTCCCGGGACTCTCAAGAGCAATGGTCAAAATGCGTCCCATGGAATACAGGCAATATTAGTGAATAGTGATACTAGTGTTGATGACAGGTTCTGTTAGGTTATGAACAGTGATATTAATTTAGTAAGGCATTCTGAACTATCCCGAAATTCTAGTTTAGTGGCAGTTATGTTAGGAACGGTAATATTAGTGCTAGTGAAAGGTTCTGTTAGGTTGTGAACAGTGATGTTAATTTAGTAGGGCATTTTGAATTCTCCCGTTTCGTAAATGTGCCACGTTACATCTCCCGCGAGTTTTGTCGTGTTTTGAACCTGTTTACCCAGAATTCTAGGTGCTCTGGTGATGTGACGTCACACCTTTACAGTCCAATCACGAGTTTCTTCGTCATAGGGAGAGAGAAATATGGCGGAATTCATGATACTTTTCGCTAGATCGTGTTATGAAAGAAAGACGGGACACACGAGGGTTGTTTACGTCAAATTGCACCGGACGCACGAGGGTTGTTCTGATGAAGCGACCACTCGCTTTGGGACGCAAAAGGGTACGACCCTCGGGTACAATAAGGTTTAGTGTTTTGAAATAAATAAATAACTTATGCGGATTATTTTCTGAGAATCATTGCTTCAACTTTGGCACTGGTTGACGAGTTTTCGTAACGCAGACGAAATTTTGAAACGATGTCTTGCTTGTTTTAACTTTAGTACTTGAAACAAAGTTAATATTCATACGCTGGAGTCCACATTACAGAATATTAGCGGATGTGTCAATAAGACTGCAGACGGAATGCAAACACATGATGTAACGAATTTCTATAAGCTTTCCTTGCACTTTCCTATTGCAAAACGTTCAAGCTGTGCTCTTATGAAATATCCTAAGAGCATTCCACTTGCCCCAAAACTACGTGTTTACGCTTTGTTCTACAAAACGATTCACAGCATGACCGTCAGGTACCGCTGAACATCAAGGCCGTCTTTATCTCATTTTCGTCTGTTTTGTTTTATATCTTTTTAACGAAATAATTATATAGAAGTTTTGCGAATGAGTCAAAGCCTACAGATCTACCAAAATTTCGTTAAATATCTTATGTGAATTAACATGATTTTCTTTGCCCAAATAAAATTAGCCTCTTAGTAAAACATAATTATTATGATAGATATATAAGCTTTCATCAACCACATATTATTGTCTCTGTTGGATACAACATGAGAATATTATAGGAGAAAAATTCCTCCGACACTGGGACTTGAACCCAGGACTTTTGACTATTCGCGCCAATGCTCTACCAACTGAGCTAAGCCGGAGTTCAATTCACAGCGCCAGATGGAACCTCTCTCCTATGACTGATTGTCTCTAATGGTTTACCTCACAGACAAACAAGTTATGTCATATGTCATAGGACAGGCTAGGAGAGGGATTAGCATTTCCTCTAATCCTGATGTAACAGTTATACCGCTGTGACTCGGTCCCCAGAGCCTCGTTTGTTGTAAACTTTGTTTGAATAAATTAGAGTACTCCCTATGGAGTTCACAGTGACACCAACGATTCGGGGGTTTTGGGGGTACGAGTGGGGGATGGAAATTCGAAATTTTTGAAACCACGTCTTGTGGTATCGTTGAAAAGCTCTTGATGAGTACTCTACAATTAGTAACTAGTGTCTTCATACCTCTCATATAAGGCGAGAATTGAATGTTTAAAAAAGTGCTCTCCCCTCTTTTTTGCAGTTATTATTGCGGGTTTGTCATGCCAAGGCTAAAGAAGAAGAGTGCTGCGCAGAGACAATAAATTAAACCAAAAGCACTTAAAAATGTACCTCAGCCTGTAGGCCTGCCTAAAGGGATTTTTCTCTTAATTTCGTGTAGTAAAAACCTTCCGTTTCAAGAAAACGGCCAAGAACAAGCTTCGACTTGATCTTACGCCATCAGCTGCCATCTATCGCCGAAGAAAAGAATTATGAGAACTTCCAATTATGAGAATCGATTTCATTTTGTTATGAACTTAAACTCTGAAAACTGAAACTTGGTCGAGCCTATAATGGCATTTATCAAGATCCATAGGCGTAACCAGGCCGACCATATGGGGGGGTTATAACATCCGCGGGGTCTGGCGAGTATGGAAGGAGAGGGGGGTCCGGGGGCCCTCCCCCGGAAAATTTTAAAAATTAAGATGCAAAATAACGAGTTTTAAGCTTCCGGGGGTTCTCCCACGGAAAATTTTAAAAATTAAGATGCAAAATAACAAGTTTTAAGCTTCCGGGGGTCCCTCCCCGGAAAATTTTAAAAATTAAGACGCAAAATAACGAGTTTTAAGCTTCCCACGCTTTATACTTGTATTAAGCAATTTATGGGCAGACTTAAAAAAATTATACAATTTTCCTTTTTTTAATCAATGGGGGGGGGGTTCAAACCCCCAAAACCCCGCCCTCGCTACGCCTATGTCAAGATCAGAGTATCTTAATTACTATTATACGTTAGGCGTGAGCAATAGACATTTATAATTTTACAGAAAGAGTATCATGCATGCATGACGTTTATTAGCAATTATTTCAGAGAGTAATGTAAAATAATCTAAACTCTAATGAATGTAAATACATTCAAATCGGTTCATTTAAAGTTGTTTCAATTTAAATTTAATTGGATACAGTAATGTTGACCATGGTGGGCCATATTTGTACAACTATGTCGCTTGATTTAAAACGGGAAGGCTCAAAACTGCCGTCAAGAATCCGAAGGTCGGAGGAGGTCATTAAAGTAGATCAGGAACGTTATTAATATTCCATAAACAATTGACATAAGCATTCATGAAACATAATTCAATCCAATATATATAAGGCTTAATTGGATGTGGAGAAGGTTAGAAAACTATTTTTTTTCACTAATTGTTCTTCAAAAACGTATTTTAAAAAATTTTCTATTCAAACCGTCTAAATTAATAATTTCTAAATGCAACGAACTATCTATCAAATTTATAGACCTAAATATATCCTATTATGTTATAAGCTTTTGATCACATCTACAACGTTTTACAAATGCAGGTGTAAAATACAGCTCCAATTTTGGTCCTTTGTTAAAAATAATTCTGAAAAAAGTGAACAATTTCAAATTTAAGAAAAAAATACATTTATTACATAAACATTTATTCTAGATAGATATATAAGCATTCATGAACCACAGATTATTGTCTCTGCTGGACATTACATGAGAATATCATAGGAGAAAAATTCCTCCGACACTGGGACTTGAACCCAGGACCTTTGGCTATTCGCGCCAATGCTCTACCAACTGAGCTAAACCGGAGTTCAGTTATTCTTTATCATTTTTCTAATTTTCCTTCGTAATATCACTGCAATTGATTGTTTTTTAAATGTATTATTACCCATTTCTGAAATGCCTCCGATCACGAGCATAATATCCGGGTATCTTAATTAAATAAAAAATGATGTGAAAATAATTGTATAAATATCTTTCGTTTATTCCAGAAAGTAAAGAAACTTTCAAACTTATTTCAATTATGTCCTGAATAACAGAATATGTTCGGGAAAAACATAATCTGAGAGTGTTCGAAAACAGGGTGCTTAGGAATATATTTGCGCCTAAGACAGATGAAAGTGGGGACTGGAGAAAACTGCATAACGACGAGCTTCATGACCTGTACTCGTCACCGGATATAGTAAGGGTAATTAAATCACTGAGGATGAAATGGGCTGGACATGTTGCGCGCATGGGGGAGGAAAAATATAACTTACCTCAAAAGTATTGACTGGGAGATCCGAAGGAAAAGACCACGTGGAAGACCTAGATGTAGGTGGGAGGACAATATTAGGATAGATTTAAAGGAAGTAGGATTTGCGAGGGATGATTGGATGGAGCTAGCACAGAATAGGGTTGAATGGCGGGCACAGGTAAGCGCAGCAATGAACCTTCGGGTTCCATAAAATAGATAGGCTAATATTCCTTTAGCTTGCTTAGGAATTGTCTGTTGCCATTTAATAAGTATAACAGAATGTGGTATTAACTTTATTCAAATTTTAATGTGAAATGTCTTGAACAGACACACACAAACTCTGGATTAGGCTACAAGCAAAACTCGCTGACATTTGAGCCGAGAGAGTGATTCTAACGTCGCTAGCTGACATGCACCAAATATTTTACTAACAGATTGCAGCAACTGCTTTACATTGGTTAAATATTATGGACAGTAACAAACATATTTTTCAACATTGTCTTATGGTCACGATTTTCGAATTCCTTCATTAAATGATGTGAGATAGGAGTCGAATTATTGCTTTGGTCCTGGCCCACAGAGTGTTCTGACATAACCCGATTAAACCCAGTCACCTAGAAATGAAAGTGAATGCAAAATCACGGCTAATGTCACGCGACAGAAATATTAAATAAATCAACTTACAAACTTTCTATTATGTTTATTCCCCCTCTGGGTATAACATTATAACTAATATTCTGTAAACATTTCCCATAGCAAACTAATATCCGTGTTATTGATCAGGATTTGGCAGGTACAAACAACATTAAGTTGGTATTATTGCTCTGGAGTAGCACGGCACGCAAGAAGACTTTGTAATCACAGTTTTATTTAGGTCTTAAGGGGGGGGGACATACAGCTTTCGGTGAAATTCATAGGTCAGAAATAGGCGAAGTTCATTATTTTTTCCCTCAGCAATGAATTGCTCTACAATCTTGCAATCTGACATACTCTTTATTCACTACTTCTACAATTGCATATTATTTTCAAAATTAAACTGTTACAGTTATGGGTAATTATCGTTACAAAATGGCAGCCACATTTAATGCACTAAAATGCCGTTTCCGTGATAATTTCCATAAATGGCAATATTTGTTTAGTGATTCTTTTTTCTACATATTCGAAAGAATCATATGAACAACATTATCTACAATCTTTGAAATGTCTACAGTACAAGTATTTTTTTAAATCTTTTTTTCTTTTTGATTATAATATATAAATTTAAAAAAAACTACTAAGGTTAAATGAATGATTGTAGACAGTGTTGTTCATATTATATTAGTTTTAGTTCTAGCTTTAATACAACTGCATACGTACAACGGTGTCTATAACCTTCAAACTAATGTAGGCTTAACAAAACAAAACATGTTGTGATTAAAATAAAAAAAAAAAATGATTGACCGGATCTACCGGATGTCCGGAATAGCGGGACTCTACTGTAATAAGTACAAAGCATTTCAAATAAGTAACACAAGATTTATTAGTAAAATTACTATTAATACCGATAGTAACTAATAGTAACTTATTGGTCTAATAATCTCCTTTACCTGTTACAGAACTGAAATATTGTTAAGGAAAAGACCATTGAATGCAAAAAGGGCCTTAGAAATGTTCTGCATTCTACACAGTTTTATTGGCGTTAAAACCAAATTTTAGTTCTAATCAACACAAAACTGCCTGCAATAACTAGGCCTGAGAAAATAGTCCGGATTACGTTGTCAAAACACTTCTATGGTGCGTTGGAAAATTTTAAGCTCAAAATAGCTACGGTATTTGTTGGTTGATCATTTTTCTGCCTAAATTCTCAATTGCATACATTACTCAGCCCAATAAAAAAGAACTTTTTGTTTGGTGTCTCAGATCATAGGCGTAACCAGGCCGCCCATATGGGGGGGTTATAACATCCGCGGGGTCTGGGGGGTAAGGAATACCCCCCAGGGAGAGGGGGGTCCTCCCCCGGAAAATTTTAAAAATTAAGATGCAAAATAACGAGTTTTAAGCTTCCGGGGGTCCTCCCCCGGAAAATTTTAAAACTAACATGCAAAATAACGAGTTTTAAAGCTTCCGGGGGTCTCCCCCGGAAAATTTAAGAAATTAAGACGCAAAATAACGAGTTTTAAGCTTCCCACGCTTTATACTTGTATTAAGTAATTTATGGGCATACTTTAAAAAATTATACAATTTTCCTTTTTTTTTAATCAATGGGGGGGGGGGTTCAAACCCCCAACCCCCCCCCTCGGTACGCCTATGTCTCAGATGTTTTACCGGATTTTGGCTACACTTGATGTGCTTATTCGAAATACGTAAAAAGTTTTTCTCTACCACCTCTACTTTTATATAGATTTTATTCGTGAACTCTTAGTCTAGCGAAACAAAACCTTGCTTGATAATATAGCTAGTGAAGGTTCTTGACCATACTTTGGACACGTAGGACGAAAACTGTACGAAGTACAGAAAAACTAAAAGCTGGACTAATTTTTGGCCCTTAAATTGACAGCTCATAAGTCATAAACAACAGTACAATATGTGATAATATCAATTTAAAAAAAAATTAATTTTGTTATTGTAATGTTAATTAATGTTAGTTTGTTGCTTTTCTCTTCACGTGATGTAGAAGCTAAAAATAGGCACTGTTTTTTATTTATATCAAACGTAAAATGGGATAATATACTTAATGGTAATACCATATCTCACAAAACTAAAGATAAAAGGGCAAAACTAATGGCACATCTGGCATCAGCGACCTAAATATACCCAAGTAGTAGTAGTAGTAAGTATTCTGCCTTCCGGCAGGTTTTCAAACTTGGTACGCGAATTTTGTTTTCCAAAACTGTCTATCCTCTGCTTCCTCCTTCAGCATCCAATATTTCCGCTTTTCCCTTAAATCGTCCAACAGCTGAATTCTTCTTCTTCCAAGTCTAGTTGTACCCTCCAATCTTCCTTCTACGACATCATGTAATAAGCAGTTCCTTCTGAGAATGTGCCCAACCCAGTTTGCTTTCCTCTGACGAATTGTGTGTATGATTGACTTCTTCTCACCCACTCTACTCAGAACCTCTTCGTTTGTCACCATGTCCATCCACTTTATATTTTCTATCTGTCTCCAGCACCACATTTCAAAACTTTCTAAATATTTCTTCTCTAATTTCCTCAAAGTCCATGTCTCTGATCCATACAAAGCAATACTCCAAATATAACACTTCACCAGATTTTTACGTAGCTCTAGGTTCAGACTACTAGTTAGCTACTACCCAAGAATAGGTATAAATTCTAAAGCACCAAACTGGCTGTTGGTCTGTGTTATTTATTCAGACCAAACTCGTAAAAGTTAAAAACTCTGGGGAGTCTTAGCCTATCTTGTAACGTTCATTTCATGCTGTTAAAATCTGAAAGCGTTACAGAACAGATTCACGTATTAATCAATAATGACATGTAAAGCTTTTTGATTGAATATTCGGTTCAAAGACGTAAGTTACTTTAAATTGAAAACATGCAATTTTTACGCTCTGTTATTTAGTAAGTAGAACAGAGTATGCACATAGCTGTAGTTTGAATGGTCTCTATAATTAACCCACTACTTTCTTCATGCTGTCAATTATATTATCCCACGCTGCTGGACACACGTATATTATTGAAGTCTGTGCATTGCATTATCAATATACACGATTTCTGCCACCACTCTAAGTGTCTGTACCTAAATTTGTTTCAGCCCAATTATGATGTCGAAAGTAGTGCAACTCGCGGAGGTTTGAACAGTAAATAAGTAATTCTATATTAAACGAATAAAATACATTGAATTGTATGTAGGCCTATTCCTTCTTGCTGTTGATGATTCATTAGCTACTGTGCTATACCACAAGCATAAGGGCCCGCATATGTGGCCTACGTGCTTAGGGTCGTTCCCAACCCGCCTCTCCCCCCTACGTGGGGTTCCATACAATGCAATAACACAAGCACAGTAGGCCTATATCTTTATGACATTTTTGCACGACGTAACTAATTAGTGGTACTTACGAACATTGTTGCCGTGGATCGTAACTTGACATTCCAGCACGCAATCTGGTTGCTATGAAAACAAAATAAATCTCCGTGCGGTAAAAATTACAAAACGCACAAGTGCTGTAAGTAAATCCATCATAATACAAGCCTTTATGGAAGACCGGAATCAAGGCCCCCCAGTTTGTGGCGACTTTAACAGGACAAATATTCGGTCCCCATAACAACCAACATATGCGAATCACTTTCTGAAATATAACACCCATCTTCAATAATGTATATACATAATATTTTCAGCTAATATCTCAATTAATATAAATAAATTGATATAAATAATTGTGCAAAAAATAGCATGCAATGCTCGTGCCGTAAGCGCATAACGGATCTCGGAAATTGAAAAAAACTCTTTCCTCGATCCATATGCACCGCTTACGGCACTTGTATTGCAATATACTATTTCAAAACACAAATTTTGAAAACAATTGGTGGGGAGAATTAGAAGAAGTTATCAATAAGATTGGTTTTAATTGGATATGGCATAGAATATGCTCATGGAATGATTTTACGTTTTCTTTCTTCTGTATTTTTTTAGTTGTATTAGTTTAAATATTTTTTAGTATAACATTAAGCATATAATATTAGTGTTGTAAAACTGGCGTAATTAGTATAAGAAAATATTGTAATTGGACAATGAGCCTGTTATATGTTGAACATAAATAAATAATAATAAATAATAAAACAATAAATAAAATAAGTAATATAATAAAAGAAAGATATAACGACATAAGTAAGCAATACTTGTTTTGTAAATTAAGGAACTTCAAATCACTGGAATATTATAAAGACATAAAAGAATATTGTCATAAGGAGGAAAGAAAAGGACTAGCGTCGTGATAGGTGTCTGAAAACTAAGCAATTTGAGAGGAATTGTACTTAAAGGAATGTGTTCGCTGTACAAAGAAGTATAAAATGCCAGACACAATTTTAGAATGTAATGAAAGAGAATATGGAAGAAAGATATTTTGTCGACAGGATATTATAAAAAACCGAATAAAATATAGCGAACAGGAAGTTTATAGGATTGAACATCGGTGGCTAATTTTTTCAAACATCGATTTTTTCTACATCGATGTTTCTCCCCCGACATCGATGTTTTTTATAAAAAAAATAAGATTAATAGGCCTGCCTTGTTTATGAGATATAATTTTATTTACAGCACCATAGTTTCCCGAAACATCGATTTTTTTATATCGATAGTTTATATGGAAATATTTCAGTTTATTTATGAATTTTTTTAAATCATTACATTTTTAAAAATATACATCGCTGATTTTCTTCAAAATACATCGATGTTTTCAGGTCGATATTATCGTCACATCGAAGATTACCGCAGATTTGAACATCGATGGTTGACAATGATGTATTAACTATCGATGCTCATCCCTAGAAATTTACTTTAATATTACTCTGTTTTTAAAAAAAAAGTAGGGAAATGTTTTTAATAATTAAAAATAGCTATCCAAAATAGAAGAACGTAGAAATCCGAGTTAGTTGATTTAGTAAGCACATACAAAATCTAGTTTTGATGGCTCCAGGGTTGCCAGATCAGAAACGTAGAACAGTCGTACCAATATCCGAAAATAGTCGTATGCTAGTTAAAACTGTCGTATGCTTTGTGATTTTTCAGTGTAATGAACATATTGTAATAATAATAATAATAATAATAATAATAATTAATCGGTGTTATGCACCTTACATATGTCATGTAATTGTTAATAAATCATCTTATTTGTAAATTATTAGGCGTGTGCTAAATTTGATTAAATACAATAAAGTTAAATAAACAGTAGTTGCCACAGTGTTGTAATTATTGTAATTATTTCCAATCATATTGATTTTAGCAACATACTTGCAACAAAAACCGATACATTACAAGCTGGATACATTACAAAATGTAAAATTCGTCAGTAGATTGATTAAAAAAATATAAAACGCTATGTTAAAAATAGTCGTACAAATAGGCGTACGACTCATTGTTGCGTTGTACGTCGTACAAATCCATGAAATAGTCGTATGTGTACGACTATAGTCGTACGTATGGCATCCCTGGATGGCTCTTATGTAGTTTTTTTATGTTTTGATGTTGTATGTTGTATACTAAGTGATCAGTGACAGTGCTCTTCTTTAATGCCCATTGGGCGCATTTCATTATTTATTATATGTTGTATTTTTTAGGTTATGTCCTTGTAATTATAAAATATGCCGCCTAAACAGAAATGGACCTCTATTTAATAGTACTTCAAAGTTTAATTTATATGATTATATAAGCAATCATCACGTAAAGCATCACTGGGATTTAAGTTTTAAATCAATGAGAAAAATTTTAATACAGCAGCTAATCTCCAGAATGATAATCGTAACACATGGATAAAAATCCTCATATTTTACGTAAAGCACTACTGTACTAATCTTTATATCTCTGCTTTTATATAAATTTTTATGTGATGGATTCACACGTTAGGAGCAGTGAAAAGGTTAATAGATTACTGCAGAGCGTGCAGGGTTCAGAAAGCAGTGAAACGCTCATGAAAGCAATGTTAACTACAATGGCTCTTCTTCCCATTGCTTCAATGTAGCCTACTGATCTGTAATTAATTAATTAATTAATTAAGTAATTAATTTTGGTCTCGGAAGCGAGTATAGGCCTATATTTAATTATAATAGCGGCTACAAATGAAATTGTAAATGAAATGTTGATTATTTTCACATTAAACATTGAAAGAAGTGCGCAACTTAAGGGAAATGTACTTATAGATAGCATTGGCTCTATCTATAGCGAAAAGCAATGAAATTTGATCACTAAATATTGTCTAAAGATAAATAATTGTTCACATTTCCTATTGAACAGTATGTACAGTCTGATTTATTAAGTGCCAGAATGGTACTTTACTAGATTGTGTGGTGGACGGGAAAATGTCTGTCCGTCTGCCTGTCTGTCCGTGTGTCCGTACGCACAATAACTCAAATATGCTTTATCGGATTTTCATGAAACTTGGTATACGCATTTATAACGTCCATGGGAAAAAGCCTATTAATTTTCAACCAAATCGGTTGACCAGTACCGGAGCAATGCCCAATTTAGTGCCTATTTTATGGTAATATATTAGAAAGACATTATCAAATGCAAATCAGTTCTCAGGACAACATAATGTTTTACAGTATTCATATACGGCTTTGGAAGTTGCAATACAGTTAGCTTTGACAAATACCACTACCCACATACTCCTTCACATATTATGCTTATCAAACTAGACCGTTGTTCTTCCGTAACCCCTGCTTAACAAATCGATCTGGAGCTTAACACGGAAATCGATTTAAAAATAACTTATTTTCTGCATATCATAATTGCAATTATCACTGATTAAACAAAAGCATTCTTGCACTTTGTTACATCAGCTTACCTGATGTTATTTTATCAGAAAATATAATATATAAAAGTAGTGAAGCTTTTAAAACTTTCAAGTATCGCAAAATTTGTAAACAGTACTTAGACTCACAGACTTAACCATACGGTGTCAAATTATTAAAGGCTCACACTGAAGAAACTTAATAGACGCACTCATGAATCTCATATTCTGAAATCTATGCATGCTTTCATGATTTCCACTCGCAGTCAATGCCTTTGTTTATGGAAATGTGAACATGGTCTGCTTCAATATGCGATGAAACTATATTTTCCTTCCACTTGTTTCTGGTGCACACCTGTCGAAATGCAATGTGATGAAAGGAAGGCATGTCAAACTTTCAGGAACACAATTTCTTGCTTCGTGCGCTATGTTATTAAGTTGAAACTATCCAGCTTGAATGACACTCGAATTTCCATCAGCACTTCGCCTCTCTCTCTCTGTTCGCTTCACACTTTCAAATCGTGTCTATTTCGTGATTTTAAAATAGCATATCAGAAAACAATAAAATTACAAGTTAGTGGTCACCATGCTATTCTTGTTATGTAAAGTTTCGCCAACTTCCGCAAAATGCAAATAAGTAAACACTGTTATCAGTAGGGCCCGGATTCTTAGGTTTTAAACTATTTTGTTCCTTGCCAGCTAACTGTGATATTTTAACATAATTATCCGTTTCATTGTCATGGTAATCACATAGTCCAATCTTATAAAACATAAAAATGGCTAGTTCCATGGCCTACCCTACTGTACAAACACAGATCCTGAACTCCTGATATGGCCTCGCGGCTAAAAGGATTATAAACACAGCTAAAAAAAATACAATTACATGGAGGGCCTCTCCGGATGAGTGATCAGCCCAATGCCACTTTCGAGACAAAACGAACACATAGGACGAGACACACCATTCACACACACACAAAACTCACTCCGAACAAGGCGAGGATGGGATGAAGATGATAATGATGACCAGATGATATCCGGGGACCACAAGGGCCTAAAGTTACCTGACATTTGTCTCAACGGTGAGGAAAAACCCCGAAAAAGAACCCACCTATGTAACTCGTCCGGACGAGGATTCGAACCCGGGCCCGCTGCCTGACTCAAACTTCGTTATTACATCATCAAAATTGACTCGTTTTGCAACAGAGTTCTCAATTCAGCCCCTCCTGGACTTACTTGGATGTAAACAATGAACAAACTATTAAATTTGTCTTTTTTTATATTAATTTTCTGATCACTTTTCCTATGTCTAAGTTACTCTTCTTTTCTGATTTCAGGATCACATACAAGAGGTGCTAGACAAATGGACTCAGATTGACGACGAGATATGGGCTAAAGTAATCGTACTGGAGAGGAACAGAAGAGTGGCGAAGGCGTACGCCAGGGCTCCTGTCCTCACAGTCAATGGCTCCGATGACGGCTTCGATGGCTTCCGGTAAGTTGACATCATGCAGAGTACCACGTCATGTTTTATGCATTGATAGATCATTCATTGTTATCCGTGTGACGTATAATACAGATATAGACAAGGAAAGCTTTCATATGCAATATGCTAATTGGCCAGGAAAAGAATTACACGTCCAGTCTTCCTATTAATATCCCTATAAAAAAACTCATGGCCATAGGATCGTTTAATAACATGCCCGACAATGATATACAGGGTGTTAATTAATAACACCGAAATATTTTACCTGTGTACAGAGGGGACATAGACAAGCAACTTTTATTAGGTGATTTCTGCTCTATGACGTAAAATGTGTATGCTACAGGGCATTAAAGACATTACAATTTGGTGCTCATAAGTTAATAATGAATCGAAATAGGGTTAAAATAATCATTAAGTTGATTCATGCCTTCTTAGTGATCGACACACTTAGTCCTATTACTATTTATAAGGCAAGTTAATAACACATCGAACAGTGGATATAATAGGCCTACATTTACAAGTTCAGTATGTTATTATCAAATAAAATATTTGGCAAAATGGAGCTTATACAGAATTTTAGGTTTTGACTTCGGAGGGGTCCCAACCCCTGGATCCCCCCTTTCCCTACGCCACAGACTAACATCATTAATGTTCAGGTCATTCTGTAGAAACAGCAAAATCATCTTATGTTATTATTAGACCTGGGATTTTAGGCTCTGAAAAATTAGTTTTAGACACCTAAAATAGGCTTTTAAAACAAGAAAATAGGCTTTTAAAACAAGAAAATAGGCTTTTAAAAGAGAAAATAGGTACTTCAAATATGCTTTAAAAATGTGTAAATAGATAGAAAAAAGGTTTTAAAATATTATAATAATATTATATAATAATAATATAATAGTTTTTTTTTACTGCAAGGAACGTGGTGTACCTATTCTTAACAGAATTAACTGCAAAATTAGGAATCAAGAACTATATTCTCCTAAAAAGATGTTCTTGCACTGGTAACTTGACACAGTAATCCTTCCCCCTTAATCCTCCCCCTCCCCGTTAGTCAGCATTCCTTTAGCGACAATTGTTTGGAATAATCAAGTTTCTGTGAAAAACCCACCTCTGGTATTCTGCTTTTCATTGAGGGATTTCCATTATGAGATTGCAAAAATTACAGAAGTTGAATTTTATTTTAATTGTACAAAATAGGAATTTTAGGCAATAAAATAGTACGTAAAACAGGCTCTAATGGTCCAAATAGGCATTTTAGGGCACTATAAAACTCTATAAATGTAAGTGATTTATCATGAAACATCCACATATTTAAACATTTTCATGTTATTTCATAAGGAACAAAATAGGCATTTGCCTTAAAATCCCAGGTCTAGTTATTATAAAAGACAGTATGTCAAATCTAATTACTTAGCTAAACTACAGTTTTTCTGTCATTTGTAGAAAAAGGGACAAGTGAGAAAGTATTAATTACGATGTCTAATTTTCTCTCCTTGAAGTAGGCAAGTCCAATTCTTTAATGCACTCCGCATTGGGCTTGAACCCCTAATAGCTTACATAAATACTTTCACTACCCAAAAACATGAGAAAGTAAATGCAGTAAAGTCTTTACGTGGCTTATGAGCAACGCATCCGTTTTCCCTTTCCAGAGCATGTTGCTTGTAAAAACTCATGAACAATATGAAGTGTATCGCACAGTTATTCACCCAGTTCCCACACACATTACGTTATTCTGCCACCACAAACACTTTCCCACTTCACTGCTTTCCCAACACCACCCGGTTAAGAAATCTAGAATAACAACACCACATTTGGAATGTACAGTAAAACCACAAACACAGGGTGCTTAAAATATTCCATTCCAAAATATCTGAGAAATATTGTGAAATGCCTGTCTGTGATAGTCAACAAGTTGTGAACAACTTTGCAGAGTGATTATAACAAAGTTAACTACCTTTCCTATGGAAAACAGTAGTTTGTACTAAATTTGTTATAAAAGTATGTAAAAGAAATAGGAAGAAACATTTAAATTTCACGTAAAATTACCACCGCCGTCTCGAGAATTACACTGCCTGTCCTATGCTTTATTTTAACATGGAGTTCAGAGTATTGTTAAATTGCCTAATTTATCCAGTAGATGCGACACAGTTCACACCCAGATTGCAGCAATTACTAATCAAAATAAGCATTAAACAGACACAGATACTTGTGTTATTTGTTTAGAACGTAATATTATTCCAGTGTATGACACTTACCTTGAAATGGAATTTTGGAGCAATAATTAAAATAAATATAAATTAATTAGACGCATTGATAGACTATATTATGAGCACCGCCGTCTCGAGGAGTAATACAGTTTAGAAGGCAGTGATTATGAGACGGCGGTGACAGCACAACATAATCAACAATGTCGTAGCAAAAAACAAGAAGCAGTCTGGGTGTGAAAGGTGCTGCCATCTGTAATGTCGCCGAGTACGCAAAATTAGCCGTATAGGACAGGCAGTGTATACACGATTAATACAGTTTAGAAGGCAGTGAAAATTACATAATAAAGTAATAAGAAATAAACTATGGGCCTAATGATTGTATTAACTGTTTTCTTCTCAGTCCGGCAAACGTATAGAATATTGTGTGAGAAATTGTCTCGTGAAATAAAGGGTTAATAAGCGTCAGGTTGTGTGGCACTAAAAAAGGGATAAAAGGCAATAAACGGCACTGAAATCTTATTCAGCAAATAAAGTATGCAAAAAAGATAACATAAAATATCAAAATTGCACTCGAATAAATACAATTTACCTATTTATTATCAGTATGCACCACTAATTCAACCATTCTCTTTCACCCAGTATTTGTTACATTAAGTAGTCTGCAATTAAAATAATAAAGTAAAAAGAGTACCAAGGAAGTAATTGGATGGAAAAAGGCATGAGTTAAAAACTGTTTAATAAGAAAGGCACCCGATATAGACTAATAGTCTATACATTATATTAAAATAAATTATATCATCAATAGTTATAAATCGTTTAGCCTACATTACCTAATTGTTATTTAGGTTAAGTTCAAGTACGCAAAACAGATTTTTTGTGTGAAATATATGTATGTTACTTGATAGGCTATTATCAAACAAGACTAGGTCTACTGAATTTTTTTTTAACATTTATCCATATAATGTGCCGGTACGTATACAACCTATTTCACTAAATAAAATATGCTGTATGCAGTATACAGAGTATATTATAGGTCACCGTAATTTAATTATTTTCATAATTGGAAGTTGCAAGATGGCTTAATGCCTTGATGAAATGTTACATGCGAAACATTTGTTTGAAATATTCCACATTACCATCATCTTCATCATCATCATTAAGACACCGCCCGAATGGACACACGCTAATGGTCGGGGAGAGTTTAAAAAATTGATGTAAATACATTAAATAAAAACACAAACAATACATTCATTAACAGTCATAATAGAAAGGACATTTTATTTTCACAATGAAATTGAATAATCTGGTACCAAAACTAAAGCTGTGTCTTAGACCTAAAGCTGTGAAACATTTAGGTCCGATTAAAAGATTTTAGTTTCGTCTTGTATCGTATGCAACTCAGGGAAATTTGATTAAAAAAATGAATTTCTGTTAATGAAACTTAATAAAATGCATTATTTATAAATTAATAGGCAGTATGCAGGTTAAACTAGGAACATAATCTAATTTAACTTCAGAGAGCTGAAGGTTTCAAACTATAGTAAGCTCTAAATAAAATTCCATGTGAATTAGTAGCATAGGCTATATAACTGTGTATGTTTTCTATACTAATACACACACAGTCTTACTAATAATCCAGTTGTAACATTTATACCAGGAATATACACAGCTGAGGAGAAAAAGTGTACTAATAATCCTTGCATAAGGCTGAATGTGTGCAACGCTTTACACAGCCTGGCCCCCTTGTATAAACCTGACGTAAATAATCAAGATGGCCGATATCCGTAACAACCGGTCGTTTCGTTGATGTCTGAGATTGAATTTTGAGGCTACGCATATTCTGAGCTGCTTTTGCGGATTTTTAAACATTGTTCCCTGTTTGCGGGACATATTTCCATACTTGTACCCATGATTACAGGTTTCTGATAACAATATAATGAAATAATGAAACTAGATTTTATCTCGGCTGACGACGTGTTGCTGTTTGTTCATGGCTCCGACAGATGGCGTTCAGCAGTCCTTCATAGCCAGGGGCTAGTAATGTCATGAAATGCGTGACGTGTTTGATGACGTTTCACGTACAAACCCGGTGTAACCCTTGGCAGTTACACTGCGTTTATTGGTAATACGGCTTATGTAGAATTTGCGCGGAGAACAACCAAACAACCGTTCAACGCAAATATAAGCAGATTTGATTAGTAAGGCTGTTATTTTGCAGCTATCTTAAGAGTACATTTCCGTATATAGTACATTTACATTTTACTGCTTAGGGACGTATAAATGACGGAAGTGTTCACACACGCATGAATCACTTGTTACATTCCTGACAGTTTCCCTGGTAGCAAAATATTTTAATGTATTCATTCCGAATGCGTGTATGCTAGTGTCAGATTACAGAATGTATCTTAATCGTGTCAGGCTACGGGCAATGCACCCATGCTGGATGCAATCACATAATCTCCAGAGCAAGAAATCTCTGCTATGTTTATAATTGTGGCCAGTAATTAAATTACAAGGTAATGTTGCAATATAACTGCAGGGAATGGCTGTCAACTGCTTTGCATAGTATTTAGAAACGCAAGAAGTTTAAAATTATAACTTGTGAAGATAATTGTGGTGCCCTGAGATAAATCTCGTATAAAATAATCAGGAATTGTACGTGAGTTTATGGCATTTGAATTTAATTTTAGCTTCAAGTTTGATGAACTAAACTGAATGAGATAATTGTTTGTTCTAACACTTTTTATGCAGTTCAGAAACTTCTATCTTCTCGTCTTCTGTCCAGAAATCTAAAAATAAAAATGTATTAAAGACAATAGTTGTATCATATGGATGTGAGACATGGTCGCTTACTCTTCGGGAAGAACATAATCTGAGAATATTCGAAAACAGGGTGCTTAGGAAAATATTTGGGTCTAAGAGATATGAAAAATGGGGACTGGAGAAAACTGCATAACGACGAGCTTCATAACCTGTACTCATCACTGGATATAGTAAAGGTAATTCAATCACGGAGGATGAAATGGGCTAGAAATGTTGCGCGCATGGGGGAGGAAAGACACATCAAAAAAATGCTGACTGGGAGACCCGAAGGGAAAAGACCACTTGGAATACCTAGACGAGGTGAGAGAACAATATTAGGATACACTGAAGATAAGTAGGATTTCAGAGGGATGGTTGGAGGGAGTTAGTACAGAAAAGGGTTGAATAGCGGGCTCAGGTAACCGCTACAATGAACCTTCTGGTTCCATAAAATAGATAATATTCCTTATCAAATTAGATAATCCAAGCGAGAAAAATTGAAATAGTAGATAAATTATGGGGAAATTAATTTTTATATAAAAAATGTGGGACCATTTTAAAATTTTGAAATATACAAATAAAAGAGCAGGTTACGGAATGTGTGTATAATGCAGATTATGGGTACTAGATATAGGATAGCGAAGGAAACAATCGCCCATAAACATCCATACACGACTCATCGTGCCACTAGAATGTATTGCGGTAGTTTGGCAGCACGGAAGTGCTATCTAAATCGGTGGAAAACAACCTATGATTTTGCTATATCAGTGTTTCTCCCCGACTCATCGATGTTTTTATAATAAAAATCTGATGTGAAAGTCACATAACTTCCTCTGCCTAAATAAAAATTAGAAGTAGAAGTAGCCTATTCACATATCCTTTTACAGAATCGCAAGACACAATTTTACGCTAATTATCCGAAAAATACCTTTTACTTTCTCCCATATACGTAGTATAGAGAAAGTATTGTGATCGTGACAAAAAATCGAAGTCGAGATAACACCGGGAGAGCATGTTTCATGAAGCCTAGAAACCGAAAAAAGTATTTTTGGAATGACGTCTGTCCGTCTGTCTGTCTGTCTGTCTGTCTGTCCGTCTGTCCGTCTGTCTGTGGACAAGCACAGCGGGTAAACGGCTCGTTGTATTTACTTCATTTTTTGAAATAAGGACTTTTTCGAAATTTTGTCGAACCGCCCAGAAATTTAGCTTTACAACTGAAATATTAAGGGGACTTTTCATGAAAACTTTTTTAAAATTTTTGATTTTTGAAAAAATGGCTCTAACGATTTTAATAAAAATTGAAAATTGGAAACTCTTATCTATGACCAATAAAATGGCTATATCCGTATTTCTGCAAAAATGACTTAAGGGGTACTCTACTCTTATCCATTTTCAATTTTTGTAGATTATATCCATTACTGTAGGCGATACAGGAAAACCTACCACAGTAAAGTTGTAGAGAAATTTAAAATGAACATTTTTTGTCTAACACATTTCTTTATACATTTAATAGATATCAAGATAAAAACGAAATAAGGACGGCTTAAATGCGAATTTCAGAACATAAATGTCAATTGAAATATGAATGACATTTTGTTGCCCCTAGCAACAAGAAAACTATAGGCCTAATGTACTTATTGTTGCAAATGCAGTCAGTTTAGCTTAGTCGTAATGAACACGCCAAAACCAATTACAGCGAGGTGGTATAGGCTAACAGGGAAGAGGTCCTGAGTTCAAATCAAACCTCGTGGCTGCCCAAATTGACTTGGGTTTTTCATGGTTTCTTCGTTCGCAAAGGCAAGCGCCGGGTTTGTAGGACTTGTTTATTTTCCATAACTCATCGCCGCTATGTCAGTGGATATTATAATCGTTTAAACTGAATATTACATAAGAAGACATCACTTAACAATAGATGCAGATGACGCGAATGAGCTGTTACTATAGACTAATGGTTCACGCAAACATACTAAACATGTTATATGACCTACATGCAGTTAAAGCGTGCAATATAACCTAAGTAGTAGCAGTAGTGGCGAAATTCAAATATAAGTCGCTCCGCCCATTCGATATTCACATTTGCATGGACTGTGTGATGTATTTTGTTTCTGAGCGAAGCAGAGTGACCAACTGTCCTTGTATATTGTCGCAAGTGCCTTGTGTCCCCCTCTACATGTAACTAAATAATGCATAACACTAACCACATAGTTAAAGTGCGCGAAGCGGAGGCGGTAGCCGTAGCGAAGCGCCCTTGCATTTTCGAATAATGTACGATACACTGTTTGTAGGTTTCGAAAATGTGGCATATTATATCTCCCGCGAGGTTTGTCAGCCTGTCACCTCTCGTCTAGCGGTATGACGTCACACCTCCAACGTCCGATCACGAGTTTCTTCATAATACGAGGACAGAAGAATTTGCTAGATCGTGGTACAAAAGAAACTGCATCGGTGAGGGTGGGTTGGGTGGGACCGATTCATCCCAAGGTGCGATTTATATTTGAATTTTCCCGTAGTATTAGTACTAATAATATTACTGCCATAGTTTTACTGCCATTGATTATTATTATTATTACTATTATTATTATTATTATTATTATTATTATTATTATTATCTCACAGTAAAAGCATTGAACATAAAGATCGACCCTGATGCTTTCCGTTCTACATATTTGTTAGTTTTTATGAAAATGTAATAAGTAAAATTTAATTATCTCTTTAATTTACTTTTCTCTGTGCTAGCCTTTAACACATATATGGGAGAAAGTTTGTGCAATATATTTTTGCACCATTTATTTTCAATGATGCGACCAAAAGCGATAATTTCTGAAATTTATCGAATATTTCCCTCAGATACTTCTTTATTCTATGCATGGCCAACAATACATCTTTCTCACTTCACATTCTTATATAGAATAAGAGGCCGTGAAAGCGCGCGTATTCAGTTGTTCACGCAAGACAAAATTTCTACAAACAGTGGGTGAACAGTGGGTGGCTTGTAACTACCCTCAGAGAATTTTTTCGAAAAAAAGTTTCAAATAAAAGTCTTATCTCTCAGTAAAAGGTATACATGTGCAAATTTTAAAGAAAATCGTTAGAGCCGTTTTTTTAGAAAATCGCGAAAAACCAAAATTTCTTCATGTAAAGTCCCCTTAAAAATAAGAGAAATTTGTCACCAATCTTCGAATCACATCTTCAGAAGGTACCTAATCCAAATACGAAATTTTGTTTTCATACGATTCTCCGTTTCGGAGCTAGCCTGTTCACAAACTTCCACACGGACAGACAGACACACACACACACACACACACTGACACACAGACATGTTTCCAAAAATAGTATTTTTGGATTCAGGGGGCCTTGAAACGTGTATATATGCTAAAAACTCAACTTGGAATTTTAGGGTCGAAAACAATACTTCCTCTACCTATAGTACCTATGGTACGGGCAGAGGAAGTAAAAAGATTAATAGACCTACCTTGGTTCTGAGATATAATTTTATTTACAGGAGCCTAATTTTTCAAAACTTCTATTTTTTACATTGATAGTTTTCATGGAAATATTTCAGTTTATGCATTTTGCCTAATTTTTCTGAAACCATGATTTTGTTTAATATACATCGATGTTTTCAGGTCGATATTATCGTCAGATCGATAGTTACCGCCGATTTTTACATCGATGCTCATCCCTATTACATAAATTCTGAGATAAATTTCATACTCGTATGTACAGTTAGTAAAGTTAGTGAAACTGTCATAACTCATAAAATTTCATCCTGCACAACAATTTAACCCTCAAACGTTGAAGTGCAGAATTTATACGCATATAAATATTAAACATGGAGTATAATCATCATTGAGCTCTAAGTCTCAAATCAACGAAGAAAATTTCAGAGGTACAGCTGAATTCAATGAATGATGATTTTAACATGAAAACAAAAATATTTAATTTACACATAAATCATTACTCCATTAAATTTGTATCTGTGCCTTTATACAGCTTTTTAAAGTGACGCATTAATACGTCAGCAGCAGTGAAATGGTTAATAATTAAGTCACCTGACTATGCATTCATAAATTTTAGTTAAAGCAGCCAAAATTAGTTTTTGTACGACGTAACTAATTAGTGGTACTTACGAATGTTGCCGTAGATCGTAAGTTGACAATCTGGTTGCTATGAACACAAAAGAAATCTCCGTGCGGTAAAAATTACAAAAAGCACAAGTGCCGTAAGTAAAACCATCATAATACAAGCCTTTATGGAAGACCGGAACCAAGTTCCCCTAGTTTGTGGCGACTTTAACAGGACAAATATTCGGTCCCCATAACAACCAACAAATGCGAATCACTTTCTGAAATATAACGTCCATCTTCAATCTATATTAATAAAAGGAAGTGTCTGTCTGTCTGTCTGTCCGCGATGCCCAGCGAAATCTACAGAACGCAGAGCTCTGAAATTTTAAACATAGGAAAATGCACCTCGAAGCCGGAATTTTAATTTTCGCTTTCGTTTGAGAATTATGAGTGAAAAACGGGCAGAAAACGTGTATTTTTTTGCGTTTTCGAAGCATCAGTTTTCAGATACATTTCAATTTCAAATCAATTACAGTTGGCTTTGGCTATTTTTGTCATACCTTGGACATAAAACTATCGCGATCGCTTGAATGTTGTAGCTCACGCTGGTCGATTCAATTGTTTATAATGTCAAGGCACGCAGACATATGAAATTTTCAACCTACACCGAAGAGGATTATTATTATTATTATTATTATTATTATTATTATTATTATTATTATTATTATTATTATAAGAGGGATAATCAATATTGGCCTAAATATGGTCAAACGTTGTTCGATTTGGACGAAACTCACTATACAGGAGTTTTCTGGGCCAAGGAACTCGAATCTGACGTAGCTTTTACCAGGCGACGCTATCTGATCGTGGTATGTTGTCCACGTGATTTAGGTGTTAATAAATATAATGACTTAACTATTATGCTGTTAATTTTTAATTTTTGAAATAATTATCGCGGGCCATCGCTTAATTTTGTAAGTCCATCCTGGACGATTCATTTGTTTAGAACATCAAGACCCGCAGACATATGAAATTTTCAACCTACGCGGAAGAGGGATAATCAATATAGGCCTAAATATGGTCAAACATGTTCGATTTGGACTAAACTCACTATACAGGAGTATTCTGGGCCAAGGAACTCGAATCTGAGGTCGCTTTTATCAGGCGACGCTATCTAATCGTGGTATGTAGACCACGTGATTTAGGTGTTAATAAATATAATGATTTAACTATTATGCTATTGATTTTTAATTTTTGAAATAATTATCGCGGGCGAAGCCGCGGGCACATGCTAGTAGTGTATAAACATAACATTTTCAGATAATATTTCAATCAATATAAATAATTTGATATAAATAATCATCGTGCAAAAATAGAATGGAATACTCGTGCCGTGGTAATTATAATGGATCACGGAAATTAAAAAACTCGGCCATAGACCTTGAAGGACTCATTGAAACTGTTTAATTTGGTAATTATTAACTGTGTAATTGGTAATTGAGTAATTCGGTACGGATGGGCATTATTCCCCACAGCTTCCAACAGCTACTTTTGGTATTCTCTGACATTTCAACATAAGAATGCTGTTCGAATCTCATGTTCATTTTGCAAGGAGCCTGACTCACAACTAAATTACCATCGCCTTTATTAGCATAACCGTACATCACAATGCCACCAAATGATGATGTCCATATACTAGAGACAACATTCTCTCCCAAGACATATATATCATGGTATAACCACCTTTTCTTTCTCTTTCTCTTTCGTAGTTTTACCTCTCCCTTATAGGGACCTTTATGCGGCCCGCGCCGCCCGGGCATTACCGGTCCGCGACCTGTCGGGAGAGGAATGAACTATGGATCACAACAAAAACATACATACTTTTTTGACCAGACAAGGACATGGAGGGCCTCTCCGGATGAGTGATCAGCCCAATGCCGGGGCCACCTCCGAGACAACACGAACACATAGGACGTGACACACCATTCACACACACACACTCCGAACAAGGCGAGGGTGGGATGAAGATGATAATGACGGCCAGATGATATCCGGGGACCACAAGGGCCTAAAGTTACCTGACATTTGTCTCACAGGTGAGGGGAAACCCCGGAAAAACCTCACCTAGGTAACTTGTCCCGACCAGGAATCGAACCCGGGCCCGCTGCGTGAGAGGAGCGAACGCACTACCAACTTACTTTCAGAAAAAATGGTTGCCATGACTTATGCTCAATCCTTGTACTTAGAAAATATTCCTCTCGCGTCGTATCTTTACAGTTTTAAGCTATTATTACGATAGTTTGGCCATGATGCCTGTTCCAATTAATACAAGGCTTTGTCTTCTGAATTTGATTGACATGTCATGCAGACCCCCGCCTTGGTGAGGTCCTTAACTCGGCCTCCGTGAACAGATAGATCCGATGTGGGGCAGTAGCCTGTAATGAAAGTGTATCCAATTTCATTGTTCCCATTGCGTGTTGAAATAGCCGAAACGTGCAAGCATTACAATGAGCAATTCATACCGTCATTTTCTGCTCCTTAATGTATGGAACTATTATTCATAGCCGTATTCAAATGAAGCCAGTATTCTTTCTTTGGAATAACACAAGACACTGGAAATCTATTCCTCAGTAACAAACATAACTGCGGACAATGTTAGTTGCCTTAGCTGTAGGGATCCTGCCAGTGTTTATTGGAAAGCAAAAGATTTGAAGGACATATACTTTTAAATCATCTGGCTTTGTTTTCATAAAACTGAATTCTCCTCTAAAGCCGATGTCCTCACAGTCCAAGTTTTAGTTCCCCAAAGTTTTATCAAGTAGAATTTCTCGTCTTCTGTCCAGAAAACTAAAAATAAAAATCCTGCCGGTTGTTGGCCTATTATATGGATGTGAGACATGATCTCTTCCTCTTCGGGAAGAACATAATCTAAGAGTGTTCGAAAACACGGGGCTTGGGAAAATATTTGGGCCTAAAAGGGATGAAAATAGCGACTGGAGAAAACTGCATAACGACGAGCTTCATCTGTACTCGTCACCGGATATAGTAAGGATAATTAAATCACGGAGGATGAAATGGGCTGGACATGTTGCGCGCATGGGGGAGGAAAGACATACTGTATCTCAAAAATATTGACTGGGAGACCCGAAGAGAAAGAACCACTTGGAAAACCTAGGACAATATTAGGTGAGATTTAAGAGAAGTAGGATTTGCGGGGGAGTTAGTACAGAATAGGGTAGAATGGCGGGCTCGGGTAAGCGCGGCAATGAAGCTTTGGGTTCTACAAAATAGATAATAGGCCTATTCCTTTAGCTTGCTTAAGAATTGTCTACTGCCATTGAGTAAGTAAGCAAGCATTTCTATACAGATATTTCTGGTTGTACACACAAAAGTGCGTTTTAGTTCAATAAACTGTCACCCGAAACTAAAATTGATCGCCAAGGCGGTCGATATGTGTGCAATGACCTCATTTTCTGCTGAATCTTTACCATAATTTCCAGAGCACCTCATCGTTTAAGTGGTTATATTAAATAATTACATATTAGTGCATGTGTAAATTCAAAGACTGCCTTTGGTTTTAATAATATTCATAACACGCATAAGTCTGCCAGTATTTGATAAATAGTAATAATAAATGTAATTCGAGATCCCGATTCTTTTAAGATTAATTCATGGGCATCGAACGTAAAATCGATAAAATCCGGACCTCTCGTTACATTACACATGATAATAATAATGTCAATAATAATTATATTATTAATAATAATAATAATAATAATAATAATAATAATAATAATAATAAAGTAAAGGAGGCACTCGTGCAGAAAAGATGAACAAGAAACGTCCGCACATGAAATAGTCCTGTGGCCCATGAAATATTTGCCTATAAAGTCAAAGCTTACCAAAAGGTCCAACGTTCCCTCAGGAAGTCAGCATGAAAGTAAACTTCTCCAAATGCTTTATTTGGATAAAGGGCTGAATCGACCCTACTCAGTTCTAAACAAGGCAGTTATTAATGAGATATTTAATATAAAATAATTATTTAATTGCTTTACAATTTATACGGTGACCTACAGTCAGCAGTTATTTTAAATAAGTTACATGGCGTCTCAACAAACTTCTTAGACCAATTAAAAACACTTGCGCTGTGCGTTTCTCGGATGGCGACCTACTTCCAGGTTATTGTAGCTTACAGGTATTAATGACTGACGTATTTGGAATAGGAACGTATGCTTGATATAATGAGGCTTTATAAATACATTTAATACTCAAAGCGCTCTGACAGCTTTTACTGTAGCACAAATTACCGATCACAGACTGATATCTCGTACCATTACTGCCTCAAGGCACGTTGATACTTCACATGGAAACAGTAATAGTAGGCCTATTCCATATTTCTGAAATAAAGGCACTTTCTTCTAACATAAATAATCTTGAATATGTCACCAAGATACAACAGGCTGATACAACAATGAATTTCAGGATTGAGAACAATACTTCCTCTACCTGTAGCATCTATAAGAAGAGTAGAGAAAGTAAAAATGAGCAATACAAGAAATAGCGATACTGGATATTGGTCGGACCTCACTGTTTTTCTAAGTTTTATCATAGGTAATCCCTCGAGAGATTACGAGTTTATCGATATATTTGCGAGAACGAAGTTTATCGATATGTCGATATATTCGCTGAACGAAGTCCGAGCAAAATTATCTGATGATACTCGTAACCTCGAGTAGGATTTATTAAGGCTATTCCACGAAGAAACTGTAACAGATTTTGTAAATAACAATTAATTTCATACTTTGTTGTCAATAATCTGTCAGCCGTAAGATCACGGGATACTACATGAATGAACAGTCCACGAATTGATTCGATGAATTGGTCCAAGTTCCCAATGCTACCACTAGTGCGCGTCACAAGATGGAAGCGTCGTGGTAGTTGCTTAGATCAAAACGCTATAAAATCACACGAACTGACTTGCACCGAATCCTAATTGTGTTTTTAATCAATGGACATTTATATTATTTCAATTTCCAAACAAGTTATGTTGTACAAAATAATGTTTTCATGCTGCTTAATGGCAGCATGTGACGCATTCAACACCGCACGTTGATGCCGTACGTGTCCAGTAACGAGCTGACGTTTTATCAGAAAAAAATGGCATCCTTATATTAGGTCGAAAAGCAAGCATTTTATAAGATAAACGATCGTGATTGGTCTATATCCGAGGAATTGCTATACGTTATTGGAAAACATCAAACACTGGGGATATGAGTGGAGTAGGTTTACTTAAGTACCGAAATAGTCTTAGTAACTTTATCTCTATCTATTCTCCTCAAATTGTACTCAAAATTATATATGCATCACACGTTCTTTTCAAATCGTCACTTTGAACATGATTACCTAATTATTATTGAAAAATTAACCCTAATGAAGTCATGAAGAAATACTTTTTTTTTCTAAAATAGCAATTGTTTTTAATACTCTTACTAAATTGAGAATCACTAAACGATTGGTAAAGCAAGCTGATGCAAGGGAACAATATAATTATAGGTTTTCGTGTTGGTGCCTCAAGGCTAGGCGGGATTCGAGGCGGCTGCCTCCAACACAAGATGACTGGACCTTGTCAGGATTTAATGCGCAACTCAAAACTAGACCTAACGTGAATGTTATTTCTAGGACTGTTGTTATTTAGGCAACATACAGTCGATCAGACTAAAATGGAAAACGCCTAGCACATAGACTTCACCGTGAGCTCTATGTGGATGTTCAGTTATGTTGAAACTTTACTTTGATGTCACCTCAATACATGTATCTTCTTCTACGTTTCAAGCTGGCCATGATTTCAATTTTCCATTCCTGGTTGGCTTTGCTTTTGTTTTATTGTTACCTTCTGCCTTCTTTTGTTTCTCATCAAATGTCTTCAGTGTGTTCCTAATTTATGATCTTCTACTGGATTCATTTATCTACTTTATTATTTTAATTTTATAATCATTAGTTAATAACTAAATATTAAAATCATATTTAATTTATCATGTCTTATTTTCAAGAAGGTATTTTCTTTTATGGTCATTTCTTCATATCAAGTTTCTATTATGATTAATTCTTTGTTATTCTCGGCCAATAGAAATCCTTCTTGCCATATTGTTATATTCATTCCTTCTTGTAACGTATTCTTTTCCTTCATCAGTCCGTTCCATCTGGAACAAAGTCCGTTTTATCTTGTGGAATTGTTCTTAATTCCGACTTATCATCAAGAATTATTCTTAATTCTGCTAATCCTCGAATCAACAAGGTCTGGATACCTTTCTACGTTATTTTCAGCTTGATTAAATAAGCTGGTTAATTATCACTCTGTAATCCTTCATGGAAAGGATTTCTTCTTTCTCAAGCTATTCAAGATGAATTATATTATTTACATGTTCTCATGGATCTTCAATCTGAAAGTGAGTTTTTAATCATTGACATTATTTGCAAGAACTGCAATTATTAAATCTTAACATTGTGCTTTATAGTGAAGTGCCGGTTTTAATGGACAATCGGCTAGTCTTGATGAAGGACATTAATTTAAACGCTAAAAATTCTAATTTCCAATGTGTTAATTAAACACATGGTGCTTTTATCCGTGTATTATACTCGGATTGGTTCTCCGGTTTAAAATACAATTCATATTCCGTATCGCCGCCGTGTGATATGTGCTCTACTGTTAATCGTCATCAAACATCTTACCTCAAGAAAGAAGATTACAATTGTAATTTCTTGTTATTGAATTACTTGTTTCGGAAGGCTTATTATCAGAATAGTAAGTCTTCCCTTGTTCGATTGCCCTTGATGGACACTTGAATTTTTAATCATCTTAATTTAAAGTGTAATTGCATTTTAATTCTCATATAACAATTCTAATTATTGTCATTATATCAAGGGCCGAACAATTTCAAACTACTTACTGATGTATCATCATATATCTCATTTTTTGTAACGAGTAGTTAGTTTACATTAAATCATTTGTTAATCCTTTCGAATATGTACTGGCTTTATCTCTATGGATTATACTCATACAGTTCGCTGCGTTAGCCCGTACAGTGGACATCAAGAGTTATTTTTCGAATAGAAGCCTTTTCACTTCACGCATGGAGGCGGGCTTCCTAATGGAAGTTTAATTTGCCGAAGACGAAGTTACGCTTATTTCAACTGTTCAACACATTGGTACACGCATAACACGTCAACACACAAAACTCATAATAAATTCTCGAAATGTCCTCCTCTTGCTTCTAGACATGCATGCACTCGTCGAATCATGGACTGTCGCACCCTTTCAAATTCTCCGGGATGGTTTCGAATGGTTTCGCTGGCTTCCATGACACGTCGATGAAAAAAGATTGTGGGACATATGTTCATATGAACTTTTTTCCTTCTTTTGGTGAAAGAAACCCATGCCCGAAGTTTGTAAAAGTATTTTTGAAACACCCTGTATACCTAATCCCTGCGTTAAAGATTGTTATCCTTAAAGAAGCTACAGGTATAAGGCCTACATATGTTTCAGCGTTCAGTCCTTGTGAATTTACATAAAAAAATAATTGCAAGCAGATGCGATAAAATGGAAGTAATAAAAATAGAACGATACAATTATCATTATAGACACTTTAAATATTTTTATGCTGGATCTGTCACTGATTCACGAGCTTAAAGGGTTTTCATAACTCACTTACAGCTTATTCAAGTTATAAAATGTGCTGAAGTAAGAAATCTCGAATTCCACAAGTTTAAAAACTAAATATAACAGCTTCCTTTCACTGATGCGATCTTATTATTTGTTATTGAGTATGAACGGAAATACCCTGCTAAATCTTTTCATATTTATCTTCTGGCATAAGTGGAAAATCACGCAGGCGTTCGTTACCACAAAGTTCTGTTTACTCTGTACGAAATTACCGACCCTTTCACATTCAACTAGGAGAGATGAAAGTTGGTTATATTATGTTGTATAAATTTTACACATAAATGAGCACATGCTCATGGTTGGGGGCAATATTCCGGCAACAACGAAATTCCGGGAACTTTTTGACTGCCCCTGTTACAAGAAGAGAATGTCATACATGACATATTATACAAAGAGGCATAACTTCTATTTGAGCAGAGGAAGTTATGTGCTTCCTAAGAGATATTTTTCTGTTAAGGAAGACGGGTCCCCTTGCCCCCCCGACGCGTTACTACTGAGCCTAAGACTGCGTAAGTGCACATAAAGTGTACTACTTCATTCGCGCATTAGTGTAAATCTAGCACAGCGGACTTCCCTTGAACTATTGTTCGCTCTGTGTAACCTTCACAACTAGAATACTGGGTTCATAATGGAACAGCTTTAGTATAGCCTACGTCAACTAAATTTAATTGCTTAGGCGTGCAAACTCTGACCTCTATGATCTATATTACTGTCTTTTGTTCCCGGTGGTCAATTACTTAACTGTTGCCTAGTTAGAAAATTTCCAACCTCATTGGTTGACCAGATCAACAATTCAAGGACGCCGACATTCTGAAATAAACTTTAATGATTTGTGTGGTATAGTAATGTGAAATCGTTAATGGTATTAAGAAATATAATGTATAGTAGGATTATCTTATATGTAAATGGTGATGTGTGTAATAATTCAGTCTATCAATGTTAGTCTTACCTACACTATACGAAGAGAAACAACATTAAAATATTCATCATAGCACAAAATACCGTTCATAACTACATTAATTAATAACTTGGAATAACAAAGCTGTTTAGGTAAAAAAAATTACAACTATTTAAATCTACGTACCGGAGGTGGTTGTCACACAGTGGTTTAGATCCCAGACGGAAGACTTCTACAACACATGTGTTCAAAAGTTGGTCCAACGGTATGACAAATGTCTCAATTCTGGTGGTGAATATGTTTAAAAATAGCTGAATACTTGCTGTATCTGTTGCAATAAATATTTTCATGAAATTGTGTTCTGTTTCTGCAAACGGCCCCAGGGAAATTTACTTTGTGGACGCGTCTTGGACAATTAAATTCTTATTGCATATAACTCTACACGTTTTCAATGAATTGAAATTTCGGAACTTTCCCCTAATTTAACGTCCCAATCTTAAATTGGTCCAACGGTATGACAAATGTCTCAATTCTGGTGGTGAATATGTTGAAAAATAGATGAATACTTGCTGTATCTCTTGCAATAAATATTTCCATAAATTGTGATTTGTTTCTGCAAACGGCCCCAGGGAAATTTACTTTGTGGACGCGTCTTGGACAGTTAAATTCTTATTTGGATATAACTCTACACGTTTTCAATTAATTAAAATTTCGGAACTTTCCCTTATTTTACTTCCTAATCCCTATATGGAGGTGAAAACAATACATATCTAGCAGTAATATGCTGTAACAATAAACACACGTTCAGTTTTAAGATGTTCGTGATTTATTTGTCGCTGTGGGAAGGTCAAGTATGCGCGTGAAAATAGAAAGTTGATTACAGGTTTCCGAAAGCAAAAATAAGGAACCGTATGAATATGAAGTAACCTTGGGGTTCAGAGAAACCGTAGTAAATATTAACTCATTTTTAGATCCACAAAGTCAATGGCCACTTCTTTGAGAAACAACACGAAGGAAGAAACATACTTCTGTAAATTAAGAAGAATGGTAACAGAAAACTTTCTTATGCTGATGAATACTTTCGCTACACAGTTACTTGTAAGATAAGTTATAAATTTAATTAACACGAGTGATGTATTTAATTAATAATTAATTTAATTACTTCATTAATGTCACGGGAGAGAAAGACTTTATTCAAGTCATCTGCCTGGCAATCCAGGTGACCATACAGATCCAGAACAAACAAAGAAAAAGAATCATACATTATATAATAACTTAAATTGAATTGAAACGGAACATAAGAACTCTAAGTACCATATAAATGATTGTGCAATAAAAATAACGAATCTTCTAAAACCCTAATACATATTTTAACAACAGTGTCATTAGAAATATTGAGAGACTGAAGAAACGTATTAACAAAGGTGAAACCTTCTTTAAATGATAAAATTAAACCTTAATAAAGTTAGGCCTATATTGCAACTTAAAAACAAGCATTTTCAGGTAAACAAGAAGAATGAAAAAGTATACCATTCGTTAAACTTAAAAGAATTCTACTATACCATGGCACTAAGCCCCTGAAGTTGTGAATAAAAAGTCGCGTAATTATAAGTATTTTATTATGAATATAATATCAATATTCAGGTTTTAAAACACTTTTTCGGAAATTTAAAATGTTCTAATTGTACAGCTGTAGGCCTTTCGACTAGATTTTCAAAGCTATATACTGTACATATTTTTTAACGAGTCAACATGTCACGAGAGAATAAAGAGCCTAGCTGAGTCGCCTAATAAAGAATCAAGAAAAAAACAACACGTATATTGCCCTTTTTAAAAATTATTTCATGAAAATGTAAATATTACTTGTCCCTTCCTTTAAAACCATTAAATAGAAACATGTTATTAAATAAATTAAACAAAGAATTTTATTCTGTTTTCTGTAGCTTACAAAGTTTTAGTCGAACCACCAAGTAGGCCTATGACTATTTTTGCGGCCACTGTGAGGAATTATTAAACATTCAAAAAGACTTAATTTAAAAATGTTCAATTTTTATCACGCAGAGACTATTTAATAATCATATGCAAATATTTTTCCATGGGACGGATACCAAAGTTGGTTATCCTGGAGTGTTATAATTTTATACCACTCAGTGGCATAATTTTTTTCCTTTTAACTAATTTCATCTACCGTTAAGAGCACGTCTTTTACCTTCGACAGTCTATAAAAAATCTTGTGCGGCAGATTCCATTGTACCTCAAGGGATATCACAGGCTACCCTTATTCAAGTCACCTTAAGTAAGAAAACAGTGAAAATGAATGGAAATAAAAATTGAGTAGTCAGGGATTTCCTAATTTCTCAAAATAAGCTAGTGGAATAATACTCTGCATCGATTCCTGCTATTAACACCTGACAGTCATTCTCTTTCAGCGTTACGAAAATCTCCAACAGCAGCCTTGCAAAATATTTATTCAACCCAGGTTCTTACTCTCAGAATAAAAACAACGATCGCTTTCACTTAATACATGGGGAAAATATGTCGCAGTTTGGATTGTCCTTGATGGCAATGAGTAATAAGAATTGACGGTTTGGTTCAAGTTTTAAAACACCTAATATTATCAATAAATTGTATTAGTTCTGCAGTCTATGAAACAGTTTACTAATAATATTAGCAATATTTACTAAATATTTACGTGTGGATCACGATGAAAGGGAGTGGATAATATTAAACCTTATTATTAGTCATTAGGAAATACTGTAATTCTGCACTTTATATCTCATTTTTGGTCATGGAAAAATAGGGCACAAAATATTCAAATTTCTTATCATGTTCCTCATTTGCTCTTTCTATATAAAACTTATCACAATTTTTGCAAACAATTTGGTATATTCCTGATTTTTTCCCATCAGCTATGACATTGCATGTTTGGGAATACGATAATGCAATTTCTAAAATAAATAAATAAGCCCGACACAATCCCTTATAGGGCAAGGGCCTCCTACCATGGTAGGGCTGGCTCTGTTTTTACTCTCCCAAGGTGAGCATTTCCTTGGACAGTTGGGTTTTTGCCTCCTGGTGGGTTAAGACCTAGGCCTATATTATCAACACTTTCCTAGGACACTGTTTTCCTAATGATTTAAATGTTTCACTCTTTCTTTGGCCTGTCTTGTCCATCTCGTTCCTAACTCCTCCCTGAATTCGTCCTCCCATCTGCGTCGAGGTCTGCCTCTGCTTCTTTTACCCTTCCTCTGGTCCCAAACAGTTGTTGCATACGCCCATCTCTCTTGATTCATTCTGATGACGTGACCTCCCCAATTCCATTTGGTTTTTCTTACAACAATCGCTGCGTTTTCCAGTTCACTTCTTTTTCTTAACTCCTCATTTCTTATCCTGTCCCTTAGATTTATACCCAACAGTTTTCTTTCCATCTTTCTCTGACAAATCTCTATCATGTTAACTTGTACCTTTTTTAATGCCTATGTCTGGCAGTCATATAGTAGGACTGGTATGACGCACATTTTTAGCACTTAATGCAATTTCTAAAGAAGCAAAATTATTGAAGTCAGTCAAAAAACATGAAAATCTGGAAATATGGAAGAAAATTTATATTACAAAATTTAAAAACTCATTAATGAACTGTAACTAATATTATTATAAAATATTCTTATGAAACAGAAGACCATGTATTTGTATGTATTTGCTAATAATATGAGTGTAAAGGTTCTACGAAACAGTGCCCAGGGTAACACTAAGTAATAATGAAGTATTAGTGACAATGTTACAGCCACCGTTAGATAGCTGACACGACACAGTACAACGTAAAGCAGCTTTCCAGAGACAACGGAGACAGACATAGCCTGATAACTGTTACCCTCTTTGTGCCAAGAAAACCGAAGGTCGCCCAGTTTCGCACAAAATCCAATTCATACACAACACACAACGCTAATTATCATAAATCTATCAAGTATACAGCCTGGCGATTTCATTAAAACCAGATCACAGCGAATGGCAAACCAGTCCTGTCACCAAGAAAAAGTATTGTCTGCTAAGCTGGTCCAGTGGCACAGCTTCCTTTTATGTCTTTGTCTTCCATTTCATTTTTAAGAAATTCAGTCTCTTCATACTCAACTTGAAGGCAATTTATTATGAAGACTTACTGTTTTCATTGCAACTTAATCTTATCTAAAAGTCTCGGGTTTTCAGGCTTCTTAAATTTAACTTCATCAACATCATCCGTATCATCAACAACAACAATAACGTCGACAGGACTTGCAATGCATTTTAATTTAAATGGTTAGAGCCGTTTTCTAAACTGTCTCTAATTTATTAGTAATGAATTTCATCGTCAGACAGGGTTAAAATAGTTTTAAAATAGAGAGATTGTCCACCTTAGAACCCTTGTCGTTGCACTTATCTGGGGCCTATAAAATATAAAACAACATAGAAGGCACAAGCACACGTTAAAAACACTGTTGTCATATTATTAAAACTTCTTCTTGGTCCCAGATGCGTCTATTACTTGAAAATGCATTTCGATGCAAGTTGCATCATCTTCAGTTCAGAATTTTGAGATACAACAGTCACAATGTCTGATGATGTACTGATGTATGAGCCGGTTGTTTATTTGTTGCATGTTTTAGGTCACAGTTGTTGCGAGTTCAAACAGGTGATTATGGTCAACTGTGGTTTCGTTGAGAATATTATTTTTATTTTTGTAGATTTGAAGATTTTCTAATATATTAAGCCTATTACCTTTTTTATAATTATGGAGGATTTCTAAAGTATTGTCTATGTTATCTAATCTATGTCCAGTATTAAGGAGATGTTTAGCGTATGATGAGCGATTACTATTATATCTGAAGTCATTAACATGTTCCTTGAATCTTTGTTTGAACTTCCTACCTGTTTGGCCTATGTACACTTTTTTACAGTCATTGCATGTTAGTTTATATATTCCGCTGCCTTCCATTTTGTCTATATTGTTATTGTTGTTGTTATGTAGTTTTCTTTTTAGGTTGTGGTTTGTTCTATATGCAATTTTGAAATTTTCTTTACGTCTCTAATTCGCAAACGAAGAAATCAATTTAAGGTAGAGATAGAAAAGTATTGCGTTCGACCCCCAAATTCGAATTGAGTTTAACATAATGCTTCGCGGTCCCCTGAATCCAATTCCCCCCCCCCAGAGACACGTGTGTATTCGTGTATGTCTGTACATATGTGAACAGCCTAGCTCCAGAACAAAAAATCGCACGAAAACAAAAAATCGCTTGGAAACCAAATTTTGTACTTGGGTTAGGTATCTTCTGTGGATGTGACACGAAGATTGACGATGGCTTTCTCTTACTTTAATGCCACCTCACATGATGAAAACTTAGTTTTTCGTGATTTTCTCAAAAAGACTCTAACGATATAGCCTATATATATTTTTTTTTTCAATTTTGTTAATGAGGTGCTTATACTAAGAGCTAAAAATTATATTGTAATATTTTTCGCTAAAATTCTCTGAGGGGTAGTTATAAGCCACCCATTGTACGTAGAAACTCAGTCTTTCCGGTGAACAATAAAGCTTTGCATCAAGTTGAAACAATTGAATACGCGCTCAATGCAAGGTGCTAATTGGTATTTGTCTGATCTTGTACCAGCTACTAGTGATTAATGTGTATCTTTGTAAAATATTTTTATAATTATTTTTGATGTACTAGAGTCAACAGTTATGAAAGCGTGATACTGTTGAGTTCCTTGAATGGTAATTGCATGATTGAACGATCTTTAAGAAATGTTTCTGATGGCACATAATCCTCCAGTATTGATGTGAATAGTATAAATATTTTAAGCTATTTCTAGCTGCAAGTCTCTTAACTTCATCACAAGGCCTTTTTCTATGTGCTGTGGCTGAAAAATGCTATTCAGCATCAATCTTAAAGTTTTGCTTATGAGTTTTTTTTTTTTTTTTTTTTTTTTTTAATTTGGGCAGCTCATCCATCAGAAAAGTAAAATATTTTTGGGGGGAACTATTCCAAATGATGTAGTAAAAAAGTCAATGAGTTTTGTATGATAGGTGTAAATAGCAAAATATTTGATCATTGGTTGATCTATTTCACCTAAATCCACATTGGTGATCTCCAATAATTTCTATATCAGAATTAAAATGAGAAAAGTGTATTTCGGTATTCTTCGGGGATGTAAGGAGATGTGGTAAGGGCATTCTCTTCATTTTTACAACCAATTTACCTGAAGAAAATGTCTTACACATCAAAACTTTTATTTGAGCAAATCAAGTCATGTTTTGCATCAAATTTTTAAATTAAGTATCCAGGTATATTCTAACCAAATATATTCATTCAAGAGCGATAACTCATGCCAATTATCACAGGAAACGTGGCAACTGACAGAACTGCTTTAATCATGTCTTATTAAGCGTAACTTCCGCTGCTTTCTTTCAACTTCTTCCTTACTTCAACTATTCTCCACTGTCACGAATGTCGTGCAACTTCTATGTCAAAAACATGGAGTGAAACCGAGAGTCGTCGTGATGTTCATATTGAGCGATTAACATCTTCATTACTAGTACTTTATCTCCAAGTTCTACGATGCAATTAAACTAGCAGGTCCCTGCGGCTTTGTCCGCGATTATTTACTCAACTGCTACATGCATTGTTTAAATAATTTTTTGCACGACGTAACTAATTAGTGGTATTTACGAATATTGTTGCCGTGGATCGTAACTTGACATTTCCGCACGCAATCTGGTTGCTATGAAAACAAAATAAATCTCCTTGCGGTAAAAATTACAAAAAGCACACGTGCCGTAAGTAAAACCACCATAACACAAGCCTTTATGAAAGACCGGAACCAAGGCCCCCTAGTTTGTGGCGATTTTAACAGGACAATCTTTCCTCGATCCGTATGCACCGCTTACGGCACTTGTATCGCAATATACTATATTTTTAAGCAACATTGGCTAAGCAATAATAAAATGTTACATTTGGACTAGACACAGGTGATTATGATTGCGTACACAGTAAACCCGGGCAGCAGTCGATGCATTTTTCAGATCGTTAAAATACTGGGCACAGTGAGGTAGACGGGAAATGTCCATCTGTCCGTTTGCCTGTACGCGCGATAACTCAATTACGTTTCATCAGATTTTCATGAAACTTGGTATACACATTTATAACGTCCAAGGGAAGAGGCTTATTGATATTTGATCAAATCGGTTGACTGGTACCGGAGTAATGCCCAATTTAGTGCATATTTTAGAAAGAATTTATCAAATGCAAATCAGTACTCTTCACAACATTTTGTTTGCAGTGTTCATATACGGCTTTGGAAGTTGCAATACAGTTAGCTTTGACAAAAAACACTACCCACATATTCCTTCACATATGTTTATCAAACTAGAACTTTGTTCTTCCGTAAGTCCTGCTTAATGAATCGATCTGGAGCTGAACTCGGAAAACGATTACAACAATAACTTATTTTCTGCATATCATAAATGCAACTATCACTGACTAAACAAAAGCATTCTCGCGTTTTGTTACATCAGTTTACCTGACTTTAATATATATATATATTAATGTATGTATATATATATATATAAATATATAAATATGTATATATATATATATATATATATATATATGCTACACACCGAGAATTGTAGATTTCAGAATTATATCGGATGCTATAAAAAGGTCGGTAGATCAAATAAAGCAAAATGGTGGCTAAGACATCGGTTACTTCGTGCACTACCAGTCGCAATTAATGAAAACGCAAATGATGCTTGAAATGAATCAGTGAAAAAATGTGAATTCACGGTTAAGCTTGGTATATCCGTCACTTGAATGTCACCTGAAGGTCAAAACCAGCCTCCACCCCGTGTTACACAGATCAATGCGCGTGGCCGCCATCTTCGCATTGTTTCGCGCGACATTTCGACCTTCATTTTGTCACTCTCCAGGAACTCAACTTCACATTTTTCTTCTCTGGATGAAAACCTACTGACATCCTCATCATTTTAATTTGTTTCAGTTATATTTTAAAAAGATAATATGACCCCTTGGGGCGTGTACAAGACTTTGAAAATTAATTTTTCTAATTCAATTATTGAAAACAAAATTCTTCGTAATTTTGGATTCTTAAAAGGCACCTTAAATCGAATCTCGAAGTTAAAATGTCCATGCCACATCGATGCAAGTTTATGCTAGTTAAATGGACAGTATTAATTTTATTAAGTGCCCCAGGATGGTAGGCCTACTTTATGAGATTGAGTGGTGGACGGGAATTGCCTGTTCGTCCGTGTGCCTCTACACGCGATAATTTGAATACGCTTTATCGGATTTTCATGAAACTTAGTATACACATTTATAACCTCCATCGGACGAAGTCTATTGATTTCGGACCAAATCGGTTGACTGGTACCGGAGTAATCCCCAATTTAGTGCCTATTTTATGGTAATATATTAGACAGAATTCATCAAGTGCAAATCAGTTTTCATGCCAACATATTGTTTTACAGTGTTCATATAGGCCTACGGCTTTGGAAGTTGCAATATAGTTAGCTTTGACAAATAACACTACCCACGTTTTCCTTCACAAATGCTTATCAAACTAGACCTTCGTTTTTCCGTTATGAATCTATCTGGAGCTTAACTCGGAAATCTATTACAAAAATAATCTATTTTCTGCATGTGATAATTGCAAGTATCACTGATTAAACAAAAGCATTCTGGTACTTTGTTACATCAGTTTACCTGATTTTATTTAATTATATTTAATGTGTATGTTGAAACTCAACAAGGATCTCAATCTGTAATTGTAACTCTAAATTTTATTTTTATTTTCAGAATTGGTCTTTGTGGCTTCGACAACCCCATGAGAGATACAAAAACAGACGAAATCAAACGACACATAGGACATGTGAGTATACTGTACTTTAATAAATTCAGTCTTCGAACGTTCATATACGAATTGAACATTCAAGTTTAGTGTGACTGCCCATAAACAGTAACATTACAGTAGACGTCATGCTGGATACAGGTCAGAAGTTAAGTGTGAACTTTATCCATCATGACGTCACTGTGTATGGTCAGCCATTCCATAGCATAAACAGTGCGCGCCCAGAGTGCGTCTACTGGAGTCTACACGAAGGTGATAAAAGGGCAATTTATTTACATTCATAAACAACACTAGTCATCTTTTATGTGTAGAATATATATCGGAGATAATATATTTGATCATGCCTAAGTTATAAAAGCAACATGGAACGTGTTCACGTGTACCTGATTACACTTGAACGAATTTTGTCATCGCGTGATACACTCCCCCACCTCTTCCTACAGAACATACTTAGTGAACCTAACCGTTCCTTGTATGAACGTTCGAAGCTTATAATTAATTATTGAGCATTTAATGTTGAAAAAAAAAACTATTTTTTAATCTTTGCATGAGCACTTTCTAACCCATTCAGTCATGATTTTTTTATTTCTTAAGTGATAATTCTGACCTGTAGTGTTAACAGCATGCCACAAACTTCAAATAGTTGGGCATAAAATCCACTAGTTCTATATGGCAACACCGCACATATTGGTGTTTATTTAAGTGTCCATTAAAGTGGAGGTTGTTTCCAAATGAAACAAAAACATTAGACTTAGTAGAATTTAGTCCCTAAAATCAATCGTCCACTGTAATGGGCATGGAGACTGAAAAGGCTAAGTGATAAAGAATAACACAATTCTGAAGGAATTTCCTTACTTTACTTTTAAGGGCCTCTCAACTCTTTAGCGGTTGCTCTGTAGTCCCATTTGCCATTCTTCCCGATTACACCAGTCATCTTCCTCCAGACATCGATCACTCATCAGTCTATGGATCTGTCCCGTCCAGGTTGTTCTTGGCCTGCCCGTTTCCTTCTACCCCGAGGTGACCATTCGAAAAGATTCTTAGGTCACCTATTATCATCAGTTCTTCTAACATACCATTGAAGAACTCTTCTTTCAATTCTTTCCACCACTGTCTCCTCCATATCCATCATCTGTCTCACCTCTTCATTTATCTTTCTTTATAATCTAGATACTCTAGCTCTGCGTCTTATTCCATCCATTTCCACTGCCAAAATCTTTGATTTTTGACCCTCTATCAAAGTCGACCCCTCAGCACCATAGGTCATTATACTTTCCACAACCGCCTTCAAATAACGTTGGGACGTGAAATATAAATGACAAAACTTTTTGGATGCCTTTGAAACAGGAGGATTACGGGTAAATATGAAAAAGAAAAAACTGAATATCTGGTAGTAGGAGGAAGTGGACGAGACGTCTCCCTAGCTCAAGGAACTGTTAAAAAATCCAAATATTTAGGATCACTTATTGATGAATCAGGGACTGTAAAGCTGAAGTAGATAGTACGTTAGTACAGGCACGAAGAGCTATTAGACTGTTGAATGGAGTATCCTGGAGTAGAAGTATGTTTTGCAGGAATTTTCACTAACCTTAATGTCTTTCTGTTACAGGGAGTAAAAGTAAAGATGGACGACCAGGGTAACATACTAATAAAGAGAGTGTCTAAATGCAATGTGTACGTGAAAAGCACAAGTGCAGGAGAAGAAACAAGCATAGGAAACGATGTTATGAAGCTACCAAACTGCGCCTTGGAAATGGAAAAACCAGTCAAGGTTAGTGAATGCCCAAAGATTCAGTACACTCGGAAGTAAATATACTCTAATAATATTGCCTATGGCGTACCTATTCTTTCAAAATATTTACATTATAACTATTTACTTCACATTAAGTTATATAATTCGACATTTTGGTAACACTTTTTTTGTCAAGGTGACAAATACTTTTCGGCGCAATGATTAAACTACAGCAGAACTCTAATTTTCCGAATTAATTGAGCTCATACCCGATCCGGGAAACCAAATATCCGAATAATTGGATAAATAATGGGATAAGGTCATTTCTTAAAAAAAACTAAACTGTACAGTACTGTACTTACATAAAGTACAACATTATATAAATCCCACAACATCGTGAACATATCGGTGAGAGTCAGTTGTTTCGCTGACATATTATCGATTCTGTGGGCTAAAAGATTTACTTTTTCGCAAATAATCGGCCCTGAAAAAGAGTTTTTGCACTCCTTAGCTAGTAAGTGTTACTTACGAAAGTTGTTTACATGGATCGTAACTTGACGTTACCACACGCAATCTTGTTGCTAGGGGCGACGGGCAGAAAGTGACTTGTTGCTAGGGGCGACGGGCAGAAAGTTACTTTACCGCCCGCAAATGCTTATTTGCGAGCAGAAATGACCAAGGCCTCCCCGCTTTATAAATATTCGGTTGCCATAAACAATAACAAATGCGAATCCCTTCTGAAATAAGCACCAACCTTCAAGACTGTATATACATAATATTTTCAGGTAATATCACAATTAATATAATTAAATTGATATAAGTAACCGTCGTGCAAAAAATAGCATACAACACACGGACCGTAAAGGCATTAAGCTTACGGTTAATTTTCTACGTGAATGCGACATTACGGTCGTGGCAAATTCTTTTATCCCTAGATTACGTGGTAAAGGTGGTATATGTGCACAATCTTTGGAGTATCTTCCATAGGAAGTCTCAAGGAGTAATATCCGGAAAGAACCCATTAAAAAAAAAAAACGAATGCGGGAACTGCGAACATTGGCAGTAAAATCCAAACAAAATCATTCGAGTTCCTCTTTAATGTAACTTATACATAGACCTGGGATTTTAGGCTCTAAAAAAATTAGTTTTAGGCACCTAAAATAGGCTTTTAAAAGAAGTAAATAGGCTTCTAAAAGAGAAAATAGGCACTTAAAATATGCTTTAAAAATTTGTAAATAGACAGAAAATAGACTTTAAAATACTACAATATGCTCTTCAACTGTAACGTGATCTTTGTTTTTTTACTCTAAAAAACGTGGTAACCTATTCTTAACAGAATAATTGCAAAATTAAGACAGAATTAAAAATACAGTTATCAAAAACAGTCTTGGATTATATGAAAAATTGACACAGTATGTCCCTTCATACTATATACCTGCTACTTGTTGTTTTGAGCTATCTTTCCCGCCAGTCAGCATTCCTTTGGGGACTATTGTTTCGGAAAAGTTTCGGTGAAAACCCCACCCTCTGTTGTTCTGCCCTTCATTCAGGGATGTCCATTAAATGACTGTAAAAGTTACTAAAGTTTAAATATATTTTAATTGGCCAAATAGGCATTTTAGGCACTAAAATAATAAAAATAGGCTACAAAGGTCCAAATAGGCATTTTAGGGCACTCTATAAATATAAGTGATATGTCAACATATTTTAAAATTTCCATGTTATTTCATAAGGAAGAAAATAGGCATTTGCCTTATAATCCCAGGTCTACTTATACAAGCCGTATTATTTATAGCTTTTTGTAAAAAAAAAGTGTTATCGGACTTAAGGGACACGGTGTATTGAATCGATTCGATCTATTTCTGCATGTTATATTAAGTCAACTCACTTATACCAAAGAGTTTCGAAATAAAATATATTTATTCAAGTATTTAATGTGTCCCATGTTCACAATAAGATGAAGGTCCAAGAAAAAGCGCGTAACTCCTTTCTAATCTTCTCCACATCAGTTTCTTAGAATCAAGTGGGAATTAGTTTATGGTGACAGTATTTGTAACGGTAGAGAAACAGATGATTCCAAGGACAGATGTGTTTTCTATAAACACTATCATAACAGCAAAGCAAAGAGGACGACAATAAAATGCGCAGGACAATGCCAGACAAAATGCAATTGTGCTGTCTGGGAAAAAACACTTTTTTCCCTCAGACTTTCTCTTCGTATACAAAATAGTTATTAATTCCACGAAGAGAGGTTTACTCTCATGTCTTTACATCATTTTTAAAACTTTTTTTTCTTACGCTAATGAGCGGCCATTCAGCGGGGGACAGCTACGCACTGTTCTCTTCAACTGTCACTCATTCCCTTTGTGTAGACGCAGACGTCCGCTGTCATGGTATTTTAATAACAGTAATGATAAAGGAACTTGTATGGCTTTGATACTGGTTAAAAGCAAGGCGAGGTTAATAGGTGCCCCTACGATACAATAAAATGTAGATATCTTGACAGGTCTTATATCAATTTTAAAATTGCATTAATATCTTATCTCGCAATAATTATTCCCTTAAAATATTATTAATATAATAATAATAATAACAATCTTGATCAATTATGATAACGACTCACAGAAGACTGAAGAATAGTGAGTAAATACAGGGCTAAAGATAAGATTAAATCGCCCCTTACGCTCCGAACAATGCGTTGCTGTTCGCTTGTTATCTCGGCACACCCGATCGTTCCTTCTCTCCAAACTCCCGATCGTACCAAATACAAGCTACCAACCCATACACCAAAATGACAACCCTCTAGCTTACTCGGCACTCCCGACCAGACCACAATCACCTCTTCACATAATCTAAATAATGCAAAACACTAACCACATCAGTGCGCGAGCGGAGGCGGCAGCCGAAGCGAAGCGCCCTTGCATTTTCGAATAATGTACGATACACTGTTTGTAGGTTTCGAAAATGTGGCATATTATATCTTCCAGACGTTAGTAAGCCTGTCAACTTTTACGTAAGACATGAGGCTTTTGTTTACCGGTATGACGTCACACTACCATCGTCCAATCACGAGTTTCTACGTAATATGAGGACAGAAGAAGTGGTATAAAAGAAAGTGCATCGCGAGGGTGTGGTGGGAGGGAACATTCATCCAAGGTGCGACTTAAATTTATTTTTTCCCAAATACAGGGTATAGAGGATGTATCTGCGCAGATTTAAACAGCTTATTCCCTCGGTAGAAACATGCGGAAAATGCAAGCGATGAATAAAATGTAACGGGTTACACAAATAATAATTATTTTCTTACTTATTTGTCAATATTCTGTCAGCTGTAAGATCACGGCATACTAGATGAAGGAATGAGTCTTGTAATAATCCTTTATTTGGACTCAATTTCTCACACGATATATAAACCCATGCCGGACTGCATAGAAAATAGTTACGACAGTGAATAAGCCCAGAAAATTTATTTCTTCTTTTTTTTATTATTATTTTATTTTTATTTTTTTGTTATCCAAGTTTTAACCTTATTTTACCCGAAGGTATATTAAGGTTATAGGTATTAACAATCACTTAACATATCTAAATATTAAAGTAATATATGTACAAGAGTATTGAGTCATGAGATGGCTAACAATTTAACATGAGATGACTAACACTATTTGGTTAAAGTATAGTTTTAACAAATATATAAATTTAGAAATAGTGTATGAAATGGCTAACAACATACGCTAATAGTTAACTTAGTTGCTGATACAGCATCTGATATACATTTCTAACTATAGAACTTAACTACTGGCAGTCCACAGATTACAACAGCAATCTTAAGTTCGTATCTCTCACTATGAAATAGTGGACAGTCGAATAGTATATGTGTGACATTTTGGGTATCTTCTCCACAGATGGATTCCGGGCTAGGTTTAAGATGGAATCTATGCAGATATTCTGTAAAACCACCATGTCCAGTCAAAAACTGAGTCAAAACAAAATTGGGTGTCAGCAATTTGCACTTCAATCTATCAAAAACCGTAGGAAAATACAGTTCTTTCGTCAGCACACCTTTATCGTTGTTCCGCCATTGTTCATTCCATTTCTGAATATCATCTTTCATAATTAATTTAACATGTGAGACAGGGCATAAATAATTATAACAGTGTGGAAGGTCTGAATTTGCAGCTAGCTTTGCCAATTCGTCTGCTCTCTCGTTTCCTTCGTTTCTTATTCTGAAATTTTACATTGAATTCAAAATTTTCAGTCAATTTCTATACAGTTACTTTAGCCTAGTAAAAATGTAACACAACCGACTGTATTCTATAGGATACTTGTTAATTTACTAACGAAATAAAAAATGATCCACAAAAAACTGCTTATATTTGTTAATATAGGGCTATTCAGGCTAATTAATGATTACTCTAGACAACGCAAAGCATTCGGTAAATATGCTACCTCTTAATATACAGTATTACGCGAAGGAAAAGAGCAAAATGAGGACTTCACCTATTTTTCAGCATTGAAAGCTCTATGTCCCCCTTAAAGGGTTCTTAGCATATTCAGTAAAGTGCTTTTCGGATTGTATTGCGATGTCCAGAGTAATCCTAAACCAACCTGAATAGGCCTATATTAATAAAAAAAATAAACAGTATTTTAGGGAACACTTTTTAATTCCGTTAGTAAATTATTCGCCCACCAAGAAAACAAGGTGTGGGGCTAGCCAAAGGCGTCAAGGTGAAAAATGTGAATTGGCAATATGACAGGACAATGTCTCAATTCAGAACACTCTAACTATAATTCATTGAAAGGCTTTAAGATTTGCATTTTGCAAGCAGGATATGCCATTTCTGATAATAGTCATATCGCAATAATTCTAGCAACGTGGAAAGGTGCCTACAAGCTATACAGACTTCCGCTCCTCTTCCAGACGGAATGATGACTCAATGTTGATATTTCTTTGAGATTTATAACATTTAATTCTAAACTCTGCGTGCAGGTTTGGTATAATCATTTTCACGAATATAATGGAGTAAAACAAGCATAAGGCTTTATATCTTGGACTCGCATTCAGCAGGTCCCAGGTTCAAATCCCGTGACCGGCCAATTTGACATGGGTTTTTTCATGGTTTCCTGAGTCGTAAAGGCAAATGCCGAATTGGATATTTACATATCATGAATCATCCTCACCATTTCATCCTATATGATATCTATTTAAATTAATATCCGTTAAATTTACTCCACCATAAAATACACTGACAATAGAAATAATTGACAATCAATAGTACCATGGCCTACACTACTCTACAGACAACGTTTCCCCTCAAAATATCTAAATCTGTCAGAAAACCGAAGTTACGTTAAAGACAGTATAGAAAATACTTAGTTCAAGTATAAAATTACGATTTGATACGATTTTTTGTTTTTGAGCTATGCTGTTAACAGGCACAAACATAAACAGATGCCAGATATGTCTCCGAGAATTGTATTTTTTTAATCCAAAAGATCTCAAAATATGTAATAACGCTGAAAACTCTACATCGTATTTCAGTGAAAAACACAATACTTCTACCAGTATTGCCAACTCCAAAAGAACTGTTCCGTTAAAACAGTGTTCAAAATCCACTAAATAAATTAATTAATTAATTAAAGTTCAACTAACCGAAAACATGCATATGCCAGCACTAAAAGCATAAGGGCAATTCCGAAATTTCTTAGAAATGATTAAAAGCACTTGCATATTATAAATTCTCATTTAATTCCGAAATTCACTTATATTTTGCTTTTTTCTCTCTATTCCACAGTTGTAAGTTTCAAAACTCTATTTCAATCAGGGCTTCTTCTGGAAACCTCATCTCTTTAGGCAGCGGTATTATTGGTAATTTCATCACCCTCAAACACTCAAATTCGATAAAGAAAAGTTAAAGTATCAAATTATTAGAAATTTTAAAAATATTCCGTCAAAACAAAATATTTATTAAAAAATTCGCTATCCGATGAAACCATATTTTTCCCCGTTGAAAAGGTTAAAAATCCACCAAATTTAACGGGAATTCAACTAAGTTGTTAACACTCACTTCCACAACCAGTACCTTTCTGTACTGCTGGAGAAACAAAAAATGCGTTACGGTGTTATCTAACGCTCTTAAACATATCCAAGCAATTTATTTTTAAGTAATCATGGGCACCATGCCATTTCACACTTTATAATTAATGAGAATGACTAGGCTATAAGAAAATTCAACACTACAAACACAGATGCAATCTCAACAATTATTAACAGTGATGATAATGTTATTTGAATCTACCAAGCGAACTTTATTGTCCTATACCAGGGGTTCTCAAACTTCCTTTACTCGAGGACCCCTTTAATTGTTAATGTTGTAATTGAGGACCCCTAAAAAAATGACCCTTTACTATTTTTAATAATTTTGTAGTAATTACCATTTGAAATATATTTAATTCAAAACGAAAAGCTATAGGATAGAAAAAGAACTCAGTCTGTTTGTTTTGATACATTTTTTTATTTCTAACATTGAATTCAATTTCAAAACGACAGGACTCTTAGTATTAATTATAAAAAAAAATTACCAATGGAACAGTTATATAATAAAATTCCACTAATTTCAGTGAGAAGGATGATGTTGAAATATTGGGTTTTATTTTTGAAAGTTTCAGCCTTAAATCTACTTCAATATTCAAAAATCTCCCGCGGACCCCTAAAACCATCCTGCGGACCCCAGGGGTCCGCGGACCACACTTTGAGAACCCCTGTCCTATACAATATGGTTGTATTACTTTATATGTGTCATTATTTATTGAAAAATATCGTTTAATTGAGCAATATCACCTTCATTTCGTGAATTTTATTTACTTGAAAGCCTTCTTTTCATGTATTCACCTGCATAGTCTTATATGAATATATATTAAATATGTTAAATAACTGTACTGAACGTTAAAGAAAATTACGAATAAGTTATATTTAGTATTATATATAATCTGTTTTTTAGTACAGGCTCTGTAAAACAGCTGCTTGTCGGACTCTTAACACGCCAAAAAGTAGCACTTTGGAGGCCTAGGCTGGTAAAGTAATTTTTACCGGCCTTAGACCATTAAGGGCAATCAGAAATAGAAGAGAGGTTCCATTTGGCGTTGTGAAGTGAACTCTGGCTTAGCTCAGACGGTAGAGCATTGGCACGGATAGCCAAAGGATACAACCGCTGTTGTATTGTCTTAGTTTCTCGTTTTCAGTGACGTTATTCTTGTCCAAGTATTCAGATTCCGATATGCATTTCGACACTATTATGTGCCATATTCAGTCTATTTACAGCTGTGAGGTCCTGGGTTCAAATCCCAGTCTTAGACGATTTTTTCTCCTATAATATTCTCAACTGAATGTTTATTGAACAGTATTTTTACATAACAGTAGTTTAATTAAAACAATGTGTGCTGTTACAGCTGTTCGACATGAAGAAATTTCAACAGAACGTGAACAGAGAGTTGAGGAGAGCCTACCCAGACAGGCGCAGACTAGAATGCCAGTGTCTGAGTGCTGTAGCGTTTGTAAAAAGCGAACAAGAACTTCTGGACTGTCCCATTTGGGTGCTCATCATCAATGTAGTCGCAATGGACATGCTCAAATCTAAACTTCCACCAGGTAAGCACATCATGCGATCAGAAAGTCTGTTCGGGAATATATGTGTAATAGGATCACCTCCTCATAGCTTTCAAAAATATTTTGTTAAGATTACACAGCCCAACAAAAAAGAACTCTTTGTTTGGTGTCTCAGATGTTTTATTGGATTTTGGCTATACTTAGTGTGCTTATTCAAAATATGTAAACAGTTTTTCTCTACCAGCTCTACTTTTATATGAGCCCCTTAAAGCCCAAGTGGTGTAACTCCAGTTTTTGGATTTTTTAAATTATGGTCAGGATCCTATTCAGAAAGTGTTCTTCTATTAATAGCGCAAATGGTGTAAGTCATAACTTGCATAGTAACCCTGTAGGCAGGAGCACAATTTTATGCTGTCAATAAAGCCATCTATTTGGTGACAGCTAAAACCTTAAATATCTCAGAACAGCAATAATGTGAGTTACATCACTTGGGCTTTAAGGGGCTCATATATATTTTATTCGTGAACTCTTAGTCTAGCGAAACAAAATCTTGCTTGATAATATAGCTAGTGAAGGTTCTTGACCATACTTTGGACACGTAGGACGAAAACTGTACGAAGTACAGGAAAACTAAAAGCTGGATTATTTTTTGGCCCTCAAATTGACAGCTCATAAGTCATAAACGACCGTACAATATGTGATATCTATTTTTTTACAGACCCCATGTTATATTGTTATTTTAATGTTTATGTCATGTTAGTGTGTAGATTTTTTTTCACATAATTAAGAAGGTAAAAATAGACACTGTTTTTTATTTACATCAAACGTAAAATGGGATAATATGCATAATGGTAATACCATATCTCACAAAACTAAAGCTGATAGGGCACATTTGGCATCAGCTACCTAAATATACCCAAGAATAAGTATAAATTCTAAAGCACCAAAATGGCTGTTGGTCTATGTTATATTTCAGAATTGGCTTCAAAGGCTCATTTCTCAGTCATTACATTCTATACAAGTACGGTACACAGAAAGTTCACATTCTGGAAGTCAGGGAAAGCTAGTGAAAGTCAGGGAAATTGAAACTGGACAGGGAATGTCAGGGAATTTTGAAAATTAAAGGAAAAAAGTCAGGGAAATTTATAAAAATTATGGTATAGTCAGGGAAAGTAAAAATAGGCCCCAGTGAGCGAAATGTGAGGGGCATGTAATTTGCTGTGAACCAGACTGTGTAAGAAATTTTCTTGTCAGTACTTGAGGTAATCATTTCTTCTTATGGTTATGGGAATGTTGAAGGCTGGATTTTTTTTTTTAAGTTTACAAAGAACCTTGAAAACATTCATTCTTGTGGTCAGGGAAATGTAAGCTTTTGGTCATGGAAAGTGAGGGAAATTTATTTGGAAATTTCTGTTGACACTCTTAGTATAACAAAATAGCAAGTTGAGAGGAAATTTGAGTGATTTTAAGAAATTTTAACTTATCAATGAAAGGAAATAAAAAAAAAACTAGTTTAGAAATGATGCAAAGGTATTTTACTTTTGAAAAATGTGATTTTAACTGAAATGCGACTACACTGAAGTACAATATGGCTGAAAAAAGTGAAATATTTGAGTAGTATTATGAGGTGTAAAATGTAACATCGTGCAAAAGTCTTGCTATTTTCATTCCATGCACAGTTATTTTCATTTCAAAGTAAAATAGGGGTGAATTAATATTTTACTTAAATATAGGCCTATAAATATTGAGTGTGAGTTACTAGGCCGTTTAACAGGTTTAGGAATTAGCCCAACCCCCTTCAATATCTCACTCAAAAAGAGTGGCAGTGGGGGACTGCACCAACCTTCGAGGCTGTTTGCCGATAGCACTTGTTTCAGATTTGGGTTTTTTCAAGCAAAAGTTTCGAGTGCAGGAAAAGTGTCGCATAGAGTCTAGAGTTCAGGTGTCCATCTTTGCGGTATTATTCACGCATACTTAAGTCTCGGACAAGCAGTAAAGCCCCTTTTCTCTGTGTCAAACACATGTAAACACGTAAGATACCGTTTTTGTGGGGCATGACTAGAATGATGCATCGCGACCCAGAGAGTATTACAGTACTTTGTATTGTGTGACCCATGTGGGAATTTCCGCTCTTCAATTTGCGGCACTCTGCTACGTGACGTAAATGAACGTGTGTGTATGACGAACCTATTTTCCATTGACAGTGCGAAAAAATCCAATATACAATGGGAAGCTCCCTCATTTTAAACTGTCTTATTAATAGACCTGGGATTTTAAGGCAAATGCCTATTTTGTTCCTTATGAAAAAACATGCAAATTTTTAAATATGTGGATGTTTCATGACAAATCACTTACATTTATAGAGTTTTATAGTGCCCTGAAATGCCGATTTGAACCTTTAGAGCCTATTTTAATATTTTAGTGCCTAAAATGCGTATTTTGTACATTTAAAATAAAATTCCACTTCTGTAAGTTTTACAATCTTATAATGGACATCCTTCAATGAAAAGCAGAACAGCAGAGGTGGGTTTTTCACATAAACTTGATTATTCCAAACAATTGTCGCTAAAGAAATGCTGACTGACGGGGGAGGATTAAGGGGGAAAGACTACTGTGTCAAGTCACCAGTGAAAGAACATCTGTTTAAGTGAATATAGTTCGTGATGGTTAATTTTGCAGTTACTTCTGTTAAGAATAGGTATACCACGTTTCTTGCAATAAAAAAAATGTTACAGTTTAAGTGTAGCCTATAGGCTATTGTAATATTTTGAGGCCTATTTTCTATCTATTTAAACATTTTAAAGCGTATTTTAAGTGCCTATTTACTTGTTTCAAAAGCCTATTTTAGGTGCCTAAGACTAATTTTTTAGAGCCTAAAATCCCAGGTCTACTTATTACTAAAATTTTAAACCCATTTTAACGAGCCTGGCATTATGTTCAAAAGATATAGGAATTTTTCATCCCTATAATATAAAGCCACATGGCTGACTGACTGCCTCACTCACTCACTCACTTAATGTTTGCAGATGAGGTACAAACTTGAATTTTGGTACACATATGTTGAAATTTGGTACACATATAGCTTTTAGGCTGTAATCCACAGGAAAATTCCAGAAAGTGTATTTTTTTTTATTTTTAGCCCTAAAAAAACCCTCGAAAAAGGCTCGGTTTCCATGGCAACGGTATTATCAAACAGTGTACACTGAAACTTTTAGAAATAGTAACGTCTTGGACTCGCAATCTGAAGTCTCAAGTTCATAATAATTAAATCCAATTAACATATTTTTTGTTCATTCGCGAGTTTGGATTATAAAATTTTAATTGTAGCCTATATTGATTACAATGTAATCTACTTGCGAAAAAATCGCAATTTGCCTTGTAGCTATATCTGTGGTGTTATGGCAAAAGCTGATATGTACGATATCGCAATCCGGCCTCTTATGCTAGGTATAGGAGAGTGTGAAGAAAAAAAAGTTATCTTAACCATGCTTAGATTAGAGAAGATTATGTGAGTGTAATATCAGGTTTTTTCTAGTCGTTTGTTGATAGTAATATGAGCAAAAGGTTAAGAAACGCATTTACCTACATTTTATTGTTTCCACACTCTGTACGTGCATAATCCAGAAGGCCTTGTCCATGAACATGAATATCTACACAACAAGGTTACCTAGCAACGGACATTAGAACTATGTTCCTAACTGAAAACACTAGCCGAACAATATTCACCTACGCTATAAGCAATTGTCAAGGTCCAAATTCATCTTAGCTAGCCCTAACCAGTGCCGGATGCTCATGACTTCATAGCTATTCGTAGAAATATCCTACGTTACGCATCACTCCATGACGTCTCATGAAGATGTATCAAGTTTCAGAAAGTACTGAACAGTTCCATTATTATGCTACTAAGTATTAGTCAAAATATTACTACGCATAACAATGTGATTTTCTCGCTTCACGTTTATAGGAGATTTCAAAGTAACTTTTGGCTTTACTTAAGACTATTTAGCTCATAAATCTTTAATGAATTTAATTCCGCTAAGGCTGAATATATGAAAAGTGGAGTAGGCAATCAGCCTCAAAGCACTATTATAAACCTAACAGAATCTATCAGAAAATCTGAAGCTGGAGACGTAGAAAATTACAAATTTAAATACAACTTATTGTGGAGATCACAGTGTAAGATACAAATACGTTAATTATAAATTGACATAGTTCTTGGATTGCATAATTATATTAGTGTAAGTAGGCCTCTATTTTATGGTACTGTGATTATTTCATTTTTAAATTGTATTAATTTATGCTATTTCTAAATGACTAGTTGATATTCAACTAGTTTTAATTAATTTATTGATATATTACTATTGTTTATCTATTTTATTGATTATATGATAAATGTTAAAGGATATATATGTATATATTGTTAAACAGATTATAAGGTAAGACAAAACAATTATATTTATATTTTAAAGTTTAATAATGGAAACGTTGGAATGACAGAAGTGAGGAAATAGAAGTAATTAAATAAAATTTCTAATTTTAGACTTAAATTGCTTTTGTTTAAGCCAATTAATACAGGATTTTTGCTAATAAATGAACTGAATAATCTTGGGCCGAAACTTCAACTCCAGCAGTAGTAAATGTTTTTGGTTCAGTTAATACATAAGAATATTACGTTTTAAGCAAGATATCTTCAATGTTAAGTTTCAGCTTACTTGAATAAACGGGTATTTATTAACTGATCATGTTTGGTTAATGCGTTTCAATAGTATTGTGTCAATTTAAGATGCTATTCAAGTCATTCAATTTCAAAACATTTCATTAAAACATATTATTCGATAAATAGTCATTATAACATACATCAAACTCTCGCGATTTCTAAGTCCCTCTGGTATTATCTACAATAAAAAAAATTAAATGTCAGAGGAAGCACAGGAATACTAAATAGTATACAGCTGATGCTTAAGAAAAAATGAGAAAAATGCCTATAGGCCTGAATATGTTTGTGAATAAGGAATTAAATATTTATAAGGTGTCCCTAAAGCATGCTAATAATTTTCATTTAAGAATGGAACTCTAAAAAAATTCCAAGAATTCCATGAAAGCATTCACATATTTTGAGTTCTACAGAATCTTTGTAATTTAGCATAAAGGTGACTGAACTGTAAGCAATCTACTGACTTAACTTAAGCATGCATTCTATTGGCCTAGATAGCTACCTGCACTTCAGAGTATTGCGCAATGCATAACCATATGGTCAACGGCATTTCTGTTAATTGGGCTCAACAGTATTACCCAGTTCAGTGTAACATAGGCCTACATAATAATAATAACAATACGTAAATGTAGAAAACTTACGATGATAAAATGATCTGGGTTTTTCCATCTCATAACCTTAATAAAATTAGTAAAAGAGTATTTTATACACACGAAACCAGTATAATTACTAATTAATATAGTTTGTAAATACATAAAGGATACAAGCAGTCCAGGATATAAAATATAAAAATGGTGCACAAGTTTCTACTATGAAGAATGCCAGCTAGTATATCCTACTGTTGTCAAATATAGGCCTATGACACTATCTCTTTTGAATGTGTCAAATTTTAATACACACGCAAATATAGGCCTACAGTTCACAAAATTTATTTTATACAAGAGATTTTATACACAGACAAAGAAGACAATATTTGATATCACAGGGCCCGGATTTTGATGACCTAAAAATACTTTAAAAAATGAGCTATAAAATGACCCTAAAAACTATTTTAAAAAACAAAAAACCCACACACAAACTTGTATGTAAATACTAGTTTATTCATCAGAATTGTGTCTAATTTACATTTATGTGGTTGACCCAATTATAGGCTTGTAATTAGTTAATTATACAGGTTAAATGCAAACAGCGTCTTTCTATGACCAAATTAAAATTGTAACAAGATCTATTTATTCAAATTTGGAGTTCCGATAGTAGGCTGCTAAATGTAAGTAAATTCAAAAACACTCTATATAATGCAAGAAACAACACAAAATGAGAAGTTAAAGACTTTGAATTAAAAAATAAATACCTAAAAGTATGAAATGGAGGGGGAAAAACCTTAAAATGGCCAAAAAAGACCAAATAATGACATTTAAAACATGTTTTCCGTACTGAAACATGAAACTTTCGGAGCAATTGTATTTATGTCCCACTTTAAACGCCTTCTAAAAACTACGGTGTACTAAATGACATTTTTATCTGAAAGTTCAGAATAGTATACAGAAAAAGCATATACGATCATTTGAAACTATAAACAGTAAATCTATATTTTGACATTGAACCAGCTTATCCCCTCATAAAAATCAAACGACTTAGCCTACAAATAAATATTCTTATATTATTAATCAATACTAACTTAGACCTAAACAAATCCTGTTGTTCTCCTTGGCGTCTTTTTACTCTTATGAGGGAATAAGGCGAAATGATAGCAAGTTAAGTATTTTATGTTTCCCTCATACTCATCAGCATGAAATTTATTAAACTCGTAGGCTATCTACAGCTCGCCATATTTTGACACTTTTCTCATGTATGAGCCCCCCAGTAATCCGCGTTAAGTCAGCATTAACTGAGCCCAGTTTGATTGAACTGGTAGTATTTGGTGCTCCCACGCAAACTTTCAGCATCTTGTAACAATATTATGTCATCTCACAAATGAAGTATGTAACGAATTAGGGATGGCCTTACGCCTTGAACTTCAGATGGAATTATTATAAAATTCACAGCCAAGGACGGAGTTTTCAAAAAAGAGAAGAAATCAAACGCAAGCTAAGTCATCTCTGGATTCAGTAGGCATGAGGTAATGGCTTGGGTAATGTTACCAAATGATCCATGTTTGTTAAGTCACGAAGTTTCATCCTGAAATCTTGATTAATAGAAGTTATAAAAGCATGAGAAACGTTCATAAAGATTTTATGGGGAAAATTCGCGGCCGTGTGAAAAATAAAGCCAATGTTGAATCGATTTATGTGCGAGAATGCGTACGATGAAATATGTATGAAGTTCGTTAAGGGGACCGAGCTGGGAAATTTAAATATTCTGCATTTTTATACGATATATATATACATATACAAATATACATATACATATATATACATATACATATAACTTATATATACATATACATATAACTTATATATACATATACATATATACATATACATATATACATATACATATACATATATACACACACATATACACATATATATATATATAACCTGCCTCTGGAAGCATTTAGACCTACCACAATGAACCCTAAAGTCTTCAGGCCTGTAAATTTATTAATTTTGAGAAAAAGATATTTTGTTGGTTGGATCGTATGTGGTGATTTAACGACAGGGATTTACTGCAACTTAGGCCTGTGACCGTCGCCGGTGTGCCGGAATTTTGTCCCGCAGGAGTTCTTTTACATGCCAATAAATCGACTGACATGGGCTTATCACACTTATGCACACATAAATGCCATCGACCTAGGCCGGGATCGAACCCGTAACATTAGGAAAGATATTTTGTGATCTTATTAATGATTTCATGGGCAGAAAGTCCTTGCCGAGCAGGTTTAAAATTTCTGGAACCAAATTGCAGATTTGATGTCTAAACACTGCAAATCAAGAAAAACTATTAATTACTTTGTAGTAGAATTTACTATTTCTTTTAAAATAAATAAACATCATTTTACTAATTTTGTTAAGTTTAAATGATAAACAATAGAAGGGCACAAATGTTTTAATTAAAAACGAATTTAGTAAGTTTTGTTTGCTGATATGTCTAGGGGCTTTCTTGAAAATTTCAAAGTAACTAATTACAAATTGGTACGGAAGGAATAATTTGAATAGTAGTACATGCGGGGGAGGGGAATCGTTCAGAAAAATTAACTTTAGACAGAATTTTAGCATTCAAGATTGGCCTGGTCCTTATAAAGGCTTAAATAACGATTCACTTAAAGTAATAGCATCAAAAGTAGCGAAGAGGGTGCAAAAAATATACTATGAGCCTAATCACTGTTTCAATCGTTTTCTTCGCGGTCCGCCAAGGATTTATAATTTGTGTGAGAAACTGAGTCTCGCGTATTTAAGGTGCGAATCTTAATACATCTAATAATATGCAGCCTTTCTTTTCTTTTTGCACGACGTAACTAATTAGTGGTACTTACTAATATTATTGCCGTGAATCGTAACTTGACATTGCGGCACGCAATCTGGTTGCTATGAAAACAAAAGAAATCTCCGTGCGGTAAAAACTACAAAAAGCACAAGTGCCGTAAGTAAAATCATCATAATACAAGCCTTTATGGAAGACCGGAACCAAGGCCTCCAATTTGTGGCGACTTTAGCAGGACAAATATTCGGTTCCCACAACAACCAACACATGCGAATCACTTTCTGAAATATAACATTCATCTTCAATAATGTATATACATAATATTTTCAGCTAATATCTCAATTAATATAAATAAATTGATATAAATAATTGTGCAAAAAATAGCATGCAATACTCGAGCCGTAAGCGCATAACGGAAGCGCCTCGTTTTTTCAAACTCTTTCCTCGATCCGTATGTACCGCTTACGGCACTTGTATCACAATATACTATAGAGTAACATCTCATGTTGTAAGGATAATAGGCTACTTTCGAACAGATGCCAACTAAATCTAAGGCATAACAAATTACCATAATTTCTAAACGTGAATTTCAGTATCTCTGGTAGGCAAATTTACTGTCTTGTTACAAGTAGATTAGCTATATAATATATAATCAAGAAAAATAAAGGAACAATGTATCAAAACCAGGACTTTTATGTGTACCGAAAAACTTTTTCGGGACACTGGGACGGTATGCTCAAAATCCCAGGTAAAATGGGGAAGTACGATCACCCTGAGTTTAGTTTATAAGCATTCTTCCAAGTCACACATAAAATCCGCTATAGAACCGGACGATAGCCCCAACATCCTTAACCTTAATCTGATATGTGGAAACCTGTATCAGTTAAGGCATAATGATAGACTGTGAAATTGGTGGAGAGGTCATTTATCCTTAATCGTGGGTCATTTCGCAAAACAGACGCACGGCAGCATGTTATTAGTCTGGATATCACCAGTAGCTTGAACGCATCTGCCGAGACACAATTAGTGATTACTTAATCCAATAGCTGAGATGCTCAAGGATGGAAATTACATAACTACCAGCCGCGGCATCTGAACTCTCTGCACACCGCCCCAGGCTATTCTGAGTAAACAATTTCAACAAATACACAGAATTACTCCTGGCTTTTATTTCCAACGCAAGAACATGACTACAAAAATTTTCAAAATAATAGGCCTAGTTAGTCGTAAAAGATATGTTATCTTGTGAATAACTTTGTAATCCTACGAGCAAAATAACATCATTTTTACCACGTGTTATCACAAATTATTTTTAGGCAGTCGATAATTTTTGTGAAATTATAATAAATATTATCACAACTATTATACGGATCAACGAATAGTATAAGCCTAAGAACATTAGGGAAATAGAAGATGGTGGAATAAGCCGAAATATATCGTCCACAGAATAAAATATTTTATTGTTTTACAATATTCACAATTTAAAAGAAATTTTAATGTTTTACAGTATTGGTAATTTTAGTAATGACATAGCTATTGAGCACCTGCCATAGTTGCTGATGCTATAACACGAACACTTGTGAAACCAAATTCGACGGAATAGGTGGAATTATTCTACAAACTATAGGCTACGATACAATTTATATCCCTCGTAGGAAAAAGGAAAAATTAAATTTATCATAGGTAATCCCACGAGAGTAGGTTTTATTAAAACTATTCCACGAATAAAAATGTAACGGATTATACAAATAATAATCACTTTCGTGCTTTGTTGTATAAAAACAAAACTAACAGCTGCGAGATCACGGCATACCATGAATCAACCACCCATGAATCGATTTAAGTAGCCATGTTGTGACCAGTGCTACCAATGGTGCATATGCGACATAAATAACTTCATTCAGGTAGGCTAAGCTAACAGCAGAACAGAATAAAACACACGAACTGGTTTGCACAGAATCGAAATTGTGTTTTTAATCTATGTACATTTCTATTATTTCAATTTCCAAACAAGTTAGGTTGTATAAAATAATCTGTTTTCGTGCTGCTTAATGACAGCATGTGACGTATTAATCACTGCACACTGATGCTTTCGTGTCCAGTAATGATCAGACGGTTTTACACGATAAAATGCCATCCTCGCGATTATTACAAAAATATTGTAAGATAAACGGCCGTGATTGGTCTATATCCGAGGAATTGCTAAACGTTATTGGTCAATATCAAACACGGGGTGTATGAGTGGGATAGTCAACACAAAAAAGTGGGTAATACTGTATAGTGTAGAAGTAAACTATCAAGTTGCTGCTATAGTTGTCTCCTTTTTAAACTGACTAATTCTGCATATCTCTGTAACATTGTACCTTCAAAACAAGTTTCTTCCTCTGTACAACAGGGTACACAAGTAAGAGTGAATTCACGAAATTCCTGTTCATGAAAGTGTGAACTTTGTGTTAATTAAAACGTAAATCCGAGAGAAAAGGCGTTCAACTGAAGAGAGATACAGATGTTGTGTGGCGGAAAGGGCTAACAAGGCAAATAAACCTTAGCATCTGCTAAATAACATATATTAGACACATGTGTATGTGGAAGGCCTTGGAAAATACCCATAACACATCGTTTCACTTAAAGATGAACCCCGAGTTTTAAACATCACTTAAAATTCGCAATCCACTTGTTAGTAATTTCAATACCCTACAAAGCAAAGAAGGAAAAGTTTTTCAAGGATTCTGGGTACATCGTCCTGAGAGGACATCCGTCTTGTTCATCATCCCCTGCCGACGCCAAATCACCGTGGCATGCCAGCAAATCTGCTCTACAAAGGAAACCGGTTCCATCAGTCTTGACTTAGTCTACATTGCATTATATTACTTGTTTCTTTATCAAACTCAACCGCCTTGCCAACTTCATGGTGGCCCTTTTAAGTCATTTCTTTGAAAATGATCACAATGTTCATCTGCTGTTCACAAGAAACTAAAGAACAATAATAATCATTTCTGTAGATAAAGTACCTACGTTCTTATTTAGCTGGTACCACGCAGTCGTTACCAATGCGCCATTTCCGGATAATGTCTACATGGTTCGGCCTCTTATTCTGTATCAGAATAATAATTATTTTGAACTAAGAAAGTGATATTTCCCTTGTTTTGGGTAGAGGAAGTTATGTGAGGTTATTACATCAGATTTGTTTAGAGTTGTCCACACATGGGAAACTGAGACCGAGTGATTAAAAAAATACACTTTTTTTTCATTTTTGTATGGCATTCAGATCTTAGAAAAACTAGGACTTACATTCCGCAAGTTTGAAATTTTCAACCCTTTCTTGGCCGATGAGAAATTTATAATTAATATGTAAGTTAGATAAAAACAAGTTTCTATAGATCTACTATCACTTCATACTAAATATTATTTATTTATATTCGCCTACAATTATCTATTTATTTATTTATTTATTTATTTTATGCCTTTTGAGCTTCAGTAATTTCGTGAGTGGATATGTCTATTACGATATAATTATTTGAATATGGTAATTTAAATGTATTTTTATAAATATTAATTCTTTTTAGATAAATTAATTAAAATTGGAACTGTAAGTTGGCGTAATTAGAAGGCGTATTTGCGTTTTGTTATCAATCGTTTTGAAAGAAATGAAAAATAACATAAGTAATTAAATTTAATTAATATCTTTTGTCTATAAGTTACAACTAGTTTTCTTATGTTTATCAAACAAATCTGAAAATTTATATTTTAAGTTTATTCCTCGTCGGTGAAGCGCCATGTAGTTTTCTTAACATGATATGAATCGTTTAATCATTGTAGTAATAGCAAATTGTCTTTAATTTTTTTGAATTTTTGTAATCGATCTACGAGTTAAGCTCTAGATCGATTCATTACCTTACATCGGAAGCTTAATGGAGTTAGTTTTTTTTTATTACTTTCTCAACCATACCTTCCTCCTCGTACCGTTGGTAAGATATTGCAGGTAAAGGAAATAAGCTTCGCCCCCTCGAAATTCGATGAGAAGTTGTCAACATCAACAAACGTTTCCAAGGTGTCCTATCCTGAACGCAAAAATGTTTATGAACATATATGTGAACAACGAAACTTAAACAGGGAAAATCGTATAGAATGAGTAAGTTGTATTGTATACGTATGTAAATTATTTCGGTTATGATATAGACCTGGGATTTTAAGGCAAATGCGTATTTTGTTCCTTATGAAATAACATGATCATATATAAATATGTGGGCGTTTCATGATAAATCACTTACATTTATAGAGTTTTATAGTGCCCTAAAATGCCTATTTGAACCTTTAGAGCCTATTTTACTATTCTTGTGCCTAAAATGCCTATTTTGCTCATTTAAAATAAAATTCAACTTCTGTAATTTTTGAAATCTTATAATGGACATCCCTCAATGAAAAGTAGAACACCAGAGGTGGGTTTTTAACAGAAATTTGATTATTCCAAACAATTGTCGCTAAAGGAATGCTTTCTGACGGGGGAGGGGGAGGATTAAGAAGGAAGGACTAGTGTCAAGTCACCAGTGAAAGAACATCTGTTTAAGTGAATATAGTTCGTGATGCCTAATTTTGCAGTTAATTCTGTTAAGAATAGGTATAGGCCCTACCACATTTCTTGCAGTAATAAAAAGTCCATGTTACAGTTTAAGTGTACATTGTAATATTTTAAAGTCTATTTTCTACCTATTTCCACATTTTTAAAGCATATTATAAGTGCCTATTTTCTCTTTTAAAAGCCTATTTACTTGTTTTAAAAGCCTATTTTAGGTGCCTACACCTACATTTTTTTAGAGCCTAAAATCCCAGGTCTAGTTATGAAAACATTAACTGTGCGTATTGCCGGTGGGCTAATAGACGTGGCCTCTTCATTTAATAAAACCTTGCCCAAATGATTTAAAGGAATAAATTACTTAATTTCGCACGGCAGTTAAATCCCGAGTAATCCGGCAGAAGTTAACTACATAATGTTACAACATTTCCTTTGTCGTTCTTACTTAATTCTCTCCGACAACTCTAGCAATAAATCTTCAAAACGAGGCCGCATTTACAACTACCAACTAACTGTATTAGGTGTTTCAATCGAAAAACACAGTAAGTAAATTATGCACTTGTTTCGATTTTTTAACTCTTAAGATATTTTCAAGGAATGTTCAACAGAAACAATATAGGTAATTTCATGAAAATTTCCATCTTAAACGTTACTGTACAATAACAGTGAAAACCCGGTCACAAAATCACTCAATTAGTATGCCTTACAATACTGTATATAAATGTCTTTCAGTGAGGTAGACTATTCAGGGAAATCAGTCATAGGAGAGAGGTTCCATCTGGCACTGTGAAGCGAACTCTGACTAGCTCAGTTGGTAGAGCATCGGCAAGGAAAGTCGAAAGTTATAGGTTCGAATTCCAGTGTGAGAGAAATAGAGTTTTATTCTTGAACCAGCAGGTACCCGCGGCCTCACCCACGATAATTAATTCGAGGATTAAAAATTAAGAGCAAAGTAATTAAAACATATTTATTAACACTCATAAGCGAATCATTCATAAACTAAACGATTAATAATAATAATAATAATAATAATAATAATAATAATAAAAACAGCTAAAAATCCGGCTTTGGAGTGCGACCCACGATTAGAAAGTGCCTCTATAATCTATTTCACATTATAAACAAATGAATCGATCAGGGTGAGCCCACAAAATCGAAACGATCGATAATTCCATGAGATATATTGAAAAAATCGCGATGCTTTTATTTCAAACTTATGCATGGCCTCCTTTATTGTACCAGGCCAGGACAGTCTCTCTCACCAGCTGATCAGTTCCGGCCGGTTTTTGTCAACATAATAAGGTTATGTTGTTTCTTGAAAAACTCTGTACTACGGTTTAAAGAATAGTTTAATAACGGAATTATATTTATTTCAGTTACTGATAATTTTACATGTAAAGTAAACCTCCAAGAATAAAGATAGATTTATTATGTCAATTTTTAACATAAAATGAAACCGCTCGTACTCGCGACATAACACACTCACCTTTCTGAATCCGTAAAACAATATTATGCAATACTTCATTCCATATTATATTACTATACAAATGTCACACTATATACACAACACACTATGGTATTACATCTCGTAATATACAGTTGGTAATTTCTATGAAAAAACGTAGTAAAACACAGAACACAACGTTCAATCGTCCATATACCAACACCGCCGTCCGGCCGGAATCAAATGTTGTCAGATTGAACTGCTCCGGCCTGGTAAAATAAAGGAGGCCGTGACTTATGACAAAAAATTCAAAGCCACCTGCAATTGATTTGACTATTAAAATATACTACCAAAACTGGTGTTTCGATAGCCTAAAAAATCACGTTTTCTGCCAGTTTTTCACTCATAACTCGCGAACGGAAGTGAAAATTAAAAATCCGGCTTCAAGGTGCATTCGCCCACCCTTCAGTCCATCTATGTTCATCTATGTTTAAAATATCAGACCTCTCCGTGCAGTCGATTTTTCTGGGCATTGCGTACAGACAGACAAACACTTCCTATTATTATTATTATTATTATTATTATTATTATTATTATTATTATTATTATTATTATTATTATTATTATAGTTTCTAAATCTCATTACATTTACAATTTTATACTTTGGAATTACTTTACAAAAATAACTGTAAAAACTTCTACAGCCTTGTGAGGATGCTGCTTGCATACGTCAGACTGAAATATTAAATTTTTATCATACTATCTTCTTTATCTCTCGCTTCTTTAACTTTTTGAGTACACTTAGATAATCTGAACCACATACTATATATATATATATATATATTAACGAAGTCCAATCTAATTTTTTATATTTAATAAATATATACCGTATGTATGGCCTAATATAGGCTATATTTGCATTTCATTTATTAGTTATCCATTTTTATTTAATAAGTTAGACTCAACGAATTCCCAAATTCTGCAATTTTCTTAAATTCATCCACAATAAGATCACTGATTAGATGATAGTTAATCAATTTAATTTTTCCAGTGGTATAGGGGTAATTGTCAGAATTATTTATATACATAACCACAAGTAACTAGTAACAAATAAAAATTGATCAACAAAGCATGTTTTCTTTCATTTTAGCACTTTCTTGGTTTCCCTGCTTTGCTTTTTCTGTTGCTTATTTTTTAGTGGTATATAGGCGGTTATTTATATAATTCTGATGATTAGACGATAATAAAAACTAAATCTGAGCATTCAAATAGAAATAAGAATCTTGACTGAACCTCCTCTAACAAGCGCACACTTAAGCCGAATACATCAAGAGTTATTTGAATTAGCTAACAGGAAAGAAATGTGCGTATATTAATTTACCAGACAGGCGTTATAAAATGTGCATGCCAGACACAAGAATGCCCCTTGTCCGGTCTCCCACACGTTGGAATAAATAAAGCCTTGTTCAACTCCCCCGCTATATCCCCAGGTTGCATCACATCACTGATGATGTTGCTCATAGAACATAACTATTTATAATACTGGATGTTTATGAACTACTTATCACATGGCCGAAAATACTATTTCATTGGAGCACGACTGACGAATTTAGATTGAGAATTTTCCTATTCCAACCAATCACTTTTTTACGAAATCTGAAGAAAAAATTTGTTACATGACTTGAAAATTCGCCATACTTTACAGACTGAACAGACTGAACAGACAAAAGCAGTATGTAAAGGTTTATGTTTATCTAAAAATTTAAATCATAGTATTTGTTTTAACTATAACACCGGAATTTAGAAATATAGATAAGTTTTATTATCTATGAAAATAAGTCTTTACCTCTAACATTTTCAAGAAAAATAGTTCTTTATTTTTCACTCTACATAATAATTTTGAAAGAGTTTTCGCAGTACTTAGCAATAAATTTCACTTTTTGTTTCTGTCCTTAAGCAATATTGTTTAATAGCATTTCTCATTATTCATGAAGAAGGTAAACCATAAAAGAGAACAATTTAAATGTAGGTTATATAATATAGTCAAGCAGTTAGAAAAATACAGTACTTTTATTTATAATTAACGTCGTATATAGTTAAATTCAAACTATTTGAAAATCATAAAAACCTATCCCTATCACACACCCAAATTTATTTACCTGAAATCCAGAGGCATTTTATGACCTTTAAATTTGATTGGTCCTGATAGAATTTGGGGGGGGGGAACAGGAGATGTCACAATGAAATAAAATGCTGAAGTATTGATAAACAGGTGAAAACAAGGATATTACAAAAATAGTGATTACTGATTAGGCTATGTTTTAACAATGAACAGAAAAATAATTTGAAAGATTTTCACTACTACTCGTATTTTTATGATTTAAATAAGACTGTTTCTGTGAAAAAATAAGGAGATGTTAGTCTTTAAACAAATTTAACTTTGTTTTTCTCAACTTTTAATTTTTTTGTGATATTCATTTTTGTCCTTCCTTTGTGATCTTATAGTTAACATTTAATTCTGCAGTTTTCATGAAATTATTACATTATCTCGAATTTGTTTTTCTTTTAGTGAAACGAGCAATCGATATAAGAAATCGACCACGCATCCCCATCCCAGATGAAGACCCATACAGCGTAGCTGGCAGTGGTGGCTCGTCGGGCAGTTCTGGAGTAGGAACCGGAACTAACGGAACTGGAAATGGAATGGTAGCCATAACTAGGGAGCAACTAATCCAGCAACAGCAACAACTACTGCAACGCCGCAGTGACAAACCGCCCAAACTACCACCTAGAGACAACAATTACCCACATGATATTCCTAAGGTAAGTTCAGCTGCTGAGTTCTACAGTGACTAATTGTATTAACTTTTATAAGATCAACCCGTTTTCAACGAAAGATAGCTAGTTGATAAACACAAGAAAATTATCAGGCTTGAAGGCATACAATCGGCATGTCGTTTCTTTTAGCCCTGAAAATATCATGTCCATTCCAAGGATTACCTCCTCTCTAGTAATTTAAAAGAGTATTCGTGGGGTTTAAGGGGGGGGGGGGGTACATACAGCTATCGATGCTGAAAAATAAGTGAAGTTCACTATTTTTTTTCTCAGCAACGAATTGTTCTGTAGCCTTGTAATCTGACATACTCTTTATTGACTAGCTCTACAACTGCATGCTATTTTCAGAATTAATTTAGTTATTACAGTTATGGGTAATTAACCATACAAAATGCAGCCAAATTTTGTGCAATGAATTGCCGTTTCCTTCATAATTTGCATAAATACGAATATTACTAAGTGATTATTTTGTATATCTATTTGTAAATATCATATGAACAACATAATCTAGAATCTTTGGATTATTTTCAGTACTAATATTTTTTTAAAAAATAATTCATTTGTTAATTATTTTTACAAATTTTTACAACAGAAATATTTAAAAAAAACTATTAAAGTTACCTCAACGATTCTACATAGTGTTGTTCAACAATATCAAATATACTTGCAAGCAGAATTCCACTGTAATATGTTAATAAATGTTTGAGTTATGAGGGAAACCGCACTTCAGTGCACAAAATTTGGCTGCCATTTTGTAATGATAATTATCCATAATTGTAATAGCTAAATTAATTCTGAAAATAGTATGCAATAGTAGAACTAGTCAATATAGAGCATGCCAAATCACAAGGCTACAGAACAATTGATTGCAGAGAAAAAAAATGGACTTCACTTATTTTTCAGCATCAAAAGCTGTATGTCCCCTTTAAAATAAGGGAGAAGTTACCTAGAGTTTTCTCATGGCGTTAGAGGGTTCATGAATTTTTTTTGTAAATATTGATAAAAATATTATAGATTTGGAGGTGTCAACAAGAGAGAAGGTTCGTCAATCTAAGTATTTCAAAATAACCTTTTTCGGGAATGATGTATAGCAAGTCAGCAACCTGCAACAGTCGCGGAAAGAAAGAGCCAATGAACTCTGTTTTTCTTTTAAGATGACTTAGGAAGACTTAGTGAGACTGATTGATAAAACAAATACACTTTTTGCTGTGTTTGTTTGGCATTCAGAGCTCAGAAAAACCAGTTTGAAGTTTCCAACCCTTTCTTGGCTGATGAGAAATTAATAAATAATTAATATGCAGATAAAAACAATTCTATAACTTAATACTAAATATTATTTATTTATATTCGCCTACGATTTTATATTTATTTATTTATTTTATGTTGCTTGAACTTTAGTAATTTCATGAGTGAATATATCTATTATGATATAATTATTTGAATATGGTAACTTAAATTTATTTATAAATATTAATTCCTTTTAGATAAATTAATTAAAATTAGAACTGTAAGTTGGCGTAGCTAGAATAGCTGATAATTCTGGTGGCATGTTGGATAAAGTACTTTACAGCTGGTACAGTGGAAATTCATTAAAGATGTGAACATATAGGCTACTCGTAGAAAGAAAATATGACTTAGTTCCTTCTTATAATATTATACTAAATTTATTATTACTAAATATAGCGTACTTAATATATTTTAATATAATATATATACTAATAATTAATTAAACATTACTCAATTCATATTTAACTATTTCGGTACAGTACCTCGGATTGCATGCTATTGCGTTGAATACATCTTAGTTTCTGCAACATGTCACTTTTTTTATTTTTGGAAGTCCTAAAATCCAAGGCGATAATGGTTCTCCAACCAATTACCCAGCTAAATGTCCGTCCAAACCACATACATAAGAATCTGTAGAAAATACTGTAAAGCAATTTTAAATGTCCAGCGTTTATATTTCCACTTACCGATTGAATCTATCTTTCTTCAAGTCGTGTTAAAATATTGATATGTTTCATCACCATGGTGTAGTTCAACAAAGCGCAGTTCATTTTTTTTTTAATGTTCGAGTTGTTATAGTAGCCTAGATACGACCATTTTCTGCAGCAAAAAGATAAAAAGAAGTAAATTATTTCATACTGCAGTAATATTAGTGCATTTATACCCCCATTTTAGCTATAATACGGAGATAATTACGATTTCCCAACGTTATTTTGTACAAAATTCGCAACACACGTACAAGTTAATTGCAGTTTATTAAAACAACTTGATTCTCAACAGGCTGACTACGTAATAATATGCGTTAAAAGTAGGCCTACTTCACATGAGTGGTAATTTGCTCTACTAAACCGCGTTTTTTAGTTTTTAAAATACCTTATAATTAATAGAACAAACTATTTATTTCTATCTCTTCGATCAACTGTTATTTAGTTCTGACCTTTTGCGATGGGTGGCAGCCGAAATGACATGCATTAAGCAGGGTTACGCTTGGGTGTTTCAACCTCAAAGCAACGCACATTTAAACACACGAAATAAACTCTCAAAGCAACGCACATTTAAACACACGAAATGAACTATCAAAACAACGCACATTTAAACACACGAAATGAACTATCAAAACAACGCACATTTAAACACACGAAATGAACTCTCAAAGCAACGCACATTTAAACACACGAAATGAACTCTCAAAGCAACGCACATTTAAACACACGAAATGAACTCTCAAAGCAACGCACATTTAAACACACGAAATGAACTCTATTTATTATCATACTAAAATTTATTATGAACAGAATTTATTTTATTTTAAAAATAGGTTGTTTATTGTACAATTTGAATTGCTGCTTCAAGGGTTGAAGACTGTGCTGTGTATGATATTAATTAAGAGTTAGAATAACAACAGTGTCATAATGGAAATATGTATTTTAATGTATGTCATTTAGATAGTGTTACCTCACACATAATAAGTGTATTATAGTATGGTCGTACAAAAAATATATCTTCATTCTTTCTTCTTCTGAATATCATAATCATAAAATACTATAAATAAATATAATTATAATAATTAATAATACACCTATGGTTAGTCCTTAATGTAATATAAGTTACTACTTGCAAAATTAAAACACTCCTCTGATTATAATTTGCCCTAGGTATTACAGGACCATACGTTGGAAGCGCTTTCCCACAACAACAAGTGTAAGGATGAAACTACTAGGGATATAAATACCTAAGCTCTTGTTCACAGGAGGCTGAGGATGTACATGGTGATTAATCAATTAAGTACAAGCGCATAGCAACTGAGATAATGAGCTGGTCAGAAAGAGAGTAATTTATTAATACTATTCCCATCAAACTGAACATAAACCCAGCGTTCCTGTGTGCCTTAACTTCAAGAAGATATTTTGCAAGGAAATCCGGGTTCAGACAACTCTGCGCAGTACACAAAATAACCGAAAAAACTGAACTTACAATGCGTAGTATTTGTGCCTGTCTATAGCGTAGCTACCAATAAGAAAATCCAGGTTTAATTCTTTCTTCTGAAAATATTTCCACAGTAAATTAAAAAAATAAATACCTTTAGTGATGTAACACTGAAAACCTGTCAGTAACTGATATAGTAAAGTTTTGGTTGACTAATAAGACTGACAACCTGTCAGTAACATCAGTAAAGTCGTGGTTGGCTAATATGGCTGACATACCAGTAAAGTCTTGGTTGACTAATAAAACTTACGACTTTTCAATAACATATCAGTACAGTCTCGGTTGACTAATAAGGCTGACAATCTGTCAATAACTGGATCAGTAAAATTTTGGTTGACTAATAAGACAGACAACCTGACAATAACATATCAGTAAAGTTTTTGGTTGACTAATAAAACTGGCAACCTGTCAATAATATAACAGTAAAGTCTGGGTTACGACTGACAAACTGTCAATAATATAACAGTAAAGTCTGGGTTACGACTGACAACCTGTCAATATCATATCAGTAAAGTCTTGGTTGACTAATGAGACTGACAATCTGTCAGTAACATCAGTAAAGTGTTGGTTGTCTAATATGACTGACAAATCTGTCAATAACATATCAGTAAAATCTTGAATGAATATTAAGGCTGACGACCTGTCAATAACATATTAGTAAAGTCCTGGTTGGCTAATAAGACTGACTATAACATATCAGTAAAGTCTTGGTTGGCTAAAAAAGACTGACCTATCAGTAACATTTGTAAAGTCTTGGTTAATATTACTGACAATCTGTCAATAACATCAGTTAAGTCTTGGTTGGCTAAAAAGACTGACAACCTGTCAATAACATACCAGTAAAGTCTTGGTTAATATGACTGACAATCTATCAATAACATATCAGTTAATTCTTAGTTGACTACTAAACTGAAAACCTATCAGGAATATCAGTAAAATCTTGGTTGACTAATAAGACTGACAACTTATCAATAGCATACAGAGTTTCGTCCAAATCATGAAATGTTTTCCATGTAAGCGTAAAATTATTCACTTATGTAAAAAAAATATATATCTGGGAGTCGTAAACAAATGAACCAAGTACAGCGAATTAACAAAATCAAAGCGATCGACAAATCGATGTGTTATACTGTAAAAAATCGATTTCCGATATGCTCTTTTTCCCCCGGTTGCTATGACAACCGAACAAGGCCACCTCCAACCAATTTCACAATTGAATACGGTGTTGTTGATAGGAGGCGTTGGATATTCAAGGAAACACAAGCTCGTGTATTATAATAGATATCTTACTACCATTAGTTAAAAACATTTTTTGGGACTTGTAAACAACTTTTAATGATTTGGTAACAGAAGATAATTATAAAGATTTTACTCCTATCAGGATATTAACTCTTTTCACAGTAGCCTTATCTGGGCAAGATCTAAACTCCGGATAAATTTCCTCTGCTGGGTGATTATATCATAAAGCGAAACCGGATAAACCAATTTTACGGATAAGATACAGTGACCCCTCAATTAAATTCACCTAATAACCTGTTTAATGGAATCTCAGAGGTTATTGGTTCAATGTTTGTTTATAAGAACATTGGCCCTTGCCAGTAAATATTTTAATGTGTATGTTGCTTGCAAACCTGTCTTGCCTTGTATGGCAAGATGAGCAAAGATGAATATTTTAATGTTCCACTAACACCTTCTTGTAGTCTGGGTAATTGTACCTCAGGCTATTAGAATCTTTATACAGGAAAGTCACTTTCACTAATAAAACTCACGTCCCATATACATGTCTTCGTCAGCGGGAAATTGTTTTTTGTACAAGCACAAGAATAAAATGTATATATTAAGAATGTATAGGGTGTTTAAAAATAAATCAGTAAAAATTAATGTAGTGGTAAAGAGAGCTGTGAAGCGTAGGCACTTTCAAATGCAATGCTAAGGTTGTAATAAAATACGAAAAATTTCGCATCATTAACATACAAGAGTTTTAAAATGTATTTTCGGATATAGCCAATCTCAATCAACTTGGCGAATGTCATGAATGAGAGAAAAATTATATTTCAGGGACTTTAACCTAAGGTTGAGTTGAATTTCCTTTTATTTAAGGCATTTCTGATACGAAAATGTGTAAACCTCGCAATAAAAGTTGTTTCATGTGAATGTTTATGTATGCATCTCGTGCTTTTTTAAATTGATAAATGCCTAATTCAGTACTTACATTGCCAACGATAGAGCACATACAGGGTGTTAATGATTAACAACGAAATATTTTATGTGTATAGAGGGGACATAGACAAGCAACTTTTATTAGAAGAATTTTTGCTCTATGACGTAAAATGTGTAGGCTACAGGGCATTAAAGCCAATATAGGTTGGTGTTCATAAGTCAATAATGCAGCGAAATAGGAATACAATTTTCATTAAATTGATTTCATGCCTTCTTAGCGATCGATTAAAACCTGATTCTTAATCATTCATCAATAGCTAGGCTATATAGGGTGTCCAGTAAGGCAACTCGAAGAAATTCAAGCATAATTCAAGGATTTTAAGGCTTGAATTTCCAAAATTCAAAACAATAACTTTATTTACTAATATTAAAAAATGTTTGAATATAGAACACGACGAGTGAATATTAATGACTAATATTTCTGAAAATGGTAAAATTTTCGTAAAACCTATCAACTTAAAAAAATATTATCTTCTATGCTATTTTTAACGACGGTTCAAAAAATTCAAGCATAGTTCAAAGATTTTCCCGACGTGGAAAATTCAAGCATAATTCCCGATTTTCCCGATTTTCAAGGTTGTTGGATACTCTGATCATAATTTAGAGTTTTCGTAATCTGCTTAATTTACAGACTAATCACATAACTGGCCGTCACTGCATTGGTTATTTATTCATAACTCCAGTGTTAACAACGAAGTTCCTTTGTTTTGCAATTTTTTCAAATGATAGAAGTCAGTGGCTGCCATGGCCTGGGAGATTTTATGCTGTAACAGGAAAAATTGAATCCATAGAGCAAAAACCTCTTAATAAAAGTTGCTTTTCTATGTCCAGTCCATACACAGGTAAAATATTTCGGTGTTATTCATTAACACCCGGGTTGACTACTTTTTAAAAATAATCTAAAACACAGCAAAAACTAAGTTTGACGACAGAACAAAGCTCCTCCTTAGAAAATGTAAATTCCAACAAGCTAAGGAAATTGCTTCCTTTCTCCAAGTATAGCATTACATAGTTCACTAAATCGTGTACATATCAAGTTGAGGGAGATTCTAATCATGTCAACCACAAAGAACTGTGACCCTCGTGCTCTAGTTGGAGTACACGCCCTAGGATACGCAAAGCGTGAGGCAATTGTTTCTCCCGTGCTATAATAATTCCAGTAAACCACAATAATAATATTAACTTTGATACACTGCCACTCGTTACCTTTCACTAGGGACATTAACAAGTTCTACTCTATTTGACTCGGCATGTTTGCATTGAGGTCTTTGTTCTGGTCTAAATGCAGACCAGTGTAAGATCCTGTTTGTCACATGTAATTCGTGTAATTAGCACTCTGGCTATAGTAAACGCACGGAACACGCAATGGAAGATGAAATACTGCTCTATATTGGCAGTTATTATGAATAAAATTACCATGGCAACCATATTGTTAGACAAACTCAATAACATGCCATGAAAGCAAAACTTTTAAAGGTTCGCCTAAAATATGTGTGTACTAGCAGTTTCGAATGAAGAAAACATTTACCACCATGAATTAATTGCGTTACTGCACAGCTTGTTTTGTGTGATACTAGGAGGTGCCCGTGGCTTCGCCACGATAATTCTTTTAAAAATTAAAAATTAAGAGTATAATAATTATTAAAGCATTATATTTATTAACACTTGCACGCGAATCATTCATAAACTAAGCCATTAATAATTAATGCAACAGCTAAAATTTCTGCTTTAGAGTACATTCCACGACATGAAAGCGCCCCCTGGGAAAACTATATCAGAATCGATTATGCAGTTCCAAAGAACCCGTGAACACATGATACGTATTGTTTCTCAGCTGTTTATTGACATGAATATGATGTGAATTTTATTTTATCAATTCAGTGTAATTTTCAGAAATGATATAACGTTTCAAGGGAAGGAATGGTTTGTTTGGATTATTATTATCAGCGATATTTCAAGAGATAAAACCATCAATATTTTACAGCTGTTGCCCCCGGCTTCGCCCGCCATTATTCATTGACTCCAGGATTTTTAAGTAAATTACACTGGTAGATTATTAAAAATGTTTGTGGTTCAGAGCTATGAAAATTGTAAGTAAAAATAAAATTAGAATATTTGTTCATTGTGTTCATTTCACTTAGGCCTTAAATAATAAGAAACGGTTTTCCTTCCTAATTTTGTAGTCGTCATGAAAGTTCAGACTGCGAGAGACGAACGTCGCCGAGTATACCCGATGTCTCACGAAGCGGGCGAGCAAGCACGCTATTTAGGGCCGTTGAATTGTATAAGAGTAGATATTTCTTAAATTTTATATTATTTGAGATATTTTGTAATTTTTCTATGAATGATAATTTACAAGCAATTCGATGTTTGCCCACTATCGTTCCAAAACAATTTGGTGTTTGCTTTTATTTCAGACTTCTGTTTCAGACTTCTGTTTCAGACTTATGTTTCAGACTTCTGTTTCAGACTTCTGTTTCAGACTTACCAAATAGGTTTCCAAATGTTATGTAGTGCGTTCAGCCATACAGTACATAATGCACCAACTTACCTGTAAAGAAGAAACAAACTATATAAATTTGATGCACGGAATAGGCTAGTGGAACAACTGTGCAGATTAAGGGGGACAGTATTTTGTGATCGTGATTACAATTTAGGGACTTTTTGTTTTCTGATAGGAATACTCACTTGGAAGAAAAATGGTGTTTGAATAAGTTTCCCTAGGGCCGTTTACATAAAAAAAAATTAATGGAAATATTTATTGCAACAGGTATAGCAAGTGTTCAGCTATTTTTCAACATATTCTCCTCAGGAATTGAGACATTTGTCATACCATGGGACCAACTTTTAAACACTTGTACCGTAGAAGAATGTCGCCTGGGATTTGAACCACTGTGTGACAACCATCTCCGCTTCTCTGTCATTTATTGAGGTGTAGGAAAAGATGCAAATCACTGGGACCGAGGTCCGGGCTTTAGGGTGAATGTTTAAACAACATTGTCACACAATGGTTCAAATCCCAGGCGGCAGTCTTCTACGACACAAGTGTTCAAAAGTTGGTCCCACGGTATGACAAGTGTCTCAATTCCTGTGGCGAATATGTTGAAAAACAGCCGAACACTTGCTATATCTGTTGCAATAAATATTTCCACAAAATTTTGTTTTGTTTGTGTAAACGGCCCTAGTGATACTTACTTTATGGACGTGCCTCTTACCAAAGGAATAAGTTATACTATAAACAACAAAAGCGGTTGCACTGTAGACATCTGACCTAATAACATAACAACCTAGCAAAAATATTGGCCAACAGGGTAATGTGTCCAGCTACATAATGTCTCATGTCTAGTAGCTGTAATTGAAAATTATAAAAAAAGCAAAACATGGTAGCGGAAAGTTTGCTCGACAAAAAGTCTTCTTCTTCTCTATCTCCATATCACGTCTTGACCGTTAATGCATTTTTACTTCAGACGCTACGAGCCCACGTACTACGCTAATAGCTATAATTTCATCTGGACCCAGGGCAATTTTTACCCATATTAGGAAGACTCTGAACTCATCCAGCTTAAGACTTCATGACCTTGCACATCATACAAATAGCATAACCTTTCTAAATGTAACTTGATTGTGTCATTTTGTTTGGGGCCATAAACATATAAAATGCCCTCATCTAATTTGTAATTTGATACACCAGCGGCAATGATTACCTCGTGCTTCGAGGTCTTTGCACGATAGTATGGCGTTGTATTTTGTATTTGAACAGAAGTATGTGGAAATACATACTTACGAAGGAAGTAGATTAACCTAAATTTACAGTTCTATGTAATTATGCATTACTTCCATACAATTACTCATACTGGTACTGTCATGGACATTTGTATTTTATTACATGCCAAGAAATTCCATTACTAAAGGTTGCGTACCCTTGGGAAGATGAGAAACTATTTAATTATGACTAAAGACAGGACTTCCATGCAATCAAATCTTAAAATATGCATGCATTCATGCATTCTCAAATATGCACATTACAAATATACGCTAATACTGGCATGAAAATTATAAAAAAATGGTTCGATTCTAACCTTCTGTCACTAAACGTGGATAAATCAACATTAGTTCCTTTCTCATTAACATCTACTGGTCAGATAGCGCGGAAAAAATGTACAAATTTAAATTTAATAATACATAATTGTAATTTTGATGTGAATTGTAAATGCTTACCACTGAAAGAAACAGCCGTTGTGAAATATTTGGGTATTTTTATTGATAAACACCTTAAATGGTCTCACCATGTTAACTACATCTGTAATAGACTACGCCGAACAATTCATAAATTTGTCATTTTACGCCACTGTATGCCCATTACTGTTTTACGTTCCGTTTATCTAGCACTTTTCCAGTCCATTATTCAATATGGCATTCTCGTCTGGGGAGGATTAGCGAAAACTACCCTTAAGCCCCTCTGCCTTTTACAAAAAAGAATAATAAAAATCTGTCTAAGAAAACACATCGATTACCCAACTAGCCTAATATTTTCGGAATTTAATGTTTTAAGTTTGGACCAAATTTACAAATTTTCTATATTAAAATATTTTCACAAACATCGTATAAAATACTCTTCCAGTGATCATATCTACAAAACTAGACGAAATACTAATTTACTCCTATTAGAACCCAAATGTCTCACATCGGCAGGATTAAAGCATAGCATTAATTTTGGACCGCGCTTCTATAACTCAATTATCAGAAAAAATCCTGATCTCTCAGCATACTCCACTGTTAAATTTAATAGATATGTAAAGAATTTTTTGTAATTTTTTAGCTTTTAAGTAATTTTTGTTTCACACCTTTTATGTATTTATGTTTTTATGTTTAATGTTTTTGTTTTACTTTCTTTTTTAGTTAAGCACATTATACACTCTATTTCTTTGTCTCTCCTCTTTCTTCACTTTGATATTTTTGAAACGGCACCCGAGCACGAGCAGTCTTGCTCATTCGGGTGTATTACTAAATGTAATACCTCTTGTAATATCTCTTGTAATAAATAAATAATAATAATAATAATAATAATAATAATAATAAATATGCATTAACCAAAATTTAAACCATTCTACGTCACAAGAAGATCAGTCCAATTTGACATGGTTTTTTTAATGGTTTTCCCACTCGTAAAGGCAAATGCCGAATTGGATATTTACATCCTCACCATTTCATCCTGTATCTTATCCATTTAAATTAATATCAGCTGAAATTTACTCTATAAAATAAACCAATAATAGAAAACTATTAGCATTGCACTTAACCCATTTCTATTGCGTATTATTTTTTCTACGATGGCGATTTTGCGAATATGAAAAGTTAAAATAAATCTTTTAAAACACCTCTTCCTAAGCTACAAGGGGTACCAACTGTAAAACTAGTAATATTTTAATCTTGGTGGCGATTGTTACATCGGCTACTTATGCATAAGAGCAAGTAATTGCATCATACTTTGGTTACACAATAATCTTAACGCAAGAACATTACACTTTGAAAAATCTAAATGTTTTCTTATATTATGCAAGGTATAATACATTTCACCCCACGGCTTCGTCCCGGGTCTAGACCTGCCTTCGGGCAGAACACTCATCATCATCATCATCATAATGCATTTGGCCCTACCTGGGATTCGTTTTGGAGTACCGATGTACGAAGTTCGGTGCCATTAATAATTTCTTTGCCTTTCCTACCAAACTGTCGTAAGTAGAGACGGGATTTCCATAAAGGATTACATTTCTAAAACTTGGTAAATACCCATTTCATGGCTTACTGATTCCGGATAAGTATATTTTTTTCCGCGCATAATTTGAACTTTTTATGGATACTTTCATGCACAATGCAAGTTTTTGAAGTTTTACGTTTAATAATAGTATATTGCGATACAAGTGCCGTAAGGCACGTTTACGGGTCGAGGAAACAGATTGAAAACCCGAGGCGCAGCCGAGGGTTTTTAAGTTTTCGAGACCCGTAAATGCCTTTACGGCCCGTGTGTTGCATGCTATTTTTTGCACGACGATTATTTATATCAATTTATTTATATTAATTGTGATATTACCTGAAAATATTATGTAAATACATTCTTGAAAATATATGTTTATTTCAGAAAGTGATTCGCATGTGTTTGTTGTTATGGGAACCGAATATTTGTCCTGGCGGCCGTGTCCATAAAGGCTTGTATTATGAAGTGTATCGTAATGAATTATGCCGTGGCGCTTGGACCGTAAGTAATTTAACCTCACCGCAACACCCTTAGCAACACGATTGTGTGGGAATGTCAACTTACGATCCATGTAAACAACTTTCGTAAGTAACACTTACTAGCTAAGGAGTGCAAAAAAAATATTTTTTGATGTTTTACTTGCATATTACATATTTTAGTTTTGAGTGAATTTTTTTTTATTAAATAGCATAATACTCCATTTTATATCTTTCATGAAAATCTAACAAAGCTTATTTGAGTTATTGTGCGTATAGACACACAGACATCATTACAATCGTCGAATCCATATTTAAAGAGTAGCCTATTTTATTAATTATTCTACATTCTTTCAATGCTGAATTTACGTATTCATATAAACATCCAATGAGTGGAATATAAGTTTGAATTCAACACGAAGAATTTCAGAGAAATAGTTGGTTTCAATGAATGACAACCGTAACAAGGGAATAAAAATCCTCAAATTCTAATATAAATAACAATTTTTAATAATCTAATTATTATGCCTTTATGCTATTTTTGTGGTGACGAATTTCTACGTCAGTAGCAGTGAAAAGGTCGCTGGAAGGTATTACAAAATGATAAACACCGCAATAATTCGCCTAAAATGCTAAGTAAAGAGATATTATCTATTTTTCGTCATTATGTGACCAAAATTGCCGAAAATAATAGTTACTGATGCAACGAGTATAGAAAGCGACAGAATTCGTAAGTTAAAAAATAATTACCTACTCAAAAGTATGTCATTGTGTTCGTCGTATGTCATTTTTGAGAGGCGATAAGAATTAATTATATCAAAGCCTCCTGAGAATTAGTTGCTAGGGCCCGTTGCCACAGTAAATAAAATTCTGTGTGGTCGCCATTTTACAGATTGTAACATACAAGTTTTTTTTTAAAATGAAAATATAAATAACATGAGCTCGGAAAGTGTTATTCCACATTACCTACAGGAATCAGCAGATATGTGTTGAAGAAAACATGAAAACTTAAATGGAATATTTGGTTGTCAAAAGGTACTGAAAAGTCTCAACTGAATGATTAGGTCTACAATACTTGATTCTGATGATTCCGCTGTAGATTCATGTTCACGCGGTATAAACTTTAGAAAAATCTCGAACGGTACAATAACAATCAATTTCTTAAAAAAAACTGCAAATTCTGTTGAATGTTATGTATAGACCTGGGATTTTAAGCTCTAAAAAATAGTTTTAGGCACTTAAAATAGGCTTTTAAAACAAGTAAAAGCCTTTTAAAAGAGAAAATGGGCACTTAAAATAAGCTTTTAAAAATGTATAAATAGACAGAAAATAGACTTTAAAATACTATTATCAGATCTTAAACTATAACGTAATCTGTTTTTACTGTAATAAACGTGGTATACCTATTCTTAACAGAAATAATTGCAAAATTAAGAGAGAATTAAAAATGCATTTATCAAAAACAGTTTTGGTTTATATGAAAAATTGACACAGTAGGCCTATGTCCCTTCTTACCTGCTACTTGTTGTTTTGAGTGAATCCTCCCCCATCAGTCAGCATTCCTTTGGCGACAATTGTTTGGAAAAATCAAGTTAATGTGAAAAACCCACCCTCTGCCGTTCTGCTCTTCATTCAGGGATGTGCATTAAATGATTGTAAAAGTCACAGAAGTTGAATTTTATTTTAAATGTACAAAATAGGCATTTTAGGCAGTAGAAAAAATAAACTCCAAAGGTCCAAATAGGCATTTTAGGGCACTATAAAACTCTACAAATATAAGTGATTTATCATGAAATGTCAACATATTTACAAATTTTCATGTTATTTCATAAGGAAAAAATAGGCATTTGCCTTAAAATCCCAGGTCTAGTTATGTGGAATAACATGTCTGTAACTTAGTTTATTTTCTTTTGTAAATAGCGTGCAAAAAGACAAACTTTCGTAACTCAAATTAGCTCAAGAATGATATATTTTTGGTTTAAGTGGCGGAAAAAATATTTTATAGAAATACATTTTCTAGTGTACGTAAACGTAGCTACTTCAGAGCTGTTGAAACGAAATGCCAATAAACACAGTGTTATACCTTGCAGGAGAAATTGTATGTAAGTGGAAAGAAACTACGGTTCAGTAAACATTTCGAAGGACATTTGAATTAAAGGTAATTTAACAAAGATTTAAGTAGGGTGAAAGATTGGTGCCTAAAGGTACTCTGCTTATTAGCATTTCAGATGACTAGGTACCACAATTACTTTGTTTTTACAAAGTTCCGATAAGTTTCTGTGCTCATTTTGCATAACATTTCACACCAGCTCCCCTCAGGTTTCGTACCCATTTGAGGACCTATCGCTATTAAATCAACTGGACGTTATTTTAAATTCTTGATTATTTACTTAAATATATAACAATATATTATAATATCACTACAATATAAAGCCACGTTGCTAACCCCTGACTGACTCATTCACTGACAATGTTGAATCACTTCCAGATAAGCTAGAAACTTGAAATTTAGCACACTTAGGCCTATATCTTTTAGCATGTAACCGATGGGAAAACTAAAAAAAAAAGTTAAAATTTTTAATTTGTACTCCCCAGATAACCTTAACAATGGTGGACGAAGCTTTAAAGTCGCAGCTAAACGGTGAGTCGTATCGTAAAACCGATTGAAACTGCAGTGACGGATTTTGAGACATCTATACGTTTGGTCCGTTCAATTTTTGTCGATCAACTCCATGAGTTAAACCTTAGGTAAAATTCGATTATTGGACTTTTCAAATTTTGGGTTTATGGGCTTTTTTAATTTTTTTAAATTTTGGATCTTTGAATTTTTGAATTTTGGATTTTTAGATTTTATAAATATTGGATTTCGGTTTTTAATTTTGGAATTTTTGACGTTTTCATTTTGGAATTTTGGACGTTTTCATTTTGGAATTTGGAACTTTTTAATTTTGGATTTTTTAACTTTTCAATTTCATTTAGTTGTTTTCTGTGCAGTCCGTCACAACCCCGCTACTTTCGTGACGATTTTCTTCGTAACGCATCTTTGGATTAGCTCTCGATTTACTCCTAGCGCCTAAAGAAGTTTCACTTCAAAAAGCTTATCCGGAAAACGTTACTGGGGGTACCTTCTCCCCGCTGAAAATCTGGGTTCGTATCCCTCCCAGAACAGATTTTCCTCTACAGAATTACGATATATATTTATGGGAAACTAAATGCATGGCATCAGTCGAGAATGGAATAATACAAGGCGTCTCATGTGACACAAGCGCTGTGTTGAGAATGAGGCGCATTGTCTGGGAAACCAGGGAGTTTGCAGGTTCCACAGGTGATGGAACAGTGCAACAGTACAAGTTGTGAAATACATTGCACTCCATTATGTGTCCATAATATAAAGGTCAATTCATACCGTTCTCTTTATCAAGGTAACAGTAAGTGTGGTAAACATAATGCTGTTTAATAACAGAACATATCCTTTCTTAGTACATGCATTTGTTACAACACAAAATCGTATTTCTGGGCAATAAACACTGAAAGAATTCCGATAAGAGAAATCCTACGTCCTAGCCTACACTATTCTGTTCGTAAAGGATAATTTGGCTGCCATTCCGGTCAGAACAGTTTCTCACTTATGAACTAAGACACCAAAGTCACTTTCAGGCACTAAGATGCAGGCTAAATAAATCGCTAAGCAATTTCTCAGCAATGGCCACTAAAATAGCCAACAAGTTTCCAAACGACATCTATCAATGGGATAGAAAAACATTAAGAAGTCGTATCTCTGATTGGCTAACTCAGAGGGCTTTCTACAATGTTAACGAAGTTTTAAATATACAGGTAGATATGCAGACCTAATTTTAACTCTAGGTAGGACAATGTCAATAGCATTTTGTTTTTTGCTCGATGACATGCTAATTTATTATTATTATTATTATTATTTATTATTTATTTATTACAGTCTATATTGACTCTCATATAGCAGGAGTTCAAAGATGAAAATGGAGACTGGAGAAAGCTGCGTAATGACGAGCTTCATAACCTGTACTATTCACCTAATATAATAAGAGTAATTAAATCACGGAGGATGAAATAGGCTGGACATGTTGCGCGCATGGAGGAGGAAATATATCTAAAAAATATTGCCTGGGAGACCCGAAGGGAAAAGACCACTTGGAAGGCCTAGATGTAGGCTAGGTGGGATGAAAATATTGGGTAGATTCAAGGGAAGTAGAATTTGCGAGGGATGGTTGGATGTAGTTAACACAGAATAGGGATGAATGGCGGGTACAGATAAGCGCGGCAATGAACCTCCGGGTTCCATCAAATAGGAAATATTATTTTAGCTTGCTTACGAATTTTCTATTTCCATTGAGTAAGTACAGCAGTAGATCGGTTATAGCCTAGTTTAAAAGGAAACATTTTCATCGAGAGACGGAAATGATGGATAGAAAACATAGGCTATGCCATGTTTACACCATAATTAGGCTATACGAGGAACAGGGCATGATAACTATTTTTTTATTTTGAAATTTTGGAATATTGAAATATACAAATGAAAGAGCAGGGTATGGAATCTATGTAGGCTATAACACAGATTACACTGTGCAAAAAATTTGAACTTTTTTTCTGTCCTTTTTATGAAACTATGTGCTTCTGTATAAACCAAAGGTTCTCGATTCGCGTATATCAAAACCAAAATGGTCCATCACATAGGCTACCGTTTTTGTAGGAGAACGCTTCTCATATTTACGAAAAAAGCAAAAATGTGGATTTTTGGAAAATGGTGCGTGGTAAACAAAAAATAATTACAGATTCGATATTTTCAGCCAAAAATATACAAGAAATACATATTTTCATCAAGGATATTTTTCATGTTGAACAGTGTTATAGCTAGGTAGAAGTAAAATAGGGTAGGAAGCAATCAATAATAATGTAAAATTTTTTTTCTCTCTTGTGTGTAATAAAAGTTTCAATAATAAAAACTTACTTTTAGAATCACCCTCATATTTACATAAAATAAATAGGGTAAATATTTAATATTAAGTGGGAATTTTAGAGTTTTAATTAATAATAATTTCTGCTTGTTTTATTTTTACAGCCTGATTATGATGACATAGAAGAAGAAAACAGACTGAAACCCTTCCCATCATCACGGGGTAAAATCAAGGATAGCAAGAAATACGGTGAGTATTATGAAAATTATTTACATTAAATTGAAGCGGATTTTTTTTACATCTAAATGTAAAAGCTGAGGTCCTAAAGAAAGACTCCAGTGGGTGCTGAACATGTCAGATTAATAGCTTGAAACTTTGAATAGCAAATGTCCACATCTACACCAACTAGTAAGGACCGACACGGGTCCTGATTTATAAGTGGGTGGCAAACCTGGAAAAGGTGGCAAATTTTTTAGAGGGACATCTGTCTTAAATTTTTACTTAATATGATGGACAATTATTCGTCCGCTAAAGCGTTATTTTGCATACTTGATATATTAATAGCTAAAAATGATGGACAATGACTTTATAATAAATGGGAGGATATCCTAGTCTCTGCCAAAAAAGTTTCACTGAGGTGCGTGTCACACCTGTCTGATCACTATCTGATACAGGGTGCGGTGTTGTCCATATGTGAAAGTAGCAATGTCTCGTGCCCCAAGTCAAGTCGCGTATTGAGACCACACTTCGAGAGCGAAAGGAAATATCTTTATTTATACGACAACTCCTATTTCAAAGTCATCATCACAACCTTCAGGCTATAACCAGCCTAATTCTCCTTTCCTGGTTCACCGTTCAATCAGTACAGAAACTACTAGAAGTCATAACATTGGAAATGTTTTCAGAAATATTGGAGTTTTTAGTCTGACGAAAGAATCACTACTTAACTTTAAAGAATTGACCAAGTTTAAATAAAAGACGATTTTGTTGACCGGAAAACCGGAAGCTTATGAATTGCTACATATGGAATGTTGCTTTATATGGAGATGAAACATGGTCGATGAAAAAAATGGAAAAGAGATGTGGTCTCAATTATTTTCACTTTTCCTACTGAGCTATACAATTAGTTTTGAAATTACAATTACCACCTATGCTCAATATTTAAAACCATGCAATTTTTTTAGCCTATTTGTAAAAGCATAACTTATTTTAACACAATGAACTACGTAAAAGGCGTAAGCTACTTGTCTAGATGTATAAAAATTTGTGAAACATACATTAAATTAGTCGAAAGTATTGCTAAAAATTCTTAAAACTGCTAAAAATGTATTTCAAGTCCATAAAATAAAAGTCTTGGATTAAAATGCAGATATAGTCCTTTTCCTACTACGCGTTTCGATGTTAACACATCATCATCAGGTGATTTTCTGCATGACTTGTGGAAATTATGTTGTGGGCTGGATGTGCAGCCTTCTGTCAATGGATGTGTAAACTTACTCCAAACAAAGAGATGTGGTGTTGGAGGAAAATGGAGAAGATTCGATGGAATGAAGAAGTTTTAAGAAAAGTTAATGAGAAGAGATTAGATACGTGGAAGTTAGGACTCATCACGAGAGAAGACTTCTTCTGGATTCTATCGAAGGAAAAATAAAAGGAACAAAAAACTTGGTAATAGAATCATTCAAAAACAGGTACTGAATTATATCAGCAAGAAAAGAAGCCATGGAAAAGATGCAGATCCAGAGGATGCAGAATAAGATAGAAAGAGTTGGTAATAAATTTGTTATAAGTATGTAAGCAATCATCAAATAAAACTATCAGTGGGCTCTAAGTTTGTAATTAAAAGGTAAAGTGATCCCTGTACAAGCCGTGGAGGCCCAGAGGGTTCCAGGAGGTTAAGGCTCCCAGATTTTGGACATTCGGAATATGAAGGTTGTCAGCCTTACTCCCCGGCCACCTTTACCCCCAGGATTGCTCCTGTACTCATTTCTGTTAGAGGCTGAGTCGACCCCAGGGCCATATTGCCACCAGAAGGATTAGGCCAATTGAAAAATCTCAACGACCTCGTCGGGAGTAGACCCCGCTACCTTCCGGTTTGTAGGGCAGCTCCTCAACCACTACGGCGTACCCCTAAGTATGTAATGAATAAAGAAAAATGTAATTAATGTATGACTGATCTGTATTTTTGTTATAAAAACCTTGCAATAACAGTAGTCCTATTTTAATTCTGCATTTAAGATGCAATTATGATGTTTATGTTATACAGACAAAAAACTATTTACACAGCATTTACTCTCGGCCATAATCCTATTTTACTCCAAATCAAGATAAAAACTAACCCAGTTCTGCGTTGTATTTTCGTAAGAATTCAATGATCCGGAACTTGTGGCTTCGTACTGAACAAAACAGCAACACTTGGCATTCTTTGTGAGAAATTGTGCCAAGCTACATTTTACAAACTACGTGGAAGCGAGGAACACAGTCTTTTGGAAAGGTATTTGATTTAATTAGACATGGCTATAGTTCTAAAACGGTAAAGAAATGTACCGATATTTTCAGACAGTGGTTTTTACTTTAAAATATACTCTTGCACGTATAGATAAAGTGTTCAACAATTCGAAGTTTTTCTTTTTTAATTTCACGAAATGTTTCCCTCATCGTCAGTAGGCCTATCAAGCATAATAGAATCCTAATTCCAATTTCGAAATTTTCCGATGTTTTATATAATTATAGGCCACACAAGGATGGAAGAGGTGTTATTTCTTACATTTTAACGGTTTATTCCTTCTGGTGCAAGGCACAAATGATTCAAATACCATTTTCGTCCCAAGTGAGCATTTTTCTCAGAAAAAAAATCATCCATAAGATTTAACCTTGCTTTACTCGATAAGAAATATCCACACTGATCTATTTTCACATCACCAGAGGAAATAATAGGGGGTGAACGTTTTTTTCGTGTTTGTTCAACAAAGTTGGTGATAGTTTAAATGTGGAATTTTATATTATTTTAATGGGATTTAGTTAAATCTTGATGGCCTAACAAGATAACCTTGATGATGGCTGTTAAACATCGTACAGAGAAATAAACAAATTGAGTAAATTAGAAGGCATATTACCTTACAACCTCAGATCACATCAGGAGCTGTAATATATAGGCTAAGCTTACCTTTATCTCATAACCAGGGCCAGGATTTTGATGACTTAAAAATGATACTTAAAAATGAGCTATGAAATTACTATAAAAATACAACAAAATGTCCCTAAAACTAAAAAAAAATGTACAAAAATATGTATGAAAATACTAGGTTATTAAACAGATTTTTGTCTATGCGACATTTATATTGTTGACCCAATATAGGTTTGTAATGAATAACATACGGTTAAATGTAAACAGCAAACACTGTCTTTCTATATCCAAATTAAAATTATAATAAGATCTATTTATTTGAGCTCATTTAGAGTTACGATAATATTCATCGTAAGTAAATGCCCAAAAACTCTCTCTAATGCAAGAAACAACACAAAATGAAAAAATAATTACTTTATATTTAAAAGGATATCTAGAAATATGAAATGGGGGGAAAAGATCACAAAATTGACAAAAAAATAACCAAATAATGACAATGAGTTTAAAAATATCTACAAAATAAAAAGTGAAGGAAAATTACGAAAAATAATCCCAAAATAACCCTTTTTATAATCTAGGAGTCGTGATCAGAATACCTGCACTAGTGGGCAACGCCCATGATGTGCAAGTTAAAGATGACATGTCATCAAAATCCGGGCCCTGCTCACAACTCATGGAACCATAGTTGCACTATCACTAAATGACGTGGAAAGGCTAAAAATATGTTTCTATTTCACAAGCTTTCTCATCTAAGGGCTTTCAAAAGAAGTACGCATATAAGGTTTTGTAGAGTATGATAATTTGATTTTAATCAAATTCGAATTTTAAAAAAATCGCGATTACCATCCTTTTATGTACCGCTTACTTAAAAAAAGAATGGTCTTAGACCTCTTAAATATTTTAAAGTACTTAACAAAAGACTGATTCATCTATTACAGAGTTTGCATTGCGAATTTTATGGTTTTCAGAGATAAGAGTGCCATAAAAATGTGCAATTTAGCATAGGTTGAAGAAGGTTGGCCAATACCCTCAAACAACATTCAATGCCCCCATAAAAATGGCAAACATTTATGCTTTAGCAAACCGACGAATTCTTCGTTTATCCCTAAGAACGTCTATTCTTTTCTCAGATGCCTGAAATCTGCAAATGTTGTTAATGATAATAACACGTTAAGAAATATAGCTTTTATATTATCTATTGAATGCACAACTTACATGTTTTTATTTCAGTATTTGATGTTTTATGCCAGTGATAAATTTTGTTCTGCTTAAGTGATCGGCGACAAAAATATTATGAATTCTTTCCTTCTGCGAACAATGCATCGTTGAAACCTGAACCAGATAATGCTTTTTGTTCAATTTATGCCGATACTTAAAGAGCCGTGGCAGATCTATGTTACGTCTATTCCATTACTGTGAGAGTATGCCTACTTTATTTCCATAAAACTATGTCGGAAAAATGTGCGGAATACTGTGCCAGCTTAATGGCGAAAATACCCTTGCGAAGTCCATAAACTGTAGCTTCTTACAAACAGCAGCATAAAATCATAAACCAGGTTCTTGGCCCTTTAATGTGGAACCCACCAGTTGTGGTATTCTAAGTTTATAAAGTTCTTTTTCACAAAATAATTTTCTGACATTGTTTGGTCGTGTGTCATTTATATATATATATATATATATATATATATATATATATATATATATATATATGTATATATATATATACATATGTAACTGACCTAACTGATTTGCATTTGATAAATTCTTTCTAATATATTACATAAAATAGGCCCTAAATTGGGTATTACTCCGGTACCGGTCAACCGATTTCATCCAATATAAATAGGCTTCTTCCCATGGACGTTATAAATGCGTATGCCAAGTTAAATTAAAATCCGATAAAGCGTATTTGAGTTATCGCGCGTACAGACAGACGGACAGACATTTTTCCGTCCCCCACACAATCTTAGAAAGTACCATTCTGGCAAAATAAAAGATAAACTTAAAATCCATAGAATATAAACAGTGAAATGTGTTTTAGAAGATTACTAGGCTAAAGTTCTGCAGTAAAATACAAAAAAGGGGAGAAAGGGGGATTATGGGCATGGTGGAGAAATAGGCGGATAAGACCCCAAAAAAAGAGTAAAAGGTGCTAGAAAATTGCCTCCGTTCTCAACTTAGAAACAACATTTCATACTGTGGTTTCTTTCACAGAAGCTCTAATTTGCTCTACGAAATAATGTGCGCACCTAAAAATCCTAAAACTGGTTTTAACATAAGAGATCAATGAATTGAGGAACATTGGCAGTTCTTCAGTTGAGATAGGTAATTTTCGCAAATTTCTCAAGCATGTGTCCGCCAGGGCACACACGTTGTGACATAGAAAATCACTGTTATTAGAATTTTACAAAGTACAGGTTATGATGTTCGCAAAGAAAAACACTTTAAGCCCAAGTCACTGTCACCTGATACGTTCTCCTTTCACTTTAGGTGCCGACCTGGTACGCGTGCGTGCTTAACTTCCATTTTTTGTTTTCTTTCTGTCACCGTCGTTAAACTCGAATTCTTCACCTAAGGCAAGTTTCATAAAAGCTAACTGTAGTATTTATAAAGCCTACTAACCAACTCTCTCTAAGCGAATAGAGTTAGGTCGTAAACATATATTACTTTGACTTTCAGAAGTCTTTAAAATTTATTTTTATTTTATTAACGTAGATTCTTTAGCTACTTCTGACAGAACACAAATGAACATTAATAAAACTCTCACTGGAGCCTAAACCGGCGCCTTTGCTTTGTTCCTAATTTTCTGAATGGCAATTAGACTTCTGTGTAACAACAAACTCGATGGAATTTCAGTCCACATTCTTTTAAAAGAAGGTTAAAAATTTTGTGCTGCAGTTTTTTTTGCAGAATTTTTAAAATAACTACTTCGAATAGCTTTGAAGTATCTTAGAACGTGTGAGAATTTAATATGGTAAAGTTGCTATGCTAAAAAGTACAATGGCTCAGAATTAAACGAACCAAACATGAATCTCTGTGCATCAACTGATAAGTAGTGCGATTTTCTTAACACACAGCCCTATAATAATAACAATAGTGAAAACAATAAAATTAACAATACTATAGGGGCTATAGGTAGAGAAGAATTATGCCTTCCCCTGAAATATGATGTAGGCTATACTATTCAACAGATAGGCCTATAGCCTATACGTATTGAGGGTTACTGAATCCAAAATGCAATTTTTTTTTAAATGTGTATATTTGAGTGTTGTGAACAGCCGGCGTGGTCTTGTGGTTAGCGTCGCTGACTACAGATCCGTCGGCCCGGGCTCGATCCCCGGTACCCCCTCGGATTTTTCTGAGGTAGGGGGTCTGGAACGGGGTGCACTGAGCCTCGTGATTCAAATTGAGAAGCCACTTGATAGAGAAGTAGCGGCTCCGGTCAAGGAAACCACCATTAACGGCCATGGGTGACCACATGCCCCCAATCCTGCCATCTGCCTATGGTAGATGACGCAGCAGTCGGGTGGTATAAAAACCTAGGCTATAGTTTGAATTCAAATTATACTGTATACTTCATATTATTATGGCAAGCATAAAAACATCATAACATCATATAAGATTACTTTTATTAGAATATTATCTTGTAAAGTTGAAGACAATATTCATAAAGATTTGAAGTTTTATTTTGGTCATACTGATTAATGATATTCTTTTCTCATCAACTGAAATTATCTTTCTATTTCTTCCTTCCAGCCGTAACACTGTCAACTCACAATCACTTCTTTTGTACACCGTCTCATTTACTACTGTCCTATACTAACAATATTGTTTTCTATTGCAGATGATCCCTACTACTGCGGTCTGAGAGCTCGAGTACCCAACTTTGTAAAATCGAGCAAGTCGAAGGAAACCAACGGCCGGTACCCTCCAAGCAACGTGGGCAGCGTGGTGTCGCAGCCAGCAAGCATGATGGGTCCTGGCAGCATACACCAGTACCACCAGTACCATGCCATGCACCAACATCAGCAACACCACCCTGCCATGTGGCACGCCAGGAGTTACGATAGCGGCATGGGTGTGTATGGTCATTTGACCACGCTCTTTGACCATCGTTGAGAAGCACGCACGAAACTCGGGTATTGCTGCACTCACTACCATGTTTACACAGTTGTTTCTACAAGGCACCCTTATTTTGTAGTTTGCAATGTTCACGCTTTCTCGTGCCTGCCTATAATAATACAGTCAACCCTCAATATAATGCCCCTCTTTACAGTGCCACCCTCGCACTGTGCCAATAAATGCAAGTAAACGGATCTTCTCCCATATAAAATACATACGAAACCTCGTTACTGTGCCAATTCATTTAGTGCCAGTGAATATCAGATAAGATTTTGACAAAATATAGCATGCGGGGATATTTTTTTCAGTTGCAAAATTCTTTTAAAACTGGCGTGAATGTTAGGAAGATTATTTAAAAAACATACTGTAATATATTTCCAAGAAGTGGTGTTCCCTTGCCACTACCTGTAATTGTAGTGAGGTGGAATGAGGGAGCTATGTTAAGAAGACTGACAGACAGCCTGCGTGAGGGTGGAGCAGGTAGAAAGAGCCTATATTAATGAATCATTCTTTGAACATTTCAATTCATATTAAAATAAAAATGTTTTCGATGTTGAAAAATAGGTGAAGTTCACTATTTTTTCTCTCAGCAATGAATTGTTCTGTAGCCTTGTATTCTGTCATGTTCTATATTGACTAGTTTTACAATTGCATACTATCTTCAGAATTAATTTAGCTATTGCAGTTAATGGATAAGTATCATTACAAGATGGCAGCCAACTTTTGTGAAATGAAGTGCCGTTCCCATTTATTAAATATTGAAGTAAAATTTTGCATGCAGGTATATTTGAAAAACACTATCTAGAATCATTGATGTAACTCTAATAGTTTATTTAAGAAAATTATTTTTGATGCAAAAATTTGTAAAAAAAAAAAATAACAAGTGCTGATTTTTTAAAAAATATTTATACTGCAGATAATCCAAAGATTCTAGATTATGTTGTTCATATGATATTTACTAATATATAGAAAAAATGATCACTCAGAAATATTGGTATTTACATGAAAATAATCAGGGAAACGGCACTTCAGTGCACAAAATTTGGCTGCCGTTTTGTAATGATAATTACCCATTAACTGTAATAGTTGAATTAATTCTGAAAATAGTATGCAATTGTAGAGCTAGTCAACAGAGCATGCCAGATTACAAGGTTGCAGAACAAATCATTGCTTAGAAAAAAAATGAACTTCACCTACTTTTCTGCATCGAAAGCTGTCCCCACTTAATCTCATATGTGTATTTTCGCATTTTTTAATTTTATAAGATTGAACAATTTAGCATAAAGTATTAGTTCTAAAGTAAATACTATCAATTGTAAATGAAAATACTGATATTTTTAGCACTAAATGGCCTTGTAGATTCAACTGTGAATTATTAATATTACTAATTAATGTACATAGTTTTATGGCACGTATTAACATTCATCACGTTTATTTCAAACATGATTAGGCCTACTGATTAAACTAAAATATTAATAATGTCACTTTTTTTACAAAAGTACTACAAGGACAATCTTATAACTTTTGTACCAATCACAAATATCACCACTCTATATTTTATTTTTCACTCTTCTAATCTTTCTTCTAAATTGGGAATGGTCTTTTTGGTGTCTAATCTTCAGTTTTTGGCAGATCTCTCTTCTATCTTCCTAATAGCACAGGAGCTGGAATATTCTTATACTGGTACTTCAACAAGTCTTTAACTGATGCATGTAATGTGATGGAGCCCCATAACTGGTATAAACGCTAAAGGGGAATTTATGGCTAAGGGAATTCAGCCAAGGAAGGTCATATTATCTAGTGGTATGCTGTAGAAATATTCAATGTATTATGTATGTTATAAATAAGCTATTGTTTGCAACAGCCTGTATGTTCTACTCACAAATTTGCTCCTAAAATCTTTGTGTATTTTCTATTTTGTGATATCTCTCTACTCTCAACTGTTGCAACACATTTTACGGCAACAATTTTACCTTGAGGCTGAGATCTCATAAACAGAATTTCTCTAAAACTGTTTGAAAAAAAGCTTAACTTTTGCAAAGTCGAGAGATTTATCCGTGTTTGCTTCCTTGGCATAGGCGTAACCAGGCCGACCTTATGGGGGGGGGGTTATAATAGCCGCGGGGTCTGGGGAGAGGGGGTCTGGGGAGAGGGGGTCTGGGGAGAGGGGGGTCCGGGGATCCTCCCCCGGAAAATTTTAAAAAGTAAGATGCAATATAACGAGTTTTAAGCTTCCCACGCTTTATATTTGTATTAAGTAATTTATGGGCAGACTTAAAAAATTATACAATTTTCCTTTTTTTAATCAATGGGGGGGGGGGGTTCAAACCCCCAAACTCCCCCCTCGGTACGCCTAAGCTTCCTTCCTATTACTTACATCTTCGCACCTATTAAGTTATATTCCCGAAAACAAAATTAGGTTCGAGATTAACAATAGTCTATGAGGATAATACATACATATATATACTACTTGATCGATTTTAGGCAATGAAGTGAAAATTCATCTATCTAGGATAGGCTACTCATGATTTTCTGAAATATGAGGCCTGTACAATTTTCAACTACGTCTTGGACTCACATTCAGGAGGTCCCAGGTTCAAATCCCGTGGCCGGTCAATTTGACGTGTTTTTTCATGGTTTCCCCAGAGGTAAAGGCAAATGCCGAATTTGATATTTGCATACCATGAATCATCCTGTATCATATCCATTTAAATTAATATCAGTTGAAATTTATTCCATAAAATACACTAACAACAGAAACAATTGAAAATCAATAGTCCCATTGCCTTCCGTACTGTATAGACACAGATGATCTCGTAGATAAAGGAGTACAATACAGCTGAAATAAAAAATTATTAATGTCTGTCAGATATCACCCAATTTTCTAAGCAAACAATGTTTAAAGACTCGATTAACACTTTAATACTTTAGAGTATTTTGAATCTGTCGGTACTGAGATAAATTTATATAATATTATAAGTGAAATCATCAGTGGACTTTAAGCTTGAAATGAGGGATGAAAATTTAATTGCAACAGCTGGTTTCCATGAATGAAATTCCTAACATGTTGAAAAAAAATACTCACATTTTACATAAAGCCTTGCTCTTTTAATATATTAATTCCGCTTCTATACAATTTTTTGAGGTCCCGCGTTCATAAATCAGTAGCATGAAAAATTTAATCAGACAGAGAAAAAAGTGCTGGAATTCATTTTCCCATACCAAAAGAGAGAATTCCATGTTAATTCACGGCTCACAACGAAAAATGTACCGGAAAATCAATTAAGCTCTCTTCTAAAGAATGGACCATACAACAAAGAACTAGCTTTGAGTAAATATAAAATAAAACATGCGGCATTAAGCCAAACTATTAATTGTAGTTACCTTTCAGAATCCAAAACTGTTGTAATCCAAGTGCGAACTGATATTTTTGTTTTAAAAGCAAGTTTTTTTTTTTTTAATCAATACAAAAAGTAATTCTCCTTTAGCTTTTGAAGCATAAAATAACCAATTAAAGACGTTGAATTAATACAAAAATGACTCGGGACGCAGCCACAGTATAGGTGAAACGTTTTGTTCGTACTGCCTAAATCTAGCGCTCTCCGTTAAGTTATGTTACGATTTCTTTAAATATCTTATCCTTTTCACTGCTACTGGCATGTAAACGCGTCGCCACCAAAACTGAATAAAAGCAGATATGTAAGATTAGAGTAAATATTTATGTAAAAAATGTGAGGATTTTTATCCACATGCTATTTTTTTAATTCAGCTGCGTTTATACTCCTTTTAGCTAAGAGATTATATCAGGAGTTTGGGTTCTGTGTTTATACCGTAGGGTAGACCATGGCACTATTGATTGTCAATTGTCTCTATTACTGGTGTATTTTATGTAATACATTTCAACTGATATTATTTTAAATGGATATGATACAGGATGAAATGGTGAGGAAGATTCATGGTATGTAAATATCCAATTCGGCATTTGCCTTTACGACTGGAGAAACCATAAAAAAAAAACATGTCAAACTGGCCGACCACGGGATTTCAACCTGGGGACTACCGAATGCGAGTTCACATGTTATTATCATAATTCTTGTATCCTGATGCTCCAATTAAATTTTCCTCACCAATATTAAACTTAGAGCCCTCTAATGATTTCACTCGATGACTCCCTTATTATCATTGTATAAATCTCTTGAATCGTTAGAAAGGAAATAATTTTAATCTCTTAGAATTCACGGTATAAAAGGTAATTCTTTGTTCACTACTGAGATATAAAATAACCAATTAGTCATCCTGAACTAATAAAATTATAATAAAAGCTGTTCTGAAGAATAATAGACAGTAGAGAATTCCCCATATGCTTACAATAGAATTAAACATTCGCAAAGCAAAGCACGCAGTCTAATAAATCAGCTTTTTAAGAAGCTCAGGTACGACAGTCAAAAGAAAAATTAACAACTCTCGACTTTGCCCTTTGCTCTTCTGAATGTCAATATACGCCTAGCTTAAACATTCTTATCCGATACTGGTTTCATGTCTTCAAGCCTACTCTTATTTTCATCTTAAACGCTTTTCTCTTGAACGACAGCAGTAGTAAATACCGCTGAGTCTTTCATTCTGAACTTTTTTCTCTTTACGAGCAATTGTAAGAAAGGCAGATTAATACATATGTGTAAGGATACACCCCACATTGTGATAAAGTATTGTGGAATTATCGTCTAAGTCGTAAAACAGAATTTAAACTTCTTGGGCACCGACGGTAAGATCGTTAATTTTTATGCATTTGTACGTACGATGAAACTAACTTGTCAAGCACTCTGGACGACATTGTATTGTATTTCATTACATTTTATATGACCATATGTTGCTATGAATAATATGACCAGGTCAACGAGATATTCTACCAACCATAATCTCGGATTTTAAACTCTACTCCGTAAAATGAAATAAACTATCTTTATTTTATGCTACCTAGGACTTTCGACATCCCCGGTACTACCTCGGATTTTTCTGAGGCAGGGAGGTCTGGAACGGGGTGCACTCAGCCTCGTGATTCAAAATCAGATCTCATTGAAAGACTTTTTACGTCATATACAGTACTAGCATGTGCCCGCGGCTTCGCCCGCGATAATTATTTCAAAAATTAAAAATTAATAGGATAATAGTTAAATCATTATATTTATTAACACCTAAATCACGTGGACTACATACCACGATTAGATGCGTCGCCTGGTAAAAGAGACCTCAGATTCGAGTTCCTTGGTCCAGAAAACCCCTGTATAGTAAGTTTCGTCCAAATAAAACAATGTTTGACCATATTTAGATCTTACAATATTCAAGCGATCGCGAAAGAATATTTCCAAGGTATGACAAAAATAGACAAAGCCAACTGTAATTGTCAAACTTCCATTTAATTAAATTCCAAACCCATCTGAAACCAACTGGCAACAATATGTTTGAATGTCAAATGTGATTCGGATTCGATAATTCTGTGTAAGAAGGGATTAAGTATTCCAAAAAACATTTGATTTTTGGCATTTAGAATCAGCATTTTTCAAAATCCTTTCTTAGTGAGCACCTACATTATGAAACGAAGGTACTGTCAAAATTCCAAGTCTCTACCTGTTATAGTTTAGGCTCTACGTTGATTCCTGTCAGTCAGTCAGGACAAAGCCTTTTATATATATATAGAGATAATGAGGCACACTAATTTAGTGATTTTTGTCAGTTAGTGTTCCACTGTTACTGTAGGCTACAGTAACTTATAATTTGAAGATATTATTTATTCAGTATAGGGTAATTAGTTATAGGAGAACTTGCCGCTGTGAATAGAAAATGCTAACTCAGTTGGTACAGCATCAGCACGGCAAGCCATAGGTCATGGTGTAAATCGCAGAGTCAGGTGAAATTTTCTCCCAAATAATTCTTACACTATTGTTAGCCGATTAACAGCTGCATAAAATCCTGCAATCTCGAATTACATCACTGAACTATTACCTACAAAATTTAAGGTTAATACTGAAGAAAATATTAATTTCACATTTCCGTAACCATGGTTTCAGAATAAGGACTATGAATTATTAGCCGTCTTGAAAAGTTGACATTGTTTTGATATGTCTGCCGCGCCCCAAAAGCCGCACAAAGAGAATACAGTTATGAATCCAAACATATTCGCGGACAGTTTATTAATCATAAACCTAAAAAAGAACTTTATGTACACACACACGGAACATGGGGACACAAGTTTTGAATTATGAGTAAAATACGAAATCCACTTCCTTAAACCCAAGTCTTAGCTTAGATTCAGTAGCTATATGTTTTCAGAAATTGCTTAGCAATGCTTGCAATGGAACTTGAAAAAAGCTATCCACCTAGGTACTATGGTATCTTGGGAATACTTGTTACTCTATTTTCAATTGATTTTCTCTCAAAACTTTAGCTTCCTTTGTTATTTTCTATTCCATCTCTACCTACAGTTATTTATCTACAGAGACAAGACAGAAAGATAATAACCAAATTCATATCAGAAAATATATAACAGGCTATTTTTTCAACTATGTCTATTTGATTACTCATATATCCATGCATTTCATTCATATACGTGAGAACAGGAATTTGAGTAAAATTTCTACATAGATGAACTAAATATCAACTAAAAAATCTAGAGGGGGCAAGACGAAATTTTGGGACTTTTCAATCTTCACAACGTAGAATTTAAAAAAAAATCATTTTAATTGAAGGGGCTAGTTCCATAAGGGCATAAGGCACATCTTGAATTTTGAGCTTTTAACATTTATGCCTTCTCCTCATATCTCTTCAATACTCAGTGAACAATTTATACGTTTGCCTTAAACCTCTGCTCAGTCATAAGAAAAGACCTGTGCTTGTGAGTGGTAACATTGTTTAAAAACATTAAGATTTCTCAAAACTATGCTCTTGTGCCTTACGCCCTTATGGAACTAGCCCCTTCAATTGTTTTAAAAACTTTTTATTTATTTTAACCAACAATGACGCCTTTATTAAGACATCTTTACTTTTTAAGTATAATTCTACACCATAAGATGCCCTGAAGATGGTTGTATGAAACCGAAAGGCCTAGGCTAAGTAAATAAACAAGGTTGATATTAAGGTTTTACAGAACTCACAGTAAATTTAGTTCTCAAAAAGAAGATAACATTGTCTCAAAATTGTAGGTTTGCTATAGTGAATAGACTTAATGAGATCAGAAAATATTAGAAAGAGCTTCAATAGTTCTCAATGGCGGTGCGTCTCGATTTTGAATAGCGGCAAGGAGTGAAATACGAGGCACGTCTATAAAGTAAGTTCACCTGGGGCTGTTTACAGAAACAAAACACAATTTCAAGGAATTATTTATTGCAGCAAATACAGCAATACAGTGTTCAGGTATTTTTCAACACAGGCTATTCGCCACCAGAATTGAAACATTCGTCTTATCGTGGCACCGACTTTTGAATACCTGTGTCCTAGAAGTCTGCCGCCTAGGATTTGAACCACCATGTGACAACTACCATCGCCTCTCTGTCATTCTTTGTCATTTCGTGAGGTGTAGGAAAGAATGGAAATCACTGGGAGCCAGGTCCGGGCTTTAGGGTGAATGTTTAAACTAGGGATGGGTCGATACCAGATTTTCTCGATACTCGATACTCGATACCGAAACATGATTTTTTCCTCGATACTCGATACCTTCAACATTTCCAGTTTCAATAAATAGGTACATTAAAAATTAAAATTTGAGAGAACTGCTTAATACCAACTAAATTATTTAAGTCTGCATATTTAATGAGACAAAATTTAATATCATTAGTAGCCTATAATTAGCCTATTTTTAAACTCTACATTAAAACTAAAATTAGTTTTTTAAACAGTCCACTTACAAGTTTTTGTTAAAAGATACTAGCATTCTCACTTAATTCCAGAATTACAAAAGTATCGAAAAAGTATCGAGCGAGTTTTCTGTAGTATCGTTCGATGCCGATACCATGCAAGTATCGAGCGTATCGAAGTATCGAAAGTATCGAGGACCCATCCCTAGTTTAAACACCTCCCAGCCGAACTTCTGCCGGAGACTTGCTAGGAGGTGTTTATAAATCCACCCTACAGCCCGGACTTCGCTCCAGTGATTTCCATCTTTTCCTACACCTAAGCAAATGACAGGGAATGACAGGGAATGACAGAGAGGCGGAGATGTTTGTCACACAGAGGTTCAAATTTCAGGCGGCAGACTTCTACGACACAGGTGTTCAAAAGTTGGTTCCACGGTATGACAAATGTTTCAGTTCCGGTGGCGATATGTTGAAAAATAGCTGAACACTTGCAGTATCTGTTGGAATATACATTTCCATGAAATTGTGTTTTGTTTCTGTAAACGGCCCCAGGGAAACTTACTTTATGGACATGCCTCGTAAATACTGTGATTTGTCATATCAGTATTTTTCAATGTTAATTTATGTTTTTAATTATTACAGATACAGAAGCCCTGGACTCACCCTACAACCATATATATGGCCGTCTTCCAATTCCAACTAGAGGATACATTCCACCTACTCCAAGAACAATGTATATCGGGGAATGGGATTGAGAATTCAACTAAGTTAACGTGTTAAATGTTTGAAAATAAAAACTTTTGCTGCAGTCACAACATAACGATTGTAGAATATGGGATAATCCTATAAAGGCCTAAAGACATGTTGTTAATGGCGAAGTGATATTATGATTTGTAGGGATATGTTTTTGAGAAGGGCAGTAATTTAGTTTATACTTTTAAATTTTAAAAGGTAATTAAGATGTACCAGCTAATAAACGCAATTTAAGCAGTAAAATTTAGGAATTAAACTAAATTCCTGCTTCTCTGGATACTTCCGCAAAATCTGATAAACGCGAAATAGGTTGAATCTGGGTACATAAACGCATACTTAATGGGATTATAAAATTTAAGGGTATAAAATTTAATTTCTGAGAAACTGCGTTTAGTATTTCAAAAGGACTGTTGCCTGAAGTTGTAAAAATGAAACGCAGTTATGATATCAAAATAATTTTAAGTGAAAGCACATATTAACAATAATTCCATACAGAAAGGCACTTTTGGATTAATAGAGAGGATATGAATGATATACGTACATATTATTATTACCAGTTAAGAGGAAATCTTTCATAACACCACCCTAAGATATTAGAATACTTATGTTTATATTTCAATACTTTAGCTTAGTAAAGTAACTATAATTATTATTAATAGTTAATTATTTGGTATGCTTGATTTCGTATATACAGAATACGAAATAATGTCAACCCTTATATTTATGATGATATGCATATTGTATTGTCAAATGTACATAATTTTTTTTTTTCTGGTAATGTGTGAGAAATACTTCGGAGTGAAAATATGTGCACAACTGTCTTCCAAAACTGTTTACTATTATATGCATATTATAAGCATCATCGGAAACGCTTATTTAGTGAAAGTTGTGTTACAATCGTGTGTTAAATACAACTTTAAATAGCAAGATTTAAGCAGAACATTTTCATAATATGTTGCTGAACTTCAAAGACATACTACATCACTATGGAAACGAATGTAACAAATGAAAATTGATAATTATGTAAGGGGCTTTGATTATACTGCGCCTTATAAAGCAAACCCCTCAAATCAAATGAATGTAACAAATGAAAATTGATAATTATGTAATGGGCTTTGATTATACAGCGCCTTATAAAGCAAAGCCCCATAATTCACATGTATTGTATAAGAAATTTAAGAAGATAGTAAAATAATTAAGATGTATTTTTATACTATTAAGTTTAAAATCTGTATTGGCCTTTATTGTGCAATAACACCTTTGCTTTTAATCTTTATAATTGTTTAAAAAAATCATCTTGTTATGATGCCATCAATGTGAAAGAAGGAAAGCATACTGAATTTAATTCTTCACAATGATGATAGAGTGAAATGAGTTGTTTGATTTGATTCAATGTGATTGTGTGCATGTGAGAGAAAAGGTGTATAAATAATTGCAATGGTGATGTTACATTGTAAAAAAAGGCACCACTAATACCAAAATAACTGAAATTTGTCCGACACTTGAAAGTCTTGGACATATTTCAGCGATACGTTGAAAGAGTATTAAACTGAACACGGAATTGTTCAGAGTATTACTGCACTCAAATTGCATTCAGAATTTTAAGTCATTCTCCTACTGGATAATACAATTTGTACTTCAATATATAATAAGATCAGTTACATACGAAAAAGGTAATCAGGAGGTAAAATGTCCTTTGAAGAGTACTAAACATTTCAACTAAGATAATTTCTAAATCGCTGACAATTTTTAAATTAAAAGCCGTTTTCAACGAGTGATATCTGTGCACTTTTTGACATAAAAAATTAGTACACTTTTTAATTATTGTTAACTATATGTGGGCATTTTAAACAATTTTTTTTCCCCGCGGTCAGGGCCCAAGCGGTAGAAAGCTTAAAGATCGTAGATGTTAAAAGATAGTAGACAATTATTGTAGATAAAAATAAGATAAATAAGAAATGAGACATTGTGAATGATCAGATTGGTTTACGCGCTTGTGAGTTTATTATTTCATGTTATTCCTTTATTTCAATTCTCAAATCAATTGCAGGTGGCTCTGCCTTTTTTTTTTGCCATAACTTGAAAACAAAAGCTTCGCGATTTTGTCAATATATCCCTTGGAATTATTGAGATCGTTTCGATTCTGTGAGCTCACCCTGGTCGATTCGTTTGTTTATAATGTCAAATACAATAGAGGCGTTTTCTAATCGTGGAATACACTCCAAAGCCGGATTTTTAGTTGTTTCACTATAATCATTAATAGTTTAGTTTATGAATGATTCACGTGTAAGAGTTAACAAATATTTTTTAATTATTTTGCTCTTAATATTTAATACTCGAATTAATTGTCATGGTCGAAGCCGCGGACACCTGCTAGATGTCAATAAAATAGCTTCTTTATACTTTTCTTACATATTATTGTTCTGGCGAGAAAACTGTTATACTTGAGGGACTCAATTCCTAACCCAATTTGTGAAACCGGACGATAAAAATACTTAACACAACGACTCAGCCACTACGCCAAGATTTGTTTCTTAATACATTATTCTGAAATCCATACATATCATAAAAAGCAACTTCTGTGTGTCTGTCTGTCCGTTAGTGCGCTTGTAACTAGAAAGCTACTGATCTTTTTTTATTTATTGTTATTATTATTATCATTTTTTTTATTAGATATGTTCTCTGGCCTGGTTTTAAAATATATTTTGTTACGCTTGCTAATACTATAAGGAATAAGCAATGATGATTTTCGTTTAAGTCGGTCAATAGTGTGCCGACATGGAAAGCGGTAATTATGCAGTGTAGAAATCAGCTTAATATTTGGTCATGCTGTGTTGGCCGAGGTAACTTTTGTAACTAAAAAGAATTCTATGATTCTATCATAAATCCTTTGATGAACAATGTATCCTTCAGGTAAGAATCGTTTGCGTAAAATTTATAATAAAATTAAGGCAACTTAAAAATGCATGTAAAATTTACAGAGGAGGGCACAAGAAATAAACTACGAACCTAATCATTATGTTAACTGTTTTCTTTGCAGTCCGGCAAGAATTTATAATTTTCGTTATATACTGAGTTAAGGTTTAAATTATACCCTTATATTCATTAATTTTTCTATCATACATTTTGAAGCTTTTATCTTCTCATATCATCCTTCGTTGGTATCATGTTCCTGAGTCATAATTATTACGATCATGTTTTAGAGCAGGAAAAACACATGCCGAACATTTTGTACAATCCCTGCCTAAAATTGCACTTACTCTTCTAACCTAACTATATTTCACCACAACCCGTATCAGCCACCTTTAGACGCCACTTCCAGCAGGGAATAGTGTTCTGGCAGTGTTTCATTCAGTGAAACAGCAACTGACTCAGAGTGCTCTCTCTGTAGCCCTAGTTCGATCACCAGCACGAGCACATTAGTGATTCAAGATCACCGCATGCTATGCGAAATTGCTATAGCATTGTAGTTAATGACCAAATCTATGTTCATATAACAATTTACCTTAAAATAGTCTCAGAAATGTTCTTGTCCTAATTACATTCTAAGGAAAAAATAGCAATATTGTCACACAACAAAAACGTCATATTATTTCTAAAGATATTAACGTTTATAGTAAAATTTAAGAATTGTACCGTCATTTGTAAATCACTGTCATTAATATTGTTTAAATATTTCTATATTCATAACTGATTATTTTATGTAAATGTACAGTCGCGATTAGACTCTAACTAAGTAACTAAAAATAAATCATATTAAAAACAATATATATACAGTATAAGAAATGCAGCGGTTATAGAAGAATATAAAAAGCACTAACTTCTAAGTTACGTTCTTTTATCTTGCACTTGTTGATTTATGCACTGCTTGTCCATTTACTGGCTTTCTTTTCAAAACGCCTTTTTCCCACAGATTTCGGATTGCAGTGAAATTTGTCTCGTCTTACTCAAACATGTATGTGGCACACAAAACCGATTACAAATGGGACAAATAAATTAAATCCCTTTGAAAATATAAACATAATAGTTTATCTTATGTGTTCACCATTCGGGTTCTAAGATCGGTAGATAAATTTCTAAAACATAATTTCTAAATTCAGGGCGAACGCATTTAAGCAATTACATAAGATGTATTATTTAAAATATATATATATATAAGATATTGTAACTTATATTTACTCCTGACAGAAATTATTTGTGATCCTGTAGAAATTGAAAGAAAATTTTAAATGTAGCAAAACATAAATCGTAGATCTACTCAATGAGTTAACTGTTTTCATTGCGGTCCGGCATGGGTTTGTATATTGTCTGAGATATTCAGCCAGATCATAAATTAAACTTCGATATTTACATAAGACTCTATTATAATAATATAAAAATAACACATAATACTGTGAATCAAAATCAATTCCGAAATATCTCTGAAAGAAATTCCTTAGACTTTTAATGAGTTGAATGCCGTCAACATGAAAATGTATAAGAGTAAATTTAGCTTAATAATAATCAAATATGATGAATTAGCGAAATATGAACTCTTTAAGAGGACATGATACATAAAATAATAATAAGACTTGAGAATCCTAGGAGATGACACGCTCACCAAATTTTCTGAATGCGAAGATCACTGCCCAGCAGAAACGTGTATAGTGTGCAAGGTTAATGTAACAAGGGCGTAACGATATCAATATTGTGTGTATGTGTATGTGTGTTGTTATGAAACTCGCAATAGCTGTAATTTTGTTTTCCATTTTGTATGACCATGCAATAAATTGGTGATGGACTTAAATGCTTGTTTTATTACAGTTTATTATTATTATTTATGTATGTATGTATTTATTTACTTATTTATTTATTTATACTGGCCAAGTTAAGGCCATAAGGCCTTTTCTTCCACTGCACCAGTAAAACTATACATATCGTAAATAATACATACAACAAACAATACAAGAATTGATAAATTATAAATGAAAACTAAACATGCTACAGACAATAAAATTACGAGGATTTAATTACAAGTTTTCAAACACTCTCAGACTATGTTCTTCCTGATCAGTTAGCGGCCATGACGCCTTGCCTATTAGGCCTACTTAATCTAATACGGTGAGTAAAGCCAAGAATTGAGGTAAATCAAAAGATTATGTATTGTATTTTATTGAAAAGAACGGCGGTTTCCCTGGAAGAACTTATTAAAATTAACTTCCATCTAATCTTGGCAGTTGTATGTATGTTTAGGCCATTGCAAAAGTTATGTGCTCTCAAAAGGGTACCACGCAAAAAATACCTATGCATATTACGTCATGCTAACAAATTCCAGCGACACGAAGTGGATGCTTAAGGTATGCTCGGCGCCGCTGCGCGAATACAATAATCGGAATGCTTGAATTAAAGCTTTCTTTGTTAACATGTAATTGGAAATGCTTACAAAACAATAGTTGCTAAAGCCTAATATAATATTATAATGTTTTTATTGTTTTATTGTGTCTAAATTAAATATATTGATCATTTAATTATTAATTATTATTGCCACAAGCTATAATATCAAGAGAAAGTTGAAAGAAGTGTTTGAGATAAGAAATTAGGATTATATTTCAATTATTTTAATTTTTTTACCTAGTTTTATTTATTTTTAATTTATAATTTCCACTATGCTCAATATTTAAAAACATTAGAAAACTAACCTACTTTAAAAAACATAACTTTTCTTATTATAATTAACTTATCGGTACCATAAGCTACTAATCTAGAAATATAAAACCTTGTAAAAAAAATAAATTAGTAATAAATATTAATAAGTTTTAAGAACTTTTAGTAATATTTATGACTAATCTATTGTTTATACAAGGTTTTATATCTCTAGACTAGTAGCTTATGCTACTTATATGTTAATTATAATAAGAAAAGTTGTGTTTTGTAAAGTAGGTTAGGTATCGAATGTTTTTAAATACTGAGCATATGTGGAAATTATAAATTAAAAATAATTGTGTTCATTATTTTCCATACAACACCCTATCCAGCCTGATAGATGCAGGGGAAAAAACTGACTTCATGGACTACAGATATGAAAATAAATAGCTCAGTGAATTGTGAAATGTAGCTTAGCTCAGCTTAGCATAGCTGCCTGTACGTGCCATCCTATATAAACTGCATTTGAGCTATTTTTATTATAACATGCTTTCTGTCAGTGGTAGCCTTTAAGCAACGCCGGTCTGCTGGAATTTCGTATAACAGGGCCTTTGTGCATACCTGCAAATCTAAAAGCATGTGACCGTCGCATTTACGCACACATAAATTGACATCGACCTGATGGGGGCAAGAACCTGAGAGCTTGATAATACGAAGCAAGTACCCTACCAAGGGACTGACCTTAAAAATTACAAGGGTACATTCCATGGCTAATCTTCTACACTTCGTGCTAAACCTTTAAGATTATAGCTGTGCACGGGAAATCAAGAACATACATAAATATGAACCAATACAGAAATGATGGTATTAATACAAACGAAATTTGGACAGAAGAATTGAATCCGCCCGCTTGATAACATGAAGGAAATGCCCTACCAACGGACTGTTTCAATCAGGCCAGCTAGCCTTAAAAATTACAAGGCTACATTCCATGGCTAAGCCTTCTACACTTCATGCTAACCTTTCTGATTAAAGGAATGTACGGGAAACCAAGAATATGCATGTAAGACTTGAAGCTTTCTCGGCGTTGATTACTAATGATGGTTTCACGGGCTATAAGCCGAGTAAAAGGATATATTGCATCCAAGCTTTCGGTCGCTGACATCTCTGCGGCCTTCCTCAGGGAAATGAGTGTAGAATAAGGGAAGAGAGAGGTTATATATGTTTTTAGTGTACATCACAAGATTTCATTTTCACTAAAAAACATATAGCCCATAGGCTCTCTCTTCCCTATATGTTTTTTGACGAAAATGAAATTTTGAGATTTTCACTGACAAACATATATAAGCTCTCTCTTCCCTCTTCCCCGAAAGCTTGGATGCAATATATCCTTTTACTCGGCTTATAACCCGTGAAACCGTCATTAAGAATATGCATGGTTACGAACCAATACAGAAGTGACTGTAGTAACGAAAACAACATAAGCGAGATTTGGACAGTAGAAATGAATCCGCCCGCTTGATAACATGAAGGAAATACCCTACCAACGGACTTTTCCATTCAGACCGACTAACCTTAAAAAAAAAAATTACAATGCCGGTTGTCGACCAAGAACTAAGATAAGTTAGTTTAGCTTAGCTCACATACAGTGCGGTATTTCATACGTAATTGTGCCGACAAAACTACACATGAAATCCGGCACAACTATAGTCTATATGAAATCCCTCACTGTATGTGAGCTAAGCTAAACTAGGTTAGCTTAGCTCTTTGTCGACAACCGGCATTAGGATATAATTCATGGCTAACCTTCTACACTTCTAACCACTTAAATTGAAGTTATGTATGCATAAGAATATGCACAATTACGAACTAATGCGGAATACAGTAGTAACGAAAACACACAGATTTGGACAGTAGAAAAGGAGTAAGAGTAAACCCTACAGTACTGTGTATTATCCAACTCGTCCTACAAACAGAACTTACCTTTTGTTGAAGTACAGAAATAGTAGAGACGTTGAATCTTGTTCACACAACTCAAGAGGCACATAATAAGCAGAGTTTTTAACCAATACACACAAAATCACTGCACTGCACTGCTCTACAACACAACCGGACGAGACGACTCACCAACAGGAAGTAATATGATAAGCACTAGGCTTAGCCTATATCGATCTGTCTTCAATATCGACCTGCCAAATCGACGCGAAACATCTTTTATCGTATGGAGTCTTCCCATAAAATATCCACTGCTGTAATAGTGATACGAATAAATGTACTCTGGACTTCAGTAGTAAGCAGAAAGCAAAAACGTAAAGTTGTGGTTGGTAATCGCAGTGAAATAGATTCGAGTGAATGTACCCTTAAAGGAGTCCCAAAACTTGCATCTTTGCATGTTTTTAGGCTAGACCCAGAGACTGAAGTTGTAGACTTAGAAACTTATCTAAAGCCGAAATTTCCAGAAGTTGTATGCCAAAAACTTAACTCTAAATATCCTGATATCTATTCCTCATTTCGGTTTGATGTGTATGAAGAAAACTTTGAAAAAGCCCTGGATGCGCAAAATTGGCCAAAAAGTGCAAGAATAAGACGTTTTTTATTCCCTATGAACGACCGTCGTCAACATCAACAGCAAAACCAAGTCCCAGTGAGCGGTGTAAATCAGACGCAGTGATAACCTCTGATACTATGAGTAATAACAAAAAGTCAACAAATATGATGATAAGCAACTTGTTTAAGGTACTGTTTATGTTTTTAAACATACAGGGACTAAGTGGAAAGTCAATTGTCTTGAATGACTTCATAAGCAACAACTCTTTTAACTTCTTATGTCTAAGTGAACACTGGTTAACTAAAACAGAAATTGAATGTTTCGACATCATAGGTTATAAGTGTGTATCCTACTACTCAAGATCTTGTTCCAGGAGAGGAGGTACAGCAATATATGCTAGTGACGACATTATCTGTAGAAAATTAGACATACATGATTTTACTTGTGAGAAGCATTTTGAGGCATGTGCTGCCATTGTAGACAGTTCAAAATTGATTATTGTGACTGTCTATCGTACTCCACTTGGGGATACCAATGTATTTCTACGAAATCTAAATAATCTTTTATCTCATTTGAAACAGTGGACAAAACATAAAATTGTCATTGGAGGTGATTTAAATTCAGATTTTGACATTAATAAAAGAAAGAGAACAGTAATAGACTTTGAGAATTTACTCATGGAATTTGGATTAATATGCCACAATTTTGAACCTACACGTGAATCGGCTTGCCTAGACAATGTTTTCTCCAACATCTCTGTCAATAACTGTGCTGTTAAGATATCCGAGTTCTTATATTCTGACCACTCCGCTATTGTTTTCTCGACCGACTTAACTAAAATAAGTCAATCAGAGAGTAAAACAATATCCTACAGAAGTTTTACTGATTATGAGGTAGAACAGTTTAAGTTTAAGATGAACTCAGTAAACTGGAATATATTCCTAAATGACTTTAATATAACTTCTGAGGAACTATTTAATAAATTTTTTAATGTTCTAATACTTAATTTTAACGAATGTTTTAAGCTCAGAATGAATAATAATAGTGTCTGTAAAAAACATAATCACTCTTGGTATACCAATGAGTTAAAAGTTTTGAAGAAGAATTTGATGCTACTGTATGATGCCTACAAGAAATTTGGGTCTAACTATAAACAAGGTTATCTAAAACTTAAACATGTATACAGAGATAAACTTAAGGAGGCCAAATTACAATATAATATAAGCTTGATTAACAACTCTGACAATAAATCTAAGACTGCATGGGCAATCATAAACAAATTTAAAGTAAGTAGTTCCAATAAGGCAAGCATTCCACTTTCTGCAGACTCCCTAAGCAATTATTTTATAAATTGTGTTGATGAAATCAGATCACAAGTTACTGAATCTAACGTATCGTATAAGGATTTATTGACAAATCTTAATCCGAGCAATGCAAATTTATATTGGAGTGAAGTCACTGTTGAGGAGGTATTGAAGATTGTATTTAATCTCAAGAATTCAAACAGCATCGATATATATGGCATGACAAACAATCTTCTGAAGAAAATAATTGACACCATAGCATTTCCTTTGTCCGTTTGTATAAATCGGTGTATGTCTCAAGGCTCTTTTCCAAAGTTACTTAAAGTTGCTAGGGTAGTTCCAGTGTTTAAAAAAGGATCTCCTTTGGATGTTTCAAGTTACCGCCCCATATCTTTAATTCCCGTATTATCAAAAGTTTTTGAATATGTCATTCATAACCAAATATATAGTTATTTTGAAAATTTTGAAATGTTCTATAATCAGCAATATGGTTTTCGCAAGGGTAGGAGTACAATTGATGCTATTGTAACATTGGTCAATGACGTTTTGGAGTCTTTTGAGAACGGTAGTTATCTCTGTGGTATTTTTTGCGATTTGAGCAAGGCTTTCGATTGTATTGAACACGAAATCCTAATTAACAAATTAAACTTTTATGGTATTAAAGATATTCAGCTGGAACTCTTAATTTCATATTTGAAAGAACGCAAACAGATTGTTAGTGTCAACAATGAAATTTCTGCAACGCAGAATATAAAACGTGGGGTTCCTCAGGGCTCCATTTTGGGTCCCTTGTTGTTTCTTATTGCAGTCAATGACTTGCCATGCAATGTGCCTTGTACCTCTGTTGTATATGCTGACGATACAACCTTTATTTCCACTGAGAAGAACTTCGAAAATCTGTTGGTGAATATGGAAAATATCAAGGAAAATGCAGGTGTATGGTTTAAATCGAATAGCTTATTACTAAATGATGAAAAAACAGTTCACATGGTTTTCAGTTTAAAACACATATTGGAATTGACACCTAACATTAACTGTACAAATGTGAAATTTTTGGGCATGTACATTGACAGCAAATTGACCTGGCACAATCATATTGAGTTCATAAAGTTAAGACTATCGAAAGCAATATTCCTCCTCAGGAATTTAAGAGACCAAATACCTCTAAGCTATTTAAGAAGTATGTATTTTGCTTTTTGTGAATCTATCATCAGATATGGTATCATTCTGTATGGAGGTAGTAGTGGTACTAAGGATATTCTAATACTTCAGAAAAAGATTGTTAGAATAATAAGAAAATGTGATAGCAGAACGCCATGTAGGCCAATCTTCAAAGACCTAGGTATTTTAACTATTTTTAATTTGTATATTTATAGCAATTTAGTTCTTTTGCATACAAATGCTAACAATTTTGGTCTAAGAAGTGACATACACACTCATCATACTAGATCTAAAAATATGATCAATTTACCACTCTGCAGACTATCCAAAACTCAAAATAGTCATGTTTATATTGGACCTAAGCTATATAACAAGCTACCCTACAACTTTAAATGTCTTCATTTGAATGCTTTTAAAAGCAAACTGCATAGATGGTTAGTCTTAAACCCTTTTTATTCTGTGGACGAATTTATGTTAAGTGAAATAATTTTATCATAATTGTTGGGTTATAAGCATAGTAAATAAGCAATGTATTTATTTTATTTGACACTGTCTATTGCCTGTATTTGTGCTTAACGACAATAAATCTATCTATCTATCTATCTATCTATCTATCTATTTATTGGTAATGAACGTACAGATTATAGCCCATTATGAATATGATAAACGGATGAATGAATATATCTAACATAATTCTATATAAGTTACTAAGCGAGGCGCGTCCATAAAGTAACTTTCCCACAGGCCATTAACGGAAACAAAACAATTTAATATAAACATTTATTGAAACAGATACAGCAAGTGTTCAGCAGCTTTTTTTTAACATATTCGCTACCGGAATTGAGACATTTGCCATATCGTTGGACAAACTTATGAATTAATGTGCCATAGAAGTCTGCCGCCTGGGATTTGAACCATTGTGTGATAACCTCCGTTTCTCTGTCAATATCTACCATTCTCTATCATTCATTGTCTTTTCTTGAGGGGTACGAAAAGATGAACATCTCTGGGTGCACGGTCCGACCTGTACTGTGGAGGCTTCAACACCTGCAAGTCTCCTGCAAAAGTTCGGCTAGGAGATTTTTCAACATCCACCCTACAGCCCGGACCTCGCTCCCAGTGATTTCCATATTTTCCTACACATCAATATATGACAGAGAATGACAGAGAAGCGGAGACGATTGTCACACAGTGGTTCAAATCCCAGGCGGCAGACTTCTACGACACAAGTGTTTAAAAGTCGGCCCCACGGTATGACAAATGTTTCAATTCCTGTGGCGAATATGTTGAAAAATAGCTGGACACTTGCTATATCTGTTGCAATAAATATGTTAATGAAATTTTGTTTTGTTCGTGTAAACGGCACTAGTGAAACTTACTTTTTGGACGGCCCTCGTAAAAGAAAAAATATAGGATTTTATCTCGTGCGCATACGAAACGTGGACTCTTGACAATCGATCATATATTTCTTTAAATTCATTACACAAAAAGGGCGAATTTTTTTGATTCATTAATTGACAATATTCCTGAACCAAAATAACCATTCCTTCAAAATAGTAATTTATTAGAATTGACTATTCCACTCATACGCCGCGTGTTTGATATTGACCAATAACGTTTAGCAATTGTTGGATATAGACCAATCACGATCGTTTATCTTATAATATGCTTCCTAGGATCTCAAGGAAGTAATTTTATCTGATAAAACGTCAGCTCGTTACTGGACACTTAAGGCATCATATGCTGCCAATGAACAGAATGAAAGCACATTATTTTATACAACATAACTCGTTTGGAAAATGAAATAATATAAATGTTAATTGATTAAGAACACAATGTATAGTCTGTGCAAGCCAGTTCGTATGTATTTATGGCTTTTGATGTAAGCAACTACGACGACAATCTCCATATTGAGATATACACTATTGGTAACGTTGGAAACTCGGATCGATTCATCGAATCGATTGTTCATTCATTTAGTATGCCGTGATCTTATGGCTGACAGAATATGGACAACAAAGTAAGAAAAGTATTATTCTTTACAAAAAACCATTACATTTTATTCATGGAATAATCTTAATATATCCTATTCGAAAACTTTTCTCGAACTTCGTTCTCGCAAATGGTAAATGGTATAAGAATTGCGGGAGTTCGATGGGGAACTAGATGGTCAAATATCACTCGTTGTTGTTTCATGTGTCGATATAAGGAATTGGTTTGTTGATTCAATTCATTATGTAGTTTGTTAGTGATTTAATTTAAAATGATCACTGAGACGTGTGATTTAGTGATTTAATTTAAAATGATCACTGAGACGTGTGATTTAGTGATTTAATTTAAAATGATCACTGAGACGTCTTGTTATTGAAAAAATCAATTGACAAAAAATTATTAGTGTAGAGGAAAACAAGCTATTGTGATTTGTACCCTTTGATCAGTGGTCATTCGAAATAATTAAAACATTTAATAGAATCTAATAATTTAATTTAATTTATTATTATTATTAAATTTCTGGGCGTAAAAGTCTTATTTTACCATTCTAGGGATAGGGCCTATAGTTAAAATCAGTTACAACTAATAAATTAATGTGATACGGAATTGTTCGTGCCTTTTACGCCCTCATTTATTTGGATTTATGATACAGCAACATTTTTACTATTTTTAGGTAGATTTTCGAAGAAAAATCTACCTATTGCAATGGATACCACTTTATGATTTTCGAAAAATTCTTTCATATCTTTACGTTTCATGCTCCCCTAAGTACGAAACCACCGCCCGTTAAAAAAAAAAAATTTGTGATATTTATATATATATTTATATATATATATATACATCTTTACACGATAGCGGCCGTAATTTTGAAGATATTTGAACCAAATTTTATTATGTTATTTCTAGGCCCAATAGTTCGGACAAGTTCGTTAATGGGCAAAATTGGCCCAAGGGGGTGGTCGGGGGAGGGGGTTGAAATTTTAAAACATTTATATCTCGGCCCCTATGAAGTATAGAGGGAAACTTTGTTTGAATAAATTAGAGTACTCCCTATGGAGTTCACAGTGACACCAACAATTCGGGGGTTCGAGTGAGGGTAGGGGTGGGGGTGGGGGATGAAAATTCGAAACTTTTGAAACCACGTCTTGTGGGGTATCGTTGAAAAGCTCTTGATGAGTACTCTACAAATCAATAAATAGTTTCTTGATAGCTCTCATATGACGCGAGATTTTAATGTTTGAAAATAATAACACTTAAAAGAATTATTATAATATAATTTTGTCTTGTTTAGCGGCTTTGCTAATTTTATTCATTGCTGATCTTGCGCACGGCCTCCCAGAATATTATATCCTATTCTTGTTGTCAAAACAAATTATTGTAGGCTCTTCCTCTTTACCGAATTCAGTTCTTATTACTGCAGGTTTACCATGCAGACCAGGGTTGCCAGATCAGAAACGTAAAACAGTCGTACCAACAACTGAAAATAGTCGTACGCTAGTTAAAATCGTCGTACACTTTGCGAATTGTCAGGATGATGATGATGGTAGTAATAATAATAATAATAATAATAATAATAATAATAATGATGATGGTCAAGTGAGGTACTCTGTACAGACATTTTTTCTATAAATGGTGGTTAAAATTAGCTTTTGTAAGTTCTATAACGTGCTACTGCTCCACTCACGCATGCTGACTTTATTGTTCACCGCTACTACTCAGATAACTGGTCTCTCGTAACTGTATACATATACCCATTGTTGCAGATGTTGCAGGGAGAAATAAAATAATAATAATAATAATAATAATAATATATTAATACGTTACAAACCATAAGAAAGTAAGATTTCCAAATATTATTTAAAGAAAAGTATACAGCCACTTTTGATATGCACGTGTTAACATTATACTAATAATTAGGGTTAGGATTTTTAGGTGCGCACCTTTTCTCGTAGGGTAAATTAAAGCTCTTCGGAAAGATACCACAGTGTGAGATTTTATCTATAGTCGAGAATGGAGACATTTTTGTAGCACCTTTTTTCCCTTTTTTGGTACCTTTTACCCCTTTTTTCTCAACAGTGCCCATAATCCCCTTTCTTCCCCTTTTTCATATACTGTAGCTTATCAATATTCTTCTAGAGTGCATTTTATCATTATAAAGCGTTATGAATGACTTGTGAGTTTCATTCCATTTTACTTCCACTAAAAGCTAAAGACAAACTTGAGTCTAGTCTTCAGAAAAATCCGGATGTTGAGGAATTTGCCACATGTGTAGAGTTGCCATTCCGAGTGAATACAAAGTTTGCCCCACTGGTTTCTGTGGATGTCGAAAGAAGCTTTAGCATGTACAAAGACATTCTATGTCCTAATAGAAAGAGGCTTATTTTTAAAAATGTAGAGATGCTCAATGTCTTGAAGTACAACAGCTTCCTGTATTTTACTGTTTCTGGTGAGTGATGATTTGATGTGTTTTTTCGCAACTCAAGTAAAATAGCACCTTTTTGTCCCCTTTTTTACCTTATTTTAGCACCTTTTCCCTTCCTTTTTTCATATAAAATTTGCACCTAAAAATCCTAACCCTGCTAATAATAATAAGAATCGTATGATTATTATGTTTGGTCAAAATAAAACAAAAACAAAAGACCAGCTGCTCTTTATCGGTATAATTTCTTTAGAGGTTTGGATTGCTTCGTTCTGCACACGTGCGGCTAAAATATAAAATATTTTGGAGAAGAATAATGAGAGAAGTAGCAATTTAATAATACAACAGTACAACTTAGCGAGGTGCGGCACCGGCCCGTGAAAGCCTTTAATGGACCGAGTTTTATTTGACAATGGCTATTATAATATTCTGCCATTCATTTAGCGACATGTAGGCATATACAAAATAAACTACGAAAAAACAAACTTCATGTTTATCCAAATTGAAAATTCTATTAGATTGCTAAAAAATTGTAGTAAAATGCTAATATTAAAAATAGTCGTATGAATAGGCATACGACACATGGTTGCGTCGTACGTCGTACAAATCTATGAAATAGTCGTATGTGTACGACTATAGTCGTACGTCTGGCAACCCTGATGCAGACGAACAAATGTATGTAACTTTTCAGAGATAAATTTATAAACTGATATAAGCAATGATCAAGTAAATTCGTCAGTGGGTTCTAACTTTAAAGTCGATAGGAAAAAATTTCAGTGTAATAGCTAATCTCTGTAAATGACAAAAGTAACATGTGGATAATAATCTTCACTTTTACACACAAAAAAAGCGTAATCCAACTTCACTTACATCTCTGCTTTTATACAGTTTTTTGAGGTGGTACATTTACACATCAGCAACAGTGAAAAAGTTATGATAGCTCATATAAAATACTAGCATGTACCCGCGGCTTCGCCCGCGATAATTATTTCAAAAATTAAAAATCAAGAGCATAATAGTTATATAATTATATTTATTAACTCCTTAATCACGTGGACTACATACCACGATTAGATAGTATCGTCTGGTAAAAGCGTCCTCAGATTCGAGGTCCTTGGCCCAGAAAACCCCTGTACAGTGAGTTTCGTCCAAATCGAACAACGTTTGACCATATTTAGGCCTATGTTGATTATCCCACTTATAATAATAATAATAATAATAATAATAATAATAATAATAATAATAATAATAATAAGAAGAAGAAGAAGAAGAAGAAGAATCCTCTTCGGGATTAGGTTGAAAATTTCATATGTATGCGTGCCTTGACATTAAAAACAAATGAATCGACCAGCGTGAGCTACAACATTCAAGCGATCGCGAAAGTTTCATTTCCAAGGTTTGACAAAAATAGCCAAAGCCAGCTGTAATTGATTTGACATTGAAATATATTACGCTTCGGAAACGCAAAAAATGCACGTTTTCTGCAAGTTTTTCACTCAATTTTGGCATTTAGAATCAGAATTTTTCAAAATCCTTTCTTAGTGAGCATCTACATTAGGAAACGAAGGCACTGTCAAAATTCCAAGTCTCTACCTGTTATAGTTTAGGCTGTACGTTGATTCCTGTCATTCAGTCAGTCAGTCATTCATTCAGTCAGTCAGGACAAAGCCTTTTATATATATAGAGAAGATGTATATCATGAAATAATTTAGGGCAATTTGTTTTTGCGTTTTTCTGCTTTATTTTGCATTTTTCGCCATTTTCAAAATATAAGTAATTTTTTGGCAATTTTTAGGGCATGCTTCAGTGGAGGTAGAGAGGAGCTTTTCCATGTACAGACAACAGACAATCACCAAGTGTTCATAATTCATTTTAATTCAGGTTTATTGTAAGCACCACAGCAGTTTGTCTTGTAGCAATAAAGAATTATCTTTTTCTTTCTTTTTAAATGGCATACATTTGCTAGAGGCAATTTGATGGGCATGGCCACTGCCTTCTTTATTTCTTACAAGCCATGTTGTTAAATCTGGAAACATCGCATCGGTAGTCCTATCGGCTATCAACATGCCGTAAATAAAGCAACGAACTCCATCAGAATCATCGCAAATTAAGCATATTTCAGCTTAAAGTAATCCCAGTCATCATCGCCTATGGTTTAGAGAACATCTGGACACACCTGAAGAGCAACTGGAGAGCATAGAGAAGGTAAAAACCGTGTACAAAATGAGATATTTATATACACCGTCACCTCTAATTGAGTACACCAGAGAATAGTTTTTCATCGAATATTTTCATGTTCATCAGCTATTACCATCTACAAACGAATACAAGAAAGAGGTACGGTATAATATTAGTGTCCTTCAGGAAGAATTGGCTGGTATTAAAGAAGAATTGAAGAGAAATATAGTCACTTTTACTGGTATGAACTTTTATCAAAATATCAAGCTGCTCACAGTAGGCCTAATTCATCTCAATCTGGTAGACGCCAAATCGTAGTATATGCAATCTCCTATTCTCCCAATATTACTACTAGAAAATCGATTCAGCGTTTTCCTACAGTTTGGTGAAGCCAATGAACGGGATTCTAACCTTAACCTGGCGAATCAACACAGTTCACCACTGGAGCCAAGGATAACGAATGGATGATTTTTAGACAGCAAATAACGGAAAGCCGAGTGCTTCCAAGGAATCAGGCAAAGTTATTCTTTTCAGTGACAGTCATGGGCACAGTCTTCCACAAAGTGCATGTGACAAGAAGATAGATAGGCCTATCAGTGTTCTAGGTTATATTATAGCCTACCTGAGAAAACTAGTTCAGTGGTGGTACAAAATGACCCAGAGAAGTGTAGTAGCTTAATAAAATATGACTCTGTTGTGGGTCAAATAACAGAGCTCGTAGGCCTAACAGGATAAGTGAGGTTATTACCAATAAAATAAGAAAAAACGCGACATCATAACGTATAATGAGGAGACACTGAAAACTACGAATTCCTTCAGATATGTGGAGTCACCGCACGTTACGTTATTATGCACATCACAAGTATAGGCTATGTAATATAGGCCTACTGATTTGGCCTAAATAAAGTCAGTATTTGTGATGAAGAAAATTATCTGCAATATAAACGTATTCAAATGCTTCCCACAGACCACCACAGATAGGACTACCTCCTGTGTTGCCAGATTTCAAGCAGCATGGGTTGTAAGATTTAGAAGGCAGTGGCATGGCAGTTCACAAAGAATTTATTTTTCACTAAGGGTAATCAAGTAGTATAAATTTACTTCTTTAGTAACAAAATAAGTGTGTTTTATAATGTAAACTCATATATAACGCACTAAATTGTTTTTAGCAATTCATTATTTTAAAAAAACTAATTATAAGAAATAATGGTACATTTATTGGTCTTTTTTTAACTGGGGGTCATTTTTTCACTATTTTTAGATCATAAAAGCATTTGTTTATTTTTAATTTTTTCTATTTCGTGGTCATTAAATGCTTTTTTGCACGACTTAACTAATTAGTGGTTCTTACGAATGTTGTTGCCGTGGATCGTAAGTTGACATTCCCACACGCAATCTTGTTGCTATGTGCGGTAAGAGTTTCCGTGCGGTTATGAATTTACTTACGCCACACCATAATACAAGCCTTTATGGACAAGGCCCCCCAGGACAAATATTCGGTTCGCATAACAACGAACACATGCGAATCACGTTCTGAAATAAACATCTATCTTTAAGGATGTATATACATAATATTTTCAGGTAATATCACAATTAATATAATTAAATTGATATAAATAATCATCGTGCAAAAAATAGCATGCAATACTCGTGCTGTAAGCGCATAACGGATCTCGGAAATTGAAAAAACTCGGCGCGAGCGCCTCGTTTTTTCAAATTCTTTCCTCGATCCGTATGCATAGCTTACGGCAATTGTATCGTAATATATTATTCCCTAATCATCATACTAAAGGAAGAGAAGACATCAACTTTGGATGCTTAACAGTTCAAGTATTCACAAATGAATGGTACAACATGTTTAAAGGTTATGAACATGTGATAGCAACAATAATAAATCCTCAGCATTGTAACACTGACATACTTATGCTATCATACAAAGCTATTTTTAAGCGATCACAATGCAAGCTCATAAATCTAATGTGATCTGATAATAGAGGTGGCAACGAATCGCACTTCGATTGTTAATTCTTCCAGTTCAACACAAGATGTTAGATAAGATTTTGTATACAATGACGTGGTAAAAAGTAAACCACTAAAGATCATATCTCCAAATAATAACTGTCTGATTCTAAAAATGAAACTAATGTTGTACTTTATTATCATCAGGGCCCGGATTCTGATAACCTAAAATTGTTCGAAAAATGACCTATAAAATGACCCTAAATTTGAAAGAAAATGACTTAATAATTATAAAAAAAATGACCTAAAAACTGATATTTTATTTATAAAAAATAATTATTGTACACACAAAGTTATAGACTAATTTGTACATAAATGTAAAAACTGTAAATAACTGTAATGTTGTGAATGTTCATTTTTCACGGAAATTTATACTGGCGCTGAGGAACTGGCGAGTCAAAATTCGGCATTTCCTTTTGTGGTCTGCCGGATTATATTGTTGTTTATTGAGGGTAAACAGTAGCTTGCACTCTCAAATCCAAGCAGGTGGCAGACTCTGGTGCCAAGTCAATCTAATAACAACAGTAATATAATACAAAATTTTGGCGATTCTTTGATTCTCATTTCCGACTGAGACATGACAACACTTAATGCAGAATTTTTCCTTCTTGCATTAAACAAACAACACTTCAAAGACAGCACCGCTAGCGACGAAAAAAATTAAAACACTCAATGTAAATACACGACAATGACTAAATAAGGAAGAAAATGACATGAAAATGACAAAATAATTACCTAAAATTGAAATAAATGCCCTATCTCAGGGCATCTCAGTCGACACATTATCATTTATTAATTTTAGAAGAATGAGATCTTCATTTGTCTGAAAGCTCTGGTTTTATTTCCAGGAACAAAAGCATGCTTTCTTCTAAGTTATCTTCGTTTATTCTATGTTTGAGTGTTAAGAATAAACAAACACATGAGATCAAAAGTAAACCATTGTTAGTTGTTTTGATCTCTTTCGTTCTGATATAGATAACTCAATGAGAATATCTTTTGTAACACAGAAAACAAACAAAGATGAGAAAAATATGAAGACTGTATCAAAAGAAACACAAGAAGCCATTACGGTAGCTCGCATGCAAAAATATCAACTTCATATCCGTGGCTTGGTTCTAAAAGGGCCAATGTCATAGAACTTGCTTTTGAGGTAACTGAGTTTGAAGCCTTTGTAGAAATAACATTTTTTGCTGAGAACTTCCGACATTGGACTCTAAGATTCCTGTATTAGGCCTATGCCTCTTAATAGCAATATACTTTATTATTCGAAAGATAAAGACTAGCCGAGCTCAATAATGCAATAAATTGGCATTGGTCCTAATGAATCAAGCCACAGATATTAGGCGTACTATCGAGATCTTAAAAAAATAAAAATTAAAAAATTAAAAAGAGAGAGAGAGCACAAAACTACGCATTCACATGAGAGGAAACCAACAGACTAAAATGTGGCGGTGTCATTTAGTACCTCCCTTTTCGAAGGGCTTACACGCCAGTGTCTTTAAGGGATGAATTAAGCTCTGAATCAGCACTATACAGGACAGGGAGGGACTCCTGTTAAGGGAACAACTCGACGCGGGACCATCTTCCAAGATAATACAAACACAGAGAAAAAGGATAAGAAAATTATAACTAGATGGAAGGTCATTCCACTCCGGCATTCGCCATTCCAAATGGACCGACCACCGACTTGAGCCCATGATGTCCTATATGCGAATCCGCGACGTTACCGGTTATGTACCTCATTCAACCTCTCCTTATATAACTGGAATACACCCTTCAGTCCATCTATGTTAAAGTTTCAGCTCTCTGCGTTCCCTAAATTTGGCTGGGTATCGCATACAGACAAACTGGGTAGTAAATAATTACTTGTTCATAACTAAATACCACAGAAAAATTAAAAGTATGGACTTGAAGTCTTATTTTATACTAGCAGTTCCCTGCGGCTTCACCCACGATAATTAAATGGATTATTAAAAATTAAGGGCAAAATAATTAAAACTTTATTAACCCTTGAATGCAAAACATCCATAGGCCTAAACTAAACGATTAATAATAATTGATGAAACAGCTAAAAATCCGGCTTTAAAGTGAATTCCACGATTAGAAAGCGCAGCATGGGAAAAAAACAACCTCAGATTCGAGTTCCCTGGCCCAGAAACCCCGTGCAGAGTGAGTTTCGACCAAATCTAACAATCTTTGCTCATTTAGGCCTAATTCATTATCCCTCTTCTCTATAGGCTGAAAATTTCAGACGTCTGCGTGCCTTGACATTATAAACAAATGAATCGACCATGGCGAGCTTACAAAATTCAAGCGAACGCGATGCTTTTATTTCCAAGGGAAGACAAAAATAGGCAATGCCACCTGCAATTGATTTGACAAATGAAATGTATTACTGAAAACTGATTTTTCGAAAGCGCAAAAATGCACGTTTTCTGCCCTCTTTCACTCATAACTTGCGAACGAAAGCTAAAATTAAAAATTCGGCTTCGAGGTGCATTCGCCCACCCTTCAGTTCATCTACGTTTAAAATTTCGGATCTCTGATTTCAAAAGATTTCACTGGGCACCGCGTACAGACAGACAGAAAGATAAATACTTCCTTTTATTACAATAGATTCATAATTCAATATGAATATTGTACTCTCAAAAGACTATTACTTTTCAGTATAGGCAAAGCAAATACCTACTAAATTTCAAACATGTCCAAACAATAATGCCTTTGACCATGAGACAGAGTAGAGTAATTTAAAGATCCGTATTTCAACTTAATAATTATCCCGTGGGCATGTGAGATGAATTTTATGTGAAGTTTACGAGAATTCTCTCAAACTTTCTCTCTGTAGGTTACAAGGTTAATTCTTTAATCCATTGTAATGGCTTGCATGTGCTGTCCTCCTCGTGTTGCCAACAAAGAGCATCTCTACACAAAGATCGTATTTTCAACGCCTGACAAGTCCTTCGATAAGGACCACCCAGACATGCTAGTATTTCATGGAAAATACGTGTAATTAAAATAATTCTCAATTTCATTGCACTTTTCTTCCAGGGACAATTATTGTGGAAGAGTGCTATCGGTTCCACTTTTCACGAAATTGCTTTCACAGAATTGATCGGGATTACTTTCTGTGGATGCAATAGCTAGCTAGCTTACAATTCTATGGTTGAGCGTATCGAAAGTAGGGAGGGGGGAATCCTGTCAGGACAGTTGCCTTAAATTAACGGTGCAAATAGGACACGGCCAAATCAAAATAATTCTAAGCAATATATAGTTTTTAAGATGAGAATTAATTTTCAATATCTAAAGGATAAGTTATCTGCCTTCACTAGCAAACTGACATCCTCACAGACAGGGGTGTATTTAGGTCTAGGCAAAATAGGCAGCTGCCAAGGGCGGAAGATTTAAAGGGGCGACTCATAGGTTGTCATGTTGCCAAGTATTTGAATTTCTTTTTACTCGTATTTCTTTCTATTTTCATAAACCTTAATAGCCTATATTACCATAAACTAAGCGCTAAATTGGCCATTACTCCGGTACGAGTCAACCGATTTGGTCCAAAATCAATAGGCTTCATCCCATGGGCGTTATACATGCGTATACAAAGTTTCAAGCAAATTCGATAAAGCGTATTTGATTTATCGCGCGAGCAGACAGACGGAAAGACATTTTTCTTTCCCTCACACAATCTCACAAATTAGGCTTACCATTCTGGTACTTAATAATAATTACATTAACAGTATTTTCACGCATGAGATTATACAAAATATGATTGTGCAAAATGCTCAGTGAGTCACGATTAACGTGTAGCCCATGTCTTCCAAAATCTCATCTTTCAACAGACTCACAGCAAATGTAGTGATCACTTTTATTTGAAAAAAAAGTCGAACAAATTCTCTGAAGGGTAGTTATAAGCCACCCATTTTCCCAATACGGCGTCTTGTAAAGGAAAATCTTACGAAAACAAAATTTTGTATTTGGGATAGGTACCTTCTGAGGATATGACACGAAGATTAGCGACAAATTTCTCTTATATTTAAGGGGACTTTACATAAAGTTCGTTTTTTTGCGATTTTCTCAAAAAACGGTTCTAACGTTTTCCTTTAAATTTTTCAAAAATATTCTCTGAAGGGTAGTTATAAGTACCCACTGTCTGTCCGAGTAGAAACTTTGTCTTATCTGGTGAACAACTGAATACGCGCTCTTTCAGGGCCTCTTATTCTATATAAGAATGTGAAACGAGCAAGATGTATTATTGACAAGGCTTAGAGTAAACAAATATCTGAGGTGAATATTCCATAAATTTCGGCAATTGTTCTTAACGGCAGAAAGTTCAATAAACGTTTGCAGTCAGTTGTTTCTTCTTCTTCTTCTTTTTATGTTTATCCATAGCCTGCGTTTTTAGTCGCAACATTCAAAGAAGGGGCTATAAAGTATTTATAGCATAATTAGCGTAAAATAGTGTCTTGCATTTATATACACAGATAATATGTGAATACTTGCAACTTTACCGTTGAACTTTTTTTTTAAATTTCAGGTTGGATATTTAGGCCTATTATATATATATGAAGATGCCAACTTTTATTTGGGCAGAGGAAGTTATGTGTTTTTTACATAAGATTTTTTTAGTAAGAGGTATATTACCTAAACTTAGCATCTCTGAAATGATGAAGACACCAGCATAGGCTATAGCCTGTTTTTCTTTAATAAACCTGCACGTTGGTTTTATTTGAGAAAGTATGCAATGAGGTGCAACCTATTGCCTGAGATATGAGATGGTTCGGAGAAGAGATTGCATGTTCTTTTTTCTGCATCTGTCTCTGTTGCTGACCACAGCTTCCCATCACGTACTCCACATTGAATGTCTTCGCTTCGACCTTGCCCGGACATCGCGAGGTCGGTGATTCGCCTGATTGCATCTTCACAACTCCGACATTACAATGTGTGGGAGCCGAGCCTTACTGGAACATGACATTCCTACCCCCATCGTGGTATCCGACCACAAGTCCCCACGTTCAAAACTAATGTAAACAAACTAGGAAGAAAAATCTTAAATTTACTTTCTCTGCCTTAAGAATGAAACCCACGATTTCCTACGCACAGGAAAACGGACAGCCGCTAAAACTGGATTAGCCTACATAAGGTTGTTGGGATGATAAGGCGTACAACGTATCAATATATAAAATATATACAATATATACGAGGGATGTTCTGAAAGTAAGTTTCGTCATTTTTTTTTCACATGGAAACTTTATTACCAAAACAAATACACCATGCAATCATGAAATATACCCCTTGCACTATTTTTAAACATAGTCTCCACCGACATTGAGACATTTGTCATAGCTTGCAATCAGTTTGAAGAAACCACTCTGGTAAAACTCGGTGCCCTGCTATGCAAGGAATTGTCGCACAGCCTTCTCCACCTCAGCATTGTTTTGGAAGTGACGTCCCGAGAGTGCGGCTTTCATTGCATGGAACAGGTGCCTTCCTTCACTGAACATGCAACACCAGCGACCAACAATTTGATGAGACATGACCTCTTCACCATACACAGTCTGTAGGCGTCCATGGATGATGGACACACTAGTCCTACATGCCCATTCATACCGGATAACAGCATGTACTTCCATTGTCGACCACGTTTTCAGTACACGTCCATCTGCCATCGTGATTTGTACTCAAATAACCTCGGGCACGCTAGTCTACTGCTACTATCTCTTCTTCGGGACTCTACTCATGCATCGTTTCTCCTCTGCTGACGCTCTTTCCGTCGTTGAACCAGCAATAGGTGTCGATTCTTATGGCAGTTGTTTGCTTCATCTGCTTTACCATCTTCACTTTTAAAAAAAACGACGAAACTTACTTTTGGAACATCCCTCGTACAACATGTCCTGACTGAATGATTCAGCATTACCAAGCCGAAACCGCTGAAGCTAAAATTTTAATGAAATTTATGTAAATGAATACAATATACAGTTTCAATAAGAAGGGATTTTTCAAAATTTAGCCTCTACAGAAGTCATAACGGTGTTCAGAGTTTCTATGGAGAAATATTATTCCTATTGGGTTAAAACTTAGCAAAAGTACGATACTCCAAAACATGATTATTTTTTTATGATCTTGGAAATAAACCTATAAGAGGGTAAAAGGAGGTAAAAAAGTGTGTACTAAAATAATAATATTTGTTGAGGTTTTCTTCAAACTTAACATAAAAACTCTGCATCACAAATAATGAAACAAGTATTCAATCAATTCCCAAAATTCTACCTCTAAGCAGTTCTATTGATTTAAAACTTGGTGAAAGTACTCTACAACGTATTTCTTCTTATCATCATTATCGTTGTTGTTATTATTATTATTATTATTATTATTATTATTATTATTATTACTTGGAAAGTTAACCCTAAGAAGGTGAAATGGAAGTATAAAAGTTTGTATTGAAATACTCTATAACAAAATAATGAAAAACTTGTGAACATTTCTCAAAATTATAAATGGAAAGAGGACATGGGGGTTTAAAGTTTATATGGAGAGGCATGGCAGTATTATTACTTTTCTCATTTACAACATTTTACAAAATTAGTAAAATATAAGGATTGGATATCGAGAAAGTATTACTTTTATCAGATTACAAAATCCACGCGAGCAAAACTGCGGGCAACAGCTAGTTCCTATAATATAAAGCCACATGCCTGATTGACTGACTGACTGACTCACTGACATTAATGTTTGCCCACTTCCAGATGAGCTAGAAACTTGAAATTTGGTATACATTGTGGCCGTAAACCACAGGAAAATTCCAAAAAGTATTTTATTTTTTATTTTTAGCCCTAAAAATCCCCCCAAAAAGGGCTCACTTACTGTCATTAATGTTTGCCAACTTCCAGATGAGCTAGAAACTTGAAATTTGGTATACATTGTGGCCGTAAACCACAGGAAAATTCCAAAAAGTATTTTATTTTTTATTTTTAGCCCTAAAAATCCCCCCAAAAAAGGGCTCACTTACTGTCATTAATGTTTGCCAACTTCCAGACGAGCTAGAAAGTTGAAATTTGGTACACATATAGCTTTTAGGATGTAAACCACAGGGCAATTCCAAAAAGTATTTTTTTTATTTTATTTTTAGTACTAAAAATCCCCGATGTCACTCACTGACATTAATGTTTGCCCACTTCCAGATGAGTTAGAAACTTGAAATTTGGTACACATATAGCTTTTAGGCTGTAAACCACAGGAAAATTCAAAAAAACTTTCCCGAGAACCTCAGCGGGTGTTTGGGAGCGGAGCCCAAATGAGCGAAGCTAGTTCTGTTATAAAACTGTTTGTCTAAATCTCAGTATTTCTTGTCTTCTATATATATTCAAATAACCCTGTGGGAGCAACAGACATCAGAATGGAGCATACCATTAGCGTTTTACACTGATTAACTGGGAAGTATGTTGACTTTTAAGCTAGTTAGTTCCTATTTATTTGCAGATTTGTTAATTTAATTCGTCTTGACAGTATTAACGAATAGATGACCTTACGATTAGAAACAGGGTCAGAAATAAAGAATAAAGGTAATGAATTCCCGAGTTTGTGTAACAGTTGGTAACAGAAAATTCACAACAGAGCAATAATTCACCCACACAATGTTATGCAGACAATGGTATCTTTGCTACGCAACCGGTAAGAATAGTACTTTAATGAAATCAGCTTAAAGAATACTATGAACATCTATGCGATTAGCTGCACAAGAAATCAGCCGAAAAGTAATCTACGGTGTTGAAACAGTGTGTGTTAATTAACTGCATAAATTCTCAGGACGCGTACAGGCACACGAACGGACGGACAGACATTTTCCCTTCCCGCACTCAATGTCAGTAATAGACCTGGGATTTTACGGCAAATGCCTATTTTGTTCCTTATGAAATAACATGAACATTTTTAGGTAGATTTTCGAAGAAAAATCTACCTATTGCAATGGATACCACTTTATGATTTTCGAAAAATTCTTTCATATCTTTACGTTTCATGCTCCCCTAAGTACGAAACCACCGCCCGTTCAAAAAAAAAAATTTGTGATATTTATATATATATATATATATATTTATATATATCTTTACACGATAGCGGCCGTAATTTTGAAGATATTTGAACCAAATTTTATTATGTTATTTCTAGGCCCAATAGTTCGGACAAGTTCGTTAATGGGCAAAATTGGCCCAAGGGGGTGGTCGGGGGAGGGGGTTGAAATTTTTAAAAATGTATATCTCGGCCCCTATGAAGTATAGAGGGAAACTTTGTTTGAATAAATTAGAGTACTCCCTATGGAGTTCACAGTGACACCAACGATTCGGGGGTTCAAGTGAGGGTGGGGGTGGGGGATGAAAATTCGAAACTTTTGAAACCACGTCTTGTGGGGTATCGTTGAAAAGCTCTTGATGAGTACTCTACAAATCAATAAATAGTTTCTTGATAGCTCTCATATTACGCGAGATTTTAATGTTTGAAAATAATAACACTTAAAAGAATTATTATAATATCATAATTTTGTCTTGTTTAGCGGCTTTGCTAATTTTATTCATTGCTGATCTTGCGCACGGCCTCCCAGAATATTATATCCTATTCTTGTTGTCAAAACAAATGATTGTAGGCTCTTCCTCTTTACCGAATTCAGTTCTTATTACTGCAGGTTTACCATGCCAAGGCTAAAGAAGAAGAGTGCTATGCAGCGACAATAAATTAAACCAAAAGCACTTCGAAATCTACCTCCGCCTGTAGGCCTGCCTAAAGGGATTTTTAAATATGTGGACGTTTCATGATAAATCACTATCATTTATAGAGTTTTATAGTTGCCTACCCTAAAATGCCTATTTGGACCTTTAGAGCCTATTTTAATATTTTAGTGCCTAAAATGCCTATTTTGTACATCTTCTATATTAATAAAAGGAAGTGTCTGTCCTCCGTCTGTCTGTCTGTCCTCCGTCTGTCTGTCCGCGATGCCCAGCGAAATCTACTCAACGCAGTGATCTGAAATTTTATACATAGGCGGACTAAAGGGTCGGAATGTGCACCTCGAAGCCGGAATTTTAATTTTCGCTTTCGTTCGTGAGTTATGAGTGAAAAACGAGCAGAAAACGTGTATTTATTGCGTTTTCGAAGCATGAGTTTTCAGTAATACAAATCAATTACACTAGGCTTTGGCTATTTTTGTCATTCCTTCGACATAAAAGCATCGCGATCTCTTGAATGTTGTAGCTCATGCTGGTCGATTCATTTGTTTTTAATGTCAAGGCACGCAAACATAATATGAAATTTTCAACCTACACCGAAGAGGATTATTATTATTATTATTATTATTATTATTATTATTATTATTATTATTATTATTATAGGGATAATCAATATTAGCCTAAATATGGTCAAACGTTGTTCGATTTGGACGAAACTCACTATACAGGGGTTTTCTGGGCCAAGGAACTCGAATCTGAGGTCGCTTTTACCAGGTGACGCTATCTAATCGTGATATGTAGTCCACATGATTTAGGTGTTAATATAATGATTTAACTATTATGCTCTTAATTTTTAATTTTTGAAATAATTATCGCGGGCGAAGCCGCGGGCACATGCTATCTTAAAATAATAAAAGGACGTGTTTGTCTGTCTGTCCATGATGCCCAGCGAAATCTACTGAACGCAGAGATCTGAAATTTTAAACATAGATGGGCTGAAAGGTGGGCGAATGCGCATCGAAGCCGGATTATTAATTTTAGCTTTCGTTCGCGAGTTGTGAGTGAAAAATTGACAGAAAACGTGATTTTAGCGCTGTCGAAGCATCAGATTTCAGTAATACATTTCAATGTTAAATCAATTGCAGTTGGCTTTGGCTACTTTTGTCATACCGTGGTAATAAAAGAATCGCGATCGCTAGAATGTTGTAAGCCCACGCTGGTCGATTCATTTGTTTAGAATGTCAAGGCCCATAGACATATGAAATTTTCAACCTACACGGAAGAGGGATAATTATCCCTAATTATTATAATCAACATAGACCTAAATATGGTTAAACATCGTTCGATTTGGACGAAGCTCACTATACAGGGATTTTCTGGGCCAAGGAACTCGAATCTGAGATCGCTTTTACCAGGGGACGCTACCTAATCGTGGAATGCACTCCACGTGATTTAGGAGTTAATAATTATAATGATTTAACTATGCTCTTAATTTTTAGTTTTTCATTTTTGAAATAATTATCGCGGGGGAAGCCGCGGGCACATGCGGGCACATACTGTTTGTCTGTCTGTCCACGATGCCCATCGAAATCTACTGAACGCAGAGATCTGAAATTTTAAAGATAGATGGACTGAAAGGTGGGCGAATGCATCTCGAAGTCGAATTTTTAGTTTTAGCTTTCGTTCGCGAGTGGTGAGTGAAAAACTGGCAGAAAACGTGATTTTAGCGCTGTCGAAGCATCAGATTTCAGTAATACATTTCAATGTCAAATCAAATGCAGTTGGCTTTGGCTATTTTTGTCATACCGTCGAAATAAAAGCATCGCGATCGCTTGAATGTTGTAAGCCTACGCTGGTCGATTCAATTGTTTAGAATGTCAAGGCCCGTAGTCATATGAAATTTTCAACCTACACGGAAGAGGGATAATCAATATAGGCCTAAATATGTTCATACATTGTTCGATTTGGACGAAACTCACTGTACAGGGGTATTCTGGGCCAAGGAACTCGCATCTGAGGTCGCTTTTACCAGGCGACGCTATCTAATCGTGGTATGTAGTCCACGTGATTTAGGTGTTAATAAATATAATGATTTAACTATTATGCTCTTAATTTTTAATTTTTGAAATAATTATCGCGGGCGAAGCCGCGGGCACATGCTAGTTTAAAATAAAATTCAACTTCTGTAATGTTTACAATCTTATAATGGACATCCCTCAATGAAAAGCAGAACAGCAGAGGTGGGTTTTTCACAGAAACTTGATTATTCCAAACAATTGTCGCTAAAGGAGGATTAAGGGGGAAGGACTACTGTGTCAAGTCACCAGTGAAAGAACATCTGTTTAAGTGAATATAGTTCGTGATGCCTAATTTTTCAGTAAATTCTGTTAAGAATAGGTATACCACGTTTCTTGTAGTAAAAAAGACCATGTTACAGTTTAAGTGTACCGTATATTGTAATATTAGTCTATTTTCTATCTATTTACATATTTTTAAAGCATATTTTAAGTTCCTATTTGCTCTTTTAAAAGCCTATTTACTTGTTTTAAAAGCCTATTTTAGGCGCCTAAAACTATTTTTTTAAAACCTACAATCCCAGGTCTAGTCATAAAGTACCATACTGGCACTTAATAATTATCTAATTCAATATTAGCGTTCTGTAACCCTGTGGTCCTGAAGTGCAAACTAAATGTAATGAAATTTACAGTCAATCAGAATTTAATAAGATGGTTTTAATAAGATAATTTCATTATTATAATCTTAAACAAGACTTTAATAAATGCTTCCTGCAAGTGTCACACAATCAAATGGGAAGAATGTTATCAGTATTTCAGTAACTTTAAGGAGAGTTACGGTATACTAATGGTAAGATTGTCTGATTTTTTTGGAATTTTCTACAGTTACATTTCTTTATCACATCGTCGACGTACATTACAAAACATTTTCTATGGAAACCGATAGCAAACAAGCTGAACAAAAGTTGGGTTAGAAATTCTGTGATAATTTCATGAAACGAGAGTACATTCCTATCACCAAACAGAACAAGTAACCAATGAAATGCAGTGATTTAAAATCTGGACTCACAATACAATAGCCTTCATGTAACCTTGTTCAGCCACCGAATTACTTATCACATCCAACAATAGACATGTTCCACGAATTCAAGACTCTATGCATGCAGGAATTTCGATTAGATCACTGGAACAAAGTTCAATCTTCTATTTATTACTTCTTTTTATTTGATTCCTTCATGAATTTCATTTGACTTACACCTGCGTCGAAAAGAAACTTTTTCTGTATAATTCTTCTCAGGGGAGGTTTTCGCCTATGGTCATTGACCCTCCGCGTGAATCATGGCCCCACCCCATTATGTGACCACGGCCTTTCATGGTTGACCACAAGGGAAGTACCATCACTAAAGCTTATAAAATTGTTCTGAAATTTTTTTAATGAGAAAGTATGAAATGTTTAATAGGGGGTTTAACAGTATGTTAGCCTAACACCTGGCAACGGACAACATTCGAATTGCCTCCAAAACGGTTTCCGCAGGGTTGCAAGATCTTTGGTCGCCGCCTGGATTTCTCGGTTTTATGAATCCATCTGTGGCCAATAGGAAATTCTTGCCCGGAGTATTTAAATTCTAGTAATGTAATGATTAGTTAGTTGTAATAACAGTAATATCTATCCATTAAGTGACTTTAAACATCAGAAGTTCGATCCGATCACTATAGAGAATAACATTAATAATAATAACAATAATAATAATAACAATAATAATGGTTCTAAGATATAATTTCATTTACAGGAGAATAATTTCCCAAAACATCGATTTTTTACATCTGAAACCATGACCTTTTTTTTAAATATACATCGATTTTTTGTCTAAATCATCGGTTCCCAAACTTTTTTGTCCTGGGACCCACCTTCACCTAGAATTTTTTTTTTTTTTTTCGCGACCCACTACTACATAACGATAACCAATGTTATATAAAATACAGACATATTTTTTCGTATGCCTTTCAATAGTTTTATTGTGTTCAAATACCTTATATTCCTCATATTGAAAACAAGTTTAATTTTTCCCGCCCTTTTCGCGACCCATAGTTTGGGAACCACTGGTCTAAATACATCGATGTTTTCAGGTCGATATTACCGTTACATCGATGGTTACCGCCGATTTTAATATCGATTGTGAACATCGATGCTCATCCCTAATGTAGAGAAATAAATTATGGTATGAACACAGTATAGTATAACAGTAGCGAAGCTCCATACAGTTTTTTTCAACCGGCGCGACTGCAGCGCTCGTAGCGGTGAGCAAGAACCACACAATATGTTACATTGTTGCTTATGTAAAATGTCAACAATATTTTATGGAAATGCTTGTGGTGCTATAAATTGCACCAACAGCCAAAGGAATTCTCCCGATTTATCTTTCTTCAGGTTCCCTAAAGATCCTGAGAGGTAAGCAAAAAAGTTATTTGTGAAATTAAATTGCAAATTTGTGATTATCATGCTTGCATCCATACTAGTGTATTTACTCCTATTTCTTTTAATTTTAGGAGCAGAAAATGGCTTGTAAATGCTATATACAATTAATTATTTTTATATGTATATCATAAATGAAAATCCTAACGATGCAAAGGTTTCTAAATATATAGGCCTCTTTACAAATACCCCACCTGACCCTACTAATTTTGAAAATGTTTTAACACGAGGTTATGTTAGGCCTATATAATTGAATTTAACAAAATTAAACTGTCGAAAATACAGATAACGTGTTTAATCCTTTACTTTTTAATAATTTATCGTGTTTAATAAAATTAAGAAAAAGACAAAAGTGTTTTGCTATTGCATCTGATACTGACCATAGGCCTATCGTGCTATATGCCTATAGAACTTTACTTTCCCCCCTAATTTCTGAACTAGTACTACTACATGCTTATTGAAATTATTAAGTTTTCTTATTTGTCAGAATTTTCAGTGTAAGTACAGTATATGTTAGTAGTAGGTCAATTAAATTCTTGAAGATGTAGGGATGTAGCTTATATGGTGGACGGAAACCGGTCTGATACTTTATAAGATATACAATGTCATCGATCTTGAAACTACAACTTCTTTATATTACCATAAAGTCTATGATTTGGTGAGTTCACCAGTATGCCTTTCCGGTAATAATCTCGTTCTGGTAATTTTAAAAATAAGAAGAAATACAGCCATATATTCGTATCTTTTCAATGCTGGAAATGGCTGTTTGCTAGTTCCGTCTTGCTGACCGCTTGGGGTGCTAGTGTCGCACGATCTGTCAAAAGGATGCATTTTCCTTTCATTAGAGCTTCGCTACTGTTATACTATACTGTGGTTATACTATACTGTGGTATGAACTTTATCCCACAAGAAACTATCATGACAAGAAGTAAGTATTTTATTAACCCCCTCCAGAGCTGAATATATAAGCATCCATCCAGTGAAATCATCAGTGGGCTCTGAGTTTAAATTACATGAGAAAAATTTAAATAAACTTCACGGTTATCATGAATAATATCACAACACGTGGATAAAATTCCTCATATTTTAAATAGAATATTACTCTAATAACCTTATACCTTTAATACAATTCAATGAGTTTAGTAGCAGTGAAGAGGTTAAAGTTTTCCCAGACTTAAGACTTTATATAATATCGGTCACGTTTGAATCAGTGCATTTTTCCAGTTGTTACTTTTAACGTTTTACAAATTGTATTATTTGTCTTATTAAACATGATACCCTGTTTTAAGGGTAACTTATAACACAACACGTATCTTAAATTCATCTTTTTAATAAAATCAGGTAAACTGATGTAACAAAGTGCCAGAATGCTTTTGTTTAATCAGTGATAATTGCAATTGCGATTTGCAAAAAATAAGTTATTTTTGTAATCGATTCCCGAGTTGAGCTCCAGATCGATTCATTAAGCAGGGCTTACGGAAGAACAAAGGTCTAAAGTTTGATAAGCATATATGAAGGAATATGTGGGTAGTGATATTTGTTAAAGCTAACTGATTTTCAACTTCCAAATCACGATAGTTGTCATGAGAACGGATTTTCATTTGATAAATGCTGTATAATATAGCCTATTGCCATAAAATAGGCATTAAATAGGGCATTATTTCGGTGTGAGTAGACCTACCCCATTTTCTTTGCTGGCATATATGCACTGTGTAAGCGGATAGAGAATTCAGTAACAGGCCTATTTGAAATTCCTATTTTTAGGGGAAATTTGGGGAAAAATAACCTTCCCTCGATGGAGAATGTGGTGTCAGCACTGGGTTTCTTTCCTAAGGAGTTTGTATGACAGTAAAATTTCCCAGATATTTGAGAGAGGGCTCAGTCGATTTTGCCGTTTCTGGATACAGCTCTACTGTGGACGAAGTTGAGGTTCAAAGCCCCGTACCTCCCTTGATGGACGGCTGGACACCGCCTTAGTAAAGATATTATTCACCACGCGTCATGATGCGCAGTGATTCAGTGCGACAGATTCAGAGAATTCGGTAATTTCTGTTGCCTTGGGCACAGCTCTTCCGTAAAAAATGAACGGAAAATGTATACTGATGTAATGGTACTAAAATAGAACTGCGTAACGTCCTTGCCAGGTCATATGGAATGTTCCTAATAGACGGAAAAAAAAGTAAAACTCATATACTGATAAATTGTTGATAGCTATACAGGATGTTTCAAAAATACTTTTACAAACTTCGGCCATGGGTTCCTTACACCAAAAGAAGGGAACATGTTCATATGAACGTATGGGACACTGACAATGGAGAAATGCATGTTGTACAGGTAGGGGAAAAAAAGTGGACCGACTAAAATATCTAAGTTGCCGATATGAGCCACTGAGCATGCCTAGCGGAATTCACAGGATAGCAGGGAATTTGTTCTACAGCCGTTAAATTGCTTGCATTGAGAAATAATTTCACGTAATTTGCATTGCTTGTGAAAACAAACGTTTCCGTTACATCTTTTACATTTATTTACGTATCACAAGGCTCTGAAATCAGCTGCTAGAGTCGGAACATTGAAAATGTTGAAAAATTAGGTATTTTAGTCAGTGATTAGGCCGTACGCAATGCAACAATGCCTACTTAACTTATGTGTGTATGCATATATTATAAAATATTTTGAAAAGCCAGAGCATTTTCATATAGCCGTATTAGGCTATATAACTTCTAGGCTATATAACTTCAAGGAAGTAATCAGTATCAAACTATTCATATAACTATCAGGCCTAATAGTATATTGCGATACAAGTGCCGTAAGGCACGTTTACGGGTCGAGGAAACAGATTGAAAACCCGAGGCGCAGCCGAGGGTTTTTAAGTTTTCGAGACCCATAAATGCCTTTACGGCCCGTGTGTTGCATGCTATTTTTTGCACGATGATTATTTATATCAATTTAATTATATTAATTGTGATATTACCTGAAAATATTATGTAAATACATTCTTGAAAATAGATGTTTATTTCAGAAAGTGATTCGCATGTGTTTGTTGTTATGGGAACCGAATATTTGTCCTGGGGGCCGTGCCCATAAAGGCTTGTATTATGAAGTGTATCGTAATGAATTATGACGTAGCGCTTGGACCGTAAGTAATTTAACCTCATCGCAACCGCCCTTAGCAACAAGACTGTGTGGGAATGTCAACTTGCGATCCATGTAAACAACGTTCGTAAGTACCACTTACTAGTTAAGGAGTGCAAAAAAATGTTTTTATACAATGAAGTCGGACTGGGTGACGCAGTTAGTATCGCGCTGGTTCTCTATGCTCAAGGTTGCGGGTTCGATCCGGACCCACGTCGATGGCATTTATATGTGCATAAATGTGACAGGCCCATGTCTGTAGATTTACCGGAATGTAAAAGAACTCCTGCGGGACAAAATTCCGGCACACCGGCGACGGTCACAAGCCTAAGTTGCAGTACATCCCCGTCGTTAAACAACCATATACCAAACAACCTATACAATGAAAAAGTCAGCTTACAGGGAAGGCATTTTTAATTACGTGAAATCAGACAAGAGAAACTGCTTTAGTTTCTAGTAACCACTATAATTTTCCACTTAAGAGTTTGAAGCTAATGTGTAAGTACTTCCTTGGAACTGAATGAAAGACATGCTATGCGTGCCTGTCACATGTCAACGCGACATTGTAAACACCGTGTGTCACTTCACACACATAAACAAACTTAACAACTTAATACGCAGCAAAAAAAGCTTCAGATGCATCCAGTACCGCATTTACGAAGAAACCCTACTGGCAATTCCAAGTTTCTTCGAGTTTTTTACTAGGCAAGTAAAATCTTTAGAAAGTAGCCTATGTAATCGATAATCGATTTATACCTTAGAAAATACAAAACAAGCTGAAATGTCAGCAAATATAAATATAATAAAATCCCGTAAACTGATGTAACGAAGTGTCATATTGCTTTTGTTTACTGGCAGGCCTAATTTGCAATTATAATATGCAGAAAATAAGTTATTTTTGTTATCGATTCCAGAGTTAAACTCCAGATCGATTCATGAAGCAGGTGTTACGGAAGAACAAAGCTCTAACGTCCGATACTTAACCTTAATTCAAACTCGTATACACTGATATATGAAATTCTTAGTCAACATTTCACCAAATACACTGGCAAAGAACTCCTCTTAATATACGTAGGCCTAATTATTTAACGGTAATATACCTTCCTTCTATAAAAGTATTCATGCTATACACATTTCGACTTGATCAACTAATTAAACAAACATCTGACTCGTTTGATAATCACATGTGAAGAAATATGCCATGGCTAGCTGTATTGCAACTTCCAAAGCCGTATATGAACACTGTAATGACTAGGGGGTGGATTTATATGACATGTCATATTTTTCCCCTTTGCATTATTTCAGGTTTCCGACTAATTTAAACCCGATTCCAAGCAACCTGGTGAAAATGGAACAGTTTTTATTGTGCATATAACTGCATATTTAGGAAATTTTCAACTAATGTAGCATATTTAGTATGAATATGTATATTTAGGTCATATTTTTGGCATATTTGTGTGCATATTAAAGAAATTTTGAAGTTTCATATCATTGTTTGTAAATTTTGCATTATAATGATACTTTTTGAGAATTTACAGATATTTTAAATAATTAACACTATATTTTAATAAAATGCATTGTAATGAAACTTAAAAAAATGTACACAATATGTAAGTGGTAAAGTCATATTTTAAATGTTATTGGTCATATTTTAATGTTTTTTAGGTCATAAATGCATGCGTATATCCTATTTTTTAGGTCATAGAAATCCGCCCGCTAGTAATGACAATGTATGTTGGTCTTGAGAACTGCTCTGCGTTTGATAAATTCTTTCTAATATATTACCATAAAATAGGTACTACATTGGGCAATGGGCAGGAGTGGAATAAGCCTACTGCAGTCACGGTTTCTACATTCATTTGTCCAGAATTGACGAATTTATGATAGACGTGGTTTTAGCAAGTCCCCATCCTCCCAATAAGATCAATTTTAAAGACGTTTACACGTTAAAAATCTTTAAAAAATTACATTATATTTCAACATCGAGTAAATTTTAATTAAAGCAAGTTTTATAGCCACTATTTATAATATATTTTGTTTAATAACTTATCTTAATTTGAATCTGAATCCCTATTAAAAACTTGAGCTATTCTTGTATTTCCACCCCCTTTAATGAACAAAAGGTAATTACAAGTGGGTTGTTCTTAATGCAAGTGATTATGTTTTTTTCTGCCAGCATGCATAGGTCAACATTAAGAATGGTGGCCGCCTCATATCTTAATACAGTCGAATTGTTTCCAAGAATTACAGATCTGGTTACAACGCGTGGTCTCACTCCGCCTCCTATCAGCTCCTGGTACCACCACCCTAGGATATACATGTTATTATTATGGCTTGAGGCAAAAATTACAGAATGAGGGTCATTGGAACATACCAAGGACGTTGTGAAAACGCAAGGTCGTCAAAACAATATTTTCCGCAAGTAATGGAACTTTTTGTATACCGGTAGGTTCTTTTATTTTTAATTAAATCTTGTCACGAATTTGAGGGGAGTTTATCTGATGCAGTGACGGAATTTTCAGAGCTAAGAGCCATATATTATTTGCTTTAATAAGGCTCTCTGTTAATATGTAAGTTATCATTCGAGGATCTAATACAATATTTCAGATGATGTTTCCGTGTAGACTTAAGTTATACGTTAATGAGGATGATGATGATTATGATAATTAGTGTTCTTGCCTTAAGGCAGGTCCAGTAGCGGAACGAAGCCATGGGATGCTGACCACAACTCGTCCAATTTCATGGATTTTAATGGTTGAGTTATAATTCAATATATAATTTATTGTAAGTCTATTTAAACCAGTTTTACGTAGGAACTAGTAAGCTATTTTTTTATGAATTAATGTAGTCCTAATTAATTGTGAAATTAATTGAAGGTGGCATTGCTCGGTTGCCATAGCAAACTGGGTAAGAAGAGCATCGCTAACGTGAGTGAAGTTAGAAAATGGAAATATGGAGATTCCATTTAAAAGAACAACGAAAAACTCTTGAGGAAAATTCATCAAAATGGACTAGAAATGAACCATATTGTGGTAAAGATATTCCAATACAAGATGAAAATAAGAAGCGGTGTATGGCAAGGAGAACAGGAAATGGAATGAATGAGCTTGGGGTTGCTTTTCAAATATGCCCTTACGATTAAATAAATACCTGGGGCAAACGAACGTGAATTAACAGATGCCACTTTTATTTTTCATAATTTGGCATTTAATCTAGAAGCCCGGAATTCTGTGACGGGTCCACAAAACTAGTTGTCCTACATTTAAAATACTTACACACTCACACACAAATATACATATACACAATTATAATATAATTTTAATCCACTGTCCTCGTTTCTATATTTTCAACCAATTTTAATTTATTGATGACATTTTTGTTGCGTTTTTATATAGGCTATACTAATTGCATTTTTATTATTTTGTCCTTATTTTGAGAGTACATTATTATTGTATTTATTGTATTTTTTATGATAGCCTAGAATGTTTGTTTTCTTCCCTAGTAGAATGGAAAATGGATCCTATGGCCTTACACCTTTTAGGCAAATTATCACTATTATTATTATTATTATTATTATTATTATTATTATTATTATTATTATTATTATTATTATTACACAATAAGTTTAGGCATAATTAGATAAGTGTAGGCCTAATATAATATTTTCGGTAAAACTTTTGATGCCTGTAATTATTTCAAACCCAGGTAGGTTATTATTTTAGCTACCGGTAGTCATATTTCTATTAACTAAAAATATGATACATGAATTTATGAACTAAAGCAAAAATAATATTACCAAAAAGTCAAAGTATACCTTCACCAGTAATTATTAAAATGTGTCGCTTTGTGAAATTATTACACTTACAGTTATGCAGACCCCTGACAGCGGCTAGTTGAAAGCCCATATTCTAGTCATCTTACCTGTGAAACAAGAAAAAAAAAAAATAGATAAATTTCATGGATCTTAATGGTTGAGATATAATTTAATATATAAATTTTTATTCCACCAGCATATCATTATCTAATTTCATAGTTTTTTTTTTAGTTTTTTTAAATTCTAGATTCGTGCTGAAAACGGAATGTTAAATCAATTACAAAAACTGCAATAAATTTTTATTGGAATTATTGATATAAACAACATTTCTTTTTCAGCTAGAATGTACAATAAAAAAAGCCTATAAACTTAGTTAATAGTATATTGGTAAAATTTTAATTGAATTATAAGGAAAATGTAGACAAAAATACCCGAAAGATATTTGAACACTTCTCCTCAGAACTAGACGGATAGGTCAAAATCCTCTGCTGAAATAATGAATACGACCATCCGGTTCGAATTAGAAAATGAATGACTCTAACACGTTGACGATGAGAAGACATAAGATCTGTGATATAACTTTGCCTTATTAAAAAAAAAAAAATAATAATTCAACAACAAAACAACAGTTGCAGGCCTCAAATTCTTTGCGGCCATTTTCACTGTTGCTGGTATCAGGAGTCGATTATTTAATTTAATTGTGCTAATTATATCTTTTAATCCTTAAATGTATAATGTATCCTACAGGATACAATTGTTTTGCCTTAAATTTGTAATAAAATGAAGGAAAATAACCCGAGAGAAAATTTAATATGTATGTAAAATTTGGAGAAAATGTAAAATAAATAAACTATGGGCCTATTTTATTTCGTAGCATAAACTACAGTCTTCCCAATTGCATTTCATAGTATAAAGCTTACTATTAACAAGATTACACAATTTAACAAGAAATGAAACTCAGTTACAAAAGAAAAAAAAGTGTGCGTGGAACGCCTCGCAACAGAAGTGAAACTTGTTTTTATTTTTGGACTTTTTAAATTTTGCATTATTATTGGATTTTTTCACTTTTGGATTGTTGGACTAAATACTGGGTTTTTGGACGTTTTTAATTTTTAATTTTGGATTTTTTTAATTTTTGGTTTTTTAATTTTTTAAATTTTGGAATTTTCAATTTTTTAATTTTGGATTTTTTATTTTTAAATTTTGAATTTTCGATTTTTTAATTTTGGATTTTTAAATTTTAAATGTTTTATATTTTGGATATTTGGATTTTTAATTTTTTAAATTTTGGATTTTTGAACTTTTAAATTGTGGATCTTTGTTAAATTTTGGATCTTTGAAATTTTTAATTTTGGATTTTTGGATTTTTAAAATTTTGGATCTTTGATTTTTTAAAATTACAATAAAGAACACAAATGTGAGGAAAACATTTTTAGATAGAGAGACATAGAGAATATAATACAAATATTAATATGAAAATCCGCCACTGTTCACACAATGAAGTATGAAATGTAGCACTTACGTGTTACGGCCAAAAGAGAGGCTAATAAAAGAGTCGGTCATTATTAAACATTATATTTAAGATGATTAACTTTGGATGAAGACAGGTTTTGAAGAAGGGATTGATTTAAGGTGATATCCACAGCTAAGCATCGAGAGGTCAATGAATTAGACACGACTATGATTAGGAATTTCTAGGAATATTCGTATTCAAGTTTGGCCCCAAGGAATTCTAACATATTTATAAATTCCTGAAAAGCAGATACAATACGAAAGTCTGAATTCATATGCAAAGAAGCCTATAATGACATTGGGTAAGATATGAGTAAGGTTCGGATGTTTATGACCTAAAAAAGTAGAAAATATGACTGTAAATATGTCCTTAAAAATTACTAATCTCTATATATATATATAAAAGGCTTTGTCCTGACTGACTGAATGAATGACTGACTGATTGACTGAATGACAGGAATCAACGTACAGCCTAAACTATAACAGGTAGAGACTTGGAATTTTGACAGTACCTTCGTTTTATAATGTAGGTGCTCACTGAGAAAGGATTTTGAAAAATTCTGATTCTAAATGCCAAAAATTAAATGTTTTTGAAAATACTTAATCCCTTTTTACATAGAATTATCAATTCCAAATCACAGAATATATTGTTGCCAAATGGTATCAGGTGGGCTTGGAAGAAACAAATGAAATGCACTTTTGACAAATAAGAGAAGTTATCAAAATAATTCATGTTATAAATAAATATTACAGGATGAAATCCACTAAAATAATGGAATCACATAACTTTCTTTACCCTGGACATAGAGAAAACAAAACGAGGTATGGTAATGTGTATATTATTATATTATATCGCAGGTTTTTGGAGAGAAAAGTATGAAAGTGATAATGCTTTCTGTTTAATTTCATCCCCAAAACGGCTTTATAGTGGGAAATTTTCCGCCTCGATATTACAATTTTATGTTACAGGAATTTCTGTTTCTTCTTATTTAAACCTCTACCAGGCTTGCTGTGCACTGTACAAGCGATGGGATGCAAAATTCTAGATCCTCTATGAGCCATAAAAAACTATATCAAGCGTTTTCTGAGGGAATAGTTTGAGTGTAATAAGTCGTTCTTCCTATTTCAAATTATAAATGCCTATATAAGGACCTAGAATTTGAAATTGAAAATCCTTCATAAGCTAATTTCCAATTACAAAATACAAAACCCGGGCGACGCCGGGTCTTTTAAGCTAGTATGACTATAAAATCCTAAATATGACCTAATAAAAGACATAGTTTATAAAAATAAATGTTCCAATTAAAAATTTTAATTACACTGAATTATTACATCGCATGAATTCAATCAGATAATCACTTCTTAATTTTACAGGTGATTTACAGTTTTACCTGTAATTAACTTCTAGTTTTAAATAATTTTCTCCTGTTTGCTAGTTTCATTAGCTCCAAATATTTTGTAGATCTTTCGTGTCCCTATAAAATATGAACAATTATATTAATTTTAAAATTAAGTTACCTATTAATTTGGCAAAACATTAAATAAATGAAATAACTTTCAAACTTAACTCGGCCGTTTAGTGCATGTACTTTATAAATGTGGTCCTTTACCAAATTTATAACTAAGATATTACATTAAATTACAAATATGATCAAAATATAACCAATATCATAAAAATGACCAAAATATGACTTTATGTGCAAAATAAAAACGGCCCGAAAAGGGTTACAACAGTGCAATTCGTGTTTAATTTGTGTTTGCGGCGAGAATAGCAGTCAAGATAAAAATATGACATGTCATGAACATCCGAACCCTAGATATGGGTAAGTTATGTTGTTTATAAAACGAGCATAGTGAGTAACGGCTGTTTTTGTTCTACCATAATTAATGTCAAAGTTTTGAGTTTTTAGAATATCTTATAATTAGGGTTCGGATGTTCATGAAATGTCTTATTTTTATCCTATTCTCGCCGCAAAAACAAATTAAACACGAATTGCACGCTTGTTATCCTAATCGGAGAGTATTTATTTTTCATATAAACTCATAGTTTGGTCATTTTTGTGGTCGGTAAATTATGCAGTGTATGTACTAGTGTCTGTCTGTCTGTGAACAGGCTGGCTCCAAAACGGAAAATCGTATAAAAACAAAATTTCGTATTGGATCAAGACCTTCTGAAGATATGTGCCCAAGATTGGCGACAAGTTTCTCTTATTTTTAAGTGGACTTTACATGAAGAAATTTTATTTTTTCGCGATTTTCTCGAAAACGGCTCTAACGATTATCTTTAAATTTTGCACATGTGTCGCTTATAGTCACAGCTAAAACTTTTATTTTAAACTTTTTTCCAAAAATTCTCTGACGGGTAGTTACAAGCCACCCACTGTTCACCCACTGTTTGCAGAAAGTTTAGTTTGTGTTGCGTGGTGAACAATTGAATACGCGCTCTTTCACTGCCTCTTATTCTATATAAGAATGAAGAGAGAAAGATGTTTTGGAGGGAAATATTCGATAAAGTTCGGAAATTATTCTTAACTACGGAAGTTTCAATAAATGTTTACAGTCACTCGTTTTTGTGTAGTTTGTTATATAGTCTGCATTTTTATTAGTCGCATCATTTTCAAAGAAGAGGTTATCAGGTATTTATCATATAATAATTAGCGTAAAATTGTGTCTTGCGTTCTGTACAAGGATATGTGAATACTCCTAACTTTTATTTGGGCAGAGGAAGTTATGTGACAGATTTGTTATTTTATTTTGTGTTATTTTCCGTTTCTTTAATAACAAACTCGTGACAAACATTGTATCTTACGAGACAGATTATGCATTTCAAAGTATAGTAAGAGACAAGTACTGTATATCGCTTTCCGCATAGAGCCCCTGTTGCACTCCGGCAACTTCTCCAGCACAGGAGCATTGCGTGCTGCCTAGTCAGTCCTCTGCAGGCGTTTGTCAGAATTTACCGGTATAATATGTAAATGATCATATGCTTCTATAGCAGAATGTTTTGCGTTGCTACGAAAGGAAGAATATTTCATTAGTTAAGTGTCTCTTAATTTAACCTAACATGAAATGCAGCCCCATTTAAATACACGACACAGGCCAATAGAGTATTAACTAAGAGACTAGTAGAGTTCTGTGGAATCGACCCTAAGTTAAGTTCCCTACATGTTTCTTCTTCTTTTTCTTCTTCTTCTTTTAATAATAATAATAATAATAATAATGGGGTACGCCGTAGCGTAGTGGTTGAGGCGCTGCGCTACAAACCGGAAGGTCGCGGGTTCGATTCCCGATGAGGTCGTTGAGATTTTTCAATTGGCCTAATCCTTCTGGTGGCACTATGGCCCTGAGGTCGACTCAGCCTCTAACAGAAATGAGTACCAGGAGCAATCCTGGGGGTAAAGGCGGCCGGTGCGTAAGGCTGACAACCTTACCACCTTCATGTGCCGAATGTCCAAAATCTGGGAGCCTCAACCTCCTGGAACCCTCTGGGCCTCCATGGCCTGTATAGGGATCACTTTACCTTAATAATAATAATAATAATAATAATGAAATAATAATAATAATTCAAAATGACATTAGAAAACGCAGATTGAGATTCTACGGACACATTAAAAGAATGAACCCAGACAGACTTACAAAACAAATAGTCGAATTCTACGAAAACAGGAGTAAAGCGAAAACAGACACTGTGAAGTGGACCGGGGAAATCAAAACTGATCTGAAACTGGCAGAAAATATTACACCAGAAGTTTTTAAAAACCGGGATATCTTCAGAACCAAAATTCACAAATGGCAAATCGACCAAGAGGAAAAACCAAAGAAGAAGACTGGAAGAACGTGGTCTAAAGAGAGAAAGTAAGCCCATAGTAAAAGAATGAAAGAGATTATGATATAAATCCACATGAATAAAAAGCTGGTGTAACACACCTTCTCCGTGTTTTTGACGTAAAATTCGCATAAAGTTTTTACTTTCAGAGACAGGATGTGGAATTCCACCAGGTCCATGGGAGGGGAAAGGCCTCTGCCCCAGGGTACCATCACAAATGTTTGTGTGTGTTGAGAAGCCATATTAATTACTAATTCCAAGAATAATCTGTTTTACTACGTGTAGTGGCAGCTTTCTCAACATGAAGACTGTTTGATGCAGTCTTCTGTTTGCTGATGACTACACATTAATAGCTAGTAACTTCATGTCTTATTCTAGAGACTGATTCTTAATGATAGTAAAATACAATCAAATGGCAATGGAATAATTTTTTTTTTTCTGGCTGTACCAAAATGAATGGTAGGCTACTGTCAGTACTGTAAGTAGAAGTGTCGTGTTCGATTCAAAGTACATGCAGTGTTTTCAGCATTGATAGGCCTTCAATTAATCATTCAACTTTTAGGAACACTTCACTTTCGGTATCGTGATGTAAAAATACAGCTGCAAGTGTATGCTTCCTAAGAATGTCTTTAATTTGTTTATAAAGAAACCGGGGATTTCGGTTCAGTTAAGATTTCTTTTACCGGGACAAGGGGTTAAAAATTTACAAAATTACAAAACGCACTGCTGTATTTTATCTTACTCATGGCTGGTTTCTATAAACTCGCGAATTACCTATGGGTAAATTATCCAATGGACAGAATTTACACAAAAATAACACCACACCAACACAAATAATTTAAAGATAGCAATCACATACACTTGTGGCGAGTTTCTAGATAAATGTCCTCTGGATAAATATGAAAATGACAGAAAAAATGTTCCTACAAACTCGGGCTAGATCTTTCCAAGGGTAAATCTTCGGGTTAATTTATCCTTTCATGGATGGCTGGATAAAATTTAACCTTTCATAGGATCAATAATAATAATTTAAACAATGAGAATCAAAGCCCTCTGAATTAAATTAACTGTACAACTCGAAGGCCTTGCTCATTATATCATTGTAGGTTAAATGGAACTAATTTGTCCATGGATAATTTACCCATAGGTAATTCACTAGTTTGTAGAAACCGGGCATAAATAATATATTGGCAACAATGAGCAAGATGCAAAATGTAGGCAGATATTTAAAAAGTAAATTTTGGTAGAACAATAATAACTAGATTGTTATAATTATCATTATTATTTTATCGCATTTTACTTGAAAAGCAGTTTTAGCCCCTATTAGTTTTTAACGTATTATATAGCCACTTTTAGGTTTTATAAGATTGGACTATGTGACTGCGATGACTACGAAATGGATAAATGTTAAAATATCACAGTTAGCTAACAAGGAACAAAATAGTTTAAAACCTAAGAATCCGGGCCCTAGTCATTAGCATCTAATTTTAAAACACATACACTGCAATATCATTCGTCGACTTCAGCATCCCAGATTCACAGCAAGTATTTTTAGTAGTGCATAATTTATTGGCGGAAAAATTGTGATAACCACATTATAAACCAGTTTTCTATTTCAATTCAAGAAACCGCTGGAAGTAAAAGTAGGTAGGCCTAGCCTATAGATTGTCTTTCTTCAATAGGGTTTTATAATCATAAATTGTAAGTATACAGAAGAACTCGAATGGCTTTCTTCCATTTTGAAATATCTAGCTGGCGGTTCGACCAAGCCGCAATTCATCAAACCGACCGTCTTTTGACAGTAGCCATCTTTCATTCCAACCAGCGAAACGTTTTCCTTAGACTGACGATTCCAGTTTTTATTTTAATAGCGACTTAGTGGGAGATCTGATTCTCTGTCCTTGAGGGAGATCACGTTTTTGCTTGCAGTTTATTGATCTTTCATTTGCAACAAATTCAAAGCTTTCTTGTGCAGATTAGCAATGCATATAATTAATGGTACTCTAATAATAGTGTAAATATAAATCATTATAAGGTGTTATACGTACGTCACAGTATAATAAGTTTCTTCCGTTTTCACTGCAAGTAATTATTAGGGATTTCCTGAACCATTTTACTGATTTGAAAGACTCATTCGCCGCGTGTTATATATTGGCCAAACGTGGCATAGTTAGCACTAATTTTTAAATGCTTTTTCTTAATGAGGAGGCATTTATGCACTGTATTCTTAATATGCATAGGATATGAATATAAATATTTTACATTAAAAAGTCTGACCATAGTAACAAAATTTAGCATTAAAACTCTCGATCCTATTTTCTGAACTAAACGTTTTAATATTTGTTGTCCATTATAGTAAATATTTGAGATAAAATTGATTCAAGATGAATCGCAAGCCAATGACCTATAGAATGGATAAATAAAAACGCTTTAATAATTTAAATTGTTAATATTAGGATCGGAAAACGCTGCGTTACGGAGTTGGCTAAAATTTGCACCTACTGATATTTAAAAAATTATATCTAAGTTAGTGATTAACATTGAGCTAGGCCAATGTACTGGGAATAGGTTAACATCATAATACACGAGATAACATCAATAAAACACAGTTTTGTGACAATTGTAATTCCAGCTTAACAGTGGATGAAAATCCCCACAATCGTGAGAATGACCCCACTAACGTTTAGTACTTCTTCGTATATAGACTAATCACTAGTCTATAATTAAATTTAAAAAATGTTTGCTATCAATATGAAAGCATTTTATCTGATAAAACATACACTGGACACGTAAGGCATCAACATGTGGTGATTAATACGTCACATGCTGCCAGTTGAACACAATAAAAACACATTATTTTATACAACATAAATGTTTGGAAATAACATAAATGTACATTCATTAAAAACATAATTTCAATTCGGTGCAAGCCAGTTCGTGTGCTTATATTCTGTTCTGCTGTTAGCTTACCTGAATTAGGTTAACCATGTCTTAATATGCACCGTTGGTAGCACTGGTTACAACATGGTAACTCGAATCGATTAATGGATGGTTGATTCATAGTATGCCGTCGCAACTGTTAGTTTTGTCTTTATGTAACAAAGTAATTATTAATTGTATAATCCGATACATTTTTATTCATGGAATAGTCTTAATAAATCCAACTCGAGTTTAAGAGTTTCGTCAGATAAATTCTATCGATAAACTCATACTCTCGTGGGATTGCCTTTACTTAACCGAGTTATTAAATGTAATAGGCCTATGTAAAAATTATAATTAAGTTCTGAGAGTTGTAAAAATACATTAATGATTCCCAGCTTTTCTTCTTCTTCTTCTTCTTCTTCTTTCGTTTCACCCTCCTTGGGATACGTTGAACCAGTCATTTCTTTGTGTGTTGTTCCTTCCTAAGTGCCCAGTATTTCTTCATTCTTTCTTATCTTCTTTTCCTCTCTTCTTCCGAGATAATAGGTTTGGATTTCAGTGTCGACCTGTCTTGGAACCTTGTATTTTCGTCTTTAGTTATTATTTTAGGCGTTCGATCGAGTAGTGAATTTTCTGTAATTTTTAACTCGACTTGGTATTTTTCAGTTTCTTTAAACCAGTTGGTTTTTTTTCGGTCGCGGAAGAAGTCAAAGATATGTTTGGTTAATCTATTAGAGTCCATTCTGAGAAGATGACCATAGAAATTTAACCTCCTTTTTCGCACAGTATATGAAAGTTTTTCAATTTTCTTGTAGAGGGTTTCATTTTTTATGTATATTATCTTATTATTCTGAAATTTTGGTCCTATGATTTTTCTTAAAATCTTCCTTTCCTTCCCAGCTTTCAATGTACAGTAGACACAATATTTTTTAATTAGTCATAAGAACACGAAGACCTGAGAATTATAACTCTCGACTCGGAAACAAACGAAGCTATTGTAACCGATCATTAATGTCTGTCCAATTAATGAGTATTTCTGTCCTTAGGCATCTATATACAAACATCAATTAGACACTTTATACACTCTCACTATAATTTGCAACTTTACTAGTCTATAGCCTACGGCGCAAGGGTTTAGAAGGCAGGACTAGGAGGGGCACGCCTATGCGACTACCCTATCATAGTCGTGCACTTTCTCCTAGTCCTGCGGTTCCCAACCGGTGGGTCGCGGAAGGGTTACTTGATCCTAAAACCATCAGAAATCATCAAATAAACCAACAGAAAAGTTCAGAAAAATCGAAACAAATCAAATTGTGTTTTGATTGTTTTCTTGGTTCTTCATTTTTGGAATCTGGGGCAGACAACAGAACCATTTACATCCCTCCAAGAAGTAATATAGTATTCTTACTTAAAAATAGCAATTTTGCCTGAAAAATTGAAATGGTCTTCGTGTACTTTTATAATTGTAGTTTTTATCTTCACCTAGGAACACTTGTTAGTGAGTATGAAACCAATTGTTGCATATATTGCAAACATAGCCTATATCTATTGTTAAATAAATAACTGTTTTGCTACAAAGTGCTTATATTTTGTCAACAATTTTCAAATCAGAACACAAATTGTTTATCAATAATCAATCTGTATCTTCAAAAAAAGCATATATAAGCTTATATATATATATTTTTTTCAATGTTTGATGGTAAATTATATATACATAAGGATACGATACGATACAAATAATGTTTTTTACTACACCGATGGACCGATGAACCGTGGAGGTATTCCGATAAGGAAAGGTGGGTCGCCAGCTGAAAAAGGTTGGGAATCACTGTCCTCGTCCATACGCGCAATATGTCCAGCCCATTTCATACTCCGTGAATTAGTTACCCTTACTATATCCGGTGTCGAGTAAAGGTTGTGAAGCTCGTCGTTATGAAGTTTTATAGTCTATATTAAAGACCCGTCATAATATTGAGCTTTTTCATGTCTGTAAGATGAGAAATTTAGAAGAATAAAAACTAAATCCCAGATACGAATACCACATAAATAATAAGCTATTGAAAAAAGGCAAAGCATGACATTCCAAGATAAGGTCTGATATATTTCAAGCTAAGCAAAAATCCACATAAGTTACATGTTAGTTCAAAAAAGATAAACAATCGCGATCGTCATATTTTACAGAAGTAATAGGACCACAATCAAACACTCGATATTCTTTTCCGATCTCTGCCTCAATAAAATGAAGTTTTTGTAATTTATATCTCTTTATTTAACAAGCAGCCAGAGGATACATCTACAACACTATCAATGATAGACTACAATACACTGCCCCTATAAATCATATAGATAGCATATGATTTCAGGAGTGAATTTCTTTCTCTTTTTTAATGCTGTATTCTTGTAATTTGCAAAGAGTAGAGCGTTTATCGGGCGGAGATGATTCAGAAGTGCGAGCTGCCCCTGAGGCCAAGAATTGTGCAGTTCAGTAAACCAATGGGTTAGTATCCCGTCCCTCGAGGACGTACAGCAAATCCAGTGAGTAGATTTATTAGTTCCAGTAGATATAAAGAAACAGGCTCCTGTCTGTGCAAAAATGGCATCCATCCGATGTCGGTGCTCCCTCTAAATAAAGATTAAAATACGCCGCTGTCATCGTTTTTCGCTTGTCATAATGCTTTGCCTTAATACCATCTTCTTGTCTACCTTATTTGGCGAACTATGCATGCTAATCTGTTTGCATTGCAGAATTTAATTTCCAATACAAGCGTACATAGAATACGCAAACTGACGGTGATTGGCACGTTAAGAAATTATATACTTTGAAATAGCTATTATAGGCATGTCGTGATACACCTGAATGAAGAAAATAATTAGCTGAAATTTATATAACAACTGCGAAAGTATTCAAAAGAATCTTGATTCTAGCTCCTTTGTTCCGTGAATTACAATATCCCGCGAAATGAGTCAATTTGTGTTAATATAAAATCTGACAGCAAAAAAATTTATAGTATATTGCGATACAAGTGCCGTAAGCGGTGCATACGGATCGAAGAAAGAGTTTTTTTTTCAATTTCCGAGATCCGTTATGCGCTTACGGCACGAGTATTGCATGCTATTTTTTTTCACAATTATTATTTATATCAATTTATTTATATTAATTGAGATATTAGCTGAAAATATTATGAATATACACTATTGAAGGTGGATGTTATATTTCAGAAAGTGATTCTCATGTGTTGGTTGTTATGGGAACCAAATATTTGTCCTGGGGGGCCTTGTCCATTAAGGCTTGTATTATGATAAGTGCCGTAAGTAAATTCGTACCGCAAGGAAACTCTTACCGCACGGAAATTTGTTTTTTTTTTTTTTCATAGCAACAAAATTGCGTGCGGGAATGTCAACTTACGATCCACGGCAACACTAATTAGTTAAGTCGTGCAAAAAATAAAAAATAAACTTTGAAAAATATGTTGCACAAACATATACATCTTAAGATTTGAATTATTGTGGAGTTTAGGTTGTACCATTGAAAAATGTACAAACTCCAACTTCAATTATCTTTTCTTTCCCGGTTGCTATGGTAATTAATTTAACAATTGAATACTGTCTTGTAAATAGGTGGCATTGGCTATGCGTTCATCACATAATATGTAATAATATATATTATATACTTACGAACTTTGCTTTTTATATAGTGTATAATTATATATATATATATATAATTCAGCTGTATTCATAGTCCTTTTAGCTGCGAGGACATATCAGGAGTTCAGGATGTGTGTCTATCAGTAAGTTAGGCCATGGAACCATAGATTGTCAATTGTTTCTATTATTGGTGTATTGGAGTAAATTTCGACAGATCTTAATTTATATGGATATGATACAATATGAAATGGTAGATATTGTTGAGAGTAGTAGAAGAGAAATAGCAAGCTATCGACGACGCAAATTTTATTTAAAAAAAACAGGAGTGTCAATTAGGGTTGCCAACCATCCCGTATTTCCCGGGAAATCTCGTATTTTCACTTAATTTTGACGAAAATTCTGGCTCCCGTATTTTCAGGATATATCCCTATTTCCAAAATTCCCGTCATTAATGCCCGGTTTCTATAAACTCGCGAAATACCTATGGGTAAATTATCCAATGGACAGAATAGCAAAGATAGCTTTTACAAACTCAAATAATTTAAAGGTAACAATCGCATACACTTGTGGCGAGTTTCTAGATAAATGTCCTCTGCGTAAATATGAAAATAACATAAAAAATGTTCCTACAAACTCGGGCTAGATCTTCTCAAGGGTAAATCGTCGGGTTAATTTATCCTTTCATGGATGGCTGGATAAAATTTAACCTCTCATAGGATCAGTAATAATTTAAACAATGAGAATCAAAGCCTTCTGAATTAAATTAACTGTACAACTCCAAGGCCTTCCTCATTATATCATTGTGGATGATTAGGAACTATTTTGCCGATGGATAATTTACCCATAAGTATTTCACGAGTTTATAGAAGCCGGGCATAATTCATTTAAATTTATTTTGGTATAATATTTTCATAATTGCCATATATGAAATATGTTTGGGAGTTGTAATAGGTTGGATGCTCTTTTTCCCTTCCTTCGTTTTCCTCTTTCTCTCAAATGTTAAACCCTGTCCTGTTGTGTGTGTGTTTTTTTTTGTATTGGCAGGAACATTTGTATTGCATAATTTTTTTACTTACTTACTTAGTCGATCCTCTTCTACCATCTGGTGTCGAGGTTTTTAAAAGAGATTTCCACTTAACACGCTCTCTCGCCATTTTCTTTGCTTCATTTACATCCAGTCCTTTTCCTTTCAAGATATCTTTCATATGCTCTTCCCAGGTTTGCCTAGGTCGTCCTTTGGGTTTCTTCCCCTCTACTCTGGCTTGCCACACTTTCTTTGGAATTCTTTCTTCGTCCATTCTTTGTATATGCCAAACCATCTCAATTATGAGGATTTTATTTGCAGTAGGAGAGGTTGAATTTTTAACTCATTCTAATTGTCATACTTGTTTAAAGCAGATGATATTAATACAGTATACTACTGTAAGTGACCATTCGTTATGCTGTACGAGTAGTAAGTTACATTTTGGGTCCCTTATTTTGGCATTTATCTCTTATTTTCACTTTGAAGAGTTGGCATCCCTAGTGACAATGTAGTTGGTACTGAGTTCATCATGCCTGATTTAAAATATCGTAAATCTAGTCAAAACCGTCGGCATTACTCCACTTTCAAAGAAATGCATGTTGTGAGCTTCGATGCTCTTAGCGGTGTTTGAACCCACGCAAATTCTGCTAATGAAAAGCATGCAAAAAAGATCACTGATTGCTATTGATGTGGGGTATGGGATTACATCCCCGGACATGTAGGGAGGAGGGCCATGTGATTGAGACTGACACTTGGAATTGATGGCATGATGACCTGTCCGCAACTTTTCACTCTACTCTAGCATCCACTTAACTTACAGCATCACGCGCTTCTATCTTAATAGATATTCAAATTATTCACAAGTTCAGCGACTCAAAATTCTTAACAGGTCTTTTGAAAAAGTATGCAATTACGATTTTTCTTATTAAACATTTTCACAAGTTCAGCGACTCAAAATTCTTTAACAGGTCTTTTGAAAAAGTATGCAATTAAGATTTTTCTTATTAATTTAAAATCCATTTACATAATGGTAAGATATTTATAATCAGGGTGTTCGCTGAAATTTCAAAATAAATTTCCCTGGCTTTCCACAACCAGAAACTTTCATTTCCCTGATCTCAAGAATCGATTATTTCAAGGTTCTTTGTAGACAAAACGAATATAAAATCACCTCCTCCAACCCCATAACAAAAAAAACAAAAACAAAAAGTGAAATGATTAACTCAAATGCTAGAACACATGTCCCTCATATTTCGCTCACTGGATCTTTTTCCCCCTTCTATTCCATATGTTTTAACAAATTTTCCTTACTTCTTCCCTTACTTCACAAAATTCCCCGACTTTCCCTGACCGCTTTCAATTTTCCTGTCTTTCACTGCCTTTCCTTGACTTTCCAAATTGTGGACACCCTGTATAGTGCATGCTATCCAATATGCCATAATTTGGTGGGAAGAGATGCGAAAACAAAATTTAACTTTGTTAATTTTCTGATTTAAAATATCGTAAATACACATCTTCTATTAAAAACTGCACAAATTTATTGCCATTCCAATAATTCATAGAGATTTTACCTAAAATTGCTTTAACATTGCCCTGCATAGGTATTTTCTATGGATGTGACACGAAGATTGGCGACGACTTTCTCTTATTTTTATTGCTACTTTACATAAAGAAAATTTCGAGATGTTTATACTAATAGCTAAATCATTTACTTGAAAAAAAATTATCTGAGAAGTAGTTTTAAGCTATCCACTGTTTGTAGAAACTCAATCTTGCCTGGTGAACAATAATGCTTTGTATCAGATTTGAAACAACTCAATACGGGCTTATTGCAATACGGCCTTTAATTCTCTGACAGAATGTAAAGAAAGTTACGTGAGTGCATTAATCAGATATAATTTGGGTTGTGCATCTTTCAGGGATGCGGTGTGGTAACGACATTCTCTTCATATTTACAACCAATTTACATGAAGAGAATGTCATACATAATACATATGCCACGGAATGTTAGGTTTTTAGAAACTTTTTTAGTTTTTAAACATATTAAAATAGTTTTATTTCAGTTTTTTACCATTTTAAGACGATTTTTTTTTTAGTTTCACTGTAATAAGTACAATAAACACATTAAAAGATTATATTTGATAATTTTATTTTTACTTTAATTTCCATGACTCTGAACCACAAAACTTTATGCTTAGTTTTAGAACCACCCCTGGCATTTCCAACTCCACTACAAACCCTAGAAATAACACATGATGATAAATTGTATTCGTTATTATTCTGATCTTTGTTCTTTATTTTCTTTCTTCTGTAATACTGCAAGATCTTATAAATTGCATAATCTTTTTTTCATCCCAAAAGCAAACACTGACACTCATAATAATTCTCCTCTTTATAATGTACTCCGACTATACAATCAATTGCACAAAATGGACAATATAGATATTTTAATACTAACAATAAGCGGTTTAAAAATATATGTGAAAATTTTTTGAAAATTTTAAAATAATAATTATTAAAATACGGTCCATGTCATTTTCTTTATTTGAATCTTTCTGATACATATATTTTCCTCCAAAACTATTATATTATTATTTGTTTTTCATATTATGTTCCCATGTGTAATTGTCATATTGTTTGTGTTTCTGTTTTTCTTTTCTGTGTGTTTTTATAGTTATAGTATTAATTTAATTATTATGAATATTACTTTAAATATTTAATATTAAAATCTGGTGTATTAATATAAGCGAGAATATTGTAATTGGGCATTAGCCTGTAATATTCTTAGTACAATAAATAAATAAATTTGTAAAAGGCGAAACGTTCAGGTAAATAAAGAAATGAAACGTGTATTCGGAATTTGCAAATGTCTTGACGACAGTTCTAACACGCCCAGTCATGTAGAGAAAATCTACTTTGTGATATACGACCATAACATATACACACACACACACAATTATGTACACGTAATAACAGCCTTAAAACCAGAGACATTTTCGCAATTTTCTCTAACTTGTACTCTTTCATATCGCTTTCGGCAGTAGCAGATAGACCTACGTGTGCTAGCAAGCATATCCCATTTACAAAAACCATGTATCAGTAAATTGAATGTCTCGGCAAAACAAAAGACACTTAGCATCTGGCTTTATCAGTATCGTAAATCCTTTAGTTAGAATGCAATGTGCAAATAATAAAATCCCAAGTGTGCGAGGACCACAAAGCTTTTGCTTTTTATTGTACGTGCGAATATGCCGCTGATTGGTGGGGTTATTGAGGTGGGCCAATGCAGGAACCATTGACTTCTCGTAGACCTCAGGTTTCGCGAACGTTTGAGAAGGTTATCAACCCTTAATATGGCAGTGGAATAATCATTCCTGGGTTAACGACGTTAACTCAGTCATCAGCAAATAACCTCCTAAAATCGAATCTGTTAAATGATACCCTCAACAGCCACCTTAATAAGAATTAATTATTAAGTGCCAGTATGGTACTTTATGAGATTGTGTGTGGGGACGAAAAATGTCTGTCCGCCTGTCTGTCCGTCCGTGTGTCTGTACGCGCCATAACTCAAATGCGCTTTTTCGGATTTTCATGAAACTTGGAAAACACATTTATAATGTCAATGGGAAGAACCCTATTGATATTGAACCAAATCGGTTCACCGGTACCGGAGTAATGCCCAATTTAGTGCCTATTTTAATAGATTGTATCGGATTTCCATGAAATTGGTATACCCATTTATGACGTCCATGAGACGTGCCCTATTGAATTTGAACCTAATCTGTTGACCGGTACCGGAGTAAAACTCAATTTAGTGTATACTTTAAAGGCGCAATAACTCAAATAGGCCTACGCTTTATCGGATATTTATGAAACTTCGTATACGCATTTATAATGTCCATGGGAAGACGTTTATTGATATTGGACCAAATCGGTTGGCCAGTACCGGAATAATGCCTAATTTAGTGTCGCGATAACTCAAATATGCTTTATTGGATTTTCCTGAAATTTTGTATACCCATTTATAATGTACGTGGAAAGACGTCTACTGATATTGGACCAAATCGGTAGACCGGTACCGGAGTAAATCCCAATTTAGTGTATATTTAAAGACGCAGTAACTCAAATAGGCTACGCTTTACCGGATTTTTATGAAACTTGGTATACACATTTATAATGTCCATGGGAAGACGTCTATTCATAATGGATAAAATAGGTTGACCTGTTTCGGAGTAATGCTCAATTTAGTGCCTATTTTATGGTAATATACGTATTCGAAAGAATTTATTAAAAAAATGAAAATCAGTTATCTTGACAACATAGCCTATTGTTTTACAGTGATCTTATAAGGCCTTGGAAATTAAAATACAGGTAGCTTTGACAAAAAACACTATTGATTTACATGCGCTTATCCAACTAGACCGTTAAAAGGACCCAGGTGGCCGAGATGGTAGACCTTTCTTCTTCGGTAAGCCCTGCTTAATGAATAAATCTGGAGCTTAACTTGGAAATCAATTAAAAAAAAAAACATATTCTGCATATCATAATTGCAGTCATAACTGATTAAACAAAAACATACTGGCACTTTGTTACATCAGTTTACCTGATTTTATTTATTTATTAAGTGTCAGAATGGTACTTTACTAGCAGGTGCCCGCGGCTTCGCCCACGATAATTAAATTAAAAATTAAAAATGAAGAGTATAATAATTATTAAAGCATTATATTTATTAACACTTCCATGCGAATCATTCATAAACTAAGCCATTAATAATAATTAATGAAACAGCTAAAATTCCTGCTTTAGAGTACATTCCACGATATGAAAGCGCCGCCTGGGAAAACGATCTCAGATTCGATTATGCAGTTCCAAAGCGACCTGTTAACACTGATAATACGTATTGTTTCTCAACGTTTGTTGACAGATGAATATGATGTGAATTTTATTTCATAAATTCAGTGTAATTTTCAGAAATTAGATAATTTTTCGAGGGAAGGAGTTATTTTGTTTGGATTTTTATTGTCCGTGATACTGCCCGCGGCCTCGCCCGCCATTATTAATTGACTCCAGGATTTTTAAGAAATTTATACTGGCAGCTTATTAAAAATGTTTGTGGTTCAGAGCTATGAAAATTGTAAGTAAAAATAAAATTAGAATATTCGTTCATTGTGTTCATTTCACTTAGGCCTTATATAATAAAGAAACGGTTTTCCTAATTTTGTACTCTTCGTGAAAGTTTAGACTGCTAGAGACGAACATCGCCGAGTATACCCGAAGTTTCACGAAGTGGGCGAGCGAGTGAGCACGCTATTTAGGGCCGTTGAATTGTGTAAGAGTAGATAGATGAGATTATGTGGTGGACGGGAAAATGTCTGTACGCGCGATAACTCAAATACGCTTTATAGGATTTTCATGAAACTTGGTATATGCATTTATAACTTCCATGGGAAGAAGCCTATAGATATTGGACCAAATCGATTGATCGGTACCGGAGTAATGCCTAATTTAGTGCCTATTTTAAGGTAATATATTAGAAAGAATTTATCTAATGGAAACAAGTGGCCCCCCTTTTTTCCCCCTTGTCATCGTGGTGACATCATAAGACTGGGGAAAATTTTAAAACATAGTGAAGTGGCATCCCGGTGAGTCTAATCGTTAGGGCCCGGATTCTAATGACATGTCATCTTTTTATTGATGCTGCATAGACATTGCCAACTTGTAGATAAAACCTAATCATATCCTCTAGTTTGTAGAAATGCATTTTTACGAGGTAATTTTTTGTCATTTTATGCAAGTTTTATTTTTAGGGCATTTATTTCAATTTTACATCATTATTTTGTCATTTTCATGTCATTTGCTTCCTTATTTTATTATTTTCATGCATTTACATTGAGTATATTCTTATATACTGAAATAAATTACTAGGTTAAAATAGTGCAACATTTTTGTAGGATCTACTTTAAAGACAATTTTCTTACTTTTCTTCTCAGGTGTTCCCATGAAGAAGTAAGAACAACGCTTCTAGACCTACAACATCCTTTCTGCATTTACAGTTTTTACAATTATGTAACTTATATGTGTACAGTAATGATTTTTATAAATAAGATATCAGTTTTTAAATCATTCTTTATAATTATTAAATCATTTTCTTTGAAATTATGGTCATTTTATAGGTCATTTTTCAAACAATTTTAGGTAATCAGAATCCGGGCCCTGGTAATCATGTAAATTAGCATTAAAACTACGAGAAAAATTTGCCATGCTTCCTGTCACATCTCCGGACAAACAGATAGATACACAAATTTTGGAAAATCGTATTTTGAACTAAGGGGACTTCAAAACGTGCAATAAAGCTTCACCTAATTTCAGGGTTAAACCCAATAATCCCTCTCCCTTTAGTACCTCTAGTACGGTACAGGTGGCGAAAGGAAAAAGGTTATCAACCCAAAATTATATCACTTAGCACTCGCAACACTTCTGCACGCAACTGTAAAGGTCAGTTGACCCAGGTATGCCTGATTACCTTGGACGCTGTCGCCGAACCCCATCCTTGTACACACCCATCTCATCCCCTCTTGCTGACATCTGGTCCAATTAAATCGAAGTAACAGATACGTGTTTAGATTTGCAATTCTCATTTCTACATGTCCACAATCAATAACAGCTTCTCTGTATCAACTATTAAGGTAGTCGAACTATAGCCTGACATAGACTACATAATCCGCTTGTTGCTTCTTAGAACAATTATTCACTGCAGAACAAATGCTTTTATATCAAACGTGTTGCCGAAGCAATAAAACAATGTTATTACATGTCTCTATATAGCTGAATGACAAGTGTATTTTTTTCCAATGCAGTCATTTACTAAATACACTATATTAGAAGCATGGGCGCCCATACCCGGGGGGGGGGGGCCGCGGCATGTCTTAGAGTTTTTGTTTAGGTTGAATGTCTTGACAGCATGGTAAATAAATTTTCTAACTAGTTTTTCAGTGCTAAAATAGTGTAAAATGCGATTTTCATTAGTTCAATATTTAAAAAATGTCCAGGGGAGGACCCCCGACTTAGGTAATGCTTTCTTGTTTACTTTGGCATGTCTTAGAGTATGGTAAACAAACTTGCTAACTAGTTTGTAGGCCTAAGTGCTAAAATAGCATTAAATGTTATTTTCATTAGTTCAATATTTAAAAACTCTCCGGGGGTGGTCCGCGACCTCCCTTTTTTTGGGGGTATCCCATACCCACAAACGCCCCGTCACTTTCGACCTTCCCCGAAATTATTTTCTGGCTACGTCAATTTTGCACTTATTACATTATTAATACAATGTTACAAAGTTGCCCAAGAAGTTGAAGTGACAAAAAATAAATTATTTAAAAAATTTCCCCCCCCCCTAGAAAATATCATATGGGCGCCCTTGATTAGAAGTTTACAGTCTCAAATATATTTTTACTTGTACTTTGGTACTTTCATTAGGCAGTAAATTGAATTGGAAGAAATATACAGGTATGCCTTATCTCTTGGAGGCTAGACTGTATATGGTATAGAAATAGTTTTCAGTGGAACATGCTATTCAAATCAAGCTTAGTATACATATTCTTACCTGTTTCTGATGAGAGAATCGCTGGTCTTCTGGTGTTCGGTGGCCTCGGTTTGCACCAAGACCTCTCTTCACCTCTAAAAAGAGGTCCCTATCTAAGCTCCTTTCTAAGTTTTGCTTTCGTTAATACCTTGAGGTGTCCAGCAGTATTAGGAATGGAGCATATACAGACCACACTTCAAAATTCCATGCCAAAGCACAGAATTATGAAGAGAAGGTCTGAATCTTAGTGTTGTCTTCCTCAGCTTATTCTTGATTTAGAAAAGTTTATTTCTTGATGTCACAAACACTAAATAAAAACACAAACACTATCTTCAAGTCTTCTTGTTTCTTGATATAGTAAAGTTTGTACGCACTTCACTATTATACACCGATAAACACCGAAAAAGTTCAACTCGACATGAATGCTGGGTACTCCATGATGGCTTCGACAACATCTGCAATTAGAGAAATATTTTTATTTGTATATTTATTTTATTTATTATTTATACATACCAACTGTATATTAAAAGCAAAAGGGATAACATGGTGAATATTAGAGAAGCAGTAAACATTCAATCCCTCCTCCCCTCAGAAATGATGATTTAGTATTTTGTTGGGTAGCTGAAATTAAGTACCTAACGAAGTTTGCGCAGAAAATAGCATAGAGGGTCAAGCTTTCAGTAACGAAAAATCCCCGGGTTCGGGACTGGACATCACCCAGGACAATTATAGGCTATATTAAAAAACCTTAAATTAGAGTGGTGACTGCTAGAATAGGGTATAGGGTATTCACAATAGATCTATTAAGGTCGCAGTGTTGAGAAGGCGAAGGGCTTATTACCCCTCATTAATCTAATATAATCTTAAGAGGCCAACAAGTATGACACTGTGAGAAGTATAACATTTAAAAAGGTGTAATGAATTTTAAAATTTTCATTTCATATCAGACTGAGACTATGTAATAATCATATTGAATCATTGTTAACTAAGTAGTACATTGCGGTACAAGTGCCGTAAGCGGTGCATACGGATCGAGGAAATAGTTTTTTTTCAATTTCCGAGATCCTTTATATGCTTACGGCACGAGTATTGCATGCTATTTTTTGCACGATGAATATTTATATCAATTTATTTATATTAATTGTGATATTAGCTGAAAATATGATGTATATACACTATTGAAGATGGATGTTATATTTCATAAAGTGGTTCGCATGTGTTTGTTTTTATGGGAACCGAATATTTGTCCTGGGGGGCCTTGTCCATAAAGGCTTGTATTATGATGAGTGCCGTAAGTAAATTCTTACCGCACGGAAATTTGTTTTGTTTCCATAGCTTCAAGATTGCGCGCGGGAATGTCAACTTACTATCCACGGCAACAATATTAGTAAGTACCACTAATTAGTTAAGTCGTGCAAAAATGTATTTGAAAGAAATGTTAGTAAGGGGCAAAAAGAAATAATTACCTTTTATTGTAGCTTAATAGTTACAAAGAACTTAAACGAACAATACTAGTTGCATGAATAGGATGTGTTTGTCTTCACACAGATCTATAATCATGACAAATGTGAATTTATATGTGTTCGTGTTGAATCCAATTTCGCATTGAGACTCCGGTTCAATAATCTCTTATGGAGTGTAGGTGTTTAATTTGCAGCAGCAGTGAAGTATTGAGTAGCCATAACAAATGAGCGGGTGCCAGGAGATGATAAGTTTCGACAGGTTTTAATTCAGATTTCATAAGGATAGACATGCAACTCCTCGATGTTGAGATTTATGTTGCACACTCATACGAGGGATGTTCCAAAAGTAAGTTTCGTCGTTTTTTTAAAAAGTGAAGATGGTAAAGCAGATGAAGCAAACAACTGCCATAAGAATCGACACCTATTGCTGGTTCAACGACGGAAAGAGCGTCAGCAGAGGAGAAACGATGCATGAGTACAGTCCCGAAGAAGAGAGAGTAGCAGTAGACTGGCGTGCCCGAGGTTATTTGAGTACAAATCACGATGGCAGATGGACGTGTACTGAAAACGTGGTCGACAATGGAAGTACATGCTGTTATCCGGTATGAATGGGCATGTAGGACTAGTGTGTCCATCATCCATGGACGCCTACAGACTGTGTATGGTGAAGAGGTCATGTCTCATCAAATTGTTGGTCGCTGGTGTTGCATGTTCAGTGAAGGAAGGCACCTGTTCCATGCAATGAAAGCCGCACTCTCGGGACGTCACTTCCAAAACAATGCTGAGGTGGAGAAGGCTGTGCGACAATTCCTTGCATAGCAGGGCACCGAGTTTTACCAGAGTGGTTTCTTCAAACTGATTGCAAGCTATGACAAATGTCTCAATGTCGATGGAGACTATGTTGAAAAATAGTGCAAGGGGTATATTTCATGATTGCATGGTGTATTTGATTTCGTAATAAAGTTTCCATGTGAAAAAGAAATGACGAAACTTACTTTCAGAACATCCCTCGTAGTTCTTATTCTCAACGGATAAGTTAATATGAATGACAAAAACGAAGAGTTTTCATTAGAAGGCTTAGACACATGTAATTTATGGGTACCGTAGTATTGCCTGATACTTGCAACTTTTTTATAATAAGGTGAGTTATGACTGGAAGGGTGACGAATAACGAAGTGTTTGGTGTCTAATGTTCTGCATCTATACATAACTTCACACTATTCGTATCCTTTTTGCAGCAACAGGTAATCGCTCCTGGGACTCGTTCCCCTATCTCAGGAGCTGCCAAACGAGATCACTGTTGAAGCGCAGTTTATTTAGCTGGTTGATGAGTTTAGAATGATGATTTTAGCATTTTTCAGCATTCATAGTCAATATCCTATTCATTTATCTTAATTTTACATATTTTTTTTTTTTTTTAGGTTAATTATAAAGGTCTATTCTTTTATAATTAAGTATTATAATTCTTGTAATTAATGTATTTCCCCCTGGTTGAATGGTAAAGTAGTCCTTATCGCCGTAAGTCTGTCAGATCAAATCATATTAAGGCATTTTTGTCTCTGTTGTTGAAGTTGACCTGTTTAAATATACTATGTAGGAAGCATACACTGCCACAACAATCCTTTACATCGGTAATCAGGTGTGAAGGCATTTGGTTAAGGTGATTCATTGGCATCTAGCAGGAATACAAGTACTACCTGATGACTTGTGGGTGTGAATCAGGCATTCAGAACTCATCGGTTCCGTACATAACGGTCAGAGGTCTCTTTCTGTATGGTGATATACTGGTCAATACTACACCGGTAGTTCTCAAAACTAGGCGGCCCTGCCTAATAAACACATGAATGTTGTACTTTTACATACATAGAAAATTAATCTGTGAATAAATATTCTTGCTAATATAAAAATCAACGAAAATAATAAATTTAATAAAGAAATATACAAAATTATAAAGAATAAAAATTGTTTATATTATAGAAACAGTTTTCTAAAAGAAAGGATTTGAGCGTATTCTTATATTATTATTAAATCTCCATTTATTGCAGGCCTATTTTGCTCTACAGCATGTTAGGGCTATAATAAAATAGAAATAAAAACATATTTACTATTATAAACAAGTACAATGAGTGAACACTAAGCGTCAACAACATTGAGCCAAAAACTACTGGGGAAAAAAACTGTAACTAGAAACGAAAAAGAAAACCTAGTGCTGTAATCTATGAATTGCAACTATTTTACAATAACTTATTAAATATGTTAAATGTACTTTTTAAATTCGTGAGAGCAACATTTGTTGTTAAATATACAATGTAATGGCTTTTCAAAGCTTTAGGTACAGGAATCGTGCTGTTTCATACATAGGACACTCAAAAAGTAGGCCTAGGTGGTAAATTGTTTCCTGTCCTTCTCCACATCCGCACTGGCAATCACTAACGTTAATTTTTAATCTGTCCAAGTAAATTTTAAATTTACCATGTCCTGACATAAACTGTGTAAAAATAAAGTTGGGTTTAACATGTTTGCAATTTAAACTATCAATAACTGAATAGTGTTTGAGCGTATTCTTAAAGATTTTTTTTTTGGTGGTTCTCCAATCGTAAAAGCAAATACCGAATTGGACATTTACTTACCATGACTAATCGCCACTATTTCATCTTGCATCATATCAATTAAAGATGAATATCAGTTGAAAGTAACAAGCAATAACACATCAACAATAGCAAACAGATGCACATCAATAGCTACATGACGGGTTGAAACTAGTGAAATAAAGGTGAATTTAAAAAAAAAGTCTTGTCAAATTTAACAGAATGATCTAAATGCTAAGTTTATTATATCGTTGGTCCAACAGGTACATAGGCTAGTTTATATTGGTTTGAAAAGGATGTTGAGAAAACTATACTAATCTTTGCTTCATCTACCCCTTGTGGTTAAGTTTAGTCTGCTTTCACTTTTTAATGATAAGCTGTATATATAATAGCACACGTCAGTGGCGAAGAGTTAAGAATATTAAGCAGAATGTTCATCTCGATCATTTTCAAACAATACACGGCTTTGTTCAGTATATTAGTAGGCCTATAGTGAAGGCGCATCCTAGCATTACTGCAATTAAAATGTGTTTTATGTGAAGTTGCCTAGTAAAATTACATGTAGACAAGATCTTTGAAGCTAGCCATACTTCATCAGCCATACTGTGCTTTCTATTTGACCTTTAGCTCCGTATAATGTATACTTCGTAAAACATAAAACATACATTCATAACTGATGCCCGAATGAGCAAAAGCTCGTGCTCGGGCTCAGCTCAGTAAGAGCAACAGAAAACAGTGACCACTCGAAATTAGAAAACAAAAAATTCAGGGCAAAGCGACGCTACATACAAAACACACACACACACATGGCATACACAAATACATACACAAAACAAGGCAAATAGTAAATAACATAAATCAAAAGTAAAACATATACAGGGCGTTAAAAAATTACGTTTACAACGTTTTAAGGATGAGAGAGGAGATAAAAACAAACATTTTATTTATGTGACAAAACTTTGGCATATGCGCCGTTTATTGTGTAGGCCTACATAAGTGTTAATTGCAACATTCGAATTTTGTTCGTATTATCCAGAAGTAACGAGGTCTATTGTCGTTTTAGAGATGGTGTCCAAACTGCCTTCATTGAAGGCTTTGCACAACAGGTATCTTCGTACTATGGACTGTCTGCAACGCTCAAAAAGGCCAACATTGTCTCAAATAACATGTGCAGCTTCAACAATGCGAGCAACTAATTTTTCTGCCGTATCGATCGGTGTCTCATACACAAGACGTTTCATGTATCCCCACAAAAAGAAATCCAGTGGAGATAGGTCCGGTGATCGAGGTGGCCACCACGGTACCGCCCCACCCCTGCCGATCCAACGATTGGGGAATGTAGCATTTAGATGGTTCCTGACACAACGACCAAAGCAGTAAAAACAAAACTAATCGGTGCGTGTTGTGACGGCAGTTAAGCCATCTACCCTTAAGTCCATCTAGCGGCAAAACGGAGCATATGCCAAAGTTTTGTCACAGAAAGAAAATGTTTGTTTTTACCTCCTCTATCATCCCTGAAACGTTGTAAACGTAATTTTTTAACGCCCTGTACATAAAACATTATGTGTTAGAGAGGAATGACAAGCACGAGTAGCCAAAATGAAAAGCAAAAAATTTCGATATTGTAAAATGAGTCATGCATTAGGTTGAATAAATTTAATAAGTTTGTTTCTTGAATCTGTGTAAATTTAGTTTATATAGTTCAGGATGAGCTCTTATTAGTGAGTTGTATAATATTGGGCCGAAATTTATACTGTGATTTAATCCAGCAGAGGTAAGACATTTGGGTCCATATAGAATAGAATTTTGATTCAGTCTGGTAAGGTAGCGATGAGGATTGTTGATTTTGAAAATATTTCTATTCTTATGGAAGTAAGAGTTTGTATATTTTTTCAATATTTAAGACATTAAATTCCGAAAATATTAGTTTTGTGGGGTAATCAGCCGGTTTACTCAGACATATTTTAATGATCCTTTTCTGTAGAATTTCTAAAGGCAAGCGGTTGGATTTAGCCATTCCTCCCCAACCCAATATGCCATATTGTAATACAGATTCAACTAGTGCTAAGTAAATTAAACGCAAGATATGAGGTTGTAAATAAGAAAGGAGGTTTGAGAATTTATATATTGTTTTACGAAGCCTATTGCAAACATAAGTAATGTGCTTATTCCATCTTAGACGTTCGTCAATTATAATGTATTGTTCTTGAACGAACTGTTCAGTATTGTTATGGTCACTTATGAGTAGACCTGGGATTTTAGGCTCTAAAACAATTAGTTTTAGGCACCTAAAATAGGCTTTTAAAACAAGTAAATAGGTTCTTGAAAAGAAAATAGGCACTTAAAATAAGATTTGAAAATGTGTAAATAGACAGAAAATAGACTTTAAAATACTACAATATGCTCTTCAACTGTAACGTGATATTTTTTTACTGTAAAAAACGTGGTATACCTATTCTTAACAGAAATAATTGCAAAATTAAGGCACAATTAAAAATGCATTTATCAAAAACAGTTTTGGATTATATGAAAACTTGACTCAGTATGTCCCTTCTTACTATATACATGCTACTTGTTGTTTTGAGCGAATCCTCCCCCGTCAGTCAGCATTCCTTTGGAGACAGTTGTTTGGGAAAATAGAGTTTCTGTGAAAAACCCACCATCTGCTGTTCTGCCCTTCATTCAGGATGTCCATTAAATTATTGTAAAAGTTGCAGAAGTTGAATTTTATTTTAAATGTACAAGATAGGCATTTTAGGCACTAAAATAGTAAAAATAGGCTCCAAAGGTCCAAATAGGCATTTTAGGGCATTATAAAACTCTATAAATATAAGTGATATATCATGAAATTTCAACATATTTAAAAATTTTCATGTTATTTCAAAAGGAACAAAATAGGCATTTGCCTTAAAATCCCAGGTCTACTTATGAGATATGGTCACAAAAGCATTCTGGTACTTTGTTATATCAGTGTACCAGTGTATCAGTGTAACTCACTTGGTAGCATCGGAACTCATGATACTTGGGTTCTATGGAAAGTATACACACCCAGCAGCTATGAAGGGTGAGTCAACTCCACATATTTAACGTAATATGCTAATGAGGAGAATGAGATCAGATTTAAGCAAAGCGAGTAAAATATGAGGTTAATTTTAGGGATTACTGTTTAATGATGGTAGGAAGGTTACAAACTGCTTGAAGACGTGAATACCCTTTGAGAAGAACTGAGGGTTTAACACCTCACAAGGCCATCAGGTTGGACTGGGCGGCACGCGATTTGAAATTCAAAATGGTCAACCTCACCATTATGCAAAAATCTGGTAGACTCCATCGAGGAAAAGAGTGCAGAATGGTATCACGTGTCACATTTGTGAAAAGTTACGAGCCCATGATTGAGACCAAGACCAGACAATGTCTTCCATGTAAGGCTAAGGTATTCAGAGAGCTGTCGAGAACACGATTCGATGAATGCGTCGTTATCGGATTATAAGAGATGAAATATTAAGTTATTGTGTTTCTTCAGGGTATACAAACTTCCATACAGAAAGTATTTTGAGAAACCACACCACAAATCATGAGTAGGGTTCGAATATTTATGACGTAAAAAAGTGGAAAATATTACTGCAAATATGGCCTTAAAAATGACTAAATATGACCCAAAAATCCTAAATATGACCTAATAAAACAACGTATTTTCAAAAAATAAATGTTTCAATTGAAAACTTTTTTGCACGACTTAACTAATTAGTGGTATTTACGAATATTGTTGCCGTGGATCGTAACTTGACATTCCCGCACGCAATCTAATTGCTATGGAAATAAAAGAAATCTCCGTGCGGTAAAAACTACAAAAAGCACAAGTGCCGTAAGTAAAATCATCATACCTGCTTACCTGAGCCCGCCATTCAACCCTATTTTATTGCTAACTCCATCCACCCATCCCTCGCAAATCCTACTTCTCTTAAATCTATCCTAAATTTTCCTCCCACCTACGTCTAGGTCTTCCAAGTGGTCTTTTTCTTTCGGCTCTCCCAGTCATTATTTTTTAGATATGTTTTTCCTCCCCCCATGCTTTTCAACATGTCCAGCCCATTTCAACCTCCATGATTTAATCACCCTTACTATATCCGGTGAATCTCGTCGTTATGCAGTTTTCTCCGGTTCCCATTTTCATCTCTCTTAAGCCGAAATATTTTCCTAAGCACTCTGTTTTGGAACATTCTCAGATTATGTTCTTTCCGAAGAGTAAGCGACCATGTCTCACATCCATATAAGCCTACAAGATATGTTTTTTTTTTATCTTCAATTATTTATTTATTTCATTTTTTATTTTTAGATTCCTGGAGAGAAGACGAGAAGATGAGTTTCTGAACTTCATAAAAACAGGAATTTCTTATTTGATTCTACACTTAACTCCTACCTTAACAATATTCGTATTTGTAATTATTTCTCCCAGATATTTGAATTTTTCCACTTGTTCGAACGATTTACCGGCTAATCTAATCATGGCCACATATTTAGTATTTTCTGTATTAATATCCAACTGTTCAATCCTCCTCCTTGCTGGATCTCAGATTGCCATATGTTAAAAAGATGCATTTCGGCACCAATGATGAGCCATCTTCAGTTCTTATTGAGGAATTTGCAATGTGATCCTCTGTCACTACTGCACCACTATTGGTGATTGCATCAAGTGATTTGAAAATGTATAAATTTACCTATGTGTGTTATTCCGAGGGATATAAATAAAATAACACAATCTGATTAAATAAAATATACAAATAAACTTCGAAGTAGGATTATTAAGTTTATATTTTTAATGAAAATATATGGGCCTGTCCGGGATTTGAACCCGTGACCTCCTGCACCCGAAGCAGGAATCATACCCCTAGACCAACAGGCCGATATGTAAGTATTGGAACAAACAGTAAAGTTATTATCAGAAATGTAAACTGCCCACGAAACAATAAACACGCTCAAGGACATAGTTTTATGAAATACTTTTTCTCCTTCTACGTATGTCTTACCAATACTTCAAATAATAGATTATATGTTATCTGTCAATGCCATGGTTAGTTTAGATATGTGTCGGATCGGGGTATAAAGATGAATGATTATATCCACTCACAGAAAATTGTATTTAGGGGATGCTTAAACACAGTTAGCAAGTAGTTTTTCGATATTTTGTTCCTTGCTTACTTCCTCTCCCGTACCATAGGTACTATAGAAGGAGGAAGTATTATGTACCACCCTGAAATTTTAAGGTGAGTTTTTAACACAAATGTAAGTCTCCCTGAATCCAAAAATACTATTTTCAGAAACATGTCCATGTGTATGTCTGAATGTGTATGTGTATATGTGTTTGTGAATAGCCTAGCTCCAGAATGAAAAATCATATGAAAACAAAATTTCTGTTTGGCTTAGATACTTTGTGGGGATGTGAACGAAAATTGGCGAAGACTTTCTCTTAGTTTTAACGCCACTTTACTTGAGAAAAATCGTTTTATGCGATTTCCTTGAAAACAGCTCTAACGATTTTTTAAAAACCTTTGTACATGAGGTGTTCATGTTACGAGCTAAAACTTTTATTTGAAACATTTTTCGCAAAAATCATTTGATGGTAGTTATAAGACACCTACTGTTTGTAGAAACTGTCTTGCGTGGTGAACAGAAAAGCTTTGCATCAGTTAAAAGTTAAAACAACTGAATGCACACTCTTTGCAATAAGGCTTCTTAAACTATACTAAAATCAGAATGTGAAATGAGAAAGGTGTATTCATGGTATGTAAACATCCAATTCGGCAATTCGACTGGGGAAACCGGGGAAAAAAAGTCAAATTGGCAGGCCACGGGATTGAACCTGGGACCTCCCGAATGCTAGTCCAAGACGTTACATTGACATGGTTTTTTTTCGTGGTTTCCCCAGTCGTAAAGGCAAATGCCGAATTGAATATTCACATACCATGAATCATCCTCACCATTTCATCCTGCATCATATCCATTTAAAATAATATCAGTTGAAATTTATTCCACTAAATACTCTAAAAGTAAACTCCGTGGCGTTACAAACTGAAGGAACTTGGCCTACCACCCGACCTCTGCGGCATCTACCATAGGCAGATGGCAGGATTGGGGGGCATGTGGTCAGCATGCAGACACCCACGGCCGTTAATGGTGGTTTCCGTGACCGGAGCCGCTACTTTTCTATCAAGTAGCTCCTCATTTTGATTGACAATCAATAGTTCCATGGCCTACCCTACTGTATAGACACACATATCCCGAACTCCTAATAAGGCCTCGCAGCTAAAATGAGTATAAACACAACTGAAATAAAAATGATTTAAAAACATTATAATATAAATATTATTGTATTTAATAATGTATTTATTAGGTAATCGACTAGTGCTGACATTCTTTTCTTACGTGTTTTTATTTCCAGTAAGAGATATGACGCAAGGGTACATGATAAACGGTAAATTAATTCATAGTACCCCTGGCAAGTGAAATATTTTCACCAGGTCAATGTGAGAAGAAGAAGATGTATTGCATCTGTTCTGGAGCAAATTGATTTGTTACTGTGAGGCGAAACATGTGCCGACTCCATGGTACAGCTTTACTGGCTACATTTTCAAGGTTTCTACTTAAACTGTGAACTGGCCGCTGTAACACTGAACTTGTGTCAACAGAAGAATTCCTCTCACACTGAGATACGAACCCACGACCTTTACATGCCGGTGCCCGATCTGAACTAGTGAGATTTCGATTCACAGCGCCAGATGGAATCTTTCTCCACGTTGTTCGATTTATTTTTTGCACGACTAAAATAATTAGTGGTACTTACGAATATTGTTGCCGTGGATGGTAACTTGACATTCCCGCACACAATCTTGTTGCTATGGAAACAAAACAAATTTCCGTGCGGTAAGAGTTTCCGTGCGGTAAGAATTTACTTACAGCACTCATCATAATACAAGCCTTTATGGACAAGGCCTCCCAGGACAAATATTCGGTTCCCGTAACAACAAACACATGCGAATCACTTTCTGAAATAGGCTATAACCATCTTCATTAGTGTATATACATAATATTTTCAGCTAATATCTCAATTAATATAATTAAATTGATATAAATAATCATCCTGCAAAAAATAGCATGCAATACTCGTGCCGTAAGCGCATAACGGATCTCGGAAATTGAAAAAACTCGGCGGAAGCGCCTCGTTTTTTAAAACTCTTTCCTCGATCCGTATGCACCGCTTACGGCACTTGTATCGCAATATACTATTTCAATCTCGCATGCATGTTTCTTGAAGTCATTAAAGAGGACGAATGTGTAATGCTTTATTTTTTCATTCCATTTACAGGTGAAGAGCAGATCTTTTATTTTGGGGGAGAGGGGCAGATTGCTTTTAGAATTACACTAGGCCTATTTTCTATCAAATTACAAATTCCACCAAGCTGCGGGCAACAGCTAGTTTCTTCATATTCCTTTTTAAAATGTTCAAAACAGATTACATATTATACGATATTTGAAGAATAAAGGTTATTAAGTGCCAGAATGGTACTTTCTGAAATTGTGTACTGGACGGATCAGTCTGTCCGTGTGTCTGTACGCTCGACAATTCAAATAATCTTTATTGGATTTATATGAAACTTGGTATACGCATTTATAACGTTCATGGGAAGAAGCCTATTGATATTAGACCAAATCGGCTGACCGGTACCGGAGTAATGCGCAATTCAATGCCTATTTTATGCTAAAATATTAGAAAGAATTTATCAAATGCAAATCAGTTCTCATGACAACATACTGTTTTAGAGTGTTCATATACGACTTTGGAAGTTGCAATACAGTTAGCTAGGACAATTAACATTACTTACATACACCTTCACATATTCTTATCAAAGGAGACCTTTGATCTTAGTAAGTCTGCTTAATGAATCGATCTGGAGCTTAACTCGGAAATCGATTACAAAAATAACTTATTTTCTCTATATCATAATTTCAATCATCACTGATTAAACAAAAACATTCTGGCACTTTGTTACATCAGATTACCTGATTTTATTATTATTATTATTATTATTATTATTGATACGCTTATTATTATTATTCCTTGACATATGCTTATCAAACTAGACCTTTGTTCTTCCGTAAGTCCTGCTTAATGAATCGATCTGGAGCTTAACTCGTAAATCCACTACAAAAATAACTTATTTTCTGCATATCATAATTGCAATTATCACTGATTAAACAAAAGCATTCTGGCATTCTGTTACATCAGTTCACCTGATTTTATTCCTATCTGAACCCCCTGTATAACAAAGTGAAAGTGATGCAGTATATAACAGCCGTGATCTCCTGCAGCAGGGGACATTTACAGGAAGTCTTCATCATTGTCCTTGACTTACATATAAACTTTAACCCCTGGCACATATTTCCATACAAAGCATTATTACACGTGGACTGCAACACTTCGCGTACGCCACACGTGGGGGGTGTAGCCAGTATGTGGGTGAGACAAACTTCATTACTGTCCGGTCAAACAACTAAATATTTCTCCCAGACTGATAGGACTTCTTTGTACCGTCCCATGCCTTTATTCGTGAGAAACAATGGACTGGACTTGACTGAACACGAAGGTTACAAGTTCACAAGTTCCTTATCGTTTTAAGTAGGCTATAATTTAATTAAATGTGTTGTGCCTTATAGATTATACTGAATATAAAGAATCCTTTAGAAATCATGTTTCCATACATGAATTTTAGTCACGTAATCTTTCTTCTCTTTCTCCTCGTTCTTCTTTTCTTTTACCGTGTAAACGTCTTTTTAGTTCACGCTCCGCAAAACAGCCGCTTCATAACGCGCCGAAAAGTAGCACTTTACCAACCTAGGCCGGTAAAGTAATTTTTGCACGACGTAACTAATTAGTGGTACTTACGAATATTGTTGCCGTGGATCGTAACTTGACATTCCCTCACGCAGTCTGGTTGCTATGAAAACAAAAGAAATCTCCGTGCGGTAAAAATTACAAAAAGCACAAGTGCCGTAAGTAAATTCATCATAATACAAGCCTTTATGGAAGACCGGAACCAAGGCCCCCTAGTTAGTGGCGACTTTAACAGAACAAATATTCGGTTCCCACAACAACCAACACATGCGAATCACTTTCTGAAATATAACATCTATTTTCAATAATGTATATACATAATATTTTCAGCTAATATCTCAATTAATATAAATAAGTTGATATAAATAATCATCGTGCAAAAAATAGCTTGCAATACTCGTGCCGTAAGCGCTTAAGGATGTCGGAAATTGAAAAAACTATTTTCTCGATCCGTATGCACCGCTTACGGCACTTGTATCGCAATATACTATTTTACCGTACTAGGCCGGTAAAGTCGTCATGGCAACTGAACGATTCAGATGGCAGTAACCAGTCATACCAACCGTAACAGGGGTTGAAACAAAATACTTGACCATAAAACTTTGTAGAGTTACATTTCAATTAATTACATTAATTACATTACATTAATATATTATCATAAAAGAATATCTCAATTTATTTCCTACAGTCATCGTCAAAATACAAGAAGAAACGCGATCTTTCGTTTCGCTGAATCAAAATGTAAGACGACCAAGGGGCAATTACATGGTCAAAACTATGGTTTGAAATTGTATAACAATTTTATTGCTGAGTTTCCTGAATAAGTAAATTACAATCTTAAACATTTTGAGAGGAAAATAAAAAAAGTTATTAGATAATATTAATAACACATTTTAATTATGTTTGGTCTTTCAATGTTTCAGTCCAATTTATTCTATTTTTTGTTGTAAATGCTATTTTTAACCACTGGTTGATGCTGAAAAATTAGTTTTCTTTACATGTACTCATAAATTTAGAACTTTTTCGTGTAGCCTATAGTATACTGTGCAGTGATATGTAATTATATTTATATTAATCTACTATAACCCCTAAGCACGAGCGTTGCTCATATAGGGGAATGTTTGGTATTAGTTGGTTTTACTTGTATTAAATATGTAATAATGATAATAATCTAATGTAAGTAAGTAATGTTAATGAATGTAATAAAAAAATTAAAAAAAATATATATATATATATTAAGGTTCTTGGATTTAATTGACGAAACTAAGAATTTGTAAAAATAAAATCCGGTGAATAAAAATGATGATTGTGAATATGATCACATTAAATATATATCACACATCCGATCAGTTTCTTTTAGTGACTTATTTCCTACGGAGTCATCCAAGACTTGTTCGTAGTGTAAAGAATGCAGCCCATCACTGTGAAAATTCTCTTGTCAAACCAGAACATTTGTGAAAATTCTCTTTTTGTATTAGTGCTCACAGTTTAGTTAAATGTTGCAGAACTCGCTAAAACAGGTATTATATATTCAGGACAATGTCCCCAAGTAATGGTATCAATTTGCAAACATAATATGTAAACGCTCTCTGTAATATAATCTTTAATTTTACGCACGTCAGATCTAAGTCTCTGCGACATTATGATATACGACATAAAGGAAAACATACAGTATATTGCACAACGTTCACATAATGTGAAGTATGCAAAGTTAATTAACAATTAATTTCTAAAACTGTTTTTATATGTAGATGTAGAAGCGAATATCGCAGACATTTACATACAACCTTTCAGCAGAAGGAAAAAATAATAGTAATTTCTGGACACCTTCATTTTTTCCCTTGGTGTAATATACCGTATTTTTATAAATCTCTTATTCTTATACAATACTAGCCTGTGCCCGCGGCTTCGCCCGCGATAATTATTTCAAAAATTAAAAATTAAGAGCATAATAGTTAAATCATTATATTTATTAACACCTAAATCACGTGGACTACATACCACGATTAGATAGCATCGCTTGGTAAAAGCGACCTCAGATTCGAGTTCCTTGGTCCAGAAAACCCCTGTATAGTGAGTTTCGTCCAAATAAAACAATGTTTGACCATATTAGGGCTTACAACATTCAAGCGATCGCGAAAGTTTAATTTCCAAGGTAAGACAAAAATAGACAAAGCCAACTGTAATTGTCAAACTTCCATTTAATTTAATTCCAAACCCATCTGAAACCCACTGGCAACAATATGTTTCAATGTCAAATGTGATTCGGATTCGATAATTCTGTGTAAGAAGGGATTAAGTATTCTCAAAAACATTTGATTTTTGGCATTTAAAATCAGAATTTTTCAAAATCCTTTCTTAGTGAGCACCTACATTATAAAACGAAGGTACTGTCAAAATTCCAAGTCTCTACCTGTTATAGTTTAGGCTCTACGTTGATTCCTGTCAGTCAGTCAGTCAGGACAAAGCCTTTTATATATATAGAGATATATAATTACCTACTTACTCAATGGCAGTAGCCAATTCCTAAGAAAGCTAAAGGAATTTTGTCTATTTTATGGGACCCGAAGGTTCATTGCCGCGCTTAGCTGGGCCCGCCATTCAACCCCATTCTGTGCTAACTCCATCCAATCATCCCTCGCAAAATCCTATTTCCTTTAAATATATCCTAATATTGTCCTCCCACCTAAGTATAGGTCTTCCGCGTGGTGTTTTCCCTTCGGGTCTCCCATTCAATACTTTTGAGATATGTCTTTCCTCCCCCATGCGCGCAACATGTCCAGCCCATTTCATTCTTCGTGATTTAATTACCCTTACTATATCCGGTGAAGAGTACAGGTTATGAAGGTCGTAGTAATGCAGTTTTCTCCTGTCACCATTTCCATCTCTCTTAGGCTCAAATATTTTCCTAAGCCCCCTGTTTTCGAACACACCCAGATTATGTTCTTCCCGACAAATAAGCGACCACATCCATATAATACAACCGGTAGGATAATAGTCTTATAAATATCTTTTTTTTCTGGACAGATGCCGAGAAGATAAGAGTTTCTGAACTGTATAGAAATAAGCGTTTCCAGATTTTAGTTGACAATTAACTTCTGCCTTAATATTATTTATTTTTGTAATTATTGCTCCTTAAAAGTAGAACTTCTAACAAAAGTCACGTACGAGATAAAACTGCACGACATTATCGCACTAATGCTATATATAGGCCTAGTTCGTTATTCAACGAACGTCTAATCGCTTTGCTCGTTTCTTAATTTCATACAAGTATCTTAAATACCATCATAGACACACTGCATACTGCTGCATAACTTGCATAGGCCTACTGTTTTTGTTCGACCATAAATGTTTAAAGTTTTGGGTTTTTAGAATACCATGTATTGAATTTGTGTTCAAAATGTCTAAATGTATGTTCATGTACTTTACAGTGTATAAAAACGTGTTTAAGTGGAAAATGGTAAGTGATTTTATAAACACCCGGTATATTAGATATTATTTTATTGATCGACAGTACCATTCAACATGATTTTAAACAATTCGTTGGATCAAAAACAACCTTCACGTCTAAAATGATTAACCAATGATCGAGACTTAGTTCTCACGCAAATTATAAATCTGTAGCGGACTGCACAGAAAACAGTCAACGAAATGATTACTCTCACCGTTTATTTCTTGCATTCTATTCTGTACCATTTACGTACGTAGATGTTAAGTTTTGTTTCTAGTCATTTTCTGTTATTTTTAGGGATGGGTCCTCGATACTTTCGATACCTTGATACTCTCGATACTTGCATGGTATCGGCATCGAGCGATACTTAAGAAAACTGGCTCGGTACTTTTTCTATACTTTGGTAATTCTGCAATTTAAGGAAATGCTGTATCTCCATCTGCTTTTAGTAGTCTACTAAATAGCCTATAGTAAATACTTCTATTTCTCCTTCAAATGGAGAAAACCACTCTGTGACTTTTGTCTAGTTATAAATATAGTATATTGCGATACAAGTGCCGTAAGTGGTGCTTACGGATCGAGGAAAGAGTTTTTTCAATTTCCGAGATCCGTTATGCGCTTACGGCACGAGTATTGCATGCTATTTTTTGCACGATGATTATTTATATCAATTGATGTATATTAATTGAGATATTAGCTGAAAATATTATGTATGTACACTATTGAAGATGGATGTTATATTTCAGAAAGTGATTCGCATGTGTTTGTTGTTATGGGAACCGAATATTTCTAAATAAGTATGGAGGAATTTCTTTAAATAATTGTACAAATTGTAGTATTACAAAAAATATATCAAAATAAAGGCACGATGATTATTTATATCAATTTAATTATATTAATTGTGATATTACCTGAAAATATTATGTATATACATTCTTGAAGATAGATGTTTATTTCAGAAAGTGATTCGCATGTGTTTGTTGTTATGCGAACCGAATATTTGTCCTGGGGTGCCTTGTCCATAAAGGCTTGTATTATGATGTGCCGTAAGTAAATTCTTACCGCACGGACACTCTTACCGCACATAGCAACAAGATTGCATGCGGGAATGTCAACTTACTATCCACGGCAAGAACATTCGTAAGTACCACCAATTAGTTAAGGAGTCCAAAAAAGACTTTACGACTTTTAAAATCTAAACAGAAGAGATTCTTAATTGTTTCGTTTCCTTCTGACTGTCCAAACCCCACTGTAATTTTTTAACAAAAACTTGTAAATGGACTGTTTCAAAAACTGATTTTAGTAGAGTTTAAAAATAATTATAGGCTACTGATATTAAATTTTGTCTTATTAAATACGCACACTTAATTAACTTAGTTGGTATTACACAGTTCTCTCAACATTTAATGCATCTATTTATTGAAACTGGAAATGTTGACGGTATCGAGTATCGAGGAAAAATCATGTATCGGTATCGAGTATCGAATATCGAGAAAATCTGGTATCGACCCATCCCTAGTTATTTTTTTACAAATTTAAGAGAAACTAATGTATTTCATGTGATGCATTATGTATTGAAGGCATAAGTACCATATTGATAATAAGTGCCATCAAGTGACAATAATGGTAAGAGAAAATCGTTAACAAGCTTAATGTTATTTCGGCTGCTGTCCTGCAAAAACCTGAAAAAATACATTCTATAAGTTTGTGTAAGAACACGTATCGTCTTAAATAACTTATGGCCGGTTTCTATAAACTCGCGAATTACCTATGGGTAAATTATCTAATGCACAGAATTTACACAAGAATAACACCACACAAACACAAATAATTTAAAGATAGCAATCACTTACTCTTGTGGCGAGTTTCTAGATAAATGTCCTCAAGGTAAATATGAAAATGACAGAAAAAATGTTCCTACAAACTCGGGCTAGATCTGTCCAAGGGTAAATATTCGGGTTAATTTATCCTTTCATGGATGGCTGGATAAAATTTAACCTTTCATAGGATCAATAACAATGAGAATCAAAGCCTTCTGAATTAAATTAACTGTATAACTCCAAGGCCTTGCTCATTTTATCATTGTAGGTTAAATGGAACTAATTTGTCCATGGGTAATTTACCCATAGGTAATTCACAAGTTTGTAGAAACCGGGCATTAATCACGTATTTTTTAGACTGTGCCTGGTATCCTTCTAACAACGTTATTTATATTTCATTCTGGGAACTAGCACATAATTTAAATAGTTATCTTGATGTTTATTTAGATGCCTAATTAAGCGAGAAATTCCAACAGCTTTGCACTGTCACAGATACATAACCAGTTTTCAACATTTTCTGCCTTCCCCTAGCGAATGTAAGTCCAAACCTATGTAACGAATGAAGTCTTCATTCTATGAGGTAAATTCTCCACATTATGTGATACGGGCAACAGCATGATACGGGCTTTTTGAAAATATATCTTGTAAAAACAAAAAATTTAAACTTCAAGCCAGATATAGTCACATCTCTACGATCGTTCCCGGATAGTTTTCAATGCCTAGCATTACCTTACTTAACTATTAAAATGTTCCAAACAGTTGTCAAGGAGATGTAAATTATTGTTTATATATACTACCGTATACCCTCGTGCATTAAAATTGTCTTAATTAGGGGGGACATACAGCTTTCGATTCTGGAAAACAGATGAAGTTTCATTATTTTTTTCTCAGCAACGAACTGTTCTGTAGCCTTGTAATCTGGCATGTTTAATACTGACTAGTTCTACAATTGCATACTATTTTCAGAATTTGTTTAACTATTACAGTTAATGGGTAATTATCATTACAAAATGGCAGCCAAATTTTGTGCACTGAAGTGGCGTTTCCCTGATAACTCAAACATTTATTAACATATTGCAGTGAAATTTTGCATGCATGTATATTTGATATTATTGCATAACACTATCTAGAATCATTTATGTAACTTCAATAGTTTATTCATTTTTAATATTTTTTATGTAAAAATTCTTTAAAAAATTAACAAGTGATGAATTATTTTGTTAAAAATATTTATACTGCAGATAATCCAAAGATTCTACACTATGTTGTTCGTATGATATTTACAAATAGATAGAAAAAAGAATCACTCAGAAATATTGGCATTTATGAAAATTATCAGGGCCCGGATTTTGAGGACATGTCATCTTTTAACTGGTACATCGTGGATGTTGCCCATTAGTGCAGATAGTCTGATTATGACTCCTAAATTATAAAAGTGGTCATTTTTGGTCATTTTCCCCTTTTTATTTTCAGTTCGTTTTTTAGAATTCAGTGTCATTATTTGGTCATTTTATGGCCATTTTACGGTCTTTTTTTTCCACATTTCGTATTTTAAAGCAATTTATATATATAGCATATATATAATTTTCTAATTTTGTGTTCTTTCTCGTATTATATAGAGTTTTTGTGCATTTACTTGTATAGAATAGTACTGGAACTCTGAACAAGCATAGATAAATAAATCTTGTTCTAATTTTAATGTGGATACAGGCAACGGTGTTTGCTGTTTGCACTTAACCGTATGTAATTAACTATAATTGGATCGACAACATCTACTCTTATACAATTCAACAGCCCTAAATAACGTGCTCACTCGCTCACCCACTTCTTGAGACATCGGGTAAACTCGGCGATGTTCGTCTCTCGCAGTCTAACCTTTCACTAAGACTACAAAATTAGCAAAACCGTTTCTTTATTATATAAGGCCTAAGTGAAATGAACACAATGAACAAATATTCTAATTTAATTTTTACTTCCAATTTTCATAGCTCTGAACCACAAATATTTTTAATAAACTGCCAGTGTAAATTTCTTAAAAATCCTGGATTCAATTAATAATGGCGGGCGAAGCCGCGGGCACCAGCTATAATATTATTGATAGATTAACCATGGAAGTATCGCAGATAATATAAATTCAAACAAACCATTCCTTCCCTTGAAAAATTATATAATTTCTGAAAATTACACTGAATTTATCAAATATAATTCACGTCATACTCATCTGTCAACAAACAGTTGAGAAACGATATGTATTATCCACCTCTGTCTCGAGAATTACACACGAGTAATATAGTCTAGAAGGCAGTGGTATTATCACTGTTCACAGTTAGGTTTGGAACTGCATAATCGATTCTGAGATAGTTTTCCCAGGCGGCGCTTTCTAATCGTGGAATGTACTCTGAACCCGGAATTTTAGCTGTTTCATTAATTATTAATGGTTTAGTCTATTAATGATTCGCGTGCAAGTGTTAATAAATAAATAATGCTTTAATAATTATTATACTCTTATTTTTGAATTTTTCAATTATTATCGTGGGCGAAGCCGCGGCCACCTGCTAATATAGGCTATGTACAATAGACACAAATCTGTTGAATAAACTAGCATTTTTATGCAAATTTTTGGGTCATGTTTTTAGTTTTTTGGGTCTTTTTTTCATTTTTGCAGTCATTTTATAGCTAATTTTTTTTAAACATTTTTAGGTCATAAAAATCCGGACCCTGCTTATAAATTATAACAGACAAAAGCGGCTTCGAAATAGCCATCATTACTATGATACCAAACTTTACCCTGCAACTTGAAGGTTAACATGTTACAAGATAATACCCATGCTGTGAGAGTTATGTGTTGCTCTAGCTATACCAGGTCGTTGATATTGCAAATTATGTATATTACCAGAAACCAGAGAAGTTTATGAATGTTTAATTCAATTTTCCGCGTCAAATTTTAGCTCTCCTCGTTAGTTATCGTAGGCCTGAATAATCTTACTCTTGCAACACAATGAGGAATTTATCCAGCCCACATTGTAATAAGAAAATACAGAACATCTCATAATTTTATTCAATCTTGAAGGTGTTTGAACTTAAGAGCTGCGAATACTACAACTTTTTAGTCCAATGTCATAAGTACTATAGGGACTTGAAGATTTAGCCTTCATAACCATTCATAATGCGTTCATATCCTACGAAGTTTATAGAGTATCTCTGTTCTTTTGCTATTATCTAAACTCCGTGGCGCTACATCCCTGGAGGGACTTGGCCTACCACCCGACCGCTGCATCATCTCCCGCAGGCAGATGGCAGGATTGGGGGGCATGTGGTCGGCATGCCGACACCCACGGCCGTTAATGGTGGTTTTCTGGACCGGAGCCGCTACTTCTCTATCAAGTAGCTCCTCAGTTTGGAATCACGAGGCTGAGTGCACCCCTACCAGACCTCCCTACCTCAGAAAAATCCGAGGAGGTACCGGGAATCGAACCCGGGCCGACGGATCTGTAGTCAGCGACGCTAACCACAAGACCACGCCGGCGGACTTTGCTATTATCAGTAACTTAAATTATTAATACGTACTACGACGTTTATGTTCTGAACAAAGAAGAATGATACCGTAAAGCATTCAATATATGCCTGAACCCACAATGTACGATAGTTTATTGTGATAGGCCTACTAGCGTGGGAAGTAGGCTATATTTCAAAAGATTTGATGAAAATATTTTTAATGTTAAATGGTGGGAATTGATGTTTACTAAATTTTGGATGGTGATTAAAATGCCTTCGGTAAAATCTGCATTCAACAAAATAATGCATTATGTAAATATTATTATTATCATCATTATTAGGTGCCAGAATGGTACTTTATGAGATTGTGTGCGGGACGGGGAAATGTCTGTCTGTCCGTCTGTCTGTACGCGCGATAACTCAAATACGCTTATCGCATTTTCATGAAACTTGGTATACGCATTTATAGCGTCCATGGGAAGAAGCCTATTGATATTGGACCAAATTACGGGAGTAATGCAGAATTTAGTGTCTATTTTATGGTAATATATTAGAAAGAATTTATGAAATGCAAATCAGTTCTCATGACAACATATTGTTTTACGGTGTTCACATACGGCTTTGGAAGTTGCAATACATTTAGCTGACAAATAACACTACCCACATATTCCTTCACGTATGCTTATCAAAATAGACCTTTCTTCTGTAAGCCCTGCTTAATGAATCGATCTGGAGCTTAACTCGGAAATAGATTTTTTTTAAAACTTATTTTCTGCATAACATAATTGCAATTATCACTGATTAAACAAAAGCATTCTAGAACTTTGTTAGGCCTACATCAGTTTACCTGATTTTATTATTATTATTATTATTATTATTATTATTATTATTATTACATGATGTTATATCTAAGGAATTCTGTAATACCTGTGTGTACAAAATATTGCTGTTTCTTTTTTTGTTCATTATCATCATCATCATCATCACTTTTATCCCTGTATCATCAACCATCCCTGTATCGCCTATCATCATACTCGTAGTATTACTGTATATTTTTCTTTCTAAGATGCCTGCTATTTAAAATTTGTAAAAATTGTCTGTAGCATCTTTAAATAAATAAATTAAATGAAATGATTATTATCATTAGTATTAAAATAAACGGAAGGTGTGGTAACTGCTCAGCGACAACTGAAGAAGCGAATGTTATCAAAATAGAACGCTTTGATTCGCAGATTTCAAATTTTTACATTTTACTGGTACGACAAGAGTATGGGTGAAATAGCCATTTGCGAATAAAAACTAAGAGAAGAAGCAGTTGCGTTATTAGTTGTTACTCTCGGTCATTGTTCGCCGTGAATTCAAAGCCTTGACCTTTCTTACTTTACAAAGATTTATGGAATACACCCACGCAGATTCTGGATGTATGAGAAACTTTGTACTGTCACTCTTAGCTACCGCTTACGCATGTAATACATTATAACTCAAGTCAAGTCAGTAAATTTGAAGATGATATCTATATTTGATGCACTTCATACGTGTAACATTCTCAAATGCATACAATCTGATAGCATAATATTTATATATTAAGAGCATTGCATTGAAGTGCATGCTCTGAGGGCGACAGGGCTGCAAATCCGAGAGTACATGACCTCACCTCTTAAAATACCATTTAACCCTTAACCATGGACGTGTTTATTCTGTGACATTAACTAAGACGTGAGGTCTGAGAGACCGTTCGAAGTTAAGGGGCTTTGACTAACGAACAAAATTACAAAATTGAATTTAATCATTATTAAAGCAAATTGATCCCTAAATATTTAATTAACGATGCATTATTCTTATTCATACAATTATGTCTTCTCAAGGCTGTCTTCTATTGTTTTTTTAATGAAATATTTAAATAATTGTACACCGTCGTTTTATTTGAGATGTGTTTATTTTACGTTTTTTCAATCTATTTTGAGATATGGGATTATAATTTGGGCAGGTTCTAACAAAACCAGTGGTGGGATTGAGGGGATATATCCCCCGAAATTTGAAAAAAGGCTATATATGCACTCTAAGTGGCCAGTTTCATAAACTAATTATATATATAAGTTAATTAATTTTGTTTAGTATTCTTTCTACCTATTCAAATCCCTCCCCCGCCCCCCCCCCCCGAAAAAAATTCTGCGTCCGCCACTGAACAAACTTAATGACATCTTGATGTTGCAAAAGAGAATTCTTAGGATAATTAAGAGGTGTGATATTCGGGAGCATTGCAAACCATTATTTATTGAATTCGAAATTTTGACTGTTGTAAATCTGTATTTATTAGACCTATTAGTTCATTTATATAATTATTATGTCGACGATTAAGGATTAAACTAAAGCTCTTCCTTTTGTTCATGTGAGTTGCATTATTTTCCCCTGCTATTGTCCACCTATGACAGCGGCCAATTGAGGGTAGGGAATTCCAGTCTTCATGATATAATGTAAGTGAACAGTGATAATTATTAACAAGTAACTTACATAATGTGAACTGCTTCGAAATAAATAACATAGACATGGGCGAATTCAAGAGAGTGCGTTAAATACAAAGGCTATTGTTAAAATAAACTATTCAACTAAACGTAACATATGGTAACATAAGAATTGAAGATGGGACCCCTTTGAGACCTCTTTTTGGGCAAAATTATCGGTTGAGCAGTCATTGGGCCCCATTTCGTTCCTCATCCGATATTTTCAGACCCTTGTGAGCCTCAATTTTCATTTAATACAAATTAAAATCTATGGTCCTATAGTTCCAAATACAGTAGTTACAAATGAATGCTTAGCTTTTTTATTTCATTTTTCATTTGTTATTTCCTGATGTCCCAATAAATCCAGAGAAGGCAGGAAGAAAGAAAGGAAGGATGGATGGAAGAAAGAAAGTAAGAAAGACCTCAGAAATAAGTTAATAAAGCAAGAAAAGATAAGGGAAGAAAGAAAATTAAGAATAAAGCAAAATGAACCAACCAAAGTTTCTAGAAAGAAGGGGAATCTGGCAAAATATAGAAACAAATAAACGGTAAAAAACAGACAAATAAAAATGAAAGATTAAAAGGATCAAATAGCATGCAAGCAAAATAAAAACACAAAATTGAGGATAAAACACAAAGACAAATTTCACAACTCTTGAATAACATCGGGAAAACAAAATGAAAATATAAAAGACAGAAATAAGGAGAGAAAGAATGAAAAATAATACATTGAGAAGGAAAAGAAAGAGAAAAGGAAAATGAAAAGGAATTAATTATATATTTAATTAATTAAAGGAACAGATACAAATCAAGCAAAAACTAGGCAATTTGTCCAGGCAGAGAGTTATGTTACTGGTACGCTAAGTTTATGAAGTACAGCCACAACATGAATTCACGGCGGGTAGGATCATCAATAACGTATAATCGAAACGGGTGTCTGCAGTAAATTTCTTGACTATAATGCGGTGTCACAAATTGCTATGAGAAACAATAAACAAATGAACGGGCGAAGTCGCATTCGGATGCCTTGTTTTAATTATACGCTGGCAAAATGACGACAGCCACAAACAAGAAAATATGGTCCCCTCTTTGTGCTAATAAGATAAACCATTCGCAAATTTAGACTCTCGTAAATAAATCTTGGAATTACAAGCACTTAATGAGAAGTATAACTAAATTTCATAATGTCGAGATCGGATTCAAATCAACGTAAGTATGTACGATCAGAAATCAAGGGGAAATGAAATTGATTTTTTGGATGAAAATTGTAATGTTCTTTTTATCCTTCTATTTTATTTTTTGAGCTTTTCTCTTTAAAATGATGTATCATACACGTTTGTACTCTAATTCTATTCATTAAATTTTTTTATTTGGTACCTTCGGATAGTGGTATCCCAGCCAACCCACCCAAAATGGTGCACTTATACCACGATCTAGCGAATTCTTCTGTCCTTGTATTATGAAGAAATTCGTGATTGGACGTTGGAGGTGTGAAGTCATATCGCTAGATACCGGTGACTGGCTGACAAACCTCGCGGGAGATATAATGGGGTGGTTACAAGGCACTTGCGACAATATACAAGGACAGTCGGTCACCCTGTTTCGCTAAGAAACGAAATACATCACACAGTTCGTGCAAATGTGAATATCCAGTGGGCGGATCTTTGGCAAAAGGGGCGCCCTGTTTTTGGATTTCGCCTTTTATTTTTCTGAGAAGATCCAGACTATGGAGCAGGAATGTCTTAACTTTGAACCTCGTCTCCCATAAGTTTACTTTTTCTATACAAAATACCAATACCATAGATCACGCGAATCAGTTTCTCCTACAAGTGCTGAGATTAGTACGGCCTATTATTCTGTATCTTTCCCCTGTTTGTCTGTTTCACATCAAGTGTTCAGCTTTAGATCGGTATGTGTTCTTGGCTTACGGGGACCTACCTATGATGTTTAGAAATTCTACATTTTTTCATGCGATTTTCTTCTCTTTTTACCTGATCTTGGAAGCGTTTACCACAAAAAAAAACTAAAATTTTCAGGTATGTAAGTTATTAGAACTTGAGGGAAAGTATATATTTTGTGACTTTTGTTTTCTTGGCAATAGGTCCTTGCGGTGCAGTGTTCAAATTTTTGGAACCAAACTGCAGATTTGATGTCTAATATAGGCCTACTCTTCATAACAAAAATTTGTTCTACTTTATAATGAATTGACAATTTTGGGGGGGGGGAAATAGTTAAATAATATATTATTTAATTTTGTTAAGCTTAAATTATAAACAATATGTTTATAAGACATAATAACTTGTATACAGGTTTATTTATACTCCTTTGAACATCGAAATCATACCAGGAGTTCAGATTCTGTGTATATACCAGTAAGCCATGCAACTATTGAAGGGCATATGTTTTCTATTGTTGATATGTTTATGGGGTCTATTAATTTTTAACTGATATTACTTTTAATTAATATTATACAGGATGCAATAACGGATATGAGTAAAGTAAGTAAGTAAGGAAAGAGAGGAAGCATCCAATTCGGCATTTTTCTTTACGACTGGGGAAACCATGAAAGAAATGCAATTCAAATTATCCGGCCAATGGATTTGAACCATGGACCTCCCGAAGAGTATTTCGTTAATAGCCCAAAGCGTCATAATTATTTACTTTGGCCACGCTAATCATACAGCTAAATAAACGTATTACCATATATCTCTTAGAGGGCAGATTGAATTACAGGGGAAGTTAATAGGAAAATCCATGTTCCCTAGGCGACGGAATGGCAAATGAAATCGAAATTAATTTGTATGAAGAAGAGCGGAATGCGACGATAGCTTTGGGGTGATAATCAGCATTAAGAAGGCGTGGGCTGCCTGCAACCTGTTTGATATTCGGCACGTGTCAATGACATTTAATGATTTGCACTATTAGCGGGAGCTGTGCCAAAATACGCCACCACACCTCGCAACCAAACTGAGCAACAGTGGCGACTAGTGGAGTTAAGATATGAAAATGAATGATTTGAGGTTTTATTGGAGTTTGGTCTAATGTTCTCGGGTTGCTAGCTAGCCAGGTGAGTGATTGGAAGAGCTCCGACGTTTCAGAGGAACATACCTCCATCTTCAGGGACACCCTAAGTTTTTACTTTATTTATATTTGTTTGGGTACGTAGTACTTTACCAAGTCTTCGTTATGATAAGTTAATGTATTTGGCATGGATGGGATTTCTATCACTGTCTCAATTTTTTTTTCTCTTTCGTAGTTTCACCTCTCCCTTATAGGGACCTTTATGCGGCCCGCGCCGCCCGGGCCTTACCGGGACGCGACCTGTCGGGAGAGGAACGAACTATGGATCATAACACAGACAGACATACTTTTTTGACCAGACAAGGACATGGAGGGCCTCCCGGATGAGTGATCAGCCCAATGCCGCGGCCACCTCCGAGACAACACGAACACATAGGACGATACACACCATTCACACACACACTCACTTAGAACAAGGCGAGGGTGGGGATGAAGATGATAATGACGGCCAGATGATATCCGGGGACCACAAGGGCCTAAAGTTACCTGACATTTTTCTCACAGGTGAGGGAAAACCCCGGAAAAAGCCTTACCTAGTTAACTTGTCCCGACCAGGAATCGAACCCGGGCCCGCTGCGTGAGAGGATTGGACGCATCCCCTGAGCCACAGCGGTGGACCTTTAAATTATTATTATTTTTATTATTTATATATATAGGGATGAAGATAGTCTGAAAACAGGAAGGAAAATTTAAACATTTTTAAATACCTTCTTGGTACGCAACTCGAATACCTCCTAGCAAGCATTGGGACGCAATTAGGAAATTTTCGCTCTCTCTGCTCGCAATTAGTAAACGCTGGCAGTTTTCTAGTAATAGGGAGTGTCGAAGAAGGAATGGTTTTGTTCGTTTTAAATTCTCCTGCCTGATTTAATGCTTCACAGAAACAGAATGTTAAAGTCGCCACTGATCGCCATAATTGCTCGTAAATGAGTGGGACTACAACAAGTAAAGTGGATAAACGCATATCCGGGTACAACACTATCAAATGTCATTTTCCTTTTCTGGAGATAGGCCTTCAGTATAGGCAGCTTATCTGTAGGACGAGTGAGATACAATTTAAATCAATCAGATGTGGTGTACTTACAGTAATTGCGAGCGACATCGAGTTGCTTGGGTGGTCCAGATGCTGTTGACACTTTGTTGTGATGACGTGGACAGCCAGAGGAGACTGATGCCCTTTCTTATAACCTGTAATTTAAAATTGTCATGGTTAGAAAAACTTAGATTCAGAGTTTGAATACAAACTGCATAAGTAAAACCCGAAAAAATTAAGCAATTTACTTAAGTGATACTTTACTAAAAAAATATTGGGTTATAGGCAAGAATTGTATTTCCATAACATGAAAATCTTGCTTTTAGGCCTAAGGAATATTTATTTATCACACTACAATTCGGACATTATACCATTTCAAGAGTTATCGTCGGAATAATGGCTACCTGGGCCCCTAAAAGAGAAGATATCACCATTATGAGCTGACAACTATTGAAGCTGTTTTTACTGTAGCCGGCACCTATAAGTTGAACATGGGATCTGGAATGAAGGAAGTGAGCCTCCCGAAATGTCTCACCATAATACCACACGTTTTGTTCTGATACCGGTAGCTCAAAGTTCATTACCAGGGCCCGGATTCTGATGACCTAAAATTGTTTGAAAAATGACCTATAAAATGACCCTAAATTTTAAAGAAAATTACTTAATAATCATAAAAAATGACCTAAAAACTGACATTTTCTTCATAAAAAATTATTATTCTACACACGAAGTTATAGACTAATTTGTACATAACTGTAAAAACTGTAAATAACTGTAAAAACTGTAAATAACTGTAATGTTGTGAATGTTCCTTTCTCACGGAAATTTATACTGGCATTGAAGAACTGGCGAGTCAAAATTCGGCATTTCCTTTTGTGGTCTGCCGGATTATATTGTTGTTTATTGAGGGTAAACAGTAGTTTGCACTCTCAAATCCAAGCAGGTGGCAGACTCTGGTCCCAAGTCAATCTAAGAACAATAGTAATATAATACAAAATTTTGGCGTTTCTTTGATTCTCACTTCCGACTGAGACATGTCAACACTTTAACGCCGAATTTTTCCTTCTTGCATTAAACAAACAACACTTCAAAGACAGTACCGCGAGCGACGAAAAAAAGTTAATACACTCAATGTAAATACATGAAAATGACTAAATAAGGAAGAAAATGACAAGAAAATGACAAAATAATGACCTAAAATTGAAATAAATGACCTAAAAATTTAAAATGGCATAAAATGACAAAAAAATGACCTAATAAAAATGCATTTCTATAATCTAGAGGCCATGATTAGGATTTATCTACAAGTTGGCAATGTCTATGCAGCATCAATAAAAAGATGACATGTCATTAGAATCCGGGCCCTGTTCATTACATACAAAATATTACTAAAAAGGAACTAACATAACTCAACCTATTACTTAAATACCCTGGTATAGGGGGCAAATTTCTATAACCTAAAAAATAGGATATATGCATGCATTTATGACCTAAAAAACATTAAAATATGACCAATAAAATTTAAGATATGACTTTACCACTTACACATTGTGTATATTTATTTGTTTCATTACAATTCATTTTATAAAATATAGTGTTAATTAATTAAAATATCTGTGAATTCTCAAAAAGTATCAGTATAATGCAAAATTTACAAAACATGATATGAAACTTCAAAATTTCTTTAATATGCACACAAATATGCCAAAAGTAGGACCTAAATATGCATATTCATACCAAATATGCTACAATAGTTGAAAATTTCTTAAATATGCAGTTATATGCACAATAAAAGCCGTTCCATTTTCACCAGGATGCTTGGAATCGGGTTTAAATTAGTCGGAAACCTGAAATAATGCAAAGGGAAAAAATATGACATGTCATAGAAATCCGCCTCCTACCCTGGTACATTGCTAAGTAAGGCCCACATTTTACACATAACTTTCTTAGTAATCATCACGTATTTTCAGATTCGGCTACGCCTCGTCCGAAATACTATATTCGTCCGATATAGCCTTGCTTTGCGTACTGGTGCTATTCTGCCATACACTTTCTTAATAAAATTAATACGTATCAAGATAAAAACGAAATAAATATCACTGAATTGCAGAATCTCAGTAAAACAGAATGAATGATAATAGCACTGTACAACAAATTTGAACTTTTTTCTGTCCTTTTATGAAACTGTGTGATTCTGTATAAACAAAAGATTCTTGATACATATATCAAAACCAAAATGGTCCAATACGTTCCGTTTTTGTAGGAGACAAACTTCTCATATTTACGTAAAAAGCTACGATGTGGATTTTTTTAAAATGGTGCATGGTAAACAAAAAATAATTAAATATTCGTTATTTTCAGCCAAAAATATATAAGAAATACACATTTTCATTTAAAGGACATTTTTCATGTTGTACAGTGTAATCAGTTTCCTATAGTAATAAGGAAACTATAGGCCTAATTAACTTATTGCAAAGAAATTCGTCAGTCGTAAGGAACACACTAAAACCAATCAGAGCAAGGCTGTAATTTCTGAATGGCACATAGCCTACCAGTTTCTTCCGTCAACCTAAGAACCTCATTAATTAAAATCGTAATACTTACTTAATTACTTAATGGCAATAGACATTCCTAAGCAAGCTAAAGGAATATGATCTATTTTATGACGCGCTTACCTGAGCCCGCCATTCAACCCTATTCTGTGCTAACTCCATCCAACCATCTCTCTCAAATCCTACTTCTCTTAAATCTATCCTAATATTGTCCTCCCACCTACGTCTAGGTCTTCCAAGTGGTATTTTCCCTTTGGGTCTCCTAGTCATTATTTTTTAGATATGTATTTCCTCCCCCATGCGCGCAACATGTCCAGCCCATTTCATCCTCCGTGATTTAATTACCTTTACTATATCCGGTGACGAGTACAGGTTATGAAATTAATTAAAATCGTAACACGTGAGAAAAATGTTTCAACATACCGGTATTTTGAATCGTTTATTTATAAAACTCACTGTAGATACATTCCTTCACAGAGGACATTACGGAACCTTGTACCACTTTGAGGTACAACCGTCTTGTACCACGTGTAGTTGTCACGTTTCCGTGTTTGTGAAATACCTGGGGATCCCAAGTGAATTCTAATGCATTCATTTCAGGAATATGTGCTATCTGTTTTAATATTCAAGCAATAAAATAGACAAGCTGCACATCGTGTCTCACGCATTTACGTATAAGTGGCACTATTCAGAAGAAATGACTACATAAATAGAAATACTTGTGAAAACTGAACATTGTGGTTTTTACCCATTCACACGCAAATGCGTGACTAAATAAATAATTTAAAATATGTAAATTATTCCAGAAAAATATTTAACATGTTCATACATAAACATTTATGTTGCGAACCCGTTGCCTAGACCTACTTCCATTTCTGTTGGCCATTATTGCATAAATCGGCCAGTGTCTCCGGACCACCGCCTACAATTGAGTTGTAATTTAGCACTTTACCCCGGACATTTGTGTCCTTACAACGCATGTTGGCTCTTGATTTACAACTGTCTGGGATCATCAGTACGTGGGGGAAGTTTGCTGTTTGTGGGCTCCAACAGCGAAACCTTTAGCTGAAACCTGGAACTTCAGCGAGTTTAAATAAAGGATGTCTTTAAGAAAGAAGTTTGGAATTACAAATGAAAAAAAAAAAGAACTTTCAAATGTTCCTTGGGGATGAAAAGAATTCTAGACATTCGTGCTTTTTAATTATTTATTTAACGTCGCTTTAACCATGCTGTCATATCGCGAGTTTTTAGTTTCTTAGTGACGTTTACAAGTGTTCACACAAGTAGGACTATTTAACAAATCTACTCTTATACAATTCAACGGCTCTAAATAGCGTGCTCACTCGATCGCCCGCTTCGTGAAACATCGGGCATACTCGGCGATGTTCGTCTCTCTCAGTCTAAACTTTCACGAAAAGTACAAAATTAGGAAAACCGTTTCTTTATTATATAAGGCCTAAGTAAAATGAACACAATGAACAAATATTCTAATTTTATTTTTACTTACAATTTTCATAGCTCTGAACCACAAACATTTTTAATAAGCTGCCAGTGCAGATTTCTTAAAAATCCTGGAGTCAATTAATAATGCCGGGCGAAACCGCGGGCACCAGCTGTAAAATATTGATAGTTTAACCAAGAAAGTATCGCGGACAATAAAAATCCAAACAAACCATTCCTTCCCTTGAAAAATTATATAACTTCTGAAAATTGCCCTGAATTTATCAAATAAAATTCACATCATATTCATCTGTCAACAAACAGTTGAGAAACTGATATGTGTTCACAGCTTCCTTTGGAACTGCATAATCGAATATGAGATCGTTTTCCCAGGGGGCGCTTTCTAATCGTGGAATGTACTCTGAAGCCGGAATTATAGCTGTTTCATTAATTACTAATGGTTTAGTTTATGAATGATTCGCGTGCAAGTGTTAATAAATATAATGATTTAATAATCATTATACTCTTAATTTTTAATTTTTCAATTAAGTATCGTGGGCGAAGCCGCGGGCACCTCCTAGTTTTAGTACATTTTGGATGGCGTTATTCTTACTGAGATCGACGAATATAATATTGGGGATAGAGTAGCTAGAATAATTCGGATATAGGCAGTTTTACGGTAAGTTTACGTTATACTGATAGCATCGATGTTCGTACTTCAACGGAAGAGTGTCCAAAATTCGAAGCGCAGTGTTAATTAACTTCCAAGTAGCCTACTAAGTTTATTTTTAGATAGTCGGAGGTAAAATAAGCACTTTTAACGGTAGATGATATTAAATAACAGGAGAAAATTATTCCACTGAGTGGTATAAAATTATAACACCCCAGGGTGACCAACTTTGATTGTTTCACATGGAAAAATACCCTTTTAGTTAAAATATATTTACATATGATTATTAAATACACCAGTTTGATGAAAACTACTTTTTAAAGTTACTTGCAGTAACTCATGTGAAATTTTGAATTTAAAAAAATTAATTTGTTTAAGTAAATTCAAGAAACGTTTTAAAAATTATATAAGCTTGCTGATAACTTCAAAATAAGATATCTTATATTTAACGCATAAAAAGCATTTCGAATTGTGTGCAGCGGTCCATGAGTTAAACGTACCCCAAAAATAGTCTCATTTTAACATTGGTGAGACAGGCAGTTCCGACTCCCCTTAAACCAACTTCATTGTTCGCATTGTTCGCATTTTCAGGCCTTAAAATACTCTACACAACTATGATTATTCGATTTTTGTCCGTCTTTTTGGTTCGGTCGTACGCTACTTTCTTTCATAGCTTACTGTCTATTAAGGAAGAAACTAGATAGGATGTTAAGAAAACTATGGATGTTTTATTTTAATTTTGTCCGATTTTTTTACCAATTTTTGGTCACAAATGTATTATTATTATTATTATTATTATTATTATTATTATTATTTTATTTAACCTGGCGGAGTTAAGGCCACAAAGCCTTCTCTACCACTCAGCCAGGGCAAAAACATGAAATAAATATTAATAAATATTAATAATAATAATAATAATAAATAAAACAAAAAATGATATAGGCCTACCGGTACCTGAATACAAGAAACGTGCAGTAGGTCTACATTACATACAAAGAAAAAATTCAAACATTAAGTACTTGAATATATAGCCTAATACAAATTACTAAAATAAAGAAAGGAGAAAAAAATATGTTTTGGTCTTGCCAAAATCATTATATTTCAAGATATAAATTGCTACTTGTAGGAACATCAATTTGGCTTGCCTTGGTTTATTTTCCTCAAGTACATTTTAGGTAATCTTCCCCTTTTACCTGGAAAATGTTCGATTGTTACACTCATATGAGGTTAAGGTGAAGGTTGCTTTAGGTGGTAATATTTTATGTTCTTCTCGAACATAAACGCAGCGCTATCTAGATTCCATGTTCACTGTTGTATTTCACATAGGACAGTGTTTACGGAGCATTTAGAACGCCACGGTGGTCCTTGTTTCAAATTTCGTATGACGTTTTTGATAGGCCTCCACTCCTATTTTGAAGCATGAAAATGATAATTCGAGTATGACATATTTTGCAATAAAAAAATATGTACTTCCAAGTTCTCATCTTTGTGAGTATCTCATGACTATAACAATGATTCCTAAAAATATATAATAAAAATAAATGAATAAAAAATAAAAATAAAAGATTTAAAAAACTAAAAATTAGAAATGAAAAAATAAAAAATTAAAGAAAGAAATAGAAAAAAAAATAAATAGAAAAAAAATAATAAATAAATAAATCAAAAACCTGTGGTTCGCGAGGAACTGACGAGGCATGGTCTCCAAAGTTATACATGTTTATGTGTTTTTTTAAGTATTTTCCGTTATTTTGTGTGAAATGTGTTATATAACTTATTGCTGATTAAAAAATAACAATGAAGTTGTGTTCAAAATTAATATTTTGCTTTTAAACATATTGTTTTTCATTTGCTCTTATTTCAAGGAGTCAGAAGTCGTTATTTATCCCATATTAAAAAAGGTTCATACAGTAAAAATCGAATCGATGAAAATGCATTCTCGTCTTGAAAGGTTTACCGAAAACTACTGTTGAGCCCCTAATAATAAAAATCGGTCTAAAAAAATATAGATTACCCAACCAACCTAACTTTCTCAATATTTGACGTTTTCAAAATTTACTAACATTACAAATATTCCTTCTTAGAATATTTTCACAGACATCGAATAAAATATTCTTTAGTGGTTATGTAGACGAAATACCAATCTGTCCCGAATATAAACTAAATTTCTCACATCGGTAGGATTAAAAACACAGCATTAATTTTGGTCCCCGCTTTTGTAACTCAATGATCAGAATGTACACTGAACTCTCAGAAAACCCTACTGCTCAATTTAATAGGTTGGCTATATAAAAAAAGCCTGTAATTTAAATGTTATCTGTTTCTAACATTTATACTTGTTTCTTTTAAATCTGTAATTTTAAAACTGTCTTTTTCATACATTATATCACACTTTTTCGTCATACCCCTCTTTGCCTCTTAATGGAATAAAAAATAAAATAAAACAGATGTAACAAAGTGCCAGAAAGATTTTGGTTAATCAGCGATAATTGCAATTATGATATGCAGAAAATAACTTATTTTTTAAATCGATTTCCAAGTCAAGCTCCAGGTCGATTCATTAAGCAGAGCTTACGGAAGAACAAAGGTCTAGTTTGAAGGAATATGTGGGTAGTGTTATTTGTCATAGCTAACTATATTGCAACTTCCAAAGCTGTATATGAACACTGTGAAAAAATATGTTGTCATGAGAATTATTTGCATTTGATAATTCTTTCTCATAATTACCATAAAATAGGTACTAAATTGGGCATTACTTCGGTACCAATCAACCGATTTGGTCCAATATCAATAGGCTTCTTCCCATGGACGTTATAAACGTGTATACCAAGTTTCATGAAAATCCGATAAAGCGTATTGGCGTTATCGAGCGTACAGATACACGGACAAACATTTTCCCGTCCCCCACACAATTTCATAAAGTACCATACTGGCAATTAATAAATCTGCTTGATTAGACCTATACGTCTATACCAGGACCAAACTATGATTTTTTTTATTTATTTCTTTATTGTATTATGAACTATTGCCTCATTGAATCAACACAATTACTCCGTATACTTCTTCGACCTCATATTAAGTCTTCGGGATAAGGAGGTAAGAGAAAAAAAATACCAGGGACTAAACTTGTAACCTTTAAATTGAATCACTTGCTATGAAATATGATAACATAAACACAATCCTTCTTTTTCTTAGAACCTTTGCATTAAATATGCAAGATCCATTAAAAGGAAAAGCTGTTTCTGAACAGCAGAATGATCTCCATGCTGTTTCTGGAGCGTTTCCAAGGCAACGAGAGCCGTCTTTTCCATATCAACTACCCACATGACAATTGAGCTCAGAATGTTTAGCAAACATGACCTTATAGAGGTCTATGAACTCTCAACAACGGGATTTTTAAAACTTCCTTTTTTCCAGTTATTTGTTTGTCTTTTAAAATCATAATGATTCATTGCATGATTATAATATTCCACAAATGATTATAAAAAACTGTTTGATGCAAGGTCACAGTTAAACTTCAATGAAAAATGCACCTAAGAGTTCTTATGTGTGGACATTATTATGAAAGACATATATCAAAAAATTGACTGAGACACCTGAAGGGAAAAGACCACTTGGAAGACCTAGACGTAGGTGGAAGGACAATATTAGGATGGATTTAAGGGAAGTAGGATTTGGGAGGGATGAATGGTGGGCTCAGGTAAGCGCAGCAATATAACTTTAGATTTCATAAAATAGGTAATATTCCTTTAGCTTGCTTAGGAATTGTCTATTGCCATTGAGTACGTAAGTAAGTACATTATTACGAGAATTATTAAGAAAGGAAGCGCGACTTCAAAAGAAATTTAATTCTGCTCACTTGTTCGCCCAATAAGGACGCCGGCCCTGATTAATAAATGGGCATACTGGGCATTTATCTAGGGAGCAAACCTAGAAAATGCGGCAAATTTTTAGGATTTTTGTAATTTAAAAAAGAATTATTATGTAATAAAATGTTGTATCTCAAAACTTTTAGGGCACTGATTTTGCAAAGATCGCAAACAGTCCTCTGATCCAAACGGACATAACATTTAGTATGTTCGCATTTCAGTTAGAAAAGGTCTTCGACAAACTCAGATTTAGGCTGTCCCTACTTAGACATTCTCACGCTGTTACAATGTTGTGTTGATGTGACACAGGGCCGCCAAATGGGGGGGGGGAACTGCCGGACCCAACGGACCGGGGGCGGGGCCCGACTGGGTCCCAGCGATTTGATATAATTTTACGGAAAACTGGGAAAGTTTGATAAAATGTTCCGTTAAACGAGTAGAGAAGTCCTTAAAAAAAAAAAAAAAAAAAAAAAAAAATTCGGAATACCTAATGAAGCTATTAAGTACCAAAATTCTGTTTGTTTTTTCATTTAGCTGGCCATAGGCCAATTTATCCGAGTTTGTTTTTGTTTTACCGTTTGTTTACCTCTTTTTTCTTATCACACACAAACACTCCACGGGCACCAATCACAAATTTATACACTTTAAGATCCATATTTGTCCTTAAAATATTCTTCAGTAGGCTGGTGGATGTAAATTTTCTCTGTGTGGACTCCTAATGCCTGATGCCAATTTTGCTCAAATCTGATAGTAGGGTCAACGATAAATTTTATTATTATCCCATGTCCATCTGTTTTAAATGGCGGAATATCTCTCAACCCGCCTTGTTGAATTTTCGCACTTCTCATGCCATCTAGCGCACGCAGTACATACCACATATGAGACCGTATCTGATTCCACATTTACCGTCTAGATGGCACTATTACTGAATCACCATTAAAACACTATATTCAGAACAAAGTAAATAAGTTCACACTTCAGATTTGGCTAACAAAATGAAGAATTAAAGTTAACACTCAGAAAACACAAGCAATAATATTCACCAAAAGAAGACCAATACAACCAGAACACTTCACTCTCTTCAATGACACAGAATTTTTTTCGGAGGGGGATTTGAGGAGATAGAAAGAAAACTTAAAAAATATATAGATATATAACATAATATAAATATAAAATATATACAATATAAATATAAAATATATATAATATAAATATAATATATATATATATATATATATATATATATATATATAATATAAATATAAAAAATATATAATATAAATATAAAATATATATAATATAAATATAAAATATACATAAATATATATGTATTTTATAAGTTACTAGTAGTTTTGTTTGAATGTGAAACATGCCCAATTACCATTACGGGAGATACACAAGTTGAAAGGATTTGAAAACAAAGTTTTAAGGAAAATATTTGGGCGTCAGGGGAATATAGAAAGCTGTACTACAATAAAATTTACAGTCTGTATCGCTCTCCAAATATCGTAAGATTAATTAAATGCAGGTGGTTAATACGAACTGTGTATGATGCTCGAATGGGAGTGGAGAGGGGCATTTATCTAATTTTAATGGGAAGACCAGAAAGAAAATGACAATCAGCAGATCCGAGACGAAAATGGGAAGATAATATTAGAATGGATCTAAGAGGAAATTGTAGAAATTCGAACTGAACAAGTTGGCTAAGGACTAATATTTTCTGTATTCCAGAGCCCATTATGCTTTCTTTTCAATTCATAAGAAATAAGCAAATTATTGAAGTAAAACTTCTTTAGTGGCGGTAGAGGGTAAATCTGGAAAATCAGTCACACTAAAACCGTCACGAAATCAGTCACACTCTTACTTGTTTCGGTGCGGACTGCACAGAAAACAATCAACTCAATGATTAGGAGTAATCAAAGGAAATTTTTCAGACCTTACTTCCTCAATGGCAATAGACAATTCCTAAGCAATCTAAAGGTATATTATCTATTTTATGGAACCCGGAGGTTCATTACCGCGCAAATCCAAAAATAAAAAATACAAATTTCCAAAATTAAAAAAAAATATATATATATAACATCCAAAAATCCAAAATTTAATAATAAATAATAAAATCCATTTAATAAATAATAAAATCAAAATTTAAAAATAAAAAAATAAAAAATTCAAAGTTCCAAAATTAAAAAGTCCAAAATCCAAAATTAGAAAAGTCCAAAACCCAATATTAAAAAGTCCAATAATGTAAAATTGAAAAAATCCAATAATCAAAAATTGAAAAAATAAAAAAATAAAATAAAGTTTTACTTCTGTCGCGTGGCGTTCCACGCACTCTTTTTTTTTTTTTTTTTTTTTACTACAGAACACAGATGTAAATAGATGTGTAAAACTTGTTCTACCGATTCGTATTTATAACCTATTCTTTTTTTAACTTTTTTTTTAATTTCAGGGGGAATATATCCCCTCGATCCCCCCGCTGCGTCGGCATATTATGCATACATAGTGTGATTAAATAAATTAAATAATAAATGAAGATCAGTAAATAACTTAGAAATATACAAACCTATTTTTTTTTTTATTTGACATCGAACACTTTGGTGTCCGCCAGATATCATGATGCCAGTTATGTTACAAAGAAATGTGATACCGGTACCAGTTAAGAAGGGTTAAATGCCTCAATTTAAACCAATCTGTATTTCTCTGTTTTAAAAAAAAGCACTGTGCAGCATCCCATCGCCCTCTAGATGCTATTCGCAAACATGTGATCTAACAGGCAGTGGAATTAGAGTACAGCAAGTGTTTAGAATCTATGCAGTATTGCAATTACTACATTAACCTAATGCTTATTTTTATCCTTAAGCTGAATTGCGTTTGAGGTGATATTTTCGTGTAACTCTCTGATTTCTGTTGGTTATATCGCCCATGGTTCATGGTGGTTTTAAACTATAAAATTAACGGGACGTTAAATGCAAGAAATAATGTGGTACTGCTCTGAGATAAGTGCTGATAATCTGTTGTTAAATAATGTTAATAGTTTTAGTAACTGAGGAACAGGGATACAGAGAAAAATGTCAGATTTTTCATTTGACATTCAACCTTCTTGTTCTAATATATCTATTGAAAACATAAAAAGAGAGACAAATGATTTGAATATAAGCAGAAGTAGCGATGAAGATATCCATGGGGAAGTTACTGATCAAGGTGATTTGAGGGTGATTAATCTTCCTTCTCAATTAGGCGGTGATGGTCTTGAATTTAATAATATTCCAGCTGCCAAGTCTTGCATTTTTGCTGGACTAAAATGTATCAAATTGCTTACTACCATAGAGAATAAAGTTACTACTAGACTGGAGAGAGTTCGTCAAGAGTTAGAAAGAGTGCATCGTGAAATAATACTATTAAGTGCCAATGATAAGCTTGAGACAAGATTCAATAATTGGTTCTCCATATATGGTATGCCGTACTTCAAAGATAATCAGTATTCTCCATGTCCACCTAATCAGGACCTTTTGAAAAGAAAGACAAATAATGAAATGATTATTATTGATCTGCTTGATACAAGGGCTTGGTTGGAGCACCACAAGAGAAGCTTAAAAAATGCTGTTCAGGAAGAGGAAATCATTAAACAGATTAATGAAATAAACACAAAAAAGAACTCTATCGTAAAGAAGAAGGAGGAAGAGAAAGATGAATCTGTGATACAAAAAGTAGATACTTCACAGGAAGAACTGGATCTCAGGATAGCAGTTATAAAAAGCAAGACACTTAAAGAATTAATTGGTTACTCCAATTCAGAGTATGACTGGGTGAAGATTTCTAAGCTTGCATTAGGGGGTAGTCATTCACCAGGGGAGTGTCGTTCCATGTGGTTCAATTACCTTCATCCTAAGATATGTAAAGAAGAATGGTCAGACATAGAAATTAACAGATTGGTGCAGCTTGCCGAATTAAACAAATACCAGAATTGGGATAAGATTGCATTAGAGCTTGGCACAAATCGCTCTGCTTACCAATGTATTATTCACTTTCAAACAAGACTGAACAACATAACAAAGAGAAATTGGTCTACAGAGGAGGATAAATTGCTCCGGTCAGCAGTAGAACAGTATCGTATTGGTTCATACATTCCTTGGGCAAAAGTAGCTTCTTGTGTGGATGGTCGCAGCTCAAAACAAGTATTTTGCAGATGGAAATACTCACTGGATCCTGACATAAAAAGAGGACGCTTTACAGAAGCTGAAGATCTTCTTTTGGTAGTTACTGTTAAAAGATATGGAACCAAAGATTTTAAGCGAATAGCTAGATTTTTCCCTGGTCGCACACCAGCTCGGTTGCGTGAAAGGTACAACACATTTTTGAAGAGTGGTAATAAAACTTCACAGTGGAAATCGGAAGAAGATAAGAGATTGTTGGCTTTAGTTAAAATGTATGGTGAAGGAAACTGGCAAAACATAAACAAGCATTTCCCAACCAGGACAAGAAAACAATTAAGACAGCGTTACAGGACTATACAGAACTGGTTGAAGAAAATTCCATCTGGCAGCTTAACTGATAAAGGCGTGCTTTCTGTGCCAACTCGTGAGCATACATACTGTGATAGAGTAGAGAAAACCTGGAATAAGTTCGGGGATGTTTTAAAAGATGTAGAAACTTCAGAAGAGTTGAGCGATCAAAGTATATTTGAACTGAGAGATAAACTGTTTGGGAAGAAAAAACAGTATTCAGAAAAACATCCAGGACGTAAATTAGGACAAACCAACCACATAAGTGAGACTGATCAGGAATTGTATGGCATCTTCAGGTGTTCATACCAACAGCATGGTGGTCGCAAGAAGATCAATTTTGATGAAGAGTTAATACAGAAAAAAACAGACACCATGAAGCTATTGCTTGATCTGTTCCAAGCTCAGCTAAATATACCAGTCATTGACGATGAAGTTGGTGCAGAGAAGTCTTTATTTGATGAGTTAGACAAGGCAGTACTCTGCAAGATAAGGGATGAGACATCGTTGAATAATACTAAGGAATGTGGCGAAGATTGTCCAAATCACAGCACAACCACTGCTACAGTGGATAATCTAATAGATACCAATCCAGATTTGAGAAGTGTAACTACTGACGGAGTCGCTGGTTCATCTGAAACTCTAATAGCCATCAATGAAGACGTTAGTTCTTCAACATCTGTAACTCACAATGCAACTGCTGGTTCAGCTGAAGCAGAAATGTCCAGCAAGAAATTTAGAACATCTTTCTGCAAAGAGTCAACTTTATCCAGCAGTGAAGCTGCAGCATCCAGCAGTGAAGCAGCAGGATCCCACAGTGAAGCAGCAGGATCCCACAGTGAAGCAGCAGGATCCCACAGTGAAGCAGCAGGATCCCACAGTGAAGCAGCAGGATCCCGCAGTGAAGCAGCAGGATCCCACAGTGAAGCAGCAGGATCCCACAGTGAAGCAGCAGGATCCCACAGTGAAGCAGCAGAATCCTGCAGTGAAGCAGCAGGATCCCACAGTGAAGCAGCAGGATCCCGCAGTGAAGCAGCAGGATCCCGCAGTGAAGCAGCAGGATCCTGCAGTGAAGCAATAGCAATCAGCAGAGAAGCAGTAGCCAGTAGTAATTCAACCGACATAAATTATTTTGTACCACCTAATCGTGCAAGTTTGGTGGGTTTCCGTACAATGCTTCTTTCTCGAAGGGATCTACATTCTTGGTGTGCAGAAACGAGGAATGTTCCTGAAAAGGAATCAACCCATTCTACTAGCAGTGCTCATGTTCCTGAACAGGAATCAACACATTCTACTAGCAGTGCTCATCTGTCTGTACAAGATGCACATTCTTTGTGGAACAACAGACTTCTGTCGTTATTTTTTTATCCTGCTTTAATGTCGAATAACTACTTCACAGAGGAGGCCAGTGAAAATATACAAAAAGTAAAAGTGAAGAGACCTAGGTATGGAGGAAAGAAACGAAAGCGATTTAGTAAGAAGAAAAAGGATGACAAATTGCTTCCTCCCGTAAAGAAAAGGAAATATGAAAAATCTGGCAAGTACAAGAAAACAGTCAGTGAACTGGTAACAGAAACAAGAAGGAGTACTCGTCATATGCAAGCCTCCACATCTTCAAATGCCATGCAAGAGGAATCAGCCGTGATTCCATTCCAGGAGGTGGTAATTAAAGTAGAGCCAGAGCTGCAAGACGACACAGACCAAGAATTAGGCATGCCTCAGCTATAAGTAGAAATGTTGATACTGAGAGGTAGGCTACAGTGCTAATAGCCTTCCTTATCGCAGTGAACTTTGGTCTTATTGTAAAGACTGGCAACCAAATATCTACTAAGCACTGTTGACTAAAGCCGGTTGTCGACCAAGAGTTAAGCTAAGTTAGCTTAGCTTAGCTCACATACTGTGCCGTGCCGGATTTCATATGTAGTTGTGTCGGCACAATCCCGCACAATGTGCGAGCTGAGCTAAGCTAAGCTAACTTAGCTCTTGGTCGACAACCGGCTTCATGAAGGTCTTGACAGTAATGCTTATTGGTGTAATAGCTTACAAGACTTATAGTTTACTGTTGACATCCTAAGACTTTCAATTATTAAGACTTATGGCAATGGAGTTCAGTATATTGTAACTATATCTGTAAATAGGTCTTCAAGATTTTTACCATATATATAATATGATCGTTAATTTCAAATTGTACTTGCTATATTAGAGTTTGTCGTAATCAATTAGGCTAAATTTCTTAATGGATATATATGCTGCCGTATCCCAAACTGTGTTTTCAGTGTGACTTTTGTTTATGAATGATTATTTAAAACGATTATTAAACTTTTACAAGAACTGGAACGATAATCTTTCACACAGCTGGAAAGATAGATAAGATAATGATTTCAAAATTAATCTGACCTTAATTCATTTATTTTATCAGCATTGTGCAAGAAAATGAATTGGCTTTTGACTTCAAACTAATAAAAGTAGCACTCATCCAGGGGTCGTGTGGACATTCAGTGTGACGCAAATCTTCAAGCCACTCAAATGAAATGTTTCCATATTCCACAGCTCACCCCTATCTAAGCATTGTTATAAGAGGAAATATCACCAAGCAATAGCTCAGTTTCTGTATATTCTATACAGATTAATATATTTCATTTTCTTCAGTTAAGGGTTATAATATTAAATATTTAAATAAAGTTCTGCCTTAACCCTTCACATAATCCTTAACACCTTGTATGTTAAGGGTTAAGGTGGAACTTTATGTAAATATTTAATTCTATAGAGATGTTTCTGTAGAAAGCACCAGATAATTAAATGCCAAGGATGCCAAGGAAGGACTTTTGTTTTTCTAAATTTATTAAAATCTACTCTTATACAATTCAATGGCCCTAAATAGCGTGCTCACTCGCTCCCTCACTTCGTGAGACATCGGGTATACTCGGCGATGTTAGTCTCTCGCAATCTAAACTTTCACGAAGAGTACAAAATTAGGAAAACCGTTTCTTTATTGTACAGTAGGCCTATAAGGCCTAAGTGAAATGAACACAATGAACAAATATTCTAATTTTATTTTTACTTACAATTTTCATAGCTCTGAACCACAAACATTTTTAATAAAGTGCCAGTGTAAATTTCTTAAAAATCCTGGAGACAATTAATAATGGCGGGCGAAGCCGCGGGCAACAGTTGATAGTTTAACCCTAAAAGTATCGCAGACAATAAAAATCCAAACAAACCACCCCTTCCCCTGAAAAATTATATAATTTCTGAAAATTACACTGAATATATCAAATAAAATTCGCATCATATTCTTCTGTCAACCAATAGTTGAGAAACGATACGTATTAACCACCGCCGTCTCGAGAATTACACAAGAGTAATAGAGTTTAGAAAGCAGTGGTATTATCAGTGTTCACAGTTAGCTTTGGAACTACATAATCGGATCTGAGATCGTTTTCCCAGGTGGTGCTTTCTAATCGTAGAATGTACTCTGAAGCCGGAATTTTAGCTGTTTCATTAATTATTAATGGTTTAATTTATGAATGATTCGCGTGCAAGTGTTAATAAATATAATGCTTTAATAATTATTATACTCTTAATTTTTAATTTTTCACTGGCACCTGCTAGTATCATACATTACTAGCGAAGCATATTATAAGAACAGTATGGGAAGAGACTTCCTGACATTAGTGTGCAGATATGTGAGCAGGCCCATAGCCAGGGGTGGGCTAGAGGGGGGTCATGCCCCCCAAAATTGTTTTTGCTCCCTCTAGATTTTAGCATTTAAAATTATACAAATCTTTAATTATTTTATATTTTATATTTATTTATATATTTTTTATATTATATATATTTCTATATTTTATTATTATATATAATCAAATTTTCTTTAAATACCTTTTGAAATGTACAGTACATCAGGTTTTATTTAAAATTTAAAGCTTCTGATGGAAATACTAAAATAAAGTCAGTGAAAACCAGAAAAAGTTGGAAAAACAGTCTTTATTGTTATTAAAAATAGTCAACTTATAAACACTTATAGCTCTACTTACGTGTCATTTTTATGGACTAGTTTTGGGAAAAACCATCCTCGGCTAATGGTTGACTGGCGTTCTTGCAGCTATGGTTATTAGTTCTTGTCTGCGTTATGAAATTTACCAAGTGGAATGCCAAGATTGCAATAAAATTTACATTGGACAGACAAAGAGAAATTTAGAGACTAGAATGAAGGAATGTCTGGGAAACATAAAATTCATACATACCGATAAATCGGCAGCAGCACATTATTCTTGAACATATAACCACCACATTAAAAAAAATATATATATCAAACTACTCAACATGTTAAAAGACTAATAGAACTCAGTACTTGGAGAAAAAAAATCTTTATAACAAAAAACCAAAGCTTCATTACGAATTTTGAAATTCTTCCTGTAAACAATGTCATCAGATTAACCAATAGGGTCAGAGAGGGCATCACAACACAGACAGGAACTACGAGCCATATCCCATAGCCACAAGATTGCCAGTCGACCATTACCCGAGGATGGGGATGATTGTATTCCCCAAAACTATTCCATAAAAATAAGACGTAAGTGGAGCTACAAGTGTTTACAAGAGAATATTATAGGAGAAAAATTCCTCTGAAACGGGGATTTGAACCCAGGACCTTTGGCTATTCAAGACCATCTGCTTCTGTGAAGTGAACTCTGGCTTAACTCAGCTGGTAGAGCAGTGGCACGAATAACCAAAGGTCCTGGGTTCAAATTCCAGTATCAGGAATTTTTCTCCTATAATATTATCATGTAATGTCCAACAGACAATAATCTGTGGTTCTTGAATGCAGTGTTTATAATTTGACCATTTTTAATAATGATTCAATAGCTTTACTTTTTATATCACTTCCCTTTTTTTATTGTAAACAATCTCGAACTAGAGTTCTAAAACATTGAATCATTATGGATGAGCATTTCCAAGGTTTCAGCTAGTATTGCCACAGTAGAAAGAAATATTTAACATGCATATCACAACCACAAAGACCATGTCACTTAAAAGGCAGAGATTATGCTTTTGAGCTGAGCAAACACCCTTGGTGAGTTTGTATTACAGTTTACAAAATCAAAGTGAAGAAAGTTGGCTTTATATATTACGCTTGTTGTATTCATAATTTTTACTGGTAAATAAGTGTTTAATCATCCTTCCACACTTCCTTTAGAAGTATGTAATTTTTTTGTAATGTTCAATATATCTTAATTTCAGTGTTTGTAATCTGTGTTAATAATTTGTTTTCTTTTGAAGTGGTTACCTCCTTACTTACGATTCAGATAATTTTGTTTTGGGGTGGTACAGAGACATGTCTTTCAAATGGCAAGTGGCAGCTCATGTATAGGCATTGTGGAACTGCAGCACCCCCTATTTCCACTTGATATAATGATAACATTTAATATAATGAGTCCTTTTTTTCTTTAATTCTTTCTTTATAGTTATACAGGGTCCGGCAGAGAAACGTGACGGTTTTTAAATTGAAATTACGACAAAACTGTAACGTTTGCATACATTATTTTATTTTAGAATTACAATACATCTCAAAATATCTTACCTGCATCAATTACTTTTTGAAAATTGTGTTCCTACTTCAATCCATAAAGCTAAATAAGCCCATTACATCAAAATTATTATTATGGTTTCGTGAAAAGTTGGAATCAGCCGAAACTGTGTAGTGTCGTAACTCGTTGTCGCCAGTACATCTCGCGCTTGTGCATTCAAGTAAAAAACAATTGCCACCCACAACAGTATGGTATTCCGACATGGAATATTCTCATTTTTATGGATGTTGAAATGGCGGTGAAACTGATGCAATCTTCTTACACTTAGGTTTCATAACTAAGTTCTGCAATTATTTTTTACTTGATTTTTGAGATGTATTGTAATTCTGAAATAAAATAATGTGTGCAAACGATACAGTTTTGTCGTAATTTCAATTTAAAAACCGTCAGGTTTCTCTGCCGGACCCTGTACAATATATAATCCTTAAGCTTAATGCCAGTAGCCATCCCCCAGTTTACTAAAAAGAGAAAAGAAAATCTTTGTATGGAAATGTGCACTTTACAGTTCCAGCAGCATGGTGTTTGACTGTTGTGTGCATGCCCACATAGAAAAGTGCATGCTGTGGTTGTGAGGGAGAGAGAGCTTTGTCGCTTCCACAGTGCCGTCCATGGCATATTTGTGGAAGGTAGTGTTTTTTTTTTTTTTTTTAATTTTTTTGCTCCACCTATGTTTGCTTAAAAAACCAGGTACCATATTCTTGAATGTGATAAAGTGTATTCTATTTGATTCATTTTTTTTTCGGTTTTTTTATTTTCTTATTAAAACAAGAAGAATGGATTTCATTTTTAAACGAAAAGATCAAACTTGAACTGTAACAATTTATATTTGTATTTGTATTTATTTTCTTGCACTGCAAGTGGGTCAACAACCCAGTGACAATGATGCAATCAATACCAGCCATACATATATACATACATATAGGCCCTATATCATACATATATATCAAAGTAGGTAAACAAATTTGATTTTGTTCTGTTAGGGTTTTATCAAGTTTCTGGATAAATTTACTACTTATATATCTATGTGTCCTTTTACACAATTTTACAACAAAGGCTAAACATTTTCATGGAGCACCCTCACTAATTTTAGCTACGAACCATCACTGCAAATGGCACTACTATCTTAAAATTCCTCATTAGCATAAATTGATATCTACAGAGGCATTTATTGGTTATTCAATATATAGCAGCTTGAGGGAATTAAACCACTATACTGGGCATCATGCTCCTGACTTTGGTTAACTTTGAAAAGACTCTTTCACAAAAACAGCTAGTAATGGGAATGACTACAACATATTTAATCACTTTAAACACAGATGGACCAATAAAGATATCTGTCCATAAACTTGAGTCACTGCAACCAATGAGGGAAGTGGGGTGGTATGTGCCGGTATGGTTTTAAAGAGCCAATAGCATACCAGCACTGGTTTTTAAGGTCCAGTGGCATACTGCAGCTGGTTTTAAAGGCCATTTCATAATTACGGGTGGGACATTCTAGCAAATTATAAAAACTATTATTGTTTATTACATATCATAAATAATAAACTAGAATTGGTTCTTCACATTCTGTAAAATTTACAATGCCTTCTCCTCCACATTACATGCAAAGCATTATTTAAAATTTATTTTAAATATTTTAAATTTGTTTTTCAAAATCTGTTACTGGTGGGACATAATTTGGACACGGATTTTAATGATGCAAAACAAAAGCTCATTTTCTGCTTTGCTATTACTGTTAGGTTCCTAATGTTGTTATTAATGAAGGTATGAGGGATTAAATACAAATTATAAACTGTTTCCAGGTTGTCAGAACATTTATTAAACTCATCAATAATAATTTAACAAAACTATCACTGTTACGGGTAGTAGAAAAATTCCCTTGTTTGTTTTTTTACATAGTAATTAACCACATTTTTTCAAGTACTAATCTTACACCAAACTGTACCTTAGGATGTATATTTTCTCAAATGAAAATGGACATTGCTGATTACTTTTGACTACTTGGTATTAAAGAGTGTTAAATCATGCTAAAAGTGGCACAAAAAAAAGGAACTCAACGCTATAAATAAGTAAATCAACAGATTTTACACATGAAACCACTTTAGATACACCTAAGTCCTTAAAATTCAGAGAATTTTAGGTTTTAAACTTATTTTTGACCACCCAATTACAAAAATTTTATAACTTCTCTCTTTGAGGGAAAAAGTCCCATATTTTATGAAATGGCTGATACTGCTGCTGGATTTAAAGGTCCAATGGCATACCACAGCTGGTTTTAAAGGTCTGATGGCATACTGCAGCTGGTTTTAAAGGACTGATGGCATACTGCAGCTGGTTTTAAAGGTCCAATGGCATACCACAGCTGGTTTTAAAGGCCCGATGGCATACCGCAGCTGGTTTTAAAGGTCCAATGGCATACCGCAGCTGGTTTTAAAGGTCCAGTGGCATACCGCAGCTGGTTTTAAAGGTCCAGTGGCATACCACAGCTGGTTTTAAAGGTCCAGTGGCATACCGCAGCTGGTTTTAAAGGTCCAATGGCATACCACAGCTGGTTTTAAAGGTCTGATGGCATACCGCAGCTGGTTTTAAAGGTCAAATGGCATACCGCAGCTGGTTTTAAAGGTCCAATGGCATACCGCAGCTGGTTTTAAAGGTCCAATGGCATACTGCAGCTGGTTTTAAAGGTCCAATGGCATACCGCAGCTGGTTTTAAAGGTCCAATGGCATACCGCAGCTGGTTTTAAAGGTCCAATGGCATACCGCAGCTGGTTTTAAAAGTCCAATAGCATACTGCAGCTGGTTTTAAAGGTCCAATGGCATACTGACACTGATTTCAATGGCCAAAAAGCATACCATCACTGAAAATCAGTTCACCTAAAAGAAATCATGTTCCTTAGAAGCAAAGAGTAGCCTAGGTCCTGTATCGATTTGCATCATAATATACTTTTCATTATCATTCATCCACTGGTGCGTTTTGCGGGTATAGAAGGCTTTGACCGATGACTTATGAAGGCCTTTGTTGCCATCTTAATGATTTGATGCTTTTAAAATATTTCTTGGTGACAAAATATTGTGATTTTTACATTGTTTAAGCTGGTATTAAATTACTTTTAAAATGTCTCTACTGAAATGGATAAAGGTCTGTAAATTGACAGTGCAAGATGTTTGAGTCTCGAGACTATGTTGAAAGGGAGGGGTATGCTTTTTCAAACTGAGGTATGGTAGGGAAAAATCTTAGGTTGCATACCGCCTCTGGATTTTTCCCACTTCCTTCACTGACTGCAACTAATGCGTGCCAGTGTTGTTTTATGACCTATTAATGCCAGGGTGAGAAAACTAGTGCCAATTATGTGCATACACTTGAGACTGTGAATTCACATACTATAACTTAGAATAATTGTTCATTACACACTGTCATGGTGACACATTTTAAAAATATGTTTGAGGCTTTACATGGTTTTAATTTCTTATAACATTAGGTGTCCTTGGCACCCCTGAATGGACATGCATGTTTGTACAGAAAAAAAAGTGAGTGTGGAACACCACGCGACAGAAGTGAAACTTGTTTTAATTTTTGAATTTTGGATTGTTGGGCTTTTTAAGGTTGTGTTTTTGGACTTTTTAAATTTTGGATTTTTTATTATTACATTTTGGATTTTTCATTTTAGATTTTTTATTTAGAATTTTTTATTTTTAAATTTTTGATATTTGGATTTTTTAATTTTGGAATTTTTATTTTTTAAATTTTGGATTTTATGACATTTTATTTTTTGGATATTTGAATTTTTTTTTATTTTGGATGTTTTAATTTTTTATTTTAGATTTTTTTATTTTTAAATTTTTATTTTTTTAACTTTGGATAAGCCTAATCATTGAGTTAATTGTTTTCTGTGCAGTCCGTTCCGTTATAACTCACTAATTTTGTGACAATTTTGAGCGTTACATTAATTTTGTGACAATTTTTTAGCATTACATTAATTTCGTGACAATTTTTTTGCATTACACAAGCTCTCGATTTACCCCTACCGCGGCTAAAGAAGTTTCACTTCAAAAAAGCAGACCGACTCTTGTAGCTGATTTATGAGCCGTGTGATACATAAATAAATGTAAGAGATGTAACGGAAACGTTTGTTTTCACAAGCAATACAAATTACATGAAATTATTTCTCAATTCAAGCAATTTATCAGCTGTAGTCTCCTTGTCAATACATTCCCTGCTATCCTGTGAATGCCGCTAAGCATGCGCAGTGGCTTATATAGGCAACTTAGATATTTTAGTCGGTCCGCTTTTTTTTCTCCTACCTGTACATATAGACCTCTTTCATAAAAATGCTTTAATACAAATATCAATCTAAATTGGTTTCACTCGTATGAGTAAGCAGATGTCTTTTCAGATAATAGCCTTGAGTATATGTTTTCTAACAAACATTACATGAGAATGGTCTCTCTCCACTATGAGTAAGCATATAATATGTCTATTGAGACAGTTGCTTAGATAAAATATCTTGTTACAAACATCACATGAGAATACTTTTTGTGTACGAGTAGTCATGTGTGTTATAAGACTATCTTTATGGGAAAAAGTTTTCATACAAATATCACATGAGAATGGTCTCTCTAATGTATGAATAAGCATATATGTCTTTTTAGGTAATTTGCCTTACTAAATCCTTTCATCTTTGGCGTTATAGATATAGATATAGAAATACGTGGTACTGTAAAACAATAACAGAACCAGAGGCGGATCCACGGGGGGAAATGGGTGAAATTCCCCCCCCCCCCCAAATTTGTAACAATAAGCACAAATTATTCAAAATTTATTATTCTAATAAATTTTGTAAAGACAACATAACCCAAATACTTAAAATAAAACAACGACATTCATTATTTTGAAATACCTTTGTAATAAAATGCTGAAATGTTCATTTTGATTTCAATTGTGTACTGGGAATAATTAATTTTTATGAGTAAAAACTTCCCTCTCTACTTTGGTTCCCCCCCAAAATGTCTCTCTGGATCCGCCCCTGAACAGAACTGAGAATTCACTTTCTGTTTATTAGCAGAAGGAACAGGATCTTTACTATTATCCACCGAGCAGCGACTCAACTTGGATAGCAACGATGTCAGATGTAGTATCTGGAAACGGTACAAACAATGGCGTTCCTAAGGGGGCGACGGTTCACCCCGTCCGCACTTACTATGGGGGCCCCCCATTAATGCCCCACCCTAATACAAAAATGAATGTTTTCCTCAAGAAAAAATTTACAAATTTTTTATACATAATATTTTTTTAAATCCATAGAACTACTTTAAGCAAGCCACCACCCAAAAATTCTGGAAACAGCAAAAGTAACAAGTAAATTCATTGGACTTGTCCACTGGTGGATTTAATGATGATTTTAAAAACATGCCCATAACATTTCAGCAACATTCAGCCCCTAATCATCATAAAAGCTCTTAAAAAGAAATGCACTGGAGATGAAATTTGCTAAAGTAATGTCATTTCCAATAGAGACTTCTGGGTCTTCACCAAATGGAAGGAATGTATGAGGGGGTAATTCCCATTGATAAGTGTGAGGAAACTACATATACAGAGTTCGCCCTCAAACTGAAAGCATGGACCACGTCACAGACAGAGGTGGCGGGAATTCGAATGCAAGTGAAACGTGCCGAGTTGAAAACATTGACGGTATCATGCTAGTACCCACTTGGTTATCTAAAGCGCGTGGAACCGTGGACTATATTTTCACTGTGGACTTTAAAACTCCACGCATGCGCACTGCCAATGGCAGGTTCTAATTTTAACGGTCGCCAAGCTTTCAGATTCCAGGTGATCTCTGTACTTGAAGCTGTACGTTCCATGCAATTCCTCAATACACATCACATCAAAATGGTTTCGCTGGTATGAATAAGCATGTGTCTTTCCAGATGATCACCTTGAGAATACCTTTTCTTGCAGATATTACATGAGAGTGGTCCCTTTCCAGTATGAATTTCGAGCATATGTCTTCTGAGACAGTATCTTAGATAAAATGACTTTGAACAGACAACACATGAGAATACTTTTTCTGTATCATAACAAATGACTGGTTTCTCGAATGTATGGGTAAGCAGATGTCTTTTTAAAGTATTTCTGTGATAAAATCCTTTCTTGCAAATATCACACGAGTATCGTTTTTCTCCACTGTGAATAAGTATATGTGAGACAAGTTTACTTTTTTCAGCAAAATCCTTCTTACAGATATCACATACGAATGGTTTCGGTAGCGTTGTATGAGTAAGCAGATGCTTTGTAAGATTATTTCGTTGTGTAAATGCTTTCATACAGATATCACATGCGAATGGTCGCTCTCCATTATGAACACGCATATGCCGGTTTAAATCACCCCTTCCTGTAAATGACTTTGCACACACCTGGCACGAGAACGGTTTCTCCCCCGCATGCATAAGTACATGTCTCTGGAGAGTTCTTTTAGAAACTTCTTTCTCACAGATCTCGCATGAGAACTTCTTCTTCCTCTCTGTGCGACTTGTCTGCTCACGAATAGCTGGAAATGACTTCTGTGCAGTGTGCATAGATTGATGGTCTTTTCCTTCAGAAAATGTTTGAGAAGTATCTGTGGTCGAAACCGGTGTCTCTAACTTCTGAATTTTGCTGCATTTTGCAGAATCGTTGTTGTCTTCTGATAGATTTATATTCTCGATTTTATATGTCTGCTTTAAATCGGAAGTCTCTGGCATGGGCTCGCTCTTTGGCAGAATAAGAGTGTGCTGTTCTACATATTCCGGTGAGAAGTCAGTTGGAGAAATCTCTTCTTTAATTTCAATATCTTCATAATCTGATTTTACAAAACATTCCATCTTGCATTACGAGGGGTTCATTCCAGGGACATACCAGTGCAGAGTTGAAGTACGTACATCCTGTGTCATGGAAGCAGTCACTGCCTTCCTTATAATACGTATCTTTTAATCCTTCATAGCTTCTTTTCTTCTTGATAAGTACGTATAAAATCAGCTGTTTTGAACCAAGATTATTTTTCTAATTGGGAGACAATTAATCATGGAGTTCCACAAGGTTCAATTCTAGGACCTTTACTATTCATAGTATATATAAACGATTTAGAATCTTATGTAAAAACAATATCGAGACCAACACTTTTCGCAGATGATACAAGCATAATTATTACTTCAGAAAATCTGGAAATATATTATATAAATCGTTTCTCAACCTTTTTGATCCTGAGGACCTCTAAAATGTCTAAAAAATTTTACGGACCCCTAATTTTACATTCCATTTTTAAAAGAAGGCCTATATTCTTAATATTTGGGGTATTAATTATAGGTCATTATAACGAAATATGTGAAAAAATTTACTTCTTTACTTTCCACTTGCTTTATGATATTTTAAAATTATGTCTGCAGACCATCTGCACCATCTTCGCGGACCATAGGTTGAGAAACGCTGATAAATGATACATTGGCATATGGATGTTTGGTTTGTTGCAAACAAAATCTGTCTAAATTTGAACAAAACAATACTTATAAACTTCAAAACAAAAAATTCAAGGGATATAAATTTAGATGCTGTATGCAATAATATTCCAATAGCAAAGGAGAGCTCAACCAAGTTTTTGGGTTTGAACATTGATGAAAATTTAAACTGGAAAAATCATATCGAATATATAGTACCAAAACTGAGTAGTGCATGCTATGTTTTGAGATCCCTAAAAAAATCTAAGAAGTATAAACATGTTGATAAATGTTTATTATGCCTATTTTCATTCTATCATGAGCTATGGGATTATTGTCTGGGGATGTTCTACATATTGTAAAAAAGTTTTTATTTTGAAAAAGTCATTATAAGTCATTATAACTGGGCAGTGGCGGACGCAGAGGGGGGGATAGGGGGGTAATATCCCCCCCGAAATTTGAAAAAAAGCTATATATGTGCAGTTTTATAAACTAATTATGTATGTAAGTTAATTATTTTTTTTTTTACTATTCTTTCTACCAATTCAAATCCCCCCCCCCCGAAAAAGAATTCTGCGTCCGCCACTGTAACTGGTACACAAAGAAGGCAGTCATGCAGAGCCATTTTCAAGGAGCTAAAAATCCTACCTTTGGCTAGTGAATATCTTTGGCAAATATTAAACTTTGTAATAGACAACATAGATAATTTCGAAACTAACTCTGACCTACATAATAACAACACTAGAAGGAAATTAGATTTACATATTCCCAGGCCAAATCTCAGCTGTTATCAAAAAAGGGGTTTACTATTCTGGAATTAAATTCTTTAACAAACTTCCAAAAGAGATTAAAAAATTTACTAACAAACCAAAAGAAATGAAATTATTGATTAAGAAATATTTAAATGCACACAGCTTCTACTCTGTTGATGATTTTATGAGAAATAATATGTCAATAGGTTAATAGTTTATAAATGTAATTCTGTTAAATGCTTTGACAAGTTCCATATCCTATAGTCATCAGACTTTTGTGGGATCAATGGAATGCTTTCTTAATTTAATTTACTTTACTTTACTTTACTAATATCTCAATTCTTCTTTTACAAAGCTTACTTGCCCTTTTATTATTTTTCCCTTTGATTCCATCCAGCAAAGTACTCTTCGTCTCAAGATATCCTAATCAGAATTTCTTTTTCTTACAACTTTCAAGATAGCCTACATCTCTTCTCATCCATTCTTTCTACAACTTCTTCATTTTGTTATTCCTTCCGTCTACCGAATCTTTTCCATTTTCCTATAATATCCGATCTCAAAGCTCTTCAAGTATTCCTTTTCCATTTACTTCATTCTTCATTTTCAGCTCCATATAAAGCAACCCCCCCCCCCCCAAGCAATATTTCGCATACCGCGTAGTGAGTTCCGTCTAATTGTTCAATGCTTTTCCATTTGGGTCTACATTCATTATCCCCCTTCCGTCCATCTATGCAAGAAAAAAATCAAGATATCTGCATGCCGTTACAATATAAACAAATTAATCAAGCAGAGTGGGCTAACAAAATCGAAGCGATCCTCAAATTAACGCGTTATGTTGAAAAAATACCTATTTCAGCTATGGTTTTCTTTCCGGGTTGTTACAATGGCACAGCAATTCATTTTACATTTAAAATATTTTAGCGAAAACTGGTACGTCGATAGCACGAAAAAAAAGTATTTTATGCCATTTACTCGCTCATAAGTCGCGAAATAAAGCGGGAATTAAAATTCGGCTTCGAGGTGTAATCTGACACCTTCAAATCACCTTAAGTTAGAAATTTCAGACCCCTGCGTGCCCTAGATTTTGCTGTACATAACACACTGACAACCAAACAGGCACTTCCTCTTATTACGAGTATATAGATGATTAACATTATATCCAAATAAATCAAATTAACATTAAATTCATATGTTAATATTAATTAATAATATTTGTTATGATATATTTTCGGAATTTAATGTTTTAAGTTTGGACCAAATTTACAAATTTTCTATATTAAAATATTTTTACAAACATCGTATAAAATACTCTTCCAGTGATCATATCTACAAAACTAGACGAAATACTAATTTACTCCTATTAGAACCCAAATGTCTCACATCGGCAGGATTAAAGCATAGCATTAATTTTGGACCGCGCTTCTATAACTCAATTATCAGAAAAAATCCTGATCTCTCAGCATACTCCACTGTTAAATTTAATAGATATGTAAAGAATTTTTTGTAATTTTTTAGCTTTTAAGTAATTTTTGTTTCACTCCTTTTATGTATTTATGTTTTTATGTTTAATGTTTTTGTTATACTTTCTTTTTTAGTTAAGCACATTATACACTCTATTTCTTTGTCTCTCCTCTTTCTTCACTTTGATATTTTTGAAACGGCACCCGAGCACGAGCAGTCTTGCTCATTCGGGTGTATTACTAAATGTAATACCTCTTGTAATATCTCTTGTAATAAATAAATAAAATAAATAAAATAAAATATTAATTAATTATAATTATAATAATTAATTAATATTTCCACCTATCAAAAAATTTTATTTTCACAGTTTTATCAATGAATTAAATAAATTGACAGCACTTAGACAATGAAAAATAGGTTAAACTTGCTCTATAGAACGATGGAACTTATGATGAATTTGCTCATACATGTGGCTACACGTCATTTCTCTGACGTCATTGGATACACGTAAGTGGTCCGCATTTTATGTGACATACGTAGTTGTTAGCAAGTAAGGAGTTGGCATTACGTTGAGATACTTAGTACTTGTCTCTCCATACACGTCTTTGTCATTGTTTCTTTTTACACAATGTTACGTGGGCTTGACTTTAATTAAGTATATCTTACTACAGAATCCATTTCTCTCGTTCGTTTGTCCGTCTTTCTGCAGACAGAGGACCTTAAAGCTTCATTAAAGAGTGCTGCATCATTTTTGCAGGTTTTTTGTTTTTAATAGTATATTGCGACACAAGGGCGGAAAGGCACGTTTACGGGTCGAGGAAACAGATTGAAAACCCGAGGCGCAGCCGAGGGTTTTTAAGTTTTCGAGACCCGTAAATGCCTTTACGGTCCGTGTGTTGCATGCTATTTTTTGCACGACGGTTACTTATATCAATTTAATTATATTAATTGTGATATTACCTTAAAAATATTATGTATATGGGTGATTCTTCAAATACGGGAAAATTTGCGTTCCGGAGTGATATTTCCCTTCAAATTCAACTTTTAAAAAAATTAAAATAAAAGTTTGTTTCTACTACTTTCATACTACAACTATCAGTTTGAAATGTCACTAACTTTAAATTCTGATATTCCAAAATCGAATTTAATTCAATGAAATGTCATCCACATGCCCTATCCCAAACCTCGGTTTTGTATATTCTAATGCATTTTTCCACAAAACAAAATGTTATTTCCTTTTCAACTTTTTTCCTGTCAATGAGTATGAATGGGTGAAGAATATTAACCCCTAAAAAATAAAATGAAATAAAATTGTCACCCCACCTAATGAACATAAAGAATGTCCCAAGGGTTTTTGGTCATCCACATGGCTGAAAAGAATGGAATTTTTTCTTCAGAAATGAGAAATTTGTAAAACTGGCAACAGTGTTAGAAAGCCAACAGGGCAGCTTGTGGTTGAATTGTAAGGTTGAATTTTGCTTGCTTACAAACAGTTTGGGATTAACAAAGGACTTTGTATCATTTTCAAGGGAAACGTTTTTATTCCCCGTCATTAACATGGCTTCTAGAAAGTAGGCAGAAAGTGAATATTAATTAATTTTGATTATGCACTATGATAAACCTTCCAATTCAAAGTACCTGACTGAAGTTGAGCCTACAGAGGTTTAGAAATGGCTTGCTGAGACCACTTAAACTCCTTTTTTGTCATCCACATGCCTGATTTTTGTGTCATCCACATGTCTCATGAAGGGGTACGTGGATGACTCTCAAGTCATGTAGATGATAAATGTAGGATACTATTGTGTTTGCGGTGTCTGTGACCTGTACTTAAGATCTTAAAACTGATTAAATGAATTTCTGCTTGATTCCCCCCTCCCCCAAAACCATAAAAACACAGTCTCGTTAAAATTACATTAATTCCGGAGTATGCACACAAATTTACAAATTTGATGCAAAATCAACTGAAGTATGCTGAGAAAAATATGAAATCACATAAAGAAAAGCAGATTGTTGCCAAAGTTAGTCATTCATGTGGCCCTCTGCCATCCACGTGTACACGGATGTCATCCACATGGCTTTAAAAAAATTAATTAATTAAAATAAATAAAAATATAAACATTTAAGCTCTGCTGGTGTCATATTATAATCAAGTAACCCCTGAAGTATTTTTGTGATTTTTTTGAGATTTTTTAAACAAAGTAAAAAATTTGGATTTTACACACTCCAAATTTTCCCGTATTTGAAGAATCACCCATATACAGTCTTGAAGAATGGTGCTTATTTCAGAAAGGGATTCGCATTTGTTATTGTTTATGGCAACCGAATATTTATAAAGCGGGGAGGCCTAGGTCATTTCTGCTCGCAAATAAGCATTTGCGGGCGGTAAAGTAACTTTCTGCCCGTCGCCCCTAGCAACAAGTCACTTTCTGCCCGTCGCCCCTAGCAACAAGTCACTTTCTGCCCGTCGCCCCTAGCAACAAGATTGCGTGTGGTAATGTCAAGTTACGATCCATGTAAACAACTTTCGTAAGTAACACTTACTAGCTAAGGAGTGCAAAATCATAATTTAAATAAGCCTTTAGGTACAGAATACAATTGGCCAAGTCAATTATGTAAAACCATAGCTCAAACATACAATAATTATTTAAAATAAATATGGTTAAAACTTAGAAATGGTGTTAATGCATTCCTGCATATTGTAATTTGGATTTTCTTTTAACCTTAAACTTAATTCTATCTTTAACTGTCTTTCATTTAAATTTCTCATCCTCTCAGGGAGCATATTATATATATTAATTGCATTAAAAAGATAAGAATTATGAATTTTACTTAGTCTGGAGAAAGGTGTATGAATATTTGAGTTATACCTCGTGTTGTGGGAATGAAAGCTGATCATAACTAGTAGTATTTTTCTTTAAAAACGTTAAAATTTCCAGAACAGGTTGTATGCATACCAGCTGCTGTTATAGTCTATTAGGATGGTAGGTACTGCTTACACTCTTCAAAGAATGTGCATTTCAAATTAATTTGGAAATATGAAGCAATTTATTAATATTGGTATAAAAATTATCTAAATATCTGCATTAGACCTTATTCTTAAAAAAAATACATATTTCAATTTAAATTTATGTAAATTTCAGAATAAATTCTAATATATAAGCTAGGGGCCCAATCATTGTGTTGACCGTTTTCTATGCAGTCCGGCATGGGTTTATATATGGTATGAAAAGTTCATAACATATATTTCAGGAACAATTCACTATTATATTTCTCACGGCCTTCTAGACTATTTGTATATATTTGTCTTCTATTTTTTTCATAAGTTTTCTTGATATAGGCCTAAGTAGTTAATGTGAGTTTTTCTTAATGTTTATTGTAAATGCTTGAAAACACTTCTTTGTGGTGAAAATTATGTTTTTTCTATTACGCTTTGTCCTAGGGCAACCCTTAACTGAGGGAAGCTGAATGTAAATAAATAACATTAAAATATTTTACACCTATAAAATGACAACAATTAAGCTGAACAGGTTTCCTTTCTTAAAGTTGGTTGCTTTAATTTTCCTCTTGTTATTGAAAACCTTAATGATATAACTGAAAGTTAATGTAATGTTTGTATAAGTGTATATTTGGTTAATGGAAGTTATTCTTTGTCTGTCCTCAAACTTGTGTGAGGCCGAGCGTTATCATGTTGAATCAAACATTCACCTGGGTTGTTATGGAGCCGAAGTCGCTGGAAGCGCTTCTAGAGTTTGGCTAATGTCTTCACACAAGTTTGAAGACTTCGGAACACATTACTAAAGAGGGTTGCACAGTGTTACCCCATCCACCCTACAGCCCTGACCTAGCACCCTCAGACTTCCACTTGTTTGGGCCATTAAAGGATGGCATTCGCGGAAGACATTTTGAGGATGACGAAGAGGTGATTCGCACAGTCCATAAATGACTTCGTGACCAGAACAAGGAGTGGTACCGATAGAGCATACTCGTCCTTGTGTCTCGCTGGAGGAAGGCCATAGAACGGGACGGAGATTACGTGAAAAAATAGGGAGGGTAGAAGAAACATCATTCTGTGTAAGTTTCAATATGTTCAATAAATAATTGTTGAAGAAGAAAATGTGGTACATTCTTTCTGGACGACCCTCGTACAATAGTTCTGTGAACAGTAGATCTTGCTTCAAAAAATCTAAGAACGTCGCTTCATATGATAAAACGACCATTACCTTGACTATGAATAAAAAATAGAAATCCATAAACATACGTCTTTTCCATTACTTCAAGGAACATTAATGCCAAATTGGAAGAAATTCGAAAAACGTCTTTGGTCATCACTGCGAAATAAACAAATTTACAGAGAAACAAACGAAATGCCGGTAAACCATTAGAGTGATGTCAAATGTGAACTGGAACAAAGTTGTAGAAAGTTTTACACTCAAATGTAGAGGTAATCTAAAAATTGTTGTAACATGAACCATTTGGCTAGAATCGTTGAAAGAAGCTGAGCTGTACATGAAATGGAACCATCAAAACGGCAACCATCTAATAATGAATATTTCAACTATTTTCATCTTCCTACTGAGCTGTATAATTTGATTTTATGAATATAAAGTCCACGTATGCTCAGTATGTAAGAAATTTTTTAGACATCTAACATATTTAAAAAAAAACATAATTTATCCTATGACAATTTACCTCATATGAAAGCAGCATAAGCTACTAGTCTATAAATATATAAAAAGCTTATGTACATAATATGATACAATAGTCATACCCCTATTAAAAATTCTTAACACATTTAAAAATATGTTTAAAGTTCTTTAAAATGCCCGTCTTATAATAAAAGGCAGTAAGAAGAAGACATCTGCCTCTTTTATTATAAGACGTACATTTTTAAGGATTTTAAACATATTTTTAAATGTGTTAAGCATTTTTAATAGGGTTATGACTATTGTATCATATGTACATAAGCTTTTATATATTTATAGACTAGTAGCTCATGCTGCTTTTATACGAGGTAAAATGTCATAGGATAAATTATGCATTTTTAAAATATGTTAGATGTCTAAAAACGTTCTTACATACTGAGCATAGGTGGACTTTATATTCATAAAATAAAATCTAAAAATGAAACCATAAAATAAAAGTCCTTGCACGTATATAATTTTTAATTACTTCAAGGAACATTCATGCCAAATTTGAAGAAATTCGAACGTGTTTTGTCATATCTGCGTAATAACAAATTTACAAACAGACGAAATGTCGAACAGTCGAGTTTCAACAAGACCTTGCTTTGCTCGGTCAATGATTTTGTTGAGTAAAAGTTAGATATTCTTACATTCTTTACGCACAAAATAAGATATGTGCATAAATGCTACACTTCCATGTCTTGGGATTTACTTGTAAAAGAATTCCTCCGGAAGAAAATACCGGTCTAAAGATCAGTATACAACTGTCGTTAAATAACGGTATCAAACAAACAAACAAACAAACAAACAAAGGGTTGTAATGATAATTCTTTCACACTGGCCGTGTGTAGGTTAAGGTGGAAAGGTTGAGTCAGACTGAAAAATTCAATGCCATAGTCGGGTTGTAAGTTTCTGGAACTCCATCCAACTAATGTAATATATAGGGCGCGGATTTCTATGACCTAAAAAATAAGATATATGCATGCATTTATGACCTAAAAGACATTAAAATATGACCAATCAAATTTTAAATATGACTTCACCACTTAAACATTATGCATATTTTTTTTAAGTTTCATTACAAATCATTTTATTAAAATATGTTAATTAATTATTTAAAGTAGCCTATCTGTAAATTTTCAAAAAGTATCATTATAATGTAAAATTTGCAAAATATGATATGAAACTTCAAAATTTCTTTCATATGCACACAAATATGCCGAAAACATGACATGAATATGCATATTCATACTAAATATGCTACAATAGTTGAAAATTTCCTAAATATGCAGTTATATGCACAATAAAAGTCGTTCCATTTTCACCAGGATGCTTGGAATCGGGTTTAAATTAGTCGGAAACCTGAAATAATACAAAGGGGAAAAATATGACATGTCATAGAAATCCGCCCCCTAGTAATATATGTGCCAATAAGAAGTACAATATAGGCTACTCACATTAAGAAAGTAATTTATTCTTTTTCGCGATAGTAAATATTTATTCACCTGGCTCCCATTTGTCAAAGTTGGGTTCACTAATAATGCTAATTTATGGTTGAAAGTGTAAATTTGGACACACGTACACTTCTGTTTCTCTGTTGACTGAATATTTATCATGTCGTATAACTCAACCCATGAGTCAAGTGCAGATAAAAGGCATATCTCAAATTGCACTAGTGTACACTACTAGGGAACAGCATTTCTTTCCACTTATTGTATCAGTAATTCAGCGTAGCTAGACTTAATTCCTTGCGAACTTGAACCACAGAGGTTAGATAAATGGATTAAACCGTTATTGTCATTGCATTATCCTCCATACTTGGTGTAATTCTGCCACACCCTGATTCAACTTTTAGAGGAAACTATTGACATAATAATAAAATAATATAATTTACCATACGTTTCAAAATTACCAAATATATTAATTATTTTTGTATTACTTATTTATTAAGTGCCATAATGGTACTTTCAGAGGTTGTGTGGTGGATGGGAAAATGTCTGTCTGTCTGTCTGTCCGTCCGTGTATCATCGAATTTTAATTAAACCTGGTATAGGCCTACACATTTATATCGTCCTTGGGAAGAAGCCTATTGATATTGGACCAAATCGGTTGACCGGCAGCGGAGTAATGCCCAATTTAGTGCCTATTTTATGGTAATATATTAGAAAGAATTTATCAAATGCAAATCAGTTCTCATGACAACATATTGTTTTACAGTGTTTATATACGGCATTGGAAGTTGCAATACGGTTAGCTTTGACAAATAACACTATCCACATATTCCTTCACAAATGCTTATCAAACTGGATCTTTGTTCTTCCATAAGCCGTGCTTAATGAAACTATCTGGGGCTTAACTCGGAAATCAATTACAAAAATAACTGATTTTCTGGATCATAATTGCAGTTATCAGAGATTAAACAAAAGCATTCTGGCACTTTGTTATATCAGTTTACCTGCTTTTATTTATTTATTTATTTATTTGCGTATTTGACAATTATGCCATTGACTCGAGAAACCAATGCTAGATTAGCCTGTGAACGAAAAGTTCTAGTACCCCATCAATAGAGGTACTGTGAATTTTTTAACCAAATCATGAAGGTATTATCTTCAAAACAAAATAGTGTGATTTTTAAAGTAATTTTAGTATAGCCCCTATACAAGAAATCTGACGATAAAATGTAGGCCTATGTCATATTTTGAAATCTCAAAACTCCAAATCTGTACTAATATGCCTAGTCTATGCCAAATTATAGGGTAAGTGCGTTGCTACTGCCTCATTTTGAAATCAGTGAAATATTTTTCATTTTATAATATAAATTAAATATTTGTATTAATTATGTATCGTATTAACTCGTTTTGCAGGCTCGAACCAGGGGTGGGCTAGAGGGGTGCTGCCCCCGCCCCAAAATGTTTTCTTACCCCCTCTAGAGTTTTAGCATTTAAAATCATAAAAATATATTCAAGCAGAACTTCGGAAATTTTCTTTAAATAGATTTAGAAAAAGTCAAGAAAGTTAGCTTTATCTATAAGTATTACGCTTGTCTATTCATAATTTTCACACTTCTCTGAAAAGTAGATAAATTTGTTGTAATTTTCGATATCTTAATTTCAGTGTCTGTAATTTGTGTTAATTAATTTTATCTGCTGGAGTGGTTAAATCCTTGCTTACGATTCACTTCATTTTGTCTTGGAGTAAATGATATATATATATATATATATATCGCAACTGAGAAAATTACGGCCACAATTAAGAAAAACTACATTTTACAGAAAACCGTGTTAAAGTTTTGTATTCTGAAGAAAGAGGGTAGGATTTTATAAGGACATAAGTGCTCTCTGACGGAAATTAACAGAAGTACAGGCATGGGCATCTTGCACTAAATAAATCTCATTAGAAAACAGCAAAAAAAGCCTAAATTAATTACTTTTTAGATGTGGCCCTATTATTCCCATATATATATATATATATATATACATAATGCATGCTAAACCTAATGGCCTCTGAAATTTGTTTTGCCCCCTCGAAAACTTGACCCTGGCCATATTATGACTTCTACTATAACTTCCCCGAAACTTTATAGTTTACCCTATGAAAATTTTTAGACTACAGCGTTGCCAACATCTCTCTGAGAGCTAATTGTTGCACAGGACATCCTTTTCAACTGAATGAGGAGACTGGTCCTCAACGCACACTTCGGTAACTTTCACACACTTGGCAAACAGACAGGTGGGAAGTGGAGAGAATGCAGAAAGGGAAATCTTTCTAAACACTGATCATTTGTTTGTGTGTTTATTAGGTTACTTGCACTGTGTATACAAATGCATTATCTGAGCAAAGTATGGCAACACCGCGTTCCGCCAGAGGCATTGTTACTGGAGAGAAGAAGTGCTGGCAGTTGTAGTTGGAACATGAAGTGAAGTGGTTGGTGTGAGTGAGATGTAGAATGTAGGTTGGTAGGACGGCATGGCAACCGAGAAGCTCATTGTAATAGTTTGACAGTGCTATCAACAATACCATCTTACTTTACTAACTGGATCAAGGTAAGTTACGATGAACTCTTACCCTAAATAAGGGAAATTTTATCGCTAAAACGCTGTAAAATGAATGTCAAGGACATATTTTATTGTGAAACATCCACGACACCTGATGGTTTTAACGTATGGCACGGGATATTTTCGGTAGATTTGGTAGTAGTTCAGTAGTTTGATATTTTCTCTATATCCTTTTCAATTTCCGCGTATTTGAGTGACACTGTGAGAAAATGAAGACATCAGTTGTTTTCGTGTAAATTGTGAAATATACCAAAATCGTGTATCAGGGCCCGGATTTTGATGACATGTCATCTTTTAACTGGTACATCATGAACTTTGCCCTCTAGTGTAGATATCCTGATCATGACTCCTAGATTATAAAAATGGTATTTTTACGGTCTTTTTTTTTTCATATTCCCATTTTTTTAATTTTTTTTTAGGTCTTTTCAGAATTCAACGTCATTATTCGGTCATTTTACAGTTTTTTCACATTTCATATTTTAGATACTTTTTATACATAAAGTCATTATTTTCCTATTTTGTGCTGTTTCTCGCTATATATAGTTTTTTTTCATTTTTTTTTTATTTACTTACACTGAATATTATCAGAACTCTAAACAGATATTGTTGTAATTTTAATTTGGATAGTGAAATACGGTGTTTATTGTTTGCATTTAACTGTATGTAATTAATTAATTACAAGCCTATAATTTGGTCAACAACATTAATGTAAAATAGACACAAATTTTACGAATAAACTACTATTTTCATAAAAAATTTTAGGTTTTTTTTTTCTTTCTTTTAGTTTTTGGGTCTTTTTTGTTTTGTTTTGTTTTTTTTTTTTATTATTAATTTTGCAGTCAATTTATTGCTCATTTTTAAAACATTTTATGGCAACAAAATTCGGGCCCTGGTGATGATTTAGAACGAAAATTTTAACATGTCCATAAAAGAAGATGCCAAATTTCAACTTTCAAAATATTTGAAAGGAAAGAGCCGAAAGTAATTGCAATAATTTGCGTCATATGAATACTTTCTAATATGCGAATCAAATGTTATATTTAACTACTACCCTTTAATCTGTCTATTAGTTATTTATTATAGGGGATATAAATATGGGGATATAAATATTAATAGTTTTATTTGACCATAATATTGATGGGTTCAGAATTTAATATTCACTTACTGTTTATATTAACAAATTATAATAAAAAAATTTCCCTCGTTAGATTTTTATGATCGCAACCAGTTATAAATTTAATTATTAATATTTTTAGTATTCTTATGCCGGTTTACAAGGGAATTCTAAAACTGTAACTAACAATCATTAATGAAATTAGCTAATTTTAGCTTAAAATATTCGCTTCGTTTTTATTGTAATCGTTTGAAATTTTTAGCTTTTAGATTTACTCCCTGAAAAGAAGCGTTACTCATTAGTGGGTGACATATCTAATTCAATTTAATTTAATGCAAGTCATATTAAAGGTGCATACTTTCTGAAAGCCTTCCTTTTATTGTGAGAAGTGATTTTGCAAAGTAGATGTTGTATATATTGCAATTTGCTCGTATCCACCTGTTCTCTTTGGAGGGACAATATACAATACTTTCTGCTCTCCCTGAACATTTAGAAGTACAGGCGTGCCCCCCCCCCAATTATTTAAGACGTTGATGCCATAAGTGATGAGTTCATATTGCAAGAACGAACTTAGGAGCAACAAAAATTAAGGCAAATTTCTTCAGACTTATTTATTTATATATTAGCATGCTTATTTTTTTTTTGTAGACCTATATCAAACTGCTAACAATCCTATATTAGAATCCTGTCCCCTCGCCTAAGAATATTTCCGAGTCGGCGCCTAATACTTTTGAGTTAAATACAGAGTTTAAACCATGAGTTTAGGCCTATACTAAACTTGCTCTATTGCACTAGCTATCAGATCTCTTTCTCGTTCTCTCACTCTCACTTTCTCTCTATTTTCCTCGGGCAAATATTGACTGTCAAAAACATAAAATGGGAAAAATTAAGTTTCCTACAAACAAAATTGATTCATTTATTATGTAAAATTGTCTTTCAGATTTTTTTTTTTTACATGACTGATAAGCAGGGCCCGGATTTTGATGACATGTCATCTTTTTAACTGGTACATCATGGACTTTGCCCACTAGTGCAGATATTCAGATCATGACTCCCAGATTATAAAAATTCTGATTTTTAGGGTCATTTTTTTGGTCATTTTTCTATCTTTCCATTTTACTTATTGTTTTATTTTATTTTAATATCATTATTTGGTCATTTTATGGCCTTTTCCCCCCGTTTCATATTTCAGGTACTATTTTTAAATTTAAAGTCATTATTTTTTTCATTTTGTGTTGTTTCTTGCATTATTTAGAGTTTTAATGCATTTACTTTCATTGAATATCATCGAAACTCTAAACAAGCACAAATAAATAATTAATCTTGTTTTAATTTTAAATCGGGTACAAAAAAGGACGGTGTCTGCTGTTTGCATTTAACCGTATGTACCAATTAACTAATTACAAGCCTATAATTGGGTAGAAAACATAAATGTATGAGTAGAATAAACACAAATCTCATGTATGAACTACGAACACTATTTTCATATAATTTATTTAGTAATTTTTCTTACTTCTCGGGTCACTTTCTTGTATTTTTGTAGTCATTTTATAGCTCAATTTTTAGGCCATCAAATTCCGGGCCCTGCTGATAAGCTTGTGCACCTGTATCTATTATTATCTGTTTTCTACCTTCTGAAGATACGGGAAGTTGTGTAAGAGGAAGTGTGATGAATTTTAATATAATTTCTCAAGCATGGAGAGTGGAGACCTAGTTATGAACGGAGAAACCTTACAGAGTGCCACGTGAGTGGTCGGTCAAGTTCATCCTTATAGAGAACCACTGAGAACCCCACATCTGACATTTCACTTTGTATAGCCGAACCGCATCAAAAAGTTACAGTTACTTCCTGCCAATCCACTACCTTCTAGGTCAGTTTACGAATATTTCATTGCAGTTTGGTATAGAATATAGTTACAAAAGTCACAATATTGCTATTTAACACTTGTACCATTGCATACACCCTTTCTTAGAAAGCTCTGATTATTATAAATACGTTAGTAATTAAATCACACATTTACCTATTACTTTTGCAGGTAAAAATTTACAGATGGTATAACAAATAAAATCAGGTAAAATTTTGTAACAAACTGCCAGAATGCTTTAGTTTAATCAGTGATAATTGCAATTATGATATCCAGAAAATAAGTTATTTTTGTAATCGATTTCCGAGTTAAGCTCCAGATCGATTCAAAGTAGAGCTTACAGAAGAACTAAGGTCAAATTTGATAAGCATATATGAAGGAATATGTGGGTAGTGTTATTTGTCAAAGCTAACTGTATTGCAACTTCCAAAACCGTATATGAACATTGTAAAACATTATGTTGTCATGAGAAATGATTTGCATGGTTTGTTAATTCTTTCTAATATATTACCATAAAATTGGGTATTAATCCGGTACCGGTCAACCGATTAGGTCCAATATCAATAGGCTTCTTCCCATGTACGATATAAATGCGTATACCAAATTTCATGAAAATCCGATAAAGCGTATTCGCGTTATCGCGCAATAAATAATTTAAGTCTAAAATTATACAATTTATATAATTAGTCTAGTTCTACCCTCAATTATTTCTTATTTTTGTTATTATTTTCTGTATAAAATTTTAAAATGTGGATATACTGTAATTACTTTCAGTTTTCTCCCACAATTTACCTTGAAATTGTATATACAGTATTAGGCTTTCTAAGTATTATTAACTAGTACATTCCCATTATTGTACGAGTAATTATAAAATGTTCTAGATCTAGTGTGGATATTATTGACTAATGCTTTTCTATAGTTCTCTCTTCCATTTTCAGTATTATTATTGTAAATTCAAGGCGCGTCCATAAAGTAAGTTTCCCTAGGGCCGTTTACACAAAATTTCATGGAAATATTTATTGCAACAGATATAGCAAGTGTTCAGCTATTTTTCAACATATTCGCCACAGAAATTGATATATTTGTCAAATCGTGGGACCAACTTGTGTGTCGTAGAAGTCTGTCGCCTGGGATTTGAACCATCTTCGCTTCTCTGTCATTCTTTGTCACTTATTGAGGTGTAGGAAAAGATGGAAATCACTGGGAGCGAGGTCCGGGCTATAGGGTGGATGTTGAAACATCTCCTAGCCAAACTTTTGCTGGAGATTTTCAGGAATGTGTTTAAAAAAATTTAAATTATGGTTTGTAAATGTGAAATATTGATCAATGGATAACCAGCTTAAAACCGCTCTTCTGTTACATGAAATTTTTGCAGGTAAGTAGGTATCGTGCAAGAAAACAGTACCTTGTTGGCATTTAATTTGAGTACATGAGTTTTGGCTTGTCTAAATCACATGTTTCCTGGAAACAGCTGACTTCCGCTTGGCAACCTTGCGCTTGCGCAATGACACGTAACTATGGAATCCACCTGCTATGACGTCGCACTGATTCATTTACAATTATGTGGAAATATCAGTGAGCAAATACCAAGGTGACTGAAGCCATCACTAACATGTGCCTTATCTTCAAAGACGTGCATAATATGTCAAAATGTGAATAGGGTGGGCATATATTTGTGGTTTAAACTGGGTGCGAAGTCATTAAAAAATAGTCCGAACTACTAGCAGAATAAGCTCACTGATTTGGAATAAGTTAACTGCAAGTAATTTTACATTCTTCAAACGAAAATGCACGGCGCTATCAAACAAAATCGGATATAATAGCTATTAATGTATCAAGTACGCAAAATAACGGTTTTTACAGCTGAGTGTTTACTCCTTTTAGCTTCCAGATCATATCAGGAATTCGGGATCTGTATCTGTATAGTAGGGTAGGCCATGGAACTATTGCTTGTCAATTGTTTATATTGTCGGTGTATTTAATGGAGTACATTTCAACTAATATTAATTTAAATGGATATGATACAAGATGAAATGGTGAGGATGATTCATGGTATGTAAATATCCAATTCGGCATTTGCCTTTACGACTGGGGAAACCATGAAAACACCCATGTCAAGTTGGCCGGCCACGGGATTTGAACCTGGGACCTGCCGAATGCAAGTCCAAGACGTTTTACTTACTTACTCACTCAATGGCGACAGACAATTCCTAAGCAAGCTAAAGGTATATTATCTATTTTATGGAACCCAAAGATTCACTGCCGCGCTTACCTGAGCCCGCCATTCAACCCTAGTCTGTGCTAATTCCATCCAATCATCGCTCGCAAATCCTACTTCCCTTAAATCTATCCTAATGTTGTCCTCCCACCTACGTCTAGGTCTTCCAAGTGGTCTTTTCCCTTCGGGTCTCCCAGTCAATATTTTTTAGATATGTTTTTCCTCCCCCATGCGCGCAACATGTCCAGCCCATTTCATCCTCCGTGATTTAATTACCCTTGCTTTATTCAGTGAAGGGTACAGGTTATGAAGCTCGTCGTTATGCAGTTTTCTCCAGTCCCCATTTTCATGTCTCTTAGGCCCAAATATTTTCGTAAGCACCCTGTTTTCGGATAGACCTACTCTCAGATTATGTACTTCCCGAAGAGTAAACTAAATTACACTTTTGCGGATGAATCTAGTATTGCGGCCGAGGCGTAATCCGGCACATTGATACGTACGTGTCCAGTAATGAGCTGACCGTTTTATCGGATAAAGCCCCATCCTCGTATTAACAGAAAGCATTTTATAAGAAAAACGATCGTCATAGGTCTATATCCGAGGAATTTCTAAACGTTATTGGTCAATATCAAATACGCGGCGTACGAATGGAATAGTCGATAAAATCCAGGTCTCCTGTTATTTATTTATTTATTTAATATACAATTTCTGTTAGCTTTATTTCACCATAAGGTAGGCCTATATTAGGGCTGTAGTTTTATGTCAATTACAATGTATAATGTACCTGTTATCTGGTATACTAGAGTAGCCTGTTTTGCTGAAGTTTAAATAAAATTATCGTAAAGTCTTAAATATTGAACATATGAAATAGTGGAATTCTCTACAACAACAATCCTTGCTAAAGAAATTTTAATAGTGGTTTATCATATTTAACACCACAGTAGTTTAAATGTCCTGTTAACGAAAATCTTTTCCTTTCAAAGAGTGGGCAATCAAAAATGTAGATGTTCTACGGTCTGTTTTTCTTTTTTCTACGGTCTCTCGTTACAATATCTAAAAACTAGCATGTGCCCGCGATAATTATTTCAAAAATTAAAAATTAAGAGCATAATAGTTCCATCATTATATTTATTAACACCTAAATCACGTGGACTACATACCACGATTAGATAGCATCGTCTGGTAAAAGCGACCTCAGATTCGAAGTCCTTGGCCCAGAAAACCCCTGTATAGTGAGTTTTGTCCAAATAATACAATGTTTGACCATATTTAGGGCTTACAACATTCAAGCGATCGCGAAAGTTTAATTTCCAAGGTATGACAAAAATAGACAAAGCCAACTGTAATTGTCAAACTTCCATTTAATTTAATTCCAAACCCATCTGAAACCCACTGGCAACAATATGTTTTAATGTCAAATGTGATTCGGATTCGATAATTCTGTGTAAGAAGGGATTAAGTATTCTCAAAAACATTTGATTTTTGGCATTTAAAATCGGAATTTTTCAAAATCCTTTCTTAGTGAGCACCTACATTATGAAACGAAGATACTGTCAAAATTCCAAGTCTCTATCTGTTATAGTTTAGGCTGTACGTTGATTCCTGTCAGTCAGGACAAAGCCTTTTATATATATAGAGAAGAAGAGATTGGGATTTATGATTTACCGGGACTTTTGCGTGAAATGCTGCACAACATTATGCAGTAGTTTAGAAAGGTGTGATGGCATAAAGTGGCAGTATTAAAACTTTATGCTCACGCCGTGATAATCACAATTTCATGGGAATCCAACTAAATCCATACACAGACAGTAAATCAGCATGCAGCGCGCCATGCATGAAATCCCAACACTTGCTTCTGTATGTATGTTGATGGCGTTTTGTGCACGGAATAAACCACAAGTGGTTAAGCAGGCTTACTAGGCTTTAGTGTTCTGTTTTCTCGTATTTCCGATGTTCATTCTGAGGCCCTGTATTAGTGGTTAATACTTCGGAATCCAAGTGCAATTCTATGGGATGACATTTGCAAATTTGTCTTCATTTATTTACTAAAACTCTGACTGACCTATTTATTATGTGAGACTTAAGGCTTTCTCGGTGCTGATTATTAATAATTGTTTCACGGGCTATAAGCCGAGTAAAAGCATATACATCATCCAAGCTTTCGGTCGAAAACATTCTGCGGCCTTCCTCAGGAAAATGAGTATGTAGGGCAAATATGCCGAATTTCGCAGTGCCTTTTTTATTTTATTTACTGCAAAATCAGGAACACTAATGGAAAAATTTAAAAAATGTATAAAATAGAAGAGAAGATGCCCTCTTGGATGAATAAGATGAAATATTTCCACTACTGTTCCCAATTTTTCAATAAATAAAATAAAAAGATACGGTACTGCGAAATTAGGCATGTTTGATCTTTTTCACTCTAAATCATATAATAAGGGATGATTTGTTCGTAATGATTTATTCGTTAGTACAGCGTTTCTCATCCTATGGTCCGCGAAGATGGTGCAGATGGTCCGCAGACATAATTTTAAGATATCATAAAGCAAGTGGAAAGTAAATTTTTTCACATATTTCGTTAAAATGACTTTTAATTAATACCCCAAATATTAAGAATATAGGCCTTCCTTTAAAAATAGGATGTAAAACTAGGGATCCGTAAAATTTTTTAGACATTTTAGAGGTCCTCGGGTTCAAAAAGGTTGAGAAATGCTGAATTAGTAGGTTTTTCGTAATGGGCCTTTAAAAAATATTTGTGATTTTTATTACCACAATAGGAATAGATATGATACTAATATAATGGTAATTAGTTTGGTTGATTATATAGTTTGGTTGGGTGTCCCAAAATTAACGCAATATTTGAATTAAATAGAAAACACAGTATTAGTCTTTAGATTGTTATTTTTTTATTGAATCATAAAGTACATAGGATAGGGTTATTTATGGAATAACACATCGGACAATAATGACCTCCACTTTATGATTCAATAAAAAAACAATCTAAAGACTAAAACTGGGTTTGCTATTTAATTCAAATCTTGCATTAATTTTGGGACACTCTTTATAAGCTCTCTCATCCCTAACTCCATACTCATTTCCCTGAGGAAGGTCGCAGAGCTGTTAGCGACCGAAAGCTTGGATGATGTATATCCTTTTATTCGGCTAATAGCCCATGAAACCAATGGTTTCCAATTGGTGGTACTTGAGAGTATTTGGGGAGGTACGCGGAAGTGTTCAGTAGTAATAGTAGTAGTGGTAATAAAGATTTATTATTTATTTATTTAATATTTTAACTTATTGGCCCCTGTCCTGGATTCCTACCAGAGGCCTCTACATGAACTTTATAATTTACAACTTATTATTTTATAATTCCATAGGTTATATAAACTGTTCATAACTTAATCTGAAGAATAAAGTTGGTAATAAAGAGTGGGATGACTCTCTGTATCGACCTATAATAAATGTCTATTTTAATTATTTTACTGCCTATTTTTGGTATTTTAAGTACCTTTTCGCATCACTATTTTAACCAAAATAAAATCAGGTAAACTGATTTAACAAAGTGCCAGAATGCTTTTGTTTAATTAGTGATAGTTGCAATTACGATATGCAGAAAATAAGTTCTTTTTTTAATCGATTTCCGAGTTAAGCTCTAGATCGATTTATTTAAGCAGAGCTTAAGCAAATACTATAGAGACAATACAGGACACTTTGCGATATATCGGGGGACATTATTTTGAGCACCATCTAGCGGCCCAACCTGCTACTACTGAATACAATTGCAGTATCTAGATACATATATGTTAAACAGTTTTTAATAGAAGAGCCGAAATAGCCAGACTCGGCATGTTATGTATAAGGGGTATCTACCTATGGCTCAGAATAGCATATTACAGTTTATATATGTTTTGAATATTTTAATTTTGCCCCAAGTTTCTAGGTTGTGCCACCAGGAGTGCTGCAAAATCTGTCCCCCATTTTTTTACCAGTAAGAGTCCGGTATTGTCTCTATAGTATTTGGCTTAAGGAAGAACAAAGGACTAGTTTGATAAGCATATGTGTCTGTTCGCGCGATAGCTCAAATACGCTTTATCGGATTTTTATGAAACTTGATATCCTCATTTATAACGTCCATGGGAAGAAACCTATCGGTATTGAACCAAATCGGCTGACCGGTACTGGAGTAATGCCCAATTTAGTGTCTATTTTATGGTAATATATTAGAAAGAATTTATCAAATGTATATCAGTTCTCATGGTAGCATTATAGTTTTACAGTGTTCATATAACGCTTTGGAAGTTGCAATACATGTAGCTATGACAAATAACACTATCCACATATTCCTTCATATATGCTACAGATTTATTAAATTACATGGTCATTACCGTTGAGCACGATCAAAGTAATCAAATAAATAAGATACCATTCCCTCAACTAAAATGGAGCTCCAAGCCAGCAAAAGATGCCCTGAAGATGGTGTAGAGACACCGAAAGGCCTTGGCAACAGATCATAAACTACATATATTTTAGATGAGCAAATGATATCTTATCTATTTTATTTCATATTATGCTTATCAAACTAGGCCTTTTTCTTTCCGTAAGCCCTGCTTCATGAATCGATCTGGAGCTTAACTCCGAAATCTATTAACAAAATAACTTATTTCTGCATATCATAATTGAAATTATCACTGATTAAACAAAAGCATCCTGGCAATTTGTTACCAAGTTTACCTGTTTTATTATTATTATTATTATTATTATTATTATTATTATAGTCCACCGCTGTGGCTCAGAGGATGCGTTCCTTCCTCTCACGCAGCGGGCCCGGGTTCGATTGCTGGTCGGGAGGTTTATTTCGGGGTTTTCCCTCACATGTGAGACAAATGTCAGGTAACTTTAGGCTTTTGTGGTCCCCGGATATCATCTGGCCGTCATTATCATCTTCATCCCCATCCTCGCCTTGTTCTGAGTGAGTGTGTGTGTGGTGGGTCTCGTCCTATGTGTTTGTGTTGTCTCGGAGGTGGCCCCGGCATTGGGCTGATCACTCATCCGGGGAGGTCCTCCATGCCCTGTAAGGCCCGGGCGGCTAGGGTCGCTTAAATCCTACAAAGGGGAGGTAAAACTACGATAAAGAAAGAAAGAAAGAAAGATTATTATTATTATTATTATTATTATTATTATTATTATTATTATTATTATTATTATTATTATTATATTATTGGAAGTGATACTAGGTAATACTGCTACGAAACAGACGGCTAATAAGAAATAGTATTTTTTTTAGCATTATTAAAAGTTCAATGATTTTCCTGTTGTGATTATCATGTACGTATTTAAGTGATAATACGTCTGTTAGTGCTAGTGGAGCTCTACAACTGAGTAATCGGATTTGTTAGATGCACTGCTCTGCATTAACATTCAGAAGTACAATGTTTCATCACATACCAGCAGGCCCGACGAGAGGGAGGGGCAGCCGGGGCTGCAGCCGGGGCCCGAGCCGGCCCGAGCCTCAAAAGGGGGTCCGGCTGACCAGGTTTTACTTTTTTACTTTCTACAAGTTACTCTAAAATAAAATTGGTTATAAGTCAATAAAGAGCTTAAGTTATGTTTGTGTGTTTATTTTATCTGCAGTGTCCTGTCGTATAACGGTGACACGAAATTAATCAGTTAATGTGAAACGGATTAGTCTTGAAGAAAAATTGCTATTTTTGAAAAGTAGAAGAAGAAATCATTTTGGACTCAACAGTAGGCCTCACTAACGTTCGGCTTTTAAAATGATAATTTTCAATAGATTAAACTGGTACATACAGATGAAATTGTTCCTAACTAGAACATTTTAATGTATTCTTCCGTTTCGTGCCCGGCATCAGTTAACCGATTTGGTACAAAATCAATAGGCTTCGTACTCAAATTTTGAGTTATCGCGCTTAGCCTACAGACACACAGACAGACAGTCAGACGGACAGATATTTTCCTGTCTACCAGACAATCTCATAAAGTACCGGTACCATTCTGGCACTTAATAATTATGTAATATCATTATATCATCTTTTTGTTGCATACATTATAAAGGGCGAGTTGGGTAGAGAATTAAATATTTGACGGGGGCCCGGGAAAATTTATCCCTGGGGCCCTTGCTTCCTTCCCACGGCCCTGCATACCAGTTAATGTGCTTTTCACTGCAGCTCTTGTCATATGTGAATTATCAACTCATCCATAAATCTGAATTGTACAAAGCCATGGAATTTACAGAGATTCCATAATAGTCTCATAGCATGGCAGACCAGAATGTCTGAACATAGTTACTTATTAAGTGCCAGTATGGTACTTTATGAGATTGTGTGGGGGACGAAAAATGTCTGTCCGTCTGTCCGTCCGTCCGTCCGTGTGTCTGTACGCGCTCTAACTCAAATACGCTTTATCGAATTTTAATGAAACTTGGTATACGCGTTTATAATGTCCATGGGAAGAACCCTATTGAAATTGGACCAAATCGGTTCACCGGTACCGGAGTAAAACCCAATTTAGTGTATATTTTAAAGGCGCCATAACTCACATACGCTTTATCGGATTTTCATGAAACTTGGAATACCTATTTATAATGTCCATGGGAAGATGTCTATTGATATTGGACCAGATCGGTTGGGCGGTACCGGAATAATGCCCAATTTAGTGCCTTTTTATGGTAATATATCACAAAGGCGTGGATAACTCAAATACGCTTTATCGGATTTTCTTGAAACTTGGTATACGAATTTATGACGTTTTTGGGTACAAGCCTATTGAATTAGGGCCAAATCGGTTGATCGGTACCGAAGTAACGCGTATATCAATATTAATTTTGTAATCAATATTCTTTCAAGGCCCACAATGTAAGCTTATTAAAAAAACTTAACAAATTGCCAATCGTTTATTCATATTGTTAGCAGCCTTCATTGATTTGTTTCTTCATAACGATGTCAGTGTGGCTAAATAATAACTTAAATAAACGATATATAACAACTAGCCGTTGAATATTGATATTATAATGTGTATTCTATGGTTATGTAGACTACCGATATTTACATTAGGCTATATTTTACTGTGAGTATTTTTCTTATCGTTCCTGTGCAGCAATGTACCTAATGTAATTCCTGACAGATAGATTTCATATGCTTATTATTCATTCATAACCTTTAAGGCTGCTTTAAATTGAAACAGAGATATCAGCGAATCGTAGGTCTATTGCATCATTATTATTATTGCCGGCACATTTTGTTTTTGGAGTTAACTCGGACATCTATTACAAAAATAACTTTTATGCATGGGCCTATCATAATTGCGTGTATCAATGATTAAAAAAAAAATACTGGCACTTGGTTATATCAGTTTACCTGATTTTATTTATTGTACGGAATTGTTTTTACTCGTATATTGGGCATTGCAGCTTTTAACATTTTTGTTTTATTATTTGTTCCTAAGTAGGCCTATGGTGAAGGAACCAATCAGGGCTTCACAAATACCTCTTTAATTAAGATACAAAGCCATGGGCCTAATCATTGTGTTAACTGTTTTCTGTGCAGTCCGTTACGGATTTATATTGTGTGAGAAAAAGTCTCGCAAATTAAGAGTTAAGTATCCTTGTTGGGTAGCCTAATTCCCTCACATTTAAGAAAACTGTGAAAAGTGAAACAAGGTAAATAGTGTTTATTCACTCAGTCACTTATAAGAATATTCACTGAAGAAAAAAAATGCTTAAATTTAATATCTATCTATACTCGATCAAAGATGTGTATGGAGCAAAAATAAACAGACTTGCCTTGACTTACTGTGTCCTGTCGTTTCATTGGTTATTCGCGCCAGCGCACACTTCACGATAGTGCGACAAGCTCCGTCAGATGTTTACTTCCATTCCGCACATAGAATTATTTATATATTATGTAATTATTGTTAAAACATAAGTTCTGTTGAGTTGCTTGGTTTGGTATTAGTATCATACATTTTTACAACATATAGGCTATCTAGCTAACAAGATTTCATTTGTTTTTATCGCTGCCTTGTCAAATTTGTTGATTCTGAAGAAAGAAAATAAGTGGCATGAGTTATTAAATACAAGACGTATTTTATAACATAATTAAATAATTCGTTGCACTTTTCATTTACATAATGTGTAATGAAGTACACCACATATTGTAAGTAAAAGTAATAGGCATAGCCTCTAATAATGTGTATCATAGAAGAAAATTACATGCCAGGGCCTTCAGAACTTACGTCACCAATAAAGAAACTTGCGAGAAAAAGGTTTGTCCAGCGACGAGAAGATACAGATTGTAAATATATACAAAACATTGGGAATCGAACCCTTGGCGCTTAGTCTAAAAAAAAAGTGTGCGTGGAACGCCACGCGACAGAGGTGAAACTAGTTTTAATTTTTGGATTTTTTCAATTTTGGATTGTTGGACTTTTTAATATTGTGTTATTGGATTTTTTTTTAATTTCGAATTTTTTATATCTTTTAATTTTTAAATTTTGGAATTTTGTGTTTTTTTTTATTTTCGATTTTTTTTTTATTTTAGATCTTCACAAGTCTTTATTTTTTTTTATTTTCAATTTTTTATTTTTAAATTTTTTTATTTTTAAATTTTGGATGTTTTAATTTTGGATTTTTATTTTTTAATTTATGGATTTTTTTAAATTTTGGATAAGCCTAATCATTGAGTTGATTGTTTCCTGTGTAGTCCGTTCCGCCCCATTTTTCAAAATCCATTACTTCTTCAAATAAATTAATTATAAACCATATAATAAATTTAATTCCTAAACCATCTTCCTTAGTCGACACACCTCACTAATTTCCTGACGATTTTCAGTGTGACACTAATTTCGTGACGATTTTGAGCGTTACACAAGCTCTCGATTCACCGCTACCGTGGCTAAAGAAGTTTTACTTCTAAAAGAAAGTTCAGTTGATTTTACTGTATGTAATCGACTAAGCAGTCTCAAAAACGAACTCTTGTGACAGTGCTTTGTACTTTCACATTCGGTTGTTTAAGGGAGTTTAATAAGAAAATCATTAGATTATTTACCCCTTATGCAGTGATGTCTTGTGTCCATTAACCTGAATTTCGAGAAAAAATTAGATAATTTAAAATAAACTACTCATATACGAATTAAGATTATATGAGGGGTCTATAAGCAAAGCCAGCAATCTCCAGTGTTTCTACGTATGGAGAAGGTATAATACGCAAGGACATCATGTATGTTTTAAAGTCGATTCAGGAAGATTCTTTATTTGCCCATGTTAAGAGAGAGAAGAAACACAGAGGAACGTTTTGATATTTCATATACAGTGGCGTTCCGAGGGGGGCGAAAGGGGCGTCGTAAGGGGGGCGCCAAAAGGGGGCGAAGGGGGCGCCATAGTTTAAAATAATCTTTTTTTAGTTTAAGAAAAAATAATTTTTTTCAGGCAAAGTATAGTAAGTAACGATCTGTACGTGGAAAAGCTCCTCTCTGCCTCCACTGAAACATAACCTAAAATGCCGAAAATAACCTATAATGGCGAAAATAACCTAAAAATGCCGAAAATTACCTAAAAAATTGCCAAAAAATTACCTATCTCTTGAAAATGTCGAAAAATGCAAATACAAATTTCCCTTATTTGATCAATAATTTCATGATCCACATTTATATATATTCGAGCTATCTTTTAACCATCATATAAAAAATATGCAAAATCATCAAATGCCTTGCCCTAATGTGGGAGACAGGTTCACAGACAGTTGAAACGTGAAGGCACGCGTTCCTGTTTGTCACGAATACAGAGTAACTTTACACAATGGAATAGTCCATTAGCTTCACACACGTCACTGGTGTCAGGGACATTAAAGTGTCGTTAGAGGTTCTTACACTCTCAGCAACATGATCATAAAATAACAAGTGTATATTTTTAACGTACTATTTATCAACATTACGTTCTTCACACTGCATTATGAGGGTGGATCGAAAAGTATTGCACAATAATTGTTTTTTACAAAAAGGTTAATAGGTACAATTGCAAACAAATGCACGCATGAAGGGACATCTTTTATCTATTTTTCTATAAAGTCGACAAGTTTCTCAACACATTTCTCCCATCGTGATACCAGTTTCAAAACACCCTGTTCATAGAAATCCGTTCGGTTGGCGTATAGACATCTGGTGACTACTGTTTTCACTTCTGCAAACACCTCTCAACCAAATTTGTTGATTTTCTCACGAGCAGCTGCAGCAAAAAGGGGGCGAGCATTGTCGTAAAGAAGTTTGACACCATCAGCATGAATGTTTGGTCCCATGAAGAAATTCCTGGCCGGTAAACGCTTTGCGTCAGATGCAGAAGTGAAAACAGGAGTCCGCAGTTGGCTATACTCCAACCGAACGGACTTCTATGAACACGGTATTTGGAAACTGGTATCATGATGGAAGAAATGTTTTGAGAAACTTGGTGACTATATAGAAAAATGGGCAAAAGATATCCCTTCATGTGTACATTTGTTTGTAATTGTACCTGTTAAAATAAAAAATAAAAATATATATTGTGCGTTACTTTTCTATCTAACCTCGTCCAAGCTACTACTATGAAATAAGATAAACTAGGCTTCGAGTTTAGTAGTGCGTCGCTGTATTAATACTTCTTCTGCCCATACCATAGATGCTATATGTAGAGGAAATATTGTTTTCGACCCAGAGATTTTAAGTTGAATTTTTAACATAAATACAGGTTTTGAGGTCCCCTGAATACAAAAATGACATTTTCAGAAACCTTCGTTGATAGTAAAATAATAATATAATACACACTTTCTACCACGGTTTAGGCAGCTATGAAAACAAAAAATTAATATAAACCCATACACTTTTTACGCTTTCACTAATTGTACCTAGCCTAAACGTAATTTAATTTTCCATCTGTTTAGTGTGCGTCTTCTTCTGAACAAACATTCGCAAAAGAGGCCTACGATGGAACTGCTTTGTGGAGATCAAAGTTATTCTTTTACTTGTAAACGTAAATGAAGACATGAAAGGAAAAGACAGACAGCCCCTGCAGTGTACCGCATCACGCCTCTTTACCAAATTTGAGAGATAAATCAAGGTTCTTCAAAGAACCAACGTCGACAGACGTAGCTTTGTATGCGCATGGTGCATTTTTGTACTAATATTTATTACTTCCTCTACCCGTGCTTTAGAATATATAGGTAGAGGAAGTATTGTGTACGACCCGGAAATTAGATGTCACTTTTCGACATAATTTTCAGTTTCTATATTTTTGTTAGGTATGCTACCTCCTGGGGATGTGCTTGGTAACGACTTTCTCTTACTTTTAATGCCACTTACACGAAGAAAGTTTCATTTTTCGCGATTATCTTGAAAATTGCTCCGCCAATTTTGTTTTAAATGTTTAAATGACTACTTAATCTAAGAACTAAAACTTTTATTTATTTATTTCTTTTTTGCCTATTTTTAATCAGATCAAATACAAATACAAATACAAAAATACACAAATAAACAAAAAACATTTACAAATTTCAAAATTAAAGTACAATACTTTTTAAGAAAAGAAAAAGAAAGAAAAGAACCAAATATTTATTTAGAAATACACCCGAATGAGCAAACTGCTCGTGCTCGGGTGTAGTTTCAGAACATCAGAGTGGAGAAAGAGAAAAAAAAAACAAAGTGAGAAAGAATGACACACTTATAAAAAAAGGTGAAAAATGTTAAACAGAGCTAGAAAAAGAAAAGACAAATTTATAAAAAGGAGACAAAAAATATTAAGCACAAATACATGCAATAAATAATAATAAAATAATAATAAAATGACTTAAAACTAATAAAATTACAAAAAATGCTAAAAAGAATTTGAATTCTATTTTCACAAAACTTCTCTGAAGGATAGACCAGGGCCGTAGCTAGGCTGGGCCCCCGCCAAGGGCGCAAGTACAAAGAGGGCGCAAAATTAACAATGAAAAATCCCGCCTTTTTTTAGACTGGTGCAATTTATCAAGCAATAAAAATTCCACGTTAATGGAAGAAATCTTTCAGGTTATTAAAAATTAATGCACGTGAACTATCTGTAGTATTATGCCGATTGTCTACAAGCTAAAAGCAGTTATGCTACGTTCTTTAATTAGCACGTTTTTTATTGACAGAGTATGATAACATAAATCATGAACAGTATGGAAAGATATAACGACAATAAAAATTAAAATGTATGTTATTATTGAGATGAAAGTGGTTCAATCGTCTGAAAATAAGGTTTTAGTACCTTGAAAGTCCAACACTTAGATCATTTTCAAATTGAGGTTTAGGTTTTCTTTGATAATAACAGTGTTTTTATATTAAAATAATAAACAATTTTACAGAAATTTTAAAAAATTGTTCAGACACCCCCAGTATTGGAGGGCGCAGATTTGTCAAACTCGCCAAGGGCGCAGAAGGACCTTGCTACGTCCCTGGGGTAGACATAAGCAAAGTGTTAAAAATAAAATTATAGAATTAAGAGATTACACACTTGGATTGTGGAAATGTCACATATTCTTATACTGGATTGGTCTTTGAACTAGAACACTCAGCATTAATCTTTCCTGCGATAGAATGTAGCCTAACTCAATCCATGTTTATTGTCAAGGTGAGCTTTCAAGGAACGTGCTATATATGACTCAAACAATCGTAATTCTTCTCAGCTGATTACAGTGTTTGTGTCCCTAGACTTTATCTCTAGAACAAGAGTAATGCAAACCAGGCTATTAATTTCAGATGATAACAGTGTATTTTGCTGATGGAGACAGCCAGCATAGCTTAGGGTATTATGTTTTATCTTATTAAATATTGTATAACACAGAAAAATGAACACACGTCAGAGTACACTAGTATTAGGCCTATAGCTTGTCGTTATTTTCTTATCTAACAGAAAAATGTACTTCGAGATAAGTGCATTCCTGCTAGAAAGCAGAGAATATTTAAAAGTGAATAGTTTTATGTTGACTATTCCACTCATAAGCCGCGTGTTTGATATTGACCAATAACGTTTAGCAATTCCTCGGATATAGACCAATCACGATCGTTTATCTTATAAAATGCTTGCTATTAATATGAGGAAGGCATTTTATCTGATAAAATGGTCTGCTCGTTACTGGGCATGCAAGCATCAATGTGCCGTAATTAATACGTCACATATTGCCTTTAAGCTGCACGAGAACAGATTATTTTATACAACATAACTTGTTTGGAAATATAAATAATATAAGTATATATTGATTAAAAACACAATTTCGATTCGGTGCAAGCCAGTTCGTGCACTTTTATTCTGTTTTGCTGTTTGCGTGCTTGATTTAAGTTTAACTATGTATTATATGCATCATTGGTAGCACTGATCACGACATGGTAACTCGAATCGATTCATGGATGGTTGATTCATAGTATGCCGTGTTCTCGCTGCTGTTAGTTTTGTTTTTATATAACAAAGCACGAAAGTAATTATTATTTGTATAATCCGTTACATTTTTATTCATGGAATAGTCTTAATAAATCCAAACGAAAGTAGGCCTAATTATTATTTGTATAATCCGTTACATTTTTATTCATGGAAAAGTCTTAATAAATCCAACTCTCGTGCTGCGTTAGAGATCGCATTCAAAATACTTAGGCCTATCTTCTTTCCGACAGTGACATTTCTGTACGAGAATATTCTTGCTATAAACTTCCTGCAACTCTAGAGTCTTAACAGCAAACTTCATAGGCAACTCTTATTTTGCTCATAAAATTATATCTTATCACAGGCATTAATACTTCTTACAATCAACGTTACCAACTTAACTGAGTTACGTGCCTTCTCGCCCTGTTGCCAAGTAGAGCACTGTATTCTGAGGAATAATTTGCTTAAGTAATTAAACTTGTAATGACTTATTTTCTCTTTAAGTGAAATTAAAGAGGAAACGCCCCTGCCTTTTGAAGGGGAATGCTCGCAAAGTTATGAATGCATTCACAACGCGTTTCGCAGTGCAATTAAAGCTCCGTTGTGACTTAAAACTTGGAGTAGCAGAAGTGCCCGTCCTCAATAACGGTTCTAATCAGTGGCGTAGGGAAGGGGGGGTCCAGGGGGTCCGGACCTCCCCCGAAATCTAAACCTAAAATTCCATTTAAGTTATTTTAGCTCTATTTTCTCAAATATTTAATTATTTTATTTAATAATAGAATACTGAACTTGTAAATGGAGACCTATTATTTCCATTGTTCCATGTGTTGTTTAACTTTTCTTATAAATAGTAATAAGTGTTATAACTTAGGTGACGAATTCTTGTTTAAGTTGGCATGTCTTTGAGTATAGTAAACAAATTTGCTAACTAGGTTTTCAGTGCTAAAATAGCATACAAAAATTATTAGTTCAATATTTAAAAATTTCCCGCGGGACAGCATAAAATTATGCAGAGTTATACTTTAGGATATGCATGATTTTTTACACTAAAATCCAAAAATATTTTTTTTTTAAATACCGGGTGTTTTATATTATTTTACTATTATAAGTGAAACATTATTATGTTACATAGTCGGGTTCATTAATTTAAGTTTATATTTGTTAATTTTTATTCTATATTTCAGTGATTGGTACTCTTTGTCGTAAGGCAGCCTGTAAGTGTTACAGGAAGAATTGAAAATAAAAAATTATATTACCAACTCGGTATGCTAAACATTGCAAGCAATATAATTAAAAATAAAATTATGTAATTCTGTTATTTATGTAAAAAAGTTACCTAACCCAAACACAAATTATTTTTTTCATACGATTTCCCGTTCTGGAGCTAGGCTTTTCACAGACAAACAGACAGACATGTTTCCGAAAATATAATTTTTGGATTCAGGTAACTTACCTCAAAATGTGTGTTTAAGCTGAAAACTCAACTTGGAATTTGGAGGTTGAAAACAATACTTCCTCTGCCTCTAGTACCTATGATACGGGCAGAGGAAGTAAAAATATGTTCTTGTCAGGGAACCATTGCCAGTATTTAACCACTGCACTGGAAAAGTACAATGTGAAGAGCATTACAAACGAGAAAATAAAATGGGAACGAATAAATTAAGCCACCGTAGTAGAAGCTGTAGATTTATGCATAGTGCAGCTACATATAACATAACTACATGAGAATTATGCTGTATAAAAGAACAGCAGTTCCTTCAAGAAAACCAGTTCCCCATCATACAATGCCCTTGCACTTTAACCTTGTCTCGGTTACTGAACCCATTCCCGGATGTCTTTTCTTTAAATTTCATTTTTACTATTGCAGATCTAAGCCGTCTGTTCATATTATTATGTATCGATTATTTCCGGCACATATCGTATCATGCGTGGCATTCTTCATAGTAGTTTTCATAGTAGGCCGTGGTGTACGTTAAACAAAAATGTTATCTCCTTCAATAATGATTTTATACGCCTCGGAGTTCCTCACATTGAATTAAAAAATTCCCTTTAGGCAGGCCTATAGGCTGAGGTAGATTTCGAAATGCTAGATCTCGCCTTATATAAGGGCTATCGAGGAAACTAGTTATTGATTTGTAGAGTACTCATCAAGAGCTTTTCAACGATAGCCCATAAGACGTGGTTTCAAAAATTTCGAATTTCCATCCCCCCCACCAACCACCCCACTCGTACCCCCAAAACCCCCGAATAGTTGGTGTCACTGTGAACTCCATAGGGAGTACTCTAATTTATTCAAACAAAGTTTCCCTCTATACTTCATAGAGGCCGAGATATAAATGTTTAAAAATTTCAACCACGTAAAACACGATAATAAACGGCCTGCCATTTGGCAACCCTAGTTCTGCCTGATATTGAATTCCGGATTCAGACCTGAGCAGGAGATCGAACCCAGTCATGGGATCCGTGTAGGCGGTACAAAATATGACCCTAGTCCATGGCACAGTTTTTAAAATTATATTCTCTGGCGTTCAGCATATTCCTTGTTAATATTAAGCGAGAGGAATTAGGATTGGTATACCGAATACTTCCTAACTGACTTGATTTGATACACAGTATGGATTCTCAATCCTTAGCACTGAACCACCTCTAAACAATTCAGAGGATGAAGTATTTCTCTCAAGATTCTCTCAGCAGGCATCCGTCTAGAGAAAGCGAGGAAATGAGCGAAAGTGGAAGAAAAAAGAGAGAAGGAAGAGGGAGAAGGGCTAGAATTATTGGAGAGCTTTAATGCAAATTCTCGGCGAATTTGGTGGAGCGAGTTAACGGGTGCGGGTAGCGCGGGGGGGGGGGGGCTCGTGTCAGGCGAGAGATGATTCCTCTACCTTCTTTGATCCTGCATACCAAATCTGTAAAATGGTTAAATTGCAAAAAGCCTGCTTTAACATTTAACCTGATTTTAGGTTAAGTGCAAAAAACTATAGCATCATCTAGGAATTAACTTAAAACTGCTTTACGGACACAGACCAACAGTTATTTTATCAATTATTCAGGCCCGTTAAGTAATACTGTAATCATAATAACTAGGGGGAGGATTTCTATGACATGTCATATTTTTTCCTTTGCGTTATTTCAGGTTTCCGACTAATTTAAACCCGATTCCAAGCATCCTGGTGACAATGGAAGAGCTTTTATTGTGCATATAACTGCATATTTAGGAAATTTTCAATAGAATATTTAGTATTAATATACATATTTATGTCATATTTTTGGCATATTTGTGTGCATATTAAAGAAATTTTGAAGTTTCATATCATATTTTGTAAATTTTGCATTATAATGATACTTTTTGAGAATTTACAGATATTTAAATAATTAACACTATATTTTAGTATAATGTATTGTAATGAAACTTAACTAATATATACACAATGTGTAAGTGGTAATGTCATATTTTAAATTTTAATGGTCATATTTTAATGTTTTTTTGGTTATGAATCCATGCATATATCCTATTTTTAAGGTCATAGAAATCCGACCCCTAATAATAACCATAATGACGGGTACGACGTAGCGTACTGGTTGAGGCGCTGCGCTACAAACCGGAAGGTCGCGGGTTCGATCCCCGATGAGGTCATTGGAGTTTTTCAATTGGCCCAAAGGGTAAAGGCGGCCGGTGCGTTAAGCTGACAACCTTACCACCTTCACGTTCCGAATGTCTAAAATCTGGGAGCCTCACCTCCTGGAACCCTCTGGGCCTCCATGGTATTTAATAGGGAGCACTTTACTTAACCATAATAATAAAATCAGGTAAAATGATGTAACAAAGTCCCAGAATGCTTTTGTTTAATCAGTGATAACAGCAATTATGATAAGTAGATAATAAGCTTTTTTGGAATCGATTTCCGAGTTAAGCTCCAGATCGATTCATTAAGCAGGCTTAAGGAAGGAAGGACAAAGGTCTAATATTATAAGCATATGTGAAGGAATATGTGGGTAGTGTTATTTGTCAAAGCTGCCTGTATTGCAACTTCCAAAGCCGTATATGAACACTGAAAAACAATATGTTGTCATGAGAATTGATTTGCTTTTAATTAATTCTTTATAATATATTACCATAAAATAGACACTAAATTGAGCATTACTCCGGTACCGGTCAAACGATTTTTTTCAATATCAATAGGCTTTTTCCCATGGACGTTATAAATGCGTATACCAAGTTTCATGAAAATCCGATACAGCGTATTTGAAATATCGCGTGTAAAGACACACGGACGGACAGACAGACAGACATTTTTCCGTTCCCCCCAGAATATCATAAAGTACCATTCTGGTACTTAATAATAATCATAACAGCCTAATAATAATTAGCCTATAAGCTAGAGCCCTTCAAATTCATCGGTTGCTGAATCGTTTTTCTTGTTTCGGGGACACGTAAAGAACCTTGATCAAGCGGTGAAGATTCAAGACGTAAACCGTCTACGACAAAGGACAATCGCTTTTGTTGCAATCACTCCAGGTATGCTGGCCAGGACGTGGCAAGAGGTCGATTACCACTTAGATTTATGCCGTGCCCAAATGATCTAAATTATGTTAAAAAAAACCACACAATATTACCTTTCAAACCATATATAAAACTTTGTCCTTAAGTTTTTATTTCATTAAAATATTTAACTTCAAAATCCCGCAGTTATTTTATGAACACCCTGTACTATATTTTAACATGTTTTAAAAATTATATGTGATGTTAACATATAAGGCATTAAAATTTATGACAATGTTAAGACGTAGACAATCTACTTACAGGAACGTTATGTAATAAAATAACATAAAAAGGACAAGCTGAGAAAAAGTAAAAGCTGTAGCCTAAGGAACATATTGTCCTAATAATAACAAAAATAATAATAAAATTATTATTAAGTGATAGTAACAGAATTCAAATTAGTAAGAACAAACACTAATTTCAAGCGATGAAAACTCATAGTTTTTTATAAATATTTGAAGACTCCATAGTTAAACCTGAAATAATATACAGGGTGTTAATGAATAACACCGAAATATTTTAGATGTGTATAGAGGGGACATAGACAAGCAACTTTTATTAAGACATTTTTGCTCTATGACGTAAAATGTGTATGCTACAGGGCATTTTAGTCCTTAAAATTTGGTGCTCATAAGTCAATAATGGAGCGAAATAGGGTTAACATTTTCATTAAATTGACTTCAAGCCTTCTTAGCGATCGATAAAAACCTGATTCTTAATAATTCATCAACAGCTATATCATAATTTAGAGTTTTCACAATCTGCAAAATTTACTGACTAATCACATGATTGCCCGCCACTGCATTATGTTTTTATTCCCAATTCCAGACCTAACAAAAATGTTTCGTTTGTCTTTTTTTCCCCTCAGTGTTAAAAGATATCGATCGTCATTTTTTACAATTTTCCCGACCACTACACAATATTCACTGTTCCTTTGTTTCCCATCGTTTCAAATATTAGAAGTCAGTGGCGTGCATATCCTTGGGAGATTTTATGTTATAACAGGAAGAATTGAAACCATAGAGCAAAAATCTCCTAATAAAAGTTGCTTGTCTATGTCCCCTCTATACACAGGTAAAATATTTCGGTGTTATTCATTAACACCCTGTATAGTAAAGAATGTTTTTTATTGTATTTATAGTTTAAAAGTTTTATTTTGAGAATTAAATAGTATAAATTAGAATCTGTATAATTTGAAATTACAGTCAGCTATTATTTTACTGCAGGAAGGACATACATATCAAAACTACTGCCAAATTAAACACGTCGCCTCTATAGTTATTCCAATATCTCAGCTTGAAACCCATTCCACGAATAAACCAAAATATCTGCAGCACTTGTTGGTTTGGCTACTGGGATATTTGCTTTGCGAATAACATAACATTGCTATGTCTGAAATTATTGGAGAGCTCTCACAGACTCTTCACAGTCCGGTTTGGCTTCTCTTAGAGATCTGGGGAAAGTAATATTTTTCTTATGTAGAAGCAACAAGCTGAAGTACCAGGGTCGCTAGAATTCTAAAGTGCAATACTTCATCTCAACAACATACAAGAAATACATTCATTTGTGTGTTGTTTCTGCTGGTAATATAACTCAGAAGTATTCTTCACTAAACTGCTATAAGTAGGGTTCGGATGTTTATGACCTAAAAAAAATGAAAAATATGACTGCAAAAAGACCTTAAAAAGGAGTAAATATGACCTCATAAAAGTACTATTATAAAAAAGAAATGTAATTTAAAACGTTTGATGACACTAAATTATTACATACATTAGTCCAATCAAGTAATCAGTTTTTAACAATTTTACAGGTGATTTACAGTTTTACTTGTAAAGAACTTCTAATCCATTAATGTTTCCAGATACCACTGCAAACGTGAATTGAAAATATTTTTAAAACATGTCTATTGGAAGTTATTAACAAGGAGGAAGAGATAATTGTGCGATTACTTGTTACTGTCCCTTCACGTTTCAGTTGCTGTAAAACCAAAATATTCGTGACTCTTTTACGGAAGAAAATTGAAGTCAACAATTTAGTGCATAATTGTTCCCATTTAACAAATTTGTAACTGAAATATGACGTTAAATTACAAATATGACCGAAATATGACCAATATCATGAAAATGACAAAAATATTATTTTATATGCAAAATAAAAACGGTCCGATTGGGATAACAAATATGCAATTAATGTTTAATTTGTGTTTGCGGCGATAATGGAGGTCAGAATAAAAATATGACATGTCATAAACATTCGAACCTTATTTATAAGATATAGGACTATTTTTGAGGGTATAAAGCGGTGAAAATCTTTATATAATAAGATAAAGCGCACAACCGTGCAAAAGGAAGTTCTTAGTCTTTTCCATAGTCCTTCAGTGATTTAATTCTTTTCTTGCACATGTTGATGTGGTATCTGTCACATCGACTCCCGCATAGTTTGCACACGCAGTTTTCACTTGGAGTGTGGTATTTGTCATTAGTGCATATTTTATGGTGGAACCCGTGGATGGCTAGTCTTGTGAATAGGTGTCTTAAGTCATGGTTCTCTTTTTCCCATTTTCTGTTCATCATGGCGTCCGTCGTGTAGAATTCCAACCATATATCCTCTCTTTTCTTTCTTCTGGTCTCCAGGTGTCTTTGCTCTGCTGGGGTAGATGGCAGCCATAGCTTGGTGCGTATTTCTTCGATGAAGAAGGGTTCTTTTGCTAACTCGTAGACGAGTCGGTTTGGGGCTGTGGTGGCGACTCCTAGCATTCTTTTGAGGAAACGTGCTTTTACTTTTTCTTCATTAAATACAGACACTTAAATCTACACAGTTTTGCTCCGACCACTCTGTATACGCCTATAGTTATTTTGCAGACAAGATGTGTTGTAAATAACAACCAACATTAATACAACGCAAGAGTTTCTTCAGAAGTGTGTTCAAGTTCGCGGTTACTTCCTGGTGTTTTCTTGTTACTTTCCTACTTGAAAGTTTAGAGACGCTTGGAACAGAACCCGCAGCAATTACACGCTACCCACAACACTTCCCTGACGACACAGTGTTTAATCAACTGCTCACAACTAATGCCAACTCCCATTAATTCACATTACCCGTACCACGTGCCGGCATTAACTCTGGGACTTTCTCGGCGAACATTTGCTATACAGGTGATCCTCTTCATTGCTTAGGGTGAAAGAGCTACACTAACAAGTAAATCATTATTATCATTATTATTATTATTATTATTATTATTATTACTATTACTACTACTTACTTACTTACTTATTCAATGGCAATAAATAATCCCTAAGAAAGCTAAAGGAATTTTATTTACTTGATGGAACCCTGAGGTTCATTGCCGCGCTTACTTGAGCCCGCCATTCAATCCTATTCTGTGATAACACCATCTAACCATCCCTCGCAAATCCTACTTCCCTTAAATTTATCCTAATATTCTCCTCCCATCTACATCTAGGTCTTCCAAGTGGTCTCTTTCTCTACGAGTTTCCCAGTCAATATTTTTATACATTTGTATTCCCTACCCCATGCGCGCAACATGTCCAGCCCATTTCATCCTCCGTGATTTAATTACCCTTACTATATTCGGTGGGGTACGCCGTAGCGTAGTGGTTGAGGCACTGCGCTACAAACCGGCAGGTCGCGGGTTCGATTCCCGATGAGGTCGTTGGAGTTTTTCAAATGGCCTAATCCTTCTGGTGGCCCTATGGCCCTGGGGTCGACTCAGCCTTTAACAGAAATGAGTACCAGGAGCAATCTTGGGGGTAAAGGCGGCCGGTGCGTAAGGCTGACAACCTTACCACCTTCACGTGCCGAATGTCCAATATCTGGGAGCCTCAACCTCCTGGAACCCTCTGGGCCTCCATGGCCTGTATAGGGATCGCTTTACTTTACTTTACTTTACTTTTACTATATTCGGTGACGAGTCCCCATTTTCATCTCTCTTGGGCCCAAATATTTTCCTAAGCACCCTGTTATTATTATTATTATTATTATTATTATTATTATTATCATAATAATAATAATTATTATTATTATATCATTATTATTATTATTATTATTATTATTATTATTATTATTATTATTATTATTATTATTATTATAGCCTAGTCCGTTTCCCAATGGATCAGATGATTCGTGTTCAAACAAGGCTGATGATCCCAATATACCGAGCGATCGGATGGTCCCAGGTTGAAATCCCGTGGCCGGCCAATTGCGTATGGGTTTTTCCAAGGTTTTCTCAGTCGTAAAGGCAAATACCTAATTGGATATTTACATACCATGAATCATCCTCGCTATTTTTAAAAGAAAAGAAGTCGGTCTCCTTACCCGCGGTTGCTAAGGCCTTGGAGAGTCAAGGAGGCTGTGGGTTCGAGTGCCGCCTCGTGCAAGGGTGTTTGTGTTATATTAGGAAAAATTGAAAATAAGGAGAATAAAAGGGTAGAGAAGATTAATAATTTTAGAAAATTGGTCTATGGCCTGTCGTGTGCATATTTCACATTTTCCATATGCGTTGGTATTCTCAAAAAACATTATATATATATATATATATATATATATATATATATATATATATATCCCTCGTGTGTATTTATATGAACTTTATCATGAATTAAAATCGCGTCAGCCTGTATTTGATAGGCACATCATCACCAACATTACAATGTAGGAAACTATGCGAGGAATTTCAGACATTACTGGAATTATATTAGTTAATTATCATTTCACAAACCCCCCAAAAACAGGAGGCAATTTGATGATTAAATCCACTCACGTGAAATAATGCAATTTGATAGGCCTAGTACTGCCACGTGTTGAAAAATCAGTCATCATTTGAGATAAAAATTTTCACTGTTGAACTAGTGACAAGTGCTGGGATTTCTTCGTACAGTAATGACATATTTTACTCTTTACCTATAGAATGTGTGACTCCATAAATCTCCACGTACTCCATGTGACTACTATTTTAATGAAGTTTCATTTTACATATAAAAGGTATAGCAACGGGCATTAGCTCAATTAATGAATGTATACATATCCACCTTGATTGTCACTGTACAATGGCAATGGAAGCCCGGTCACAAAAATCACTAATTAGTGTGACTACGCTCATATAATGGAATAGTCCCTTAAATTCATAATGTATTCTCATTGGATTCAGTAGTTTTGCCTTAAATTTGTAATAAAATGATGGTAAAGAATTTGCGGTGATTAATACGTCACATGCTGCCATTCAACAGAATAAAAACACATTATTTTATACAACAATTTAGGGGTTTGCGGTGTTAAATTACAGAATAGGTCGCGGCGTGGGTCGCTTAAATGTCCATGAAAGGGAGACGTAAAACTAAGGTAAAGAAATAAAGAAAGAAAGAAAGAAAGAAAGAAAGAAAGAATTACATAAATTATAGAATGAAGTACAACGAACAAACCACGGGCCTGATCGTTACGATAATTGTTTTCTATGCGGTCCGGCATGGGTTTATATATTGTGTGAGAAATTCGGTCTCGGGCACTTGGGGGGATAAATAAAGTGTTTCTCTTTTTTCTCTATATAAGCGGCTTTGTCCTGACTGACTGACTGACTGGTAGAGAATCAACGTAGAGCCTAAATTATAATAGGTAGACCTAGAGACTTGGAATTTTCGCAGTAGGCCTACCTCGTTTCATAATATAAGTGCACACTAAGAAATGATTTTGCTATTTTTTTAATGCCAAAAATCAAATGTTTTCGAGGAGACGAAATACCTTCCATAAGAAACACACGAGCAATTCGATTGTTGTGGAAAACGGTATTCAATTGCGAAATTAATTCAAGATGGCCTTGCTCGGTTGCTATATTGATTTACACAGAAGGGGATCATGAATACACGCCTATATGGGAAAACACTGAATTATTTGGACGAAACTTGCTATGCGGGGTTTCTTGGGCTAGGGAACTCGAATCTGAGATCTTTTTAATCGTTAAATGCACCTTGAAGCCAGTTTTTTTTTTTTTTTTTTAATTAGCAATCGTTTTAATTGCTTATGCATGGATTTGGTAGGGTTCATGAATTAGTGGTTCGTTTTAATCGTTTCATTTCGGATCTGTATGCCCTTGTGTCAGCACATGATTTGTTTAGATCATATATGGGCAATGCCCGGCCCGGCCCTCCCCGACTTTTGATTTAGCCCGCGGAACATTTTAAAATTGCACTCGAAAAAGTAAATATTTTCGGTTCATGGATTGATGCCAACATTGATTATCTTGTTTCTCAAATTCAAGCTCAAGCTTCTCATTAATTTCTGCTGAGTGTAAGTAAATACCTAATCAGTTCGATATTGTTCTCATTCATGTAACTTCAGCATTATACTTTATAAGTATAAGAAACCGCATCATGATTATTTTTTCACAATTACCTATTATCTCCGGCCCGCGACTTCATAAATATCGTAAAGTTTAGCCCGTATATTTCCAAAGGTTGCCCATACCTGGTTTAGATCGTTTAATTATTTATATTTTTAACGTTAAACAATATAATTAAGAATAAAAGTATGTAATTCCTGCAGTTTATGTAAAAACGTTGACTGTGTTAGTAAATATGTTTTAATTACCTTGTTTTAAATAAATTATTTTTAAAAAGTCTAGCAGTTGAGTAAATACCGGGCACCTGCTAGTAACAAATATGTTCAAATTTGTTAAAACAGACTTTCGAATTTAAAACAGGAAGTATAGCCTACACATGCTGCCCAATTGTACATGGTTTTATATTACGTACAGTTCACGACATATGATACGAGCCAATTACCTTACCTAATGAATATGAGCTTTTTTATTTAAATGATGAAGGCAATTACGAAGAATAAAACTGAGAAACATAATACTTTAAATACATTAATTGTTAGACAGTACTTATTTATAATTACATGAACATGACGCAGAATCCTAACTTTTATTTACCTTCAATGTTACCCCAATCCTGAAATGACTGTTTAATTTAAACGAAAGTTTAAAGTTTAAAAAAAAAAGTTTTAAACGAAAGTCAGTTATCATGACAACATAGCCTACTGTTTTATGGTGTTAATAAGTTATACTGCTTTCGAAATTGCAATACCGTAAGCTTTGACAAATAACACCACCCACATATTCCTTCACATATTTTTATCAAATTTTAGACTTTTTTCCTTCCGTACGCCCTGCTTAATGAATCGATCTGGAGCTTAACTCGGAAATCGACTACAAAAATAACTTATTTTCAGCATTAATTATCATTGATTAAACAAAAGCATTCTGGCACTTTGTTACATCAGTTTACCTAATTTTATTATTATTATTATTATTATTATTATTATTATTATTATTATTATTATTATTATTATTATTATTATTATTATTATTATTATAGGCTATATGGAGATTCAAATGGTGAATTTTGCAACAATATTTGAAGTAAGATAGGATTCATTCTCAATAAGAATATCGCATGATATATTTGCCGAATGACCTCGTCTTACATAGGCCTACCATGAATATATCTTAGTGGAACTACCGTTGAACTGATAAACAGGAAAAGTTTGGTAGACACTGCTCACTCGACCTCCTATTCTCTTACAAAAGAACACTTCTTCAATTTTCTCTGCACGAAGAACTTCTTTGAGGAGTTACATAGACGCATGCTAAATAGCCTTGCCAAACACCGCTGCTGTGTTGATTTATGCATAACAACGCTGCCTTATGCAATCACTTTGCCAACTTCTCATGTAAATTATTCTCAAGCAAAGGTCTTCCCGATGAAGATCTATCTTCATTCGTAAGCACTTCAAGATAATGTCGTTAAGAAAATTTTGATGGTTTCTTATTAACACTATGTTCGATGACATGAATATATTTAATAATAAATCAGGTAAACTGAAGTAACCATGCGCCAAAATGCTTTTTTGCACGACTTAACTAATTAGTGGTACTTACGAATGTTCTTGCCGTGGATCGTAAGTTGACATTCCCGCACGCAATCTTGTTGCTATGTGCGGTAAGAGTTTCCGTGCGGTAAGAATTTACTTACTGCACATCATAATACAAGCCTTTATGGACAAGGCCCCCCAGGACAAATATTCGGTTCCCATAACAACAAACACATGCGAATCACTTTCTGAAATAAACATCTATCTTCAAGAATGTATATACATAATATATTTTCAGGTAATATCACAATTAATATAATTAAATTGATATAAATAATCATCGTGCAAAAAATAGCATGCAATACTCGTGCCGTAAGCGCATAACAGATCTCGGAAATTGAAAAATACTCGTGCCGTAAGCGCATAACAGATCTCGGAAATTGAAAAAAACTCGGCGCAAGCGCCTCGTTTTTTCAAACTCTTTCCTCGATCCGTATGCATCGCTTACGGCACTTGTATCGCAATATACTATTGTTTAATCAGTGATAATTACAATTATATCGATGGCTTGGTTCTAAATATGGCTATCTGCAAAAATTTAACTTTACAGTACAAGCAAAACAAAGTTCAGAAATAAATATCAAATCAACATTTTTTACATAATTCTTTTGGTTGGTTAGTGGCTCCATTTTTAAATATGTCAGTTTGAAACAATGGGAACTTACAGATAATCTTATTGTGAGTCTGTTTGTGCAAAAATCCCAAAATTCAAAATTTTGCAGATACCTACATCTGGAACCAAGCCATCGATATGCTCCAAATCATAGGCGTAACCAGGCCGACCATATGGGGGGGTTATAACATCCGGGAGAGGGGGGTCCGGGGGTCCTCCCCCGGAAAATTTAAAAAATCTAGATGCAAAATAACGAGTTTTTCGCTTCCGGGGGTTTTTCGCTTCCGGGGATTACCCCCGGAAAAGTTTTAAAATTAAGACGCAAAATAACGAGTTTTTTGCTTCCGGGGGCCTTCCCCCGGAAAATTTTAAAAATTAAGACGCAAAATAACGAGTTTTAAGCTTCCCACGCTTTATACTTGCATTAAGTAATTTATGGGCAGACTTAAAAAAATTATACAATTTTCCTTTTTTTAATCAATGGGGGGGTTCAAACCCCCAAACCCCCCCCTCGGTACGCCTATGCTCCAAATCGATTCATTAAGCAGGGATTACGGAATAACAAAGGTCTAAAGTTTAATAAGAATATGTGAGTATAGTGTTATTTGTCAAAGCTAACTGCATTGCTTCTTCCAAAGCCGTATATGAACACTGTAGAGCAATATGATGTCATGAGAACTGATTTGCATTTGATAAATTCTTTCAAATATATTACCATAAAATAGGCACTAAATTGGGCATTACTCCGGTACCGGTCAACCGATTTGGTTCAATATCAATAGGCTTCTTCCCATGGACATTATAAACGCGTTTACCAAGTTTCATTAAAATCCTATAAAAGTATTTGAGTTATCTCACGTACAGACATACGGGCAGACGGACAGACATTTTCCCGTCCACCACACAATCTCATAAAGTACCATTCTGGCGCTTAATAAATCTTAAATTCTCTTCAGGTTTTAATTAAGCATGCAAAATATCAAGTTTCCAGTTTAGAAAACTTCTCTTAACACTTCGGTCGTCCCTTAATCCGGGCCTGGTATAGTACAACCATGGGCGTACGGTAAAATCTGTTTGGAGAGGGTTGAATATAATGTGGTGTCAGCTCCATTGTAACTTAATACACTAATTTTAGAAACTAAAAGTTGTATTGTGATCATTAGTACACCATAAATAATATGTTAGTTATGAAGCACAGTATTTAAGTTAGTTATGCGGCACAGTATTTCTTGTTTTAAATAGTCTATAAATAAAATATTTCTTCTGGGAAACTATCATAGTATTGTAGGATGTAATACACACTATGGGCTATAATCCACTTTTTTTTTTATGCGGAGCACTAAGAATCGTTGAATCTATATTCTGTTGTTTCTGTATCGGCAAGTTCATTGCAGACGTAGTAATTTCGTTTACCTACCCGTGCTGGTTTCTGGAGAGAAGTCCATTCCAGAAAATTTGGTTTTACGTATTGAAAGTTGATATCCAACCGATCACACCATATAAATATCCAGGATATTGAATCATTTATGGGATATTCGGAAGGAAATTTTGTTTTATCAATAACGCGTCACTGTTTTAAGAAGTACACAAAAATTAAAACCCATCAGTGTTAATAAATTATTTAATAACAATAGGCCTATGCTTTACTGTATAGTAGAAGTTAGTTCAGATAGTTTGCTCATTGAGATTAAGTATGTACATTATTATTAAATAAATTACGAGAATATAGAATCATTAATGAAAAATTAAAATTTACAAGAGTTTTACATAATGCTATGTTATGTAAGAAAATATGATAAAATAACCAATTTTTTTGTTTAATTATTTAACGTCGCGGATATTTCGGGAGGGGTTTCAACCCCCTCAACCCTCCCCCACCGTACGCCCATGAGTACAACCTCTCCTCAAATGAGTATAATACTCAATGAAAACTCACACATATTCAACGTGCAGTTCTTATCTGCAATGAATTTCTCAGGAATGTGGGATATGAAGGCAGGCTCGTGTTTAAGTGCAGCTTCCTGTACCAACCACACTGAATGGAGTCAGTGGACTGTGATTTCTCTTAATGCCTTGATTGTATTGTCGTGAATGTCACAGCTGTGGGAGTGAAAGAATGCAGACTTGTCCTAACACAAAACAGAGTCTTCCCTGACATCTAGGAGATGCACTCCCACTAAATCCAAAAGCTCTATCATTCAAGACCTTCTCACGCAATGACAAATTGTGATGTTTAAAAAGGATAATCGTGTTTATTCCATGGCATGAAAGCCCAAGCATTGGATGAGATCTCATCAAGATATATTACAGCGTACAGAGAGGAATTCCGGAGAAAGAAATATGATGTGAAACACTCATATACGAAGCTCATCCGTAAAGTAAGTTTCCCTAGGACCGTATAAAGAAACAAAACACTATTTCATGGACGTTTTCATTGCAATAGATAGGGCAAAACCGGGTGACGCGCCGCACCGGGATAGATGCCGCACCCCCTCTAACTCGAACATTTGACGCTAGGTACCGCTAATTGTCGTCCAGTTCCCTCCCTAGAGTAACTGGATCACGTGTCTTCATTGTTTGCGGTGTTTATGTCATTGTTATAGCGGTATTTATCAGGTAAGTGCACTAGTTTCACTGCGAAACTTTTTTGGACTCATTACTTTATTCTTTCCTGATCTGTATTTGTTCCATTTTTTCTGCGTGTACTACTTTTAATAGACTATTTAGAGGTTGTAAAGATATTGTGAGTGAAGTTCGCCGTAACAACAATGACAGTAAGCTCTACAGATGAGTGCGGCGCGTGACCCTGAGTTTTGGGTCACATGCCGCATAGTTTTCAAGGGTGACACGCCTCACAATGTCTTCCAGTTTAATTCCCCCCAAAATTATTTTTTCTGGTCTTTTCAACAATAAACATGTCAACTCGGTATAGGGGAAGGGAAGGAGCTAAACATCGTGGCCTATGGAGTGACAATGACCTACAAGAAGCTGTTCGGCGAATTAAGGCATGGGAAATTTCCATTCGGGAAGCCGAACGTTGCTATAATATGCCAGAGAGGACTATTCGTAGGCGCACGGACACAGGAAATTGGAAAAACCCTCACTTGAGCCTGAAGGAATATTTGGTACAGAAAATGAAACAAGGCTAGTCGGCAATATTCAGAGATTGTGTAGATAGGTTCTCTTATGTTTTATACGTGCCTTTGATGTAAATTTAGACTGATATTATGAATGCGGCATGTCTCCCATGCGTGCGGCATATCACCCTGTAACGCGGCATCTCTCCCGCTTTGCCTTTCAATTTAGTAATTGTATTTACACGTTTAATTATTATTTTATAAATATTTCCTTTGCTGAAATATAGGCAGGGAAGATCGTAGCTTGGAATCTCAAAAAGAGTTTTCAAAATATTCAATCCTGTTTTGAGGTAGACTAATTTCAAGAAAAGTGCGGCGCGTCACCCTATCTTGCCCTACAGCAAATGTTTGGCTATTTTTCAAAATATTCGCTACTGGAATTGAGACTTTTTCATACCATGGGACCAATTGCAGAATACACTTCGATTAAGGTATCATCTAGGCCTAGGCCTATAGCCTATATTGTGAGGAATCCTGGAAAGTCTCCGCCATCTATTAACGATTACGCTGTAGTGTTCGCTATGAGACTGGCAACTGTTATTATTGTTGTTAACAGAAGCCTGTGATACAAGTCAAGTTCCAATAAATCTTTTTTGCTCGATGTAACTAATCAGTGGAACTTACAAATATTGTTGCCGTGAATCCTAAGTTGACATTCCCACCCGCTTTGAAAACAAAAGAAATCTCAGTGCGGTAAAAATTACAAAAAGCACACGTGCCGTAAGTAAAACTATTATAATACAAGCCTTTATCGAAAGCCGGAACCAAGGCCCCCCTGCTGTGGCGGCTTTAACAGGACAAATATTCGGTCCCCATAACAACCAACACATGCTAATCATTTTCTGAAATATAACATCTATCTTCAATAATGTATATACATAATATTTTCAGACAATATCTCAATTAATATAACTAAATTGATATAAATAATCATAGTGCAAAAAATAGCATGCAATACTCATTCCGTAAGCGCATAACGCATCTCGGAAATTGAAAAAACTCGGCGCAAGCGCCTCGTTTTTTCAAACTCTTTCCTCGATCCGTATGCACCACTTACGGAACTAATATCGCAATATACTATTATAGTTTCCAGAATGTGTATTATTAATAATATTGTCAGAAGCAGGAGTTGACGAGTTTCATCAGATAAATTCGCTCCTGCACTTATCAACTCTCGTAGTGTTACCTACGGTAAAATCGTCGGCGGATGGGAATCCCCCATTCCTCTTTTGCGATTTCGCATCCGGATTCACAAAACTAAATAAACGTTATTCGTGTTGTCGACTATTTGCGTTTGATCCGAAGTAATATCACAAAGCCAAGTTAATTCAACTAAATGAAGTAAAGTCCAAATTGTGGGAACATGACGTTCTCTCCTGCATAATGCCTCTATTTTGCAAATAAATTGCTTAAACTACTCTCTCAGATTACATCACGGATTGCTTTTGTTCCCCGGACTTGGAGACCTCCTAACTGCTCAGCATTATTGCTCCCGAGGGCTCCACTCCTATCCTCGGGAAATTTCATTCAGTCACCACTACCCAATTGAAATAGTGTTCTATCCTCCCTCAGGAAAAGCGGAACACAAGGTATCACACACTAGATAAATTCCCTCAAAACTTTTTATCGTGATGGCTCTCTTGTGTTTTCCTCACAGGAAAACCCTATCTCGTTTCACTTTAGAGAAAATACTCGCGACGAAATGATAAACACCTCAGGGTTCAGTTTTGGTGCCGGTTAACATATCAGGCTAAGCTTGCAGAAAAATTCATCTACCGTACATTTCCGCAGATAATACGATAGCTAAACAAAACAAAAAACAACAAACAAAAAAGGGCACCGAAAATCTGGGGTCGTCTTATAGGACAGATACAAAAAAATATATATAATCTAGGCCTATAACTTACTGAAATTTATATAAATTCAAACCATAGGGTGGTATAAATTAGAGCCTCTGGACAAAATTTCCCGGCCTTTCACGTCCAAGTAATACCTTAGTTTCCTGGGGGGTTGTGAGGCGATGGGCTTACCACCTGTCCCTCTGCCCTCTCTCGGAAAATAAGCGTAACAAAATTCACATAGGTATCAGAAACCTCCAACTGGAGGCCCTTCGCCCCGACACTAGGGATATAGGACAAAGTCAGTCAGTCAGTCAGTCAAACCATTATAAAGTGATATATTCTGATCTCAAGATTATATATATTAAGATTAAGATGATATATTATTAAGATTATATATATTAAGATTAAGATCATATATTATTAAGATGATGGGGTGCGCCGTAGCGTAGTGGTTGAGGCGCTGCGCTACAAACTGGAAGGGTTCGATCCCCGATGAGGTCGTTGGAGTTATTCAATTGGCCTAATCCTTCTGGTGGCACTATGGCCCTGGTGTCGACTCAGCCTCTAACAGAAATGAGTACCCGGAGCAATCCTGGGGGTAAAGGCGGCCGGTGCGTAAGGCTGACAACCTTACCACCATCATGTGCCGAATGTCTAAAATCTGAGAGCCTCAAACTCCTGGAACCCTCTGGGCCTCCATGGCCTATATAGGGAACAATTTCCTTCTTTTTTTTTTTTTTTTTACTTATATTAAGATGTTAGCTACCATTTGCGGGCAAATGTAAGTCCCGAAATAGCGCAAATTTCGTAAATAAAACCACAAACGTCATAATCCGCGAAATTAAACCTATTTTTGGTGTTTTTTTCCCCTACATACCGGTGCTCGGCTCACGCACAATGCGCGTATCGTTCTGTTCCATTGTCGTGCAATTGTGCTCAGTGACACCATTTTGGAAAAAAGATTTTAAAAAAAAAAGCTTTGTTCCGCTAAGGGTAGCCAACAGTTTTTTTTCGACCAGAAACGAAATTTTTTGAAGTTGTTTCATAAACATAAATTCATAGGTCGTTCATAGTTTGGGGGTCGTCTTATAGGACAGTTATGCTAATACTATAAAACTTTGACGAAAATTTATGCTTTGTCTCATCTGAAGGTCGTCTTACCTGCGGAAATATACGGTATGTATTTTCTACATATCCGTCTTCATTTCGAAACCAAAGTACGTATGAAGCATTAATGTGTTTGTCGCAGATAAGATGAGCTTAAATAGGAAACTAGTTACTCGTTTCAAAACACGGCCTTCAAAGTATTTGTTATCACATCACCAAAGACATGTTCTTATCTAGATTGACAGTGAATTGCAGACAGGTCTTCGTACATTCTGTCTCTTCCAACAAATAAATTTTTCTACGATAGGTGTGTTTGTTCATTTCCCGTCCATGCTATCTTGGTGAACTTCCTTCACACCCCCTGAGATTCAATACAACGAGATTCCTGGGGGGTTGTGAGGCGATGGGCTTACCACCTGTCCCTCTGATTCTCTCTCGGAAAATAAGTGTAACAAAATTCACATAGGTATCAGGCCGGGAAATTTTGTCCAGAGGCTCTAATTTATTCCACTCTATGGTTTGAATTTATATAAATAATATCTACCATGCCACAATTTTAGGCCATACAATCCCCCTAACAGATAGAGTAAAAGAAATCATTTTTTTTAAATTGCATGATACTAATCTATTTATCATCCCACAATTTTTAGGCCATACAATCCCTCTAACATCTGTTTCTAAGCGTTGGTTAAATCTTGCAAAATAAAATCGTTAGAAATGAGTTAGAAAATCTACTTTAATTCGAAAATGTATCAAATTCTGTTCAGGGGACCGCGGATCACAGGTTGGGAACCATCAGCAACGATATTCTAAGCAAGAACATTGTTTGAGAAGATAAAACTGAATCGTTAAGGCTTTTAAAGGCTGCCGCTGTTTGGTTTCTGTAGATGGAAAGGTGGATTGAAATTGGTATTAAACGTATTCCGTGCAGTGTTCTGCTTTTACGGTGGAACACTTGAGTGATAGGATTTCGAGTTTACTTCTTTGTAGGACAACAAGGCGAAGCGTGACTTCGCAATATAATTCCCTTCAACAATCTGAGTCTAGGTGTTGAGCTTGAATGTTGCATGTTGATCTTGTGATATTTATTCTAAATTCCTATAACATCAATATTAATCATGTTCAAGTGATGGACTGAAACATAACTTCCTCTAACATAAGCATTGGAAATAGGCTACAACTAATTCACTTAATCTGACAGGCCTAAGAAATAGAGGCCGTGATGCAGGGAATTCGTATTAAGTTATTTCAGTATTGGTTGAGAAAAATTTAGACTGCAATCTCAACTCCTGTTGTACCCAACGGAAAAGTCAGACCATAAAAATATTTTACTATTATTAAAAAAAAAGTGTGCGTGGAACGCCACGCGACAGAAGTGAAACTTGTTTTAATTTTTGGATTATTTTAATTTTTGATTACTTCAATTTTGGATTTCTGGATTCTTTCAAATCTGGATTGTTGGACTTTTTAATATTGGATTTTAGATTTTTTAAATTTTAGATCTTTGAATTTTTTATTTTTTAGATTTTTTTAATTTTCGAATTTTTAATTTTGGATTATATGATTTTTAAATGTTGGATTTTGGATTTTTTAATTTTGGAGTTTTTATTTTTTGAATTTTGAATTTTAAAATAATTTTATTTTTTAAATTTTGGATTTTTAATTTTTTAAATATTGGATTTTTGTACTTTTTAATTTTGGATCTTTGAATTTTTTAATCTTGGAATTTAAGATTTTTAAATTTTGTCTTTGTATTTTTTATTTTTTATTTTGGATTTTCAATTTTTTAATTTTGGATTTTTCGATTTTATTTTTAATTTTCGATTTTTTAATTTAGAATTTTTAGATTTTTAAATTTTGGATAAGCTTTTGCAGTACGTTCCATCACACCTCACTAATTTCGTGACGATTTTGAGCGTAACACTAATTTCGTGACGATTTTGAGCGTTACACAAGCTCTCGATTTACACCTACCGCGGCTAAAGAAGTTTCACTTCAAAACCCCTTAAAATTCGTGCATTTCGTTGTAGACCCTCTATATCTTGCTTGTATCGATTTACAATATAGTGGCTTATCTTATTGTATGGTGTATTCCTTACAGGGAGCCTTCTTTTCCACACAAACCATGCACTTCCTATACATAACACATGACTTTGATCGCATAAGGTGAGGTTATGACCCGCAATACTGTTTGCAGGTGGAGGTGGGGGCCATGAACCGCCGGATGGATTCCGGTCACGTCAACAATGGATTCACTGCCAACGAGGAATACTCCGGCGGCGTCTTCTTCGATACACAGCACTACGACGAGATCGACCTGGGCGTCAAGGTACTAAAATTCAAACTCAATATCATAAAAAGGTTAAAGCAGAAAGATCAAGTGCCGTTTTAACGCATGGGCGATTGGTGGCCGCCGGGGGACCTTAAGCTCTAAGGAGGCCTCAAAATACTCAAAATGCTCAAATCCGGTTCTGCGGAAAAGATATTTTATTCATTGAGCAATTCATGATTTGACTTCCTGCTTCTACAATAAATGTAGGCCTATAAAATATAATATTATATATGATATATATGATAATCCTCCGATATATTATAATATGATATATTATTATGATATATATAATTATGATATATATGATATATATAATTATGATATATATGATATATATAATTATGATATATATGATATATATAATTATGATATATATACTTATGATATATAATATGATGTATTATATATGATAGTCCTGAACTCCGTTCTTGCCGCAAACACAAATTAAAAACTAATGACAAGCTTTTATCCTAATCGGGTGGTTCTATTTTGTATAATAAGGTCATATTTTGGTCTTTTTTTGTGGTCTTGGTCATCTGTTGGACATAACTGAAATACGACGTTCTTACATGGTCGAGTTAAATTTTAAATTTATTTAATTAATTTAATGTTTATGCCAAATTAATAGTAACTTAAATTTTAAAATTAATGCAATTGTTCGTATTTTATAGGGACACGCAAGGTCTACAGATTATTAGGAGTATTTGAAGCTGATGAAGAGAAGAAAATTCTTTAAAAATAGAAGTTCATTAAAAGTATAACTATAAATCACCAAAATTGTTTTAAAAAGTGATAATCCGATTGGATTCATTTGATTTAAAAATTCAGTGTCTTTAAATGTTTTAAATTGCAAAATTTATTTTTTGAAAATACGTTACTTTATTATGTTTTATTTAGGAGTTTTGGGTCATATTTAGTCATTTTAAGGGCGTATTTGCAGTCATATTTTCCACGTTTTTAGGTCATAAACATCCGAACCCTAATGATAATACATTACTGTCCTGCTAAGGAAAAAGGCAGTAACTACATGAACTTAAAAAGTGAGACAATTGAGATCAAATTTTAATGAAATTCTCTTTACTTTTCTATTCTAAGATGACGTTTAAATTTACACATTAACTACAGAACAAGATGGAAAATTTGTATCTACTGTAGCATCAATTTTGTTCTTGAATTATTAAATTATGACAGATACTGCTTTTTTACAAAGAGTATGTGGATTTTGGCTTTGATTTCTAAAGCAGTAAGTGGACGTTGCTGCCTTTTTTTACAATGTAGTCAGTATTTACTGCTTTCTGTCATTGTTGAGTTCTTACAGCGTGGATTGAAAGTCCAACCTTAAAAAGCAGTACTTTTGCAGTTACTGCTTTCTTACAATGCAGTATCTACTTACTGTTTTCTTTTGTAGATGTCGAAATATTGCAAAGGCAATAACTGATTTTTATTTAGGGCCTATACTTTTAACAAGGAATCATGTTACTGCTTTCTAAGGTCGTATTACGATGGAAAACATAGACACGATTCCAACGATACCAAAAACTCTATATTTTTAATTTCTGCAGTTACTGTCTTCTTCTTTAGCATGGCAGATTACCAGGCTACCAGCCAGGCCTCCGGTCAACCGATTTTTTTTAAATTTAAAATCGCAAAACTTAAGCCTTTAATTACTGTCGAACAAAAACAGTCAATTGCAACTTGCCTTTAATGGTAATTTAGATACTCGTATGAAAATTATGAAATTTGTTTTGCTCGTTTTATAAACATATTGGCGTAGGGAAGGGGGGTCCAGGGGCTCAAGGACCTCCCCCGAAATCAAAACCTAAAATTCTATTTAAGTTATTTAAGCTGTATTTTGTCTAATATTTAATTATTTTATTAAATAACTAGCATGTGCCCGCGGCTTCGCCCGCGATAATTATTTCAAAAATTAAAAATTAAGAGCATAATAGTAAAATCATTATATTTATTAACTCCTAAATCACGTGGACTACATACCACGATTAGATAGCATCGTCTGGTAAAAGCGACCTCAGATTCGAGTTTCTTGGCCCAGAAAACCTCTGTATAGTGAGATTCGTCCAAATAAAACAACGTTTGACCATATTTAGGGCTTACAACATTCAAGCGATCGCGAAAGTTTTATTTTCAAGGTATGACAAAATCAGCCAAAGCCAACTGTAATTGATTTGACATTGAAATGTATAACTGAAAACTTATGTTTTGAAAACGCAAAAAATGCATGTTTTTTGCCCGTTTTTCACTCATAACTCACGAACGAAAACTGAAATTAAAATTCCGTCTTCGAGGTGCATTTTCCGACCCTTCAGCCCACCTATGTTTAAAATTTCAGATCTCTGCGTTCAGTAGATTTCGCTGGACATCGAGGACAATTCCTTTTATTAATATAGATAATATGAATTATAATGATACCTTCTCTAATTTGTCAAACATCCATTTCATTTAATCCAAACCCACCTATACCATTGGCAACAATATGTTCTGTGAATTTGTTTCGATAATTCTATGTAAAAAGTGCTTAAGTATTTTAAAAAACATTTAATTTTTGGCATTTAGAATCAGAATTTTTCAAAATCCCTTCTTAGTGAGCATCTACATTATGAAACGAAGGTACTATCAAAATTCCAAGTCTCTACCTGTTATAGTTTAGGCTGTACGTTGATTCCTGTCAGTCAGGACAAAGTCTTTTATATATATAGAGATAAAATACTGAACTTATAAATGTAGGCCAGTTCTAGAGTGATAGGGAAAAAGTGAATAAGTCAGAAAACCAAAGTTTCAAGGGAGACAAAAAACAGTTTATTTCCACAGCATTTTTACAATATTTAGTTCAGCCCATCCAGATAGTTTTACATACTATCATATACTATGTAAAAATATCTGGGTGGGCTGAACTAGTTATTGTAATAATGCTGTGGAAATGAATTGTTTTTTGTCTCTCTTGAAACTTTGGTTTTCTGACTTATTCGCTTTTTCCCTATCACTCTAGAATTATTTCCACTGTCCCATGTGCTATTTAATTTTTCTTATAAATAGTAATAAGTGTTATAACTTAGGTAACGATTTCTTGTTTAAGCTGGCGAGTAAACAAATTTGCTAACTAGTTTTTCAGTGATAAAATAGCGTGAAATGTGATTTTCATTAGTTTAATACTCAAAAGTTTTCCTTTCTTGGGGGATTCCATATCCCCAAACCCCATGACACTTTCAACCTTCCCCGAAATTATTTTCTAGCTACGCCATTGAAACATATATCAATAAATTATATTACAGGCTCCTTGCATAATATGGGGGTACGCCGTGGCGTAGTGGTTGAGGCGCTGCACTACAAACCGGAAGGTCGCGGGTTCGATCCCTGATGAGGTCATTGGAGTTTTTCAATTGTCCTAATCCTTCTGGTGGCACTTTGACCCTGGGGTTGACTTAGCCTCTAAGAGGAATAAATACCAGGAGCAATCCTGGGGGTAAAGGCGGCCGGTGCGTAAGGCTGATAACCTTACCACCTGCATGTGCCTATTGTCTACAAATCTGGGAGCCTCAATCTCCTGGAACCCTCTGGGCCTCCATGGCCTTTAATAGGGAACACTTTACTTTACTTGCATAATGTACTATTTTGGCAGTTGCTGTTTTTATTAAAGATAGCGGAGAGAAAATGAACCATGCTGCTATTAGAAGGACTTTCAGCTATATAACCTGCAATTAAAATAATATCAAAACACCGTAACGAGTCAAGTATGAACAACTTTCTTACAAGTTCTATATGATTACAGTGTAATTGCAGTTCAATGACCACAAGAGGGCTCGAACTTTAAAAAAATGACATCGGTTGACTGAGATCATACGCGTAACATTCAAACCTACTCTGTACACTAACATTCGTAAAATGAATAACAGAGCTACCAGGCTAAACTCTTAATTTGTATTTGTTTGAGGCATTTATATAAGTAATATAGAAAACTGTAACGTCTTTGACTCGCATTCGAGAGGTCCCAGGTTCAAATCCCGTGGCCGGCCAATTTGACATGGGTTTTTTCATGGTTTCTCCAGTCGTAAAGGCAAATGCCGAATTGGATATTTACGTACCATGAATCATCCTCACCATTTCATCCTGTATCACAACCATTTAAATTAATATCAGTTGAAATTTACTCCATTAAATACCGACAATAGAAACAACTGACAAGCAATAGTTCCATGGCCTACCCTACTATACCGACACAGATCCCGACCTCCTGTTATAGCCACGAAAACGAGTATAAACACAGCCACCGCCATCGTAATGTACAGGCCAGATGGTAGCTTTCGTGACGTCACGCAAAGAGTCGGGACTCGGTCACGTTGAATCCATTAGCACACCACGATTCTAATGACTATTTCCATTTAATAACAAGTTTAATCACACTTTACAAAGAATAAATCCATGCCACTGGCATAATATAGTTTTAATAAAGTTTTCAGAAGAAGAAAACAAATAGCAATATTCTATCGTATGTCAAGATACTCGAAATTACGCACGGGTACTGGAAATTAAGAACACTATTCCAGAAAATACAAACATCTGATAACTAGCCTACATGACCATCAAATAATATAATATATTACACAGTAGACAATATTTACAATAGGCCTCAAATAGTTGAAAATTAAATGCAGAAGAAAAATATCTAATTAAACGTCAGAACAGTAGGCCTACCCATTTTCTTCTTACATAAAGATATGCCTATTATGTTGAGAACTATTTGATTATCTTTTCAAAACATTCATCACACAATATATCACAATCTGAATTACTGCCTACATTAACAAACTAGGCCTACTTTACCAAGTAATAGAGACAGAATGTAGGCCAATAGGATACAATACATGGAGAAAATTATATAGGCCTACAGATTGTAACATAAGAATTAGTGTACATGAAAAAAATATTCATTGAATAATCCATAAGTTATAGGCCTATAGGCTACAATTCATTTATGATAAATACAGTATTTTATACTGTATAGGCTGTACATGAAATACTGTATAGGCTATACATGAAATTAAATACCACAGCAATTTAATGATAGACTTATTAAGTTCAAAACACTTATCGTTGGATTTTTAGGTTCCATGTTTCAGGTTTTTGGTCCAAAACATCGCTTTAGATTACAATATTGCGTTTAAATGAACTTTCATTGCGTTACTTAGGCCTACAATTCAACACATAATATAATATGTATAAAATTCAGCTGAAAATTTAGTTAAATTTGCTGAAACTTGACTGAATACCCTGAAAAAGTTAAACATAAGAGGCAAAATAGTTAATACTGTAGGCTGCCTATTAAAAGCTAGCCTATTTCGGGATTCGAACTCAATTCTTCCAATTGGGCGAACAAAAAATGTTTATGGTTAACTGACAATAATGTGAAACAAATTGTTATAGACTGAACACCGGTAGGCCTATTTAAAAGGAATAGGCCTACACCAGTAATGTTATGTTCATCCCTCCTTGTCTTGGCCTTTTCATGGCAGACACTATGGGTTGAACAAAATTAATTTGAAGGTTTACTTTCAACACTTTTTTGTCTGTCTCTGCAAAATATTGATTTTTCAAGAATAATTTTTTTGTTTTGCCAAAACCCTATTACGCCTAGGCCTTTAAGTAATTGAAGTTTTTGCATCCCATTTAGGCCTAAGTGTTTGTAGGTACTACAGAACCTATGTGTGTGAATCCTATGTAGCCTACATGACACAAGAAAGTATGTGAGGGTTTCTGATTTTATATAGCAAGGAAAAAATAAGCAGGCCTAAAAACCTAAGAACCCGGTCCCTAATCATCACGTACCTCATAGTACCATCACAAACCACTTAAAATATGTAGGCCTATCTTTTGACTAGGTGCAGTCATGTGACCTTTTGACAGCAGAACTACAGCACAAACAGGAGACAGCAATGACACGGAGACAGGGAGTTGCCGGTACCTACATTCAAAGATTACCTCGCCTAATATATGTCACTATGAATATGTTTTGAATTAGGCATCTTGTACTCACCATCTGGACGAGTGGCTCTAATTTCGCTCAGAATTTTCTCTTCGTGAAAGAGTTTGATACAGACTCCACTGTTCTAAGTAGGCCTAACCACTAAATTTTCCTTTGGAATTTTTTTAATCCATAATTGTCTTCTCTGTTGATCAGCAGGAAAAGAGAACACAGGTGTACATTCACCACTCTAATAACTTGACCTGCATCCAGGTACAACACGACATTTTGGCATTTTTACTGTATTTCTGTTGAATATTCACGAAACACAACTGCGGGGGTTATGCCACATTCGAAGCAATACATGGGTTGTTGATTTGCTAGGTTATGTTGGAACATTTATGGCACAGCACAACACAGCCAATAGGCTAACACACAGCTTTGCACATTCTGTATAGGCCTATCTATGTTGCACACAGAATATAAATCGGATTTAGAGATTCAGAAAGTGAAATGATAATGATATATCGGGGAGTTACGCCACATGGGTTTGTGATTTGCTAGGTTAGGTTGTAACATTTATAGCATAACACTACACAGCCTATAACGCATGTAAAGTTTTTGCACATTTTTTATATCTGTGATGCTCACAGAATGTACATTATATTTTGAGATTCAGTAATAGAAAGCGTATGATACATCACAAGCAATAAAGAGTTCGTTGGTTAGGGTGTAACATTGCCTTGAGATCTGTAACACGCCGGCTCGCATTTGCTCATTTGAAAAGGGTAGTATTACACTATTAATCTTCGGCAATACTTTATAAGACCTACATTACATGAAAAATGCAGAATTTATTGATTAAACAACTGGTAAAACAAATACCGATGCACTTATGCACTGTCAACATTCACGCACGCTGGCTTGTTACCGACTTCGTTGATCAGCTGATTGTTTTCCCGCGCGCTCTATAATCTGGCCTGTACATTACGATGGCGGTGACACAGCTGAAATTTAATATATATATATATAACTGCTAAACATACTGCGTATTAAGAAAGAGATTTCAAACTATTTGACTGCTTTGATTTTAAACATAAAATACAGCTCACATGGAAACAAATTTGTTACAAAAATTTTAAAATTCAGATTACTAATATAAATGAACCTTGTTCCTACCATTATCAAACAAATCTTAGCACAAGCATTAAAACTCAACGCAACTTCATATTAAATTATAATTCCGAAAAACTCAAGATAAATACATAAAAATTCACGATTATTTCTCAAGTGAATAAATAATTAACAATCAATTCATTATTGAATTAATAGTGTCAAAGGTTTACTCGATTTATGAATACTTAACATATACTTCAAGGTATTTTTTAATGCTAACTTGGACTGTAAAAAAGTAAACACTTCAACCTATAATGTAGACCACGCGAGTTTTCTGCCCTAAGTTTGATTCAACACAAACATCTAGACGTCTAACTTTTTTGATGTCTCCACAATTAAATCTTCAATTAAAATTAAGTAATTAGGTTGAATTGTTAATTATTAAATTGTTAGCACTGTAACAGTTTAGCAACTTACAATGCTTACCACTTCAAATATGAAATTTGTTTTATTTTGCTTTTATCCAGGCAGTCATGAGCAGGGCCCGGATTCTAATGACATGTCATCTTTTTATTGATGCTGCATAGACACTGCCAACTTGTAGATAAATCCTAATCATGGCCTCTAGATTATATAAATGCATTTTTATTAGGTCATTTTTTGTCATTTTATGCAATTTTATATTTTTATGGTATTTATTTCAATTTTACGTCATTATTTTGTCATTTTCGTGTCAATTGCTTCCTTATTTTCTCATTTTCATGCATTTACTTTAAATAAATGACTAGGTTACTATAATGCAACATTTTTGTAGAATCTACTTTAATAACAATTTTCTTACTTTTCTTCTCAAATGTTCCAATCTTGAAAAAGGTTTTTAGACCTACAACTATAATTACACTTTTTACAATTATGTACAAATTAGTCTATATCTTTGTGTGCATAGTAATAATTTTTATAATTAAAATATCAGTTTTTAGGTCATTCTTTGTAATTATGAAGTACAAATTTCCTTTAAAATTTAGGGTCATTTTATAGGTCATTTTTCAAACAATTTTAGGTCATCATAATCCGGGCCCTGGTCATGAGATATGGATGTTTTTGAATGCAGTAATTGAGGTAATCATATAAGAGGCGTCAGGTGAATTTAAGTAAAACCTTGACAGGAAAAGAAACTCCTTTATAACGTAGGTCTATACCTCCCTGTTAGACCGCCGACTGGGAAACTCAAAGTGCCTTTCTTATGTGTGGAGAGGAAACTATAGAGACTCCATCAGTGTTCAGATTCTGTATGTGCAATATTTCCAGTGGAAGGAATGAAATATGGATATTTTCCACAAGGAATAATAATAATAATAATAATAATAATAATAATAATAAAAAGTGTGCGTGGAACGCCACGCGGCAGAAGTGAAACTTGTTTTTATTTTTTTATTTTTTCAATTTTGGATTATTGGATTTTTCAATTTTGGATTGTTGGACTTTTTAATATTGGGTTTTTAGACTTTTATAATTTTAGGTTTTTAAAATATTTTATCTTTTAATTTTGGATTATTTAAATTTTAGATCTTTGAATTTTTTTATTTTTTGAGTTTTTAATTTGCGATTTTTTAATTTTGTATTTTTAAATTTTGGATTTTTTATTTTTCAATTTTGGATTTTTTATTTTTTAAATTTTAATTTTTTATTTTGAATTTTTATTTTTATTTTTGGATAGATTTTTTTAATTTTGGATTTTTAATTTTTTAAATTTTGGATTTTTTATTTTTTAATTTTGAATCTTAAAATTTTTCATTTTGAAAATTTGGATTTTTTAACTTTGGATTTTTAAAATTTTGCGTCTTTCAATTTTTTGATTTTTTAAAATTTTGGATAAGCCTTACACTGAGTTGATTGTTTTCTGTACAGTCCGTTCCGTCACACCTCACTAATTTCGTGACGATTTTGAGCGTTACACAAGCTCCCGATTTACCCCTCCCGCGGCTAAAGCAGTTTCACTTCAATAACAATAATAATAATAATAATAATAATAATAATAAATTGTTTGTTGTTCAACCCAGTTAATTCAGGATGGTTGATAATTAACGAAATGAATAGTCTTGGGCCGAAACTTGAACAGTGCCTAATTTCAGCATAATAGTATATTGCGATACAAGGGCATGATTTACGGATCGAGGAAAAAGTTTGAAAACACGAGGCGCTCGCGCCGAGTGTTTTTAATTTTCCGAGATCCGTAATGCGCTTACATTGCATGCTATTTTTTGCACGATGATTATTTATATCAATTTAATTATATTAATTGTGATATTACCTGAAAATATTATGTATATACATTCTTGAAGATTGATGTTTATTTCAGAAAGTGATTCCCATTTGTTATTGTTTATGGCAACCGAATATTTGTGATGAGGGGGGCCTTATCCATAAAGGCTTGTATTATGAAGTGTGTCGTTATATTCATAACAGCCCTCAAACACTTTCCGCCCGAGGGCCGTAAGCGTTTGCGGGCGGAAAACGCTTATCGCCCCTAGCAACAAGATTGCGTGTGGGAATGTCAACTTAAGACCCACGGCAACAACGTTCGTAAGTACCACTAATTAGTTAAGGAGTGCAAAAATAAATTTATTCCGTTGTTCCAAAATGATGATATATTCTAATCCTTGAATGCACGAGACTTAATTTTTCACACAATATACAAATCCGTGCCGGACCGCAAAGAAAACTTTTAACACAATGATTAGTCCTATAATTTATTTCTTGCACTTTATTAAAATGTAAGTTTTTCTTCCATTTTCCATCATATTATTACAAATTTTAGACAGAAGCCTCCCCTAAAAAATTTGCCGTCTTTTGAGGTTTGCGCTCACTTATAAATCAAGGCCCGTGTCGGTCCTTACTAGTTGGTGTAGATGTGGACAATTGCTATTCAAAGTTTCAAGCTATTAATCTGACATGTTCAGCACCAACTGGAGTCTTTCTTTAGGACTTCAGCTTTACATTTATATGTACAAAAATCCGTTTTAATTTAATGTAAATAATTTTCATAATACTCACCATATTTCTTGCTATCCTTAATTTTACCCCGTGATGATGGGAAGGGTTTCAGTCTGTTTTCTTCTTCTATGTCATCATAATCAGGCTGTAAAATAAAACAAGCAGAAATTATTATTAATCAAAACTCTAGATTCCCACTTAATATTCAAGTTATTTATTTATTTATTTAGCCGCGGTAGGGGTAAATCGGGAGCTTGTGTAACGCTCAAAATCGTCACGAAATTAGTGAGGTACGACGGAACGGACTGCACATAAAACAATGAACTTAATAATTAGGTTTATCCTAAATTTAAAAAATCTAAAAATCCAAATTTAAAAAATCCAAAAAATAAAAAATTCAAAGGTCGAACATTTAAAAAATCCAAAATTTCAAAATCCAAAAATTCAAAGATCCAAAATAAAAAATAAAAAATCCAAAATTTAAAAAATAAAAAATCCAAAATTTAAAAAATAAAAAATCCAAAAACAAAAAATCTAAACTTCCAAAATTAAAAAATATAAATATTCAAAATTCAAAAGTCCAAAATTTAAAAAATACAAATTTAAAAATTTGAAAGCACAAAATCCAAAATTTAAAAATTTAAAATTAAAAAATTAAAAAAGATCTAAAATTTTAAAAATCCAAAATTCCAAAATTAAAAAATAAAAGATCAAAAATTAAAATTTCCAAAGCTTAAAAATAAAAAATTCCAAAATTAAAAAAATTAAAAGATCAAAAATTAAAAATCCCAAATTTAAAAAGTGCAAAATCCCAACATTAAAAAGTCCAACAATCCAAAATTGAAAAATTCAATAATCTAAAATTGAAAAAAAAAACAAAATAAAAACAAGTTTCACTTTTGTCGCGTGGCGTTCCACGCACACTATTTTAAATGTAAGAACGAGAACGAGAACAACACCATTATAGTCATATCTGCTTCAGGATTTGGAAGGAATTGATAAGGACAAAGTGTATGCTACACTGACATTGCTTGTGCCCTTTACCCCGCGTCCAAAAATATACAATTGCAGCTTTCGAGGAAACTACTGGCCCATCTGTTTCTTACGGTCCCCTTGCATAACAGTTTGCCCATCACTGGTGTAGGTATCCCGCCACTGGTGGCAGTGGCTGATGTAATGTAAACACACCTTAGAGAAGTAGCGGCAGGTTCCACAAATACTATTATCGGAATGCATGGAGGGTGGTAGCGAGAATGAGGAAGGCGTATGGCAGAAGATATTTCATTCTCGCCCCGAGGAGCGTCAAAATTACTTCTTCTAATCTTCAGATGTTCCAAGATTAACTTCCTCTAGAACTCCATATGCAGAGCCTATATTTTATGTCGATAGTAAAAAAAAATATCGAGAAGCTCCCGATATTGATGGATCATGCATACTAAAAGGCGAATTTTGAATTGAGAATAGTAAATGTCACACCAAGTGGGGGTAATAACCATAAATTATCTTCCATATTTGAAAAAGCTGTTATACTTGAAAGTATTCCAGCGAGTTATTCGTCATGTAACAATCCTGCAGACTACATTTATACTTACTTAATGGCAATAGACAATTCCTCAGCAAGCTAAAGGAATATTATCTATTTTATGGAACCCGAAGATTCATTCCTGCGCCCTTATGGGCATAAAAATTCCAAATGAAACTATTAAAATGAACCATAGATTCATGAACCATGCCCAAATAATGCATAAACAATTTTATTATAACGATTGATAATTAAAAAATAAAAATAAAACTAAAAACTTGGTTTCGAGGAGCATTTCACGATCAAAGTGCGCCACTCGGGGGGAAAAAAAGACCTCAGATTAGAGTTCCCTAGCCCAAAAAAACCCCACATAGTGTTTTTCGTCCAAATCATTCCATGTTTTCCCATTAAGGCTTTGCCCGCGAAACTTGTAAGCTGTAAAGAACACACTGATTAATTCGAACATTTCAGTTAAAAGGTTGAATTTACTGATTATTTTACATGATCTACAAAATTTTGAGATACATAATTTACTCAAATATAAATATTAATACCTTCTCTAATTTTCAAAGTCTTGTTCCATTTATTTCCAAAGCCTTATGTAAAGATTGCCAACAATACACTGTTGTCATGTGAACTGTGATTTGGATTTGATAATTCTGTGTAAAAAGGGATTAACTATTCCAAATACATTTGATTTTTGGCATTTAAAATGAAAATTGTTGAAAATCCTTTCTTAGTAAGCACTTACATTATGAAACGAAGGTACTGTCAAAATTCCAAGTCTCTACCTATTATAGTTTAGGCTCTACGTTGATTCTCTGACTGTCAGTCAGTCAGTCAGTCAGGACAAGGCCTTTTATATATAACTTATAGCTAGTATATATACTAGCTTAAAAGGCCCGGCGTCGCCCGGGTTTTTTATTTTGTAATTGGAAATTATCTTATGAAGGACTTTCGATTTTTAAATTATTGGTCATTATATAGGTATTTAGAATTTGAGATAGGAAGAACGATTTATCACACTCAAACTTCCCTCAGAAAACGCTTGGTATAGCTTTTTATGGCTCAAAGAGGATGTAGAATTTTGCACCAAGCCTGGTAGGGATTCAAATAAGAAGAAACATAAATTCCGGTAACATAAAATTGTATTGTCTTTGCGGTATATTTTATTTCTCACTCTCATGTTACCACAAAACCGTTTTGGGGATGAAATTAAACAGAAATGCAATATCACTTTCATACTTCTCTTTCCAAAAACCTGCGATATAATAATATAGGGCCTACATATTACCAAACCTCGTATTGTTTTCTCTATGTCCAGGTTAGAGAAAGTTATGAGACTGTATTATTTTCGTGGATTTCATCCTTTAATATTTATTTATAACATTAATTATATTGATAGCTTCTCTAATCTGTCAAACTCCCATTTCACTTATTTCCAAACCCAATCTGAGACCATTGGCAACAATATGTTGTCATGTGAACTGTGATTTGGATTTGATAATTCTGTGTAAGTATTCTCAAAAACATTAAATTTTTTGTGCACGGATGATAGCAGTGGAATTCGGAGTATATTCCTGATACAACGTAGTAATTTTTAAACCCTCCAGCTGCGAACAGAAGGATAACATCATGGGGAGGGAGTCTGAGAAACACAGACTTACTAATTGGGAGTGGTTGGTTTCTATAACAAGTGCGGATTATTACTAGCGACGTTTCCGTAATTAGTTCCAACAATTATGTAATTTAATTATTTGCGAGCCTAGGACTCTACAATTTATAATTCTCGATCTCATTAATACCACGTGGAGCCCTGGGAAGATAATCTCTCCCCCAAAACGCAGGTGCTGTGCTATGCATACATCATCCCTGTCTACTTCCTGACAAAGCTGTCCTTTTTCTTAAAAATGTACTTTTTTCATTCTTCACACATAAGAGTGTAATCCATTTGTATTTCCGAAACTTTAAGTGGTAGAAAACTCAATTTGATCTCAAACTGTGGCAAATTTAGTCCAATTTTAGGATCGATAGTAAAACATTTTTGTCAGCTGCGTATTTTGGCTGATAATGGGCAAAAACAGAAATAAAATCGAAAATTTTGAAGTTTTTTCAAGATGGCAGCTCCGGCGGCAAAAGATTTTGTTGGGAAAGATCAGAAATTACTCAGAATACAATCCCAGACATCATATAAAAAAATTAGCTCTACCCGAAATTTTGCATCCATTTTTTTTTAAATTTGATTGGACTATAACATAAAGATATAAAATAATATCAGGTAAACTGATGTAACAAAATGCCAGAATGCTTTAATCAGCGATAATTGCAATTATTATAATATGCAGAAAATAAGTTATTTTTGTAATCGATTTCCGAGTTAAGCTACAGATCGATTCATTAAGCAGGGCTTACGGAAGAACAAAGTTCTAGTTTGATAAACATATGTGAAGAAAAATGTGGGTAGGGTTATTTGTCAAAGCTAAACCGTATTGCAACTTCCAGAGCCGGATATGAACACTGTAAAACAGTATGTTGTCATGATAACTGATAAGCATTTGATAAATTATTTATAATATATTACCATAAAATAGGCTCTAAAATGGGAATTACTCCGGTACCGGTCAACCGATTCGGTCCAATATTAATAGGTTTTTTGCCATGGACGGTATAAATGCGTATACCAAGTTTAATGAAAATCCTATAAAAGGTATTTGAGTTATCCGCGGCTTTGTGATATATTACGATAAAAAGGCACTAAATTGGGCATTATTCCGGTACCGGCCAACCGGTTTGGTCCAATATCAATAGGGTTCTTCCGATGAACATTATAAATGTGTATACCAAGTTTCATTAAAATCCGATTAAGCGTATTTGAGTAATCACGCTTACAGACACACGGACAGACATTTTCCCGTCCACCACACAATCTCATGAAGTAGGCCTACCATTCTGGCACGTAATAATCAAATATTGATATGATATCTAAAGAAATACGTATGAGCTAAATATCTTTTTAAATCCGCAACCACTAGTAGGCTAAACATATAGAAGTTAGATCAAACAAAACTAAACTAAACTAAACTAAACTAAACTAAACTAAAAAAAATGTAACTATAGAAATAGAACAGGATGGACTACAAATGGTTTTCAAAGCATAAACAGTTACAGCAAAAAGAAAAGGAAAAGAAAAGAAAGAAAGGATGCTGGAAAGCAGAGAAATGGTGGACGAAAATCAACGGCACAGTCTTCTAAAGAAGGCGGAGCCACTGTTTAACTTAATTTCTTTTTTCGAACCTTCGGAACCAGCTCGTCAGTGGTTAGACTACAGTACATGCACATGCTTTCAGAAAAAGGCTCTCTTCTTCAATTCAATTGCTTCTTTCTTAGTGTAATATCGCTCCCACTTCCAATTCTTTTCATTTGACTTCACACAATTCCTTTGCTCCATTTTCTTTTTTTGAATAAACTTGGGAGATATTAGGAATATGAGATGATTCTGAGTATCACATCAATTCCGTTTTATGTGTTTTCTTTTCTTGACATTACAGTAGGAGAAGTAAATTGAATAGGTTTGGGTTTATAGGAGATAGTTTTGCAGCAAAATAGAGTCATTTACTTCTAAACATCTGTGCACTGAAATGTGTATCTTGTCTTCTGTAAAACATTTTAATTTATTGTGTAGATTAGTACTTCCTCAAATTACTTCATAGCTATGGACCTTGCTATTTATTACCAGGGCCGTAGCGAGGTCCTTCTGCACCCTTGGCGACTTTGACAAATCTGCGCCCTCCAACACTGGGAGGTCTTATTATTTTTTTTTTCTGTAAAATTGTTTATTATTTTAATATAAAAACACTGTTATTATCAGAGTAAACCTAAACCTCAATTTGAAAACGAACTAAGTGTTGGACTTTCTAGGTACTAAACTTTATTTTCAGATGATTGAACTACGTGTTAATTAAAGAACGTTGCATGACTGTTTTTTGTTTGTAGACAATCGGCATAATACTACAGATAGTTCATGTGCAATGATTTTTAATAACCTGAAAGATTTCTTCCATTAACGTGGAATTGTTATTGCTTGATAAATTGCACCAGTCTAAAAAGGCGGGATTTTTCATGGTTAATTTTGCGCCCTCTTTGTGCCTGCGCCCTTGGCGGGGGCCCACCTCGCCACCGCCTAGCTACGGCCCTGTTTATTACTAGCCCGCGGTAATTAGGTCAGAAATTAAAAATTAAGAGCAACATAATTAAAACATTATATTCATTAACACTTACACGTGAGTCATTCATAAACTAAACGATTAATAATTATAAAGAAATAGCAAAAATCCGGCTTTAGAATACATTCCACAATTAAAAAGCGCCGCCGTGGAAAAACGACCTCATATTCAATTTTTCTGGCCCAGAAAACCCCTGCATAGTGAATTCCGTCCAAATCGATTAATGTTTGTCCATTTAGGGCCATATTCACTATGAATCATTCATAAACTAAACTATTAATAATTATAAAGAAACAGCTAAAAGTTTTAAAGTACATTCCACGATTAAAAAGCGCCGCCGGGGAAAAACGACCTCATATTCGAGTTCTCTGGCCCAGAAAACCCCTGCATAGTGAGTTCCGTCCCATTCCATCAATGTTTGTCCATTTAGGCCTATATTCATTATCCCTCTTCCGACTACGTTGAAAATTTCAGATGTCTGCAGGGCCTTGGCATTTTAAACAAATGAATCGACTAGGGTGGGGTTACAAAATGAAGCGATTCTTTTATTTCCAAATTATGACCCAAAAAAACGGCAAAGCTACCTGCAACTGATTTGTCACATGAAATAAGAAAACTGGTCCCCGAATCTCGCTCCCAGTGATTTCCATCTTTTCCTACACCTCAAGAAATGACAGAGAATGACAAAGAGGTGAACATGGTTGACACAAAATGGTTCAAATTCCAGGAGACATACTTCTCCGACACAAACGTTGGTCCCACGGAATGAAAAAGTCTCAATTCCGGTGGCGAATATGTTGAAAAATAGCTGAACACTTGCTGTATCTGTTGCAATAAACATTTCCATGAAATTGTGTTTTGTTTTTGTAACCGGCCCATGGGGAACTTACTTTATGGATGGCCCTCGTATATAAATTCTTTTTGATCCTCATAAATTAAAAGTAAATTACTTTTCCCCCCTCCCTTCGATTAGGCCAGCTTAGGACCACGTGAAACAGTTGTCTTCTTCTTGTCTTCCAAATCTTCTTCATTCTTTCGCGATGTTGCTGTTTCCGTTCTTCCGTCCATTTACTTCCCGTTTTCTTCTTGGGTTTCTCTGGAAATTCGCCATCAAATATTGCTTTCCTAAAATTTTCTCTGTTTGATATCGAGTAATTTCAAATCTTCTTCAACTTCCTTGAAAAATGCTGGTTTAAAATTACTTATTATTATTATTTTATTATTATTATTAGTATTATTATTATTATTACTATTATTATTATTATTATTCCTTACTTGTGATTGTTTATATTTTGTTTCTTTTGTATGTTTTGTAAACTGTAATCTACAGCGTTTTCAAGAACTCACAAACTTCAGTTGAGTGAATGCAAGTTTAAAGAAAACCCTGCTTCCCTTTTGGAGTAACTTTCCAGGGCTGTATTCCCTTCGGTGCCGTTGCTGACAGCGTTTTATAGAACCTAGTAATTACACTGGATCCGGCTTATCAAACCCCTGGGTAAAATTCAGCTTACCTTAGCACTGCCACTGAGATAGTGACGAATGTACACACAGCTCTGCAGACAAAGTCACACGATGTCAGACAATGCCAAGTAATTCTATTATTATTATGTAAAGGAAAATGTAAACGCTGTATTAAAATAGTATATTGCGATACAAGTGCCGTAAGCGGTGCATACGGATCGAGGAAAGAGTTTTTTCAATTTCCGAGATTCGTTATGCGCTTAAGGCACGAGTACTGCATGCTATTTTTTGCACGATGATTATTTATATTGATTTAATTATATTAATTGAGATATTAGCTGAAAACATTATGTTTATACACTATTGAAGTTGGATGTTATATTTCAGAAAGTGATTCGCATATGTTGGTTGTTATAGGGACCGAATATTTGTCCTGTTAAAGTCGCCACAAACTAGGGGGCCTTGGTTCCGGTTTTCCATAAAGGCTTGTATTATGATGATTTTACTTACGGCACTTGTGCTTTCTGTAATTATTACCGCACGGAGATTTCTTTGTTTTCATAGCAACCAGATTGCGTGCGGGAATGTCAAGTTACGATCCATGGCAACAATATTCGTAAGTACCACTAATTAGTTAGGCCTACGTCGTGCAAAAAATAACTATTAGAGCTTTTGAAACTATTTTTTTTCGAGTGCCGGTATGTGAAATTATATTTTCATAAAACTGAATTTAAAAATAGTTCGGGACAATGATTCTGGAAATATTCATTCTACAAAAGACGCCTTAGGGATTCCGGATTCAAAAAGTGGATTCCTGAAAAATTGTCGGGAACAAATGAGACATGGTTTTCTAAGGGAACGCAACCATCACATGATTCCTCGTTAATTAGTAGGGCCAGGATTTTTAGGTTTTTATAAACCCTGTTTTAGTTTTTAAACATGTTAAAATAGATTTATTTTAGGTATTTTTTTAACCAATTTTTTAAGTACAGTTAGTACAACTTACTTATTTTTAATAAGTACAATAAACACATTGAAAAATGGATTAATTCGTTTTATTTTCAATTAAATTTCCATGGCTCTGAACCACAAAAATTTAGGAATACTTTTAGCTTAGGTTTAGAACTACCACTGTCATTTCCAACTCTACCACAAACTCAACAAGAACCTTTTTCAATTAATCAGTGAACTTTTAGAATACTTTAATTTCGGCGTCTTGCTAGGGGAATTACTGTGAATAAACTGCAAGTGTAAGCTTCTTAAGAATGTCTTTAATTTGTTTACAAAGAAACCGGGGATTTCGGTTCACTTAAGATTTCCTTTACCAGGACAATGGTATATAAAATGACAAAATTACAAAACGCAATGCTATATTTTATCTTCCAAAATAATATAATGGAACAATGAGCGAAATCCAAAATATAGGCAGACATTTAAAAAGTAATTTTTAATAGTGCAATAATAATTAGATTTAAAATTATTGTAATTGTTGTTATTTTATCGTATTTTACTTGAAAAACAGTTTTAGCCATTTTTAGTTTTAACGTCTTATTAAGCCCTTTTTACGTTTTATAAGACTGGACTATGTGACTGCCATGGCATTGAAACTCATAATTATGTTAAAATATCACAGTTAGCTAACAAGGAACAAAATAGTTTAAAAACGAATAATAAGGGGCCTACCAAAAAACTTATTAGGCCTAATTGCCATAGGGTTTGAGAAGAAGGGGTGTTGACAACAGAAACAGTATAGGTCTACATGATTAGGCCTATAACAATAAGTGTTCATTTAGCCTATATAATACGCACTGAATTAACAAGGTATTAAAACCTTCATAATATGCTAGGGCTGACATTTAAGGCATTATTAGCCTACACACGGCCAGTGTGAAAGTATTATCATTCCAACAATAATTACATTAATTATTATAATTATTATTGTTATTTTATCGTATTTCACTTAAAAAGCAGTTTTACTCATTTTTAGTTTTTAACGTCTTATTTAGCCATTTTTAGTTTTTATAAGATTCGACTATTGTGACTGCCTTGACTTTGAAACGCATAATTATGTTAAAATACCATAGTTAGCTAACAAGGAACAAAATAGTATAAAAGCTAAGAATCCGGGTTCTATTTAGGCCTATTAGTAATATCTTCTCACTCCATGACTACGGACACTCATATACACATATTCCAGTATTTCCTCTCATATGTCTATATAACAGATATCTGTAACACATTGTGCGTATTCCTGAATTAACTATGTGTTCTGAAAGCTTTCGCAGGTTTCCATCGCCGCCTTGTCAATATTGGTTCTTCACTTATTCAATCTAAATTTCAACCTTGTCTTGTGTCTCCATTGCTTCAATTAACTGAAATTCTACTCTTTCCATGGCGAGTAGAATGACAGTTCTAGATTTTCACAAACACGGAAGCTTTGTTTCCTGGTGGAGAAGTATTTGTTTCAAAAAGTAAAAATAATACAAAGTGTCTCGAACGAAAACCACGTCTCATTTGTTCCCGACAATTTTCCAGGAATCCACTTTTTGAATCCGGAATCCCGGAGTCATCTGACTCAATAATAATGCATTAATAAAAGCAAGGAAAAATCGACCAATAAGTTCACGAATTTACGGCTAACTTAAGTATATACATTATTGGCCGTCGCTGACAGTTGAAATGTACCCGCGTGTTCACTGAAAACTGCGAACTCTTCTCTTTTTACTGCTGTGCGTGTTATCCCCAATTATGATAACCTACCGATATTTACGAGGGCCGTCCATAAAGTAAGTTTCCATAGGGAAACTACAAAACAAAACAAAATTTCATGGAAATATTTATTGCAACAGGTAACTTATAGCAAGTATTCAGCTATTTTTCAACATATTCGCCACAGGAATTGATATATTTGTCATACTGTGGGTCCAACTTTTCAACACTTGTGCCGTAGAAGTCGGCCGCCTGGGATTTGAACTATTGTGTGAAAACCTTCCTTTCTCTGTCAATCTCTACCATTCTCTGTCATCCACTGTCATTTCTTGAGGGGTAGGAAAATATGAAAATCTCTGGGTGTGCGGTCCGAGCTGTAGGATGGAAACTTCAACACCTCCCTGCAAATCTCCTGCAAAAGTTTGGCTAGGAGATGTTTCAATATCCACCCTACAGCCCGGACCTCGCACCCAGTGATTTCCATCTTTTCCTACACCTTAATAAATGTCAGAGAATGACAGAGAAGCGGAGATGGTTTTCACACAGTGGTTCAAATCCCAGGCGGCAGACTTCTACGACACAAGTGTTCAAAAGTTGGTCCCACGGTATGACAAATGTCTAAATTCCTGTGGCGAATTTGTTGAAAAATAGCTGGACACTTGCTATGTCTGTTGCAGTAAATATTTCCATGAGATTTTATTTTGTTTGTGTAGATGGCCCTAGGGAAGCTTACTAGGTGGACTGCCCTCGTATATTCCTTTCATCCTGTTTTCTAGGACCTCGGGCCCCCCCAAATTGCGGGGTCTGCGGGGCTTTAAGTTGCGAAACTGGGACAATCAATCATATAAGAGAAATTCCATCTGTCGCTACGAATCGAACTCTGGCCAGCTCAGTTAGTAGAGCATCGGCACGGAAAGTCGATGATGATTCCGCATCCTGGTGTCAGAGAATTTTTCTCCTAAAATATCATTTTCACCGAGTTCTACTTTTTTGTAGCATACAAACTGCCATCGCTACATCTATTTCTTTTTTCGCCATTCCCTCTATTGAAAGTTCATTACCCTACAGGAAGAGAAAGGTCTATCAACTGGAGCTGCCTTTCATCCCTGTTGATATCTGAACGTAATAACGTTACACTCCAGTGTATGACAACTGGAGTGAAAAATTGTATCTCGCAGTCCAGAAGCTCAGCTACCCACACTCATCGTGTCTGAACTTTGTATGGTACTTTGTGACATGGAAATAGGCAATTAATAGCACCGGTACACTTTACAAAATCCTTTATCAATGTATGGGTTATTTATATTTTTCCCAGTAAGAGTTTATAAATTAAAACTCGCACAAAAAGAGATGCAATACTATTGGGTCCATACTTTATCATTAAAGACAAGATTTCCGATGGTGCTGCAGCACCTCCCAACCAAATTAGTTGATTTTCTCAGGAACAGCTGGAGCAACATGGGGGCGAGCATTGTCGTGAATAAATTTTGCACCACACTTTCATTTCTTTGGTCCCGTGAATAAATTCCTGACCGGTAAACGCTTTGCGTCAGATGCAGAAGTGAAAAAAGCAGTCCGCAGATGGCTATACTCCAACCGAATGGACTTCTATGAACAGGGTGTTTTGAAACTGGTATCACGGTGGGAGAAATGTGTTGAGAAACTTGGCGACTATACATAAAAATCTCATGTGAAAGTCACATAACTTCCTCTGCCCAAATAAAAGTCAGCTGTATTCACATAACCTTTACAGAATCGCAAGACAATTTTACGCTAATTGGGAAAAAATAAATTTAAGTCGCACCTTAGTTGAATGTTCCCACCCACCACTCCCTCGCGATGCACTTTCTTTTATACCACTTCTTCTGTCCTCATATTACGTAGAAACTCGTGATTGGACGTTGGTAGTGTGACGTCATACCGGTAAACAAAAGCCTCATGTCTTACGTAAAAGTTGACAGGCTTACTAACGTCTGGAAGATATAATATGCCACATTTTCGAAACCTACAAACAGTGTATCGTACATTATTCGAAAATGCAAGGGCGCTTCGCTTCGGCTGCCGCCTCCGCTCGCGCACTTAACTAATGTGGTTAGTGTTTTGCATTATTTAGATTATGTGAAGAGGTGATTGTGGTCTGGTCGGGAGTACCGAGTAAGCTAGAGGGTTGTCATGTTGGTGTATGAGTTGGTAGCTTGTATTTGGTACGATCGGGAGTTTGGAGAGAAGGAACGATCGGGTGTGCCGAGATAACAAGCGAACAGCAACGCATTGTTCGGAGCGCAAGGGGCGACTTAATCTTATCTTTAGCTATAAATACCTTATAACCCATTCTTTGAACGTTACGACTAAAAACGCAGGCTATGGACAAACAAACAAAAAAGTGCACACTTTTATTCAACTTTCCGTCGTTAAGAATAATTTCCGAAATTTATATCATATTCCCCTAAGATATTTCTTAACTGTAAGCATGGCCAACAATACATATTTTTCACTTCACGTATTTATATATAATAAGAGGCCGTGAAAAAGCGCGTATTCAGTTGTTCACCACGCAAAACAAACTTTTTACAAACAGTGGGTGGCTTGTACCAACCCTTCAGAGAATTTTTTTCGAAAAAAGTTTCAAATAAAAGTTTTAGCTCTGAGTATAAGCAACACATGTGCAAAATTTAAAGAATATTGACAAATGATGTCCCTTCTTGTGTGCATTTGTTTGTAATTGTTCCTATTAAACTTTTTGTAAAAAAAAAGTATTGTGCGTTACTTTTCGATCCACCCTCGTATTATAAAGACACAGAGGCATAACGAGGGGGGTTTGGGGGTTTGAAACCCCCCCCCCCATTGATTAAAAAAAGGAAAATTGTACATTTTTTTTAAGTCTGCTTATAAATTACTTAATACGAGTATAAAGCGTGGGAAGCTTAAAACTCGTTATTGTGCATCTTAATTTTTAAAATTTCCGGGGGAGGACCCCTGAACCCCCCTCTCCCTGGGGGGTATTCCATACCCCCCACATGGTCGGCCTGGTTACGCCTATGTAAAGACAGTAGCCCTATCTTCTGTCTCATTACTAGAATAATATGAGAGTTTAGTATATTTGCAACTGATCATTTTCGACTCGGTATCTTCATAAAATAAGCACAATCTATAGTTCAGGAATTTGTTGGTTTTAACATATGCGGGAATAGCTTTGGGTTACGTAGAATTAACGAGGTTGGTAGCAGGTTCGTGACAAAACCGTATCTCACAACTTCTACAACAAACCACAAACTTTTGCCCTATAGATAGGTCCTATTCTCGTTAAGGGTAGGCCTAAATTGCGTTCTTACTTCTGTGTCATTCAGCTTCCATAAGCATAAGAATTTGGTGGGGCCCTTAAATTTAGTATATAATAACATTTAGGAATTGATGCTAATTAGTAAAATATTTAATCAAAAATTTCATTATATATAATAACTCTTACGTATTTGTTTAGTATTTCATCTTTTTTTTTTTCATTTCTTTATTTTAGTCATTTGTATTATATATTATTCAAGTAATTTATGTTTGAATTTTTGTATTTGTATGTAATGTACGTTTCTTGTATTCAGGTACATCATTTCTTGTTTCACATTTATTTTTATTATTATGTATTTCGTGATTTTGCTTTGGATGAATGGTAGAGAAGGAATTATGGCCTAACTCCGCTAGGTTAAATAAAAATCGGGTGCGTGGAACGCCACGCGACAGAAGTGAAACTTGGATTTTTTTTCGATTTTTCAATTTTGGATTATTGGATTTTTTTTCAATTTTGGATTATTGGACTTTTTAAATTTTGGGTTTATGGACTCTTTTAATTTTGGATCTTTAATATCTTTAATTTTTTTAAATGTTGGAGTGTTCGATTTTTAGATCTTTGATTTTTTATTTTAGATTTTCGATTTTTTAATTTTGGATTTTTAGATCTTTTAATTTTTGGATTTTCGATTTTTAATTTTTAAATTTTGGATTTTTGGGTTTTTTAATTTTGGACTTTTTTATTTTCGATCTTTTAATTTTGGATTTTTAGATTTTTTAATTTTGGATTTCGGTTTTTAATTTTGGAATTTTGGATTTTTTAATGTTTTAAATTTCATTGAGTTAATTGTTTTCTGTGCAATCCGTCACAGCCCCTCTACTTTCGTGACGATTTTCTTCGTAATTCAAATTTGGGACAGCTCTCGATTTACTCCTAGCGCGCCTAAAGAAGTTTCACTTCAATAAATACAAAAATTTCCCAACTGACGGAAATAAATTACATTAACATCTTTCTGGCTTGTTCAAAACACAATTTCTGACAACATAATTAAATGCGAGGGAATTAAATGAAAACCAACTACTTTATACCCTTACAGAGCTGAATTTATATAAAAGCAATCATCAAGTGACATCATCAGTGAGCTCTAAACTTAAAATCGATGTGGACAATTTTAATAGAACAGCAGGCACCAGTGAATGACAATTGTAACAATAACAGATTAATCTTATATCTCCGCTTTTATACATTAACTTATAGGCCTACAAATATTTAGATGGCGAATTTATACGTTAGTAGCAATGAATTACATCAATTTGCGAATTTGAGTTTTTTACATCTACTTGAAAATTTGCATCACTTGCTCTGTAATCTGAATTTATCATAATCGTCATAGCAAATGCTACAAGTGCTTTTCAGCATCTCAGCAAATCCGTGAATGAGTTAACGATAACCAGTTGTAGGCCTATTTTGTAAATAATGTTTCCCGAATTAAACAAACTAATACAAATAATAAGTCATAAATAAGACCCCTAAGATATAATAATAATAATAATAATAATAATAATAATAATAAATCAGGTAAACTGACGTAACAAAGAGCCAGAATGTTTTTGTTTAATCAGTGATAATTGCAGTTATGATATAAAGAAAATTAGTAATCTTTTTAATCGATTTCAGAGTTACGCTCCAGATTCATTAAGCAGGACTTATGGAAGAACAAAGGTCTAGATTGATAAGCATATGTTAAGGAATATATGGGTAGTGTTATTTGTATTGCTACTTCCAAAGCCGTATATGAACACATTGTTGTCACGAGAACTGATTTGCATTTGTTAAATTCTTTCTAATACATAACCATAAAATAGACACTAAATTGAGCATTACTCCTGTACCGGTCAACCGATTTGGTCCAAAATCAATAGGCTTCTTCCCATGGACGTTAAAAATACGTATATCAAGTTTCATGAAAATACAATAAAGCGTATTCGAGTTACCACGCGTACAGACACACTGACAGATAGACGGACGGACATTTTCCGTCCACCCTACAATTACATGAAGTACCATTCTGGCACTAAATAAATTGCAAACACTAACAATAATAAGGATTTTAAATAATATTTTTGTTCGCATTTCTCTTGTATTCTTCATGCAGGCTTTGTACGTATTTCATAAAACCGAACAGATTTCGCAATCTTTCATATATACATATATATATATATATATTTATTTATAATTTGTTTAATTGTGATATTTTAAACATAGCTAAGGAAAGGTGTTATCGCAGTTACCAAAAAATACGGTCCCTGCTAATAATGGAAACAAGCAGATTTCCCAAGGCAGCCTTTGACTACCTTTCTAGAACTAGAAGAGATTGAGGATGACCCAGGAAGTGCTGGAGTCAACTTACTGCAAAGTGAAGAAGAAGAAGAAGAATATAATCAATAAAAATGAAGGGCCAGTCACTGAAAGAGGAAATCCGAAGACAGGTCCGAATATTCTACCCAAATGAGCACATAAAAAGTTCAAGCAAGTTTTTATACCTTCACAATAATCAGTAAAATCCAACACGAGGGGAAATTTACAGAAAATTCCAAAGTCTGAAAGAACTTCTGATAGATACTAAAGAAATAAAAAGGGGAAAAGTTTCTGTCAAAATGAGGATGTTTGTTTATTTATAGGACAAACCATTATCGTCGAGAAAACCATCTGTGCCCCGTTGCTCTAGCGTGAGGGATGAGTCTGGGGCGGAGAAAGGGTAAGTGGATGAAGGAGGGTGAGATCTGGACCACTGTCAGTCAGTCTCTCTCTGGAAGCCAGAGGGTGTAGATGTGTGCTCAGCTCTGTGGGGATCGGGTAAACGTGCTTGTGCATGGGGGTGAATAGATCGTCAAGTTAGGAACAAAAATACAGTGCCAGCATTTATTCAGTTGATACAGCAGTTTTTATTTGTGTAAACACTGTTTTAATTTCCTTCTTCCGAATATGCAAATTACGGTGAATTTGGAAAGAAGTAAAATAGAAAGTAAGAAGCGAAAAATCCGCGATAACTGCAGAAAAACTTTTTTTTTTATTATATGTGTCCAGCATTATTTTCTAAGTGCCTGCATATAAGTGTTTTAAAAATAATTCGAACTTACAGAAAAGTTTTGTGTTGATGTCGAATAATTTTCTTACTAGATCTGATCATTAATTTACTATCTATTTTTCTTGAAAATACCTATTTATAATTTTTGAAAAATGTAATCCAGTAAAAGAGCAAAATCTCTTCGAAAAATGTATTTCATTTATTCTTTAATTCATTTATTTATTTATTTATTTTAATTTAATTCAGATACATATTTTATAAGCTTTTACTAACTAATTTTTTTATTTTTTTTTTAATTATGCTGATTCTGAAAGACATGAAATATAAGAAGAAAAATCTCCTAAAGCTGTTTTGTTTAAATATAACTTTAACAACACTTCACAAGCTACTTTTTCGATATGCGTAAAATAAAGTAATTTTGGAAGAAATTAAAAGAAAGATAAAGTTCAGAACACGTTAACATAAAAAGGATAATCATTATAGATTTTAAATGCATGATTCTGACATACTGAAACGTAAGTACATGATCAGTCGGAAAGATTCAATAACTTATTTAATTATAGAATCTTTCTGCACAACGCAGATTGTCTTCCAGACAAAGAATAACTTACAACAAAATATACATTTACACAAAAATTACACTAACTTTCAGTTAAATCATTAAGGTTTTCAGTAATAACAGGAAAATTAAAAGAATCAAGAAGTAAACCCATTAAAAATGTAATAAAACAGTTCGAAAATAATTAAGACCGTTAGATTTCTTTTATTACAAAATTATACGAATTTTGAAAAAGTTCGACAGAAAGTAAGGTACTACCGAAAAACTTTTTTACATAGCCCAACTTAATATGTGTTATAATATAAGTGATTAATCGATTAATTTAAGAAAGATTGCTTACCGAAAAGTTTATTTACGAGAGCTTTTAATGTTTATAATTCTTTATCCTTTTTTTGAGGATCCTTCTTCAAAAAACAGTGAAACATTAAGAAAAAAAACTCTAAATTTACATCAAGTTAGGACTTAATATGTACTTATATATTTTTTAAATTAAATGTAACTTAATTTACTGTAAAACAAGCATAATGATAAAATATTGTTTTAATTCTCAGAAAGTGCGCGTAATTTAAGAAGTTGTTTAGAGCAAATGTATTTTTTTTTTTTTACTTTATTTTTAGTTACTACATACTTGGGTTTACTTTCGTACCCTTACGGCCCAATTCCGGAATTTAAGGCAAAACTATTTTTGGAAGATTATTATATATTTTATTGAAAAGTGTGACAACCAAAGCCGGCCAACGGGCTACAGACACACGGACGGACGGTCAGGCATTTTTTCGTCCCGCACATAATCTCGTAAAGTACCATTCTAGCACTTAATAAATCAACAAAACTAACAAATTATAGAAAAATTGGAACAGCGGGATGCTAAATAACAGAGCATCAAAATAGTCAATAGATATTAACAACGTAAAATTAATAAACAAGCAAGATAACTAGCAAAATAGTAATAGTAATTTAGTACATTCTGAGAATCTGTTTCAGGTTTGCATCAAAAGCAATAAGTGATTATTTTGAATTAATACTTTATTCACATAATAACATGATGGTAGATGGTTCAAAAAAAGCTGTATTTTTAAAGGTAATTAGTAGGGTTCGGATGTTCGTGACCTTCAAAAGTGTAAATTATGACTGCAAATATGACCTTAAAAATGACTACATATGACCCAAAATTCCTAAATATGAACTCATAAAAGAACGTATTTTCTAAAAATAAAAGTTCCTATTTAAAAAGTTTATTGACACTAAATTTTTACATCATATTAATTCAATCACATAATCAATTTTTAAAACTTTTACAGGTGATTTACAGTTTTACTTGTAAAGAACTTCTTATCTATTAGTATTACCACTGCAAATGTGAAATGGAACTATTTTTAAAATATGTTTATTGGAAGTTGTTAACAACAATGAGGAAGAGGTAATTGCGCTATTACTTGTTATTGTCCCTTCACATTTCAGCTACAGTAAAACCAAAATATTCATGGCCTTTTTTTTTTTTTCGGAAAAGGAAATTAAATGAGCAGTTTATTTATCATACTGCATAATTGTGCTCTTTTACCGAATTTATAACTGAAATATGACGTTAAATTACAAATATGACCGAAATATAACCAAGACCATGAAAATGACAAAAATAGAATTAGAATTGAGGGGGTCAGTGCAACAGTGGTCTAACCCCTCCGACATGGAAAATTAGTTAGTGATGCTATTTGCATGGCTTGGAGGTAAACTTTATTCTTATATAAAGGTTGGACAAATTAAGTTTGTTGGAGGTAGTTTTGAAGTCAATAATCTGTTCCCTGAAACAGAATTCCTCTTGTGTAAGGGCAACCAAAAATTTTGAAACCAAGATAAATAAATCCAAAATAACTAGAGACTATTAACGGTATTCAGAAATATGTACCGTTCATTTATAATTAATTTCATGAAATATGATTTCTGTAAATGAGGTAAGTGTTGAAGAAACTGGGGAGAATGGTAGTGAGCTTTTTCATTTATTTAATCGTGTGTAGAACTCAATAATCATTGGAATTTATAAATAAAATTAATAAAACTCCTTTCCTCTTAAAATAATGTTTTATTGCATGTAAAAATCCAATATTTATTGAAATAATTTTTTTCTCCTTTGTCAAGTTGAAATAAATGTCAGTGCAACAGTGGTCTAACCAAGAAAACAGTGTTGCAGCGTCTCATAAAATTGATAATATCTCTAATCACTCTGAACTATGTAACATTGCAGTTATGTGAACCAAGCATCATAGAACACTCCACTACCAATAAAACTGCATTTTTCAAATTGTACGAAAAACTACAATGTAGAACTTGAACTTGCTTTTTTTCTCTAAACTATAAAAAGGTGGGATAGACCACTGTTGCGCTGACCCCCTCAATTGTTTTATTTTACCTGGTGGAATTAAGGCCATTAGGCCTTCTCTTCCATTCAACCAGGATTAATACAACTGAACTTTACAATATTACAATATAACAAGAATGGTAAAAGTACAATACAAAGTTACAGATACACAGAAACATGATTATACTATTATCATTTAATGCTTAAGAACTAGTTCTCTAGAGATAATACAATACACAAAAAACAATATGTTAAATAATTTGCTACTTACTAACATTTAAACTATTACTAAAATATGTCTTTATATGCAAAATAAAAACGGTTCAATTAGCATAACATGTTTAAATTGTGTTTGCGGCGAGAATGGAGGTCAGGATAAAAATATGACACGTCATAAATATCCGAACCCTAGTAATTAGTATTATAAATAGCAGATTCTGATCACATAAAATATGAAATAAACTAATTCAAATTTATAAGTGAGTTTGACGTAGGTAAAATAGTACGATATCAAAACTGTGAGAAGAAGAGTGTCACCTGTCACTTACTAAGCTATTGAGGTGACTGTTTAGTACAGGCCTGTCCAACCCGCGGCCCTCGGGCCGCATGCGGCCCGCTCTCACAGTTTTGTGGCCCGCGGATACTTCTAATACGACAACTAATAAGGCACAACTTCACTGCAGTTTCCGGGAAATTTTGGATGAGCTGCAAGCCCAATATAGAGATCTAGCACTCCACGCAAATGTACTCTGGCTGAGTGCAGGTAATGCACTGAGGAATGAGATTCCAGTATTTTAAAAGGACAGTAGGCCTACCAAAGATAGTGAAAATCTTGTTCGACGGGTTGAAGATCCAGACATTCTAAGGCAGCTTGCTTTCATGACTGACCTGACACAATACTTGAATGAATTGAACCAGAGACTTCAGGGCAAAAATCAAAGTGTTTCAGGGTTAGTGGTCATGTTAATGGTTTTAAAATCCCTGTAATCAACTTTATCAAGAAATTATTTAACACACTTTCCATGTTGTCAAGAGCTGTCAGGAGAAATTGAAGATGGTAATTTTTCTGAGTTTTGTGAAAATATTGAAGTTATTATTCAAGAATTCAACGGAAGATTTTCTGACTTTGAAAATATTAAAGGTAAACTACTGCTTTTTAATGACCCTTTGAATGTGGATATTGAGAATCAGCCATCCATGTATCAACTGGAGCTCTGTGATCTTCGGGCTGATCCTTTTCTTCAAACCAGGTCTGAAAGAGGGCTCAACTTTTTAAGCTACTTCCATAGGGCAGGTTTAGTCAGCTTAGAGATTTTGGTTTGCAGCTTTCCTCAATGTTTGGAAGCACTTATATATGTGAGAGTGCTTTCTCCAACACGAAATTCATAAAAAATGAATATAGGAGCTGTCTCACTGATGATTCCTTGTTACACCTACTAAAACTGGCAGTTACTATCATAGAAGTGGACATCCATACTTTAGTGAAGCAATCTGAAAATCATCAGTGCTCACATTAAGTTCTAATTTCGGCCTACTGGTAATGAATCCTATTTCAACAATTTGGTCTACTGTACTTTACTGTTATATTTATGTGAATGAAACTTTTAGTGTTTGGCCCTCAGCATCAATTGTCGAAATATTTTGGCCCCCAGTACTTCTGAAGTTGGACAGGCCTGGTTTAGTATTTCAATCAAATTTTATCGTTATATTTTATTTTTAAAATGACTTTTCGCGCTGAATTTTACGGAACATTGTTTTTTGTAACCCTTCTAGAAATAGACTGTTAACGAAAAATAATTAAATTTCCGCTGAATAAAAACACAATAAACGGTTTAGCTGTGCGAGGGTGGAGAAATGGCGTGGATAATCCAGTTACATGGTTGCCACTCTCTGCTGCCGAGCAACATAAACATGTTGAAGTATCAGAGTTTGATGACAAGGATCGTATGTGCCAGCTATGTAACCGAAACTTGTCCTCGATAAGCGGTGCCAAAGTCAAGGCAAACGCGGTCGTGTGATAAAAATAAATACATATGCAGCCTGATACAAGATACTAGAAATACCGTATGTTTTTCTTACAGACTTACAACGCTTAACCCATATAACTATCCATTATAGCTATGTATGTATCAAGTACGCAGAATTAACGCTTTAATTGACGAATCTAGTATTGGACGAGTCCGCTAAACTTTTACTTACGTGGTGCATATGATATTTTTTTTTAGTAAAAGCTGTGTAAATTATATGAAATGAGAATATTATAGGAGAAAAATTCCTCTGACATTGGGACTTGAACCCTGGACCTTTGGCTATCCGTGCCATTAAGGGAAATCAGTCATAGGAAAGAGATTCCATCTAGCACTGTGAATTGAACTCTGGCGTAGCTCAGTTGGTAAGAGCATTGGCACGGATAGCAAAAGGTCCTGGGTTCAAGTCCCAGTGTCAGAGGAATTTTTCTCCTATAATTTTCTCACGTAATGTTTAACAGAGACAATAACTGTGGTTCATGAATGCATATATATATATCCATCTTATATGAAATGAAATAAAAATACCGTATAATTAATTATAAAAGGCACAATCAGTCATTTGTTAACGCCATATTCCCATATCCGCCTGAATTATATGCTATGAACCAATACGAAATGCGGATGAAGATAAGATGGCATTGCGGGTTTCTTAGCTATATTTGTCTTGGGCTATATATTAAATGTTTTGTGAACAAAAAACCTGGTCAAGTTTCTGATTAACGTAAAGAACCGTGGGTGAGTCGGTAGCACGCCTGCCCTCCACTCCGGCGGCCCGGGTTCGATTCCCGGCCGGGTCGGGGATTTTTCAGTAGTGAAAGATCCCCTCCCCGGGTTCAGGACTGGGTAGGTTAAGTCTTAGGTTAAGATAATGCACATTGTGCGCGATTCCTTAATTATTATTAACGTAAAGAAGCAATGTTACCTTATATTTGTTGTTTAATCGTCAAGCATTTTGTTTCAAATCCTGTTAGGGTTGGTACGACTGGTCACTGCCATCTGAATTTTTCAGTTGCCATGACGACTTTACTGGCCTAGGTAAAATTACTTTACCGACCTAGGTTGGTAAAGTACTACTTTTCGGCGTGTTAACAGTCCGGCAAGCAGTTATTTTGCGAAGCGTGTACTAAAAAATTATATACATAACCTCACGGTCAGTAATTCACTTATGGATATAAACTACTCTGCATGGAACTATTGCTTGTCAATTGCTTCTATTGTCAGTGTATTTAAGGGAGTAAATTTCAACAGATATGATACAGGACAAAATGGTAAGGGTGATTCATGGTATGTAAATATCCAATTCGGCATTTGACTTTACGACTGGGGAAACCATGAAAAAACCTATGTCAAATTGGCCAGCCACGGGATTTGAACCTGGGAACTCCCGAATGCGAGTCCATGGCGTTACCATCTCGGCCACATCGCTCGGTATTAGATGTATTACTACTTGTTTACAGCGTTGTACGTACGTTATTATTAAACCAATGTACGAAGTGTTTACGACCTGGCTTAATTGGGGCCGTTGTGTATAATAGTCATTTCTAATTACTTTCAAATTAAACGCTTGTCTGAAGTTATTAAAGGAAAATGTTTATACCTGGGAAAATGTACTCGACCATGAAGTAATAAACAACGCGAACTAATACAAGAAGTTAAATCCGGACAATGTACAGAACTCTGTAGAAAACCCTTCTTAATTAATAAACGTCTTTATTCTCGTAATTTATTTTGAAGTGTTGAAAAGGCCATTACTAGGGTTCGGATGTTTATGACCTAAAAAAGTGGAAAATATGACAGCAAATAGGCCCTTAAAAAGACTAAATATAACACAAAAATCCTAAATACGGCCTAATAAAATATTTTCAATAAATAAATGTTCCAATTTAAAACGTTTAAAGACACTAAATTCTTACATCACATGAATTCAATCAGATAATAACTTTTTTTAAACAATTTTGGTAATTTACCGTATTACTTGTAATGAACTTCAATTTTTAAAGGATTTGCTTCTGTTTTCTTCGCTTTATCAGCTCCAAATACTCGTCATATTTTGTAGACGTTGCGTGTCCCTATAAAATATGAACAATTGAATTGATTTTAAAATTTAAGTTACTATTAATTTGGTATAAACATTAAATTAATGAAATAAATTTCAAATTTAATCGACCATGTAGTACATACATAGGCGTACCGATTAAAAAAAGGAAAATTGTATAATTTTTTTAAGTCTGCCCATAAATTACTTAATACAAGTATAAAGCGTGGGAAGCTTAAAACTCGTTATTTTACGTCTTAATTTTTAAAATTTTCCGGGAGAAAACACCCAAAAGCTTAAAACTCGTTATTTTGCGTCTTAATTTTTTAAATTTTCCGGGGGAAGACCCCCGGAAGCTTAAAATTCGTTATTTTGCATCTTAATTTTTAAAATTTTCCGGGGGAGGACCCCCGGACCTCCCTGTCCCTGGGGGGTATTCCTTTATAACCCCCCCCCATATGGTCGGCCTGGTTACGCCTATGAGTACATACACTGTGTAATTGTGCTCCTTTACCGAATTTATAACTGAAATATGACGTTGAATTATAAATATGACCAAAATATGACCAAGACCACAAAAAGACCAAAATATGACTTTATATGCAAAATAAGAACTGTCCGATTAGAATAACAAACATGCAATTCATGTTTAATTTGTGTTTGCGGCGAGAACTGAGGTCAGGATAAAAATATGACATCTCATAAACATCCGAACCCTAACCATTACATTGTTTCAGAGAATCCACAATATCTGGGTAGACCAAAATAAAAATGTAATTTTTTCTCGAAAAATTACTATTTTCTGATATTTTTATTAGTCTTAAAACGTGATGTGAAACACTCCCATAACTTCCTCGACCCTTAGTACTGTATATCCCAGTACAGAGTAAACGGCTGCACTGCAGTAGTGCCCATTCAGTTGTCTAGGTTTCAAAGACGCGTTAATTCGCCAGGCAAGACTTAAAATGTAAGTTTTTCTGTAAAATAAGTGGCTTATAACTACTCTTCAGAGAATTTATTTTGGAACAATGCTTCTAAGTTTGTGAAGTAGTCCTATAAAGTAAAATAACAGACGAAGTTGTCTTTAAAGGATTTCTTCTTGCGTGAATGTAATTTTATTATAACGATTATATAGACTTTTTTTAAAATTATTAATTGCACTTTTCACATTGCACTTTTGTACTTATTACATTAAACATTATAAAAATCTTAATTAATATGAACCTTGTCTGAAAGAACAAAGTTGAGCAAAGTTTGCGTTTAGGGTCTGCAATTAACATACTACCCGCGCGCCACTTCTTGACCGCTGGATTTACGGGGAAGTGAGGGTCGGGGGGAACAAAGCATAGCTATTCCGCCAGTCTTTCTGCAGTGTTGTCAACCAAAGAAATAACGTTTCAGCAGAATCGCGCGTATGGTATTTTATGTAGTGACTTTAATATTCAACGATTTTAATGCAGTCCAATAATATAACGTGGTGACGGTATTGCGTAACAATTAATTACACGTCATAAGCCTTTGGTTATCAAATAAAAAGTGGAGAAAGCTATAGGCCTAATTTTAAACGTATTTAATACAAATTGTGAAAAGTTCGCTCAAGTTTCAGTCCATGAAATTGACATCAGAGTTCACGGGATCGTCAAAAATTAGCACATACGGAATTCTTAAAAAGGTGAGGAAAGTGTTGGATGTACAATGAAGTGTTTGTGAAATCAGCAGTTCGAAAGATTGTATTTTTCCCCATACTTCGATGCGTCAGAAAAGATAATGTCAATAAATAAATAAGAATCCTGAGACAGAATGAAAGCTTAATATTGAAGCCACTAGATGCCAGAGTGTATAGCGTACTTCGTGTTTCCAATGTTGTCAGCTTAACCTACGAAGTTGAACGAAACCTACCGAATAAGGACTAGGGACCCGAGCGCTCAAGAAATCGCGCGCGGGTAGTATCTGTTAATAAGGATTTTTAAAAAAATATATCCAAATACTTACATAAATTAACATATAAACAAAAACAGTTAATTTTTACCAAGATATTTAATTAGTTCGAAATCACAACAGCAATAACAAGAGAACAGAACTATTTTTACAAATAGGTTTACTTAGGTTAGTCATTATTTCAAATGGACAGAAGAAATGAAGGGCAAAATATTGTAAGATTCCATTACTAATATTACATTTTTTTTTATTAATTTTTATCTTAAATTTGTTAACACTGTATCTTATAAAATCCGGAGTTCCTGCAAGTTTCCAATTATAGTTTAGAGTTTAGACCATGTAACATTCATGAATTTTGTTTCTGCAAAACGAAATTTGATTTTTCTTCTTGTACCATGAAAACTATTGAAAGAAATTAAAAGTCATAAATAAATGAATATCTCAATGCACGATATAAATGTAGAAATGTAGAAATCGTTTCTTTGATATATTAATAGGTCAATAAACTGGCACTGTAGATAAAGAGAGAAATGCTTTCTAATTAATATAAACACCTTACACTTTTATAGGCTACCTAATTACGACAAAACGTCGTGTGAAGTGTGTACTTTAACAACCAAACGTTCTTGACTTTTGTAAAGGTTTCTTTACAAGAGCTATATCAGGGTGTTGTGAATGACATTTTTTTCTTATAACGACTTTGATGAAAGTCGTCAACGAGGAAGACGCGGAACAGTCTAAGAAATACAGGAACAGAATGAATGAAATATATAGAATTCGTTCTATAGAATCCATCTTGGCGTAAAGATATAGATGAAAAAAAAAGTTTTAATGAGTTGATGTGAAAGTGTAGACTTAATGAGAAACTGGTGCAGTGGTGGTTTGAATAGAGGAGTGTCAAGATGCCGACCTGCTTCTTGCCGTTGCAGACTTCAGGACACGACCTGGGAGCCGTCGCTGAAGGAGGTGGACCTTCCAACAAGAAACAGGAGGATGAGGACTCAGATGCGCGGTGTGGTTGGTGCTTCTTCAGACCCCGGTTCCTGCAGAGATACAGAACTGCTAAATGGGTGCTCTTCTGGCTGTGCTGGGCGGGAGCCGTTCAAGGTAAAGTACAATTTATTTAATCTTTTAATAGATATGTGTTGATAAATTTCATGTTGTTTCTCTCCTACGAGGGATTTGTATATCGTGTATAAAATAATTCCACCTATTCCTTCGTATAAAATGTTTTTGTTAAAATATCAGCTCATAGCTTTGTCATATCTAAAATTTACACTTGTAAATATCATAAAACATAATTAAAAATTATAGCTGTCAATTTTATAAGACAATTTTCGTATTTTTTGGACAATATATTTCGGCTGTTCAGCCATCTTCAGGTTTTTTTTCTTTCTTTCTCCAGGTGATCTCATTCTGTTCGTTAATCCGTTACAAGTTGTAATGGATTAACGAACACAATAAGATCACCTGGAGAAAGAAAAAGGACCTGAAGATGGCTGAATAGCCGAAATATACTGTCCAGAAAATAGGAAAATTGTCTTATAAAATTGACAGCTATAATTTTTAATTATGTTTTATAATATTGACAAGTGTAAATTTTAGATTTGACAAAGCCATGAGCTGATATTTTAACAAAAACATTTCATACGAGGGAATAGGTGGAATTATTTTATACACGACATTTTAATAGATATATTTTAGCCCTAGAAATACCAAGGGGTATCCAATATCGATAAACTACAGTGCGTTTCACGTAAGAGTTGGCCAATCGTGCGTGTTTCTGCGTCGCGGCGGCCACAGCTCTAACTCCCGAGTGATCGGGTGAAATATCTACGCAAATAAAGCCGCTAACGTAATGATTCAGGTTATCACGATTGCAGTTAAAATTACAATGAAAATACCTCATCACAAGAGATGTTGGAAATGTCTTCCTCTTGCATCCATACAACACTAGCACCTATTTAGGAAATTTCTTTTCACGCGCATCCGAGATAGAATTAATTTCTCTTGTGATATTGTCTTTAAGTTCCTCTAACAGACTATTATTTATGGGGGAAATTGAAAAATAAAATGTCAAATTCAAACCTCCATACATTAAAAGAACTCAATAAAGGAAGAGTCTCATATTTTTTGTCTTTCATCCACACAGTCGCCAGGGGAAACTTATTTTTGGACTCAAATCGTGTATTTTCACCTAGGTAGGCCTGTAAAACACTTATGCATAATAACTGTCTCACTTATGCATAATAGCTGTCTTCTTTTAGATGCTTAGGGCCTATGATAAGCATTCCTATTCTCAACTAATACAAAGCCTACAGCTATGAATAACGTATCAGTGGATAGGATTTTTTACCGACTTCTGCTGTAGCATTGCTCGTAGGCACACACTTACGATGTTCCTGCAATACGGTTTCTTATTCTACATCACAATGTGAAGTGAGAAAATTATATTTTCCTTGTCGAGGGTAGAGAAAGTTATGTGACTGTATCACACTCTGTTTTATTTTCGTGGATTTCATTTTCCAGTCATTATTTTCCCCATTATATAACATCGATAGAATCATAATTTGTTAAAGCCCAATATTATGTAGTTCCCAAAGCTCTATGTGAACACTCCAACAATAGACTGTTCTCATGAGAACTGAATTACATTTTCATTAGCCTAATTCAGTAGCCTATAATATTCTCAGAAATTTTGTAAGGGATTTGTATTTGTAATTGAAATTTCCTTTAACATAAAAAAAGAAAACAAATCCTATTCCCTGCCTTTCTAAATAATGCAAGCTACATGGTATCACATTAGAGAAGTGTTAGAGGAAAACTTCCAGAACAGTTGGCTGGTCAGATAAATCAGACTGCCCTGCAGCGCAACTGACACTGTCGAACTGAAAGAAGTCACACAAAAAAGGCGACAGAAATCAGGGCGGAAGTTACCTCATGTGACAATCTGTTCGCCATAAACTCTAATGGAAATTCCTGAAATGGATTCCAGCTTCAATTGTCACACAGAACTGATTACTAAACAAGAGCATACTTATTATACTTGATTACTGTATTGATACGAAACAAGCACGACAGGTCACCAATGATGCAGCCGGGAGGGGCCCACAGGGGGTGTTGGGGCATCTCCTTTTCAGTAAAATTAAAATTTCAAATTTAACTTTAACATTTTTTTTTTCAGTTACGAGCAAAATATTTTTTTTAACACATACCACACAATTTGCTGCTTCAGAATAATATTTTTAAGAAAAAAGGATTAAAAGTAAATTTTAAGACTTAATTTTGCAACTGTTAGTGTAATTTTTTTTTACATTAGTGTAATACGAGTATAAACTGCCATAAAGTTCTTTACTTACGAATGTGTGTATATATATATATATATATATATATATATATATATATATATATATATATATATATATATATATATATAAATTCAGCTGTGTTTATACCCCATTAGTGTAATACGAGTATAAACTGCCATAAAGTTCTTTACTTACGAATGTGTGTATATATATATATATAAATTCAGCTGTGTTTATACCCCTATTAGCTAAGAGGCCACATCAGGAGTTCGGGATGTGTGTCTGTACAGTAGGGTAGGCCCGTACGGATTAATACTGATACACTGAAAAAATGCTGTTTATTGTGATGAAAGATTCGGTTTATCTTATCACATTTCTCTTTTTGTGGCTTCATTTCCAAGTACTGTATATCGTTCAAAATTTGGTTTTTAAGGGTTTCGTTTCTAATTCAACTGTATTGTGTTGTACTCGAGGTAGTAGTTCTGTTCCCAGCTCGCAGGATGACCAGTTCTAGGCAGTGGTATTACATAACTTTCTCTTTTAAGCAATAAAACATGTTTCACCACACAATTACGTTGCAGCTTTTGATTTATGAAGATAACTGTGTTGACAAGTAGTGATGGCTAGTGTAAAATGAAAATACTTGAACAGACTGGCGTTAGATGTTTTGCTACGCAGTGTTCACCACAGATCAGTATAGACTTCCAAAAATACTCGTAACTCGTAACTGAGTATGGAGTATTGGTTAATGGACTCCTAAAGGATGGTACAAACAATTTAAAAAAAAAACTTTGTTACTGGTTGAAAAAATAGTTGCTTGCAGTCTATTACTGCCTTAGCCTATGAGCGATTCAATGATTCACAGTTACGTATTACGTTATGAATAAATATTTTTAATTCTGTTTTATAGTATATTATCTTATATCTGTGGCTTGGTTCTAAAAGGGCCAATGTCAATTTCTTGCAAAAATGAGATCTATGCATTACTGAGCTCGGCTAGTTTTTGTCTTTCGTATACCAGAAGTGCCAATGTCTGTTGCTATTAATGGACATAATACAGAAACCTTATAGGCCAATGTCCGAAGTTCTCAGCAAAAAAGTTACTTCTATAAAGGCTTTAAAGTCAGTTATCTCATAAGCAAGTTTTATTACATTGGCGCTTTTAGAACCAAGCCACAGATATATGAATAAATAACCTTTTAATTCCTTCGGATACTGTTATCAATCGGTTATTATTATCAAATTAGCTGCGTCCCGAAGTGAAACCTAATAAGCGGCGTGCACTGTAGGGTAAGGTGGTACATTTTCGAACATGGTACAGTTCTGAACGGACTAAGATTTTCATCCATTTTTGGGTTTCAAATGTTAGCCAACCTGTTTTTAATTATATAGCGTCCATACTGATTGTTTTGTTGACCTGTATCCGCGAGAATGATGTTCCGAGTTGTCTCATTCGGCCATAAACAATTATTTTCCAATCGAAGGTAAGAACTCCATGCTTGAAAAATGGCACGTTATAAAATTGCTTATAATTCCACGTTGTGTTATTGGAATATATTTTTGAGGACCAATTTTTAACTCATACCAACAAATAGCGTAGTCTTTAATACGTAAGTCATTGGCACAACAATGATCATTCGTGAGCGGAATTTCAACAATGTAGTAATTTACAAAAACTAGCTCGAGGTACAAATACGAACAAATTTTAGGTACAATTTCGAACAGTACTTTAACCCGCGATTGCTTGCTTAAGACTTGCATGGAAAAGCTGTTTTGCTGTCACAGCATTCTGCATGTTTATTATTATTAACTGTGCAAGTCAAATATAAAAGGATGATATTCATATATCTTTCAACAGGGGTATTATTTCAACGAAGAGTTATAAACTAAGACTTCCTCTGTAATGTTATTTCATCTCAGCATTTATGCAATACACAATAGCATGCAGCAGTTAAGTATTTTTATTATTGCTCTTGATGTTATAACAGACCATCTGTATGGTCTAGTGGTTCCTGACTACGGACCCGCAAGTCTGGGTTCGATCACCGGTACCTCCTCGGATTTTTCTGAGTTAGGGTGATCTGGAACGGGGTGCATTCAGCCTCTTGACACCAACAAAAGAGCTAATTCATAAAGAAGTAGCGGCTCCGGTTCAGTAAGCCATCAATAACTGTCGTAGGAGTCGGCATGCTGACCACATGCCCCAATCCGGTCATCTGCCTATTCAAAACGTGACACATCATTATTACGCTCATATTACTGATAAATAATAATAATAGAAAATAATATTTGGAAGAAAGCACTTTGTTCGTTGAAAATGCCACTGTTCGAAATAGTACCCACTGGTGTGTACATTTTCGAACGATATTCTGGAAATGAAAGATCGATTGCCATGACCAATATTACAGCTGTATGACTTTGATATTTTTGTGAAGGGTCAACTACATTGCCAACTTTGTGAATACAATACAGTTGAACTAGTCTTATGTTTATTGTGTTCATAAAATAAGAATATTTGTTAAGTGTTCGAAAATGTACCACCTTACCCTATCTTATTATTTAGGTTAGTTGATACTGAAGGAAACAATTTTTAAACTGTTGGGTTCAAGTACATAAGATATTCCTCAGTGTACTTTCTACCCTACCGCTATCAATTATTATTTGTATGAAATTAGAAGGCGTGTTTTATACTGATAAAGATGTCGGATTCTGTACCCTCACCCTACGCGACTTGGTGCGTACGCATTGATTTATCTTATTTACATTTTCAAGGCAGCGTAGGAGTTGATACTTTACTTGCCGATGTATCCAATCTAATTATTTCCCCTTACATCGCACTTACTTCATTTACATAAATTGAATTGCCTCTTCATCCGTTTATATGAGAGGAAATTTACTGAACCCTCCCGAGTCGTGTTTTTTAGCAAAATTATATAAAACACTGCCAAACAAGCAAACGAGTTTTACAGCTAGAGCATTAAGAGAGATGGCACTGAAGTGAATATATTGGCTGAAAAACTGTCAGAGAGTTTCAATAAAAGTTACATATAAACGCTTGTTTTTATTGGGACAGAGTTTTCTTTAGTACAGTATGGTTCAGAAGATAGGCAACATCTTGGATACAAAGGTAAAGTTAAAAAAAAATCGGGTGCGTGGGACGCCATGCGACAGAAGCGAAGCTTAGATTTTTTTAAATGTTTGGATTTTATCAATTTTGGATTATTGGATTTTTTAAATTTTGGATTGTTTAACTTATTTAATTTTGGATTTTTTAAATTTTGGATTGTTGAACTTATTTCATTTTGGATTTTTTAAATTTTGGATCTTTGAATTTCTTTATTTTGGAATTTTGAATTTTTTTTAATGGATTTTTTAAATTTTGGATCTTTAAATATTTTACTTTTGGGGTTTTTTTAATTTTGGCTTTTCAATTTTTTAATTTTGGATTTTTAGATGTTTTAAATTTTGGATTTTTTAATTTTTTTAAATTATAGATTTTTGGATTTTTAAATTTGTTTTTTTTTTAATTTTGGATATCTTATAATGACCCCCACTCAATGGCTATAGCCTACCTTTACCCGCGCGCTCCCGTAAACTTTTTTTTAGTTTCTGGATTTATTAATTTTGGGTTTTTTAATTTTTTATTATTTAGAATTTTTAATTTTGGATTTTTGGATTTTTTTGAATTTTAGATAAGCCTAATCATTGAGTTGATTGTTTTCTGTGCAGTCCGTCACTCTCGATTTACTCCTAGCGCGCCTAAAGAAGTTTCACTTCAAAAAGGTGCAAAATAATACACTAACATTCTCACTTAGGCCTATACCTGTTAAGATTTTAATGAATGAGGTTCTTAAGTTGACAGAAGAAATTGTTATGCGACATTTACAAATTACAACTGTGTTCTAATTGGTTTTATTGAGATCCTTACGACTGAGGAATTTCACAATAAAGTTAACATAGTTTTCTTGTTACTATATGAAGTTGAAGAATATAATTAATTAATGTACGTTCTGATATTCTGCACTTAAATAAAAATTCAGTCACCGAGGGTGGAATGGGCTGGACATGTTGCGCGCATGGGGAGAAAAGGCATCTTAAAAATATTGACTGAGAGACCCGAAAAAAAAATACCACTAGGAAGACCTAAACCTAGGTGGGAGGACAATATTAGGATGGATTTAAGGGATATAGGATTTGCCAGGGACGTTTGGATGGAGTTTAGCAGAGAATAGGGATGAATTGGGGCTTTTTTAACCTCGGCAATGAACCTCCGGGTCCCATAAAATAGCTAAATAATATTCCTTTAGCTTGCTGAGGAATTGTCTATTCCCATTGCGTAATTATTTGCGTAATTATTTGCGTAGTTATTTTCAATAAACAGTTAAAGGTTCCCACATATGAGTAAAGCTCATATTTTGGATTTTAAGCATAAATACTATAATTCATGGGTCATATTTATGATTTGTATAAGTCCTAAATTTGAATTTGAAATTTGAAAAAGTTAACAGAGTTAGAATTATTGGAACAGACTGTATAGAATGTAAAAGCAGTTGACTTGTCTGAAATAAACCTTCCAATTGTAAATGAACTTGGCTTGGGAAACGCGGAAAGTAGAGAGGGGAATTTTGTTTTAAATCAAGTTTCGTACGCCTACCTCCCTGAACTTGTGAAACAAAACAGAAACGCAAACATGGAGGTGCAATTCAAGCTACCTATGGGGGGGGGGGAGGTTTAATTACATTACGATAAATATTGTCTTCCCTTTAACCTGTGTTCAAGGAAAGATATTTTGCTCCTTAGCACACATATTGTGACTGTTAAAACAGTTGCTTCATTAAACTGCTTTATAGCTGTAGCAAGTAATCAAATCCCTTAATTAGTTCCATTTATACTTCAGGGGGGATATACAGCTTTTGATACTAAAAAATGCGTGAACTTCCTTTTTTTTCTTAACAATAAATTCCGGGGTGCGCGGACAAAGAGAGTTAAGTCCACCATCCTAAAAAAATTTAGATATGTCCATAGAGTTATAGATAAAAATGTTCTCTACATTTGTTTTAAGTCTAGGAAGTCATATTCAAAATAGTACGGTAGTTATGGATGTGTGCTTCATGGGTTTATCCATCTCTAAAGCTATATTGGGCTGGTATAGTGTGTTAAGTCACTCTAATTCTCAGTAACAAGAAAGTGGACTTAACTCTCTTTGCCCGCGCACCCCGGAATTGTTCTGTAGCCTTGCAATCTGGTATGCTCTATACTGACTTGTTCTACAATTGCATTCTATTTTCAGAATTAATTTAACTATTACTGTTATGTGTAATTTTCAATACAAATTGGCAGCCAAATTTTGTGCACTGAAGTGCCGGTTCCCTGACAATTTTCATAAGTAGGCTACCAATACTTCTGAGTGATTATTTTTTCTATCTATTTGTAAATATCATATGAACAACATAATCTAGGATCTTTGGATTATCTGCAGTATAAATATTATTTTACAAATAATTCATCACTTGTTAATTCCTTATAGAATTTTTTTTTAAATAAACTATTAAAGTGTTCACTAATATCAAATATACTTGCATGCAAAATTCCACTGCAATATGTCAATAAATGTTTAAGTTATGAGGGAAACGGCACTTCAGTGCACAAAATTTGGTTGTCATTTTGTAATGATAATTACCCATTAACCATAATAGTTAAATTAATTCTGAAAATAGTATGCAATTGTAGAACTAGTCAATAAAGAGCATGCCAGATTACAAGGCTACTGAACAATTCATTGCTGAGAAAAGAAATAATGAAACCACCTATTTTCCAGCATCGAAAGCTGTATGTCGCCCCTTAAATCTTTATCTAGATTCTTCATTCGAACATTTGACGACTTATTTTTGGGGCTATCCTAACCCAGGCGCATACAATATGAGAGCTAATTATTTACACCTAACAGATACAGGATTAAGGAAGAACTATTTAGGCTAAAATGCATATCCATAGCCTATAGAGCAAAAATGGAGAAATACCCGACATTGACTCTCAAGATTGTTAACATAATAATTATGGGTTCTCAAGTCTCCCTTTTAAATTTATCTGACAGTGTATTAACCTCGAGACTTTTTGTAATATTTAATAACTTAATAAAATCAGGGAAACTGATGTAACAAAGTGACAGAATGCTTTTGTCTAATCAGTGATAATTACATAAGTTATTTTTGTAATCGATTTCCGAGTTAAGCTCCAGTTCGATTTAATAAGCAGGTCTTATGGAAGAACAAAGGTCTCAAGTTTGATAAGCATATTACATTAGGTCTATTGCTTGCACAGGAGCGTTTAAACAGAAAAATACTTGCATTAAAATATAATGTAGATATCGGTAGCCGTACATTTCGATAGAATGCACAATATTATATCAACAGCAGCTGCGTTTAATTATTCAACGGCTAGATGTGTTTTAAATCTTTTCATATTTATATTTGCATTTATTTATTTATTTATTTATTTTGATAAGCATGTGTGAAGAACTAAATGGGATAACAACAGAACGAAATTACAGCAAATGCCTCACATCGAAAAGCAAGGCGTGATATAATAAATTTACAAACATCTGACTGCATTGTAGTCAAGGCCCTCAGTGAATAGCAACGCGGCTTTGTAGTATAGACATTATTTGCCATTTAAAAAGCATATGACCTTTAATTAGTTGTTACTCCGGTACCGGTTAACCGATTCCGATCAAAATCAATAGGCTTCTTCCTAAGGACGTTACAAATGCATATACCAAGTTTCATGAAAATCCGTTAAATGGTATTCGAGTTACTGCGCATATAGACACACCGACAGACGGACAGACATTTTCCCGTCACCAGACAATCTCAGAAAATACTATTCTGGCACTTAATGATAATGATGATGATAATGATGATGATGATGATGATAATAATAATAATAATAATAATAATAATAATAATAATAATAATAATAATAATAATAATAATAATAATGTAAATGATAACATGGTACATGGCGAAGGACAAGTAGTGATGCGGTGATGTTGAACAAAGTTTCCCTGGACACACGTCAGAACAATGTGCGTGAAAGCCACAGAAATGGAAGAGGGTCTGTTCCACGATTTGCCTCATGAAGAAAGCGTCGTCACCCCTTCCCGATCCATTTATCACTCCAAGCAGATGCTATCACCGTTATTAATTCGCTACAACTTAATGCTGATCTGTAGAAAATGAGAAGTGACAGAAAATTACATTTCCACCTGAATAAGCTGTCACAGGAAATTGGGAAAGTAGTTATGTATTTTCCTGCGAAATGTTTCCAATCCGGAAATATCTTCTTGCTGCTAATATATATCGTATCCATAGGAACCTTCTTCAATTCATTATTTATTATCTTTCTCATCTCTTTTGTCACTCATAGCGAATCCACTATGCATGGCCTAAAAGGAATATTACCTCATGCTATAAAACTGTATAACATATTACCTGAAATTGTGTCCGATTCTCTTATAAACTTTAAATAAAAAACATTATATTGTTTACGTTTAATTTAATCAGTAGGATAGATATAATATATATTTCTGTAAAGTCGTAAAAATTCTGTACATTTCAAAATAGTTTCAAGTGTCTTTTTTCCTGGTATGTAGTTATGTTTGTTACTAGTGATTTTTTTTATAGACTAGCCTTAAGATAATTGTAGTATGTATAATCTTTTCTTTGAACCAATGTATGTATGTCACCCCTCACATGAGCTTTACTCTTTGGGATTGTGTATACACACACACACACATACATATATATATATATATAAAGTAAAGTAAAGTGTTCCCTATTACAGGCCATGGAGGCCCAGAGGGTTCCAGGAGGTTGAGGCTCCCAGATTTTTAGACATCGGCACATGAAGTTGGTAAGGTTGTCAGCCTTACGCACCGGCCGCCTTTACCCCCAGGATTGCTCCTGGTACTCATTTCTGTTAGAGGCTGAGTCGACCCCAGGGCCATAGTGCCACCAGAAGGATTAGGCCAATTGAAAAACTCCAACGACCTCATCGGGAATCGAACCCGCGACCTTCCGGTTTGTAGCGCAGCGCCTCAACCACTACGCTACGGCGTACCCCCATATATATATACATATACATATATATGTGTGTGTGTGTATATATATATATATATAAAATATTAAATTTTAAATTAAATTAAATTAAATTAAATACTGTGTATAGGCCTATTAAATTAAAATATTAAATATCATATTTTATCTTTTACTAGCAATTCGTGATAGCTAAATTTAGCTATTCATAATGGGGGAACGACACAAGTACACAGCCCAAACATGTCAATTTCATCACACATCCCATCAGGATGTACATAAGGGCACTATTAGGTAAACACATAAAACAAAGGGTTACCAAAATTTGGATTGACAGGAGGTGATAAGCTTCATTGCTTGGCTCTCCGGGGGTAAGGGAGGGCACACCAAAAAAAAAAGTCCCCTCTATATAGAGGTAAAATACTTCGGTGTTATTCATTAACACTCTGTAGTACGGTCTTTCATCGTAAATAACTACATTATCAGTAGGGGGGCGGATTTCTATTACCTAAAGAGTAGGATATATGCATGCATTTATGACCTAAAAAAACATTCAAAAATGACCAATAAAATGTTAAATAATATGACATTACCACTTACACGTTATGTATATCTTTTTAAGTTTCATTACAATTCATTTTATTAAAATATGTTATTTATTTAAAATATCTGTAAATCTCAAAAGTATCAGTACAATGCAAAATTTACAAAATATGATATGAAACTTCAAAATTTCTTTAATATGCACACAAATAAGCAAAAAATATGACCTAAATATGCATATTCGTACTAAATATGCTACAATAGTTGAAATATTCTAAATATGCAGTTATATGCACATTAAAAGCCGTTCAATTTTCACCAGGATGCTTGGAATCGGGTTTAAATTAGTCGGAAACCTGAAATAATGCAAAGGGGAAAAATATGACATGTCATAGAAATCCGCCCCCTAATTATCAGCTTATTGAAAAAAATCATACCGTAAAGGCGTAGGGACAAGTACAATTCTAGATAATGATTAATGTCGCATTCATGAAGCATAAACACTTCCCCTGATACCTACTTAATGATATCAGGGAGTATGAAACTCACACGTGTATCCACCCCTGCCATTTGTTTATACTGTCTACCCTTTCTCTGCTTTCCTCTACCTTCTTCCTTCCTAAGTTAACCTCTGTAGCTGCTTTTTTTAAAAGCAACTCTCATTCCAGCTGGACTTCTTATTGGCTGGCTGAGCTCACTGAGGAAATCTCATTTTCCGACTGGCGAATTCTCAATTATGAGACCCCCGGCTAATGTAATCACCGCGCTGTCACTGCCACCTACCGCCAAACAACACCATCATTTTCACACTCGCCCCCCTTCGACATAATTAACAGCGATTCTGGATTTTAAATTAATATTCCAGGCCTTTTTACATTGTTTTACAGAGTTTCAATGTCAAGGGTTTTCTAGTCTCCCCTCGGTATGTCGGCAAGGTGGTTTTGTACGGTTCAAGCTTGATCTTTTCTCTTTTTGATGTTGGTAATACTTTGATATTAGGTAAAAATCTGATTTGAAAAATACAACATGGTTCTTGAAAAGTGTAGACATAACTTTGTATAACATATAAAACGCTAAACCGAACAATTCAACATCCACCTTATCCTACTATACTGTCCATTCCAGATGTGTTGAGAAAAGAAGTCAACAGTGGCTGGTAACTCAAGCTGAAATTTATAGAAATAAATAAGACTAAAGTGCTGTTTTTGAAATTAATTGTGGTAATATTGAACATACCCTGCACACAGTACTTTCAAAACAACGTTCACTTGCCATCGATCTTAGACATTCACTTAATCACAAGAGAACCTGTGACGAGAAGTAATGTGAATTGAGCTTAATGTTGCAGGGGGTGTGTCTGAACAAGGTCTGGCGCTGTCCAACAGGGAGTAAGAATTAAAATCATAGCCGCATTTCCACGTTATCAATCCGCACCCTTTTCTCTCAAGACATCTGGAATAGACAGTAGTGAACTTTAATTTAACAATACACTAATTAAAGACCAACATGCATGACTTCTTCCATTTTCTACGCTATCGCTATAAGACAGCAATTAACAATAAAATTAATTTTGTTAACATGTGACCTAGGGAGTTTCTCAGAAAACCCTATTCAAATATTAGACTTAGAAATTACTTCCGCATGCCGCCATTTAACCGGCATGTAACGCCATTTACAACCAGTGAAATTATATGTATCAACACCATAAATAACAAAAAAGAATCACTTATCATTTAAATATACATTCGAACACTGTAAAACAATATGTTGGCATGTGAAGTGATTTGCGTTTGATAAATTCTGTCTAATATTTTACCATAAAATAGGAACTAAATTGGGCATTACTCCGGTAGCGGTCAACCGATTTGGTCCGATATCAATAGGCTTCTTCCCATAGACGTTGTAAATGCGTATACCAAGTTTCATGAAAACTCGATAAAGCCTATTTGAGTTATCGCGCATACAGACACACGGAGAGACAGACAGACATTTTCCCGTCCCTACACAATCTTATAAAGTACGGTACCATTCTGGAACTTAATAAATAAAAACACTAGAAGAAACCAGAAGCATTGGAAAGTTTACGTATAATCGATTGTGCTCGCGTAATTGCGACATATCGCCCAGAGACACTGGTTTTCAATCACCCTGTGTTCGAGGTAGTTAATATTTACACCAGTTAAAGTCTATTAATGGCCACCACCATCACTGTGGAACTTAATTACAAAAATAACAATAATATGATGTTTGTGGTTGAGTGTAGCAATTAAGTGTTTAATTGGCGGCTTCATTTTATTCCCCCATAGAATTGAGCGGAGAGTGAAGAACAATTACATAGCTAACTGTGATTATGGTTATGTTCTTCAGGCTCATCATACTGCGCTCATTTAAATATCGGATTAGCACTTAAAACACAAAGTTCCACAACATCTGTTATGACCATGCAGGGGCAGAAAGCAAATGTTACATAAATGCAGCACAGTGAATGCCGCATAATGTTATCAATCGTGTAATGTTATCACTTTTATGAGTCCCTTACGGATTAATACTGATATATTGAAAAAATCGGGTGCGTGGAACGCCACGCGACAGAAGTGAAAGTTGGATTTTTTTAAATTTTTTGATTTTTCAATTTTGGATTATTTGATTTTTTTTAATTTTGGATTGTTGGACTTTTTAATTGTGGGGTTTTTACTTTTTTAATTATGGATTTTTTATTTTTTTTTATTTGTGATTTTTTAATTTTTAATTTTTTAATTTTAGATTTCTTAAATTTTGGATCTTTGTTTTTTTGTATTTTTTGGATTTTTTAGTTTTGGATTTTTTTAATTTTGGATGTTTTATTTTTTAAATTTTGGATTTTTAGATTTTTTAATTTTTTATTTTTTAAATTTTGGATGTTTGGATTTTTTAATTTTGGATAAGCCTAATCATTGAGTTGATTGTTTTCTGTGCAGTCCGTCACAGCCCCACTACTTTCTTGACAATTTTGTTCGTAACGCTGGAGCGTAACGCGACTTTGGGTTAGCTCTCGATTTACTCCTAGCGCGCCAAAAGAAGTTTCACTTTAAAAATGCTGTTTATTGTGATCAAAGACTCGGTTTATGTTATCACATCTTCCTTTTTGCGGCTTTATTTCCAAGTACTCTACTTCATTCAAAATTTCGTTTTTAAGAGTTTCGTTTTTAACTCAACTGTATTGTGTTATACTAAAGATAGCAATACTGTTCTCAGCTCACAGGATGACCAGTTCGAGGGGGTGGCATTACCCAATTTTCAGTTTTAAGCAAAAATAGTATATTGCGATACAAGTGCCGTAAGGCACGTTTACGGGTCGAGGAAACAGATTGAAAACCCGAGGCGCAGCCGAGGGTTTTTAAGTTTTCGAGACCCGTAAATGCCTTTACGGCCCGTGTGTTGCATGCTATTTTTTGCACGATGATTATTTATATCAATTTAATTATATTAATTGTAATATTACCTGAAAATATTATGTAAATACATTCTTGAAAATAGATGTTTATTTCAGAAAGTGATTCGCATGTGTTTGTTGTTATGGGAACCGAATATTTGTCCTGGGGGCCGTGGCCATAAAGGCTTGTATTATGAAGTGTATCGTAATGAATTATGACGTAGCGCTTGGACCGTAAGTGTTTTAACCTCATCGCAACCGGCCTTAGCAAGAAGACTATGTGGGAATGTCAACTTACGATCCATGTAAACAAAGTTCGTAAGTACCACTTACTAGCTAAGGAGTGCAAAAACATTGTTGACGTGCAGTGATGGTTATTGTAAAATAGAAGTTGCTTATCTATGTCCCCTGTATACACAGGTAAATTATTTCGGTGTTATTCATTAACACTTTGTATATAACTATAAATATATAATATATATATATATATATGTCCATATATAGGCTACACACATTATATATAGCCTATATATTAATTCCGTAATTTTGAACTCTGGATCTTAAAAGTGGTCAAATTAAGAAATCTCCTTATCGGTGAAGGACCTTTGAGAATAAGGGCCTTTAAATGGTTAGGTTTTATGGGGTTTTGCATTGGGTCTCTTCTTAGGAATGGATTTTCAGACAGGCCTGCACTTTATAAACGTTCTAAGATAGAGTTTTTATTTATTTTCAAATGCGAACGCTCATAACTTCTCTGCTGTCGCGTTTCAGCTTATTAAAACGAATTTCCTGTTCAATTGTGATTTTATTCCACAAACGAGAAAGGATCACAACGGAGAAGAATATAGTTGCGCTTGCCGGTGCTCTTGTTGTCTTCTTGTTGCCTAGGTAACCACGTAATTGCTTTGATATCATTCGCCTCGGGTTCAGAGTTATTGTTTTGCTTCCTTCCATTCAGTGTATACTGGCGCTTCCCGGTATTATATAGATATACAAACATAGGAAAACAGCTTCAATACGAGGAATATTGAAAAGCTTCACTACAGAATTGCTTCTCATGGAAAATAATAAGACAGTTCACGAAACATTTCTGACTAAAGCTAAACAAAAATAATAATGATTTTCTTAACGAAACCTTTGGATTTCAAGACGAAACTTCTCTGAATTCAATCAAATTAACATTATGAATCTATACAGAGTTTTAATGAATAACACCGAAATAGTTTACCTGTGTATAGGCCTAGAGGGGACATAGACAAGCAACTTTTATTAGGAGTTTTTGCTCTAAGATGTAAAATGTGTATGCTACAGGGCATTAAAGTCATTACAATTTGGTGCTCATAAGTCAATAATGAAGCGAAATGGGGTTAAAATTTTCATTAAATTGACTTCAGGCCTTCTTAGTTATAGACAAAAACCTGATTTTTAATCATTCACCAACAGCTATAGCCTATCATAATTTAGTGTTTCCATAATCTGCAACATTTACAGACTAATCACATGACTGGCTGCCACAGTCTTAGTTTTTTTTTTTTTTTTTTATTCATAACTCTAGTGTTAACAACGAAGTTCCTTTGTTTTGCATTTTTTTTTTTCCAATGTTAGATATCAGTGGCGGCCATGCCCTGGAAGATTTTATGCTGTAACAGGGGGATATGCTCGCTCACTTAGCGGGCCCAGTTTCGATTCCTCCCCAGACAAGTTGCGGTCTTGTAAGGCCCGGGCAGCGTGGGACGCTAGGTCTCTACAAGGGAGAGGTTAAACTCATAGAAATTAAAAGATAATGAGGAAGAGGAAGAAGGAGGAAGAGGAAGGAGGAAGAGGAAGGAGGAAGAGGAAGAGGCTCCCCCTGTCGTAAAGGCAAATGCATCCGATATTAACTTATCATGAATTTTAACAGGTATTTAATTGTGTATCAAATTCATTAAAAATGTAATATCGGTTGAAATTAACTCACGCCATAAACACATCAACAATAGAAAAGAAGTGGAACTTTAATAATTGATGAATATGGGATACTGATATATAACAAAACCTGACTAATATTTTCGTTTTACGATTCTTCGCGTACTTCAGGAGAAGAAATTAGAAGAGCAGAGAGCTGTTAAGAATTAATTCTGTTATCATCACCGCCCAACGCAGGACTAAGCTACTTAAATTATCCTCACGGCCTGACATCTTTTTTTTTTTTTTTATAATCCATATTCCATGAATTCTCTACTCTTCGTAGAGCAAGTCTCATTTAAACATCCGATGGAAAATTAACCAGAGATTAGTTTGGACAGGTTACTCAGTATTGGACTTCAACGCTGGCAAAGCAGTACGAGTCATACATAAATCTGTACGGATGAAATAATTTCACTTAATTAAGAAATTATATCAAAGAGAAAATTCGTGGAACATTAAGGGCCGCTATGGTCATAATTAGACTTCGGATTTTAGGTAAAAACCTATTTTAATCCTTAAGTGATAAATGGACGAAAACTTGTATATTCATATTTCATAAGTGACTATGCCTAAAACTGATACTTTTACAGTACCTAAAACAGCCTATTTTTACGTTAGAGTCTAATATTACCTTTTTCCTTTTTTCAGTTCGTACTAAATTTTTAGCTCGGAATGTGCAGTACATGATATATTTTTGACGTGGTTAAATAGCAAGGATTGTTTCGTCTTCAGTAGAAAAAATCCTTGGAATTCCCAAGAAAATGTAGTGTTTTTCTCCCGACTCCCACATCCAGAAAAAAAAGTAGCTCTCTGAATCACTGAGGGATGGATACAAGGGGTTGAATATGCTAGCGTGCGTAGCTTCTGGGCGCAGGGATTAGGTTTTCACTGTTATGGTAGTAATATAGGTCCTAGTAATAGGTCTATATAATTCTGTTTACCATAGGCCTATATCTGTGTTTTATCATGATTATTGATTAATGGTGACTTCAGTAAATATAATATTCTGCATTGCAATTGAGATATTTCAGAAAATTGGCAACTTAACGATTTTATAAGAGACTATTTTTGCGACTTTTAGAACCTATTTTACAATTTTTAGAGCCTATTTTAGGTACCTAAAACAGCATTTTTAGCGACCTAAAAGTCCGAAGTCTAGTCATAATAGTTAGACTGTCCCCCCATCGGCTTATCAATACATTATCAACGGTCACGCTGCGAGCGGCTATAGATAACATTTTTCATTATAGAAGTCAGCTGCTTTATTTTTAGATTAAAGTATATTTTACTACTATTAACAGGGGAAGGAACCCCACTGAGGGTTAAAAATGAAATTTAACTTTCTCGCATATACGAGTATAGAGAAAGTATTGTGATCGTGACAAGAAAATCGAAATCGAGATAACATTGGAAATACATGTTTCACGATGCCTAGAAACCGAAAAAAGCGTTTTTGGAATGACGTCTGTCCGTCTGTCCGTATATGCCTTTTTATGGTAATATTAAATATATAACAAAAGGAGCGATAACTCAAATACAAATTTTTGGGTCATTTTCATCAGTTTTCGGGTCATTCTTTTGTATTTTTGAAATCATTTTAGCCTATAGCTCGTTTTTAAAGTATTTTTAGGCAATAAAAATCCGGGTCCTGATTATTATTCATGAGATACATAGTCAGTAAAATGCGGATGTACAATACACTGTAGATTTCTTGGCTTATTGAGACAGTCTGCTAACGTTTTAAGAAATGCTGAGTGATGTTTACAAATTACTTGTCATGCGCCTCACGCCCGCAACTTGTGAAACCACACATTTCCTGTTATAATTTTACAAATGAACACATTCCTCATCTAGCAGTAATTCCGTGGGTAATAGCGCTCTCTTGTGAGATTGTCCAAATATTCTCTTGTTCCTGTTACTGACAGGGTGAAACCTCACCAGTATGCACGTTGTCAACAGCAACGCAATTTTATATTGTTCGTTCCCCTTCTGTGGAATGGGAATCTTCACCTATATTATAGTTATTTACTTATTTATTTATTAACAAGTAAGCATGAAGTTAACATTTGCGTGTAGCTCTTCCAAGTGGTATTTTCCCTTCGGGTCTCCCCATCAATAGGTATGTCTTTCCTCCCCCATGCGCGCAACATGTCCAGCCCATTTCATCATCCGTGATTTAATTACCCAAACTATATCCGGTGACGAGAACAAATTATGAAGATTATGAATCATTTATGTCCTATATTTTTTTAAATATGAAAAACGAAACATTACTGTAGTCTACAGCCTTCAATGCTAGTACCTGAATTCAATAATGCAATTATTAATTTAAATCATTATGCTAAACTCTAAAAAATAACGGAAACTTCAAACCCTCTTTTTCCACTGAGTAGAATTATAATATAAAATTTATTTTTAAGTGTTTTTTAATAATTACTAGGACATTTTTGAAGGATTTTTAGCTAATAAATACCTTGTTTATATGTATTTTTTGTAAGTTATATTACAACAAAATCCTAGCCCTAAACAGCCCGAAGGCACTGTGGAAGGTCGCTTTCCTGTATGGTTTTAATCTCACGTATATGTTTGTACACATTTCATACGGTATTTGTTTTAATTGTGTGAACACAGCTTTATTTATTTCACTGTTAGCATGTTGAGGATTTTAAAATGAAACAAAACGGGATGAAATATGCATTAACGTAATGAGAATAGGTTAAGTGCGAAGTGGCGTGTAAATTCGTGGTGTGACACAGTCAAAGCGTGTTTGTTTTAATTATCTGAATACAGCCAACATGCCTCGGGCGACGCGTAATACTCCAGTAGGGACGCGGCAACATTAGCTGTACATCCTCCTCCAATATATCCTACTTACATCTTCACCACCTCCAGTATTTACTAATTTGGCTACTGTGTAGCGAAGACAATAAGATTTAATGACAAAGTTAGTTTCGAAGCCAATGTAGGGTTCTGGGAGTGGATGTAATGAATTCGACGTCTAAACCATGTTGAGCTGATAGCTATAAGTTTCCACATCGTACATAAATATCATTCAGTATGTGTGTAGCCGCGAGCACCTGCTATTATGAAATATTGTTTAAAAAATCGGGTATGTGGAACATACAGAAGACAGAAGTGAAACTTGGATTTTTTAAAATTTTGGATTATTATATCTTTTAAATTTTGGATTGTTGGACTTTTTTACTTTTGGGTTTTTGAACCGTTTTAATTTTGTATTTTTTTATTTTTTAAATTTTGGATCTTCGAATTTTTTAATTTTGGAATTTTAGATTTTTTAGTTTTGGATTTTTAAGTTTTCGATCTACGATTTTTTTATTTTTTATTTTTATTTTTGGATTTTCGATTTTTAATTTTGGATTTTCCCACTTTTTAAATTTTGGATCTGTTAATTTTTGATTTTATAATTTTTTTATTTTGGAAATTTGGATTTTTTAATTTTGGGTTTTTCATTTTGGATTTTTAAATTTTGGATTCTTTAATTTTGGATTCTCTAATTTTGGATTTTTGTATTTTTGTATTTTAAATTTTTAGATTATTTAATTTTGGGTTTTTTATTTTTTAAATTTTGAATAAGCCTAATCATTGAGTTGGATTTTTTCTGTGCAATCCGTCACAGCCCCACTACGATTTTGTTCGTAACACTACCTAGCGTAACGCAACTTTGGATTAGCTCTCGATTTACTCCTAGCGCGCCTAAAGAAGTTTCACTTCAATAATACTTGGCTTGCTTCGCTGTTTAATGTTCTCATCACGATGATTGTATCTAAACCAGGATTTTCATTGTGCTATCTTAACCAATATGTATATAAACCGCAAACCACAGCAGTTTGAACTGTTATCAGAGAAACTGAATGATGTGGCAGTCGATATTGCAAGATTCCTCAATTCTGCGAAGCAATTACAAGTTTGTGATTACATTTACTATTAAGTTGGGACTTCAGCTCACAGTTGAGACTGAATAGATGTCGCCGTCCTGCAAGGAATCCACGCCGAATTATTTACTGACAAAATGGTCCTCTCATTCTAAAAAATCAAAATTAGGAAGCGGATTTCTGTTACCTAAAAAATAGGATATATGCATGCATTTATGACCTAAAAAACATTAAAATATGACCAATAAAATTTAAAATATGACTTTCCCACTTACACATTATGTATATATTTTTTTAAGTTTCATTACAATTCGTGAGTCGGTAGCGCGCCTGCCTTCCACTCCGGCGGCCCGGGTTCGATTCCCGGCCGGGTCGGGATTTTTCAGTAGTGAAAAATCCCTTTCCCGGGTTCAGGACTGGGTGTTTGTCAGTAGGTTAAGATAATGCACATTGTGCGCGATTCCTTAATTATTACAATTCATTTTATTAAAATATAATGTTAATTATTTAAAATATCTGTAAATCCCAAAAAGTATCATTATAATGCAAAATTTACAAAATATGATATGAAACTTCAAAATTTATTTAATATACACACAAATATGCAAAGAATATGACCTAAATATGCATATTCATACTAAATATGCTACAATAGTTGAAAATTTCCTAAATATGCAGTTACATGCACAATAAAAGCCGTTCCATTTTCACCAGGATGCTTGGAATCGGGTTTAAATTAGTCGGAAACCTGAAATAATGCAAAGTGGAAAAATATGACATGTCATAGAAATCCGCTCCCTAATCATAATGCTTCGAAAATAAATTATTACCCGTGTTACGTGATTCGTATAACACGATAGATCAATCTGGTGTATAGGCTATTGTTTTAAAAACAGTTCGTCGATGAATTTCGGCTGCATTGGACCCCTTAGCAGAAATCGAATGGCAGCATGCCCTTCATACTTGGTGAGAGACACTATTGTTTACGTTGGTACCACGCTACGACAGTCTCAATCGGAGCGGAGACTATGTAGCTGGAAGGTGTATCTAAATGTTCCAAATAAACCGTTTTTAGTTTTGCTGTGGATTTCATTTCGCGACCGATCGGACCTTCAAATATATATTGGTGAATAGAGCCCGGATTTGTATGCATAATCAAATAAAAGTATATATTCATGCAAGTAATAAATTTAAAAATGTGTGATACTGTCCTAAGTTCTTCTAATGTATGGGAAATTGACCTATGCACTTAATTTTTCAAGTTTCTCCATAAATGATATTCACACATTGTTAGAAGAACTTTAAGACAATATCACATTGGCCTATCACAAAAATTAACTCTGTCTCGGAAGCTGAACTTATGCGCGTGAAACAAAATTTCCTAAAAAGGTGCCAGTATTGTGTGGATGCAAGAGGAGAGCATTTCCAATATCTCTTGTGTTGAGGAACAGTCCAGTTGTTCATTGGATGGCCAGGCGGCTTCAAAGAGATAAATCATTAAGGGCCAGTTGTATAAACATGTAAACTGTAGTTATCATGCAAAATTAATTTTCAGTTACATTTAACTACCTTTTTTTGTTGTATAAACATTAATCACAGTTTATCTCATTCTAACCAACATTTTAATATAACTGGTGAATTTTTGCAAGTTAAAACATTAACTGATGATGTGGAAATTTTAAATACATTTCAAACAGTGAAAAAGACACTAGATATCCATTTTATAAGTACAGTGCGAGTTATTATTATTTTCATATCATTTAGATTCAGTTTGCTTTCATTTTGTATATTGACATTAAAAATACAGATACCGGTATCTTGGCTTTGTTGTTGGTTATGGTTGCCCTACATTTCAAAATAGCAACATTTATTTCTAGATTTCTGATTATTCTGATACCCCATCTGGTGATGCAATGAAAACCCATCATGCATCTCTTGAATGTCATAATCTTTTATTAGTACTGCATGACATGCTACCAAAATTTGGGCAGAACAACTAGACAGAGGTTATGTCTCCTTCCCATTACAATCAAGTACAAAGCAAATTCATGATATGTTTATGATATTCAGGGTCAGCCCTGAGGTCCTTTGCGAATTATTGTGATTGGAAGCTTACAAATAGTTACTGAGGACAAAGGAACAGCCAGTAGAACCATTCATAAATTGACAAGAGAAAATTATACTTTAAGGCCTCGGTTTATTTGAATTCCAACTAAGGACAGTGTCTTAAGAAAACAATATTAGATATCTACAATATTCGTAACCTTCCAGGCATTATAGGTACTGTAGGTTGCGTTTACACACCTAAACACCTCTATAGAAAGGTTAAAGCAGTTTGAAGCAAAAATATACATGGCCTCAATGAAATGATTTAAAAAAAAATTTAAAAAAAAAACTCATCTTTATTAAGCAATTCAAATAAATACCAAAGACATATGTGTAACATGGTGCTTTGTCTTTAATTAAACAACTGAAAATCAAAGACCAAAGATATAAACATAATACTCCCTGCAAATTTCCCTCAACTTTTGCACTGTTGCCAGATGTTTTATTATTTTCTCCAGTTATTTAAAACTGTGAGTTACACAATCTACGGTTATTTTTATACAACATAAGTAGCTAGTTATTTTCAAACTTTCAGTTAAAAACAACCTTCAGTTTGTGAGTTTTATACAACTGGCCCTAAGTCGGTGTTTCTTTATGTTAATTGATCTGACTATATCGGGCTTGGTTTCCGCTTTCCAAAACAAAAGCAACGTTGCAATATTCTCTCATTATTATCACTGACCTCAGTTCTTCCCTCACTTTAATCAATTCACACGTGTTATCGTTTACTGTAACAAGATCTTGCAACCTCGCGTTCCACTCCACGTGTAGTTGACGAGTAGCTGTCATATCTGTCGCAGGACATTCTTAGATTTTGATTGGCTGGGGTAACTAGCTGATTGGTGCGGTAAAAATAAAGAACATAGGTTGAGCTGTCGGCAAACTTTTCCTCCTAACGAAAGGAAGCCGCCTGGCCATGCAATGAATAACCAGACTATACGTGGTTATTTTCATTGTAATTTTAGCTGTAAATGTGAGAACCTGAATCATTATACCGATCGCGTCTATATTTGCGTAGATAATTCACCCGATCGTTCGGGAGTTGGAGCTGTGCCCGCCGCGACGCAGAAACCCGCGTCATTGGCCAACCAACTCTTGCGTGGGACGCACTGTACATCATTTACGCATAAATATTATCAGCCTTACTAATAAAAGCTGCTTATATCTGCGTTGAACGGTTGTTTGGTTGTTCACCGTGTAAGTTCTGCATAAGCCGCATTACCAATAAAGGGTGTGTAACTGCCGACTTTACACCGGGTTTGTAAGTCCAACGTCATCAAAAACGTCACTCTATTTGTGACGTTACTAGCCCCTGGCTATGAAGGGACTGCTGAACGCCATCTATCGGTGCAGCAGCAAACAACGATGGATCGTCTGCAGAGTTTCAGTATTTCATTATATTGTTTTCAGAAAGCTGTAATCATGGGTACAAGTATGGAAATATGTCCCGCAAACAAGGAACAATGTTTATAATTCCGCAAAAGCAGCTCAGAATATGCGTAGCCTCAAAATTCAATCTCAGACATCTACGAAACGACCGGCTGTTACGGATATCGGCCATCTTGATTATTTACGTCAAGTTTATACAAGGGGGCCAGGCTGTGTAAAGCGTTGCACACATTCAGACTTATGCAAGGATTATCAGTACAGTTCTTCTCCTCAGCGGTGTATATTCCTGGTATAAATGTTACAACTGGATTATTAGTAAGACTGTAGAAAAGAACATGCATTTGCATACAAATCCGGGCTCTATTGATGACAGTTGTAAGGGACGAAAAAGTGAAAACACTTATGAATAGGGACCGGATTTTTAGGTTTTTAAAAACACTGTTTTAGGTTTTCCATTAGGTGAAATAGTTTTTTTTAGGTTTTTTGTCCAAAATATAGTTTTCGGGTAGAATAATTGGTTTAATGAATTTAAATGTGCTACATAGGAGTCTATACATAATACTTTTAAAGTTTAACTTAACAAAATTGACTTACATTTGTGTAAACTTGCTTTAGGACAATATTATACAATTGAAGAAAGAAAGCATAAACAATCAAAAGAAGCAGTGAAAATAAGATTGCCTCATATTTCCTGGTTACAGTAAGGAATACGCCGGTACTCTTACACTTCCTCTCTTGATACTGTCCATCCTAGACGACAATGGGTTGAACGAAACGCTGGTGGTATTAATTTCAACTCGACAAAAATTATTGTCTCTCCGCAAAATGTCGATTCCTCAACTGACAAACAAAAAAGACAAAAAAAAGTAGCCTAAAATAGATATTTTAGGTTTTATATCCCGTTTAGGTATATTTAGGTTTTTATACCCCACTTAGGTACTTTTAGGTGGCACAGAATTAATGTGGGTGAATCCTATGGACATGATTCGAAAAAGTGTATGAGCGCTTTTTGTTTTGGAAGTAAGGAAAAAAATAGGTAAAAACCTAAGAATCCGGTCCCTACTTATGAACATAAAGATTGTTTCATCTGGAGCTGGAACCATTTTGCCAGCACAGAGAATGCGAGCAGGCGGGGGAGCGAAGGCACTAAGTTCGCAACTTGTTGAAAGCCTATTGTATAAACAGAGGAGTCGCACCACTTGTGCAATATTGGAAAACTTCATTATGAATCTATCTCACCCTGCCCGCTTGCCTGATACTGAATCTCCCTTGCCTATTCAACAACCTCCCTCACTCCTTTTTTGCTTATTCACCCTCGTACAGATACCATATTGCCAAGGTTTCCTTACCCCCTCATTCCCTGCAATCAGAATGGTTCACACAAGTAAAAGCAAAGGTGACAATCACTAATAAAAGTACGTTTATATCCTATGGCGAATCAAATGAATGAGTACATGATAAAGTGCCAGAATGGTGGACGGGAAAAAGTATGTCCGTCTGTCTGTCTGTCTCCCCTACGGATGTACATAAGGGCACAATAGGTATACACACATCACATACGGTTACCAAAATTTGGTCTGACCGGAGGTTTAGGCTTAATTGCTTGGCACTCCGGGGGTAAGGGTGGGCACACAAAAAAAGTCTGTCTGTCTGTCCGTGTGTCTGTACGCGCGATAACTCAAATATGCTTTATCAGATTTTTCATAAAACTTGGTATAGCCTACGCAATTATAACGTTCATGGGAATAAGCCTTATTGATATTGGACCAAATCGATTGACCGGTACCGGAGTAATGGTCAATTTAGTGCCTATTTTATGCCTATTAGAAAGAATTTATCAAATGAAAATCAGTTCTCATGACAACATATTGTTTTAAATGTTTATAGTCTATACAGCTTTCGAAGTTGCAATACAGTTAGCTTTGACAAATAACACTACCCACATATTCCTTCAAACTAGACCTTTGTCCTTCCATAAGCCCTGCTTAATGAATCGATCTGGAGCTTAACTCGGAAATCGATAACAAAAATAACTAATTTTCTGCATATCATAATTGCAATCATCACTGATTAAACAAAAGTATTCTGGCACTTTGTTACATCAGTTTACCTGATTTTATTATATGTGGACTAATGTAATTCGTATGGCCGTGCCTAATGGTGACCTAATATCCAACTCATGGTTCGGATATTACTCCATACTGTCAGTAGGCCTACTGTTATTTAGTGAACTAGGTAGAAAGAATTCTAAGAAATTAAACCTTCTATTGACGGTTACATTTTAACACTAGAAATTACAAACCAATGCCGGACTGAAAAGAAAACAGTTAGGCCTAACACATTGATTAGGATCATACTTTATTTATCGTACCCTTCGCTTCGTAATTACTCGCGATATTTTATTAAAATTTTAAGCTAAGTAGGCCTATTGTGCGCTATAGGATATATTATGCATTTAAGGATTAAGGTGGTCATAGCAGTTCCAAATGTTTTTATTTATTTATTTATTTCAGCTGTGTTTATACTACTTTTAGCTACGATGTCATATCAGAAGTTCGGGATCTGTGTCCATACAGTAGGATAGGCCATGGAACTATTGCTTGTCAATTGTTTCTATTGTCGGTGTATTCAATGGAGTAAAGTTCAACTGATATTAATTAAATGGATATGATACAGGATGAAATGGTGAGGATGATTCATGGTATGTAAATATCCAATTCGGCATTTGCCTTGACGACTGGGGAAACTATGAAAAAACCCATGGATTGGCCGGCCACAAGATTTGAACCAGGGACCTCCCGAATGCGAGTCCAAGACATTACCATCTCGGCCTCCTCGCTCGGTAGAACCAAATGTCGTTATCCATGGCAATGTAACAAAATTGTCCGTAGTTTTGTAACCTTTATCTGACGCATTTTCAGCACTCTGGCTCTGGGGGTCTTCTTGGCATCTGACAGAAATTAATAGGATACTAGGAGCAATCCTATGGGGTAAAGGTGGCCTAAGGATGACACCTTCATGTGCCAAATATATAAATATCTGGGAGATTCAGCCTATTGGAATCCTAAGGACCTCCACGACCATTTGGTTTTATATATGAGTTCTGGATCACCCGAACGACACTGGCTTTGGCTTCTTAATTACTGGCTAGCCGAAAAACAGTGAACATTTTCACTTTTTCTGTAAATATTTTCTCGTATTCAGTACGTGCGCTGAAAGTGACTCGGCTTATTCTTTGCTAACCATATAATAGGATAAATTTGTCCTTTTCACTGCTACTGATATATAAATTCGCCATCTAAAAAATACTGTATAAAAGCACAGACATAAGATTAATTGCCTATTGTTTTATGTAAAACGTGACATTTTTCCCCTCTTCTTATGATTGTTATTCATGGATACCAGCTCTTCTATCAAAATTTTCCTCATCGATTCAAAGCTTAGAGCTCACTGATGATTTGAGATGATAATTGTGTATATGAATATACAAATTTAGCTCTGAAAGGGTTATTTTCAATAAAATGCTGGGAAACAAATTAGAAGAATGAATTAAAAAATTAACTGCATGGCACTACATCCCTTGAGGGACCAGGCCTACCAATATGTCGCTGCATCATTTAATAGAGGCAGATGGCAGGATTCGGAGCATGTGGTTAGCATGCTGACTACTATAACCGTTATTGCAGCTTACTAGACCGGAGCTGCTACTTATTTATCAAGTAGCTCCTCAACTGTTGTCACGAGGCTGAATGCACCAAATTCCAGACCTCCCTACCTGAAAAAAATCTGAGGAGGTACCGGGAATTGAACTAGGACTTTCGGATTCCTAGTCAGTAACGCTTTATCACTAGACCACGCAGGTGGTCAAAATGAAAGAATCTACTCTTTTACAATTCAACGGCTCTAAATAGCGTGCTTGCTCCCTCACTTCGTGAGACATCGGGTATACTCGGCGATGTTCGTCTCTCGCAGTGAGTACAAAATTAGGAAACCGTTTCTTTATTATATAAGGCCTAAGTGAAATGAACACAATGAACAAATATTCTAATTTTATTTTTACTTACAATTTTCATAGCTCTGAACCACAAATATTTTAATAAACTGCCAGAGTAAATTTCTTTAAAAACCTGGAGCCAATTAATAATGGCGGGCGAAGCTGCGGGCACTAGCGGTAATATATTGATAGTTTAACCCTGGAAGTATCGCGGAAAATAAAAATCCAAACAAACCACTCCTTCCCTTGAAAAATTATACAATTTCTGAAAACTACACTGAATTTATCAAATTAAATTCACATCATATTCATCTATCAACAGACAGTTGAGAAACAATACGTATTATCATTATTCACAGGTAGCTTTGGAATTGCATAAAACTTACGATACAATACTTTGTGAAATCTACGTACTGGTGGGAACTAATTATATTCTAAACGAAAAGCGATAGTATATGATGAGATATTTTAAATAAAAATTGATGAAGCCAGCGCTGACTTCTGTAAATGTATTGTCAGTGCCTTCAGGATTCATCTGTAGTTTCGTATTTAGGCTAACAATCGGGCATTAGAAGTTCACACAGAGAAAACTAACATCTACCGTAGAATATTTTATCTGCTGGATCTTAAGAGTGTATGAATTTCTGATTGGTGCCCGTGGAGCTATTCCAAAGTTTTTCAGCTTCCTTGAGGGACAACACTGTTCTAACAGTCCTTTACAAATCGTGTAAAATCGTGGAGAACCATGATTTAATATTCTAATGATAGACTACGTCAAAACTTCAAACTAAACCCTAAAATGTGTGACACTCAATTTTGTACACATTATGCAAACCCATGGCGGACTGGATAGAAAACTGTTAGCATAATAAGTAGGCCCATAGTTTATTTCTTGTACCTTACTAGAAAATACGTCGGTTAAAATGATGTTTTATCGCTTCAAAGAGAAAGTTAGGTAATTCAACCCTCTCGAACTGGTCATCCTGTGAGCTTGGAACAGAATTGCTACACTAAACATAGTTGAATTAGAAACGAAACCCTTAAAAACCAAATTTTGAATGGAATACAGTGCTTGGAAATAAAGCCCCCCCCCCCAAAAAAGTGATAACATAAACCGAATCTTTGATCACAATAAACAGAATTTTTTATTGTATTAGTTTAAGCCGCACGGAACTTCATAAAAATGATAACATTACCCGACTGATAACATTATTCGCGATTAAATTAAGCGGCGTTCACTGTATAATGTGTCCACTGGGCTACCTCCGATGTTTATTTATTTCTTAAAATGTTCTTTGACGCGAAAGTCTTTTCACTTTAAGAAACTTTGCAAGCAATCACGGCCATTGAAAACTGAGACAAACGTACTGAAGAATGAAATCATAGTAGGCCTTTATAGTATTGAATAGGCTTTCTTGCAAGACTTGAAAAGTTAATAGCTAGTGCGTTGTAGTGACAATAGCCACTCTGTTTGCACTCGCTTCTTTAGAAACTAAGCACGTGAAATCAATTTCCTTTGTACAGCACGAAGCAGAGAGAGATAAGTGAAAACAAGGGAGCAAAATCATTTAATTATGTAGGCCTGCGAATTTCCTACAACGTTTCCAACAGCCTCTTCCGTCATTGGATTCAGAAAACTCTACTTAAAGGGATTGTCATAGTCATAACTAGGGGGCGGATTTCTATGACCTAAAAAATAGGATATATGCATGCATTATGACCAAAAAAACATTAAAATATGACCAATAGAATTTAAAATATAACTTTATCACTTACTCAATGTGTATAATTTTTTTTAAGTTTCATTACAATTCATTTTATTAAAATATAATTTTAATTATTTAAAATATCTGTAAATTGTCAAAAAGTATCTGTATAATGCAAAATTTACAATACGATATGAAACTTCAAAATTTCTTTAATATGCACACAAATATGGCAAAAAGTATGACGTACAGTAAATATGCATAAGTTATTCATAATAAATATGCTACAATAGTTGAAAATTTCCTAAATAGGCCTATGCAGTTTTATGCACAATAAAAGTCGTTCCATTTTCACCAGGATGCTTGGAATCGGGTTTAAATTAGTCGGAAAGCTGAAATAATGCAAAGGGGAAAAATATGACATGTCATAGAAATCCGCCCCCTAGTCATTACTACCTTTCAATGCACTTTTTACTTTCTCTAACCGTATTATCATCATCATCACCATCATCATCATCATCATCATCATCATCATCATCATTATTATTATTATTATTATTATTATTATTATTATTATTATTATTCATGATTATTATTATAAACATTTATACTGTATACTGTGCAGTGATATGTAATTATATTTATATTAATCTACTACCGTATATCCCCTAAACACGAGCGTTGCTCATATAGGGGCATGTTTGGTTTTATTTGTTTTTACTTGTATTAAATATGTAATAATGATAATAATGTAATGTAAGTAAGTAATATTAATAAATGTAAATGTAAAATGTAAATTTATTTACTTATACTAGCCACAAGGCCTTCTCTCCACTACACTACACCACAAATAATATAAAATTTGATAAATATCCAGAAATTAAAGACTATACATGTTACAGACAATAAAAGTTGCAATGACTTGATTACAAACTTGATAAAATGAAAGAAATTAAATCTACCGAGCGAGTTGGCCAAGATAATAACGTCTTGGACTCGTATTCAGGAGGTCCCAGGTTCAAATCCCGTGGCCGGCCAATTTGTCATGGGGTTTTTCATGGTTTCTCCAGTCGTAAAGGCAACTACCGAATTGGATATTTACATACCATGAATCATCCTCACCATTTCATCCTGTATCCTGTATCAATTAATATCAGTGGAAAATTAGCCCATAAAAATACACCAATAACAGAAACAATTGAAAATTAATAGTTCCATGGCCTACCCTACTACTGTATACATCCCGAACTCCTGATATGGCCTCATAGCCTAAAAGGAGTATAAATACAGCTGAAATTAAAATAAATTAAATCTAATTGATAATATTGCTAACTAAATGATGACTAATAAAATATACTGGATTTCAGAAAGCTAATGCCAGCAGTTGTAAAAACACACATGAACCATAGATGTAAATATACTTTAAGATGAACCGAAGGAGAGTCTTTTTCGATTTCCGAGATTCTTCAATACACTTATCGCTGGTGTATTGCATACTGTTTTTTCTACGATAAGGAATGACAAAAATAATCTTGAAAATAATTACCCACTACCAGCTGTTTAATATGGCCTTCAAGTTGCAAGGGGGACTCAATTTTTCCTGTTACAACATAAAATCTCCCAGGTCATGGCCGCCACTGACTCCTAAAATTTGGAAAAAAAATGCAAAACAAAGGAACTTCGTTGTTAACACTGGAGGTATGAATAAAACACTAATGCAGCTTGGCGACCAGTCATGTGATTAGTCTGTAAATTTTTCAGATTATGAAAACACTAAATTATGACATAGTTGTCGATGATTGATTAAGAATCATGTTTTTGTCGAGCACTAAGAAGGCATGAAATCAATTTTATGAAAATGTTAACCCTACTTCGCTTCATTATTGACTTATGAGCACCAACTTATGACTTTAATGCCCTACAGGATACACATTTTACGTCAAAGAGCAAAAACCTCCTAATAAAAGTTGCTTGTCTATGTCCCCTCTATACACAGATAAAGTATTTCGGTGTTTTTCATTAATACTCTGTATATGAATAAATATCTTTCCATTACTTATTTCGGCTACTGTTATCAATCGGTTAATATTATTCTAACAGATTAGCTGCGTCCCGAAGTGATCACAATAAGCGGCGTGCACTCTATATAAATCAGAAGTATTTACACAATAACGCAAGTGTGCTGCAAGAAGGAAAAGATGCAGGTAGGTTAGGTTACCGCCACTGGGTGCAGGATGATTCAAATTGTCGCAATGATAGCATGAACGGGAAATGAAGAAACGCTATCACAGAAAAGGGAAATACATCTTAAAAAATTAAGTTTTATCTTAAAGTCACAGTATGCATAAGATACTTGAAATTTTCTGAAGAAAGTCACTTTGGGAAAAATCTCTTCAATTAGTAACGACGCAAATATTGGATAAAAAGTTACAGTATAACTATCATCACGATAAAAGAAACCAGAAGATTAGAGGTATGAATTTACCCTTAAATGCACGAGGCTCACTTTCTCACACAATTAAAAAGCCATAGCGGACTGCAAAGAAAACTCTGAACACAATGATTAGACGCATAGTTTTTTATTCTACCATATTCAGTAACTTAACATGAAATTTACCGAGCGAGAAGGCTCGGAAGTCCCAGGTTCAAATCCCGTGGCCGGCCAATTTGACCTGGATTTTTCCCCAGTCATAAAGGCAAATGCCGAATTGGATATTTACATACCATGAATCATCCTCAACATTTCATCCTGTACCATATCCATTTAAATTCATATCAGTAGAAATTTACTCCATAAAAATAAATGGTGCAAAAATATATTGCACAAACTTTCTCCCATATACCTGTTAAAGGCTAGCACAGAGAAAAGTAAATTAAAGAGATAATTAAATTTTACTTATTACATTTTCATAAAAACTAACAAATATCTAGAACGGAAAGCATCAGGGTCGATCTTTATGTTCAATGCTTTTACTGTGAAATAATAATAATAATAATAATAATAATAATAATAATAATAATAATAATAATAATAATAATATCAATGGCAGTAAAACTTCATATTATTAGTACTAATACTACGGGAAAATTCAAATATAAATTGCACCATGGGATGAATCGGTCCCACCCAAACCACCCTCACCGATGCAGTTTCTTTTATACCACGATCTAGCAAATTCTTCTGTCCTCGTATTATGAAGAAACTCGTGATCGGACGTTGGAGGTGTGACGTCATACCGCTAGACGAGAGGTGACAGGCTGACAAACCTCGCGGGAGATATAATATGCCACATTTTCGAAACCTACAAACAGTGTATCGTACATTATTCGAAAATGCAAGGGCGCTTCGCAACGGCTTCCGCCTCCGCTTCGCGCACTTTAACTATGTGGTTAGTGTTATGCATTATTTAGTTATATGTAGAGGGGGATACAAGGCACTTGCGACAATATACAAGGACAGTTGGTCACTCTGCTTCGCTCAGAAGCAAAATACATCACACAGTCCATGCAAATGTGAATATCGAATGGGCGGAGCTTATGGAGCGACTTATATTTGAATTTCACCACTACTGCTACTACTTAGGTTATATTGCACGCTTTAACTGCATGTAGGTCATATAACGTGTTTAGTATGTTTGCGTGAACCATTAGTCTATAGTAACAGCTCATCTGCATCTATTGTTTAGTGATGTCTTCTTATGTAATATTCAGTTTAAACGATTATAATATCCACTGACATAGCGGCTATGATTTATGGAAAATAAACAAGTCCTACAAACCCGGCGTTTGCCTTTGCGAACGAGGAAACCATGAAAAACCCAAGTCAATTTGGGCAGCCACGAGGTTTGATTTGAACTCAGGACCTCTTCCCTGTTAGCCTATACCACCTCGCTGTAATTGGTTTTGGCGTGTTCATTACGACTGAGCTAAACTGACTGCATTTGCAACAATAAGTACATTAGGCCTATAGTTTTCTTGTTGCTAGGGGCAACAAAATGTCATTCATATTTCAATTGACATGTATGTTCTGAAATTCGCATTTAAGCCGTCCTTATTTCGTTTTTATCTTGATATCTATTAAATGTATAAAGAAATGTGTTAAACAAAAAATGTTCATTTTAAATTTCTCTACAACTTTACTGTGGTAGGTTTTCATGTATCGCCTACACTAATGGATATAATCTACAAAAATTGAAAATGGATACGAGTAAAGTACCCCTTAAGTCATTTTTGCAGAAATACGGATATAGCCATTTTATTGGTCATAGATAAGAGTTTCCAATTTTAAATTTTTATTAAAATCGTTAGAGCCATTTTTTCAAAAATCAAAAATTTTAAAAAAGTTTTCATGAAAAGTCCCCTTAATATTTCAGTTGTAAAGCTAAATTTCTGGGCGGTTCGACAAAATTTCGAAAAAGTCCTTATTTCAAAAAATGAAGTAAATACAACGAGCCGTTTACCCGCTGTGCTTGTCCACAGACAGACGGACAGACGGACAGACGGACAGACGGACAGACAGACAGACAGACAGACAGACAGACAGACGGACAGACGTCATTCCAAAAATACTTTTTTCGGTTTCTAGGCTTCATGAAACATGCTCTCCCGGTGTTATCTCGACTTCGATTTTTTGTCACGATCACAATACTTTCTCTATACTACGTATATGGGAGAAAGTAAAAACACCATTAATAGAAACAATTGACAATCAATAGTTCCATGGCCTACCTTACTGTATAGACACAGACGGCCTCGTAGCTAAAAGAAGTATAAACACAGCCTTTTTTTAATGACATTTTAATTTGTTTTCCTTTTTTCCATGGCCTACCCCACAAATTTAAGATAAACTACTGTATCTTACAGGTTACATTATGAATTTAAGTGTTAAAAGCATCGACGTGTATGGAATGTAGTTTGGACTTTTCATATGAAGTGGTATTACATTGATCAGCTTGGACATAAATTAAGTTGAAAGTGGAAAGCCGCACTGAAGGCGCAGAATTCGTTTAGTCGCTCCGCTTCGGATGTAGAACTCAAATCTAATGAAGTTTACAACTCACAACTCCCCTCATGTCAGAGAGTATTAACGGAATTCTGATATAGCTGATTGCATTATTTTTAAAATCTCTCACATTGTGGTGTAAATATGCCGTGAACTGAAAACGTTTAGTGGCAAACATTTCCCTATAATTCTCACCAAATGATTGATGAATATACGAAGTGGTTGAAGAAGTGGAATGTCTATTGTTATGCACATTCCCATAAAAATGGATTGGAGAATTGTTTTTAAAATCCAGCTGTGTTCATACTCCTTTTAGCTACGAGGTCACATCAGGAGTTCGGGATCCAGCCATTTCATAAAATAGCTTATGGGAATTTTTCCCTTAAAGAGAGAAGTTATAAAACTAGTGTAATTTGGTGGTCAAATATAAGTTTAAAACTAAATTCAGTGAATATTAAGGAATTAAGTGTATTTGAAGTTGTTTCATGTGTAAAATCTGTCAATTTACCCAATGACATAAATAGGAGGTGGTTCATAATTCGATTGTATTTTTTTAAGTTTGTTACCTCAGAACTCCGTCATTTATGAACCGATTTGGAAAATTCTTTTTTTGTTTAGGAAGGTATACTTTTCGTTTGGTCCCATTTAAATTTGAATTAACAAATACCACCCCTAAGGGTGAAATAAAGATGAAAAAATAGGGGATGAAATTTTTTATAGGCTCGAATTTTATTTATAATTTAGTATTGTATCTATGGGAAAATATGCATGTAAATAAATTCATATGAAGAAAAAAATAAACACATATTATGGAAACAAATTACCACCCCTAAGGGTGGAAAAATGGAAGATAAAATTTTATATTGGGCTCAAAATTTAGTTATAATTTAGTAACTATCAAATCCATATCTGATGATAAGTTAAGCGACTATGATGGATCAAATTTAGTGCATTTTTTGTTTCAAAACCAATTTTTGAGTCGGTTTCTTTTATTGTACACCGCTGTGGCTCAGGGGATGCGTTCGCTCCTCTCACGCAGCGGGCCCGGGTTCGATTCCTGGTCGGGACAAGTTACCTGGGTGAGGTTTTTTCCTCACCTATGAGACAAATGTCGGGCAACTTTAGGCCCTTGTGGTCCCCGCATATCATCTGGCCGTCATTATCATCTTCATCCCATCCTCGCCGTGTTTGGAGTGTGTGTGTGAATGGTGTGTCTCGTCCTATGTGTTCGTGTTGTCTCGGAGGTGGCCCAGGCATTGGGCTGATCACTTATCCGGGGAGGCCCTCCATGTTCATGTCTGATCAAAAAAGTATGTAGGCCTATGTGACCAAAGATAATCCCTCTCCCGACAGGTCGCGGCCCTGTAAGGTCCGGGCGGCTTGGTTCGCTTAAGGGAGAAGCAAAAACTACGATAAAGAACGAAAGAGAAAGGTTTCTTTTATTAATAGTTATAATTGATAGTTATAATTTTAAATTCAGCCTTAAGCACTAGTATGTGGTTTTTAGAATCTAACAGTATACTAAGGCTGAAGACGTATATATTTACAATTTTGCATAATTTATTGTTAGTGACGTATATTGATACAGTTTTGTATATGTACAAAAAGTAAGCTTATTTCATAAGCATTTTTACCTTTTAGTTTGTCAAATATACACAATAGTCATAAGAATAATTACATCATACAATTAATTAGATAGTTGAACATCAACTTGTCATAAAAAAATTAGTATATTGATGTAAGAAATCAATATAGTTAAATCAATAAGTCAAGTGATAAAATTATATACAATTAATTAAAATATAGTTGCTTAACAACTGGTCATTTCTTTTATTAAAGTTTTAATTAATTAATATATTCTACCCGTTAAAAGTACGCCGTACGCCTTGTGGTTGAGGCGTTGCGCTACAAACCGGAAGGTCGCGGGTTCGATCCCCGGTGAGGTCGTTGGAGTTTTTCAATTGGACTATGGTGGCACTATGGCCCTGGGGTCGACTCAGCCTCTAACAGAAATGAGTACCAGGAGCAATCCTGGGGGTAAAGGCGGCGGTGCGTAAGGCTGACAACCTTACCACCATCATGTGCCGATGTCTAAAAATCTGGGAGCCTCAACCTCCTGGAACCCTCTCGGCCTCCATGGCCTGTATAGGGAACACTTTACTTTTTTTTTTTACTTTTACCCGCTAAAAGTAGGCTACTTCTTTTACCTTCGATTGTCTAAAAAAATCTGAACAAATCTAAATAAAAAATAGCCTTCTGAAGATGAGATGCTAGAGAATTTGCGCGCTATTGTGAACCCTTCTTCATTCTTTGGCTTCCCTTCACCGGAAACTCACCACTGCGGTAAACGCAAACTCCATTTGTGAAAGTGATTGGAACCTAATAAAAGCACTTCCCTCGGCAGCTCTCGTTTCTATTCCCTCCCTCTCGATCCCCAAGCAAAGTGCTGTCTGTTCACTCATATTTTCAAGGGATGAGAGTGTTTCAAGGATTATTATGTTTGTATGATGCGTCATGCCGTCTCAACAAGTATCTCAGGCATTAAACGGCATTCAACTCTGCTATCGTCAATGTATTCAAGACGTCTTCAATTTTTCAGAGTTTGAACAAAGAATCATCTTTTGGCTAAGGGATTATCCCTTAAAATTGTAATATAATGAAGGAATTTGATAAGATAAATTGCAGAATAAGGTACGAGAAATAAACTATGGGCTAATCGTTGTGTTAACTGTTTTCTTTGCAGTCCGTCATTGGTTTGTATTTTGTGTCAGAAAATGAGTTGTTTATACTTTTGCTTTTTTTGTTTGTTATAGTATATTGCGATACAAATGCCGTAAGGCACGTTTACTGGTCGAGGAAACAGATTGAAAACCCGAGGCGCAGCCGAGGGTTTTTAAGTTTTCGAGACCCGTAAATGCCTTTACGGCCCGTGTGTTGCATGCTATTTTTTGCACGATGATTATTTATATCAATTTAATTATATTAATTGTGATATTACCTGAAAATATTATGTAAATACAGACTTGAAGAATGGTGCTTATTTCAGAAAGGGATTCGCATTTGTTATTGTTTATGGCAACCGAATATTTGCCCTGGGGGCCGTGTCCATAAAGGCTTGTATTATGAAGTGTATCGTAATGAATTATGACGTGGCGTTTGGACCGTAAGTAATTTAACCTCATCGCAACGCCCTTAGCAACACGATTGTGTGGGAATGTCAACTTACGATCCATGTAAACAACTTTCGTAAGTAACACTTACTAGCTAAGGAGTGCAAAAAAACTATTTCCGTACAGTAAATAATAATTATAAAAATGCCGTTGCGTTGGTAACCCTAATGTAGTATGTAGACTATAACTACACTACCAATGAAAATTTGCATAATATCTGCATCAAATAGTAATAGGCAATAGACAATAATTCCTAAGTAAGCTAAAGGGATATTACCTATTTTATGGAACCTGGAGGTTCATTGCCGCGCTTACCTGAGCCCGCCATCCAATCATCCCTCGCAAATCCGACTTCTCTTAAATCTATCCCAATATTGTCCTCGCACCTCTATCTAGGACTTGTCTAGGTCTTGTCCATTCGGGTCTCGAAATCATATTTCCGAGATATGTCTTTCCTCCCCCATGCGTGCAACATGTCCAGCCCATTTCATCCTCCGTGATTCAATTATCCTTACTATATCCGGTGAAGAGTACAGGTTATGAAGCTTGCAGTTATGCAGTTTTCTCCAGTCCCCATTTTTAAATTATTAATACTCAATAAAATAATAATAATAATAATAATAATAATAATAATAATAATAATAATAATAATAATAATAATAATACTAAATAATACTAATAAAATAATTCCTTTATTGCATCCAAAGGTCATAGTATGATTAGTGGAGCTCTGGTGGAATAATATATGGCAGGAGAAACAGAAGCACCCCGAGAAAACCTGCCCCGACCCCATTTTGTCCACCACAAATTCCACATGGAACCACTCAGCCATGGGGGGCAAAAATAAATAATAAATAGCTTAGGCTTGATAAATCTGCAAAAAAAGTGAGGCCGCCCCAACAGTAAATCTTGCAGGAGGCCCCGGAATGTCTTAAACCAGCCCTGACTCTATGTTCTCTTGTTTTGTTTCAGGCATGGTTGTCATAGTTGGATTTTTTATTCTTTATTAATTTTTTATTTATTTTTTTATTTTATTTTTTAAATTTTGAATTTTTAAATTTTGAATATTTGGATTTTTTATTTTGTATCTTTGAATTTTTTAATTTTGGAATTTTGGATTTTTTTTTTGGATTCTTTAAATTCTGTATCTTTGAATCTTTTTATTTTTAGGCTATTTTTAATTTTCGATTTTTTAATTGTGATTTTTAGATTTTTTAATTTTGGATTTTCGACTTTTTAATTTTTTTAATTTTTTAAATTTTGGATAAGCCTAATCATTGAGTTGATTGTTTTCTGTACAGTCCGTTCCGTCACACCTCACTATTTTCGTGACGGTTTTGAGTGTGATATTAATTTCGTGACGATTTTCAGCGTTACACAAGCTCTCGATTTACCCCTACCGCGGCTAAAGAAGTTTCACTTGAAAAACCCATATTGGCCACTCAGCCATATGGGCAAAAATAATTAGTAAATAGGTTAGGCTTGATAAATTTGCAAAATACGTGAGGAGGCCCCAACAGTAAATCTTGCAGTGGGCGCCGAAATTTCTTAAACCAGCCCTGATTTTATGTTCTCTTATTTTGTTTCAGGCATGGTTGTCAATGGTTTCGTCAACGTAGTTATCACGACCATAGAACGGCGGTTTGGGTTGAGATCGTCACAGTCGGGTCTGGTGGCCGGTGGTTACGACATCGCCTCCTTTGCCTGCCTCATACCTGTCACGTATCTCGGGGGAAGACCCGGAGCGAGCAAACCAAGATGGCTCGGCTGGGGAGTCCTCATCATGGGCTTCGGATCCTTCATCTTCGCACTGCCTCATTTTGCAGTAGGCCCTTACAGAGGGTCATCACATCGTACAAGTTCCTGCCAAATTTCTACAAACTCTTCCACAACCCCGGTGAGTTGTGTACGCATAATTCAAGAGAGGTCGGGGGAAGATAGTGCTAATGCCTTAGGGTGTCCATATAATAGATATACAAGCATTCATGACCCACAGATTATTATCTCTGTTGGACATTACATGATAATATTATAGGAGAAAAATTCCTCCGACACCGGGACTTGAACCCAGGACCTTTGGCTATTCGCGCCAATGCTCTACCAACTGGGTTCAAGTCCCAGTGTCGGAGGAATTTTTCTCCTATAATATTCTCATGTCCATACAATGTTTGTATAAAAAAGGGACGTTTTATTTATTCACTTAAAACCTGGAACAATTAAGGAAAAAAGGGGACAAAATTTGGGGAATATTTACAATTTACCTTTGCATCATGCACACATATTATCCCAAACGACTTCTTAAATTACTTGTGTAGACTGGTGTAGATAATTTATTCCACAGAAATAAATGCCTTGTTGTCACTGTACAATTCAATTTTATGTCTTCTATCAAGAAGTGCTTTTTTTCTTATAATTTATCATAAAAGTCAGCAAAAAATTACTTCATTAAAGTATGTTTTGACAATAAGCAACACCTTCACTGTTGTAACTTTTATGAATGTAGCTTGAAACACACTGACTAATCACAATCATAAAAAAGCGGGACATTTGAGTGTCCACAATAAAACGTTCGTAAATTTTTTCAATCAAAAGTTTTAGCTCTTGTCGCATATTCCTCTCCGATAAATTTGGAAATTATTCGTGGATTACATTATTCAATATTTATTTACACCAATGAATTATATCGATAGCTTCTCCAATTTGTCAAAGTCCCCTTTCATATATTTCCAAAGCTACCTGTGAACACTGCCAATAATAAACTGTTGTCATGAGTTAGTGTGCACTTACATTATGAAATGAAGGTAGTGTCGAAATTCCAAGTCTCTACCTATTATAGTTTAGGCTCTACGTTGATTCTCTGTAAGTCATTATGTAAGTCAGTCATTCATTCAGTCAGTCAGGACAAAGGCTCTTATATAGAGGGTGTTAATGAATAATGCCGAAATATTTCACCAGTGTATAGAGGGAACATAGACAAGCAACTTTTATTAAGACATTTTTGCTCTATGGATTAAATTTGTCCTGTTACAGCATAAAATCTCCCAGGGCATGGCCGCCACTGACTTCTAACATTTGAAAAATGCAAAATAAAGGAACTTCGTTGTTAACACTGTGGTTATGAATAAAAGAACTAATGCAGTGGTGGCCAGTCAAGTGATTAGTCTGTAAATTTTGCTCATTATGAAAACTCTAAATTATGATATAGCTGTTGATGAATTATTAAGAATCAGGTTTTTATCGTTCACTAGGAAGGCATGAAGTCAATTTAATAAAAATTTAAACCTATTTCGCGTGATTATTGACTTGTGAGCACCAAATTATGACTTTAATGCCCTGTAGTATACACATTTTACGTCATAGAGCAAAAATTTCCTAATAAAAGTTGCTTGTCTATGTCCCCTCTATATACAGGTCAAATATTTAGGTGTTATTCATTTTGCTTGGTGTCTTTTATTCAGTTCATCGTAAGATTTAATAATGGTGAACAATTGTTGCATGCCGAAAAAAATAGCAGTTATTCAATTGGTCGCAGCTTCGACTCTCAGAAATGTGGTCACCTTTTAGGTAAGTCTAACGCTATGGATGGTTTTTGCAGATGGACTGCAGCGATTACCAGGAAGGGAACGAACATCTCGCAAACCACATGTGGCTCTTCCTTCTGGGACAACTATTGCATGGAGCTGGGGCGTCTCCTCTATACACTCTGGGTGTAACTTTCATTGATGAAAATGTGACCAAGAAGATGTCTTCTGTCTACATTGGTAAGTGACCTTCATGCAAGAGGTTTTTTTTTTCTAATTCACCTTTATTTATACTCGTTTGAACATCGAGATTATATCAAGGGTCAGGTGAGTGCAAACCGACTTTCCATCTTAGCCTACACACGGCCGGTGTGAAAGAATTACCATTCCACTGACCTACTAGTGGTTTACTATGAAGCCCGGGCCTTAAAGTACTTATAACCTGTAAGTTGCCACTGGGTTGTTAACTCATATTGAGAACGCCCGGTGGTATACTGGGATATGTGAGTCAGTTGGAGAATTTAATGTCGTACCGGCATTGTAGCTCAGTGGTAGAGCAGCGGCACCGGAGAGCCGAAGATCCTGGTTCAAATTTCGGCTGTGGCATTGAATTTTTCAGTGTGACTTTACCTTTCCAATTATACTGTGTTTGCATAAAAAGATTCTTAGCTCTATTGGTAAGCATAGATTAAAAAGTTAGAAGCCACAGTACTTAAAGAATTCTGTAATGAATAGTTTTCAGAAAATATTGCCTTTTCTTGCAGTTACCTGTCAATATGGTTGAAAGCATAAATCGACAACAATTTTAAAAAACTCTTATTTTATCATATGACCGGTCAAAACAAATAGGGTAGAGTCGTGTTACAATGGAATGGGTAAAGAATAAGTAGTGGGGGGGTGGATGTGCCGATGTTCTATAGATACAAGAACCTAATTTTATTCCCAAGCCGACCCTGATTGTAAGTCAACATTAAGAAATAAAAAAAGGAAGTAATTAAGATTGAAATCATAAACTTCGTGTAGCAAATGTGATTATATTCCATGACTGCAATGATAGATATAGCCTATGAAAAGTTACAAGCTATTATATAATCAGGCACAAGTAAGTAGTGCGTACCTTAGTTACGACACTACGCAGTTTCGGCTGATTCCAACTTTTCGCGAAACTATAGCAGTAATTTTGAGATAATAGGCTTATTTAGCTTTGTAGATTAAAGTAGGGAAGTGAGGAATATTGTGAAATGCCTGGGACATGTGGTTTCAGTCACTTGGACTTCAAAAATAAGGTGAAACGTGCGGTAACATTGGAATTAGTCTTAAAGAAAATGAGTATAATGTTTCACGAAATTACTTTCATGAAAGTAGATACGAAATCTAGTGTCATCGTGTAAACTAGCCTTTAGATTACCGGCCTCGAGGGCTGGAAGTTTTCCATTATTGAAACTAAATAAGGGAAATTTATGCTGTGGAATAATATTAAATATATCATCATCATCATCATCAACCATCAAGATAGGCCAGATTGACCTGTTTCGTCTCAGAAGAAGTCTTCCCAGCGACGCCTGGGTCTTCCTATATCTCTTTTTCCTTTCGGCTGGTAGCGAAGAGCTTGCTTTGCCAATCTCTCCTCTGGCATACGGAGTATATGATTCAACCAGTTTTGTTTGTTTTCCTGTATTTTATTATTTATGTTGGACATATTCAGAGTTTGTCTTATACTTTCGTTTGTGATGTGATCTTTAAGCGAACAACCAGCAACATATCTTAAAAATCTCATCTCCGCTGTTTCTATCATTCTTTTGTCGCTTCTATTCATGGTCCAATTCTCCGATCCGTAAGTTAAAACAGGCATTGCTAAAGTTTTATAAAAATTTTAAAATAGTGTCTTTCCTTGTTTTGTTTTTTAATGTGCGTTTTATAGTTCCGCAGATATGTTGATATCTGCATACCTTTTGTTTGAGATCAAAGTCATAATCAAAAGATATGTCACATCCTAAATAGTTGAAGTGTCGAACTTGTTCTATCATTTCATTGTTAAGTATAATTTTGGATCGTTTCTGATATTTTCCAATAAAGGCCATGACTTTTGACTTTTCAGATGATATTTTAAAATTATATTCAGACATTATTCTGCTGAGCTGAAATGAAGCTAGTTGTAGCTTATCTTCACTATCTGCAAACACCACCTGGTCGTCAGCAAATAAAATTGTATTTAAAATAGTTGAGTCAATTTTAAAATCAAATCTTAGCTGTGCTTGCCATTCGGCAATTGCTGCGTCCAAATATATATTAAAGAGTGTGGGCGACATTGGGCAGCCCTGTCTTACTCCTAAGTTAATAGTTTCTATTTTAGAACTTTTATAACATCCTTTGTCGATGCTGATGACCGTTCTTTCATACATTTCCTTTATCATTGAAATTAAATGTTTGGGATATCCTTTGTCTTGCATAATTTCCCATAACTTGTCTCGTACTAATTTATCAAACGCTTTCATATAATCCACAAATAGTAAGTGTGTCTGGAGATTATATTCTCTTCTCTTCTGTATTATTTGTTTTACAGTGAATACGCAATCTGCACAGGATCTGCCTCTTCTAAATCCATGTTGTTCATTATTTAATAACGCCTCAGATATTGTATTAAGTCTTCTTGTTATAATTTTAGCAAAAATTTTATAACTTGTATTCAGAAGGCTAATGCCTCTATAATTTTTGCATTCATCTCTCTTACCCTTTTTAAATATTGGTTTTATGATAGCTTTTTTCCATTCATCTGGAACTTGTGTAGTGAAACAACATATATTAAATATATCAGTACTTACAAATTGAATTCCCTGTAAGCGTCAGTTAGGATAAGTTTCAGCAAGTCTCTTACCTGAAACAAAAGGGAAATAAAAATATGAGCATGGTCAAAGAGATCATAATTTTATTATTTAAATTTGAACTATGAAGTATAAATCCCGTCTTTGTTGTCGAGATTTTTAAGCATATCTTTAGTAATATCTGCCATGGCTCAATTCACTAACATTAGAATAGAATATAATAGATTTATTTGCCGCAGACATTATACAATGTATTAGCAATGATTTACAATAAACACAAATGAATAATTATACATGTACAGGTACGGAAAAAAAAAACGGACCGACTAAAATATCTAAGTTGCCTAGCGGCATTCACAGGATAGCAGGGAATGTATTGAAATTTATTCTAGTGTCGATAAAAAGCTTCAATTGAGAAATAGTTTCACGTAATTTGCATTGCTTGTGAAAACAAACGTTTCCGTTACATCTCTTACATTTATTTACGTATCACAAGGCTCTGAAATCAGCTACAAGAGTCGGTCCGCTCCCCCCCCCTACCTGTACACATTTATCACCAGGCAATGTCACCAATTTCCTTGACACTGTAAAGAGTGTTTAACATCAGGTTAGATTTAATTTTAAAAGGAACATTAGATAACTCCTTAAAGTTGTTAAGCAATGAATTAAATAGTTTAAAGGCAACATATTCAAAACTTTTCTGGGTAGTGCTGTACTCGTATTTACATAAAGTTTTCTTTTATTTCCGATAGAGCATTTATTAATATTAAGTGCTACTAAACACAAACTTTTCTTCAGCATCGTTAACCTGTTATCAATAAGATGTTTGTTAAGAATGTACTAAAATGTTTTTGTTGAAACTTTTACTTAATTCATATTTTCAGACAGTCTTAGGGTAGTTACAAACCACTCATTTCGCACATAAACCTGCGTTTTAAGTAGGCCTCACGAACCAAATGCGAATTTGAATGAGACTGGGACAAGTGAATGCGCACAACTACAATGCAGCCGTGTGCTTTATACAGTGATGGGAAGTAATTGAGTAAAAGTAATCGGATTACAGTAACAATTTCTTTTTTTGGTCCCACTTACTTGTAATCAATATTTTAAAAAAATGTAATTTCTACTTGTAATTTACTTCTGGAAACAAAATTGTAATTGTTACAATTTAGTAATCGTTAGTATTAGCATCATTCTCGCTTGATATATCGTCATCATTACTGTTTTTGCAACTAATATACAAATTAGAATTAATATTAACGAAAAGTTACTCAATGTTTCCGAAAATATTCTCATTGATATGTTTTTTTGTTTGTTCATTAATAATTTGGGCTTGTGCCCAAAACAAACCAAAAACAAGGGATTTTTAGGTACTCTATTTTGTAAATTAATTGTAAATGTAATTGTATTTTTACTGATTACTTTTTGAAAAAGTAATTTGAAATTGTAATTAAGTAAAATGTCTCTCAGGTAATTGTAATTCAGCCCAATGACTTTCTTTTTGTACTTTTCCCATCACTGGCTTTATACTTGAAAAAATTAAGGGTTCAGGAAGCTATGAGTTTCATATAGGAATTTTTTACATTTCTCATTTACCTCGTTGAGGTGTGAAAAAAAAGGCAGTGTAATTCTTTCACAAAATGTATGTAGAAGTAAAAGTATCGTCGGAGCGTGCTAAGCCATGAAAACTTTCAAGTATTTCTATCTTTGTTAAGAAGTTTTCATTCTTAAGAAGCAAAGTTAAATAATCCCAGGTTGCTTAAAAACTTAATGTTCTCAAAGGTTAGAAGCTTAGCATAATGCGCTACGGAAAGTTAAGCGTTCTTTTGTTTTTTTATTCTACGTTTACACAGCAGGCCATGCGACCTGAGGGAAGAAATAAATGAAGAATAAAAATTATCGTAAAAAAAGGAGCATTGTAATTTTATTGTTCCTTAGGGAAATCTCTTTCTTCTAATTATACGCAACATTTTTGTACGCAGATCTGTGCGTTGTGGGTTGTGTTTAATATGAGAATTACATTAATTAGGGAAGATAGCAGCAATGTTAACTAAATTAATAATATCTTTGTTTGGAATCGTATTTTTGCTACTAATCCACATACTTGTCAATTTATTTCCCTTAAGGGGGATAAGGGATGAAGTATTCATCATTTTTTGTGTACATATTGGCTAAGTTTGAGAGTCCTCAGGCACAAATTACACGATATTAAAAATGCTAACTCGTTAAATTATTTTAGTGATTAAAATAAATAAGTTTTCACAGAATTAAACTGCCTTGAGAAGTTCATCCCTAAAAATAGAAACGTAATATTAAAGTTGGTTTAATTAAAAAATGTAATCAGTTGTAGAGCTCACATTTTTTTTAATATATCATGCGAAGGTTTAAAGTCATTATCCCATACTTTTATTTTTACTGTATTTGTATGTATTCATAAGTAAATGGCTTAACGCTTAACGCAAAAAGTATGAAATTTTTTTACTGTAAATTATACAGAATATGACTATCACAATAGCGCAAGAATTTTATCACGTCAAAATTTTTTACAATAAAAAACATGTGTCGTGACCATAAATTTTGTATTAAATGTGAGACATACAATGAATATTAATTTTTTATCTCCATTATCTCCAGCAATAATAATGTGTAACATTTTTCCAAAAATGTCATTGGTCTTATTTTTAAAAATTCAGATATTTTACTAAAAAATTGTGACAAGTTTCATTTTGAAATAAGCAAATTTTTCAATATTATTTTAGAATAATTCAAAACTAATGAACTGACATAAATGAAACTTCTCAACATCATCTATTAGGCCTGTAGGCTACCATGTATATGCCAATCAAAAATGAAGTATGTAGGAGGAGCGTCCAGTTTCCCTGGGGACCGTTTACAGAAACAAAACACAATTTCAAGGAAATATTTATTGCAACAGACACAGCCAGTATTCAGCTATTTTTCAACATATTTGCCACCGGAACTGAATTATTTGTCATACCGTGGTACCAACTTTTGAATACCTGTGTCGTAGAAGTGTGCCGCCTGGGATTTGAACCGCCGTGTGACAACCATCTTTGCCTCTCTGTCATTCTTTGTCATTTCGTGAGGTGTAGGAAAAGATGGAAATCACTGGGAGCCGAACTTCTGCAGAAGACTTGCTAGGAGTTGTTTAAACATCCACCCTAGAGCCCGGACTTAGCACCCAGTGATTTCCATCTTTTCCTACACATCACGAAATGACAGAGAGGCGAGGGTGGGTTGTCACACGGTGGTTCAAATCCCTGGCGGCACACTTCTACGACACAGGTATTCAAAAGTTGGTGCCACGGTAAGACAAATGTTTTAATTCCGGTGACAACTATGTTAAAAACTACCTGAACCCTGACTGTGTCTGTTGCAATAAATATTTACTTGAAATTGTGTTTTGTTTCTGTAAGGGGCCCCAGGGAAACTTACTTTATGGACGCGCCTCTTAGCTTTAAAAATGTAGAAAGTAAAAGTTTCACCCACAAACCCCCTTAAGGCAGGGGATAGACCCAAAGCACTCACCGATAGACAGGTTTATAGGGATCAATTTCAAAGGATCAAATATAAGTTTATCATCGTTCATCTTAAGGCAGTATCGCTGCCATCACTGTCAATGTGATAACCCTTTATAAGCGTGACGCTATTGTGGGTGGCTTAGAAAGGCACGTGGAGGCAGATGCTGAAGTGTTTAGTGCGTTCAGCCATTTTCTCACGAAGATTTCCAGACGCGGAAGACGCGGAGATGACATTGCCATCTTACTTAATAAAGGAGCGTGTTGTACGTATAATGAACAATAAACCTCTCCCTGACCTGAACGTACCAATTTCCCACGTGCTCTCATAAAGGCTTTACATTCTATTGTCCAATGTGGGATCTTCGTGTAACGAGAAACTCTGTCATCAGGCATTAGAGGATTAACTGAAAAGACTTTTCGCAATGATGTTGAAACCGTTATAGCACTGAGAGAGATGGTTTCCAACTTCCCAACGTAACAGAGAAGCGGTGATGTTTTCATGAGAATTTTACTTGTAAAAAAGCGTAGTGAATTTTGATTTTTCGATTTTTATCAAACTTAGTCTATACTATAGACGGAGCACATTATAAAGAGAACTACGAGGACCATTCAGTAATTAAAGAGACAAACTGACCTGGAGAAAAAACCTTTAACTTTTCCTACTTTTCAACATAATCCTCATCAACATTTATGCACTTGTCCCAACGGGTAACTAGCTTTTTTTATACCGGCTGCAAAGAACTCTTTGTCTTGGTGTCGGAGCCAATTTCCCACAAATTTATTGAAATCCTCGTTATCCTGGAACTTCTTCCCACGTAATGCCTCCTTCAGTGGACCAAACAAATGGAAATCAGAGGGTGCTAAATCTCAACTTCAACAGGCCGGCCAGAACGGTGTTCGTCAGTCACTGATTCTCGACCACTTTTGAACTATTCTACCCTCTTGTAAAAATGTCCACCGTTCATACAACTTTCACCATACACTTTAGTCATTCTAGAGTATATATTAGAGGTTTTTCACCTTCAGCAATCAAAAAACGAATCACAGAACGTTGTTCAACCAATGTGGAATTTTCAAGAAGACCCGACATCGTTAAACTTAATTTTGAGGTTATAAACAGAGCAATGTTGATCCATCAGCTGATTAGAACTCATCCCAGTGATGCCAACTTAAAATCCTAAATGTATCAAACTTGTAGTACCAACCGTCTTTTCCACAGATCAATTTGTGTCTTTAATTATTGAATGACCCTCGTATTATGGGAGTCTGTGTTTGCTTTTGGAATGAAAAAAAGATTACGCAATTTATAAGATCTATAAGATCTATTTCGTTAATAAGTAATTTGTATAAAAACAACTATATGATACGAATAGGTTATACCATACCTATTTCGACCTACAAATTTGTTTAAGCATTTTGATGAACTAAAACCATTATGATATTCAAAATGTCAATACAGCTTCTAAGTTATTTAGCTTTTCTGGTTGCGTCAATCGAATACTGTTTGAGTTGTTGGGTTTTACATTGCCACAACAAACTGTTTCACGCTAACCAAGTTAAAACACCGAACAAGCATGTAATAAGCTTTGAAACAGACCAGGTACGTTCATGAGTGACCGATATGTCAATCAGTTTATTATCATAATGAAATATGAATCCAGTAAGGCTCAGTTGATGGATCGCATCATTAATATCAATGAAGTATCTAACTTAATTATATGGGTAATGCTGCATCGTCAATCGAATTAGTCGCTATTTAATTATTATTATACGTACAACCTTAAACCAGTGCGAAAGGGTTTATTAAGTTATTTCTGCATTTGAACAGAAATATTGACCTTTCATGTGTTGTGTGAACATTCATTTTAGTCATGTAGTTCACAATTGCTTGTTTTCTACCTCAATTAAATTGTTTATTCTTAAAATATTCTTAGTTTGTTTGTTGTTAGCTAGTTAATAATTTATAAAATCCTTTGTTGCAACCAATGGCCATAGTGTGATGAATGAAGCTCTGGTGGAATGATATAAGGCAGGGAAAACAGGAGCACCCCGAGAAAACCTGCCCCGATCATATTTTATCCACCACGAATTCCACATGGATCCGCCGAGATTCGATCCCGGGTTTCAGCGCGGTCTAACCGCTCAGCCGTGGCGGCGGCCGAGTTAATAATTTATTAATGATAGTTAATTAGTTAGTTAGTAAGTAAGTTAGTTACCGTCAGTTAGTCAGTTAGTCGGTCAGTCAGTCTGTTTGTCAGTCTATTTTTTAGTGTTAGTCAGTTAGTTAGTCAGTCGGTCAGTCAGTCTGTTTGTCAGTCTATTTGTTAGTCAGTCATTCAGCCAGCTAGAGATTTCATTATACCGGTACTTGCTGTATCTGTTGGAATATACAGGGTGTTAATGAATAACACCGAAATATTTTGCCTGTGTATAGAGGGGACAAAGAGAAGCAACTTTTATTAGGAGATTTTTGCTCTATGGATTCAATTGTTCCTGTTACAGCATAAAATCTCCCAGGGCATGGCCGCCACTGACTTCTAACATTAGAAAAAATGCAAAACAAAGGAACTTCGCTGTTAACACTGTAGTCAGTAGTTATGAATAAAAAAAGACTAATACAGTAGCGACCAATCATGTGACTAGTCTGTGAATTTTGCAGATTATGGAAACACTAAATTATGATATAGCTTTTGACAGATGATTAAGAGTCAGGTTTTTATCGATCACTAGGAAGACATGAAGTCAATTTAATGAACATTTTAAGCCTATTTCGCGTAATTATTGATTTATGAGCACCAAATTATAATGATTTTAATGCCCTGTAACATACACGTTTTACGTCATAGAGAAAAAATCTCTTAATAAAAGTTGCTCGTCTAAGTTCCCGCTATACACAGGTAAAATATGTCGGTGTTATTCGTTAACACTCTGTATATGTCCAAGACATTGTGTTTTGTTTCTGTAAACGGTTCTAGAGAAACTTACTTTATGGACGCGCATCGTAAATAAAAATAAAAATATAAAACCAGTAATAGAAAAGTAATTCCGTAAACACTTAAATTCATTTTTAAGTGCCTTTCAAAGTTAATTTCTTCTTTGTTCTCTAACTTAACTTAATAATCGTTCAGCACCCCTGATTGTAGCTGTTACAATACAGCTTTGTAATTGCGAATCACTCCATTATGCAATTTGCTCTCGTTAGTTTTCTAATCATTAAAACAAGGTGCAATATGAGATTAGTCTGCACAGAATGGCCCGCTGTTAATCTGATTCTTTCCCTAACTACAGTATAACATCCCCCGCTGCTACGAATTAAACCGTTGATTTGTTGGTTTGTATTCAGATTTTATTCGGGTCCTGTCCCTAGGGAGGATTTGTTAACTTTAATCAAGCCACAGTAGACAATTACAAATGTACAACCCTGTGGAGGTCCCGAGAGAGCCGTGACATACGATTGCACGGTTGATGTCCACTCACTACAGCTCTGGCAGAAAGAGTTGTAGCCGTAATATTGGGTTCGAAGGTATACTTGATCCAAGATGTGTAGGGAGCAAAAGTAAAACAACAGACTTGCCTTGACTAACTGTGTCCTGTCGTTTCATTGGTAAATCGCATCAGCGCATACTTCACGATAGTGCGACAAGCTCGATGTTTACTTCCATTCCGCATACATCGTATGATTATTTATATCTTATTTAATTGTGAAAAATAAGTTCTGTTAAGGGGTACATACATCTTTCGATGCTGAAAAATAGGTGAAGATTCTTTCTTTCTTTTTCTCCCCCCCCCCCCCCCTCAGCAATGAATTGTTCCTTAGCCTTGCAATCTGGCATGCTCTATATTGAATAGTTTTAAAATTGCATACTATTTTCAGAATTAATTTAACTATTACAGTTAATAGGTAGTTGTCATTACAAAATGGCAGCCAAATTTTGTGCACTGGAGTGCCGTTTCCCTGATAATTTTCATAAATACCAAGATTTCTGGGTGACTCTTTTTTCTATCTATTTGTAAATATCATATGAACAACATAATCTAGGATCTTTGGATTATCTGCAGTATAAATATTTTTAAATAAATAATTCATCACTTGTTAATTTTTTTAGAACTTTTTACATAAGAAGATTTTTTTTTTTTAAATAAATTATTAAAGTTACATCAATGATTCTACATAGTTTGTTTAATAATATCAAATATACTTGCATGCAAAATTTTACTGGAATATGTTAATAAATGTTTGAGTTATCAAGGAAACGGCACTTCAGCGCACAAAATTTTGCTGCCATTTTGTAATGGTAATGATATTTCCTAACGTACGATTGCCTGATGAGCTGAACAATGGGTATGAGTGGGAGAAAAATCTATGGTACAGTACAAAATAGGGGGACCCATCCTCATCCCGCGTGTGCCATATATTGTAATTATCATAACACGTGTTTCATTAGATTAATGGTCCATGTGAGATTTCTAAGCTTCCTCTCAACTCCAAACTCCGAGACAACTCCCGTCTTCTTCCCATTATCTCTCCCGGGTGAGCAAATCTTCTAGAGTCCGCTGCCAAGGGATCACACTAAATGATGCGACCATTATTTAAATGACAGAGTGTTCGTAACATAATCACCTTATTCGTTCACACCTAGAATTGATGAAATCTCTTCTCTATATAGTAGTAGTAGTGTGTATTTATTTCTCACAAAAAAATTCTCACATATAAACCACATTATTTACATCAACCGGCGCACGGGTCGGTGTCGACCATACGTGCTCACTGCATACACTTAAATTATTACCCCATAAAAACCCAATTGAAAAAACTATATTCTATTATTTACATAACCCCAGACGTAACCCCCCACCCCCAAACAAGTAAAAATTTCATAGACACATAGACATTATTAAGACATAAAACAAAAAGATAATAATAAAAAATTATACTTAGATTTCCTTAATTCTCTATATCTAGGCTTTCTCTCATACATCTAACTTTCTGCAGAAATTTACATAACCCGTGCCAATTGTACTCATGCAGTAATAGATTTAGACATGCCTCCCTACTTCTTTGCGAGTTTAAAAATTTGTCGGGTAGCCCCTATCTCATCCGAAATTCTCTGAGTTTTCTATATATACTCGTATAAAAGGCTTTGTCCTGACTGACTGACAGGAATCAACGTAGAGCCTAAACTATAACAGGTAGAGACTGGAATTTTGACAGTACCTTCGTTTCATAATGTAAGTGCTCACTAAGAAAGGATTTTGAAAAATTCAGATTTTAAATGCCAAAAATCAAATGTTCTTGAAAATACTTAATCCATTTTTACACAGAATTATCGAATCCGAATCACATTTGACATTAAAACATATTGTTGCCAGTGGGTTTCAGATGGGTTTGGAATCAAATTAAATGGAAGTTTGACAATTACAGTCGGCTTTGTCTATTTTTGTCATACCTTGAAATAAAACTTTCGCGATCGCTTGAATGTTGTAAGCCCTAATATGGTCAAACATTGTTTTATTTGGACGAAACTCACTATACAGGGGTTTTCTGGACCAAGGAACTCGAATCTGAGGTCGCTTTTACCAGGCGACGCATCTAATCGTGGTATTTAGTCCACGTGATTTAGGTGTTAATAAATATAATGATTTAACTATTATGCTCTTAATTTTTAATTTTTGAAATAATTATCGCGGGAGAAGCCGCGGGCACATGCTAGTAAGTTATATAACGTTTAAGGGACGACAGGAATGTTGATTTTCATCATTTCAATTTTACTTCCACTGTCCGTAGCATAGGCACCATGGTGAGAGGAAATGTTGTTTTCGACCCCCAAATTCGAAGTTGAGTTTTTAACATACTGTACATACACTTTTTTGAGGTCCCCTCAATAAAAAAATACTATTTTCGGAAACATGTATGTGTGTGTGTTAGTGTGTGTGTCTGTGTGGATGTCTGTGAACAGGATAGCTCCAAAATGGAAAATCGTATGAAAACAAAAATTTGTATTGTAGTCAGGTACCTTCTGAAGGTGTCACCCGAAGATTTGCAACAAATTTATCCTATTTTTAAGGGGACTGTACATGAAGAAATTTTCGTTTTTTTTGCGATTTTCTCGAAAACGGCCCCAACGATATTCTTTAAATTTTGCAAGTTAAAACTTTTATTTGAAACATTTTTTTTTTTTTCGAAAATTTTTTTTTGGGAAGGGTAGTTACAAGCCACCCACTCTGAATACGCGTTCTATGCAATACGTCCTCTTGTAACGTAAAATCATACGAAAAAAATTGTATTTGGATCAATTTACAGAAAGAACTAAAAAGTAAAATTTCTTTACAGGTATCTACTACACCACAGCGATAGTGGGACCCGCACTTGGATATGTTCTTGGTGGCCAGTTACTTCAAATTTACACCGACTTTCTCAGCGTGGACCCAACAGAGTGAGTACATTTAGCATTTATATACGTACATCAAACTAAATTTGCCTAGAGCAACATTATTTATTAGTGTTCACAATTTAAAGAATTTCAGTAAGTCATCTATAGGGCCCGGATTCTTAGGTGTTAAACTATTTTGCTCCTTGCTAGCTAACTCTGGTATTTTAACATAATATCAATTTCATTGCCATGACAGTCATATAGTCCTATCTTATAAAACCTAAAAATGGCTTTAAAAAGGAGATATATGCATTCATGAACCACAGATTATTGTCTCTGTTGGACATTACACGAGACAAGCGCTGGTAGCTCAGTTGGTAGAGCAGTGGCACGTATAGCCGAAGATCCTGGGTTCGAACCCCCGTGTCAGAGAAATTTTTCTCCTATAATATTCTCATGTAATGTCCGACAGAGACAATAATCTGTGTTTCATGAATGCATATATCCATCTTTAATGTTACTGTACAATAACAGTGGAAGTCCGGTCACAAAAATCACTAATTAGTGTGCCTCACAGTACTGCATATGACATAACTTGCCTGTCAGTGAGGTAGACCATTAAGGGTGGTCAGTCATAGGAGAGAGGTTCCATCTGGCACTGTGAAGTGGACTCTGACTTAGCTCAGTTGGTAGAGCAGCGGTACGGATATCAGAATGCCCCAGTGTCTCAGGAATTTTTCTCCTATAATATTCTTATAAGCTTACACTTGCAGTTTATTCACAGTGCTCGATCTAAAAAGACGCCGAAAGTGAAATATTCTAAAAAGTCAATTTATTGATCAATATTCTTGTTGAGTTTATGTGATGGAGTTTGAAATAACGGATTTGATACAGGATGAAATGGTGAGGAAGATTAATGTATGTTAATATCCAATTCGGTATTTCCCTTTACGACTGGGGAAACCATGAAAAAAAAATCATGTCAATTTGACCGGCCACGGGATTTGAACCTGGGACCTCCCAAATGCGAGTCCAGAATATAAAATTTATTAATTCATGCATACCAATTTCCAAACCTATTATACGTTCAGTGCAATATATCATATTTATGGACTTTATTAAGCAGGCCATGATATCATGACCTACATCACTGCTTGTATAGACGCACACAGTCTATGATCCGAGTGTTCGAACCTGATAAAGTCCAGCCTGCAATGCAGTTTGTAATCCCTTGACACAAGTCTGCTTGCAGTAACTCAATTACACGAAATGTGAGGTTATGTTCCATCATTAATAATAAACTACAATGCGCCTGCGCAAGATTAACTATGGTGTGATACAATAAGCCGTGATACAGTATTTCTTCATTATATTCATGTACGAAAGCAGATAACGGATTGTAGGACTCCCATGACAAAAATATATTATTTATATTCTGGCGTAATTTTATCGCTAGAACGCACGGTACGAGATCTAATTAAAATAGACTTTTTAATATGAAAATAAATCACAAAGATGAGTTAACGTACCTGAAGTGCTATACATCTTTCTCTCTTCTTCAAATACGACCGATAAATAACATATTTTTATCGAAAATAATCATGAATAGGGTTCCTATGTTTATGACATGTCATATTTTTGTCCTGACCTCCATTCTCGCCGCAAAAACAATCTCTATATATATAAAAGGCTTTGTCCTGACTGACTGACTGACTGACGGGAATCAACGTACAGCCTAAACTATACCAGGTAGAGACTTGGAATATTGACAGTATCTTCGTTTCATAATGTAGGTGCTCACTAAGAAAGGATTTTGAAAAATTCCGATTTTAAATGCCAAAAATCAAATGTTTTTGAGAATACTTAATCCCTTCTTACACAGAATTATCGAATCCGAATCACATTTGACATTAAAACATATTGTTGCCAGTGGGTTTCAGATGGGTTTGGAATTAAATTAAATGGAAGTTTGAGAATTACAGTTGGCTTTGTCTATTTTTGTCATACCTTGAAATAAAACTTTCGCGATCGCTTGAATGTTGTAAGCCCTAATATGGTCAAACATTGTTTTATTTGGACGAAACTCACTATACAGGGGTTTTCTGGACCAAGGAACTCGAATCTGAGGTCGCTTTTACCAGGCGACGCATCTAATCATGGTATGTAGTCCATGTGATTTAGGTGTTAATAAATATAATGATTTAACTATTATGCTCTTAATTTTTTATTCTTGAAATAATTATCGCGGGCAAAGCCGCGGGCACATGCTAGTGAAATATATTTCATTCATTTAACGTTATGCTTTATTAGGTAACTTCATTTTAAAATTAATGCAATTATTCATATTTTATAAGGACACGCTTGGTCTAGAAAATACTATTTGGATCTGAAGAATCGAGCAAACAGGAGCAAAATCTTTAAAACTAGAAGTTGTTTACAAGTAAAACTGTAAATCACCAAAATTGGTAAAAAATGATTCTCTGATAGAATTCATGTGATACCTCTTAAGTTAGAATATTTCTTTTTTTGAAAATACGTTATTTTATAAGGTCATATTTAGGATTTTTGGGTCATATTTAGTCATTTTTTTCAGTCATATTTTCCACCTTTTAGGTCATAAACATTCGAAGGCTTTGAGAAGTAGCGGCTCCAGTCATGAAAACCACCATTAACGGCCGTGGGTGTCGGCATGCTGACCACATGCCCCCAATCCTGCCATCTGCCTACGGTAGATGTCGCAGCGGTCTGGTGGTAGGCCAAGTCCCTCTAGGGATGTAGTGCCACGGAGTTTAGTTAATTTTAAGAGGCTTTGTCCTGACCCCCAAACGGTTGTATGGTAACATGAGAGTGAGAAATAAAATATTCCGTAAAGACAGTACAATTTTATGTTACAGGACTTTCTGTTTCTTCTTATTTGAACCCTTACCAGGCATGTTGTGTAGAAGCAATGGGGTACAAACTTCTACATCTTCTATGAGCCATAAAAAGCTATATCAAGCTTTTTCTAAGGGAATAGTTTGAGTTTGATAAGTCGTTCTTCCTCATTTCAATTTCTACTTAAGGACCTTTCAATTTAAGGACCTAGACTTCATAACGTTCACGCCAGTTTTAAAGGAATTCTAGAACTAAGATAAAAATCACTGCAAGCTATATTTTGTAAAAATCTTGTCTTATATTCACTGGCACTAAATCAACTGGCACAGTAACGAGATTTCTTATGTATTTTATATGGGAGAAGATCCGTTCATTTCCATTTATTGGCACAGTGCGAGGGTGGCACTGTCAAGAGAGGCATTATATCGAGGGTTGACTGTGATAACCCTGACACCCAAACAACCTAAATTAATTAATGCCCCCACCAAGTACATTAGATTAATAAACGATTATAGTATTGTACACTTCATACATTTATTGCACAATATAAATTGGAGGAATGTTTATAATTTAACAAATCTTAATGAGAAGGTTGATTGTTTTTTATTTTTGTTTTTAGATGCTATTGATAAAGCGTTTCCTTTTAATGTTGTTAAACCTAGTCCTACTAGAAGGGCTGTGAACAAAGGCTGGTATAATGCTGAACTCTACAATTTAAAACAAGAATGTTTATATTATTATGACCTATACAAATATTTTGGAGTAGTCAGTTACAAAGATAAGTACATTGAAAGTAAACAAACATACAAGAACGCCATTAGAAGGGCTAAAACCTATTATTTTTCGACAATGATAGACAGCTCAACTAACAAAACTAAATATATATGGTCCATGGTATCCGATATCTGTAATAACAATCATACGTCTGAATCTGCCCCAACTGAAATAAGTGTCGATGGAATGAATTCATTTTTTATTACTAAAGTTGATGAAATTGTAAGCAATCGTATACCACCTACTAATGATTTTCTTTTTTATTTGACTGACATCAACAAACCAAACTGTTCATTTGATTTTACTCATTTTACTGTTGACATGATTTATTCAACGATTTTGAAAATAAAAAATAGTTCTTGTTACGATGTTTATGGTATAAATTCAAATATACTCAAATTATCTGCTAGTTACATATGTGAACCTTTGTGTCATATCTTTAACTCTTGCTTGATTTCTTGCATATTTCCTGATGCTTTTAAGTATGCTAAGGTTATACCAGTTCATAAAAAAGGAGACAAACTAGATTATAATAATTATCGCCCTATAAGCATTATTCCTGCTCTATCAAAGATATTTGAAATATTACTCTATGATCAAATTACTCTGTATTTTGAAAACAACAATTTATTCTCAAATAAACAGTTTGGCTTTAGAAAGAAACATAGTACGGTGGATGCAGTCAAGTCCTTTGTTAAATTATGTATTGAAAGTCTTGAAAGCAGAAAAATTGTATTAAATAGGTTTTATGACTTAACTAAGGCGTTTGACACCGTATCTCATGATACGCTGTTACAAAAGTTGGCATTTTATGGGTTTAATGACAGTGTCATACAGTTTTTTTCAATCTTACCTTGTTAATAGATATCAAGCTGTTTTTTATAATGGTAACATATCTCATTACGAATTAGTCAAATATGGTGTTCCCCAGGGATCTGTCCTTGGTCCATTATTCTTTATTATATACGTGAACGATCTTCCTGCTGTTATTAACAAGGAAAGTTTCATACCTCATATGTATGCTGATGATTTAGTCTTAACAGCTTTTCACAGCAATGAACTTATTTTAAATACATATTTAAATGAAATTAACGACATCATTGTTAGCTGGTGCCATGCAAATAATCTTAATCTAAATCATAATAAAACTGTTGATCTAAAAATGAGTATTAAACAGGAAAATTTGGACAACGCCGTTAAAGTATTAGGTATTTATATGGAATCTGGACTTGGTTGGCAAACACATGTGAACCACGTAGCTAGCAAACTTAGCAAATCAATATTTATGATCAGATTGTTAAAGAATTATTTGAATTTAGAATCTCTACTGAAGGTGTACTATGCATATGTTTACAGCCATCTTTCATATGGTCTTATCTTATGGGGTAACCACTCTTCTGCAGAAAGATTATTAATTTTACAAAAAAGATGCATTAGATTAATATGTGGAGCTTCAGCAAAAACTCACTGTAAACCACTCTTTGTCAGATTAGGTGTTCCTACTTTGCCATCAATGTACGTTCTCGAATGCCTTCTGTATGCTAAGACGAATCTGTCTACTTTCACCACATGTTCCGCTGTTCATAATTATAATACCAGGACCAGATCTAATATATATACGGATAAATGCAATTTTACTTTGTCACAAAAGAATTTTGATTATATGTCTAAGAAATTTTTTAATATTATTCCTTTGCATATTAGGAACTTGCCTATTGGACAGTTTAAGAAGGCAGTTCGTACTACATTATTGGCAAACCCCCTGTATAGTGTACGAGAGTTTTATCATGTAAATTGGTTTTAAGTTATATTGTTACTGTATATTATTGCAATTGACTTTCCTATGACCACTTGGTCTTTTGGAATAAAATATCTATCTATCTATCTATCTATCTATATATATTATATCTTTTCCTAACATTATAATAAATATTACGTTAGTAATAAATCTTCCACGCTATATAGACATTCCTGTTAGGGAAGAAAGGTATCAGGGTCACAGAATGTGGGAACATGAATATTATGTTCTATTAAAACAATTAACAATCGATTTTTCAGCGTTCTAACTTATGTAATAGCCTATGCTTCCCCTAGATGGTTTCTACCAACATTTATCAAATTCCAAAATATGTAAAAATATTAACCATAAAGGAGAATGACGGATTTAATTTTATAGTATATTGCGATACAAGTGCCGTAAGGCACGTTTACGGGTCGAGGAAACAGATTGAAAACCCTCGGCTGCGCCTCGGGTTTTTAAGTTTTCGAGACCCGTAAATGCCTTTACGGCCCCGTGTGTTGCATGCTATTTTTTGCACGATGATTATTTATATCAATTTAATTATATTAATTGTGATATTACCTGAAAATATTATGTAAATACATTCTTGAAAATAGATGTTTATTTCAGAAAATGATTCGCATGTGTTTGTTGTTATGGGAACCGAATATTTGTCCTGGGGGCCGTGGCCATAAAGGCTTGTATTATGAAGTGTATCGTAATGAATTATGACGTAGCGCTTGGACCGTAAGTGTTTTAACCTCATCGCAACCGGCCTTAGTAACAAGACTGTGTGGGAATGTCAACTTACGATCCATGTAAACAAAGTTCGTAAGTACCACTTACTAGCTAAGGAGTGCAAAAAAGCTATTATTTTTAGAATTATAAAATTTGGTCTATGCTCAGAATCAACAAAAGAAGTATAGTGAAACTCACCCCTTAAAATGCATGATATTTAAACCCATGGCGGACTGCTAAGGAAACAATTAACATAATGATTGGGCGCATGGTTTATTTCTTGTGCCTTATTCTGTACCATTTATTAGGTACGTAAAATATTGCGTTCATTTAATTATCTTTTTATATATTTAAACCTTAGAACAATATTTTTGAGTAAACTGTAACTTGTATATTTTATTGTTTGGCAGTCCTCGGCTGGGGGAAGTTGTGAAATAAAATAAAATACACGAAATTTAAATTTTTCTTTCAATTTATTTTCCATCATTATATTTAAAACTTAAGACAAATTATTGTGTTCTATTATAGTATATTGTGATACAAGTGCCGTAAGCGATGTATACGGATCGAGGAAAGAGTTTGAAAAAACGAGGCGCTCGCGCCGAGTTTTTTCAATTTTCCGAGCTCCGTTATGCGCTTACGGCACAAGTATTGCATGCTATTTTTTGCACGATGATTATTTATATCAATTTTATTTTATTAATTGAAATATTACCTGAAAATATTATGTATATACATTATTGGAGATAGATGTTTATTTCAGAAAGTGATTCGCATGTGTTTGTTGTTATGGGAACCGAATATTTGTCCTGGGGGGCCTTGTCCATAAAGGCTTGTATTATGATGGGTGGCGTAAGTAAATTCTTACCACACAGAAATTTGTTTTGTTTCCATAGCAACAAGATTGCGTGCGGGAATGTCAACTTACGATCCACGGGAACAATATTCGTAAGTACCACTAATTAGTTAAGTCGTGCACAAAGTATATCACGAAATTAAGGTTTAAAAATCCGTAATTATGACCAAAACCAAACAAATACTAAACGTACGTCAGGTCTTAGAAAATAATGGTCTTTCACATCACAAAGAACATATTTAATTACGAATTAGCTTCTACATCTAAATAGTCAAATCTAAATACCATTCAAGTAGTTCATTTAAATTTATGAATTTTTTGTTGTACTCCTTAGCTAGTAAGTGTTACTTACGAAAGTTGTTTACATGGATCGTTAGTTGATATTCCCACACAATCGTGTTGCTAAGGGCGTTGCGATGAGGTTAAATTACTTACGGTCCAAGCGCCACGTCATAATTCATTACGATACACTTCATAATACAAGCCTTTATGGACACGGCCCCCAGGACAAATATTCGATTCCCATAACAACAAACACATGCGAATCACTTTCTGAAATAAACATCTATTTTCAAGAATGTATTTACATAATATTTTCAGGTAATGTCACAATTAATATAATTAAATTGATATAAATAATCATCGTGCAAAAAATAGCATGCAACACACGGGCCGTAAAGGCATTTACGGGTCTCGAAAACTTAAAAACCCGAGGCGCATCTGTTTCCTCGACCCGTAAACGTGTCTTACGGCACTTGTATCGCAATATACTATAACGCTTCCGTAGAATGACAATTGCACAATTTAAGTTTTAATAAAATTAGATTATGGAAATTTCACCGAAGCTTTGCCTTGAAAATGAACTATTCAGAGAAATAGAGGCACAATTAAAATGATGACGATTAATAATGTTTTAAGGAAAGTACTGATACTAAGTTAGAACACTCAGTAGATAAATAGCAGAAATGACTCCCTGACAAGAACATTATTTTTTTCCTTCAATATTTGACCGGGTAAAGTGCAAATACATAGAACCAAATGTTATACTAACACAGTCTATAATTGGTAATGGTGAATTTGAGCACTATTTGGAACGATTCAAAATAGGAACCAATATCTGTATTTGCAAGAACACAAATCAGACTGAATCACATCTTATATTTGAGTGCTCTGCGTTAAGAAGTCGAAATACAAGAAATTATTACAGTAAAACTCCAACTATCAGATTTAATTAGAACAGCACCCGATTCGAATAATCAAATGTCCGGATAAATATTATTATTAAAGAATGAAATACACTGAAAAGAATGCAGTCACATAACTTTCTCTACCCTGGCATAGAGTAAACAATACGAGGTATGGTAATATGTTCTGGGGAGAGAAGTACGAAAGTGATATTGCATTTATGTTTAATTTCATCCCCAAAACGATTTTATGGTAACATAAGAGTGAGAAATAAATATTCCGCAAAGACAATACAATTTTATGTTACAGGAATTTCTGTTTCTTCTTATTTGAACCCCTACCAGGCTTGGTGTGTAGAAGCGATGTGATGCAAAATTCTACGTCCTCTATGAGCCATAAAAATCTATATACTGTAATGCGTTTTCTGAGGGAATAGTTTGAGTGTGATAAGTCGTTCTTCCTATTTCAAATTATAATAAATACCTATATAAGGACCTAGAATTTAAAAATCGAAAGTCCTTCACAAGTTAATTTCCAATTACAAAATAAAAAAACCCGGGCGACGACGCCGGGTGTTTTAAGCTAGTAATTCTTAAAGGAGAAAGGTAATCCTCCCGTGAAAAAGGCTTGGGTAGCACAGCATCTAAATGGCTGTATTAAGGAAGCGTTCATTATGTGAAAGTCATTTATCAAATCGCACAAACTTGGGAATGTGTTGCAGCACGTAATCTGATGTAGCTACACAGCTACTGACATCCCATCGATCTGTTGCTAGTCATTTATCAAATGCTGTCGACACATGCTCCCAGTCACCTTCAATTAACGCTCTTTCCAGATAACTTTTTCTTCTTTACGCTTCTGTACACCATGTAAAATGGAACTAGCTCAAACAAGATTAAACTGCGTTAATATTATACAGTTACTAGCTGAAAAGGCCCGGCGTCGCCCGGGCTTTGTATTTTTTAATTTGAAATTAACTTATGGAGGACTTTCTATTTTGAAACTCTAGGTCCTTATACAAAATGTTTGTAGAACTTGAAATGAAGAAAACGATTTATCACACACAAACTATTCCATCAGAAAACGCTAGACATAGCTTTTCATGGCTCATAGAGGATGTCGAATGCTGCATTCCGTTGCTTCTACACATCATGCCTGGATTGAAATAAGAAGAAACATAAATTACATAAGATTGTATTGACTTGACAGAAAATTGTATTTCTCATTCTCATGTTACCATACAACCGTTTCGGGGCTGAAATAAAAGAGAAATGCAGAATCACTTTCATACTTTCCTCCCCTAAAACCCGGGACATAATATACTGCGAGCAAAGAACTCAAAATGTTCCATCCCATGCTTAGGGCCTATGATAAACATCCCTATTTCTCAACTAACACAAAGCCTACAGCTATAGATAACATATAAGAGGAAAGGATTAGTTACAGACTTCTGATATAGCATACTCACACACTTAAGTTGTCCCTGCAATACGACCTCTTATACTACATCAAAATGTGAAGTGAGAAAATATTTCTTATGTCGAGGGTAGAGAAAGTTATGTGACTGCATCACACTGTGCTTTATTTTCGTGGATTTCATTTTTCAGTAATTATTTTCGCCAATATATTGCATCGATGGAATCATAATTCGTTAAAGTCCAGTATTATGTAGTTAGCAAAGCCCTATATGATAACTGTAAACAATACACTGTTGTCATGACAACTGAATGGGATTTCATTTTTTCTGCATAATATTCTCAGAAATTATATAATTTTCAAGGGAAGGAGTAGTTTGTTTGAATTTTAATGTTGACCGCGTTACTTTCCGGCCTTAAGTGGGTATGTGTGCAAAATTTCGTACAAAGTGGTAAAGAAATGTAGATTTGTATAGAGAAAAAACATACATACATAAATACATACACACTTTCGATTTTATATATTAGATAACTAGTGTACAGTGTTCCCTTTTGGGTCCTTAGGGTTCTCTTATACGAGAGCTATTTTTTTTCAACCTCCGATGGGGCATAAAATGAAAAATCAAAACTGTTTTATTTTGAATATTTAGATACACCTTTACCTAGCTACTTCTCTACATAGTCGCGCTCCGATTGAGACATTTATCATAGCGTGGTACCAACTTTCAAACACCCTCTTGCCGCCAGCGTATTGAGAAGGGTCTTCACGACATTTTGAAGTGTTTTGAAATTCTTCGTTGGCCAGAATGATTTTGTTTAACCAGTGATAATTGTAATTATGATATGCAAAAAATAAATTATTTTTGTTCGTTCTCCGAGAAAGCTCCAGATCGATTCATTGCACAGGGCTTGCGGAATAACAAAGGTCTAAAGTTTGGTGCTTAACCTTAATTCACACTCGTATAAACTGATAGAAGAAATTATATAAAATAAGTCAACATTTCACAAAATGAACTGGCAGAGAACTCCGCTTAATGTACGTAGGCCTAAATATTTCACAGTAATATACCTGCTGTATATAACGGTATTCACGTAGTACTCATTTCAACTTGAACAACGAAACAAACATATGACTGCACTGGAGTCAAGGCCCTCAATGATTAGCAAGTGGCTTTGTAGTATAGCCATGATTTCCCATTTAAAATGCGTGTGACCTACAATTAGTCATTACTCCGGTACCGGTCAACCGATTTGGTCCAAAATAAATAGGCTTCTTGCCATGGACTTTACAAATGCGTATACCAAGTTTCATGAAAATCTGATAAAATGTATTTGAGTTATCGTGCTTACAGACACACGGGCGGACAGACATTTTCCCGTCCACCACACAATCTCATAAAGTACCATTCTGGCATTTAATAACTGAAATATTACCGCAACTATTATACAATAACTTTATTTGAGTCTGTTTCACATTTACATTCATGACCATACATATAAAAATCCCCATAAAATATAATGCTTCCATCTAAGTCGTTGTTCCCCAATGTAACGGTTTTCTCATACGTTCTTCTCTAACTTATTATTCCAGGCATGCGGAAGCATGTACGTCAAACCACTTTAGAAATAAAACAAACGGAAAGGGAGCTGAAGTCAAAACACAGAAAACGAGGTGTAATATATCACTTGAGATGTGAAGTGAAAATGAAATACTGTCAAGAGAACCAAGTTTCTAGTGAAGCGAAGGAAATGATTTGTATCTCGCAGCTCTGTCTATAAATTACACAAAACTCCGGAAAAGTTAGAGTTTCAATATGTTTTGAGAGCCTCCAATATTGCTAGGCCACTTGGAGACAGTTGCTCTAACCATCCGTTTCAAGTTCTACAGCATAGGCCTATAGTTAATTTGAAAACTGAAAGAGAACGTTTATTTGACAACACAAGAAAAATAGCGTACGGTTTAAGCATCTACGTTGAGATCTAACTATATTCCGTTCATGGGAATTTGGACCTTTCATGTTCTTATACGAATTATAAACCCACTCGGACTGCATAGAAAATAGTTAACACAGTGATTCAACTCATGGTTTATTCCTTGTACCCTACCCTGTAAATGTACTTTTTTATTTTTCTTCAGAGTTATTTTCCGTTATTCAGTGTCAGAATGCTACTTTCTGAGATTGTGTGTGTCTCTCCGTCCGTGCGTCTGTCCGTCCGTGTGTCTGTACGCGCAATAACTCAAATACGCTTTAACGGATTTTCACGAAACATGGTACAGGAATTTATAACGTCCCTGGGAAGAAGCCTATTGATATTGAACCAAATCGGTTCACCGGTACCGGAGTAATGGCCAATTTAGCGCCTATTTTATGGTAATATATTATAAAGAATTTTTCAAATGCAAATCTGTTTTCATGACAACATATTGTTTTACAGTGTTCATATAAGACTTTTTAAGTCGCAATACAATTAGTTTTGACATATAACACTACCCACAGATTCCTTCACGTATATGCTTATCGAGCTAGACCTTTATTCTCCCGTAAACCCAGCTTATTGAAACCGTCAGCCATACATTAGGGCCTAATACTCGCACATAAATGAGAAGTGTTTAAAAATTAATTATAGGCTACTCACATTAAAATTTAATGCAAGATGAGGATTTAAGAAATGCACATAACTTACGACGACCACAGAGATATTAATAACTCATAAGTTACTTTTTTTGTTTTTTAAACAAATTTTAAACTTTTACTTAATTCTATTTTTTTTAGCTTGTTTAATGGGTGAAGTATTTTTACATCAAGTTCACATAATCGCTAGCACATATAATTTGTTTGGTAGTTATGAATTGTTCATTGAATTAATCATCTATGGGGGTTTTGGATCGAGATATCGAAACGAAACATCCTGATCGACTTTAAAATATAGCATTTTAATTAAATACTTTTGCCAAAATAGCTAATAAAACTAAAAAATATGCAAATTAGCAAACTGGAGTGAAAAATTATTTCAATTAATACCTCAATAGTACATACTGAATCAGGATTCGCTATGAAAGGTATAATGTGACTATTCCACTCATATGCCGCGTGTTTGATATTGACCAATAACGTTTAGCAATTCCTCAGATATGGACCAATCACGATCTTTATCTTATAAAATGCTTGCTATTAATATGAGGAAGGGATTTTACCTTATAAAATGGTCAGGTCGTTACTGGACATGCAAGCATCAATCTGCCGTGATTATTACGTCACATGTTGCCATTAAGCAGCACGAAAACATATTATTTTATGCAACATAACTTGTATGGAAATTGAAATGATATAAATGTACTTTGATTAAGAACACAATTTCGATTCGGTGCAAGCCAGTTCGTGTGCTTTTATTCTTTTCTACTGTTAGCTTACCTGAATTAAGTTAACTATCTCTTATATGCACCATTGGCATCACTAGTCACAACATGGTAACTCGAATCGATTCATAGATGGTTGCTTCATAGTATGCCGTGATCTTGCAGCTGTTAGTTTCGTTTTTATATAACAAAGCACGAAAGTAATTATTATTTGTATAATCCGTTACATTTTTATTCATGGAATAGTCTTAATAAATCCAACGAGTTTCATCAGATAAACTCGTAAATTCTCGTCGGATTACCTATGATAAACACAAATATTATACATGATCAATTAACACACGTGAACATATTATTTGTGCTTTACTCAAATTAACTTCTAGTTTAAGAATATATCTAGAATTCTTGTCAATCTTCCAACAACATGAAAAGAAACTGTTTGAAAGAAAAACTTTCTTGAGAAGAGATAGAAGAAAACACATAACAAAAGAGATATCAGAGCATAACACCAAATACAAGTCAAACTGAACTTTCGGACATTTCCGAGAGACAAAAAACTTTCTTCGGATGGAATTATATGTCAGATTTCCTTATATGCCCCTGAGAACTTTTATAAGAGAAATAGATTTACCCTTCTTCTTCTATTTAACATGAACAGTTCGTTGTCCTATTATTGTGAGTTGTATTCATAAACTTCATAAGGCATGTCACAGTATTTTCACATAGTCTCTGACTCTCACAATAATTCTCCTCTTTATAATGTACTCCGACTATACAATCAATTGCACAAAATGGACAATATAGATATTTTTAATACTAACAATAAACTGTTTAAAAATATATGTGAAAAAATTTTGAAAATTTTAAAATAATAATTATTAAAAATTCTTTATTTGAATCTTTCTGATATATATATATATATATATATATATATATATATATATATATATATATATATATATATATACACATATTCCTCCAAAACTATTATATTATTATTTGTTTTTTATATTATGTTCCCTTGTGTAATTGTCATATTGTTTGTGTTTCTGTTTTTCTTTTCTGTGTTTTTTTAATTGTTATAGTATTAGTTTAATTATTTTGAATATCACTTAAAATATTTAATATTAGAATCTGGTGAATTAATATAAGCGAGAATATTGTAATTGGGCATTAGCCTGTAATATTCTTAGCACAATAAATAAATAAATAAATAGTAATATGATTTCGTGAGAGCAACATATTAAGTTCTGTAAAAATACATCAATGTTCTGGAATAAAAGTGCCTAAAAACTTTAGGCCTTAATTTCTGCTGCATTATGCTACTCCATTGCTCATTTGCTGTTACCCGGACGTAAGTTTCCTTGATAATGCAATTTTTGTTAACTGGAAAAAAATTATTATTATTATTATCATTATTATTATTAATATTATTATTATTATTATTAAAATATCATATTAAAGGTAAAAACAAAAATCAACAGAAAATACTATTTCTAATTTAGTATAAAAAATGAAGGTATACCCCTAGATGAGCAAAGCTCGTGTTTAGGGGTATAATAGACCAATATAAATCCAATTATACATCAATACAGAGTATAGGCTACTACAAAAGAAAATTATAAATGCATGAGTACAACGTATGTAAAACAATTTTGCATCATTAACCAGTCGTTTATATAGAAAAACAGAAGAAAAAATTATAGAAATAAATTGGATTGAAACATTGAAAAACAAAGCAAAATTAAAGTTGTGCTATTAATATAATATAATAATTTTTTTTTTATTTCCCTCTTAAAATGTTTGAGATTGTAATTTATATATTCTAGGTGCTCAGCAATAAAAGTGTTATACAATACAATTTCAAACCATAGTTTTGACCATGCAATTGCCCTTTAGTCGTCTTACATTTTGATTCTTTTTAAAATTAGTTTTGAAGAACGACATTTTGGATATTTAATTATGTAGAAATATCATTTCGAGAAAAAGAAAGTTTATAACATAAATTTAACTTTCTGAAAATTAAGTATTTTACACTTTTCGCTTCATGCAGTATTAGTAAATCCCCCCCCCCCCACATAACACCGATTTTAAAGACGTTTACGGACATAAAAAAATGCAGTGTTCAAATGCATCAGCACGAATGTCCTCAAGACAGAAGAATACGTACCAGCTCTAAAGCTTCCTATTGTCCATATGACTCAATGCCCTCTACATAAGAAGGGAAAGGAAAGACAAAGGGTTTCTAGTAGATCTGGAGGCTAGTAGAAGACAGAGCGAGCCCCCCTTGTTTGAGTTGTAACTTCATATTTCAGTAAGCTGGAGTAAGCACCCTGTGGAACGTGACTGGGGCTGGAGTTTCACGATCTTAAATTCACGGATCGAATTGCATCATATTAAACAAACACGCCTTCTTCACTTGGATGCATTTTAATGTAAGGTACTAGGAGGTGCCCGTGGCTTCGCCCACGATAATTCTTTTAAAAATTAAAAATTAAGTGCATAATAATAATTATTAAAGCATTATATTTATTAACACTTGCACGCGAATCATTCATAAACTAAGCCATTAATAATTAATGAAACAGCTAAAATTCCGGCTTTAAAGCGCCCCCTGGGAAAACTATATCAGAATCGATCATGCAGTTCCAAAGAACCTATAAAGGAGGCCATGGGTGAACACATAATACATATTGTTTCTCAACTGTTTATTGACATGAATATGATGTGAATTTTATTTTATCAATTCAGTGTAATTTTCAGAAATTATATAATGTTTCAGGGGAATGAATGGTTTGTTTGGATTATTATTATCAGCGATATTTCAAGAAATAAAACCATCAATATTTTACAGCTGTTGCCCCCGGCTTCGCCCGCCATTATTCATTGACTCCAGGATTTTTAAGAAAATTCCACTGGTAGATTATTAAAAATGTTTGTGGTTCAGAGCTATGAAAATTGTAAGTAAAAATAAATTAGAATATTTGTTCATTGTGTTCATTTCACTTAGGCCTTATATAATAAAGAAACAGTTTTCCTTCCTAATTTTGTAGTCGCCATGAAAGTTTAGACTGCGAGAGACGAACATCGCCGAGTATACCCGATGTCTCACGAAGCGGGCGAGCAAGCACGCTATTTAGGGCCGTTGAATTGTATAAGAGTAGATAACTTACCATAAACTGGCATAAAAATATATATTTTTACCTTAAAAACTGGAGATCTATCGATAGAATATATCGATATAATAAGAGGAAGTGTTTTTTAATATGATTTATTTTTAGTTGCTTTGACTCGTAAGAGTCTAATTGCGACTGTACATTTACGTATAACAATCAGTTATGAATCTTCGAACAATGTTAATGACAGTGTTTTACAAATGATGGTTTAACTTTTATATTTTACTGTAAACGTTATGTCCTTTACAAAAACAGAGTGCGTGGAACGCCACGCGACAGAAGTAAAACTTTATTTATTTATGTATTTTCTTCAGTTTTCCTTTTCTTTGTCACTTTCATCCTTTCACGGTATCCTCTTGCTCTTTCTGCAATTGATTTCGGGATTTTCAAGTCTGTGTGTGCCTTTTTATGAGAATTATAGTTAGCATAAGGCAAAATAGATTTTAATATAGGTTCATACGTATCAGTTCTATCATGCACTTCATTTAAAATCGTATGCGTTTTCTGCTACGACTTTGTTGATTATAGTGCTGTTCAACTTTTTTTAAAATGTACACAGTCAAACGAAAAGAAAGATGCAGTGTAATTCTCGAGAAGGCGGTGGCTAGTGCTGTTCAACTTTTTTCAAAATGTACACAGTCAATCGAAAAGAAAGATGCAGTGTAATTCTCGAGAAGGCGGTGGCTAGTGCTGTTCAACTTTTTTCAAAATGTACATAGTCAAACGAAAAGAAAGATTCAGTGTAATTCTTGAGAAGGCGGTGGTTTTAATACACTTTACCAATGTCGGATAATTTATTTAAATTTTGGATAAGCTTAATCATTGAGTTGAATCATTGAGTTTTTTGTTTTAATTTTTGGATGTTTTAATTTTTTTTTAGTTTTGGAAATTTGTATTTTTTAATTTTGGATTTTTAATTTTGGATTTGCGCGGTAATCAACCTCCGGGTTCCATAAAATAGATAATATACCTTTAGATTGCTTAGGAATTGTTTATTGCCATTGAGGAAGTAATGTCTGAAAAATTTCCTTTGATTACTCCTAGTCATTGAGTTGACTGTTTTCTGTGCAGTCCGCTCCGAAACACGTAGTTTTGAGTGTGACTGATTTTGTGACTGATTTCGTTACGGTTTTAGTGTGACTGATTTTCCGATTTACCCCAACCGCGAGAAAAGAAGTTTTACTTCAATAATATAACGTTTTTGTACATAGGAAGTATTTGTCTGTCTGTCTAGCTGTCTGTCTGTTATGAGTGAAAAACTGTCAGAAAACGTGATATTTGGCGCTAATATTTTTCAAGGAAGGACTCTTAATATAGTTTATAAAGAAGCTCTGTAACAAGGAATAGTCATCACCAGGACAGGACTTTGGAAAGCACTTCATATGTTACATTTTGAAGTGACATACTGTAGCTCTTTCAACAGGACAAATTAGTTTGTTAATAAAAATGTTTTAAATATTTCGATGTTAAATAAATTATTTGAAAAAAATTATATATATATATATGAACTATCCTACTACCACTGTGAGTACCACTGTGATCATAAAGACCCCAATTAATTTTGGAAGAAAGCACCCCATAAATGTTTCAACCCCTTTCATGAGACCTCTATTTCAATCTGAATTCTCTTACCAATTTCTATTTAGTCTTCACTCAAAGAACCAGGAGAAAACTTTAGGCAAACTGATTTTGGTCAAACCACCCCTTAAATGTTCCTCTTCAATTAAAAGCCCAGCTCCCACTGATATTTTTACTTGATGATTGCTTATCTATATAAATAAAAACGAATATATGTCTGTCTGTCAAATACATTTACACACATTTTTTTCATCGTGAGTTTAATCGATTTCAATTCTCATAATCTTCTGAGATTGCAGCAACGCTCGACGGGTAATCTATATAGATCTTCTATATAGCCTACATAAAAATGAATGTATGTGTGTCTGTCCTTTATGCATTACTATGCCATTCATCCGATCACCATGAAACTTTGGGAAGTTGTTGAATACATTCCCGCAAAGGCATGCTACATTTTTAATTTTAGCTTTCGTTCGCGAGTTATGAGTGAAAACGGGATTGAGACGTACATTTCTTGCGCTTTCGAAACATCAGTTTTCAGTTGTCAAATCAATTGCAGATGACTTTGCCTACTTTCGTCAAACCTTGGAAATAAAAGCATCGCGATCGTTCGAATTTTGTAAGCCCACCATGGCCGAATCATTTGTTTATAATGTCAAGGCACGCAGACAGATGAAATTTTCACCCTAGACGGAATAAGAATAGTGAATATAGCCCTAAATGGACAAACATTATGCAGGGTTTTTTTAGGCCAGGGAACTCGAATCTGAGGTTATTTTTCCCATGCTGCGCTTTCTAATCGTGGAATTCACTTCAAAGCCGGATTTACAGTTGTTTCATTAATTAGGCCTATCAATCGTTTAATTTAGACCTATGAATGTTTCGTGTGCAAAGTGTTAGTAAATATAATAGTTTAATTATTTTGCTCTTAATTTATAATCTTCCTATTAATTATTGTGGGCGAAGCCGCGGGGATCTGCTATAAGCTATAATAAGCTGTAGCTTATCTAGCGTTTTCTGAGGAAATAGTTTGTGTGTGATAAGTCGTTCTTCCCCATTTCAAATTCTAAATACCTATATAAAGACCTTAAAGACCTCGAGTTTGAAAATCGAAAGTCCTTCATAAGTTATTTTCGCATTTACAAAATACAAAACCCGAGCGACGCCGGGCCTTTTAAGCTAGTAACAAATAAATTCACTGGTCTGTAATTATACTATTTATATGTTCTGTGATTATACACATAAGACATGACACTGACGGTCTGGCCGAATCACTATTTAGGCCTACATTTCTTGCCTCCATATTATGCTGAATGTACTTGAGTACCCTTCAGCCAGTAGCAACAGCTGTATAGTGGAAAGATTGTATCTTTTTTTTTAGTAAGTGTGTCACCCTTACAAAGGGTGAGCGGAGGCACGTAGTGTCTTTGTTTTTGTTACTTAGTGTAAACTGAGGGGGTAACAGTTGAAGTTTTTCCCTTTTAACAGACATATGAAGAAGAGTCACATTTGATTCTGGATTCCTGTTTTTTTATGTTTTTCTAGCTCATGCTGGCGTGAAATCTTGTAACAATAAAAGCGTGGTATGCATAATTGCACATTTAGTTAAGACCTAGTTTCCAAGATGTGACAAGTCTTTCCATGCGAAAATATGACTGAGAAAACAGAAGGCGCTATAGATAATATTAAAGGAGAAAAATTCCTCTCACACTGGGATTCAAAGCCAAGACTTTTCGTTATCCGTGTCAATGCTCTACCAACTGAGCTAAGCCAGAGTTCACTTCACGGCGGCAGATAATAATATTATCTTGTAATGTCCAACAGAGACAATAATCTGTGGTCCATGAATGCATATGCATATATCTATCCTGAATGTTACTGAAAAAATAACAGTGGAAGCCCGGTCACAAAAATCACTAGTTAGTGTTCCTCACAGTACTGCATATGACATAACTTGTCTGTCAGTGAGGTAGATCATTAAGGGCAATAATTCATAGGAGAGAGGTTCCATCTGGCGCTGTGAAGTGAACTCTGGCTTAGCTTAGTCGGTAGAGCAGTGGCACGGATGGCCAAAGGTCGAGGGTTCAAATCTCAGTGTCAGTGGAATTTTTCTCCTATAATATAATCTTGTAATGTACAACGGAGACAATAATCTGTGGTTAATGAATGCATTGTGCATATATCTATCTAGAATGCGCTATACCGTAATATACGCGGGAAGTAGACCCCAGGAAATAGGACTGTCCATTCTCAGGGTAAAGAAAGTCAGATTTTTCTTCGCTGTTACATGCATGTGGCTCTGTATAAGAGTTCTCCCCCCCCCCCCCGTGGTAATGTGAGGTGACGTTAATCTCACGAGCGTGAATACCAGGCTACAGGCTACCTGTAGCTCAACCTGTGACGACGCCAGTTCCTGTACCAAAAACTTTAATATCACCGGACAGATGACACATAGGGGTAATCTTCAAGAAGCGCCCTCACTTTTGAATTATTCAGTAGCTCATCTCTTGTCCTCTTCAGCAGCTCTCCTTTACTAAACTCCTACAAGATAATGGAAAAACGACGCAAGTTCCTACCAAATCTCATTTATATTGCCGCGTAAAATGCGTGCAGATAAAAAATAAACGTTTTTATGTCTTATCATGTTCGCATTCGGAATGTCAGATGTTCTTAAATTCAGATATAATGTGAAGGGGGGAAAACTTATATGGGTTCGAGATGCTAAATTCGAGACGTTAAGTTTCTACAGGCCAACAAGTAAGGCCTACAAAGAAAATGACAGATAATAGTCTAATACAGTCAACCCTCGATATAATGTCCCTCTTTACAGTGCCGCCCTCAAACTGCGCAATAAATGCAAGCGAACGGATCTTCTCTCACATAAAATACATAATAATAATTAAGGAATCGCACACAATGTGCATTATCTTAACCTAAGACTTAACCTACTGACAAACACCCAGTCCTGCACCCGGGAATCGAACCCGAGTCGCCGGAGTGGAAGGCAGGCGCGCTACCGACTCGCCCACGGCGACGGACTCATAAAATACATAAGAAACCTCGTTAGTGTGCCAATTCATTTAGTGCCAGTGAATATAGTCTAAGACAATTTCTTTTAGAAAATTATAGCTTACATTAATATTTTTCAGTTTCATATTTTTTTGAAACTGGTGTGAATGTTAGGAAGATAGAAACATACTGTATTGTACAGTAATTCCAATAAGTATGTGCCCCCCGCCACCAACCGTAAATATAGTACGGTGGAATGAGGAAGCTATGTTAAGAAGTCTGATAGACAGCCTGCGTGAGGGTGGAGCAGGTAGAAAGAGCCAGTCAGTATATGTCCATTGCTACAGTACACAAAGGGGTTGAAAATCATGCAAGTGATTAACTGTAACTGAGTAACTAGTGTAGTGTTTAACAGCTGAATGGACACTGGACTAAGAGAAGTGAAAATTTGAAATGTCTCCGTGGTGCTACATACCTGAAGGGATTAGGCCTACCACCCGACCACTGCGTCATCTACCGTAGGAAAATGGCAGGACTGGGGGGCATGTGGTCAGAATGATTACACCCACGGCAGTTAATGGTGGTTTGCGTGACCGGAGTCACTACTTCTCTATCTAGTTTGTTTGTTTTTATTGTTACATACATTATTACATTTCATTATTTACATTATTACTTCCTCTGCCCGTACCATAGGTACTATAGGTAGAGGAAGTATTGTTTTCGACCCTAAAATTCGAAGTTGAGTTTTTAGCATATATACACGTTTCAAGGCCCCCTGAATCCAAAAATACTATTTTTGGAAACATGTCTGTGTGTCTGTGTCTGTGTGTGTGTCTGTGTGGAAGTTTGTGAACAGGCTAGCTCCGAAACGGAGAATCGTATGAAAACAAAATTTCGTATTTGGGGCAGGTACCTTCTGAAGATGTGATTCGAAGATTGGCGACAAATTTATCTTATTTTTAAGGGGACTTTACATGAAGAAATTTTCGTTTTTCGCGATTTTCTCGAAAACGGCTCTAACGATTTTCTTTAAAATTTGCACAAGTGTTCCTTTTACTGAGAGCTAAAACTTTTATTTGAAACTTTTTTCGAAAAAATTCTCTGAGGGTAGTTACAAGCCACCCACTGTTCACCCACTATTTGTAGAAATTTTGTCTTGTGTGATGAACAACTGAATAGCGCTCTTTCACGGCCTCTTATTCTATATAACAATGTGAAGTGAGAAAGATGTATTGTTGGCCATGCATAGAGTAAAGAAGTATCTGAGGGAAATATTCGATAAATTTCGGAAATTATTCTTTACGGCGGAAAGTCTGCAGTCACTTGTTCTTTTTTTAAAGTTTGTTATATAGCCTTGCGCTTTTAGTCGCATCATTGAAAGAAGAGATATTTATAGGATAATTAGCGTAAAATTGTGTCTTGCGATTCTGTAAAAGGATATGTGAATACTGCTAACTTTTATTTGGGCAGAGGAAGTTATGTGACTTTCACATCAGATTTTTTCACATTTAGTACAAGTAAAAACAAAAACCAACAGACAGTACTATTTCTATTTTAGCATTTAAAATGTAAGGTATGCCCCTAGATGAGCAAAGCTCCTCAGTCCCCGTTCCGTTCAGAAAAATCCGAGGAGGTACCGGGGATCGAACCCGGGCATGCTGATCTGTAGTCATCGACGCAGGCGGTCAATATACCGTTACTGGGAAAATGAAATTCATTTAATATCTATTATTCGAGAATAGTGCAATTATTTCCATAATAACAATGAATCCCCTCTTTCCACATTGGAATTGTGGAATATGAAATGCTTGTCTCTAGCTGTCAACCACAGAACCAGGCGACAGAGCCGCGCTCATGCGGCAACTTCTCGACCACGCGTGTTGTGCGGGACAGCCTACACAACTCAGCGTGGGCGCTCGTCAACGTAACATTCAATACTCTACAATATGTATGGGCAACCTTTGGAAAGATGCGGGCTAAACTTTACGATATTTATGAAGTCGCGGGCCGTAGATAATAGGTAGTTGTGAAAAAATAATCATGATACGGTTTCTTATATTTATAAAGTATAATGCTAAAGTTATATGAATGAGAACAATATCGAACTGATTAGGTATTTACTTACAATCAGCAGAAATAAATGAGAAGCTTGAGCTTGAACTTGAGAAACAAGATATTCAATCCCACTAATACACAAGCGCAAAGTGTTTTCCAAATTTTCATCTGTAAGTCTGGTTCGTTACTTTGAATTAGGCCTATTGCAGCATTTTTCTAGCGCTGACCAGAAGGAACACCCTCGTAGTTCAGGCTTTTGTTTCCCCCCTTCTCAATCTCTTGTTGGTGAGAACCGAAAATATTTACTTTTTAGAGCGTGATTTTAAAATGTTCCGCGGGCCGGATCAAAAGTCGGGGCGGGCCGGGCGTTGCCCATATATGCTCTACAATCTATCATTGATTTCATTGAATTCTGTTGAAATGATAGTTTACGCCTGTTAAATATAACTAGCGTTAAGGCGACGAGTTAATTAGCGTCGCCCGAGTTTTGTATTTTATGATTGGAAGTTAACATATGAAGGACTTTATTTTCAAATTCTAGGTCCTTATATAGGTATTTAGAATTTGAAATGAAGAAAAACGACTTATCACATTCAAATTATTCGCTCAGAAAACGCTTGATATAGGTTTTTATGGCTCTAGACCAATGGTTCCCAAACTATGGGTCGCGGGAGCAATTTCGGTGGGTCGCGAGAAGGGCGGGAAAAATTAAACTTGTTTTCAAACTTGTTTTCAAATTTTCTATATTAAAATATTTTCACAAACATCGTATAAAATACTCTTCCAGTGATCATATCTACAAAACTAGACGAAATACTAATTTACTCCTATTAGAACCCAAATGTCTCACATCTGCAGGATTAAAACATAGCATTAATTTTGGACCCCGCTTCTATAACTCAATTATCAGAAAATATCCTGATCTCTCAGCATACTCCACTGTTAAATTTAATAGATATGTGAAGAATTTTTTGTAATATTTTAGCTTTTAAGCAATTTTTGTTTCACTCCTTTTATGTATTTATGTTTAATATTTTTTTACTTTCTTTTTTAGTTAAGCTCATTATACACTCTATTTATTTGTCTCTCCTATTTCTTCACTTTGATATTTTTGAAACTGCACCCGAGCACGAGCAGTCTTGCTCATTCGGGTGTATTACTAAATTTAACACTTCTTGTGAAGATATAGCTTATATTTTTTTCCCTCTTTTTAAATAGTAGTTGTAGTTAATTTTGAATTTTGAAAATTGTTTTATTTTACTTGTATAAATATGTATTTGTATTTGTATTTTTATTTGCAATTCTATGTAATAATGTAATAATGATAATAAATAATAAATAAAAAATAAAAATAAAATAAATGAAAAAATATATAAGGAATATAAGGTATTTGAACACAATAAAACTATTGAAAGGCATATGAAAAAATGTGCTGTATTTTATATAGCATATATTGTTTATCGTTATGTAGTAGTGGGTCGCGAAAAAAAAATTCTAGGTGAAGGTGGGTCCCAGGACAAAAAACTTTGGGAACCGCTGCTCTAGACGGTAGAAATTTGCATCCCATCACTTCTATCCACCAAGCCTGGTAGGAGTTGAATAAGAAACCGAAATTCCTGAACATAAAATTATATTGCCTTTGAGGAATATTTTATTTCTCACTCTCATGTTACCACACAACCGTTTCGGGTCATACTTCCCTCCCCAAAAAACCTGCGATATAATAATATACATATTACCATGCCTCGTAATGTTTTCTCTATGCCCAGGGTAGAGAAAGTGATGTGATTTGCAGCACATTGTGCATTATTTTCGTGGACTTCATTCTTTAATATTTATTTATAACATAAATTATATTGATAGCTTCTCTTATTTGTCGAAGTCCCGTTTCATTTATTTTCAAACCTACCTGGGACCACTGGCAACAATACATTGTTGTCATGTGAACTGTGATTTGGATTTGTTAATTCTGTGTAAAAAGGGATTAAGTATTCTCAAAACAGATTTTTGGCATTTAAAATCAAATTTTTCAAAATCCTTTCACTTACATTATGAAACGCACATACTGTCATAATTCCAAGTCTCTGTCTACCTAGGTATTATACGAGTAGTTTAGGACCTACGTTGATTCTCTGTCAATCAGGAGAAAGCCTTTTATACGTACTGTGTATACAAGAGATGGTTTAAGAAACCCAAGGTATATAAAGCTACTAAGGTAGCGCCATTTCTCGCGACGGACTGCTTCATCAGCGTGTGACGTCATCCACGAGGGAACGATGGAGCATATGGCTGCTATTACAAAGCAGTTGCATAGTCAGTACGTAGATTTGTGACGATATTAAACATATTACAAGGACAATTTTTGTGTCTTATTTTTGTCATTTGCCTCTATAAAAACAGTAACCTCTACGTGCGAAATAAGCTGAAACATTATAGTCCAGGCAACGAACGAAAAATAGAACAAAAAATCGTGTAGTAGTTGTCGGAGGGAGTGTCCTAGTCCCGTTTTTATGTTTTTCGCTTATATCTAAACAATGGTGCATTGTAGAGAAAAGTTTGCTATATACAAAATTCAAGCTGATGAAATTTCCTACAATTTTTATCCTAAACATTTCTTTCTATTCCCAATAGTTTTCGAGTTATTCACCAGCGAAAATAACAAATTTCGGAAAAAAGCTCTTTCGCCTCACGCTTTTCGACACACTTTGCCTTCTAGCGCTTCAGCCCTTAGGTATACAGCAATATTCTCATGAAAGAAGTTGTAGGGAAATAAATTCACTTTAAAATGAGTTGTCATTTGTTATTGTCTTGAAATTTTCAAACGTTGTAACAATTTAAAGTTTCGGTCAAATTTCGAGATTTCAAAAGAAAACCGTACATTGCACTGTCTCTATATTTAGGGGTTATATCTTTGAATATAAGCTGTATATTGTGTATTTACATCATGAAACAAGTTAAGAAATAACACACAACAATTAAAGTTGAATTTATTAAAAATCCGATCACGGTACAAGAACAGTAGCCTACATGTAATGGAAAATACATTAGATTCCAGGCAAGAAAGGAAAAATAGGCTCACAAAAAATCATGTAGTTTTGAAATTTGGCAGAGATGTGGGGGAAAGTGTCCTAAACAACATAGTAAAAGTCCCCATGGATAGAGGGTGAGCGGGGGAGGGGGTACCGGTATTTATTTTAACGAAACATAAAACGTCTCAGCTTTACAAGAAGTATATTATTAATAATAATATGATAATGAGTTTTATATGTAACATAAACCATTAGTAAGTATATTTTTCTAAGAACTAGTTTGCTTGCTTGGCATCTTGCTAATTTAATTATCATCTGCCATCTCTTTTGTTAAAAATATAATATACAGATGTATGTAAAACAGAATTTCCAGAACTGTGTCATACTTCATATCCTTCTATTTCCTGAACTATTAATTCTACAGAAATATCATTCAGATAAATTTTAACAGAACTTTTATGTAGTTTAATTTTTTGCATAAACTGTTTTTTGCTAGAACCCATAGTTTTTTGTATATTTAGGGAAAACTGAGGGAAATTACATTTACCGGTAAAAGTGCCCCCCACCCCCCGCTCACCCCCTATCCATGGGGACTTTTACTATGTTGTTTAGGACACTTTCCCCCACATCTCTGCCAAATTTCAAAACTACATGATTTTTTTGTCCTTATTTTTCCTTTCTTGCCTGCAATATAATGTATTTTCCATTACATGTACTGTGCTTGTACCGTGATCGGATTTTTAATAATTTCAACTTTAATGGTTGTGTGATGTTTCTCCACTTGTTTCATGATGTAAATACACAATATTCAGCTTATGTATAAAGATATAACCCCTAAATATAGAGAAAGTGCGATATACGGTTTTCTTTCGAAATCTCGAAATTTGACCGAATCTTAAAATTGTTATAACTTTTGAACATTTGAAGACAAAGTAACAAATGACTACTCATTTTCAAGATAATTTATTTGCCTGCAACTTCTTTCATGATAACATTGCTGTATACCTAAGGGCTGAAGCGCTAGAAGGAAAAGTGTGTCGAAAAGCGTGAGGCGAAAGAGCTTTTTTCGAAAATTCGTTATTTTCGCTGGCGGATATCTCGAAAACTATTGGGAATAGAAAGAAATGTGTAAAGTCAAACTAGCAGGAAATTTTATCAGCTTGAATTTTGTATATAGCAACTTTTCCTCTACGATGCACCATTGTTTAGATATAAGCGAAAAACCTAAAATAGGGACCTTCTGCGGGCCCCCCTGCCCCCCGCTCACCCCCCACCTTCGGGGACTTTTAGTATGTTGTTCAGGACACTCCCTCCGACAACTCTGCAAAATTTCAAAACTACACGATTTTTTTTTTCTATTTGGTGTTTTTCGACGTTTATTGACTGGACTATTAGAGGTTTGGATTGCTTCGTTTTGCACACGTGCGGCTAAAATATAAAATATTTGGAGAAGAATGAGAGAAGTAGTAATAACAATACAACAATACAACTTAAGTGTGGTGCGGCACCGGCCCGTAAAAGCCTGTAATAAATAAATGGACTGAGGTTTATTTGACAATGGCTATTATAACATTCCGCCATTCATTTAGCGATTTGTAGGCATATACAAAATAAACTACGAAAAAACAAAAATCTTCATGTTTATCCAAATTGAAAATTCTGCAGTAGATTGCTAAAAAATTAACAGAAAATTGTAGTAGGCCGATAAAATGCTAATATTAAAAATGGTCGTATGAATAGACATACGACACATGGTTCCGTCGTACGTCGTACAAATCTATGAAATAGTCGTACCACAGTATAGTATAACAGTAGCGAAGCTCTAATGAAAGGAAAATGCATCCTTTTGACAGATCGTGCGACACTAGCACCCCAAGCGGCCAGCAGGATGGAACTAGCAAACAGCCATTTCCAGCATTGGAAAGATACGAATATATGGCTGTATTTCTTCTTATTTTTAAAATTACCAGAACGAGATTATTACCGGAAAGGCATACTGGTGAACTCACCAAATCATAGACTTTATGGTAATGTAAAGAAGTTGTAGTTTCAAGATCGATGACATTGTATATCTTATAAAGTATCAGACCGGTTTCCGTCCACCATATAAGCTACATCCCTACATCTTCAAGAATTTAATTGACCTACTACTAACATATACTGTACTTACACTGAAAATTCTGACAAATAAGAAAACTTAATAATTTCAATAAGCATGTAGTAGTACTAGTTCAGAAATTAGGGGGGAAAGTAAAGTTCTATAGGCATATAGCACGATAGGCCTATGGTCAGTATCAGATGCAATAGAAAAACACTTTTGTCTTTTTCTTCATTTTGTTAAACACGATAAATTATTAAAAAGTAAAGGATTAAACACGTTATCTTTATTCTCGACAGTTTAATTTTGTTAAATTCAATTATATAGGCCTAACATAACCTCGTGTTAAAACATTTTTAAAATTAGTAGGGTCAGGTGGGGTATTTGTAAAGAGGCCTATATATTTAGAAACCTTTGCATCGTTAGGATTTTCATTTATGATATACATATAAAAATAATTAATTGTATATAGCATTTACAAGCCATTTTCTGCTCCTAAAATTAAAAGAAATAGGAGTAAATACACTAGTATGGATGCAAGCATGATAATCACAAATTTGCAATTTAATTTCACAAATAACTGTTTTTGCTTACCTCTCAGGATCTTTAGGGAACCTGAAGAAAGATAAATCGGGAGAATTCCTTTGGCTGTTGGTGCAATTTATAGCACCACAAGCATTTCCATAAAATATTGTTGACATTTTACATAAGCAACAATGTAACATATTGTGTGGTTCTTGCTCACCGCTACGAGCGCTGCAGTCGCGCCGGTTGAAAAAAACTGTATGGAGCTTCGCTACTGTTATACTATACTGTGGTCGTACGTATGGCAACACTGGATATTAGGGAACTCAGTATATTATATTTGCCAGATGTCCATAATTATTTAAATCTCCCAGAGCAGAATTTGTATATAAGCGATCATCAACTATCCTCATGAGTGAGCTCTAATTTTGAAACTGACGGAGAAGATTTTAGCAAACTAGATAACTTTTCTAAATGGTAAATCCAACATGCTAATAATAATTATCACATAATACAAAAAGCGTTATGCTACTAAATTACATATCTGCTTTTACACAAGTTTTTAACGTGACGCAAATATACGCCAGTTGCAATGAAAAAGTTCAAGTGGTGTCGTTACCGGTTAAAATTAAGCACCGAAAATACTTTAAATAATAACAGCAAGTTCTACTTTCTAATTTTTATAAAAATAGTTTTAATGCCGAAAGGAGAACCTAATGATAAATATACTTAGCTCTGAACGCCTTTTTCATAGTTTCGAGGAGAACCACAATTACTGAAACTGCTAAATGATACTTAGGAGTGCATTCAGCCTCGTGATTCAAATTGAGGAGCTACCTGATAGAGAAGTAGCGGCTCCGGTCATAGAAACCACCATTAACGGCCGTGGGTGTCGGCGTGCTGACCACATGCCCCAATCCTGCCATCTGCCTGTGGTGGTAGGCCTTGTCCTTTCAGGGATGTAGCGCCATAAATAAATAGTTTTAGTTTAGCTAAATGTTACTTACTTCAAACGATTTAAGTGAAACCTTTCTCTTAGGGGCTTCTTTTGTGTCTGTAACTAGATAAAAAGGCCCAGCATCGCTCAGGTTTGATATTGTAATTGTAATTCAAAATTAAAATCTGGAGGACTTTTTGATATTCAAGGAATCTAGAGTTCGAAGCCAAGAAGAACGACTTATCACATTCAAACTATTTCCTCAGAAAACGCTAGATGTGGCTTTTATCGCTCACACAGGACTTAGAATTTTGCAACCCATTGCTTTTACACACCATGCTTGGTAGAAGTTGAAATAAGAAGAAACATAAATTCCGGTAACATAACACTGTACTGCCTTGACGGGATATTTTATTTCCCGCTTTCATATTGCCATAAAACCATATCAAGGCTAAAATCAAAAGAAATTCAGTATCACTTTCTCACATTCTTCCCAAAAATCTATGACATAATTTACTGCACACGTAGGACTAAAAATATTTTATCCTTTTTTTGTCTCTTTTTACATGCTTAGGGCTTACAATAAACATCCCTATTTCTCACTAATACAAAGCATACAGCAATGAATAACGTATCAGTGGATAGAATCTTTTACAGACCTCTGATATGCAATAAATAATAAATGCATATATATAGAATTAAAAATTACATATTTTAATTCACCGCCTTCCACAGAGTAAGTTAATAACCGCATGAAAGACATGTTTTATTAATCTATATAAATAAATTATGTGGAAGATCTGGAAGAACAATGAACTGCTTTTAGGAAACTATGAGGTGCCACGTGTGCATAATTTAAGGAACTCTGTTGCGTTTTTATATTGCTACCTATATCACTTCTACCTTAAAACTTGTCTCCAAGTTATTTATATCCTTTTAGTTTTCATATATGAGGCATTCCCCTCTTATCTCTTAACCCCCTCGTTCCCGGATCCCCGGCACCTCCTTGCAACACACTTCAGAAAATGTAAAATACTCTCTCAGTTTATGAATACTAAAATTACGGCCCATATAAGTAAGAAAGAAATATAAAACACTGTATTGATGTAATACATCTTCGCAAAGCCTCGTAAGCACATTCGCTTATATCCAAGTAATGTAAGTTTCTTAACTTACTTCAGTGTAGGGTGATCACTAGGGCAAGACATTTGATGTATTTGAAGGATACAGGGTGTTAATGAATAACACCGTAATATTTTACCTGTGTATGGAGGGGACATAGACAAGCAACTTTTATTAGTTGATTTTTGCTCTATGGATTCATTTTTTCTTGTTACAGCATAAAATCTCCCAGGACATGGCCGCCACTGACTTCTAACATTTCAAAAAATGCAAAGCAAAGGAACTTTGTCGTTAACACTGGAGTTATGAATTAAAAAAAGTAATGCAGTGGCGACCAATCATGTGATTAGCCTGTAAATTTTGCAGATTAAGGAAACACTAAACTCTGATATAGTTGTTCATAAATGATTAAGAATCAGGTTTTTGTCGGTCACTGAATAGGCATGAAGTTAATGTAATGAAAATTTTAACCCTATTTCGATTCATAGTTGACTTATGAGCCCCAAATTTTAATGTCTTTAATGCCCTGTAGCATACACATTTTACGTCATAGAGCAAAAATTTCCTAATAAAAGTTGCTTGTCTATGTGCCCTCTATAAACAGGTAAATATTTCGGTGTTAATCATTAACACTCTGTATACAAATGTGTATCATGAAATAATTTATTAAATGAGGGCAACTTGTTTTTGCATTTTTTGCATTTGTTGTCATTTTCAAGAGATATGTCATTTTCGGCATTATTTTTATTTATAAAAAATACAGAGTTACGTTACGTTGTATTTTGAATTTTGCATTATTAATTTCATTTTAATGCATGTCTATTATCTCTATGTATATAAAAGGCTTTGTCCTGACTGACTGACTGAATGACAGGAATCAACGTACAGCCTAAACTATAACAGGTAGAGACTTGGAATTTTTACAGTACCTTCGTTTTATAATGTAGGTGCTCACTAAGAAAGGATTTTGAAAAATTCTGATTCTAAATGCCAAAAATTAAATGTTTTTGAAAATACTTAATCCCTTTTTACATTGAATTATCAATTCCAAATCACAGAATATATTGTTGCCTAATGGTATCAGGTGGGCTTGGAAGAAACAAATGAAATGCACTTTTGACAAATAAGAGAAGTTATCAAAATAATTCATGTTATAAATAAATATTACAGAATGAAATCCACTAAAATAATGGAATCACATAACTTTCTCTACCCTGGACATAGAGAAAACGAAACGAGGTATGGTAATGTGTATATTATTATATTATATCGCAGGTTTTTGGAGAGAAAAGTATGAAAGTGATAATGCTTTATGGTAACATAAGAGTGGGAAATTTCCCGCCTCGATATTACAATTTTATGTTACAGGAATTTCTGCTTCTTCTTATTTAAACCTCTACCAGGCTTGATGTGCACTGTACAAGCGATGGGATGCAAAATTCTAGATCCTCTATGAGCCATAAAAAACTATATCAAGCGTTTTCTGAGGGAATAGTTTGAGTGTAATAAGTCGTTCTTCCTATTTCAAATTATAAATGCCTATATAAGGACCTAGAATTTAAAATTGAAAATCCTTCATAAGTTAATTTCCAATTACAAAATACAAAACCAGGGCGACGCCGGGTCTTTTAAGCTAGTAACTTTATAAGCAAGTAATGTTCGCAGGCTTTCAGTATAACTGGTACATCAGAAGGATTTGCACTGTGTTATTCTTTTGTGTATAAAAGCTGAGTGAGGAATTTGATGGACATGGCAGTTCAGAGGTAATTTTTTTCGAAAATTGTGTCCCCTGTAGTAACTTATTAATTTATTTACTTCGTAGATAAAAGAAGAGTGTTTTATATTGTAAATTTAAATGTAACACTGCCGGACATCAGGGGTAGTCGGAGCTTACAGATTTTTAGGTCAAAGTCAATCAAGTATCTCGCTGCTAGCTAGAATGAATGTCTCGTTGTCTAGCCTAGGTTAATTTATATTGTTCACTATTTTCATAGCACTAATCCTATATTGCATCTATTTGTTAATTTCTTAGTTTTAAGTTTCAATTTTAGTGTATATTATAGTATAATATTATGATTATACACACATCCAATTATACGAATTATAATTATTTAATTCACTTTGTTTTCTCGGCATATTATTGGACGCATTTTTGTCTTAAGTTTTAATATAGGTAGTTCAGTATTGTATTATTATTATTATTCTATTTTTAGCATTTTGTATCATGTATGATATCTATTGTAGCCAATTAGTTTTTAGTAGATTCCTTTTAATGTATTTTCTATTTATCCTGGTTGAGTGGAAGATAAGGCCCTATGGCCTTAACTCTGCCAGGAAAAATAAAACATTATTATTATTATTATTATTATTATTATTATTATTATTATTATTATTATTATTATTATTATTATTCATTAAATTGCTCTCTAAAATTAACTCGCTACTTCTTAAAAAAAATTATAAGTAATAATGGACAATTATAAATCACTAATAAAATCAAAATGTTTGCAATGTTGGTAATAAAAATATATATTCAGTGACTTAAGGGTTTCATGGTGCACTTTCCACTAGAAGGTTGACCGAACTTGGGAGAGATAGACAATGGAGAATGGATGGAAGATAAAGAGGGGAAAGCCTAGTTATAACCTCGATTTTTATAAAAATTAATGAAACATGGTTCAGAGAAGTTCGCAAACATAGATGGGAACATGTTTCGCGCGCGTGACCATGAACATGAACATGAAAAGTGGTGGGGAGGTTCGTTAATATGCTAAACCCTCTCGTTAATTCAGAATCATGAGACAGGAAGCAAGCCAGGCATTTCAAACTGCCGCTTCAGGCTAATATTACAATATTGTAAGCTTCCTACCCTTCCATCTCGCATAAGATAATCAACAAAACCACGATGCCACTGCCGATATTCATTCTTGCGGTTGAGCCTCTTTCCTCCCCGGCATTAATTGCTTCAGGCTTCCATTTCCATAACTCATATTTGGATTCAGATTTAGGCCCGGTATTATAAACAAAGTTGATATTTAGATTAAGTTAAACCTAATCTAAAGTTTAACTCTAGCTGCCGTTTTATAATGTTCTGGTTAAGATAAACCGTAGTGCAATGGTGTTGGTAGACCTGTTGGTTGAAAAAAGAAGACGAATTGGCCTTGGAAATAAAAGAAAAACAATAAGATCCGCTAATTCGCTTGTATTTGTTTGTTTGTATGAAGAGATGTTGAAGCTAGAAATTTTATTATTAAAGAAACGGTTAAATGAAAATTGAATTCAGTTTTGCTCAGTGGAAGTTTATTTCAATCACAGCTAAAATAAATAGCTATTCATTGCTCATAAAAATGATATTGTATTAGCATTTGTTTCACAATACAACCTTCTATTTTCTTTCCGTTTCGGAAAGTATTACTTTGAGTTTTGTCTCATCTTCTCATAGCATGTTGTATCCAAAATTGATCCATAATACTGTCTTATAATCTTGTTTTTATAGCCATTTTCATTAAAATAATTATTACGTCTTAAACTGTAGGTTAAACGGTAGAAAAGGTCCAGTTTGGTTAAACTTAAGATTAACTTGTAGTTATCGTTTATAATAGTGTAACTAACTAGTGTTTAGTGAAAAACTAAAGTTTAAACTAAAACTGAAGGTTAAACCATGATTATAATACCGGCCCTTAGGAAGTCTTCATTCTCCCTATAACAGCCTTCTACAGTTGACACAGTAGCCATATACTGACCTCTGCTCTGTATTAAGTAAATGAAATGTGGAAGCTTTCAAGCAGAGTCAACAGTCAATCTAATAAAGCTGTGTGCCATTTCCTGTTGAATATAAGTTACATTAATTAAGTTTGATTAAAAGCGTATAGGATTAGTTCAATTATTTGACTTTTGTTTTTCATGGCTTTCTCATTCGCAAAGGCAACGCCAGACTTGTTTATTTTCCATAATTTTCGTGCAAATAATGGCACTTCTATATACTATAGCTTATTGGTAAAACATTTTGGCGTCTTTATGGGCCTATTCAGATCTAAACTGAAACACTCAAGAACCGCAGGTCTGAAAAAAGTATATTCATTATTCCATTATTTAAAAGTAGAACGACTTCCTCGTAGTCCAAGTGCTACAGGCTAGTAACTCATTTTGATTACTGCTATATTCTGTTGACCAACCTAACGAAGACTGCAAGCCTACAACAGCCTAAAAAAATATGATTTGAAAGTCACATAACTTCCTCTGCCCAAATAAAAGTTAGCAGTATTCACATATCCTTGTAGGGAATCGCAAGACACAAGTTTAGCATATTTTATACTCCTTCTACTAGCAATGATTTATTTATTTATTTTATTCTGCCAACTACAGGAATAAATCCCAATTACAGTTGGCGTAGTTTCGCCAATACATGTTTTACACTCTAAAAAAAATACAATACAATAAATGAACGAATGTGCGAGGATAAAGAAAAAAAAATACATAAATGATTTACAATGACTACAATTAATTTAACAAGACAATCTAAAAATTAAGCCAAATCATATGGAACATATAACAGTTTATGAAGAAGTCCTATGTACTGATTCACTGACAAGTCAAAATCCAGAAGAGCATTTTGAAGTGATAGAGAATTATATCGTTTACACATTTGGATGAAAGATGAACATTCTAATATTTTTGATTTAATGACAGGAATATATAACAATTCCCTATTCCTTAAATTTAATTGCACTACATTAAATTTAATACGTTTTAAAAGTTCATTACTATCAATTTTACCATTGATAATTTTATATAAGAATAACTGTTGCGCTACTAACCTTCTACCAATTAAAGTAACAAATTTAAATTCATTTAATAAAGTATTATAAGAAATTCTATCAATTAAAGCAGATCTATCATATTTTTTAAAATACATATATCGAAGAAAACTCTTCTGAATTTTTTCTATGTCATTAACATGAGTTTTATACAATGGCGACCATATAACTGATGCATATTCTAACTTACTGCGAACAAAACTATTATAAAGTAATTGTAAGACACGTTCGTCTTTAATATTTTTGGAATTACGAAAAATAAATCCTAACTGTCCATAAGCTTCATCTATTATTTTATCAATATGCTTTCTAAAATTTAAATTATGCGTAATAATTAATCCTAAATCTTTAATGGTAAATATTCTTGTTAACGTTTCCGAATTCATACTGTATTGAATAATCGGGTGAAGTGAAAATCTGTGAAAACTCATGAAATAGCATTTTCTAACATTAAACGCCAAATTGTTTTGGATACTCCATTCAAAAAGCTTGTCTATTGTTAATTGTAATTCCAATTCATCTGATGATATTCACGCAAATTATAAATCCGTGCCGGACTGCAAAGAAAACAGTTAACACAATGACCTGGCCCATAGTTTATTTCCTTTATGTATTTACTTTTATGTTATTTTGAATCGTAATCACTGTAAGGTTTCATTTTATGGGCCCAACCCTTTAGGGTAAAAATATAGGGTCTATCACGTTATAGTGATTATACAGGATATCACCACATGTTCCTTTCATAAATATGAATAATTATCATTTCACTCATTTTAACCATCATGAACACTACTATTTGCACGACGTAACTAATTAGTGGCACTTATGAATATTGTTGCCGTGGATCGTAACTTGACATTCCCGCACGCAATCTGGTTGCTATGAAAACAAAAGAAATCTCCGTGCGGTAAAAATTACAAAAAGCACAAGTGCCGTAAGTAAAACCATCATAATACAAGCCTTTACGGAAGATCGGAACCAAGGCCCCCTAGTTTGTGGCGACTTTAACAGAACAAATATTCAGTCACCATAATAACCAACACATGCGAATCACTTTCTGAAATATAACATCCATCTTCAATAGTGTATAAACATAATATTTTCAGCTAATATCTAAATTAAAAAAATAACATTCAATACTCGTGCCGTAAGCGCATAACGGATCTCGGAAATTGAAAAAACTCGGCGCTTCCTCGATCCGTAAGCACCGCTTACGGCACTTGTATCACAATATACTATTCCATCTACCACTATTATTGTGTACCTATCGTGTACTTTTGTGTAAAGTCTACACCTAAGCTAACACAATACTTAGTTTCGCTCATAACTTTACTTGCTACCTTCATTTCTTACTATTCATTCAAAGTCTACAATTCCTTGCCATAAGGAAGGATTTTTCGATATTAGTTCGTCACTTGACTTTTCTATAAATTCTAGAGACATAATACATTTCTCTACAAATAGGTTAATCCTTTACGCAAATGTTACAGCGATACTTAACTGTTTCAAGCGTGAATTGTATCAAACGAATTGTTGCCAACCAAAAGTGTCTGAGTTCTGTTACATATGAAATTACCGAAAAGCTTTTTTTATTGCAATTCTAAAGCAAGCGAACTGAAATTATTTTCGTTATAAAATGTACGATTCAAAATAACAAATCGTCGTATGATGTTCGACCGCTATAAGAATTTAGCATTTCACAGGAATAACAAACTCGCTTGCCCTCGTTTTCTTAACTTTGTACTTACTTGTTAAGTTCTATATAACGGATTACATCCTAAATAAAATCAGGTAAACTGATGTAACAAAGTGCCAGTATGTTTTTGTTTAATCAGTTATGACTGCAATTATGATATGCAGAATATGTTTTTTTTTTTTTAATTGATTTCCAAGTTAAGCTCCAGATTTATTCATTAAGCAGGGCTTACCGAAGAAGAAAGGTCTACCATCTCGGCCACCTGGGTCCTTTTAACGGTCTAGTTGGATAAGCGCATGTAAATCAATAGTGTTTTTTTGTCAAAGCTACCTGTATTTTAATTTCCAAGGCCTTATAAGATCACAGTAAAACAATAGGCTATGTTGTCAAGATAACTGATTTTCATTTTTTTTATAAATTCTTTCGAATACGTATATTACCATAAAATAGGCACTAAATTGAGCATTACTCCGAAACAGGTCAACCGATTTTATCCATTATGAATAGACGTCTTCCCATGGACATTATAAATGTGTATACCAAGTTTCATAAAAATCCGGTAAAGCGTATTTGAGTTACCGCGTCTTTAAAATATACACTAAATTGGGTTTTACTCCGGTACCGGTCTACCGATTTGGTCCAATATCAGTAGACGTGTTTCCAGTACATTATAAATGGGTATACAAAATTTCAGGAAAATCCAATAAAGCATATTTGAGTTATCGCGACTTCTTATATATTAACAAAAAAACACTAAATTGGGCATTATTCCGGTAGAGGCCAACCGATTTGGTCCAATATCAATAAACGTCTTCCCATGGACATTATAAATGCGTATACGAAGTTTCATCAATATCCGATAAAGCGTATTTGAGTTATTGCGCCTTTAAAGTAGACACTAAATTGGGTTTTACTCCAGAACCGGTCAACAGATCAGGTTCAAATTCAATAGGGCACTTCTCATGGACGTCATAAATGGGTATACCAAGTTTCATGGAAATCCGATACAATCTATTAAAGTAGGCACTAAATTGGCATTACTCCGGTACCGGTGAGCGGATTTGGTTCAATATCAATAGGGTTCTTCCCATTTACATTATAAATGTGTTTTCCAAGTTTCATGAAAATCCGAAAAAGCGTATTTGAGTTATGGCGCGTACAGACACACGGACGGACAGACAGACGGACAGACATTTTTCGTCCCCACACACAATCTCATAAAGTACCATACTGGCACTTAATAACTAGTAAAGAATTCAGTAAATTTTACATGCATTTTAATTTTTATTTCTAGTTATTTTACTTTGCTCTGTTACATATGAGACAAACTGTTCTATAGAATAATCCCCTCTTCAATAGTTATATAGCCTATATATATATATATATAGGAATATAGTGTATATTGTCTTAGATTAATTAGATATTAATTTGAGATTAATTATATATACACCCCTTACTATCCATGCCTCTTTACACAAGTTCACATTATTCGAATTCGTTTACAACAACAGCTATTCGTCACTGGAATTCACTGCCTAGCCATCTCAGGAACTGCCAAACGACTTCACAGTTCAAGCGTCATTTTAAAAAAAATATTATATATTAACATTTAGGAACTGAGGCTAATTAGTAAAATCTTTTTTTGAACATTTTCATTATTTGTAATAATTAAGAATGTATTTGTTTAGTCTTTCATCTTTTTTTCACATTTCTTTATTTTAGTCATTTGTATTACATATTATTCAGGTACCGTACCTAATATTTGAATTTTTTTCTTTTTATTTAATGTACGTTTCTTGTTTTCAGGTATATCATTTCTTGTTTTCATTTGATTATTATTAATATTCTTATTATTATGTATTTCATGTTTTTGCCCTGGCTGAGTGGTAGAGAAGGCCTTATGGCCTTAAGCCAGGTTAAATAAATAAATAAATAAATAAATAAATAAAAGGTATACAGATTAATTAGAGTTTATGCTCCCCAATAATGTAATAATGTAATAAATACCCATGGTTTAGAAAATCCGCAATACATAGCCAAAAGAGAAAGCAAATAAATTCATTGGTGGCTTCTGTTTGCCGCTCCGCCTGCTAACAACGACTAGAAAACCCGCAATACACGGCCGACAGAGAATGCTTAATAATGCTAGAAAATTTGTATTCTTAACTCATGAACGAAGAAATCTGTTTAGCTTTGTCCATTATCATGGATTATTATTATCATTTCGTTATAATTATCATTAGAATGGATATTATTTGAATAGAGAAGAGCTAGGAAAATCATTCTTTTTCCGCTAATTTTGCTTTAAAAAGTATAATTAAAATTTGTCTGTTTAAAACGCTCGTCTAAATTTCTAAATTAATATTTTCCCAATTTAATATCACTTTAAAGTACTCTGTGACAGTTAATAGTATATTGCGATACAAGTGCCGTAAGGCACGTTTACGGGTCGAGGAAACAGATTGAAAACCCGAGGCGCAGCCGAGGGTTTTTAAGTTTTCGAGACCCGTAAATGCCTTTACGGCCCGTGTGTTGCATGCTATTTTTTGCACGATGATTATTTATATCAATTTAATTATATTAATTGTGATATTACCTGAAAATATTATGTAAATACATTCTTGAAAATAGATGTTTATTTCAGAAAGTGATTCGCATGTGTTTGTTGTTATGGGAACCGAATATTTGTCCTGGGGGCCGTGGCCATAAAGGCTTGTATTATGAAGTGTATCGTAATGAATTATGACGTAGCGCTTGGACCGTAAGTGTTTTAACCTCATCGCAACCGGCCTTAGCAACAAGACTGTGTGGGAATGTCAACTTACGATCCATGTAAACAAAGATCGTAAGTACCACTTACTAGCTAAGGAGTGCAAAAATGTATATTTTATTAAGTTGCATTAATAGAAATTCAAGTTTTGGAACACATCCACATATCTGCAAGGTGCGTAGTGCTCAGTTTTCAATATGATTCTTACAGCTTTTTTTTAAATAGCAGAATATCTTTCACATCAGTTGCATGGTTATTCATTATCAAACCATACCTGAAAACACTATCAAAATACGCAAAATGCATGCATTTTATATAACGTCTAGGTACTTTAAACACTAACTTTTTCAATAAAAATATAACGGATTCAATTAAAATATACCGGTACCTAATTTTTCTAACAAGTATAGTTTCTCGTAGGCTTATTGCAATGATTTTATTACTTCCTTGAAAATTCCTTGGTTAATACAAGATTTTAGGTTAATTCGATAAATTTCGAATATTCCAAGCAGATAAAACGCTACCTAGAGTCCGAAAAATCCAACATCTCAGCATTATAAACATTCTGGGAGGATGCTATGAAAGACTTAAATCCCTCCATTGTGAAGAAAATTGAGCCAGACTGTCTACATTAAGTCATAATAAGATAGTGTTATCTGATTCTTCCAAAACAGGATGTAAACTCTACTCTTCGTTAACTTGAGCCTTATAATCACGATATATCTTTCTTATTAACTTGACTGGCAAATCATAATACTATCTTTCATGACGTCACCACTATTGCTTGTATTGTCCACAGTCTCGCGGGTACAATATCAAGAGATAAGGGGGGTTGCTATTGGTGATTGGCGAAAAAAGCAGAGGGGATGTAACTTGTTTGCTTGGCAAGTTTATTAGTCACTCACCCCTCGCACTGGAGAAAACAAGGGATGAGAAATGGAGTTTGTGGTAGAGTGGCTTGATACGAGGGAACAGGATCGCAGGACGGAGAAGAGTTTAAACAAACAGTACGCAGGGGTAGGAAATATGATAATATGATTATGGTACAGTATGTGCGCCTCCGTGTTTTTAAATAGGTGGTATAGTGGGACGGTGCATCTTTTTAGATTACCGATTTACCTAATACAAAATTAAGGAAATTGAGAATATTATAGGAGAAAAATTCCTCCGACACTGGGACTTGAACCCAGGACCTTTGGCTATTCGCGCCAATTCTCTACCAACTGAGCTCCAGCTGGAGCTGAGCTGGAGCTGAGCTGGTGCTGGAGCTCAGTTGGTAGAGAATTGGCGCGAATAGCTAAAGGTCCTGGGTTCAAGTCCCAGTGTCGGAGGAATTTTTCTCCTATAATATTTTCATGCAATGTCCAACAGAGACAATAATCTGTGGTTCATGAAAGCTTATATATATTAAGGAAATATAAGCAAGCTACAATATAAGGAATCAATTTAATATTTTAGGAGAAAAACCCCTCTGACACTGGGATACAAAACCTTCGGTTTTCTGTTCCGTTGTTCTCCCTACACAGTCAATTGTTGTAAACGTAATCCTACGAACGAAATAAAATCATTTTATTATGTGTATCGAACATTTATTTATTCATTTATTTATTTAATACTTTAATACTTATTGGCTCCTGTCCTGGATTCCTATCAGAAGCCTCTATATGCACTATACAATATTCTTAACTTACTAATTTATAATTACATAGGTTATCTAAATTATTTATAACTTAATCTAAATAATATATAAAAATAAAAAGAGAGAGAAAAGTTTACAATTTAACAAGAAAAACAAAAAAATTGATAAGTTAATATTAAGCTAACTACACTAACTACATTAAATGTCGAATCCGGGATTTTTGTGAGTTTGTGATGATGAATGGGAGGTCGCGCCTAACCATAGCACAACTTTCACAGATGCAGTACATTCCCACGTCAATGTACATGTATATTATTGCAATTTCCAAAGAAATTATGTTGTATAAAATAATGTGTTTTCATTCCGCTCATTGGTAGCATGTGACGTATTAATGACCGCAAATTGATGCCTTACGTATCCAGTAAAGAGCTGACGTTTTATCAGATAAAATTCTATCCTTGCAATCGGAGGAAGAATATTATAAGATAAATGATCGTGATTGGTCTATATCCGAGGAATTGCTAAACGTTATTGGTCAATATCTCTTTCTTTCTTTCTTATCTTAATTCTCACCTAGGCATTATGTAATGTGATTAGAGAAGATACTTGGCAACTGCTAGTGGCTATAAATGGCTAGCGGCTAGGAATTTCTTTTTCTGCTTATTAAATTGCTGTAATATATCTTTTGTGTATTCTTATCTTTTGTATTTTATGTTTTTTTATTATTTTGTATGTGTGCATTGTATTTTTGGCATGGACACTGTAATTGGGTTTTATACCTGTAATGTTCATTATTATTATTATTAAATAAATAAATAAATAAATAAATAAATATATCAAACACGTGTGGCGTATGAGTGGAGTAAACTTAGTAAAAAAATTATATAAATGATAACCTATGTATGCATTTTAAAGTTTTTTTTTTCCACCACCCACTTTTTCGAATATATTCACGGCGAAAAGGTGATGCTTCCCGAGCTACTATTAGTCAATCACCCTCCGAAAAGAAAAACAGAGAAATGCAGATGGCGGTAGGAAAGGGCGACTTGATTCGAGGGATCGGGGCTTTAGAAGGCAGAAGAGTTTACACAAACAGTATGCATGAGGAAAATGGGAATATGATTACAGTATAGGGATGCTTCATTACAACGTTTTTCCTTAGGGAGGAAGATAAGAGGGAGGGGGGTTCATATTTTCGAACAGCGATTACTGAATTTGAAATTAGGAAACTTGGAATTGGTTAGCAAGGTAGAACAGCGACTGAAGTGAAGACACATGGCGGGGTAAACTCTGTAATTAAATTCACCACAGAAACCTTCCTGCTCGCGCTGGCAATCTGCGAGTCTGTTACACAGGAATTACTTCCCATGCTCCATTGTTTTTATTCATATTAATGGAGGCAATTTGTGACGCAAAAAAGCTATGAATGGGACTCTTGAGATACACAACTTTTCATCACTTTGCTTGTCCCATAATTCTCCACAAAGACTAGGAATCCAGAAATAATAAAATCAGGTAAACTGATGTAACAAAGTGCCAGAATGCTTTAGTTTAATCAGTGATAATTGTTATTTTTATATTCAGGAAAAAGGTTATTTTTAATCGATTTCCGAGTTAAGCTCCATATCGATTCATTAAGCAGGGCTTACGAAAGAACAAAGGACTAGTTTTATATGCATATTGTAGGGCTATGTGAGTAACGTTATTTGTCAAAGATAACTGTAACGCAAAAAAGCGATGAATGGGACTCTTGAGATACACAACTTTTCATCACTTTGCTTGTCCCAAGCAAGTAAACTGACGTAACAAAGTGTCAGAATGATTTTGTTTAATCAGTGATAATTGCAATTTTGATACGCAGAAAATAAGTTATTTTTTAATCGATTTCCGAGTTAAGCTCAAGATTAATTCATTAAGCAGGGCTAACGGAAGAACAAAGGACTAGTTTGATAAGCATATTGTAGGGCTATGTGGGTAACGTTATTTGTCAAAGCTAACTGTAACGCAAAAAAGCTATGAATGGGCCTCTTGAAATACAGAACTTTTCATCACTTTGCCTGTCCCAGAATTCTCCACAAAGACTAGGAATCCAGAAATAATAAAATAAGGCAAACTGGTGTAACAAAGAGTCAGAATGCTTTTCTTTAATCAGTTATAATTGCAATTTTGATATGCAGAAAATAAGTTATTTTTTAATCGATTTCCGAGTAAAACTCCAGATTAATTCATTAAGCAGGGCTTACGGAAGAACAAAGGACTAGTTTGATAAGCATATTGTAGGAATATGTGGGTAACGTTATTTGTCAAAGCTAACTGTATTGTAACTTCCAAAGCCGTATATGAACACTGTAAACAATATGTTGCCAAGTTAACTGATTTGCATTTCATAAATTCTTTCTAATATATTACCACAAAATAGACTCTAAACTGAGCATTACTCTGGTACCGGTCAACCGATTTGGTCCAATATCAATAGGTTTTTTTTCACGGACGTTATAAATGCGTATACCAAGTTCCATGAAAAACCGACAAAGCGTAGCCTATTTGAGTTATCGCGCGTACAGACACACGGACAGACAGACAGACAGACAGACAGACAGACAGATAGGCAGGCAGACCTTCTCCCATCCACCACACTACCTCATAAAGTACGGTACCTGATGTAAGTCAGGGGGACCCTTGACTTGATAAAATACTACTTATTTCGACAAACAAGTCGTACTTTAGCGACTATGAATGGCAATAAGCTCGACTTTGTCAAGTCTCGCTTTATAAAGTAAATACGTCATAAGTCCAATTTGTTTGTGTCAGAAACTCAACTTAAGACGAGATTAAAGTTCGAAAGTACGACTAAGTGAGCATTCACACCGAAGTAGCATATCATGCGAATCGCACTACCTGGATGCAGGCTGCACATCGAGTTGCATGGTTCACAGTTTTGCATTCATACTGAAGTAGCGAATGCGATCTGCAGTTTAACGTACATTATATATTTTCACTTGAACAATTGAGAAACCCATTTAAATTAATGTAATTTACCTAAATAGGATATAGTTTCAGCAATTTTAATCCAGGTTTTTTTCATCTCCTTTCGATTACCATATCGTATAATCTACGCGTGTACAAATTGTATGTTAAATAGCTCTCTTTCCAGCAGTTTTCATGACATCTTTGCCATAATCTACCGCTACACAAGCGAATATGTGTTGAATATTCTTAACAATCAGAAAACAGCTGAAAAGGCAACTGTACGCATGCGTCATCCCGAGTAGCGTCGCATGAAATAAGTCCAGATCTATCTGAAGAAATGAATGTCGCACTTTGCGAGCTCCACTATTGCTACGCTACTTCGGTGTGAAGACTTGAACTTGTTTATTTGGGATTTAAAATGAGTAACGTGCAGCGTGCATCCAGGTAGCACGTCGCAAGTGGCATGCTACTTCGGTGTGAATGCTCCCTTATTGCGACTATGAATACCGGCCTCTGACTGCCTTAATATTCAACAATCTATTTTGCGCTTAATATAGGATTACGTAGCATTATATAACATGAAATATGTGGATTTCAATATTATCTGCAACACACAAAACCACGATGAAGGCTAATTTTAAAATTCTTCTGAAGCTTGTATATTCCGACCAGTTCAATTTAATATTTGGTGGTTGTCTTTGTCATAGGTTATGGAAATTACACAGTATGAGTCCACACAGTTTAACAGATAGGGGGAGATTTACGCAAATCCCTGTCATGGCCACAATGAAATTCCTGTCATGTTTAAATGACTCTGTCATGGTCACAAAAAATAAAGTAGCCCTTGACAATGGGGGAATTGCTTCATAACTTACATAAAATGAAACAAGAGGAAACGTTATTTAAAAAGACAAGTCTAATAACATGTTGCGTGTTCAAATTACGTCGGGGTCACCACTGTGGCGAAGGCTCTATCTGACTCCAGTTATGAATTTATTACATATTATTTTTCTGGTTAAGATTTTCAAGAAAATTATTTATTTTGATTGCATATTAGGTTTACAACAATACGCGTAAAAGACAAAAGACTAACAACAAAATCCAAAGAGGAGGAAAATGGCTTTTACTGTTCACCTAGCCTTTGGAATTTTTGAACAGAGATGCTAGCACAGTTAAAGCAGACTATATTAAAACAATGTTTTCCATCCAAATCTGTAAGTATTCTATCTAAACTTATTTAAATAAATCATGCGGCCCCAAAATAAACTCAACTAAGAAGTAAAATAATCATTTGATTTTTTTTCTCTATTTAAAATTTTCGATGTAACTACACCATCCTCAGAGAGTCTTGTTTTGGTGTTGAATCAATATTTAAAATTTGTTCTAAAATGTTTTCTAATAACTTCATTCTACTAAAAATTATTCACATCGTAACCAGTTGCCAAATATAAAATCAAGGAGACAGATTTCCAGCATAAAACAGAACGATTTAATCACATAATTATGTGGCACAGTAAAATAACACCGTCGTCAGTTATATTACTTCTACCCTATATGCATAATCTAGTGCTAACGGTCGTAGTTTACTGACTGAAAATTCGTAAGAAAATGATGAACTAAGAATATAGTCATTACGTCAAGTAACTCGAATATCACATACCATTTGTGTGCTTGCTCAGAATATACCAGTAGCAGACCAACTGAAGAAATACCCGTTATGAATCAAGGAACTCCACTTACCTGGAAAATAAAGAACAATACAGCATAAGCACAATACCAATCTGTACAAGCATTACATCACATTATACAGGGTGTTAATGAATAACACCGAAATATTTTACCTGTGTATAGAGGGGACATAGACAAGCAACTTTTATTAGGAGATTTTTGTTCTATGGATTCAATTTTTCCTGTTACAACACAAAATCTCCCAGGGCATGGCCCCCACTGACTTCTAACATTAGAAAAGATGCAAAACAAAGGAACTTCCTTGTTAACACTGTAGTCAATAGTTATTAATAAAAAAAAAGACTAAGGCAGTGGCGACCAGTCATGTGATTAGTCTGCAAATTTTGCAGATTATGGAAACACTAAATTATGATATAGCTGTTGACGAACGATTAAGACTCAGGTTTTTGTCGATCACTAGGAAGGCATGAAGTCAATTTAATGAAAATTTTAACCCTATTTCGCTACATTATTGAGTTATGAGCACCAAATTGCAATGACTTTAATGCCCTGTAGCATACACACTTTACGTCGTAGAGCAAATATCATTTAATAAAATTGCTTGTCTATGTCCCCTCTATATACAGGTAAAATTTTTCGGTGTTATTTATTAACACCCTGTATATTGTATTATATTATATTATATGCGGTGTGCCCATGTTTAAGTTTGAGAAAGTCATGTGGGTACTTTCTGTCTGTTACAGGTTTGGGCTCACTCCCAACAGCAACGTGTGGGTCGGTGCCTGGTGGATAGGCTTCCTGCTCGCCGGGGTCATGTGTGCAATATTAGCAGTTCCACTCCTCGCCTTTCCTCCAGCACTTCCAGGTAAGGAACTTTATCCCAAGACGCGGAATGGCCTACCAACTACCCTTAGCATTATCTACCTCCATTTTTTACTTCATTGGTATTTGGTGGGTAGATCTGAGAGCACGTGGGAATTATGACCAGAGTCAAAACTTGTCTTAACCCTTAAATGCATAATGTACCCTAAAGAATACAATAGTTTGCCTTAAATTTGTAAGACCACAAAATCATTTGAACTGATATAACAAAGTGCCAGAATCGTTTTGTTTAATGAGTGATAATTGCAATGATGATATGCAGAAAATAAATTACTTTTGTAACAAATTTCCGACTTTAAGCTCCAGATCGATTCATTAAGCAGGGTTTACGGAAGAACAAAGGTCTAGTTTGATAAGCATATGTGAACATAGGCGTAACCAGGCCGACCATATGGGGGGGGTTATAACATCCGCGGGGTCTGGGGGGTATGGAATATCCCCCAGGGAGAGGGGGGTCCGGGGGTCCTCCCCCGGAAAATTTTAAAAATTAAGATGCAAAATAACGAGTTTTAAGCTTCCTGGGGTCTCCCCCGGAAAATTTTAAAAATTAAGACGCAAAATAACGAGTTTTAAGCTTCCGGGGTGCATCCCCGGAAAATGTTTAAAATTAACACGCAAAATAACGAGTTTTAAGCTTCCCACACTTTATACTTGTATTAAGTAATTTATGGGCAGACTTAAAAAAATTATACAATTTTCCTTTTTTTAATCATAGGGGGGGGGGGGTTCAAACCCCCAAACCCCCCCCCCTCGTTACGCCTATGTATGTGAAGGAATATGTGTGTAGTGTTATTTGTCAAAGCCACCTATATTGCAACTTCCAAAGCCGTATACGAACACTGGCATAGAACTGATTTGCATTTGATATAATCTTTCTAACATATTATTATAAAATAGCCGCTAAATTGGGCATTACTCCGGTACCGGTCAACAGATTTGGTCCAATCTCTATAGGCTTCATCCCATGGACGTAATAAATGCGGATACCAAGCTTAATGAAAGTCCCATAAAGCGTACTTGAGTTATCTCGCGTAAAAACAGACAGACAGACATTTTCCCGTCCACCCCACAATCTCAGAAAGTGCCATTCTGGCACTTAATGACGGAAAATTACTCGAAAGAGAATTTAAAATTCATGTAAAATATACAGAATAAGGAACAAGAATTAAACCCAAGGGCCAATTTTTGTGTTACCTGTTTTCTGTGCAGTCCGGCATGGGTTTGTATATTGTGTGAGAAATTGAGTCTCGAGCAATTATCGGTTAAGGTGATTCGTTTTCATTTCATGTACTTTCGAGATTAATTCGAGATAGGCCTACTATGAGCGTAACCCAAACATACACATCCGCAATCAGAACTATAGGCTGGTACCGTATGTTACGAGGGAGAAACAAATGAAAACCGCAATTAATTGTTTTCCCATTGTTTTAATGCAGGAAGAATGTTTGCTTGTACGTTATTTTTTGCACTCCTTAGCTAGTAAGTGGTACTTACGAACTTTGTTTACATGGATCGTAAGTTGACATTCCCACACAGTCTTGTTGCTAAGGCCGGTTGCGATGAGGTTAAAACACTTACGGTCCAAGCGCTACGTCATAATTCATTACGATACACTTCATAATACAAGCCTTTATGGCCACGGCCCCCAGGACAAATATTCGGTTCCCATAACAACAAACACATGCGAATCACTTTCTGAAATAAACATTTATTTTCAAGAATGTATTTACATAATATTTTCAGGTAATATCACAATTAATATAATTAAATTGATATAAATAATCATCGTGCAAAAAATAGCATGCAACACACGGGCCGTAAAGGCATTTACGGGTCTCGAAAACTTAAAAACCCTCGGCTGCGCCTCGGGTTTTCAATCTGTTTCCTCGACCCGTAAACGTGCCTTACGGCACTTGTAACGCAATATACTATTTCTTCATAGTCCCCTCCCAATTCAATGCACTTAAGCCAACGGATAGGAAGAGCTTCGATACCGCGCGAGAAAAATTATTTTGGCTGATGCTTAGCCACTCGTGCACCGCCGATTGGAAGTCTTCTTCAGGCTTGAACTTCTGCTCTCGAAGGTGCTCCTTTAATGGACCAAAGATGTGGAAGTCTGATGGTGCCAAACCTGACAGGTATGGCAGATGTGGCACTTAAAGCATATGTCATCGATGGTTTTCATGGTTGCACGAGCAGCATGAGGACGGGCGTTATCATGTTGAAGCAAAACACCTGCCTTCAGCAATCCCCTTCGCTTTGTCATCATCAGATTTCCACATCTTTAGTCCATTAAATTATCTCCTTCGAGAGCAGAAGCTCAAATCTGATGAAGACGTCCAATCGATGGTGCAGGAGTGGCTACAGCGTCAACCAAAATAATTTTTCTCATGCGGTATCGAAGCATTTCCTGTCAGATGGCGTAAGTTCATTAAACTGGGAGGGGACTATGTAGAAAAATAATGTACAAACAAACATTCTTCCTGTAGTAAAATAATGGGAAAAAATTAATTGTTGTTTTCATTTGATTCTCCCTCGTATTTTGACAAATAGTAAATTGGGATCTGTTTCAGGTGCTGCAGCACTACAGGCTGAGAAGGTGTCAGAAGCGCATGGGAACAGCAGCACCGAGGCGTTCAGCAAAATCAGAGAGCTCCCTCGAGCGTTCAGAACCCTCATCGCCAACCCTACTTTCTTCTTTCTGAACCTCGCAGGTGCCAGCGAGGGACTCCTTATCGCGGGGTTCGCCGCTTTCTTGCCAAAACTCATAGAGAACCAGTTCAGCGTTAATGCCAGTTGGGCCGCTCTACTTATGGGCAAGTCTTTCCTCTCGTATTTTTCATAAAAATATTTTTTATTTTATTTCAGGTGTGTTTATACTCCTTTTAGCTACGAGGCCATATCAGGAGTTTGGGATCTGTGTCTATATAGTAGGCCATGAAACTATTGATTGTCAATTATTACTATTGGTGGGGAGTATTTTATGGAATAAATTTAACTGCTATTAAATATCCTGCCGATTCTATTATATGGATGTGAGACATTTTTTTTTTTTTTTTTAATTTATTCTGCAGATTTACAATCTGTTCACATAAGAACATTCATTAAATGGTATAAATGGCACAGTAATGATGTCAGAGCTGTAAAATACAACTCTTTAAGGTAAGTCATTGAATAACAACTCTTTAAGGTAAGTCACTGAATCGGAATGCCAAGTCTAAAATCTTATGTCGATGTAAACGGTTGATTGAGGAACTATTGTCCAATAGATTGATGGCTAGGGAATTGGGATGATTGTTTAGGCGTTGCTGGTATCGAATGCTGTACAAGGTGATTTCTTCTTTAATAGTAGGGATGTGGCCGCTTATTGGTCGGGAAGAACATAATATGAAAGTGTTCGAAAACAGGGGGCTTTGGAAAATATTTGAGCCTGAGAGAGATGAAAATGGGGACTGGAGAAAACTGAATAACGACGAGTTTCATTATCTGTACTCTTCACCGGATATGTAGTAAGGGTAATTAAATCACGGAGGATGAAATGGGCTGGACTTGTTGCGCGCATGGGGAGGAAAGATATCTCAAAAGTATTAACTGGGAGACCCGAAGGGAAAAGACCACTTGGAAGACCTAGACGTAGGTGGGAGGACAATACTAGAATAGATTTAAGGGATGATTAGATGGAGTTAGCACAGAATAGGGTTGAATGGCGGGCTCAGGTAAGCGCGGCAATGAGCCTTCGGGTTCTTTAAAATATATAATATTCCCTTAGCTTGCTGGTGCTAGAACCATTTTTAAACCTAAGTGCGCTTTGAACTGCCAGTGCTTGTAGTAGACTTTAATCGTGTGTTTCGGTTTCCATACTATTTGCACATTCAGAATCTATCTTGGAAAACAATCAGATGTGAATTTGTTTGTACTTCATAATGTAGGTACTGAAATGTGTAAGATTTTCTGTAAAGGAATTAGCTCTTTTAAAAAAATAGTATAATCATATATTTGTTTTTTAAACTTTCCAATATTATGGATAAATATTTATAGCAAAAAATAAAACATCCATCGGTAAATTTGTGAAGGATCCCACTTAAAAAATGCAGGTTCATGTTTTGATATCTGTCGGAGGATATAGATTTCAATTTTCATTTAAAAACTCAATTAAACTAATTAATTTCTCAAAAGAAAACAAGAGATATTAAAATGAAATATTAAACTTTAATTTCGGATTAAATTTTAATTACGCTTGCGAAGTTTCAAGTTTCTAGTACAAATAGTTTGGCAAACTACCTTCAATACTTCGATCATCCCTTAATAAGACTATCCAATATACTGATCCATGAAACTTATTGAAGATGTCTGGATAAATTGAGGGGGTCAGTGCAACAGTGGTCTATCCCACCTTTTTATAGTTCAGAGAAAAAAGCAAGTTCAAGTTCTACATTGTAGTTATTCGTACAGTTTGAAAAATGCAGTTTTATTGGTAGTGGAGTGTTCTATGATGCTTGGTCAACTTAACTGCAATGTTACAATATAGTCTACTGTTCAGAGTGTTCAGAGATATTATCAATTTTATGAGACGCTACAACACTGTTTTCTTGGTTAGACTACTGTTGCACTGACATTTATTTCAACTTGACAGAGGAGAAAAAAATTATTTCAATAAATATTGGATTTTTACATGCATTAAAACATTATTTTAAGAGGAAAGGAGTTGAATTAATTTTATTTATAAATTAAAATGATTATTCAGATCTACACACGATGAAATAAATGAAAAAGCTCACTACCATTCTCCCCAGTTTCTTCAACACTTACCTCATTTACAGAAATCAGATTATCATGAAATTAATTATAAATGAACGGTATATATTTCTGAAGACTGTCTCTAGTTATTTTGGATTTATTTATCTTGGTTTCAAAATTTTTGGTTGCCCTTATACAAGAGGAATTCTGTTTCAGGGAACAGATTATTGACTTCAAAACCACCTACAACAAACTTAATTTGTTCAACCTCTATATAAGAATAAAGTTTACCTCCAAGCCATGCAAATAGCATCACTAACTAATTTTACATATCGGAGGGGTTAGACCACTGTTGCGCTGACCCCCTCAATTGAAATGAAATAGCCTACACCGTTTTTACCGTTTAGGACAAAGACATTAAACTTAAAATCGAAGAACGGAAGATTTCAAGTACATGTAAAAAGTTGAACTCCTTCAAAGTAAGTAGACAAAGAAAGTTTCTGAAAACACGCGAAAAGTTTATTTAAGCGAAATGAGAAGAAAAAATATACCAGCTTCAACAAATATGAATACTATTACATTATTCATGGCGAGGGTGATAAGAAGCAAACAAAATGACCAGGAAGAAGGAGAAGTAGGCCTATTTAATAAATGGCAGGCTTGGAAAGTAAAAAAGAGGGCGAAGGAAAATGAAAATGCGGGGCTTCAGTGAAAGTAGAGTTGGGAAAGCAATAAATGAGAATAGGGAAGCAGTAAGGTGGAGAATATACACCCTCTGTCCTGACCACCCCCGCTATTATACAGAAGGCAGAACAAAATGAAGATACGTGATAGCATCAAGTCAAATAAAGCTCCAACCACCACCCGAAGCTTCTTCCGCTATCAACAGAAAAACATGCCAACCTGTACGATGTCGTGGGGAATGAAGACATAGGAAGAAGTGTAATGTTTGCTAACGTTAATGTACTGTGATATATATTGCTGGTAGCTAAGTTAGAGGCATTCACCACTTGTGCACATGAGAGGGAACTACGAGAAAGAAAATTGTCTCACGTGCAGATCTGCTTCTATACAGAGTTGGCCATTTAAATTGCTAATCCCAAATTTCACAAGACCTAAGTAAGACAAAGCTATCCAGAAATAAGGACTTCTGATGACTTTGAGCTCATGAATCAGCGGCCAATTTGACATGGGTTTCTTTATGGTTCCCCCAGTCGTAAAGGCAAATGTCGAATTAGATATTTACATACCATGAATCAACCTTACCATTTCATCCTGTGTCATTTCCATTTAAATTAATACCTACTTACTCAATGGCAAACAGCATGAAATTTTGTACAGCTATAATTTAGGGCGAATAAGAGGCCATGAAAGACCGCGTATTCAGTTGTTTCAATCTTGATCCAAAGCTTTATTGTTCACCAGGCAAGACAAGAGTTTCTACAAACAGCAGGTGGCTTAAAACTACCCTTTAGAGAATTTTTTTTCGAAAAAATGTTTCAAATAAAAGTTTTAGCTCATAGCATAAGCATCTCATGTACAAAATTTAAACACAACCGTTACAGCCGTTTTCGAAAAAACTAAATTTTCTACACGTAAAGTGGCACTAAAAATAAGATAAAGTCGTTTCGTTCTGGAGCTAGGCTGTCACAGACACACAAAAAAACACTGAAAATAGTGTTTCTTTTTCAGGGGGCCATGAAACATATATTTATGTTAAAAACTCAACATCGAATTTCTGAGACCCAGAGGACCTAATAAATTTTCAGAACTGTTTATTTCAACACAATGGTTTCTGTAGTCACTTTCGGTTTGTCGTTACTGCTACAGCTTAGCAATTAATACGTTTACCTTTGTATTAGTTTCTATTATATAACAGAAAATTAATTTGCAGTTTGAACAGACAATCGTTAGTGCGTATAATAGTTAAATCAATTTGGCCGTTGGACAGAACCAATTCAGCATAGATTTGCATAAAGCAAAGCTCGGATTACACCCTAAGACAAAAGCGGTCGGAATCATGCCCCAGGATTCGAACCCGATAATATTCAAAGCAAATCACTACAGTATATTACTGCCAGTGTCATGACAATAAATAGTGAATCTTCGGTGTGCATAGAATGTAATCCTTAGTGAAGTGGGATTTACTGTTAACTAAAGGCATGTGATAAGTAGACTTCGGACTTTTAGGTCGCTAAAAATGCTGTTTTAGGTACCTAAATAGGCTCTAAAAATTGGAAAATAGGTTCTAAAAACCGTAAAATAGTCTCTTATAAAATCGTTAAGTTGCCAATTTTCTAAAATATTTCAATTGCAATGCAGAATATTATATTTATTGAAGTCACCATTAATCAATAATCATGATAAAACACAGATATAGGCCTATGGTACACGGAATTATATAGACCTATTACTAGGGCCTGTATTACCACCATAACAGTGAAAGCCTAATCCCTGCGCCCCGAAGCTACGCACGCTAGCATATTCAGTGATTTAGAAAACTACTTTTTTTTTTAACTGGATATGGGAGTCGGGATAAAAACACTACATTTTCTTGGGAATTCTAAGGAATTTTTCTACAGAAGACTAAAGTAAGAACTGAAAATAAATGCTAGAATTAATAACAAAAAATAACTTATTTTGAACTTTAGAGGGAAAACAAGCAAAAAGGCAATATTAAGCTCTAACGTAAAAATAGGCTGTTTTAGGTCCTATAAAAGTATAAGTTTTAGGCATAGTCACTTATGAAACATGCATAGGCCTATAGGCTACAAGTTTCCGTCCATATATCACTTAAGGATTAAAATAGGTTTTTACCTAAAATCCGAAGTCTAGTGATAAGCCTAAGTTGTAGCCTATTAACCACGGGGCATGTGTAAATTCTATAGGCTACAATTTTTTTCTCGAAAATAGTGTTTTTCTTTCATTTTCCGTTCGACGTGGAAACCTGAATTATCTGCAACCAGTCCCGGTAACTTATCCTACCTGCGTCTTTTCCTTCTTTGCAGCCCATATGCGTCATTATATCAAACTCCCCAACTTTTGATAATACTTCTTATTGAAGACATGAATTGTAATGAAAATATTATAAGTTAGGAGAAAAATTCTTCTGATACTGAGATTTGAACCCAGAACCTTTGGATATCCGTCTCACTGCTCTACCAACTGAGCTAAGCCATGTAGTGTCCAAAAGAGGCAATAATCTGTGGTTCATTAATGCATGTGTGTGTACATATATATATATATTTATTTAATTTAATGCAGGGGCAATTTGATGTACATCATTAGCCACAAGTAACAATGACAAAGCGATACACCTAATACAAAAAAACCTCAAATACAAAGCATAACATTGGAAACAAGGAAGGCACATGTTTACAGCATAGTCATCTTCCCTCTTGCCTCCCAGTATCGGTCCACCAAAGTTGTACATTTGAGGGCAGGGCAGATGGTAAGATGATGTGAATCCATGATGGAGTTCGTGTTGCATAAGATGCAATTTGGGCTGGTGAAAATGCCAACATGATGTAGGTGTTTTGCAAGGCAGTCGTGTCCAGTTGTCATGCGGAAGCTTGCTACAGCCTCTTTTCTTGGCCAGTCTGGAATAGATTTGATGGTGTCTTTCCACTGATAATCCTTGATGCGGTTCTCCAGGTTCTTCTGGTGAGTAGCTTTTATTTTCTGATGAATGACTCTCGCAGCACTTCTGTATTCAGTATTAACTGGATAGGGATGGATTTGGGTCCCTTTCTTTGCTAGTGTGTCAGCAGCTTCATTTCCGGCAATGCCGCAATGGGATGGAATCCATTGCAGGACTACTTTCTTCTGTTGATCAAGTAGGTTTCTGATAAGTTTTCTGCAGTTCAGTATATCATGGCTAGGTGGTGTGTTGTGATTTGAAATTGCTCTTATTGCAGCTTGTGAATCACATATATATATATATATATATATATATATATATATATATATATATATAATTCTAATTGTTTCGTGTAGACCGTATTCAATTGAGAGATTAGTGTGCCTGCATATGACATAACTTGTCTGTCAGAGTGGTAGACCATTAAGGGCAATCAGTCGTAGGAAAGAGGTTCCATCTGGCGCTGTGAAGTGAACTCTGACTTAGCTCAGCTGATAGAGCATTGGCACGGATTGCCAAAGGTCCTGGGTTCAAATCCCAGTGTCAGAGGATATTTTTCCTTCAATGATATTAGCATGTAATGTCCAACAGAGACAATAATCTGTGGTTCATGAATGCATATGCATACATTTATAATAAGGTTAATTAAATCACGGAGAATGAAATGGGCTGGACATGTTGCGCGCATGGGGAAGGAAAGACGAAACTCAAAAATATTGACTGGGAGACCCGAAGGGAAGAGACCACTTGGAAGACCTAGACGTAGATGGGAGAACAATATTAGGATAGATTTAAAGTAAGTAGAATTTGCGAGGGATGGTTGGATGGAGTTAGCACAGAATAGGGTTGAATAGAGGGCTCAGGTAAGCGGGTTCCATAAAATAGATTCTATTCATTTACATTGCTTAGGAATTGTGTATTGCCACTGAGTAAGTAAGTAAGTAAGTAAGTACATCAACAATGGCGGGTATACCCACTTTCATAGGCGTAACCAGGCAGACCATATGGGGGGGGTTTATAACATCAGGAGAGGGGAGTTACGGGGTCCTCCCCCCGGAAAATTAAAAAAATTAAGGTGCACAATAACGAGTTTTAAGCTTCCCACACTTTAAACTCATATTAAGTAATTTTTAAGCAGATTTTTAAAAAAGGTGATATATCACAATAATTAAATAAATAGTACTATTTTCCCTTTTTTAATCAATGGGGGGGTTCAAACCCCCAAACCCCCCCCCCCTCGTTACGCCTATGCCCACTTTCGTCAATGCAACAATAACTCATCATTCTCTAAGACCAGCAAAATATTTCTCTTGGGAAACTTTGAAATTTAATCTTACGCGGTCGAATAATTTTGAAATTTCGGGGGGTGTTATGCGGATTGCGGCCCGTCTTTTGTAAAGGGACTATTTCAACATTCGTTGCAAGGCCTTGGAAAACCGAAAAAAAAAGCCTTGGCAGAATAGCTTGACTTTAGTGATTAAGAAACAGAACCCAACTTTATTTAGTTGAATGCAAGCTAACTTCCATTTCCTGTAGCCTAATCTCACAAAATGCATATTTATTAAGTGCCAGTATGGTACTTTATGAGATTGTGTGGGGGACGAAAAATGTCTGTCCGTCTGTCCGTCCGTCCGTCCGTGTGACTGTACGCGCTCTAACTCAAATACGCTTTATCGAATTTTAATGAAACTTGGTATACGCGTTTATAATATCCGTGGGAAGAACCCTATTGAAATTGGACCAAATCGGTTCACCGGTACCGGAGTAAAACCCAATTTAGTGTATATTTTAAAGGCGCCATAACTCACATACGCTTTATCGGATTTTCATGAAACTTGGAATACCTATTTATAATGTCCATGGGAAGATGTCTATTGATATTGGATCAGATCGGATGGGCGGTACCGGAATAATGCCCAATTTAGTGCCTTTTTATGGTAATATAACACAAAGGCGTGGATAACTCAAATACGCTTTATCGGATTTTCTTGAAACTTGGTATACGAATTTATGACGGTTTTGGGTACAAGCCTATTGAATTAGGGCCAAATCGGTTGATCGGTACCGAAGTAACGCGTATATCAATATTAATTTTGTAATCAATATTCTTTCAAGGCCCACAATGTATTAAAAAAACTTAACAAATTGCCAATCGTTTATTCATATTGTTAGCAGCCTTCATTGATTTGTTTCTTCATAACGATGTCAGTGTGGCTAAATAATAACTTAAATAAACGATTTATAACAACTAGCCGTTGAATATTGATATTATAATGTGTATTCTATGGTTATGTAGACTACCGATATTTACATTAGGCTATATTTTACTGTGAGTATTTTTCTTATCGTTCCTGTGCAGCAATATACCTAATGTAATTCCTGACAGATAGATTTCATATGCTTATTATTCATTCATAACCTTTAAGGCTGCTTTAAATTGAAACAGAGATATCAGCGAATCGTAGGTCTATTGCATCATTATTATTATTGCTGGCACATTTTGTTTTTGGAGTTAACTCGGACATCTATTACAAAAATAACTTGTATGCATGGGCCTATCATAATTGCGTGTATCACTGATTAAAAAAAAAACATACTGGCACTTGGTTATATCAGTTTACCTGATTTTATTTCTACTCGGAGTGTCATAACTTATTTTTTAAAAAAATTCCATTGCTTTTTGGCTCGTGTTTAGAGTATTGCCAGTCCGAATTACCAGTTATCCGCCTTATGTAAGGTCTTTTATGTGTTCTAGATAAGAGTATGCCATATGAATTAAAAGCAATAAGCATTAAGAATTAGCATGTAACCCTTAAATGCGAGAAATTATAAAAACGTGCCGGACTGCAAAGAAAACAGTTAACACAATGATGCCCATATTTCGAAACCATGCGTATGGACCAAATATTTAACTTTAGCATGTAACCCTTAAATGCGAGAAATTATAAAAACATGCCGGACTGCAAAGAAAACAGTTAACACAATGATGCCCATATGCGTATGGACCAAATATTTAACTTTTTTTGCTTTTCTTTCCTTATAGCCTATGTGTGTACCAACTGCAACCAAAATTCTGTTACATAGTCGGATTCACTGGTCTTAAGTTTATATTTGTTTGTTTCCTTGTATTTTTCAATGTATAGTAGGCCTACTCTTTGTCGCAAGGCAGCCTGTTACAGGAAGAAATAATAAAATAATAAATAATTTAATTTAGGCCTAGTTACACTTCTGGTTGAATTTAAGAGAAGATCTTAAGGCCTTAACTTTGCCAGGTTAAAAATTATAATAATAATAATTATTATTATTATTATTATTATTATTATTATTATTATTATTATTATTATTATTATTATTATTACTACTACTATTATCATCATCATCTCTCTATATATAAGAGGCTTTGTCCTGACTGATGGATGACTGACTGACTTAACGACTGACTGACAGAGAATCAACGTACAGCCTAATAGGTAGAGACTTGGAATTTTGAAAGTACCTTCGTTTCGTAATGTAAGTGCGCACTAAGAAGGATTTTGAAAATTATTATTTTAAATCCCAAAAATAAAATGTTTCTGAGGATACTTAATACCTTTTTGCACAGATATATCAAATCCAAATCACATTCCATGTATAGTTGTCACGACAACAGTGTATTGTTGGCAGTGTTCACAGGTATCTTTGGAAATAAATGATACGGGACTTTGACAAATTAGAGAAGCGGTTGTATGGTAACATGAGAGTGAGAAATAAAATATTCCGTAAAGACAGTGCAATTTTATGTTACCCGGAATTATGTGTCTTCTTATTTGAAACCCTACCCGGCATGGTGTGTACAAGCAATGGGGTGCAAAATTCTGCATCCTCTATAAGCCACACTAAGCTATATCAAGCGTTTTCTGAGGAAATAGTTTGAGTGTGATAAGTCGTTCTTCCTCATTCCGAATTCCACATACCTATTTAAGAAAGTCCTTCATAAGTAAATTTCGAATGTCAAAATGCAAAACCTGAGCGACGCCGGGCCTTTTAAGTTTGTTATTATTATACAGGAACAGACTGAAAACTTGTGTAATACGGACGATTGCTGTTTATTTAATTCTTTTTTATACCGTATTTTACGGACTATAAGACGCTCCGGACCATAAGACGCACCTTAGTTTTAGGATGTATATTTAAAACCATGGAAACCACCAACAACAGCCGTGGGTGTTGGCATGCTGACCACATGCTCCCAATCCTGCCATCTGCCTATGGTGGATGATGCAGCGGTCGGGTGGTAGGCCTTGTCCCTTCAGGGATGTAGGGCAAGGGAGTTTAGTAGTTACCGTATTTTACGGACTATAAGACGCTCCGGACCATAAGACTCCCCTTGATTTTAGGATAGAAATTTAAAGGGAAAGAAATTTAATGTGATTGTAAACGAAAAATTTTAAAGAGAATAATAAACTTCATTGCCTAAACAAATTATAACCTTGTACAATGGAATCAGTGTCAATCACTTTTAACTTTAAACCTGCGTTGTACGAAAATCCCTTTGTACAGGTGGCATCGCGTAAATTTCTCATGAAAGACTGAAAATATTTTTACACCCTCTAACCCTCAATTCACCATACGGTGTACGGGAGAAGGCTGTTTAGAGGTCATTACATTGATTTAAATCACCAGGCGGAGGCAACTCCTTTCGTATAAAAGAACTCAACATTCCTTTCTATTCGCTTTGTATACCCTCATTTCACAATTGTGACAAGTGCACTAATGTACAGTCTGTGCAAAAAATTGTAATTATCCTATTGTTTACAACATCTTGTTTATAACTATAGTATTCTGGCAAAATTTACCATATTTTTTACTTTTTTTGTGTAGCCTACTTCGGACCATTAGACGCATCCAACTTTCAAGGCTCTGTTTTCAAAGTAAAAAATAAGGGAAATTTGTCGCCAATATACGAATCACATCTTCAGAAGGTACCTGACCCAAATACGAAATTTTGTTTTCATACGATTCTCCGTTTCGGAGCTAGCCTGTTCACAGATAGACACAGACACACAGACACACAGACACACAGACATGTTTCCAAAAATAGTATTTTTGGATCCAGGGGGCCTTGAAACGTGTATATATGCTAAAAACTCAACTTCGAATTTTGGGGTCGAAAACAATATTTCCTCTACTTATAGTACCTATAGTACGGGCAGAGGAAGTAAAAAGTGCGTCTTATGGTCCGTAAAATACGGTAATTGACAATCTCATGTTTATAAAAAATGTCAATTACTGTCTTCGCGTCCTGAGCAATTCCCTCACAGCATGACACTCGAGTGTCACGAAACGTTCGCCTTACAGCTATAATTGGGGTCAGTTGCTTGTGAGTTGCGGGTAACCCGAGTGTTTGGAGCAGGGGAGGATGTAGGTGACAACTGCGTTTAATTGTGTTAGGGATAATACCTCGAGGCCTACTTCAAACGGATGGTTTCATTTCCCTGCGTGATATGTAATTAGAATAGCGAGTTCGCAGACTCAAGAGGGGAGCATCGTGTAGAGAGAGACACGGTAAATCACTGCCGAGTGTACTAATTGCTTCGTTTTCCAGCATACCTTCCATCTTTACATTTACATTCAAATTCTCGTCAAGCTCACAATTATTTGACATTTAAAATTAAAATTAAACGTCAAACTTACAATTCAGTAATTTCTATGGAAACGCGGAATCTAGGCTAGTCTATAAAGTACACCTTTTTTTCCAAACTAGCAGGTGTCTGCGGCTTCGCCCGTGATTATGAATTAAAAAATTAAGAGCAAAATGTCCAGGGGATGTGTTCGCTCTTCTCCCGCAGCGGGCCCGGCTTCGAATCCTGGTCGGGACAAGTTACTTAGGTGGGGTTTTTTTCTGGGGTTTTTCCTCACCTGTGACACAAATTTCGGGTAACTTTAAGCCCTTGTGGTCCCCAGATATCATCTGGCCGTCATTATCATCTTCATCCCCATCCTCGCCTTGTTCGGAGTGAGGGTGTGTGTGTGTGAATGGTGTGTCTCGTCCTATGTGTTCGTGTTGTCTCGGAGATGGCCCCGGCATTGGGCTGATCACTCATCTGGGGAGGCCCTCCATGTCCAGGTCTGGTCAAAAAAGTATGTCTGTATTGTGATCCATAGTTCATTCTTCTCCAGACAGGTCGCGGCCCGGTAAGGCGCGGGCGGCGCGGGTTGCATAAAGGTCCCTACAAGGAAGAGGCAAAACTACGAAAGAGAAAGAAATAAAGTAAGAAAGAAAGAAAGAGCAAAACAATTAAAACATCATATTTAAAACGAATAATAATTAGGCCTATATCGAAACTGCTAAAAATCTGGCTTTGGAGTGCATTCCACGATTAGATGGGGAAAACAACTTCAGATTCGAGTTTCCTGACCCAGAAAACTAGTTGATAGTGAGTTCCGTCCAAAATGATCAATGTCTGCCGATTTAGGCCGACATTCATTATCGCTCTTCCGTCTACGTTGAAAATTTCAGATGTCTACGTGCCTTGACATTATAGTAGTAGTACTGTAGTAGTAAGTATTCTGCCTTCTGGCAGGTTTTCAAACTTGGTTGGCGAATTTTGTTTTCCAAAACTGTCTATCCTCTGCTTCCTCCTTCAGCATCCAATATTTCCGCTTTTCCCTTAAATCGTCCAACAGCTGAATTCTTCTTCTTCCAAGTCTAGTTGTACCCTCCAATCTTCCTTCTACGACATCATGTAATAAGCAGTTCCTTCTGAGAATGTGCCCAACCCAGTTTGCTTTCCTCTGACGAATTGTGTGTATGATTGACTTCTTCTCACCCACTCTACTCAGAACCTCTTCGTTTGTCACCATGTTTGTCACCATGTTTTGACATTATAAACAAACAAATCGACCAGGGGGTGAGAACACAGATTTCTTTTTTTAGTAAAATTTACCGGCCATAGGCCAACGCGAATTTCGTAAATAAAACCACAAACGCCATAATCCGGCAAATAAAACCTATTTTCGGTAACTTATTTTTCACTTTTCCCTATATACCGGTACGTGTATTCCATGGCTCACCACAATGCGCGTATCGTTCTGTTCCATTGTTGTGTGATTGTGCTCAGTGACGCCATTTTGAAAAAACGAAGATCGAGGAAGCTTTGTTCCGGTAAGGGTAGCCAACAGTCTTTTTAACTAACAGTAGTTATTTTGCCCTAACTTCTACTACTCAGCCTATGGATATAACAGTGCGATAGTTGGCAACATTTTTGCCTCATAGCACGCGATCAACCAGAAAACTGCAACAAAAACGAAACTTTAAGAAGTTTTTTTTTTTTTTTCGTAAACATAAATTCAGAAAATATATCTGCAGGTCAGTGTACAGACTTTTAAGTGAATTTGGTTGATATTACACTCTGTCAGCAATCATAAATGTACGTTCATATGGCCTAATAATAGACTTAATTAATCTTAATAGCTGATGTTCTTATTATTTCCTAGGCCTACGCTTCATAGGTTGATCCTAAATATTTTTTTTTGCACTCCTTAGCTAGTAAGTGTTACTTACGAAAGTTGTTTACATGGATCGTAAGTTGACATTCCCACACAGTCTTGTTGCTATGGCCGTTGCGATGAGGTTAAATTACTTACGGTCCAAGCGCCACGTCATAATTCATTACGATACACTTCATAAAACAAGCCTTTATGGACATGGCCCCCAGGACAAATATTCGGTTCCCATAACAACAAACACATGCGAATCACTTTCTGAAATAAACATCTATTTTCAAGAATGTATTTACATAATATTTTCAGGTAATATCACAATTAATATAATTAAATTGATATAAGTAACCGTCGTGCAAAAAATAGCATGCAACACACGGGCCGTAAAGGCATTTACGGGTCTCGAAAACTTAAAAACCCTCGGCTGCGCCTCGGGTTTTCAATCTGTTTCCTCGCCCCGTAAACCTGCCTTACGGCACTTGTATCGCAATATACTATATATTAACGAGGATTTAAGGTGGAACTGTTCATACTTTTACTGATAAATTCAGAGTTTGGGGGGTCGCCTTATAGGACAAAATATATGCTAAAATTATAAAACCTTGACGAAAATGTATACCTTGTCTTATCTGAAAGTCGTCTTATCTGCGGAAATATATATATAGTACTTTTACAACAACATTTGCAGTTGTAGCCTATAGGATTTTCAAGCAGTTAAACTGGTACAGTAAAATCCCGCACTTTACTTTCTTGCCTTCGTTTCATGACTCAATCTCTGTTCATATATTCGTTGATTTTCCACTTTCCATTGTATTCGTAGCTCTCCATTTCAAGGTAGACATTTGTATTGCTAAACAAGTTATTCCCAAGTTGAGTTGTTAGTGCCATGTCTCGTTATGGCTTCTCCATGGTTTCCTTCTCCCATAGGATTTGTTTGTTCAGTTAAAACAGACGATCCTTTTCATATTACGTTAAGATTTCTTTGTCTGTCCGTCTACGAGTAAAATTTTCAAAATAGCATAAACCATTCACACAAATGTCGGCTGCGGTCTAGAGGTAGCGTGCCCGCCTCTAGATCCGAAGGTCGCGGGATCAAACCCGGCCGCTGTCGATGGGTTTTTCAGGACGTAAAAATCCTGGGCACGGAGTCCTCCGGGAGGGACTTTAAGCTGGGGGGCCCGTGTCGTAGATTTACGGCACGTAAAAGAACTCCAAGCCTAAATTAGAGCCTCTGGAAAAAATTTATCGGCCCTTTCACGTCCAAATAATACCTTAGATTCCGGAGAGGGGTTGAGAGGCGATGGGCTTACCACCTGTCCCTCTGCCCTCTCTAAGAAAATAAGCGTAACAAAATTCACATAGGTAAACAAAAACCTCCACTTGGAGGCCCACTTGGAGGGGGAGAGAGAGAGAGAGAAAGATATATATATATAAATATATATATTCATACAAAACATTTAACGGTGTGATCATAAGATACAGGCTGATATTTACTTCAAGGCTAACGAAGAAACGGCAGGCCCAATTTTACCATGAAATTTTCTTGCCAGAACTCTTTCGACAGCGCTAGGTCATTCTGATTGGTTTCTTTCATTGTCCATTTATACCTAGGTATACAGTCAGTGGTAAGTAAATTCCAAACCTGTTTATGGTATTTGCTTATGGGACAATGGAGTTGGCATTCTAGGACTCCAAAAGCAGGCTGGGATATGGGACCCTGACAAATTAGAGAAGCTATCGATATAATTCATTGCTGTAAATAAATATTTAAGATGAAATCCAACGAAAATAATGCACTATATGATGCAGTCACATAACTTTCTCTACCCTGAACATAGAGAATACCATACGAGATAAGGTAAATTTCTACAGCCTCTATGAGCCATAAAAAGCTATATCAAGCGTTTTCTGAGGGAATAGTTTGAATGTGATAAGTCGTTCTTCTTCATTACAAATTCTAAATACAGTACCTATAGGGAAAATCCAAATATAAGTCGCACCTTAGGATGAATGTGTCCCACCCAACCCACCCTCAGCGATGCAGTTTCTTTTAGCCTATACCACAATCTAGCGAATTCTTCTGTCCTCGTATTATGAAGAAACTCGTGATTGGACGTTGGATGTGTGACGTCATATCGCTAGACGGAAGTGACAGGCTGATAAACCTCTGGGAGATATAATATGCCACATTTTCGAAACCTACAAACAGTGTATTGTACATTATTCGAAAATGCAAGGGCGCTTCGCTAAGGCCACCCCCTCCGCTTCGCTCACTTATCTATGTGGTTAGTGTTATGCATTATTTAGCTATATATAGAGGTGGATACAAGGCACTTGCGACATTATACAATGACAGTTGGTCATTCCGCTTCGCTCAGAAACAAAATACATCACACAGTCCGTGCAAATGTGAATATCGAATGGGCGGAGCTTAAGGGGCGACTTATATTTGGATTTCGCCTACCTATATAAGGACCTATAATTTGAAAAGCGGAAGTCCTTCATAAGTTAATTTTCAATTACAAAATACCTAGGTACAAAACCCGGGCGACGCCGGGCCTTTTAAGATAGTATTTCTATAAACTGTACCTGTTTTAAAAGTCTCCTCCTAATATAAAATTATGCGCTAAAAAAACTAATGCTTTCTACCAATTTCCCAAATAACTTATCAAAGGGAAGCGGACTGCAAAGAAAATAATTACCACAATTATTAGGCCTGTAATGTGTTTCTTGTGCATTATTATGTGATTTTATGCTGAATAAGTTTTCAGTCATTTTATTTCCAGTAAATTACACTGCTATATGAAAAATATCCACATAATATAAGGGTTAGGCCTAACCATTTTTTAAGTGAAATTTCTTTATCCGCGGTAGGGGTAAATCGAGAGCTTGTGTAACGCTTAAAAATCGTCACGAAATTAGTGAGGTGTGACGGAACGGACTGCACAGAAAACAATCAACTCAATGATTAGGCTTATCCAAAAATTAAAAATTAAAAAATCCAAAATTAAAAAATTAAAAAATTCAAAGATCCAAAATTCCAAAATTCCAAAATTCCAAAATTCAAAGGTCCAAAATTTAAAAGTCCTAAAGTCCAAAATTTAAAAAATAAAAAAATCCAAATATCCAGCATTTAAAAATTCAAAATTCAAAAAATTTAAAAATTCTAAATTCTAAAAATCCAATAATCCAAAATTTAAAAATCAAAAAAATTTAAAACAAAGTTTCACTTCTGTCGCGTGGCGTTCCACGCACATTTTTTCCCCCCTTGAATTATTTACTTTTTTCTGTTTAAACTAAATAGCACTTAATTGTTACACAGGAATGTGGATTGTGCTGTGTTGCAGGTTTAGTAACAGTGCCTGCTGGTGGAGGTGGCACGTTTCTAGGCGGATACCTGGTGAAGCGACTCAGTCTACATTGTGCAGGGATCATCAAGTTCTGTGTGATAGCCACTCTCATAGGAGTCACTTTCACCACTTGCTTCTTCTTGTCCTGTCCAAATCTTGCCTTCGCTGGAGTCACTAAGCCTTATGGAAACAACAGGTAAATTTTCATGTCTCACTGAAGAGATTTGTCATACATTCTCCACAGCAGGGCACGAAATTTCAAGTCTGGGCCCTGTTTCATAGAACTGTTACGCGCATATTATTAGCAAGTATATAATAAGATTAGTTATTATTATTAGTCATCTATGTCATTAGAACATTTGCTAATAATATTAGTTATGAGTTCATGGCTCTAAATTATTAGTAAATATTACTAATATCATTAGTAAACTGTTTCACAGATTGCAGAACTAGTAAAATTTACTAATAATATTAGGTGTTTTTCTATAAGTGTATTTGGGCTAATACGAGTCTCTTATTTATTCTTAATTAGATTAAGGCCTTAACTACACCAGAAGGAAATATAAATAAAATAAAGTGTGCGTGAAACGCCACGCGACAGAAGTGAAACTTGTTTTAATTTTTATTTTTTCAATTTTTTATTATTGGATTCCTTCAATTTTGCATTATTGGACTTTTAATATTGGGTTTTCGGACTTTTCAAATTTGGATTTTTTAATTTTGGATCTTTGAATTTTTAATTTTTTAAATGTTCGATCTTTGAATTTTTTATTTTATAAATTTTGGATTTTTGGATATTTTAAATTTTGGATCTTTGAATTTTTTAATTTTGGAACTCCTAATCATTGAGTTGATTGTTTTCTGTGCAGTCCGCTCCGAAACACCCTAGTAATTTCGTGACGGTTTTCAGCGTTACATTAATTTCGTGACGATTTTTGAGTTCCCGATTTACCCCGTACCGCCGCTAAAGAAGTTTCACTTCAATAAATATGTAAGAAAGTAATAACTTTACAAGTAATTATAAAATGGCTTTAAATGATTTGGTTGGAATAGTTTAACAAACTGGTGTTGAAGTTGGTTCGTCAGAAGGTTCCATCTAATACTTTATTTTATGAAGACAAACATATGGGAGTAAGAGAAAGGATGCAGATGACAGGGGAAACGAGAGAACGTCCTGTGAGCAAGAGTATGCCATGCAAATACGTGATAGCAACTTTAATAAAGACGTGTTGATAAAAACTCGCTGGGAGGCGAGAGATTAAATTACTATAAGCTGTAGGACCTGTGAGAAGATAAAGCTCCAGCGAATCATCTGGTCTGAAAATCTTCCGACCATGAAATTAGTTCTTGTCGTTGCAGAGCTAAAGCCTCTAGCGCGCTGACCACCTTTACGGTTGGCAGTTTCCGAATCGTCCGCTGATCTACTCGTTTCCGCTCAATATTTGAAGCTGTGATATAAACCATTGACATCCGACAGACACTCTATTGGAACGCCGCAGCACTTCATTACAATGGGAAGGAAACTGCAAAGAGAGCGTAAATTCTAGCATCCAAGACATCACTAACTTACATTATTTTTAAAATACAGAAATAAGGGATTCATTTCCTTTAAAATTCGCTTATGATAGTGAAAATTATATATTTAGGCAGTCGAAGGTAAAAGAAGCACATTTAATAATAGTAGGTGATATTAATTTTAAAACGGTGAATTTTCCACTGAGTGGTATAAAATTATAACACTCCAGGTTAACCAACTTTGATTGTAACACATGGAAAATGTTCTTTTAGTTTAAAATATTTGCACATTATTATTAAATAAAATCAGGTAAACTGACATAACAAAGTGCCAGGTCGCTTTTGTTTACTCAGTGATAATTGCAATTATTAGGCAAGGCATTTAATGACCATAAAATAGTAAAAAATGCAAAGTAAAAAACGCATTTATGACCTAAAATAGTGAAAAGAGACACAAATTTTAAAAAAGACCAATAAATTTACCTTTATTTACTTATAATTACACTTTTAAGTAACGAATAGCTAAAAGCAATTTAATCGATGACTGCGTTATATATGAATTTACAATACAAAACACACTTATTTTGTTATTAAAGAAGTTAAGTAAATTTATACTACTTAGACACCCTTAGCGAAAAGGAAATGTTTTCTGAACTGATATGCCCATCACATTACTTCTCGCAAATGTGTGCCATTTAAAAGTAAAGAAAAAATACTTATTGCTACAACACAAACTGCTATGTTGTTTAAAATAAGTCTGAATTAAAATGAACTAGGAACACTTGACGGAGATTCTCAAATAAAAACTATTGTCTGTTTTTTTTAAAGTAACGATTTGTACATGGAAAAGCTCCTCTCTACCGCCACTGAAACATGACCTAAAAACGTCGAAAATGACCTAGCTCTTGAAAATGATAACGCAAAAAAACGCAAAAACAAATTTCCCTTATTTAATCAATTATTTCATGGGCAATTTTTAATTATATTGTAAATAATATATCATAATTGAGCACAGGTGGAGTAATTGAAATCACAAATACACAATAGTTGAAAATACTTGAAAATACAGTAGGCCTTTTGTTTTGAAGAGTTTAACAAGAAAAATTTAACACACTATGAACTAAATAACATTTCAGTCCATGTAATACGAACATATAGAGACACTGGATATAAGAGTGTTTATTTCATCATATTCCCAGTGGACTGGCCACATTTTATCCGCGAAACGCGTTAACACGTTGCTAGTATAGGTGTGGTAAAGAAAATGAAATTGTGTTTCATGCATAAGTTAGTGCGCCAAGATTGAAGTGGGTAACAATAGAATTATTTATGTGCCCGCAGCGCTGGTTCGGCGTTATCTCTGGAGAGTTCCTGTAATGCAGAATGCGGATGTAGCAGGACGCAGTTCGACCCCATCTGCGGACTAGATGACGTCATGTACTACTCCCCCTGCCACGCCGGCTGTACGCACGAAATATCTCTGCATGAGGCAAAAGTAAGTAAATGATTTCCTCGTTTATTTTTCTTATAAAAAAGTATAGTTCGGGCACTTAATATAACTATTGACCAAATTTCATAATCATAGCTTCTACAGTTACAAACAATGAATAATAAATGGGTGATAATCAGGGCCTGGATTCTAATGACATGTCATCTTTTTATTGATGCTGCATAGACGTTGCCGACTTGTAGATTAAACCTAATCATGTCCTCTAGTTCGTAGAAATGCATTTTTACCAGGTCATTTTTTTGTCATTTCATGCAATTTGATATTTCTAGGGCATTTATTTCAATTTTATGTCATTCTTTTGTCATTTTCGTGTCATTTGCTTCCTTTTTTAGTCATCATGCATTTATTTACATTGAGTATATTAACTTATTTTTTGTCGTCCTCAGTGGTGTTGTCTGCTTAATGTAAGAAGGACCATTTGGTGTTGTAGTGTTGTCATGTCTCAGTCGGAAACGAGATTCAAAGAAACACCAAAATTTTGTATTGTTATTAGATTGACTAGGCACCGGAGTCTGCCACCTATAATGCAACATTATGTAGGATATACTTTAAAAACAATTGTCTTACTTTTCTTCTGAAATGCTCCAATCAAGAACAAAGAACAAAGCTTTTAGACCTACAACATCCTTTCTGAATTTACAATTTTTACAATACTCAATTTCAATTGGATCAACGAAGTAAACAAACATCTGATTGCATTGCATCAAAGCCCTCAGTTATAAAAAATGCGGCATTGTAGTACTTTACACAGTGGTTATCATTAGAATGGCTAAACTGAAGCGTGCCTGCATAGCCTAAAAAATTGACCTTATACGATATTAGGCCTACTCCAAAAATGCTGTCTACTTTGAATTCAAATTTCCTCTTCTCTTATTCAGAAGACCCGCATTGGACCCAATCAGAGAACGTCTCCATATCGGTTATTCGAAGTTTGCCTGATCTCTTATGAAACTTTCTACTACTCTGCATCTATTGATTTCCGTATAAATATAAAAGTTCTAAATTGAAGGACAAATTTCCATTCATGAAAGAACATAATAAAGGAAATAAAATAAAACCTAATATAGTCATATCGTTTCTGAAGTGGTTTTGAAAACGGTCCTATTGGTTCTTTTTTAATTCCATACGCGATCTGTTATTTAATTTAATCTTCTACCTTTGCTTCGATTTTTTCCTTACTATAAATAAAGATTTTCCTAGCCTTTGAAAAAAATGTGTATTAATCGAACAGCACATTTTCTTATATTCTATTAATTTATTGAGCTTTGATGTTATTTGGCTAGTAAAGATTCTCTCCAGAAATTTGTTTCTTAACATTCTAATGCAATACGCAGTACAGTATTCCATAAAGAGCAAATTCCTTTGCTAATGTTTCCTCTTCTGTTCTTTAGCTTCCGAATACCAAGACGCCATCAGCCTACCTCTTCTCGTTCCTTTTAGTTGTTATTTAAGACTAGCAGGTGCCCGCGACTTCGCCCACGATAATTAATTAAAAAATTAAGAGCAAAGTAATTAAAACATTATACTTAGAACAAATAATAATAATAATAACGAAACAGCTAAAAATCCGGCTTTGGAGTTCATTCCACGATTAGATGGAAAAAAAAGAGTGCATGGAACGCCACGCGACAGAAGTAAAACTTTATTTTATTTTTTTATTTTTTCAATTTTTGATTATTGGATTTTTCAATTTTGCATTATTGGACTTTTTAATATTGGGTTTTTGAACTTATAAATTTTGGATTTTGGACTTTTTAATTTTAGATCTTTGAATTTTGAATTTTGAATTTTTTTAAATTTTCGATCTTAGAATTGTTTATTTTTTTATTTTTTATTTTATTATTTATTAAATTTTGGATTTTTGGATGTTATAATTTTTAATTTTGTTTTTTTAAATTTTGGAAATTTGTATTTTTTAATTTTGGATCTTTAATTTTGGATTTGCGCGGTAATGAACCTCCGGGTTCCATAAAATAGACAATATACCTTTAGATTGCTTAGGAATTGTCTATTGCCATTGAGGAAGTAAGGTCTGAAAAATTTCCTTTGATTACTCCTAATCATTGAGTTGACTGTTTTCTGTGCAGTCAGGACCGAAACAAGTAAGAGTGTGACTGATTTCGTGACTGATTGTGACTGATTTCGTGACGGTTTTAGTGTGACTCATTTTCCAGATTTACCCTCTACTGCCACTAAAGAAGTTTTACTTCAAAAAGACCTCATATTCGAGTTTCCTGGCCCAGAAACCCCCTTCTTAGATAGTTCCGTCCAAATCGATGTTTGCCCATTTAGGCCTATATTCATTATCGCTCTTTCGTGTAGGTTGAAAATTTCAGATGTCTGCATGCATTGACTTTATAAACAAACAAATCGACCAGGGGGCGAGCTCACAGATTTCTTTTTTGGTAAAATTTAGCCGGCCATGGGCCATTTTCCCTAAATTATTTATGTTGTTTAGAGTTTTGTTTTCCTTGCTGTCCATTTTTCCTTATTACACACAAACACTCATCCCCGAGGCGGGACTCGAACCCACAGCCTCCTTCACCACGGATCTAAGGCAGCCTTAGGTACCGCGGATAAAGAGATCAACAGAATCGAAGTGATCTTTAATTATGTGCGATATATTTTTTAAAAAACGCGATGCATTTATTTCCAAGTACTGACAAAAAACGGCAAAGCCACCCGCAATTGATTTGACAAATTAAATATATTTACTGAAAACTGGTGCTTCGATAGAGCTAAAAATTCAAGTTTTCTGCCAGTTTTTTAGTCATAGCTCGCGAACGAAAGCGAAAATTAAAAATCCGGCTTCGAGGTTCATTCGGCCACCTTTCAGTCCATCCATGTTTAAGGGGAGATGGTAGTTACCAGTGTCAAAAAATCTATTTTTATTTTCTTTGGCTCATGTAATAGAGCACAGTTTCCTGAACATTTTAATATATAGGTCTTATATGTTGCGTTATTATTGATAGTCCTGGAGCTTTCTAAAATGGATAAAATAACTTAGGCTAAGGTTAGCACATGCATGTCATTTTCTTTTCGCTCTCCTGTAAAATTACATTTTTTGTACTTCAGGTACCATTTTCTGAAAAGCTATTCATGATAAAATAAGGAAACTTTCAGGAATTCATTATAGATGGATGACAAATCTCCCTTAGCAGAATTATGGGAAAAGTCTTGACTATACAGAATTTTCAACTATTTTAATTTTTGAAAAAGTATTTTTTTTTAGTCGTGAAGTTTTCATGTAGTTTTCATGCAGTAATATTGTACATATTAGACTGATTGTGCTAGGGTAAATATTAGTACCTATTGTTAGTAAGTTCTCAAAGTTTCACAAAAGTCTAAGCTACAGAAATTGAATAAAGCGTACTTATGACAAGGGAAGTAACTTTAAAACTAAATGATCACCTATGTGTTAAGAATCCTTTCCTACCAAACAGTGAGTTCTAGAACAACCATTCTCTACTTATTTTAAACTGCAGAGTGCACTTGCAAAGCATAAAAAAATTCAACTAAATCTGACTGTTAACACCTGAGTTATGGCTTCTTGAACATAGGCTATATTTTCTATCATTTTGCTAGCGTTAACTACCATCTCCCCTTAAAATTTCAGATCTCTGCATGCAAACAGACAGAAAGACAAACGCTTCCTCTTATTATTATAGAAGTACCTTTCTGTTCCCCAATATATTTTCATTTTAGAGAAAGTTACTTGAGTGTATCACATTTTTCGGAAGAGCACGTAGGCTCTACAACTGAAAGCTTTCGGTTTTATAGCGCGGTACTGTCATGTTGTTAGGGGAAGACTAAAATGTAAAACCATGTTACATGGATGCCTATAGCTATTTACATCCATGCTTCGCTCCAGGGAGATATCCAGAGCTATATTTCCATATTACTACGAGACTCTCTCACCCCAGTGAAGCGTGCAGTACTGAAATTTCATAACCGTGAAAGGACTCGACTTGAGGCAACCAGGAAAGGCACGCCGGCGAATTCTATTGGAAAAACAACTGCGCATGCTCTTCCTGTCAGTTTACTACATCCCTCGCATATTATCAGCTCTTATTATAATTATAATAAAATCAGGTAAACTGATATAACAAAGTGCCAGAATGCTATTGTTTAATCAGTTATAATTGCAATTATGATAAACAGAAATTAAGTTGTTTTTTCTTAAATCTATCTCCGAGTTAAACTCCAGATTGATTCATTAAGCAGGACTCACGGAAGACCAAGAACTAGATTTTTTAATAGATTAAAATCGTCCAGCATCAGCAGAACTATACATATATGTGATGTCTTGACAATCGCACACTCACATAGAAATAAAAAAATTCAAATAGGTCAAAAAGTCAAATGCGAGTCCAAGAAGTTATCTCGGCCACTTCGCTCAGTTTAACAGTCTAGTTTGATAAGCATATGTGAAGGAATAGTGTTATTTGTCATAGCTAATTGTATTTCAACTTCCAAAGCCGTACATGAACTGTGTAAAACAATATGTTGTCGTGATAACTGATTTCCATTTGATAAATTCTTTATAATCTATTACTAAAAAATAGGCACTAAATCGGGTATTACTCTGGTACCGGTCAACCGATTTGGTCCAATATCAATAGGCTTCTTTCCACGGACGTTATAAATGCGTATACCAAGTGTCATGAAAATCCGATAAAGCGTATTTTATTTATAGCGCGTACAGACACACGGACGGACGGACAGACATTTTCCCGTCCCCCATACACTGGCACTTAATAAGCATAAATAATGCCTAAAGCTTTTATGCGAATTATCAAGCTGCTCGACAATAATTTATGGACTATATCACAGAGAGTGTTAATGGTAACTGTTAACATAAAAAGAGATTAACTCGGGTGCAATTATATGACCATGATAACAAAATATGATGATTAAACTATTTTCCTTGGATGAGAACTTTTTACAACGTTTTTGCAAATTAAAATGGCTCGGTTGAGGGTTGTCCAAGTGTCCCTGAAAGATTCAAGAACAAGGGTTAAAACAGATATATGAGCATTCATGAACCACAGATTATTGTCTCTGTTGGACATTACATGAGAATATTATAGGAGAAAAATTCCTCCGGCACTGGGACTTGAACCCAGGACCTTTGGCTATTCGCGCCAATGCTCTACCAACTGAGCTAAGCCGGAGCTCAATTCACAGCACCAGATGGAACCTCTCTCATATGACTGATTTCCATAATGGTCTACCTCACATACAGACAAGTCATGTCATATGCAGTACTGTGAGGCACACTAAGTAGTGATTTTTGTGACCGGGCTCCCACTGTAATTGTACAGTTAACATTCAAGACAGATATATGAGCATTCATGAACCACAGATTATTGTCTCTGTTGGAGATTAGGGCAATCAGTCATAGGAGAGAGGTTCCATCTGGTGCTGTGAATTGAGCTCCGGCTTAGCTCAGTTGGTAGAGCATTGGCGCGAATAGCCAAAGGTCCTGGGCTCAAGTCCCAGTGCCGGAGGAATTTTTCTCCTATAATATTCTCAAGGGTTAAAAGATATCCAACTATGCGAAGTTCCATTTTAAGAGCTAAGTCCGTTAAGAGTAAAGAAAAAGGTGCTAGCACGTTAAAGCGATTACTGAGGATATCACCAGATGTCACTGTCATTCTGTTCCCTTTCGTACAAATAAGTAATCCATTTCCTTCATTTTAACAACTACAAATACTATATTCCTACTACTACTACTACTGTTAACGCGTACCTAGTAATCATTTATAGAACATACGTATTTCTATTTCCATACTAAAAATTTGGTCCACAAACTAGATAACGGCAGTTAATAGTATATTGAGACACAAGGGCGGAAAGGCACGTTTACGGGTCGAGGAAACAGATTGAAAACCCGAGGCGCAGCCGAGAGTTTTTAAGTTTTCGAGACCCGTAAATGCCTTTACGGTCCGTGTGTTGCATGCTATTTTTTGCACGACGGTTACTTATATCAATTTAATTATATTAATTGTGATATTACCTGAAAATATTATGTAAATACAGACTTGAAGAATGGTGCTTATTTCAGAAAGGGATTCGCATTTGTTATTGTTTATGGCAACCGAATATTTATAAAGCGGGGAGGCCTTGGTCATTTCTGCTCGCAAATAAGCATTTGCGGGCGGTAAAGTAACTTTCCGCCCGTCGCCCCTAGCAACAATTCACTTTCCGCCCGTCGCCCCTAGCAACAAGATTGCGTGTGGTAATGTCAAGTTACGAGCCATGTAAACAACTTTCGTAAGAAACACTTACTAGCTAAGGAGTGCAAAAATGTTTTTTTTTGGCAAAACATAAACGCAAGCCAACACAATACTTAGTTTTGCTCAAAAGATTAGTTACCAGCCTTCATTTCTCCCCATTCAGTCAATATCTGCAATTCCTTATCATAGCAAAGTACTTTTCAATGCTAGTTCATTTGACTTTTCTATAACTTCAAGAGAGATATACTTTTTTTTCTACAAATAGGTCAATCATTTAGCAAATGTTTCTGCTATATACAACTGTTTCATATGGTGATTTTTTTTTTTCAAACCGATAGTTGCCAACCAAAAGAGATTGAATTCCGCTACGGTACGAAATACCCAAAACTTTTTCGGTTGCTATTCTAAGCATAAGCTAACCAAAATTATTTTCTTTTTAAAATTTAAGATTCAAAATAACTACTCGCTAGCGCTCGTTTTGTTAACTTCGTGCTTGCCTGTTAAGTTTTATTTATTTATTTGCTTGCACTGCAAGTGGGTCAACAACCCGGTGGCAGTGTTCCAATTAATGAAAGCCATACATATATATATATACAAAAATGACACACTAAATATCACAACAGCTATCTACATGCCTAATGATTTAAAAAAAACCTCTTTCCATTAAAAACTATAGCACATAAAAATATCTACAAACACAACCACATAATGAGAATATTATAGGAAAAAAATATTAGGCCATACATCCTCAAATACCCTATTCAATATATTTTTAAAAATTTTGATGTTGGCAGGAAACGTTTCGAAGGTTTCTGCAGGTAAGTCATTCCAATCCTGAATCCCTCTATTTAAAAAAGAAAATTTGGCAATATATTTTATTCCCTGAGATCTACCCCGGATTTTATGTTTGTGATTATGTGTAACGGTCTTACGTTGTAAATAACTATTAAACATTTCAAATTACGAAATATAATTTGATAGCACTCTTTTAGTTCATTCCTAAACTGCAAAAGGAAGCAGGCGTACAAGACGTAATGGAGAGAACCTTCCTTTGCTAGTGACAGAAAATATAAAATGAACTGAAGCGCCGCGAACATGCGACCACTTCTCCTACAGCAGTGTAGTGCGTGTACTCTAATCAAAATACTGCAGGCGAATTAAATGAAATAGCATTGGTTTTTATAATAACGGACCCCAGCCGAAGTGGATGGAAATAGTAGATTATTACGGATGATGAGGACATGTGCATGAACGGAAAGTATGCTCAAGTGATCTGATGTGGAGCATTATGGATGGTTACTTCCATTGCTGCCGGTGTATTTTTTTCACGTGCTTCAATAAACATTTAGACTCATTTATGTAGAAAATTCAGGTGAGATTATTAAGTAAAAATACATCTGGGACGCGTTTGGCGTACGTTAATTTTCCTGTTTTATAGCAATTGTGCCACTTTGAATGAAAGCACATGGCTCACGAATTTTTCATGTAACTTCAGAAAATGATGTACTGTTAGATATATATTCTTGGAATCACATAATAGTGCTTACATGGGATATTTTAGATTCCTTGACTCGGTTCATATAACCTGCAAAACTGTTATTAATAAAATCAGGTAAAATTATGGAACAAAGTGCCAGAATCCCTTGTTCAATCAGTGATATTTGCGATTATGATATTCAGAAAATAAGTTATTTTTTAATCAATTTCCGAGTTAAGCTCCAGACCTATTCATTAAGCAGGGCTTACGGAAGACCAAAGGTCTAGTTTGATAAGCATATGGGAAGGAATATGTTATTTGTCAAAGCTATCTGTATTGCAACTTCCAAAGCCGTATATGAACACTGTAAAACAATAGGTTTGTACGCAAAGCAAATCCGTGATCGCTTGAGAATTTGTTGTACTGCGCATGTCCAGTCTGTAACTTACCCGTGATTTGCACTTTGCGAACGGTTACAAGAATTTGGAATCGATAGTTTCTGCGTTTAATCGATATGATATGCAAATAAAATATATATTTCCCTTTGACATGTTATAAATGCAATATACATCGACAATATAATCTATATTTTGGGAAACTTTTAATTATCTTCCATTATTCATACATATAAACATATAAGTAGCCTATGTTTATAAATCTGGCTCAATGTTATAGGAGGGAGGAGTCAGGCGCGTGAAAATAGGTTACTGCGCATGTCTCTGATAACAATTCATGCTAGAGCCTGCAAACTTTTCTTATAGTACAGAAACTGTCCGTGAGAGCTTTGCGAACAGAAGATTGAAATCAGAATCACGGATTCTCGCTTTGCGAACGCGTGTGGAGAAAGAGCGCATGCGCGAACGATATGTTCCTGGTTTCTGACTGCTTTGCGAACAAACCTAATATGTTGCCACGAGAATTGTTTTGCATTTGATAAATTCTGTCTAATAGACTACCATACGCTCACTAAACAAGGTGAACTACGGCTCAGATGTTTTGAACGTAAGATTCTCCGGAAGATTCTTGGTGCAATACTGGAAGGGGGGAGATGGCTCCATAGAACAAATTCCGAACTTTATTTGTTATATGATGACCCTGATGTTATTAAATGCATAAAATTAAGTAGACTAAGGTGGGCAGGCCATATCATTCGAATGAATGAAAATGAACCCACTAGGAAGGTTTGTCAGATCCTGGTGGAAAGCGTCGTAGAGGAAGACCGAAGCTACGGTGGGAGGAAGGAATTGAGGAGGACGCAGCAAGGGCAGGATGTAGGAATTGGAGAAGAGTCGCCCAAAATAGAGAAGAGTGGCAAAAACTCTTGAGGGAGGCCAAGGCCCACCCCGGGCTGTAGAGCCAAAGAAGAAGAAGAAGAAGAAGAATATACTACCATAAAATAGGTGCTAAATTGGGCATTACTCCGGTACCGGTCAACCGATTTGGTCCTATATCAATAGGTTTCTTCCCATGGACGTTATAAATGCGTATACCAAGTTTCATGAAAATACCCTAAAGCGTATTTGAGTTAACGCGCGTACAGACATTTCCCCGTCCACCACACAGTCTCATAAAGTACCATTTTGGCACTTAATAAAAAATAAAATATAACTCCACATATTATGTTATTCACTCTAGCTTTGCAATAGACTGCTTAAATAAAATGCAAACGAAAACAGACTGCTTGTATATAGAATGGTATACGTTCCTATGACTACCGTCAAGTACATTTCCTTTCATAAACAGATTTCTTTAGATAAGAGCCATTATCCCTGCAATACGGGGTAGTGATGAATCAAGGTATATCTCGACCATCTGTACAAATAGGATCTGACATGTTTGCAGGGGAAGGAAAATCGTGATAAAGCTCGTATACTCTCCCATATACTAGATGTCAAATATTCCAGTCTCGACAGGGGGTGTATCCCAGCCCGAACAAAAGAGGCCAAGTTCACCACTGGTTTATTCTCATACATTATTCCGCCATCTGTCAGTTCTCTTCAGAATATATTCATGCTTATAAAACAAGAAACAAGCCATTTAAATTAAATGAATATTTTGACTTGTGACAGAAGAGTAGTATTTGGAGTCTTACACTCGTATTAGGCCTATCTGAATTTTCTAGTAGGCGTATGTACAGTCGGTCAAATAAAAAATGTCGGGCGGTATTTGATTAAGTATCACGAACGAGCATATGCGCATGTACAGGAAGACTTAAGGTTAGGTTCACACCTGCCTCTCGTCTCTCCATGTATTTTCTTGATTATTTAGTCAGTTTTGTTCCAAAACGAACATGTATAGAAGGCTGTGGCTATATGTCTCACATCCGCCATATTCTTGGTTGCAAATTCTTATAATATTAATAATTAATAAATTCGCAAGGAATATGATTATTCAAGGAGCATTTTTTTAAAGATTTTATTTTATAATACCGGTACTTGCAGTGCAAAATCAATAACATACGTTCAGCTTCTGCCACCAATCTAGCATCGAAATACATGGCCGGCCAGATCCACAATTCCTATGAAAACTTCCGGTCGCATTATAGTGAAGTACCCACCTCTTTAAGAAATATGGAACCTTCTCGCTGCTTCAGAGGCCGAAAAATGCAGGTCAATTACAGCCCTAACTACACTTTCTCTCAAGCTAGCATTTGTATGTGGTGCGATGACAAAGCAAAATGAATTATGACAATACATTAAGTTGAATATCGTGTATTGCGCTTTCCGCGTTTTTCATTTTTCCCTCGTTGTTCATTTCTTCCCTCCTGTCGCATGGCCTCATATGTTCCGAAAATGACCTGTATTTTATGTTTTTTATAGGAAACTTGTGAACTAATGCGCTAAAACTTTAATTTTAACTGCATACGAGTCCCGACGTTTTTTATTTGACCGACTGTACAGGGTCCGGCAGAGAAACCTGACGGTTTTTAAATTGAAATTACGACAAAACTGTAATGTCTGCGTACATTATTTCATTTCAGAATTACAATACATCTCAAAGTATTTTACCTACATCAATTACCGGTACTTTTTGTAAATTGTGTTCCTACTTCAATCCACAAAGCTAAATAAGCCCATTACATCAAAATTATTACTATGGTTTCATGAAAAGTTGGAATCAGCCGAAACTGCGTAGTGTTGTAACTCATTGTCGCCAGTACATCTCGCGCATGCGCATTCAAGTAACATCCGAACCCTTCTTATCACTAGGGCATCTATTTTATATGAAGATTGAAAGATAGCTCGAACATATATAAATGTGTATCATGAAATAATTGATTAAATAAGGGCAATTTGTTTTTGCATTTTTTCTTTATTTTGCATTTTTCGTCATTTTCGAGAGATAGGTCATTTTATGGCAATTTTTAGGTTATTTTCTGCATTTTTATGTCTTCTTTGGCATTTTAGGTCATGTTTCAATGGAGGTAAAGAGGAGTTTTTCCATGTACAAATTGTTACTTTCAGAATCTCCGCCAAGTGTTCATAGTTCATTTTAATTCAGGTTTATTGTAAACACTATAGAAGTTGGCTTGTAGCAATAAAGAATTATTTATTTCTTTTTAAATGGCACTTATTTGCTAGGGGCAATTTGATGGGCATGCCAGTTCAGAAAGATTTTTTTTTCGCTAAGGGTGTCCAAGTAGTATAGATTTACTTACTTTTTTAGTAATAAAATAAGTGTGGTTACAATGTAAATTCATATATAACGCACTGTCATTCGTTAATTGCTTTTAGCAGTTCAATACTTTAAAAAAACACTACAAAATATAAGTAAAAATGGAAAATTTATTGGTCATTTTTTAAAACTTTTGTGTCATTTTTTTCACTATTTTTAGGTCATAAATGAATTTTTTTTATTTTTCATTTTTTCACTATTTTATTGTCATTAAATGCCTTGCCCTACTTATCACAATAAAATCACGCTATTTACTGTCTATATGATTAACACACATGTGTTTATCAACAGGTGTATACGAACTGCGCTTGCGTGAACGCTACAGGAAGCAATATAACGGAGCTACTTACAGAAGAAGAGGACCCAGCATCACTGGTACACAGCTCGTACCAAGCAATGAACAGGATGTGTCCGTCACAATGTCCCTACTTATGGCCCTTCGTGGCCCTGGCGTTTTTAACTATGTTCTTCACATTCCTCAGTACAATGCCTGCCCTATCAGCCACGCTAAGGTAAGTCATATACAAAGACCAATTTTAACGGCCGATTTTCCCAGGAACCAATATACACCACAATACCTAATTGAAATACTGCCCCTTTCCCTGACCACCAACCATCGACTAACCATTATACTGATATTTATTTAATAATACTTATTATTATATTAGGGTACGCCGTAGCGTAGTGGTCGAGGCGCTGCGCTACAAACCGGAAGGTCGCGGGTTCGATTCCTGATGAGGTCATTGGAGTTTTTTCAATTGGCCTAATTCTTATGGTGGCACTATGGCCCTGGGGTCGACTCAGCCTCTAACATAAATGAGTAACAGGAGCAATCCTGGGGATAAAGGTGACCGGTGCGTGACCTTCGCATGCCGAATGTCCAAAATCTGGGAGCCTCAACCTTCTAGGAGCCTCAACCTCCTGGAACCCTCTGGGCCTCCACGGCCTGTATAGGGATCATTTCACCTATTTTTACTTATTATATTTTATTATATTTATTATATAATTTACCCCTTTCTCCGATCACCAACCACTGAGTAACCATTATACTGATATTTATTTATTACACTTATTATATTATATTTATTATATCATGTTATTTATTTATTTATTTTTTACAAGGTATCTATTACAAATTAAAAAATAAGATTTTTTTTGTTATTTTAAATCGTAAACATTGTTTGGCAGACCTATCTCCCTCTATGTAAAGTTCAATTTTACGGCTTGGGCTGTAAAAATAGATGCTAGCCCGTTAAAGGTAAATAAAAATGTGCAAGCCCGTTATGGCAATTATTCTCACATGTCACTGATATATCACAAATTTAACAAACTTAATTTTTAACGTATCTTTATAAACAATAAATTGTAGCCCCTCAATGAATATGAAATAATTTTGAGTTTTTAAGTTTTAGTTTACTTTCACTGAATTCCAAACTCTCTAATTAATCATATTATATGTGTATATTTTGTTGCAGATGTGTTCAGGACGATCAGAGGTCCTTTGCCCTGGGTATTCAGTGGATAAAAGTGCGTTTGATTGGAACCATCCCTGCTCCCATGGTGTTCGGAGCCCTGATAGACGAGACCTGTATTCTGTGGCAGGAGTCTTGTCATCAAGACGAGAACGGAGCCTGTCTCGTGTACGACAACAGATATATGAGTCGGTAAGTATCGGAACAGGCCTTCCCGATTACAGTAGAAATAGTGTGTAAATCACCCTTTAATAGGCTCTAGCAGACCGGTGTGGTCTTGTGGTTAGCGTCGCTAACTATAGCGCCTGGGTTCGATGCCCAGTACCTCTGATTTTTCTGAGGTAGGGAGGTCTGGAACAGGGTGCACTCAGCCTCGTGATTCAAATTGAGGAGCTACTTGATACAGAAGTAGCGGCTCCGGTCACGGAAACCACCATTAACGGCCGTGGGTGTCGGAATGCTGACCACGTGCCCCCCAATCCTGTCATCTGCCGACGCAGTGGCCAGGTGGTAGGCCTAGTCCCTTCAGGGATGTAGCGCCAGGGAGTTTGGTTCTTTTTTTACTTTTTTATTTCTTAGACCAGTGCTCTTGTCGCACCTTCACAGTATCTTTTTTTCGAAGTCAACAATAGAAATTGCATCTTACTATTGCACCAATCCAAGTTATTTATTTATTTATTTTATTTATTTATATTTATACAAAATATTTATACAAAACAAAACAAGACCACCCGAATGAGCAAGCGCTCGTGCTCCAAACAGCCTACTCCAGCCTACTCAGGGAAGGACTGCCACAGGATTCCAAAAATCAAATTATCTTAAACTACTCAAATTCAAATATTCTTTAAATTGATTTTTACCATTATTTTGAGAGTAACACATTAAAAGGACCTAGGAATGACAAAAATAACATTTGTTTTTTTCCTTTAGAGTGTCCCAAAATTGTGCCTATACAATTAAAAATCTCTCATTTTAGAAAAAAGTATAAAAATTACATATAAAAGCTGTTTCCTTTCATTCCTCATTGCGTGAATGATACTTATTCTCAAAGGAGCATCGCTAGAATCATCAGCAAAAAAGAGGCATTAAGTCATTGAGATCTAATCATTAGAAAAATTGCTTAAAAGAATATAGTGGACTTGGGAAACTGGAAACAGAAAGTCAATACGTCTCTCAATGTTCCACCCAGGCTAAATTATGCTTCGTGCACCTTTCTTTTTCCTTATCAAAATACCGTAAGCCATACGCTATGAACTGAATTACGGTAATTATTAACGATATACTAGTAAACCCTTGCAAAGCTTTCATACTTTGCCTCTTTTAACAAAAGCGCATGTATTATACACTATTGCCTCATATGTAACCACTCCACAATCCAAAAATGAAGTTTCCCTTAATTTTTTCACTTCTTTATATACCAGTAGATATTTCTCTCATATTAATAACAAAATATGTCAAAATTACATTTATTTCTCTATAAAACTTCCTTTTTAAACAACAAATTTTAAAAAATCAGCAAAATGTGTAGAATTGTCCATATAGTTAACATTGCTTTCATAAAGAGCTAATGCTAGTTTCTTGATCTTGGACCATCTGTAAATATTGAAATTCATTATAATAATAATAATAATAATAATAATAATAATAATAATAATAATAATAATAATAATAATAATATCTCTCAGCATTTCACACAATTATGTCATAAAAGTAATTTCAAACATTTACATTATAAAATTCGTCAACATTGTACAGAGGGTTCAATTAATATAGCCTATAGCTGTATTCACCCTCACACGAAATGTTTAAAATAAACTGCACATTTCACAAAATGCACTGGAAATTTACTCGTGATTTTTGTATCACCATCCCAAATTTTATTCTGAAGTTTTTTTTTTTTTAAAGAATTTTAGCAATTAAAATCATAAAAATATATGCAAGCAGTACTCTGGAAATTTTCTTTAAGTATCTTTTGAAATGTACCATATACATGCTATTATTTGTGATATTGTTTTCTGAGGTAGACTTCAACGATAACTGCAAGTATAATCGTAGATATAAATACTGTAATGTTGAGACCACTGACTGTAATATGTATTAATAAAGACCCTTGATGTGGACCAATTTGTATTACAATTTGAAAAATCAAAGTCAAGAAAGTTAGGCTTCTTCCCATGGATGTTATAAATGTGTGTACCAAATATCATAAAAATCCAATAAAGCTTATTTGAGTTATCATGCATACAGACACACGGATAAACAGACAGACATTTTCCCAGACCCCACACAATCTCATAAAGTATCATCATGGCACTTAATAATATATGATTGTTCACAGATATATGTTGGCTTTGGCATTTCTGGGAAAAGCTGCATCTTTATTATTCTTTTTCCTGGCTTGGTGGTTCTACATTCCTCCCTCGGGATTCAAAGAAGCTCTACAAGCTGCTACTCCCACTTCACCAGACATCACAGAAGAAGGCATCGATGGAAGGCCTTCTATTCTTATGAATGGGCATACAAATCATGCTACAACTATCAGTGATACTTAAAAACTTTTATATTTGTAATATGCCAAAGAAACTACTATTCGGTGTCTAAATTAAAAGTATAAACCAAAAACTGAGTGAATTCCATGCCAAGAAGGATCTGACGAAAGTGTGGATCCAAATGCATATATGTAACTCAATTTAACAACACACAAAATGTTACAGAAAAGTGTACAAAATGTTCCTTAACGACAAGTACTCATGGACAGTTAGTTTATTGCTGTATGAGACTACAAGAAGTTAATTTTTTTAAATGTTTCAAGGCAAGATAAAAATACAGTATTAAGCATCATGTGTGGATATTGCACGTTTTTAATGTTTTTAAAGATAATACGATAGTTGGTAGAAATGATTGACCTTCTTCATACTCGGAATCAAAATTGTACATAGAATACAACCTGGGGTACATGTGCACCCCCAAAAGAACTACACTACACTACACTGACATACTACACTAAAAAATGTTTTAATATAATTACATATTACATCCGCCAGATATAAAGTTGATTGTGCTCAGGCAATGTGAGGTCGATTTAGAAAGGCCTATACTCTCGATACTTGCCCTGTATCGGCATCGAGCGATACTTCAGAAAACTCGCTCGGTACTTTTTCGATACTTTGGTAATTCTACAATTCTGCAATTAAGTGACAATGCTAATATTTTTTAACAAAAACTTGTAAGTGGACAGTTTCAAATACTAATTTTAGTTTTAATGTAGAGTTTAAAAATAATTATAGGCTACTGATGATATTAAATTTTGTCTCATTAAATATGCACACTTAATTAACTTAGTTGGTATTACACTTTATTGAAACTGGAAATGTTGACGGGTATCGAGAATCAAGGGAAAAATTCATGTATCGAGTATCTAGAAAATCTGGTATCGACCCATCCCAACTTTTTTTCCCCCCATTACTGGTTTTATACTCATGTTAAATATTTAAATTTTAAGAACAGATGTGCTGTAGTTGTGCTGGAAGAGTTAGAAACAATGTAATGAAGCTGCAAGTCTCCAACTTTCCTTGCAACAAACATATGGCTACACGTATGTGGCAACAGTGGTTTATTTGCACGTACACTCCACCTGGTATGAGGAAGGTTAATCTACAATGTGACTGTTTTTAATTGTTTTCGTTTATGTGAATGCTTGAGTATGAACTTGGCTGAGATTTGTATATCAATAGCAGAAAATTAACAATTTTATACAATGACAGTGTTAAAACAGTGTGATGTTTACAGTGCGATACAGAGGAAATATCTCAAATTATTGTAGGGCTGAAATAACTAGAATACAGTCTCCCTAATTATGAAATTACTCAGGGCTTTAGTTGGGCCAGTACACACCGGTACCCAGTATCAGTATTTATAACTTGTCTGAAGAATGCATGAGAAGTTCAGAAACAAGCAATATGCATCGGCTCTTAGAAGACCAATGTTGTTTTATTTGTTTGTTTGAATAAAAATCTAATCATGTTTTAACACGAAATAATCTCATAACACCTAGTGATGGAGAGACGATAGTACTGAAGTTAGAATAAAAGAATCAGAAGAGAAATACGTTTTGACAATCAGTTAATTTGACTCGCTTTACATGCAAATGGTTGACCGATTGCACCAAACCAAGTAAAATGTTAAATGTAATGTCGTTAGCAGCAATGCACTCTACACTCAAATTATAATAGTACAATTTGCTTACACAAATGAGTACCAGGAGCAATCCTGGGAGTAAAGGTGGCCGGTGCGTAAGGCTAAAAATCTGAGAGTAACCTCCTGGAACCCTCTGGGCCTCCATGGCCTATATAGGGAACACTTCACTTTTTTTACAATTTGCTTAGCATAGAAATAAAACAGGGTTTAAACTTCAGTTTACGGTTAACCAGGTTCCTTGTATCTAGAATTTGGAAACTTAAACCTCTCAAGTATTTCTGACTTTACTACAAAGCGTACATTGCAACAATGTTAAAACAACTGTTTACACCTCACACTTGAAATAAAATCCCTGTTCACAGTGCAGTTGATGTTATGATTTGTTAGATAACAGATCATACAAATGTGGTTGTCAGTTCTGCTAACAAGTAAAATGAGACTAACGAAGTGGCTAAAAAGAAAGCAGTGAGGTGAAGATGAAAAAGTAATAGTGCACCAGTATCATATAAAGATACTGATATAGATGAATATTTAGTCAAAATACTTGAATACAAAGAAAAATTGCTGCAGTGGAAAGTCCAATAGGTACTCCTGTCATAAAAGAGGAAGACTGCAAAGCATCATCCCTTTGAGCCAGTCTGGAAAATGAGTCTGCATATGAATCTGCAGATCAGGCAGCGAAGGAAGCAATAAAGCATCCGTTAAGTGACAAAACAATAGCTTTCTCCCATACAGACTGTACCACCTATACTAAATGGAAGCTATGACAGCAGTGGAGGATTAACTGCCACAGCAAATCTACATACATACTCCAATAAATAACTCAAGGTTCGACTAAACAGTACCCAATTAAAAATCTATCCAGGAAAAATCAAATCTTGATATCTCAACTCAGAATAGGTCACTGTAAGAAGACTCATAGCTATCTACTGAAAAAAAGAAGAACCCCCTATCTACAACCTTTATATCAAGATTTTAACTGTTAAAAATATCATTCTGGAATGTCCACAGTACCACCGATGGTGACAGACGAACAGAATCCCAAATGATCTGCAGACGGTACTGAACTGCCATCAAATATTACAGTTTTTAAAAGAAATCTAAATGTGTGATAATTTAATCTATTTCATTGTTCTCTCTCTTGAATAAACCAATGTCACATACTTATTTTTGTATGTAATTCATAAGTCGCGATATCACCACCTGAGTTAAAGCAACTAGGCCTATAAACACCTTACAAATATAAATATATATATATATATATATATATATATATATATATATATTTTTTTTAAGTTAAAGTGTGTACCAGTAGTTATAATTTTCCAACTAAAGCCCTGAAAATACTATTACACTGGTATGGATTAATGAGACACAAAATATTTCTTTCCAAAATTCAACTTTCAGTAACTTCCAGTTTATAATGATAAGCACATGGAGCAATCAGATTAAAACAAATTACCCTGCATTCTGTTCTGTCTGCAAAGGGCTGGCATAAAGTCATTGGTGTGCAAATGACTTCAGTATTGAACAATGATAAAACACAGGTAATTACCTTTGCACTAACAGATCATATTATAGAAGATTGTAATAACAGACCGGTCAAATTACTGGGTATATTTCTGGATTCTAAGCTTACTTGGGAAACGCATATCAATTATATGTGTACCAAACTGTCAAGAGCGTTATTCTTGCTTAGGAATTTGAAAAACTATATTCCATTCTTGTATGTTAAAGGAGCATATTCGCCTTTTTTCAAAGTTGATTTAGATATGTTTTAATTTTGTATGGTAATAGGTCACATATAAACAAAATACTCATGATACAAAAGAAAGCAGTAAGAATATTAAATAATTCCTCAGCAAGAGAACACTGTCGACCTTTATTTATTAAGTTGTCTATACTTACTGTTATAAATCTTTTTATACAGTGCTTTTACTGTACGACTTGGCCGGCAATCGCGTGGGCCGACTATCTGTGACTCATGCATCAAGCGCCCAAGTGATGCCTCGTTGTCTCGTCGCTGAAGTCTAGCATGTGATCTGATTGCGTTCACACGTGAATAATTATTACAGCAGTGTTTGTGTTTTTTTATGGTTAAAGTAGTTTTTAATTTTGCTTGAAGTGTTTTTAAGTGTTTTAAAAATGCCACGACATAATTATACATTAGAACAAAGAATGTTTATGTACGATTCGTATGGACGGCATTTCCAACATCTCCTGTGATAAGGTAAATTTATATTTTAATTTTATATTTCATATTTTCATACTTTATTGTGATTACAATTACGGAAATATATACGATTCGCCGGGAGTACCGTGATATGACACGCTCCTGGCCCCGCATGCGGTTTATCTGTGACGGTGGAGCGGCCCGTGCGATTGCCGGCCAAGTCGTACAGTAAAAGCACTGTATTTGACTTGGTAATTTTTACCCTAAGCAAGAACTCAATGTACAACAACCAAGACCAGATTCATAACCATAATACTCGTTTTAAGCACCTGATAGGCATACCACGTTGCAGACTACAAAAAATTATGAAAAGTTACGAATACTTGGGACAAAAGCTGATTAATAAACTACCTCACACTGTAATGGAACTGCCACTGAAAGAACTGAAAAAAAGATTTTATACATGGCTAATGAAAACTCTCATTTTATAATATTGACGAATTTCTCTCACTTCATAACAGTGATTTCTCAATATAACTTTGAAAGAATATGGCAGCAACAATTGTAATCGAAATTACATTTATGTAATAAGATTTGACACTGTCCATTACAGTTATTACTGTTAAATGGCAATAAATTATTATTATTATTATTATTATTATTATTATTATTATTAATAGTGGGGATTGCAGATTTAGCCAGATTACCCTTGATTATAAAAAAAAGTTGGCATTAATGTCTCTCGCTGAGGGTTGGTTGGTTGGTATATGATTATTTAACGAAGGGGATGTACTGCAACTTAGGCTTGTGACCGTCGCTGGTATACCGCAATTTTTTTTTCCACAGGAGTTCTTTCATATGCCAGTAAATCAACTGACATGGGCCTGTCACATTTAACCACACATAAATGCCATTGACCTGGGCCAGGATTGAACCCACAACCTTGGGCACTGAAAGCCAGCACGATACTAACTGTGACACCCAGGGCGACTCTCCCTGAGGGAATATTACATAGCATACACTGGAAAAATTAAAATTACATACAGGCAAACAGGCAAAATTTTAATTTGTTACACAGAAAGTTCTAAATTTGTTATAACAAAATATTTTATCACACAATAAATAAGGAAAAGGGAAGGGGCCAATACATAATTTTCCAATACTGAAAATGTTGTTATACTGGTATTTTACAGTGATGGGAAGTAATTGAGTAAAAGTAATCGGATTACAGTAACAATTCCTTTTTTGGTCCCATTTACTTGTAATCAATACTTTTTTAAAAATGTAATTTCTACTTGTAATTTACTTCTGGAAATAAAACTGTAATTGTTACAATTTAGTAGTCGTTAGTATTAGTATCATTCTCGCTTGCTATATTATCGTCATTACTGTTTTTACAACTAATATCCAAATTAGAGTTAATACTAACAAAAAGTTACTCAATGTTTCAGAAAATATTCTCAATGATATGCTTTTCTTTGTTTGTTCGTTCATTAATAACTTGGGCTTGTGCCCAAAACAAACCAAAAACAAGGAATTTTAAGTACTGCCATTTTGTAAAGTAATTGTAAATGTAATTGTAATTTTACTGATTACTTTTTGAAAAAGTAATTTGTAATTGTAATTAAGTAAAATGTCTCTCAGGTGATTGTAATTCAGCCCAATTACTTTCTTTTTGTACTTTTCCCATCACTGGTATTTTACCATACAATTTCTTGCATTCTGCCAAAGAATAATCCATTTTTCTAAGGGTAACTATTGAAAGCACATAGAAACTTCTGCATGGGTTCTGTCCTACATTCTTTTCTGTTTTATGTTCCCATGTTTTTTGGCAACCTTATTTCTTGTTGCTTTGCCATAATCTAAATTCATCTGTTAATGCAGTTACTCAAGAAGTTTGACAATTCATTGTCTCTCCTGTGTTCTGGGTTCATATTGTGTATGAAATACAAGGCTTAATGGATTGCTAGAAGCAAAGAGTTGCTATGTATGAGTGTGTGTTGTATGTTTGAATGTTGTTAAATATACTGAATGTCAGTTCTCAAAAGTTTTTAAATACAATGTTCCCTTATCCCATTTTTCTAGCTTCAGCTAAAAGAATATAGCAGGTAACTGTGGTGATGCTTGGATGCTTTGCAAGCAGATCCAATAAAAATGGACCAATGACAAATATCCAGCCATTAAAAATAATATTATCAGAGAACATACACCCCATGGGACAAGAAGATTGATTTTATAGAAGCTATATAATATACTAACTGTAAAATACAGATCAACAAGGTAAGTAAATATTTAACTAAAAAAGTTATCCTGGTGTTTCAATCAAAACTGAAGTACATGGCATTAATGCTATTCTACAAAGAGCTGGGGAAGTTCCACGACAATGTCAAGTTCAGTATATGCGGGGTGTTTGTTGGAGTGAGGTATCGCATGTGCAGAGTGACCTGAGAATTTTTTGAGCAATTGTTACTTTTGCGATTAAAAAATATACACATCTATATCAGCCCAATGCAAAGGTCACCTTCAAAGACAACGCGATTACTTAGGACAAGCTACCCCATCACACATACATTCTTTCTAAACAAGGTGTGGATTTTTTTTTTTTTTTGGTGCCCACCCTTACCCCTGGAGTGCCAAGCAATTAAGCCTAAACCTCCGGTCAAACCAAATTTTGGTAACCATATGTGAAGTGTGTACGCCTATTGTGCCCTTATGTACATCCGTAGGGGATGTTGATGGTGTGACGTGTTTGGGCTGTGTACTTGTGTCTACAAGGTGTGGATGGAATGAACATAATAAAGACGGCCAGATGATATCCGGGCCCAACATTCATCTTACAAGTGAGGAAGAAACCCCCCCTAGGTATCTCGCCCAATCAGGATTCGAACCCACTGCATGACAGGAGCAAACGCATCTCTTGCACGGTGGTCTAAAATTAACATAAATGTTGTTATACCCATATTGCCACGAAGAATATTATATTTATTTTATTTCATCTATAGGTCTTGCTAGAAGAAGATGCAAATTTTATTGCTGGTAAAATAGCGAGGGAAAAAAAACAAATATAAGGTGTATCTTTGCATGAGACATATCCCGCCCAACCCACCCCCACTGAAGCAGTTCCTTTTATACTACGATAGCGAATTCTTCTAGGAAGAACAGGCTGACAAACCACTGGGTACAAAGCAAACCTGTGGGTACAAGGCACTTACTCTCGCATTTTTAATATTTGGTACGGTCGGGAGCGTCGATGACAATATACAAGGATAGTTGGTTACCCAGATCTGCTGAGAAACAAAATGTGAATATCGAGTGGGCGGAGCTTAAAGTGCACCTTGTATTTGGCTTTCGCCAAAATAGCAGAGCAAACATAACTAAACCGAAATCTAACAACAACAAAAAATGTAAAAAGTATGCCAACAGCACGCGGTATTCCCAAGCGGTCACCCATCCAAGTACTAACCGCGCCCAACGTTGCTTAACTTCGGTGATCGGACGAGAACCGGTGTTTTCAACGTGGTATGGCCGTTGACGAGAGTCAAACGACAAGTCAAGTAATATAAGCTCATTAGTGCCGGATTTTTTATTCTTTATGTGAACATTTTAATGCAGTTTGTGACCATATCAGTAATAATACGTACAGAAACAACGAAATTAACGCAAATTAAAATGTACTTGCACTGAAGTTTGTAACTGTATTATCATCACGTCTCATAAACTATGTATCTTATACTTATTTTATTTTAGTTTACATTTCTGTATACATTTTGAGACATATCCAATGTCATTTGTAATGACAGTAATGACATAACTGGATGAATAAATACAATACAATACAATACAATACAAAACAATACTTTTACAATGGTATTGTTAATAATAATGGACGTGAAATTCCATGTAAGCTTATAATCAAACATTGGGATGCCGATAGAAAAGCCTCATTCTGTAAATTGGTTATCGCATCAACATTAATTTATTACAGTTTACATTTATTTATTTATTTTTAATCGCGTATGAACAGTTGAAGCTGGTGTAGGATACGTCAATACATTTTTGTTTTAAATCTTACAGGAAAATGTTAATAACGTGCAGACAAATATTTTAAAACAGTATCTGGTAAATTCCATATTATATGGACTATTGAGGTTTAACGTCCACATGGGCCAAGAACCACGAAATAATTACTGTTTGCGCATATTCATACTTTTATTTATTACTTCTGACTCCAAGAGGATTCAAGAACATAATACTATTGTTATTTGTTTCAAAGTCAAATTGTAGGCCTATCTATTCAAAGCCCACTTGGATTTTTAAAATAGGAAATCTCACGAATTTCAATTAAACAGAAATAGACGAAATAATTATGAAATGAAAAATCGTGACTGGTACCTCACTCGTATTTAGTGAATCAACATTCGCTTTATAAGTCTGTATGACAACAGAAATTATAAATGTTATGATTACGTATGGTTTTCCATCACATGCCCACGTCGTTTAATTCAGTTGAAACTAGATGGCGGGGTTGCACTAGTAGTACACACATCAGCGTATAGATGGCGGAAGCGTGCGTTATTTGTGCTCTTCGCCAATGCAATCTAAGAATGGTTCAAACTATGGAAAATCAACAATCCTAACAAAAGTTCTGTTGTTATTTTCACAAGGAGACGTCCTCAAAAACCATTTCAGTTTCTGTTATTTAGTGAGAAAGAACTTATCTGGGAGTTATATTAGCCCAGAGGCTCACATTCCAACCTCATATAAACTGGCAGCGGAAAAAGACCACTCAGCCTTCCTCCATTTATATCCTCTCTTCAAATCAACTTCATTAAGTACTTGGTCCAAGAAGATTTATATTATGCTAATCAGATCAAAACTTCTATATACTTATCCGTCCTGGTCATCAGCAAACAAGACCACATATAGCTGCTTAAGGGGAGTTCAACGATCAGTGTTAAGAACTACCACAGGTACTGATTACAGTACAACGAATAATTTTCTACATGAAATTCTACACATAGACTCAGTGGAAGATGCCATGAAAATCTACAGACAAAGTTTTTAGAGTCTATCATTGGACATACAAATCCTTTAATGAGATCTCTTTATTAATGATTATATTTTCTGTGATCAAAATCCAGTCACATCTTATCCATCAAGGCATTTTGTAAATCAATGAACATCTCTCAAAGAAACTGATCAAAATCACTGTTACCAGTTTCATATATAGGAGTCAAAAGCACAAGCTTCATCTCTGCATGTATCAAACAATCAGAGAGTAAAGATACTGGCTCTTCGGCAGAATTACTCACTCTCTGTATTTTAAAACATTCTCTACACAATATCAACACTTTAAGGAATGAATTTCTGTATGTAATCATCAAGTGAACCCATCAGTGGACTCTAAGCTTGAAATAAGTGACGATAATTTCAGTGGAATAAGGGGTTTCTGTAAAAGACAATTCTTATTTGGCAATAAATGATCCTTACATTTTATTTAAATACATACTCCATTGATTGTATATCTCTCCTTTTATACAATGATTGAAGGGCCCAGTTCCATAAAGGCGTAAGGCACAAGGACATAGTTTCGAGAAATCTTGATTTTTAAACAAAGTTACCACTCACAAGTAGGTGGTTTAAAGTTTAATTTTATAACATATATTTTTGAAGGACAGGCTAAATTAGTGTACTGCAAATTTACAAGGTAGAGTGTATGGGGATTTTTTACAACTAGATGTACCTAAACATGTTAAACAAAAACTGAAGTACGTTTACAGTAGCAAAATCTTTTTACTTTGTATCATATTATTTGTTTTTACTTTTTTTTAGTAAAGCCTGTATTATACAGTGACAATTTCATGTTTGCCAATGAATACCAGTATAGTCATTAATACAATAGATGATAAGCAAAACAATCTATTTTGAATGAAGTTACACTTCAGAAATGCAAGTTCAGTTTTAATAAACATTTGCTTGGATGGTAGCACTGCAGAAAATAAAAAGTTGATAAACACACCTCAAAACAGATAGGAAGTTTGCCTTACGCCTGTATGGAACTGTTATGATGCAGAATGAATGTGCAGTCTCAAAGGTATTTTCTTATTACTGAGCAAAGGTTTAAGGCACAAGTACAAATAGTTCACTGAGTATTTAAGAGATATAAGAAGGCATAAATATAAAAAACTCAAAATTAAAGATTTGTGCCTTACGCCCTATTGGAACTTGGCCCTTCAATTTTAAGATGATGAATTTATATGTAAATTCCGTAGCAATAAAAGGGTTAATTACCTGAGAATGTCAAATAATAGCTATGGAAATTTCATTAGGATCTATCTGTATTGTTGGCAGAATTTATTGCTTATAATTATTGTGGATGACAATTTCATTTTTGGCATTCGTTGCCATGGTTAATGTATTGAAAGGAGGTTACTTCAATTTAAATAAACTGAATGTAGCCAAAGGCGGATGTCCACACAGGTATGGTGTAGTCTGGTGTGGTCGAGGGTATACACAGCTATAATAATAATAATAATAATTTATTTCTGTCCAATACAGTGTAGAATACACAAGTGGACTAAGTCAGTCCCTACTAAAACGTATATAGAAAAACATAAAAAATCAACACGTTCCCATATATACAATTATTCATTTGTCGACATGCAAGTGAAACAAAGTCATACTCTTACTTCCTAAGTTTAAAATAGATACATAACTAAAAGATGGTGTCTTCATTTACTCACACCCAATACATTTAACCATTTTGCAGTTTAATTTATTACTCACATATTGTTCATTTTGCTGTCCGCACACTTGATATCATAGCGAATTTCCTTAATGGTTGTCCTCCAAAAATTCCTCTACGTTATAATACGCTTTCTGTGTTAGGTATTTCATTAGTGTGTTTTTGAATTTTAATTTATTTTGTACTAATGATATGATAGATTTTGGTAATTTATTAAAAAACTTAGTGCCACTATAGCTGGGTTTTTTCTCAAATAACTTTATTCTATGTCTGTCTACTGCTAGGTCACACGCTGTATAGCTTCAGTGTAACCTTATTTGTTAGCGTATATCTTCTGCTATATCTTTTGCTTTCTTAAAACTATTCACAATAATTATTAGAGAACTTTTTTAAAAATGCCATATAGATAGAAACATTTTCATAGCACTTTTACAGGTTAAGTTTAAATAAATTTGTGTGTATTTGCCACTACACCACTGCGCAATGTAATTATTTTTTATAATTAGCAGTGTTCCCTACACTAACTATTTAATTTCATCCATTTTTAATAACCATTATTTATTCTCGTAATTACAACAATATGACTATTTTTTAAAATAGTAAAACATGTTTAGTAGTTCTTATATTGTCAAAAGCTATGGTGTTTCTCCTATCTAAACTTTTTGTCTATAAAAATCTTTCTCGGATGTTCTGTTCCTGTACAAACAAGCTATATATTTGGCATCTTCTTTAATATTGTATAGTGGCCAAATCGTTTTCACTGTATTTCCTCTTATGTTTCTTAGTTTTCAAATTCCTAACATCCGCCATGCTAAGTCCTCTCTTTCCAATTTCATTGATGTTAAATAAATAAATTTCTGCCCCCAATTACATGTCATACAATAGTATGTAGGCCTACAATATTAATAACACTTAATTCATAGTTTGCATAATAATAGCAAAGCATTTAAAGCAAACAATAAAACAGTTTAGTTTTTTGTGGAAGCTTTGTGGTCTCTAATTTTTTTACCATAAAACATTTGATTTCATTAAGATCCATGTGCCCTGGAAATCAACAAACTATCATGGCAGTCAATTCTAAACGTTTGGAGAGGAATATGAAGAGTATTTAATAAGAACAGAAAAATGTAAGCAAGTAGCAGGATTTAAGGTAGAAAAAAAAACTTTAGCAAAAAAGCAAAAATGGATTTTAAAAAAAGCTTTAGTATAATGCTAAAATACAAATTTTTAGTTAAAAGTTAATTTTAACTGAAATTTTTTATATACCTTCAAAACAATAAAAAATAAAATGGTACAAATAACAAACTGAATTATAAAGCAAATTATTATTATTATTTTTTTCTTTTTTCAAAACACTTTGGTTTGGAAATTAACACTTTTCTCTGTTTCAAATTGGCCACTTCTCAAAAGCCTTGCTAAAATTATAGCTTTTTCTTTCGGGGCCTTCAATTTTCATCCGATGTTATTAACATTACACAAATTTATTCTATTGTGAATGTCAGTTTCAATAAAGTTCAATGAACTAAAGCTCTCTCACAATCTACAGTGTGTAGTGGAATTGTTATAGCTAGGGACCGGATTCTTAGGTTTTTACCTATTTTTTTTCCTCACTTCCAAAACAAAAAGCGCTCATACACTTTTTCGAATCATGTCCATAGGATTCACCCACATTAATTCTGTGGAACCTAAAAATACCTAAATGGGGTATAAAAACCTAAATATACCTAAACGGGACATAAAACCTAAAATATCTAATTTAGGCTCCTTTTTTGTCTTTTTTTGTTGGTCAGTTGAGGAATCGATATTTTGCGGGGAGAGAGTAATTACTCACTAAATTACAAGCATCGGATTCGAATCCTGAGAAGGGTAGTGTCTAGATACAGTATTAACTATTAACTAAGAGATAACAGGAAGAACTTCACAGTTGAGAATCTTCAAACATATTTAGTGATATACTGTAACCAGGAAATGTGAGGCAATCTTATTTTCACTGCTTCTTTTGATTGTTTATGCTTTCTTTCTTCAAATTGTATAATATTGTCTTAAAGCAAGTTTACACAAATTTAAGTCAATTTTGTTAAGTTAAACTTTACAAGTATTATGTATTCAATCCTATGTAGCACAATCAAATTCATTAAACCAATTATTTTACCCGAAAACGATATTTTGGACAAAAAACCTAAAAAAAAACTATTTCACCTAATGGAATACCGAAATGAGTGTTTTTAAAAACCTGAAAATCCGGTCCCTAATTATGTATTCAATCCTATGTAGCACAATCAAATTCTTTAAACCAATTATTTTACCCGAAAACTATATTTTGGACAAAAAACCTAAAAAAAACTATTTCACCTAATGGAATACCTAAATGAGTGTTTTTAAAAACCTAAAAATCCGGTCCCTAATTATGTATTCAATCCTATGTAGCACAATCAAATTCTTTAAACCAATTATTTTACCCGAAAACGATATTTTGGACAAAAAATCTAAAAAAAAAACTATTTCACCTAATGGAAAACCTAAATGAGTGTTTTTAAAAACCTAAAAATCAGGTCCCTAGTTATAGCTTACTCTACAGTGGAGCACATGAAAGGAAATTCAACATAAATATCATTTACATGGATGTAAGAATTTCCTTTCGCATTTTTGCGAAAGTAGCTATTTCTTTCGCATTCTGAAGTTTACTTTCGCATTTCGCGAAAAAATGCGATCGTAGCTTAAACCCTGGCAAGTAAAATATTAATTATTCAACCATTTTTTTCGCTAAATAATCACAGGAATTGTTGCTAATTAGTAATATATTTTAAGTTTTCATTATATTTTGTAATAACTAAGAATGTATTTGTTTAGACTTTCATCATTTTTTTATTTCTTTACTTTTAGTCATTTGTATTACACTAGGAGGTGCCCGCGGCTTCGCCACGATAATTCTTTTAAAAATTAAAAATTAAGAGTATAATAATTATTAAAGCATTATATTTATTAACAATTGCACGCGAATCATTCATAAACTAAGCCATTAATAATTAATGAAACAGGTAAAATTCCTGCTTTAGAGTACATTCCACGACATGAAAACGCCCCCTGGGAAAATTATATCAGAATCGATTAAGCAGTTCCAAAGAACCTGTGTTCACATAATACGTATTGTGTCTCAGCTGTTTATTGACATGAATATGATGTGAATTTAATTTGATAAATTCAGTGTAATTTTCAGAAATTATATAATGTTTCAAGGGAAGGAATGGTTTGTTTGGATTATTATTATCAGCGATATTTCAAGAGATAAACCATCAATATTTTACAGCTGTTGCTCCCGGCTTCGCCCGCCATTATTCCTTGACTCCAGGATTTTTAAGAAAATTACACTGGTAGATTATTAAAAATGTTTGTGGTTCAGAGCTATGAAAATTGTAAGTAAAAGTAAAATTAGAATATTTGTTCATTGTGTTCATTTCACTTAGGCCTTATATAATAAAGAAACGGTTTTCCTTCCTAATTTTGTAGTCGTCATGAAAGTTTAGACTGCGAGAGACGAACATCGCCGAGTATACCCGATGTCTCACGAAGCGGGCGAGCAAGCACGCTATTTAGGGCCGTTGAATTGTATAAGAGTAGATATTCATATTATTCAAGTACTTATGTTCTAATTTTTTCTTTGTATTTAATGTTCGTTTCTTGTATTCATGTATATCAGTTCTTTTTTTATTTATTATTAATCATTATTATTATTATCATTATGTATTTCATGTTTTTGCCCTGGCTGAGTGGTAGAGAAGGCCTTATGGCCTTAACTCCGCCAGGTTAAATAAATCAATTAATTAATTAATTAATTAAAGAAGTCCACATTTTCTCAAGATAAATCCCAGACGTCTCGTTATATTACCCTGAAAACTCGACACCAAATTTCAGGGTCTAATTCATACTTTTTCTACATCTAGTAGCCTACTACTGGTACTGCTCGAGAAAGTAAAAACACGTGGAACTTGTTACAAACAAATTTACGACATATCTCCCATTTTAATTACTTACTTAATGGCAATAGACAATTCCTAAGCAAGCTAAAGGAATCTACTCTTATACAATTCAACGGCCCTAAATAGCGTGCTTGCTCGCCCGCTTCGTGAGACATCGCGTATACTCGGCGATGTTCGTCTCTCGCAGTCTAAACTTTCATGACGACTACAAAATTAGGAAGGAAAACCGTTTCTTTATTATATAAGGCCTAAGTGAAATGAACACAATGAACAAAAATATTCTAATTTTATTTTTACTTACAATTTTCATAGCTCTGAACCACAAACATTTTTAATAATCTACCAGTGTAATTTTCTTAAAAATCCTGGAGTCAATGAATAATGGCGGGCGAAGCCGGGGGCAACAGCTGTAAAATATTGATGGTTTTATCTCTTGAAATATCGCCGATAATAATAATCCAAACAAACCATTCCTTACCTTGAAACATTATATAATTTCTGAAAATTACACTGAATTGATAAAATAAAATTCACACCATATTCATGTCAATAAACAGCTGAGAAACAATACGTACAATACGTTCACAGGTTCTTTGGAACTGCATAATCGATTCTGATATAGTTTTCTCAGGGGGCGCTTTCTAATTTTAGAATGTACTCTGAAACCGGAATTTTAGCTGTTTCATTAATTATTAATGGCTTAGTTTATGAATGATTCGCGTACAAGTGTTAATAAAATTGCTTTAATAATTATTATACTCTTAATTTTTAATTTTTAAAAGAATTATAGTGGCGAAGCCACGGGCACCTCCTAGTATTATCTATTTTATGGAACCCGAAGGTTCATTGCTGCACTTGTCTGAGCCCGCCATTCAACTGTATTCTGTGCTTCCTCCATCCAACCATCCCTCTCATATTCTACTCCTCTTAAATCTATCGTAATATTGTCCTCCCACCTACGTCCAGGTCTTCCAAGTGGTCTTTTACCTTCGGGTCCCCAGTCAATATTTTTTAGATGTCTTTCCTCCCCCATGTGCGCAACATGTCCACATACGTAATTAAAATGAAATTTATGAATATAAAATTATGCTACAGAGCCGCCATATCTCGGGGTCGGACGCAGGACCATGTACGGTTCGCGGGCCCCACACCGACCGCCGACCGTCCCCATTCAGTTCTCTCTTCCCTTCTCCGTACAGCTTCCTTCTCGTTACTCGTGTAACAGAATATTTTATCAAACTTTTCCAGTTTTCCATGAAATTATATCACATCACCGCCCCACAGTCTGGAGTCCTTTCAACTATACTGGTTTTCCCTATTTTAATATCATTCCTATGTACAAATAAGCGCATGGCTATTAAACCAAAATGTACACTCAGCCATTTCATAAATACGGGTGGGACATTCTAGCAAATTATAAAAACTATTTTTGTTTATTACAAATCATAAATAATAAACTAGAATTGGTTCTTCACATTCTGTAAAATTTACAATGCCTTCTCCTCCACACTACATGCAAAGCATTATTTAAAATTTATTTTAAATATTTTAAATTTGTTTCTCAAAATCTGTTACGGGTGGGACATAATTTGGACACTGATTTTAACGATGCAAAACAAAAGCTCATTTTCTGTTCTGCTATTACTGTTAGGGTCTTAATGTTGTTATTAATGACGGTATGAGGGATTAAATACAAACTATAAACTGTTTCCAGGTTGTCAGAACATTTATTTAACCCATCAATAATAATAATTTAACAAAACTATCACTGTTACGGGTGGGACAAAAATTCCCTTGGCTGTTATTTTACATAGTAATTAACCACACATATTTTTTGAAGTTAATCTTATACCAAATTGTACCTTAAGATGAAAATGGACATAGCTGTTTACTCTTGACTACTTGGTATTAAAGAGTGTTAAAATCATGCTAAAATGGCAAAAAAAAAAAAGTAACTCTACGCAATAAATAAGTAAATCGACAGATTTTACACATGAAACCACTTCAGATACACCTAAGTCCTTAATATTCAGAGAATTAGAGGTTTTAAACTTATTTTTGACCACCCAATTACAATAGTTTTATAACTTCTCTCTTTGAGGGAAATATTCCCATATTTTATGAAATAGCTGGGCTCTACATGCTAACAAACGCATCTGATGTAACTGTAACCTTGATATAACAAGAGTTCATGGGCTTCGAGATAATATTTACATTTGTGAAATATCTTCAAGTGTGAGTTCTAAATCCTTGCCATATTTCGGACAAGGATAATTTTTCTTTTTAGGTTCAGATATGATAAATAATGTAGCCATGCATTGCACATATTATAAATGGAAGGCTTCCACAATAACTCAGTTCTCTTAGTGGCGTAATTGAAGGCCCCGCAGATCCCGCAATGCGGGGGCCCCGAGGTTCTAGGGGGCTCAAAATTAAAACCGAAAATAAAAAATGTAAATAGGTTGTCATAATGGGGGGGGGGGAGGAAACATGCAAAGCAGTACATAATAAGAGATCGCAACTTTCATGTCAACTAACAGCAAACTGAGTGTTGAAAATAATATAACACGAGCCTACTGTCTGTCTCTGAGTCTAAGGCCGTCGACAAGTAACTTGTTATTTATTTAAATGTTATATAAATTATAAGATGATTTATTTTATTATTAACAAAGGCTATTTTATTATGTCATTTGTTTTTAAATATTATATTAAGTCAGAAATCTATTACTACTTTCCAAATATTTAGATGAAAAATAACTTGCAGGAGATTATATCAGAAAACTCGTTGACGAGATTCTATGAAATAAGATTAAAACATGGCAGAGCGAACACAATTGCCAAAGGTAATATACCCTCCCTCTAACTTCGTTAACTGCCAGTGATAATACACATTGTATATTAATATACCCAATTAAACTTTTAAAATAAACAGTGCAAAATATAGACCTATTGCACAAACTTTATTATTGGGCTTTTTAGATTGATGAATATACGAACCTCCAGGTATTATCATAGGTAATCCCACGAGAGTTTACGAGTTATAGCCTACTTAGGTTGCTGTTACATTCATCATGAATGCATTGGTTTATTAAGTGCCAGTATGGTACTTTCTGAGATTGTGTGTGGGGACGAAAAATGTCTGTCCGTCTGTCTGTCTGTCCGTCCGTGTGTCTGTACGAGCGATAACTCAAATACGCTTTGTCGAATTTTAATGAAACTTGGTATACACGTTTATAATGTCCATGGGAAGAACCCTATTGATATTGAACCAAATCGGTTCACCGGTACCGGAGTAATGCCCAATTTAGTGCCTATTTTAATAGATTATGGTGCCTTTCTATCGGATTTCCATGAAACTTGGTATACTCATTTATGACGTTCATGAGAAGTGCCCTATTGAATTTTAACCTAATCTGTTGACCGGTACCGGAGTAAACCCCAATTTAATGTCTACTTTAAAGGCGCAATAACTCAAATACGCTTTATCGTATATTTATGAAACTTCGTATACGCATTTATAATGTCCATGGGAAGACGTCTATTTATAATAGATAAAATCGGTTGACCTGTTTCGGAGTAATGCTCAATTTAGTGCCTATTTTATGGTAACATACGTATTCGAAAGAATTTATAAAAAAAATGAAAATCAATTATCTTGACAACACTGCCTATTGTTTTACTGTTATCTTATAAGGCCTTGGAAATTAAAATACAGGTAGCTATGACAAAAAACACTATCGATTTACAAGCGCTTATCCAACTAGACCGATAAAATGACCCCGGTGGCCGAGATGGTAACGCTTTGGCCTCACATTCTGGAGTCCATGGTTCAAACCCCGAAACCGACCAATTTGATTTTTTTTTTTTTACATTTTTATGTGAGTGTGCGATTGTCATGATATCACATATCTGTACAGTTCAAGTGATGCTGGAAGATTTTAATCTCATTAAAAAAAAAACTAGACCTTTGTTCTTCCGTAAGCCCTGCTTAATGAATAAATCTGGAGCTTAACTTGGAAATCAATTTTTAAAAAAACATATTCTGTATATCATAATTGCAGTCATAACTGTTTAAACAAAAACATACTGGCACTTTGTTACATCAGTTTACCTGATTTTATTAAGTGCCAGAATGGTACTTTCTGAGATTGTGTGGAATCTGTCTGTCCGTACGCTTTATCGGATTTTCATGAAACTTGGTATACACGTTTATAATGTCCATGGGAAGAAGCGTATTGATATTTGACCAAATCGGTTGACCGGTACCGGAGTAATGCCCAATTTAGTGCCTAATTTATGGTAATGTATTAGAGAGGATTTATCAAATGCAAATCAGTTCTCATGACAACATATTTTTTACAGTGTTCATAAACGGCTTTGGAAGTTGCAATACAGGTAGCTTCGACAAATAACACTATCCATACATTCCTTCACATAAAAAACTAAACTCCGTGGCGCGACATCCCCGAAGGGACAAGGGCTACCACCCGACCGCTGCGTCATCTACCTATAGGCAGATACATTCCTTCACATATGCTTATCATTTATGATATTGGCCCTTTTAGAACCAAGCCACAGATATTATGTCTTGCTTCTGGCATGTAAGAAGATCTGTGGGAATCGTCGACACATGCCACTATCTGAATGGGCATAGAATAAGTAGGCCTAGTTGAAAACGAGAGCTATGTTAACTGATTGCTGGAGCACGGCGAATAGTGAGTTTTGGTTTATTAATACGGAGTTCTTGTTATCGTCTCCAAACGTCAACAGCTACAGCAAAGTACAGTCTGATCATAAGAACCTCATCACTGCATTGCATATCAGAATCTATGGTTATTAACATTAGTTTTAATAATGTTATTTTTACAGCCTTCCTTAAAGGTTCACTGCAACCTCCATATCATTAAGGGGTTGTTACGCTAAACTTCTACATACGTTCCTAAATTATCGAAAGAGAAACTGCGAGGTTAGTCACTCAAAGTGTAAGGATGAAAAAGTTGCCTGATGTTGGAGGGAGAATGAAGAGTGTTACATATCAGTTGACAGAATGACCACTTTTTTTTTTTCAATCTATATAATTTCTCCCCATATCTAAACGCAGTTCAGTTCTTGTCTCAGATAGTGTTAGTCATAAGTGCTATTATATATGTGCCTTTCATAGTTATAAACATATTCTTCTGTTTTTTTGTTCGGCCATACTATGTGACTTAGTAGAATAATAATATTCATTAAAATAAAGAATGTCATTATAAAGCTGTGTGGTATGGAGTAATGTTGGACACAGCACAAATTGAAGCTTTGAGAGCAGCAAATCATACTGCATAATAAGCAACCTATTTTTAAAATATCAATTCTGAACATGTTAATATTAATACTTACTTCCTCAATGGCGATACGCAATTCCTATGCAAGCTAAAGGGATATTATCTATTTTATGGAACCTGGAGATTTATTGCCACGCTTACATGAGCCCGCCATTCAACCCTATTCTGTGCTAACTCCATCCAACCATCCTCGCAAATCCTACTACCCTTAAATCTATCGTAATATTGTCCTCCCACCTATGACTAGGTCTTCCAAGTGGTCTTTTCCCTTCGGGTCTCCCAGTCAATACTTCTGATATATTCTTTCTTCCCCCATACGCGCAACATGTCCAGCTCAATCTGGCGCTGTGCAGGCTAGCTCCGTTGGTAGAGCGGCGGCACGGATAGCCGAATGTCCTGGGTTCGAGTGCCAGTGTCGGAGGAATTTTTCTCCTATAATATCCTAATGAAAATATGTTCTTTGTAGGAGTGAACACTAAAAAAAGTGGAATAATGCAATACAGTTTGCATGTGCATTTTTTAAAATAATTTCTGAGGAATGGTAGGCCTACAATAAAAGAGATGAACGTAACATTGGTTAAGTTAAGAGGTTCCGAGTACATTTAACTTCAGCATTGTATGTAGAGTTTTAAAATACTAAACAAATTTCTTCCCACTTAAATCCCCAGTAGGGGAATCTGCCCCCCCCCTCCTTGCTGGCGCCCCTGAAGGCCTATCAGATTCAGTGGAAATGTCAGGGAATGCGATAAAACTGTCGTAGGCATGTAAAGCACATGAATTTTCTGTACTGATTAATGGAACAAATATATTACTTCAGGTTGACATCGCTTGGTATTTAGCCGCATTTTTTGTGAGCACTTCTGTATGTGTGTGTGCGAGGGCTTGTTGTATAGAGTTAGAAGCATGGTCCTGCGAATTCCTTGTCTGCCGTGGCAGCTAGACTGCACCGATTCTTACCACGTGTACAAAACTGGAGGGCAAGTAAGCTACAGCCGGCGATTCTCATGGGCTTATAATGTTCTTTAGAACCTGCAGAATTAGTATATAAACTCAGGTTGTCCTTAGAAATGTGAGAAATACAAGTAAAATCCCGAAACGGACAGTTACTTCACCAAAAAAATGCAGTACACGACATGCTATTAAAAGCTGATTTCTCACGAGAACTGCCTTCTGGGATCTTACAGTAGTTTCAATTCGTAGGCTTAATCCAGTAATAATTTCCATTCATTTTGCCAGAAACTCACATAGTTTGTATATATGTTGTATGTTCGTAGATATTCCGAAATCGTCATAGCAAATACATATTTAACCCAGGCCTGAAATACCACACATTTTAAGTTATATATCGGCAACTACAACGCAGTTCTGCTACAAGTACCATACAAAATAAATGGGCCTGTATCAAATAACCTACACCAAATTTGGTGCTCGCATGACAGTAAATTACTGTTAAAGTTATATTTTCTTACCACATATTGGTAAGGAACAGAGGTTATGGCTTCCGGTAAGACACACTAGTCAATCATCTTGATTAGTATCCGCCAATGGAAGAAAAATTCCTACTATTTACAACGCTACATATTAATTGGCCTATAGGTTACTTAAGACGATACAATTAATACACTGCATATTATAACGCATGCCAATACACCTCAACGTGAACAAAAGAGCAAACACATCTATGCTTTATTAGGTAGAAGACGAAAACTGATAACATGGAGGGCTATGGAATGTGAATCACTGCCTATCGGGACGTACAGGAAGACAATTTGCTTGTCCTACCAAATCTACACAACATGAGACAATAAATGGATTCTCACCTGTACGAAGATCTTCATTATTGTATTATCCACCAACACACACACTAGGAAAGTAGCAAATATAACTAAAAAACACACAAAAAACAAGCACAAATACGTAGTAATCCACACCAGCACGTTGTTAAAAATCGACTGGGGTGACTCCAAGCGAGTTAGTCTCCACGCAGTCTAGCCACACATCAGGCACAAAATACTCACCCCTCAAGAAGGAAAATATGTCATTTATTTATTATAAAATTTCCGCTAATGCATGTTAAGTCTATATAAATGGCAGAAAGGTTGTTTTGAGTATCAGTTGTAATTTACCGTCCGTTTTAAACACCGTTATCAAGCTAGCTATTTTGGTGACATTTTTGGCTATTTTGTTGGTATTTCTAGCTATTTTCGAAACAGTTTAGCTATAAAAAATGGCCTTTCAGCCGGATTCTGGGTAACTAATTATTTCCTTTGTTTTACCAGGCTAAAGGCTATAAACCACTGTAAAATATATTCCTCTGTATTCGTTCCGACGTAAGGCCCCCATGGAAAATACTGAAGAAACTAAAAGTTCCCTAACATTGGTAGGACTTGGCTGCAGGCTTATGGTGTTCCAGCCTCCAACACCAGTGGCGGACGCAGAGGGGGGATAGGGGGGGGTTATATATACATAGTCCGATTGTATTAAAATGCTGAAATGTTCATTTTGATTTCAATTGTGTACTGGGAATAATTAATTTTTATGAGTAAAAACTTCCCTCTCTACTTTGGTTCCCCCTCCAAAATGTCTCTCTGGATCCGCCCCTGCTTCCCCTATTATTAATTCTCAGTTTGTAAATAACTCCAATTAAATTTCCATTAACTTATTAATTTAGTCAAGACTGAACTTGTGAACAATAAAGCATACTACCTTCCATTCTGTACTTTGGTTCCATCTTACCTTATTATCGCTCTAAACTTAATATAGTAATATCTATAAGTTAAGTTTCAGAAATATTTTTTCAGGAATTTTTTCTTTTCCGTATTGAATGTTTTCTGCACAACACCATTTAATAGTCCGATTAATTTTATTAATCGAGTTCGATGATACCAGATAACATGTATTTTAATATAAAATAAAATAAGGTAAACTGTTGTAACAAAGTACCAGAATGCCTTTGTTTAACCGGTGATAATTGCAATTATGATATGCAGAAAATAAGTTATTTTTTAACCGACTTCTGAGTTAAGCTTCAGATCGATACATTAAGCAGGGCTTACAGAAGAACAAAGGTCTAGTTTGATAAGTATATGTGAAGGAATATGTGGGTAGTGCTATTTGTCAAAGCTAACTGTATTGCAACTTCCAAAGCCGTATATGAACACTGTGAAACAATATGTTGTCATGGGAACTGATTAGCATTTGATTAATTCTTTCTAATATACTACCATAAAATAGGCACTAAATTGGACATTACACCGGTCAACCGATTTGGTCCAATATCAATAGACTTCTTCCCATGGACATTATAAATGCTTATATCAAGTTTCATTAAAACCCGATATAAAGCGTGTTTGAGTTATCGCGCGTACAGACACACGGACGGACAGACATTTTCCCGTCCACCACATAATCTCAGAAAGTACCATTCTGAGTTCGTTTAAGACGCTACTACAGTATTCCGTCTCCTAGCTAATCTTGGGAAGTAACCAGAGATCTTTAATAAATAATTCTCCTTAGGAATAAAAAGAATGTATTTGAAGCAATGCATACGGCAGAGCAGCTTTAAGAATAAATGGAAAGTCAATCCCTTTGGCGCAGTGGAAAGCGCGTTGGACTTCTAATCCAAAGGTCGTGGGTTCGATCCCCACAAGGGATGATGCAGTTTAATTATTCATGCACATATTATATTTATTGAAATATGTACGTTCGTTACAGCGAACTAATTACAATTAATTCACAAAGATTTTGACAGTAATTCCTGTATTTCATATTGTAACTGCTAGGACATTAATTTTAAATAATAACGAAAATTTAACAAACTGCTTTAGACTTTTACTTTGTCTACCCGTGCCATAAGTAGGTACAATTACCAGATTTTTCACTGAATCCGTTGACACTTTAAATATTTTACGGGGATTTTTTTTTTCCTGCAAAGGACGAAATGACACTTCAATCCTACATTAAGTTACAGTTTATGTGCTTAATATAAGTCAAATAAATATTATTAGGTCTACTGAACATATTTTTAAACTGCTGTATTTTGGTGTCCAGTAGTTTATATCTGGTCTGGTATCTGGTACCCTATGATCCCCAGGTGGGGCGAAGGGGCCTCCAATGGAGGTTTCATTACCTATACTAATTTTGATATGCTTATTTTCCGAGAGAGGGTAGAGGGACAGGTGGTAAGCCCATCGCCTCGCAACCCCCCTCTGGAAACTAAGTATTTCTTGGACGTGAAAGGGCCGAGAAATTTCGTCCAGAGGCTCTAATTTAGGCTTGGAGTTCTTTTACGTGCCGTAAATCTACGACACGGGACCCCCAGCTTAAAGTCCCTCCCGGAGGACTCCGTGCCCAGGATTGTTACGTCCTGAAAAATCCATCGACCGCGGCCGGGTTAGTAGTTTATATACTATAGGCAAATTTATAATAGCTAACTTATTAAAATCCACAAAAAGAAAGTTCTAAATTTCCTTTGATGGTGTGTGTTTGCAGAAATATGCAGTATTTTGCATTGCACGACTATAACTGGTTTTAATACGAAATAATGATATAACACCGAAATGAACCTTTCGCATCGAAATTTAGCATTTTTATTCACCGTTATTAGATACCTATTCGTACATTATGCGAGTAAGATCTCTAGCTAAAAAGCGAACATCCCTTGTGGGGATCGAACCCACGACCTTTGGATTAGAAGTCCAACGCGCTATCCTCTGCGCCAAAGGGACAGATGTCATACACCTACTTTCGTTTCGCTCTCTTCTGCCATTTTCTTGCTTACGTCACAGCATAGGCTAACTGTACTTAAACACCTCCTACTTATTCAGAAATGAAGATAACACTGTAACAACTTACTCATGTGCAGTTAGGAGAGAGTCATGGTGATGATGATGATGATAATAATGGGACGAAATTCTATTACCTAAATAATAGGATAATTATATGCATGCATTTATGACCTAAAAAACATTAAAATATGTCAAAAAAATTTAAAATATGACTTTACCACTTACACACTGTGTAGGCCTATATTTTTTTTAAGTTTCATTACAATACGTTTTATTAAAATATAGTGTTAATTATTTTAAATATCTGTAAATTGTCAAAAAGTATCATTATAATGCAAAATTTACAAAATATGATATGAAACTTCAAAATTTCTTTAATATGCACACAAATATGCCAAAAATATGACCTAAATATGCATATTCATACTAAATATGCTACAATAATTGAAAATTTCCTAAATATTCAGTTATATGCACAATAAAAGCCGTTCCATTTTCACCAGGATGCTTGTAATCGGATTAGTTGGAAACCTGAAATAATGCAAAGGGGAAACATATGACATGTCATAGAAATCCTCCCCCTAATAATAATAAATCATACCTGTATTTAATCAGCAAACTCAGAAGAAGGCAGGGAAATAATATGACATAGATTTCACATTCCCTTCATGCCCAGATGCAAATGTAGTCCTCGAAGTGTAGTTTTGATGAGCTCTTCCATAACCTTCTCAGCATCCGTGGGTTTAGTCAGCTGTTTATGTACGTGCAATATTTTCCTTCACATCTTCTCTTGCTTATTTACATTCTTGTTTTAATCTCCATTCGACCTCAGGAACTACTGCTTATTCCTCGACATACAAAATCTATTAGTGCGTATATTATATGAGAAAAATTTCTCTTACACTGGGGTTCGAACCCAGAATCTTCGGTTATCCGTGCCGCTGCTCTACCAACTTAGCTAGCCAGAGTTCGCTTAAGGCAATCAGTCATGAGAGAGAGTTTCTATCTGGCGCTGTGAAGTGAATTATGGCTAGCTCAGTTGGTAAAGCAGCAGCATGGATAGCCAAAGTTCCTGGGTGCACAATTTGAATTAGATCAATTCACATCTATTGAACACCAGCAGCCCCCCCCCCCCAAAAAAAAAAAAAAATTCCACAGATTATTTTGAGGCTGAAACGGGGAAACTTTTATATACCTTATTGACATAGAAGACTAGATTTTTATTCTTTAGCCTTGTTCAGTTATTGTAGCGTGTTTTCTACAACTTAATATTATTTACAAACTTACTTTATTGCCACAAAAAATATTATATAAGGTACGGAAGTTTATTTTTATGAAAGAAATACGTCACAAAAATTAAAGCATAATCATCAAAAAGATAAAACATATATTTTTAAAAAGCATAATGTGGGTTGCTCTGATAATAATTAGGGCAAGGCATTTAATGACCATAAAATAGTTAAAAAAATGCAAAATAAAAAATCCATTTATGCTCTAAAAATAGCGAAAAATGACACAATATTTTTTTTTTCAATGACCAATAAAGTTACCATTATTACTTATACTTAGTTTTTTAGTACTGAATTGCTAAAAGCAATATATATATGTGAAGGGCCTAGTTCCATAAGGGCGTAAGGCACAAGGACATTGTTTCGAGAAATCTTGATGTTTTTAAACAATGTTACCACTCACAAGCACAGGTCTTTTCTTATGACTGAGCAGAGGTTTAAGGCACAAGTATAAATTGTTCAATGAGTATTTCAGAGATATGAGGATAAGGCATAAATGTTAAAAGCTCAAAGTTAAAGATGTGCCTTACGCCCTTATGGAACTAGGCCCTTCATATATATGCTTTATATATCAATTTACTATATAAAACACACTTATTTTGTTACTAAAGAAGTAAGTAAATTTATAGGCCTAATACTTGGACACCCTTAGCGAAAAAGATCTTTCTGAACTGACATGCCCATCAAATTGCCCCTAGCAAATATGTGCCATTTAAAAAGAAACTCTTTATTCTTGTGGTGTTTACAATAAACCTGAATTAAAATTAACTATGAACACGTGACAGAGATTCTCAAATAAAACGACTGTCTGTTGTCTGAAAGTCTCGACTTGTACATGGAAAAGTTCCTCTCTACCTCCATTGAAACACGACGTAGAAATGCCGAAAAAGGCCTAAAAATGCCGAAAATGACTTAAAAATTGTCAAAATGACCTATCTTTTGAAAATTACGGAAAATGCAAAATAAAGCAGAAAAATGCAAAACAAATTGCCCTTTTAGTCAATTATTTCATTATACACATTTTTATATATTCGAGCTATCTTTTAAACCTTCATATAAAAAAGATGCAAAGTCATCAAATGCCTTGCCCTATTATAGTATATTGCGATATTAGTTCCGTAAGCGGTGATCCGAGATCCGTTATGTGCTTACGGAACGAGTATTGCATGCAATTTTTTTGCACGATGATTATTTATATCAATTTAATTATATTAATTGAGAAATTAGCTGAAAATATTATGTATATACACTATGGATGGATGTTATATTTCTGAAAGTGATTCGCATATGTTGGTTGTTATGGGGACAGAATATTTGTCCTGTTAAAGTCGCCACAAACTGGGGGGCCTTGGTTCCGGTCTTCGATAAAGGCGTGTATTATGATTGTTTTACTTACGGCACATGGGCTTTTTTTTTTAATTTTTACAGCACTGAGATTTCTTTTGTTTTCATAGCAACCAGATTGCGTGCGGGAATGTCAAGTTACGATCCACGGCAACAATATTCGTAAGGACCACTAATTAGTTACATCGTGCAAAAATAATATACTGGTCCACCGAGAAAATTCCCGACCAGTCCGGCCCTCACTTCGGTCATCCCCTGGGTTCGGCGATGAATAAGGAAGCAGGGGAGACTGAAGGAGAGCCGAGCGAAGGAGAGTGACGTAGGGGAACAAAGGCGAAAGAGACAGAAGATAAGAACATGCTGCCGGTAAAATTAATTTAAGTATGACGGGCGAAAATCATGCTATAAGAAGCGTCAGTTTCAAATAAAGTGCCCATATACTCTTTTCTTTATGCATTTGTTTTGTTCAAATAAGTGCTTTGCAGTACGCCAATGACCTCGAAACTACTGTATTGTATAATTGTGCATTTGCGCGGAATAACAGAGCTTTCATGAATTTGGCAAGACAGCTGAAGTTCACGCAGAAGGTCAACACAAGTGAATTCTGCAAAGTCTTCGCTATCTTATCTTTGTACTTTGGACTCATAACGAGCAGCCTTAACCACACAAACGTTATCTCAACTATGTATAGCCTACTCCTATAGTATTGTGTACTCCTTTCCTCTATACATATCCTCGACAAGTTCTACAAGTCCCTTTGGCGCAGAGGATAGCGCGTTGGACTTCTAATCCAAAGGTCGTGGGTTCGATCCCCACAAGGGATGGTGAAATTTTTAAAGTGAATATTTAGAAGGACTGCGGGTCAGTTTATGTAGGTCAATAAATATAATTAGGTTGACACAGGTGCAGAATAATTAGGACTCATCGTATAGGATACAGTGTAGGACTTCTAAGACAAAGATCGTGGGTTCAGGGAAGTGATTTTTATTTTTAAGTTCGCGTTTAGAGTGAGTTCTTAAATAGGCTATATATGCCAATAAATAGAATTCAGGGGTTCAATAAGACTGGTTCAAGTGACAGCTGCTGAAATTCTTATTTTACGTGTTGTGCGATTATCTCAAATAAATATATATAAATCTACTTTTCTTTTAGGACCCGGACTGGCAAATTTTAACACTACTTATTAATTTTTTTCTGCATAAATTACTTTCTCCTTTCCATAGTATATGAAACATATGAACATATTATGGGAGAAAAATTCTTTCGACACTGGGACTTGAACCCAGGACCTTTGGCTATTCGCGCCAATGCTCTAACAACTGAGCTAAGCCGGAGTTCAATTCACAAGGCCAGATGGAACCTCTCTCCTATGACTGATTGCCCTAATGGTCTAACTCACAGACAGACAAGTTATGTCATGTCATGTATATGATATATTATATGATTGCATTGTGTACAATTGTAATTATAAAACAAGGTGAAAAAGTAAACATTACATTAAATGAACTTTTAGGGTGATCTATTTTGTGGTTAGGTGGACAATTTATTTATACTTAATAAGTTACTCTAGTTAGATGAGAAATGAAAAATGAGACAAGGAAGTACTAATCCGTAAATAATCATTAAGTAATTGTTTATCAGGTCAATGACAATATGAGGATCGTGGGAATTCCTTGTATCGTCTTTATGTTGAGATCCTTGGATGGGTCATGTGAACACCTGTCTTCCCAAGCTTCCCAAGATATCTCAATGTAAATAAGAGGTTAGTAAGGGTTTAACTTTTACTTATTTACGTAACTGTTAGATAAGCAAAATACATCGTAGGCCTGCTACATTCTTGACTTTACCTTCTACGTCCTGTTAGACAAATGCCTGTTTATTTCGCACAATATGCCTACATAGCGGATTCGAAGCGAGGGTTGTGGGTTTACAATTACTGAAAGTTTTTTATCCGATCGAGTCCTTTAGCTTAACAGGAATAATTCTCAATAGGGATCAGCAGGACAAGAATTTTACTTACCTACAAATTACTTTTAAAAAAAAGCACTTTAAACAAGGCATATATGACCTAAACTTACTTACTCAATCGCAATAGACAATTCCTAAATAGCTAAAGGAATATTAACTATTTTATGCAACCCGGAGGTTCATTCCTCCGCTTAGGCTACATGAGACCGCCATTCAATCCTATTCTGTGCTAATTCCATCCAACCATCCCTCGCAAATCCTACGTCCCTTAAATTTATCCTAATATTGTCCTTCGATGTACGTCTTCCAAGTGGTCTTTTCCTTTCGGGCCTCCCATTCAATACCTTTGAGACATGTCTGTCTTCCCCCATGCGCGCAACATGTCCACCCCACTTCATCCTCCGTGATTTAATTACCCTTACTATATCCGGTGAAGAATACAGGTAATGAAGCTCGTCGTTATGCTGTTTTCTCCAGTCTCCGTTTTCATCTCTCTCTGGTCCGAATGTTTTCCAAAGCACCCTGCTTTCGAACACTCTCAGATTATTTTCTTCCCGAAGAGTAAGGGAAGGAACAGAAAGAAAGGAACAATAAGGAGTAATGAAGTAGGTGCACACAATTTTGCTGCAGCATGAACTAGCACTCACAATTTCAGCGAGTTTCATTGCTTGTTATTTTATTAGGCCTACAAGGCCTCGGAAGTTAAGGCACTTACAATAGGTATTTTAGTCGGTTAAAACGATATTGAGAAAAGGAAAAATAGGGCGATACACGCCATTTGAATGATATTGCACAAAAAGTCGTCAATGCAAAATATCTTTCATAACACAACTGCACTAAACAATTAAATTACAACTAATTTAATAACCAGAATTCATAATCACAGCTAAATTATCTATTCTCTTCCACGCAGTTTTTGTTTCATTTAGAAGTCTGCAATTAAAAAAATTATATAACCATGAAGAGAATTTGATTGAAAACGGTCATCAGTTTTAAATTTTATATTTAAAAAAATGCATTTAAATATTATAATCTGTAAGAAAATACAACATTGTAGTGCTATTAGCATTTTAAGTCTTGTAGAATGTTCGTCTGATTAATATGAAATATTTACTTTGAAATTGCGTCCCTCGGGTTCTTTTCAATTAAACCAGGAAAATCCAATAAGAACTCTACATTTTGGATGTAGAAAATATAGTTGCACTGTGCCAAATAAATGCAAGTGAACGGATCTTCTCCTACATAAAATACATAAGAAACCTCGTTACTGTGCCAATTAATTTAGTGCCAGTGAATATATGACAATATTTTTTTTACAAAATATGGCTTGCAGTGATTTTTTAAGTTATAGAATTCTTTTAAAACTGGCGTGAATGTTAGGAAGATTATTTAAGAAACATTACTGTACTGTATTTCCAAGAAGTGAGTGTTCCCCTGCCACTAACTGTAAATGTAGTACGGTGGAATGTTAAGAAGTCGGACAGACAGCTTGCATGAGGGTAGAGCAGGTAGAAGAGCCCTTCATATAATGGGACATTCCAAACTTTCACTTATTTTACTCAAGTGTCCATTCAGATAGCAGTGGACATATATTGCAATACATTGAGTTACTTACTGTACAGTGTTTTATTTTGTACTAAGTCCTCTATTTGCATTTTATTTATTTTTTCTTTCATAATATAGTACAGTAAATTAATACAGCACTGTATTATGCCATGGTTGTTTTAATTTTTTTCTTGTTTTAGTGCCTCCCTCGCTTTGTGCCACTAAATGCTAGGGAACGGATGGTGGCATTATATCGAGGGTTGACTATTTATTTCGTTCATTTAGGAGGCGAGGGCCTGTGCTACATTCTCTGGCTACGGTTTTGAACCCTATTCATGATAATAAGTTTTGACTGATTGATAACAAATATCAGGATGACCATAATCTATACTAAATCTTTTTGGGGGTTTTCCACTTTATCCCACATCCTCTTAAAATGCAAACAATAATGTCCAAGAAAAAACAGCAAATTTGTGTGCACCTGTCTTACTTAAAGAAGGAAAAAACCTGTTTACTTGTCTGATTTGGGTATTTCTTTATTACCAAGTGTCACACTTGTCCTCACTTCCCCATGCGCTGGATGGACCACTCCTGCTGACACAGAGGGCAGCGGTTGTTCTGCTTCACCCACAGGGACATGCAACAGTAGTGGAAGGAATGGTTGCACTCGCCCCACACCACCACGCAGTCCTGGCGGCCATAGCGGGAGTCCTGTTTGCTCTCTGCCTGGCAACGAAGGCAAGCATCTGCAAAACAATTAATAAAAATGTTGTTTTTACGGTGAGTTAAATTTCGGTACAAAAGTTGCGTTAATTTCGGTGCAAAAGTTGGGTTAATTTGGGTACAAAAGTTGGGTTAATTTCGGTGCAAAAGTTGGGTTAATTTGGGTACAAAAATTGGGTTAAATTCGGTAAAAAAAGTTGGGTTAATTTCGGTACAAAAGTTGGGTTAATTTCGGTACAAAAGTTGGGTTAATTTCGGTACAAAAGTTGGATTAATTTCGGTACAAAAGTTGGGTTAATTTCGGTACAAAAATTGGATTAATTTCGGTACAAAAATTGGATTAATTTCGGCATAAAAGTTGAGTTAATTTCGGTACAAAAGTTGGGTTAATTTTGGAGCAAAAGTTGAGTTAATTTGGGTATAAAATTGGGTTGATTTCGGTTAAAAATTTGGGTTAATTTCAGTACAAAAGTTGGATTAATTTCGGTACAAAAGTTGGGTTAATTTCGGTGCAAAAGTTGATTTAATTTGGGTATAAAAATTGGGTTAATTTCGGTAAAAAGGTTGGGTTAATTTCAGTACACAAGTTGAATTAATTTCGGTACAAACATTGTGTTAATTTCGGTACAAAAGTTGGATTAATTTCGGTACAAAAGTTGGGTTAATTTCGGTACAAAAGTTGGGTTAATTTCGGTACAAAATTGGGTTAATTTCGGTACAAAAATTGGGTTAATTTCGGTACAAAGTTTGGGTTAATTTCGGTACAAAGGTTGGGTTAATTTCGGTAAAAAGGTTGGGTTAATTTCGGTAAAAAGGTTGGGTTAATTTCAGTACACAAGTTGAATTAATTTCGGCACAAACATTGTGTTAATTTCGGTACAAAAGTTGGATTGATTTCGGTACAAAAGTTGGATTAATTTCGGTACAAAAGTTGGGTTAATTTCGGTACAAAATTGGGTTAATTTCGGTACAAAAATTGGGTTAATTTCGGTACAAAGTTTGGGTTAATTTCGGTACAAAGGTTGGGTTAATTTCGGTGCAAAAGTTGGGTTAATTTCGGTGCAAAAGTTGGGTTAATTTCAGTACAAAAGTTGGGTCAATTTCGGTACAAAAGTTGTGTTAATTTCGGTGTTATTTCGCATTAAAAACAAATAGATTTATAGTGGTATTAATCAGAGGTGACAGCCCAAGCATGGGTGCGCAGAAGATACAGACGAGTCCAAGAAATATTCGTACTGCGTGGAGGGGTGTATGGGTCGGTTGTGTCGTTGATTCCAGTGCGGCAAGACTATATAATGCAGCTAAGAAACAAGAGACCTTGTTCTCCCTCGCCAGAGCACTTCAACATTCTTACCCCTCCCCACGCTTCCTCCCATAAGCGTCACTTCCCCTCACGCGTATATGGCTCTCGCCTCCGATTAATACCACTGTACGTCTCCCTTTTATATATGACTAGCTGAATAGGCCCGGCGTCGCCCGGGCTTTGTATTTTTTAATTTGAAATTAACTTATGAAGGACTTTATGTACAGTATGTAGAACTTGAAATGAAGGAAAAGATTTATCACACTCAAACTGTTCCATCAGAAAATGCTAGATATAGCTTTTTATGGCTCATAGAGGATGTCGAAAGCTGCATTCCGTTGCTTCTACACATCATGCTTAGGAGGGGTTGAAATAAGAAGAAACATAAATTAAATAAGATTGTATTGACTTGACGGAAAATTTTATTTCTCATTCTCATGTTATCATACAACCGTTTCGGGCTGAAATAAAATAGAAATGCAGTACCACTTTCATACGTTCCTCCCCTAAAACCCGGGACATAATATACTGCGAGCGTAGGACTCAAAATGTTCCACCCCATGCTTAGGGCCTATGATAAACATCCCTATTTCTCAACTAATACAAAGCCTACAGCTATGGATAAGGTATAAGGGGAAAGGATTATTTACAGACTTCTGATATAGCATACTCACACACTTAAGTTGTCCCTTGCAATACGACCTATTCTTCGACATAAAAATGTGAAGTGAGAAAATATTTCTTATGTCGAGGGTAGAGAAAGTTATGTGACTGCATCACACTGTGCTTTATTTTCGTGGATTTCATTTTCAGTAATTATTTTCGCCATTATATCGATGAAATCATAATTCGTTAAAGTCCAGCATTATAATTATAGTCGCCAAAGCCCAATGTTATCAAAGTAAACAATACACTGTTGTCATGTGAACTGAACAACATTCATTTTTTTTCAGTATAAAATTCTCAGAAATTATATAATTTTCAAGGGAAGGAGTATTTTGTTTGAATTTTAATGTTGACCGCTATACTTCCCGGGCTTAACTGGGTATGTGTGCAAAATTCCGTGTAAATTGGTAAAGAAATGTAGATTTGTATAAGGAACAAACATACATACATACATACATATCCACAAACACACATTCGACTTTATATATTAGATTTTCATTTTGTAGACTAACAATTTATTAGAGGTTGACTATTGGCCTAAACACTTGCCTGTATTGTGGATCCAGTTATATCAAGGGTGCACTGGGGTCACCAAAATACAGATACTTTCATGTTGAAATAAAATATAAAATAAAACAACTGTCCTAAGTTCAAATAGGCACGAGATCCGGGCTGTAGGGTGGATTTTTAAACACCTCCCAGCAAATGTCCTGCAGAAGTTCCACTGGGATGTGTTTAAACCTTCACCTTACAGCCCGGATCTCGCTCCCATTGATTTCCATCTTTTCCTACGCCTCAAGAAATGACAGAGAATGACAAAGAGGCGGACATGGTTGCCACACAATGGTTCAAATCCCAGGCGGCAGACTTCTCCGACACAGGTATTGAAACGTTGGTCCCACGGAATGAAAAATGTCTCAATTCCGGTGGCGAATATGTTGAAAAATAGCTGAACACTTGCTGTTGCAATAAACATTTCCCTGAAATTGTGTTTTGTTTCTGTAAAAGGCCCCAGGGAAACTTACTTCATGGACAGCCCTCGTATGTTTACATTTTAATTCAGCGTGCAAAATTTTAAGTTTCCTGAAAAATTAGTTTAGAAAACCACCCAACACGGGAAAAGGTAATCTGCGCCACTGACATAAGTAAACTGCGCCACCTACATTTAAATGGCGTCAACGTCATACTAACGCACCAACATTTTTCTTCCCACTACTTCAGACAGGACTAGCTATGAAATTGCATAGGTGTGGTTAAAAATGTTAGGCTTAGTAGCTTTGTCATTTTAAAAAATGTTAAAAACAAAAAATTGTTAAAAACACTACTTTAATTTTTTTGCATGAGCACTTTGTTCTTATATGACGCCTTCTTAATAAAATCAAAAGGGATATTTGATTGTTTATATATTGTTCTTTCCACTTCAGTAGACGAGAATATTTGTCATTTATTTTAGCTGTTCTTCTTACAGATATCCCTTGTTCAATACTTCTCAATTTTATGTAGACACTTGTTTGGAACTGGAGAAGTGCATCTAACACAAGGAAGATGTTAGGAGAAGCGTGGTAAAACATAGATTTATATTTTTCGTGAAATGTTCTACTGCATTAGTCGTTTCTTTGCATTCTGTGGAATGTTCATTCCCCCATACTGAGGGTGCCGCAGTTTACATATCTAATTTTTATTCCATTTCAAATTCGGTGTCAACCGTGGCGCAGATTAAATACACCCCTCAACACTTGGGTCATCCCTTATTAAATAACACACTGTATGCGAGCGTTACCTACATAGACTGGCACCTCAGTAATGCTATCATGTTGGGGCTGCATGGACAGAAACCCCATTACTCACCCTGTCTCCAGGCAAGACTGTATAGGGTTTCCATACGAAACAAAGCTATTGTAAGACTTTTTAAAGCAGGACAAACGAATGAGTGGAAATTTACAGAAAGAGAAACCCGACACATGTGACGTGTTATGGGGACATCTGGTCAAGTCATTTCAAAGCCCAAGAAATTCCGAGGAGATGCTGTATTTCTAATACCAAGTGTTTCATACAGAAAGAATAAAATTCACCCAAAAAATTAACTATCGGTACACCAATTGGGGAAACTCGTGGTACAGTCACAAATTCAGGGGGTCACGGTTCAAATTTCGTGGTCGAAAAATTTGGCGAGCGTTTTTTCGTTGTTTCCAAATCGCAAAGGCAAATGCAGAAAAAATGTATTTCATAGAACTTAATAATAATATTAATATTAATAATAATAATAATAATAATAATAATAGTTAATATTACAACTCAATATTTAATACAACTCAATCTATATTAATAAAAATGAATTTACAAAAGGGTTGTTGCCGCATCACTTGAGAACGGCTCGACCGATTTGGCTGATTTTTGTTTTGTTGTGTTCGTAATTGTCAGGACAAGGTTTGTGTGAAAGAAATTTTTTGGAAAATCCACGGGAAAAGTCGGAAATGTGAAATGAGGCGGAGTTAGAAAGTTCTGCTGTCAATTGTTTACGTAACGAAAGTATTGTTTACGGTATAATTGTATGAAAATTTTAGCCTAAACCCTCAATAAAAGATAATCAACTAAGAAGCGAAAGACCAAAAATTCCTATAAGATATAAAAGCTGGTGTGATTATAGTATAAACTCAAAAATTTTTATGAAATGAAGTATTAATTCGCATTTTACTATGTTGTCAAAACTAGTAATTAATAAAATCTTGTTTCATAAATACTACTCATAACTCTGTTCACTAATATTATTAGTGCATTAGTCAGAGTAGCCAATCTTGTACCCTTAACCCTTAATTATCTGGAGAGCTTCGAGATGTGGTGTTGGAGGAGGATGGAGAGGATTCGATGGACGGATAGAATCACAAGAGTTTTAAGAAGACACATCTTGCAAGATGTAAGAGTGAGAAAAGCCAACTGGATGGGACACATTATGAGAAGAAGAGGACTCTTGCTAGATGCCATAGAAGGAAAAATAGAAGGAAAGAGAAGACTAGGAAGAAGAAGAATTGAGATACTGGATGACATCAAGAAGAAAAGAAATTATGGAGAGTTAAAGGATGCAGCAGAAAATAGAAGGAGCTGGAAAATGGAATTTTACATGGGAGTGTAGACCTGCCGTAAGGCAGAAGTACCATGAATGAATGAATGAACCCTTAATTGGTGTGCCCTATAGAATACAGTGTTTGTCTTAAGTTTGTATTAAAAGGATTGAAAAGAAATTGAAAAAAAAAAAAATTAAATTTCACATAAAGTACAAAATAAGGATATAAGAAATAAACTTGGAGCATAGTAATTGTATTAATTGTTTTCTTTGCAGTCCGGCATGAGTTTGTATGTTGTGTGAGAAATTCAGTCTCGCCAAATAAAAGGTTAAAGTGTATCCTCTTCATTATAGTTTCTACAATGTTCATCACAGTTCAGTATACCCAGGAGAAGGCCACAACATGAGGGCCGAAACCTCGTCACCCGGACAACCAAGATGATTATTGTTCATTTAGCCGTGGAAGCCTACGAGAACATGATATAATGTGTTTACTAGCATAGGTTAGATGCGAAAAGTTTCGACTTACGACAATGAAACCTATCATATATTTTATGTTTATAGCCTTCGTTTGTATATAAAGCGCGGGAAGTTCTTTTTATCTAGGTGTCGTAGGTGATAGTGTCGCAATAATATAAATAACTTTAAATACCAAAAATCCCTTTAGGCAAGCCTATAGGCTGAGGTAGATTTCGAAGTGCTTTTGGTTTAATTTATTGTCGCAGCACAGCACTCTTCTTCTTTAGCCTTGCCATGACAAACCCGCAATAATAACTGTAAAAAGAGGAAAGAGCACTTTTTCAAACATTCAAATTTCGCCTTATATGAGAACTATCAAGAAACTAGTTACTGATTTGTAGAGTACTCATCAAGAGCTTTTCAACGATACCCCACAAGACGTAGTTTCAAAAATTTCTAATTTCCACCCCCCACCCGTACCCCCAAAACCCCCGAATTGTTGGTGTCACTGTGAACTCCATAGAAAGTATTCTAATTTATTCAAACAAAGTTTCCCTCTATACTTCATAGGGGCCGAGATATAAATGTTTTAAAATTTCAACCCCCTCCCCCGATCACCCCCGTGGGACAATTTTGCTCATTAACGAACTTGTCCGAACTATTGGACCTAGAAATAACATAATAAAATTTGGTTCAAATATCTTCAAAATTACGGCCATTGTGATATATATCACAATCTTTTTTTTTTTTTTTGAACAGGCGGTGGTTTCGTACTTAGGGAGGCATGAAACGTAAAGATATGAAAGAATTTTTCGAAAGTCATGACATGGTATCGATTGCAATAGGTAGATTTATCTTCCAAAAAAATGCAAGGTTTTTTCTATTTTAAGAAATAAAATAACTACCTCACGACTAAACAGAAATGGCTCTACAAATCTTGCAGGTGGTCCAAATTAAATGCCTTCAGGCTGTGCAAAACATGCACAATCTGCAAATTACAGTCTACATACAAATTACTGCAAGAGGTCATGGACACAGTTTACCAGCTAAATTTTAATTGGGAAATATATTCTCTAAAAGACTGGTCGTGTAATTCATAACGCTGAATGCATTTAATTGCAGATTAAGATCAACGCTGATTTGATTGCCGAAATTATCTGGTCCACGGTTAAGAAATTATTTAGTGTTCAATATAAGGAAGCTAATTTAACAGCTGCAGTGGATATTAGTGATTCATTACTCTCCAACTTTGCATCATGGTTGCCATTCATACGACTATATTTGAGAGAGTTGTACGACGTACGACGCAACCATGAGTCGTACGCCTATTTGTACGACTATTTTTAACATAGTGTTTGATATTTGTTAATCAATCTACTGACGAATTTTAGATTTTCCAGCTCTTTGTTTCCTCATGGTTTTTGTTGCAAGGATGTTGCTATTGATAATACTGTGGCTATTATTTAATTTTATTGTATTTTATCAAATTTAGCACATCGGAAGATAATGAAACACGCCTAATTATCTACAAATAAGATGATTTATTAACAATTACGTGATATATGTAAGGTGTATAATACCGATTATCAATTATTATTATTATTATTATTATTATTATTATTATTATTACTAATGCAATAAGTTCATTACACTGAAAAATCACAAAACATAAGAAAGTTTTAACTGTCACAGGCCATGGAGTCCCAGAAGGTTCCAGGAGGTTGAGGATCCCAGACTTTTTAGACAATCGGCACATGAAGGTGGTAAGGTTGTCAGCCTTACGCACCGGCCGCCTTTACCCCTAGGATTGCTCCTGGTACTCACTTCTGTTAGAGGCTGAGTCGACCCCAGGACCATAGTACCATCAGAAGGATTAGTACCATCAATTGAAAAACTCCAACGACCTCATCGGGCATCGAACCCGCGACATTCCGGTTTAAGCGCAGTGCCTTAACCACTACACTACGGCATACACAGGTAGGACACTTATTATTCTTATCTCATCGGCATTCGAGAGAATGAAACTTACGCTAATGATGATGAGAGAGAAAGACATATTATGTTACTGTTTGGAATATCCTTGTTCCAATTCCATCAATACTTTTGTTACTGCCAAGGACTTGCATAGTGTGAAATTAATGGTTACCGATAATCACGATCTTGTACTACAAATCCTATTTTCTTGGGAGCAAAACAGACCTACGTCCGAGGCATTTCATTTCGTAACAGTTCAAAGTTAAGGACGTGACACAGATTTTCCTGACATCAGGTTTCATCAAGTTATAACTAATGTGAGACCAGATTATTTTGTATCTCAATTATTTTTATTTTCGTACTGAGCTATAAAATTTGTTTATAAATTACAATTACCATGTGTGCTCAGTATATAAATCCTTAAAAATTTTAGCCTACTTTGAAAAACATAACTTATTTTCAACACATTCAACAGATATAAGTAGCGTAAGCTACTAGTCTAGAGGCATAAACACTTGCGATACATACATTAAATTAGTCAAAAGTATTTCTAAAAATTCTTAAAACTATTAAAAAATGTATTTCAAGTCCACAAAATAGAAGTATTGTATTAAAATGCAGATACGGGTAGAAAGAGGACAGTAATGTTGTAGGCCTACCTACGTTATTAAAAGAAAAAAATTAAAGTAGAACCCCTGCACACTCTGTGACATCTGAATGCATTATTTGCGGTCAGTGTACAAGACTATTAACTGTTTATTTGGAGAGATTTAAATTCAACATGTACAAAATATAGTGAGGTAATAGTCTGATTTTACTGTAGATATTTTTATCTACACAGGGTGTTAATGAATGACACCGAAATATTATAGGCTACCTGTGAATAGAGGGGACATGGACAAGCAACTATTATTATCAGATTTTTTCTCCATGACGTAAAATGTGTATGCTACAGAGCATTAAAGTCATTGCAATATTTTGGTGCTTATAAATCAACAATGAAGCGAGATAAAATTTTAATTTAATTGACTTCATGCTATCTTAGTGATCGATAAAACCTGATTCGGAATCATTCGTCAACAGCTATATCATATTTTAGTGTTTCTGCAAGCTGCAAAATTTACAGGCTAATCACATGACTGGCCGCCATTGCATTAGTTTTTTTTTTATTCATAACTACAGTGTTAATAACGAAGTTCCTTTTGTTTGCATTCTTTTCAAATATTAGAAGTCAGTGACGGTCATGCTCTGGGAGATTTTATGCTGTTACAGGAAAAATTGAATCCATAGAGCAAAAATCTCCTAATAAAAGCGGCTTGTCTATGTCCCTTCTATACACAGGTAAAATATTTCGCTTGCAATTCATTAACACCCTGTATAATAAGAGGAAGCGTTTGTTTGTTTGTCCATCTGTCTGTGCGCGGTGCCTACCCAAATATAACGCACATAGATGAACTGAAGGGTGAACGAATGCACCTTGAAGCCAGAATTTTAATTTTCGCTTTCGTTTGTAGAATACAGATGTCTGTGGAACCCTTTTAATTCAATTCAATTAATTTTATTGTCATTAGATAGTTATATACAACTGCAATAGACAAAGTCATTGGGGGTAAAATTACAATAATTACCTAAAATATCGAGCAACCTTTATAAAATCACATAACAATAGCACATGGATTAAAATCAGTAAATTCACAAATAGAATAAAATGGATTGGCGACAAACCATTAATGCAATCTCTTACATGGTAAGTCGGTTATAACTTGTGGTAACCTATTAAAAAGTTTACATAGCGATAACTAATGAATATGGTTTTGTTTAGTCTATACTGTGGAATTTCGATCATTTGCCAATTTCTGGTATAATGATTGTGAATGTCTGACCTTGTATTATACATATGTTCATTTTGCTTCGTAAATGGCAATACTGATATGTATATATATATATATATATATATATATATATATTTACAACTGTTAGTATAGTCCAGTTATTCGTTGCATGGCCAGGCGGCTTCCTTTCGTTAGGAGGAAAAGTTTGCCGACAGCACAACCTACGTTCTTTATTTTTACCGCACCAATCAGCTAGTTACCCCAGCCAATCAAAATCGAAGAATGTCTTGCGACAGATATGACAGCTACTCGTCAACTCCACGTGGAGTGGAACGCGAGGTTGCAAGATCTAGTTACAGTAAACGATAACACGTGTGAATTGATTAAAGCGAGGGAAGAACTTAGGTCAGTGATAACAATGAGAGAATATTGCAACGTTGCTTTTGTTTTGGGAAGCGGAAACCAAGCCCGATATAGTCAGATCAAATAACATAAAGAAACACCGCCTCAATTGTTTATCTCTTTGAAGCCGCCTGGCCAAGCAATGAATAACTGGACTATATTTAGTACTAGCTGAAAAGGCCCGGCGTCGCCCGGGCTTTGTATTTTGTAATTTGAAATTAACTTTTGGAGGGCTTTCGATTTTGAAACTCTAGGTGCTTATATAATATGTACGTAAAACTTGAAATGAAGAAAAAGATTTATCACACTCAAACTATTCCATCAGAAAACGCTAGATATAGCTTTTTATGGCTCATAGAGGATGTCGAAAGCTGCATTCCGTTGCTTCTACACATCATGCTTGGGAGGATTTGAAATAAGAAGAAACATAAATTAAATAAGATTGTATTGACTTGACGGAAAATTTTGTTTCTCATTCTCATGTTACCATAAAACCGTTTCGGTTCTGAAATAAGAGAAATGCAGTATCACTTTCATACTTTCCTCCCCTAAAACCCGGGACATAAAATACTGCGAGCATAGGACTCAAAATGTTCCATCCCATGCTTAGGGCCTATGATAAACATCCTTATTTTTCAACTAATACAAAGCATACAGCTATGGATAACGTATAAGCGGAAAGGATTGTTTACCTACTTCTGATATAGCATACTCACACACTTAAGTTATCCCAGCAATACGACCTCTTATTCTACATCAAAATAAGTGAGAAAATATTTCTTGTGTCGAGGGTAGAGAAAGTTATGTGACTGCATTACAATGTGCTTTATTCTCGCGGATTTGATTCAAGAATTATTTTCACAAAACGTTAGCATCAGAATTCGTTAAAGTCCAATAAATTATTATGTAGTGTCCAGAGCCCCATGTGAACTGTGTAAACAATACACTGTTGTCTTGACAACTGAATGGGATTTCATTTTTTTTTTGCATAATATTCTCAGAAATTATATAATTTTCAAGGGAAGGACTGATTTGTTTCAATTTTAATGTTGACAGCTATACTTCCCGGGCTTAACTGGGTATGTGTGCAAAATTCCGTGTAAATTGGTAAAGAAATGTAGATTTGTATAAGGAACAAACATACATACATACACACTTTCGATTTTATATATTAGATGAAATCAGGTTTACGATGATTTTTGTCAGGTATCTGGGCAATGATTCTAATTATTTTCTTCTGTAATATTAATATATCTTGTGTAGGCCTACAAGAACTATTCCCTCATATTAAAATTCCATAATTTTTTACACTCTGGAAATATGAAATCCTAACATACTCAAAGGAAACCCACCATGTCTAAATCCTGAACAGAAATACAAACCTTGACAACTTTCTACATAAGAATTGTGTGGCGGACTGCAAAGAAAACAAATAACACAACAATTATTCATACAGTATTCTTCTATTATGTATGGCACGTAAGTTAAATCATTTTCTATTCTTAAAAGAAAATTGTACAGGTATCCCCTGTCATTTTGGCAAAAAGCTAATGTTCCTTCGGGTCTAAATAAATAAATAAAAAATATTTTAGGTTATTCTGTATTCTATATAAATAAAATCAATAACTGTTTATTTTTTATTAGTTCAGGAACTATTCATTTTGGAGAAAAATTTATTTTCGTATATGTCACACTGACTGTCAAACCTAAACGGTTATAATTTAAATAGCCGACGAGTTACAAACGTTGGGGCCCAAACGTTTAACGAAAAACAAAGGCAAATTTTATTCGCATTTCTTTCCAGGCAGTTTAATATAGAAAACACAAAAGCAAGCTTACAATTATTACATGATAAAAAAAAATCGACCCTGCCAGGATTCGAACCTGGAATCTTCTGATCCGTAGTCAGACGCGTTATCCGTTGCGCCACAGGGCCACGACAAGCAACCGCTCTCTGCAAGGCTGTTACTTCAGCAGGCAGCCAGCCAACGGTCCGATATAAAGGGACGAAAATATGCAGGTTTTATGGAATTACTGCCCAGCTATTATTAAATTCTACATTACTTGATAACTTTCTAGACAAATTGAATTTGAAAATGATCAGTGCCAGACTGTAACTAGTACTGTACTTAATTTGAGAATTAATGCAGTTTACCCAATTGTCTCATTTGCACAAAGAAGGAAGCCTTATTGGTTTCCCTAACAACTAAGTCATTAAACAATGTTTTCTTATATCTTTAAAATTCATTATTTAAAAAAATATAAATCCTGTCTTCCTTTATTTAATAATTTGGGGGAGGGGTTAGATTTATGCTTTTAATAGTTTTTTTTTTACCCTAGTCACAATCAGAAAGAAGATAGAAAAATTCATCTAAATTTCTGTTTCGGCTTAAACGGTCTTGAGCTGTCCGGTTGATCTAATGGCTAGACTATCTATTGTACTAAAGTTAATAACAATTAAAATATCATAAATAATAACATAATTAAAAAACAAAGCTAATAAAAGAAATAAAACTTAAACAAATTATTATAATACTTTTTTTTTTTTTTCTTGTTGCTGGTTTTCTTTGCCTAAGAACGAGGGTTCAATTTCGTGTTGTAGTATATAAAAAATTACGGCACTCGTAAAATGCCATAAAGTTTTATGATTATTGAAACTAGCTGTAATCAATTGTTGAAGAGTTTTAAGAATAATAAAGTAAACCGTAGCTAGGTTATTTATGATGATTAATTTGAATAAATATTTTATTTTTGTTGTTAGGAAACAAAGTTTCTCTCCAATGAGCTATATTGTAATGAAAGTTAAAAAGCTTAAATAGTTGAAAATAAGGTATTCGAACAATAAAAATTACGAAAAGGGATAATAAAAAAATTGATATGACCCCGACGTGATTTGAACACGCAACCTTCTGATCTGGAGTCAGACGCGCTACCGTTGCGCCACGGAGTCGTTGAGACATTGCCGCGCACAATCCTGTATGTAAGCACGGGCGAGCTTTAGCACATCCTTGAAATAGTACGATGGAAATAACAGTAATGATAAAAGACACCCATCATTCAATAACAATCAAGAGTAGTAACTACAATTAATTAATTTAACGTTGTGACAGAATACTGTGTATAAGTAAGATAATAGGGACAATATTTTACATTATGAAAAGGATAAAAATAAAAACATGCATCATCATTAATACAAGAAATAATAAAAACTAAATCTTTACGAGGTTCTTTAGGCAACAAATGTACAGAAATTCTGGCAAAGGACCTATACAATCACTTACCTGATACACTGAAAAATAAAAAAAATAATAAAAAGAAGCTAAAAAAGATAAAATCTTAGCTGGTAGAAAATGTGTTTTATACAGTAGAGGAATTTAAAGAGAGGACTAAATTATGAGATGTATTGACTATTTTCAGTACCTAAATTTTACAAAATTATTAATTTTTAGAATGCAAGTATTTTTGTTTACCTTAAATTTAATTTGTTCAATATTGTTCAATTCATGAACTTGTCAAAATTCATTGCCTAGAAATTAAGTATAATTTATTGTGTACCTAAAATTTATTTTGTACAAATTGTACTTGACCAACCCATGTAAACCTATTATATTTGGCTAATAAATCTAAGTCTAAATCTAAATCAGTGTTAAGACAGCCATTGCAACGAATACACATTTGTTTGTTTGTTTTTGCGGGGTATTTTAACTACAAATTTAGTATAAGTTAATGTGAATCAAACAAACATAGCATAAGCTGCAACAGTCAGAAATTATTATTAAATACTGATAAAACAGTCTGTCTAAAGTTCCTTAACAAAACTAATAACAAGGGTTCGGATGTTTATGACCTAAAAAAATGGAAAATATGACTGCAAATATGACTTTAAAAGTAACTAAATATGACCCAAAAATCCTAAATATGATTTCATAAAGGAAAGTATATTTTAAAAACAAACGTTGCAATTTAAAACGTTTAATGACACTAAATTATTACATCACATTAATTCAATCAGATAATAATTTTTTAACAATTTTACAGGTGATTTACAGTTTAACATGTAAAAAAACTACTAATCTGTTATTGTTTCCAGATGCCACTGTAAATGTGAACTGAAAATATTTTAAAAATATGTATATTGGAAGTTGTTAACTACAAGGAGGAAGAGGTATTTGTGCTATTACTTGTTACTGTCCCTTCACATTTCGGTTACGGTAAAACTAAAATATTTGTGACTCTTTTTTGGAAAAAAATTAAGTCGACAATTGACTGCGCATACTGCATAATTGTGCTCTTCTACCGCGTTTATAACTGCAATATGACGTTAAACTTACAAATATGATTGATATATGACCAAGACCATAAAAATGACCAAAATATGACTTTATATGCAAAATAAAATGACTTAATAAATCCAACTCGTCAACTCTCGTGGGATTACCTATGATAATACTAAGTTATGTTGAGTGTGTATTACAGTCATGAAGAGAAGATAGAAGTACAAAACGTGAAGCAAGATGGATGTGGAATTACTCATAAGTTGATACAAGAGACAGAAAGAGTGGTTCTTTTATGAAAGAGCAAAGAGACAACCTTGGGCAACACCAATAATGACTTAACCCTTAAATGCACGAGACTCAATTTTTGGTACAAAATATAAACCGATGCCGGACCGCCAAGAAAACAATTAACACAATGATTAGGACCATAGTTTATTTCTTGCTTTATCATTCTGTAATTCATATGAAATTTAAATTTTTCTTCAAATTTCTTTTCAGTCCTTTCAGTAAAAATTTAAAATAAACGTTTGTGTCCTATGAAATATATTATAAATTTAAGGGTTAAAGAAATGATTCTTCGTATCCTAAAAATAAAATTATAATTAATATCACACTTTTCTTTATTACATCTTCCGGAAATATTACTAAAACTTACGAATTTTTATGGAAAATTTTCTGAATTTTATCAAATGTGATAACACAATACACGTTTAAGATCTCTGAGAAAAAAGTGCCTTTTTAAAGCATATTTTTAATATTCAATAATTCGCAAGGAAGAAACAGTTTGTTAGGAATTATCTTTTTGACCTATGTTTGCGGGTTCGATTCCGGTCCAGGTCGATGGCATTTGGTTACATAAATGCGACAGTTCCAAGTCTGCACATTTACAGACACCTTAACCCTTAAATTGATACGGTAGTTTGTTGAACGAAATGGCGGGAAATAAATCGGAAGAAAAAATTAAGTTTCTTGCAAAATTACAGAATAAGGTTCAAGAAATAAAACTATGTATTTATTATCATCATTATCAATCTTCCCCAACTTGTGAAAAAACAAGTTTTAAAAAAGTGTGCGTGGAACGCCACGCGACAGAAGTGAAACTTGTTTTAATTTTTGGATTTTTTCAGTTTTGGATCATTGGATTTTTTCAATTTTGGATTGTTGGACTTTTTAATAATGGGTTTTTGGACTTTCTTAATTTTGGATTTTTTAAATTTTTTATCTTTTAATTTTTATCTTTTTGGATTTTTTTATTTTTAACTTTTGGATTTTGGATTTCTTAATTTTGGATTTATGAATTTTTTTGCTTTTTTAAATTTTGGATAATTGGATTTTTGAGTTTTGGACTTTTTATTTTTTATATTTTGGATTTTTGGACTTTTTAATTTTGGATCTTTGAATTTTTTAATTTTGAAATTTTGAATTTTTTAATTTTGAATTTCTTAAATTTTGGATTTACGGTTTTTTAATTTTTGGATTTTAAAAATTTTGGATAAGCTTAATCATTGAGTTGATTGTTTTCTGTGCAGTCCGTTCCGTCACACCTCACTAATTTCGTGACGATTTTGAGCGTTACACTAATTTCGTGACGATTTTGAGCGTAACACAAGCACTTGATTTACCCCTACCGCGGCTAAAGAAGTTTCACTTCAAAAAAGAACAGCGGATACGGACAAGTTTAAAGTAAAGTAAAGTAAGGAGGTAACTCCTCCTTGTCAATATAAAAGCTGTAAAATATTCAAAATCAAATATATTTCGACCCATCTGTATTCATCTTCAATGAAAAATTAAAAAAATTAAAATCATAGCCACCTCAAACCAACATGATGTGCGGTTATGCAGCTGTAAAATAGCTAGCCAACATAGCCACATAGCCGCACATCATGTTGGTTTGACGTAGCTATGCATTTAATTTTTAAAAATTCTCAGAAATGTTCCATTTTTTTTTTAATTCAGAAAGAAAATCTTTCAACTTCCTCCACCAAGAGGCTGCAATTCGACAAAGCATACCTAACAATATATAATAAACACGGAAGTAAATAGGCTATATACAATATACATAAAAGAACATAACAAGGGAACATAAACAAAACAACAAGAAAAAAAAATCCCTTTAGGCAGGCCTACAGGCTGAGGTAGATTTCGAAAGCAATATCTAAATGTACAATGCACCATATGAAAATTAAATAAATCTGATTTTTTTTAGAGTTTTTTTTTAATGTTTTAAATTGACTTTTATTTTATTATTTATTTTTTATTTTGCCATGTAAACTTATTATTGTTCTAAAGGTCTGTAACTATTATTTTTAATATTTCAAACTCTATTACATTGGTAATTTTATCCTTAGTCGGTCCTCACACATTCCTTTCGGCAGGCCTTCGGGCTGAGGTATATTTTTAATTGTTATTGCTTTTTTAACATTATATGAGAGCTTTCGGGAAACTAGTTTTTTTATTTGTAGAGTACTCATAAAGATGTGGTTTCAAAAATTTCTAATTTCCATCTCCGTACTTAGGAAGGCATGAAACGTAAAGATATGAAAGAATTTTTCGAAAATCGTGATATGGTTCCGATCCCAATAGATAGATTTTTCTTCGAAACCTACCTAAAATGCAGTCAAAATCTAGGATATTGCTCATCTAAGGTGCATATAGATGCTTTTTCAACACAGCAATTGATCCTCTAATGGCAGTAATGGAGATGTTTGATATTAATTCTTTATGGAGGCCAAAACGTGCGCAGAAGTCTACGAAGAAGCGAGGAATTTACCTCTTGCACCCACCATAAGACCAATAACTCTACTGAAGTTACAGTACTTTTCAAATGAGAAGTCTTTTCCTTCACCGCCAATCACGTGTACGGGCTAAAAGACTGCCGCTAGCAATGAGAGTCTTCCCTCCGTCTCGCCGTCTCTGATTGGACCGCGTATCTATGCAGTTGAAGGACATAGGACTTGTCATCTGCAAAGCACCTTAGATTATATTTTTCCTTATAGAAAGGAATAATATTTATGACATAATAACTGTAAAACTGTTTTATTTTTAGTCCGACCTGGGTTTATATACTGTGTGAGCAATTAAGTCTCACGCATTTAAGGCTTCAAGAACTTTTGTCAGCGAAATTTCCATGACAAAGACACTGCCTTCTAAACTGTATTAATCGTGTATACACTGCCTGTCCTATACGGCTAATTTTGCGTACTCGGCGACATTACAGATGGCAGCACCTTTCACACCCAGACTGCTTCTTGTTTTTTTGCTACGACATTGTTGATTATGTAGTGCTGTCACCGCCGTCTCATAACCACTGCCTTCTAAACTGTATTACTCCTCGAGACGGCGGTGCTCATAATATAGTCTATCAATGCGTCTAATTAATTTACATTTATTTTAATAATTGCTCCAAAATTCCATTTCAAGGTAAGTGTCATATACTGGAATAATATTACGTTCTAAACAAATAACACATGTATCTGTGTCTGTTTAATGCTTATTTTGATTAGTGATTGCTGCAATCTGTGTGTGAACTGTGTCGCCTCTACTGGATAAATTAGGCAATTTAACAATACTCTGAACTCCATGTTAAAATAAAGCATAGGACAGGCAGTGTAATTCTCGAGGCGGCGGTGGACAAAGAGTATTCTTAGGTTTAAACAATTAGGCTATAAAGCGAAAAAAAAAACAATGGTTTTGAGCTTGTCTCCTGGATTCCTGTTTACACATTACAATGAAAACGGGTATGATTTCATTACCGTATTCAAATAATTTTCCTAATATAGAAAATGTATTTCCTGCCAGCTTTCTCCGAAATTACTGACGTCACAAACAAACAGTTAGTGACGATTCAAAGGACATGAGGCAGAGTACATGTGACATGGACCTAGTATCAATATTTTCGACAATTTATATCTCAAAAGAACAAGGAAGCAAATAGGACACTGATCTTTCACATGTATATTCCTATAATAGGTTATGTACATAGTTAACTGATATCTAAGATTCTCACAGAAAGTGCATTTCTTCATTGGATGGTAGACACAATCAATACACCAGTTACTGTATGAAGAACCAATATTCAGGTTGAGTAACTTCAAGACCATTGTCCTCATCAGTTCATTAAGCGAAGTGACAAGTGACGAGTGAATTCAAGTGCATTGAGCAGTGTGAGTACTTATTTTCACCAAATTTATCATTCCTCTTTTAGGGGGCTCATACACCAAACAGTGTCAAAATTCTCAAATTTTCTTTTTGCTATCATATTAAAGAACACACCTTTCTGAACATACCCTATAATTTTTATATTTAAATTCGGTCATTTACGGGAGATATACAAGTTTAAATGCCAGTATGTGCTTCAAGTTGAATGGCATGTTGAATTTTCAAAGCCATTTTCCTGTAACTTAATATTTTCAACAACAACCAAAAAAACACAATATTTCTTAAAGTAATGGCCCAAATTGCATGAAATTTTGGGTACACATAGATTTTTGTGTGTTCTAGAGGACAAACCTAAATAATCAGATGTACTTGCATTACAAGATTATTTAATTTGTGAACATAAAGTGAAAAATTAGTAATAATTTTACATTGAAATTTTGAAATCCCTGAAAATTGTATCAGGCATAGGCCTACCGCAGTATTTACTGAAGGTTTAGCCTCTAGATTATAGTGTCAGCTGTGAATAAAAAAAAGATTACACCAATCAGATTGGCCCTTTGCAAGAAATCATGTTTCTTAGGCTTTAACGCATTTTCAAAAATAAAAATTTTAATTTTCTAATTTCAACCTTCATATTTGTGACACTATAATAATTTTTGTGCAGATCTCAAGCCCCAAGTGTATACTTCTAATGTCCAAAATATAATTTTGTTAATGCAAATAGTGTTGAAGATATTGAACTTTTACTGCAATGCCTGCTTGGGCATGGTCTCTTGGTGTATGAGCCCCCTTAAGTGGGGACATACAGCTATCGGTGAAATTCATAGGTGAGAAATAGGGAAATTTCATTTTTTTTTCCTCACCAATGAATTGTTCTAAATTGTTCTACAATCTTACAATCTGACATACTCTTTATTGAATACTTCTATAATTGCATACTATTTTTAAAATTAATCAAACTGTTACAGTTATGAGTAATTTTCGTTACAAAATGACAACCACGTTTCATAACACTAAAATGCCGTTTCCTTGATAATTTCCACAAATGAAAATGTTTTTCAGTGATTCTTTTTTCTATCTATTTGCGAACATCATATGAACAACATTATCTACAATCCTTGGAATAACTACAGTATAAGTATTTATAAAAAATCAACTTTTTTAAAATTTTCTTTTTGATTTAAATATACATATTTCTAAAAAAAAAAACTATTATTGTTAAATGAATGATTGTAGATAGTGAAGTTCATATGATACTAACAAATACACAGAAAGATAAACACTCAGAAATATTAATATTTGTGGAAATTATCAAGTAAACCGCATTTCAGTGCATGAAATGTGACTGCCATTTTAAAACGATAATTATCCGTAATTGTAATAGTTTGATTAATTTTGAAAATAGTCTGTAATTGTAGATGGAGTCAATAAAGACTATGTAAGATTGCAAGATTGTAGAGCAATTCACTGCTGAAGGAAAAAATAATGAAATTAACTTATTTCTCACCAATGAATTTCACCGAAAGCTGTATGTCCCCCCCATAAGTTAAGGGGTCATAGGCGTAACCAGGCCGACCATATGGGGGGGGGGGTTATAACATCCGCGGGGTCTGGGGGGTATGGAATATCCCCCAGGGAGAGGGGGGTCCGGGGGTCCTCCCCCGGAAAATTTTAAAAATTAAGATGCAAAATAACGAGTTTTAAGCTTAAAATTTTTAAAATTAACACGCAAAATAACGAGTTTTAAGCTTCCCACACTTTATACTTGTATTAAGTAATTTATGGGCAGACTTAAAAAAATTATACAATTTTCCTTTTTTTAATCAATGGGGGGGGGGGGTCAAACCCCCAAACCCCCCCCCTCGTTACGCCTATGTAAGGGATGAAGTGTTTTTATTTTTATTTTTTAATTCAGCTGTGTTTATACTCCATTTAGCTCCGAGGCCATATAAAGAGTTGTGGATCTGTAGGCCTATCTACTATCTACACAGTAGGGTAGGCCATGGAACTATTGCTTGTCAATTGTTTCTATTGTCAGTGTATTTTTATGGAGTCAGATTTAATTGATATTCACTTAAACGGATATGATACAGGATGAAATGGTGAGGATGATTCATGGTATGTCAATATCCAATTGGGCATTTGTCTTTACGACTGGGGAAACCATGAAAAAACACATGTCAAATTGGCTGGCCACGGGATTTGAACCTGGGACCTCCCGAATACGAGTCCGACAGAAAGGTTGATTTAGCCAATTTCATTAAAAAAATGCGTTTGTAGGATTTTAGTGTAAAAAATAATGCATACACTAAAGTATAACTGTGCAAAATTTTATGCCGTTTGGACACATGGAACAAGTGCTGCAGAAACCATGCAAACTTTAATTGCCTGTTTTCTCAGTGTCACTTTTACATGATATTTCTCCACATTCAAAATATATTTTCTCACAATAGATATCTTCAGGAATCTAAAGGGTAGCCTATATTGTATAAGACAGACACTTTTCTTAAACACAATTTGTATCAGAGAGATCTCATTGCCATTAATATCCATTGTTCACAACCTCTGCAGGCATTTTCTTGGAAAGTACGGTACAGGTGAGAAATAAAGAATGGACCAACCAAGATACCACATCAAAGTCTTAAATTTCATTAAATACAATGTAATTTGTAATGTTATCTGATTGTTTTTCTCAATCCATTGTAGTTTGGTGTTATAGTCGCGATATGACTTTTTAGTTAAAGCGACTTTAATATGAATAAATTAAAAATAAAAAATAAAATAAAATTAGAAATATATATAACTTTTTTTTCATAATATACTTTACAAGGTGTAAAATAAGTTTACTAATCGGATTTTCTGCATAGACCTTAGTTTTTTTTTTTTTTTTTTTTTTTTTTTTTTTTTTTTTTTTTTTTTTTTTTTTAAATATTTTGTAAAATTATATTCAGTTTTCAAACTTTTCATTTTTACGAAAAATCCATCAGTAACTTTGTAAAGCAAATAATTTCACTTTAACATTCAGGTTCATATTTTAATATCTCTCGGCAGATAGGCTTCAATTTTTATTAAATAAATAATTTTTATCGACGCTTAATACTTATAGGAGCAAGATTAGAAAAAGTAATGTAAAACAGACAGGTAAGAGCTAATTGCAATTACCTTACTCCATACTACCGGGTGTGAAGTACCGATACGTCGCTCTAGGACAACAAGTTCAAGAGCTGTGTAACCTTAACGGAAAGGGAAGTAAAAATAGTATCTACTTTTACCAATACACAATATCATGGCCCATACTTGATCAGTGTTAGCTGGTGGCAGGACTGGGAGTGAGGGTGCCAAGAAATATATTGTAGGCCTATAAGGTAAGTGCAATACACCGTCTTTACTGGGCCCTGTTTCATAGAACTTGCTAATAATATTAGTTAATAACATTAGAACTGATAATATTCAAAATCTTGTTTCATAGAGATATGAACACTTCTCATAGAATCTCTTCACTAATATTATTAGTTAATTAGTCAGCTGATTAATTTAGAGGTTATGTCTGGAGTGTTGTTTGTGTTTTTTTGCACGACTTAACTAATTAGTGGTACTTACGAATGTTGTTGCCGTGGATCGTAAGTTGACATTCCCACACGCAATCTTGTTGCTATGTCCGGTAAGAGTTTCCGTGCGGAAAGAATTTACTTACGGCACATCATAATACAAGCCTTTATGGACAAGGCCCCCAAAGACAAATATTCGGTTCCCATAACAACAAACACATGCGAATCACCTTCTGAAATAAACATCTATCTTTAAGAATGTATATACATAATATTTTCAGGTAATATCACAATTAATATAATTAAATTGATATAAATAATCATCGTGCAAAAAATAGCATGCAATACTCGTGCCGTAAGCGCATAACGGATCTCGGAAAATTGAAAAAACTCTTACCTCGATCCGTATGCATCGCTTACGGCACTTGTATCGCAATATACTATTTCCTTCTTTCTGTCAATACTATTTCAAAGCTGCATGGCCTACGTATATCTTCATAAATGTAACAAATAATAACTATCTCTAAGAAATTAATAAATCTATCAGGCACTTATTCAAGATAGCAGTAGGCTTATGTACTAAAATCTAACCTCAAATCCTAAAAACTAGTTATGACAAAAATTCCTCTGATAGCGTATGTAAGCTTTTTCTAAATTGATATTTAAGTCAGAGAGATTCATTTTCCACAATTTTAAGATCACGAAATCTGAATTACAAGGATTTGAGAATAACTTATTACCCCTAAAACACTTATAGAAAAACACCTAATATTATCAGTAAATTTTATTAGTTCTGCAGTCTATGAAACAGTTTACTAATAATATTAGCAATATTTACTAATAACTTACAGCCCTGAATTCATAACTATTATTATTAGAAAATATTCTTATGAAACAGAAGACTAATAATAATAACTAATATTATTATGTATTTGCTAATAATATGAGTGTAAAAGTTCTATGAAACAGGGCCCTTCCTTAGAATGTGTGAGCAAAGGTGCATTTCTTTACATGTCTTTTCTAAATATCAAACAGCGTTGTAACAACATTGTTTGTTCAAATCCCGTGGCCGGTCAATTTGATAAACTATGTTAATATTATTGGTTTATTACACAATTATTTTGGCATCAAACTAAACTTAAGAAGTTGCTGCATATTTTAATTGTTTTTAGAAACCATTTTTTCTGATAGTGGTAAGATATACATATCCCCTTAAGACAGACTGAAATGAATTCAGTGAAGAAAACCAGAAGAGATTGAAGAGACTATCACGCCCAATCCATTGGTTTATAACTAAAATAATTGCTAGTATCAGTAGTTAATATCTGCAACAGTTGCCGCAGAAGAAAACCAGACCGAAAGAGGTAGATTTCTGCGGATATAACGGAAGCTGCGGATATAACGGAAGAAATCTACCACAACACAGGCAGTTGGCCTTTCTATTGTGTTTACGTATTCTGGTATCTGCAGTTTGCAAGCTAGGGCGAGAAAAAAATCCAAGGGCATCATGAGCATACAAAAATCAAGAGTAAGGCCAACTTTTGACACAAAAACATGAGCCTTATCACACTTGGTCATTTGTGACGGTCACCGGCGAAGAAACATTGGTTTAAATGGGAGCGTTCACACTGGGTCACAACTGACGGTCACTTTTGTTATGATTGCCAGCAATGCAAGTTGTGTATACATAATTCAGTTGTATAATCGAGCTCAGCGAAACTAGGTATCCAGCCATGAGTTTAGATTTAATTAATACAGAAGATTTTATAAGTGAAGTGGAATGTCAGCCTGCCACTTGGGATGTCAAAAGTGATTATAAATTGTTTTATGATGTAGCTACTATTGGCAATACTAGCGGTGACCGTCACAAGTGACCCAGTGTGAAAAGGCCCTTGGTATCTAGTCCAACAAAATAAACATTACCCAGAAGCTTAAAGCACACAACAGCGAAAATTAGAGCAATAGAACACAACCGTCGAAAAGTTGTTGGGACCGGAGTATGGCCCATGGTCGAGGGCTCCAGGGGGCGGTCGAGGGCAAAAAAAAATCTGACAAAATGATACAGCAACATCTTTACTTAAGAGGGCCATATATAACGTGCGTTCACGTCAGGGGCCGCATATTTTTTAATGCAGTAATATTTTTATTAAAAATTAAAATTATCTATCTATATTAATAAATGGAAGTGTCTGTCCTCCGTCTGTCTGTCTGTCTGTCTGTCCGCGATGCCCAGCGAAATCTACTCAACGCAGAGATCTGAAATTTTATACATAGGCGGACTAAAGGGTCGGAATGTGCACCTCGAAGCCGGAATTTTAATTTTCGCTTTCGTTCGTGAGTTATGAGTGAAAAACGGGCAGAAAACGTGTATTTTTTGCGATTTCGAAGCATGAGTTTTCAGTAATACAAATCAATTACACTAGGCTTTGGCTATTTTTGTCAAACCTTCAACATAAAAGCATCGCGATCTCTTGAATGTTGTAGCTCACGCTGGTCGATTCATTTGTTTTTAATGTCAAGGCACGCAAACATAATATGAAATTTTCAACCTACACCGAAGAGGATTTTATTATTATTATTATTATTATTATTATTATTATTATTATAGGGATAATCAATATTAGCCTAAATATGGTCAAACGTTGTTCGATTTGGACGAAACTCACTATACAGGGGTTTTCTGGGTCAAGGAACTCGAATCTGAGGTCGCTTTTACCAGGTGACGCTATCTAATCGTGATATGTAGTCCACATGATTTAGGTGTTAATATAATGATTTAACTATTATGCTCTTAATTTTTAATTTTTGAAATAATTATCGCGGGCGAAGCCGCGGGCACATGCTATCTTAAAATAATAAAAGGACGTGTTTGTCTGTCTGTCCACGATGCCCAGCGAAATCTACTGAACGCAGAGATCTGAAATTTTAAACATAGATGGGCTGAAAGGTGGGCGAATGCGCATCGAAGCCGGATTATTAATTTTAGCTTTCGTTCGCGAGTTATGAGTGAAAAACTGGCAGAAAACGTGATTTTAGCGCTGTCGAAGCATCAGATTTCAGTAATACATTTCAATGTCAAATCAATTGCAGTTAGCTTTGGCTATTTTTGTCATACCGTGGTAATAAAAGCATCGCGATCGCTAGATTGTTGTAAGCCCACGCTGGTCGATTCATTTGTTTAGAATGTCAAGGCCCGTAGACATATGAAATTTTCAACCTACACGGAAGAGGGATAGGCCTAAATATGGTCAAACATTGTTAGATTTGGACGAAACTCACTGTACAGAGGTATTCTGGGCCAAGGAAATCGAATCTGAGGTCGCTTTTACCAGGCGACGCTATCTAATCGTGGTATGTAGCCCACGTGATTTAGGTGTTAATAAATATAATGATTTAACTATTATGCTCTTAATTTTTAATTTTTTAAATAATTATCGCGGGCGAAGCCGCGGGCACATGCTAGTTATTTACTAAACCGCAGTGCACATTCCTGAGAACAGTTGGACGCTCGTGAAAGTAACAAATTCACCCAATCAAATTATCCCGGTAATTTACAAAATGTATCAAAGTAAGTTTGAATAAATGGGATGATCTGTGTAAATAGTTTAGGTTTTATATTTAACTGCTTTTCTTTACCCAAAAATGTAGTTTGGAATATAGAAGCATCAGGAGATCCGCGGTCACACCTAACCATAACATAGAACTGTATTATAAAAATATAAATATTTTAAATTTTATTAATTGGCTTTGTCGCGGGCCGCATAAATTGAGGTCGAGGGCCGCCAGTTGGCTATCCCCGGCTTAGATCTACGCCTGTAATACGTAATTTATCGTTATGTAGCTATTGAGCCAACCGTTAATATTATTTACAGTTTTTGCGCCTGATCATGCTGACTAGAAAACCCGCAGTACACATTGCGGACAGGCGTTCATACGTACCGGGCGTTAATGTTATATCTATATTAATAAAAGGAAGTGTTTGTCCTGTCTATCCGCGATGCCCAGCGAAATCTACTGAACGCAGAGATCTGAAATTTATACATAGGTGGACTGAAGGGTCGGAAAATGCATCTTGAAGCCGGACATTTAATTTTCGCTTTCGTTCGTGAGTTATGAGTGAAAAACGGGCAGAAAACGTGCATTTTTTTCCGAAGCATCAGTTTTCAGTAATACTTTTCAATGTCAAATCAATTCTGTTGGCTTTGGCTATTTTTGTCATACCTTGGAAATAAAAGCATCGCAATCGCTTGAATGTTGTAAGCCCACGCTAGTCGATTCATTTGTTTATAATGTCAAGGCACGCAGACATTTGAAATTTTCAACATAGCGGAAGAGGGATAATGAATGGAGGCCTAAATGGACAGACATTGATCTGTTTAGACGAAACTCACTGTGAAGGGTTTTCTGGGCCAGGGAACTCGAATCTGAGGTTGCTTTTACCAGGCGACGATATCTAATCGTGGTATGTAGTCCACGTGATTTAGGTGTTAATATATATATATAATGATTTAACTATTATGCTCTTAATTTTTAATGTTTGAAATAATTATCGCGGGCGAAGCCGCGGACACCTGCTAGTAGGCCTACTATTTAGTACTATATAATATTAACGTCCAGTTCGTTATACGTTGCATAAGAATAATAAATTACAGCTCTACAAGAAATGAAATAAGATATTAAAAAGATAATATCAATCCAATTTGTAATAAGTTATTACAAATTGGATTGATACTAATAACTTATTTATGCCCGGTTTCTACAAACTTGTGAATTACCTATGGGTAAATTATCCATGGATAAATTAGTCCCATTTCAACCACAATGATATAATGAGCAAGGCCTTGGAGTTGTACAGATAATTTAATTCAGAAGGCTTTGATTCTCATTGTTACTGATCCTACAAGAGGTTAAATTTTATCCAGCCATCCATGAAAGGATAAATTAACCCGACGATTTACCCTTGGAAAGATCTAGCATGAGTTTGTATGAACATTTATTCTGTCATTTTCATATTTACTCAGAGGACATTTATCTAGAAACTCGTCACAAGTGTATGTGATTGCTATCTTTAAATTATTTGTGTTTGTGTGGTGTTATTCTTGTGTAAATTCTGTCCATTGGGTAATTTACCCATAGGTAATTCGCGAGTTTATAGAAACCGGCCATTACTCAGTTTATTTATTTTCTAAACTGCCTCCCAACAGAGATAGCCCCTAAGGACTCAGTATATACACACTGAATGATATTACAGGTTGAAGTATTGCAAACATTAATGTTATGTTAATAGAACAGATTTATAAGCTCACATTTCTAAAATACTTTCACAAATACCGAAACGTACACGTATCTCATCTACACAGCTATAATACAAGAAGAAATAAAACCTTGCCTTTAATAGAACCAAAATACTTCACCTCTTCTGGCTCTAAACATAGCAATTATTATGGTCCAAGCCTCCATAACTCCATAATTAGGTCGCATCCAGAAATAGTAAATATGAACAGCAAAAAATTTGATAACTGTATCGAAATAGGTATGAATATTATTTACTTTCGGATATTTTGTAAAACTCCTATGAAAAAATGCTGGGGTCCCAAAAAGCAGAAGGGCTACTCGCATCGCGAGGAATGCAAATCCGAAATGATCTCATCATGGCCGTCCAGAAGGGTGGAGGGCAAGGTAGGGCCGTTGCCCCTCCCTGGAAATTTTGTTTACACCTAAACCACTAAATTAAATGACTATAAGCAACTAATGTGAAGTGATGTTTAAGTCCCCAAATAGGCCTACTGTTGTATATTCGCATTTTTTGGATGAAAACAAACTGTAACAGCTGACCAGATATGAGTATGAAGGAATAATTACTTCCCCTAATCTTGAAACCATTTATCCCCAAACATTTTATTATAATGAAGATAAGGCAAGAAATGTCGCATTTTATATGAATTGTACCTGTCAAATTGTAAGGTGTAGAAAAAGTCATGTGAGTGTATATATATCAGATTTTTTCTTTGTATCCATAGTCATAGGTCAAGCTACAGTAAATGAAGGATGTTAATTATATAATAATAATAATAATAATAATAATAATAATAATAGCAATAATGTGAATAGTAATAATGATAGCAATGATAGTAAGATTGATGATAATAATAATAGTAATAATAATAATAATAATAATAATAATAATAATAATAATAATAATAAAGTGGTTGCAGTAGCATAGTGATGGTGATGGCAGTAATTTGTTCAATGGCCCCCCCTTTACAAAATTTCTGCGGACTCCCATGGATCTCATCACTAGGGACCGGATTTTTAGGTTTTTAAAAACACTGTTTTAGGTTTTCCATTAAGTGAAATAGTTTTTTTTAGGTTTTTTATCCAAAATATCGTTTTCGGGTAGAATAATTGGTTTAATGAATTTGAATGTGCTACATAGGATTCAATACATCATTAACACGTCTTCTTAAAACACAGTGTGACCACTCAGTGTGAATAAAAAGACAGTACTAAAGGCAAACAAACGCTTTAAAACACAGAATTCTATACCCTTGTTCATACACGGCAATAATGGTTGTTCGTACGAATATTTTAAAAGGAATACGCCGGTACTCTACACTTCCTCTCTTGATATACTGTCCATCCTAGACGACAATGGGTTGAACGAAACGCTGGTGGTATTAATTTCAACCCGACAAAAATTATTGTCTCTCCGCAAAATATCGATTCCTCAACTGACAAGCAAAAAATACAAAAAAAAGTAGCCTAAATGAGATATTTTAGGTTTTATATCCCGTTTAGGTATATTTAGGTTTTTATACCCCATTTAGGTATTTTTAGGTGCCACAGAATTAATATGGGTGAATCCTACGGACATGATTCGAAAAAGTGTATGAGCGCTTTTTGTTTTGGAAGCAAGGAAAAAAATAGGTAAAAACCTAAGAATCCGGTCCCTACTCATCACACACAGAGTAGACATTTCCATATAGAAAAGGCATTTACTATAGTTACTTTCTCATTATTCTTCGTTGTTTCTCGACCTGTTTACTTAAGGACGAGTAGCAGGTTGTTTCGAGTATTTTGAAGACGATTGGCTGTGTTAAATCAGAATTTTTCACACGTCACATAACTGGATATGAAAACAGAATGATGATGACCACATAGGCCTACGTCACACATACGTCAGATGTAGCAGTGGGTTTATGTGGCAGGACTAAGGGCAAAGTCCCGCGACCTGCTCTAGAGATGACTCTGAAATAACCATTAAAATGTTTCTACGTATGTGCTGTTTAGACGCATAACCGTTCAACTGTTGGTAGGTTAACCCTTTTAGTGCCAGGTCGCGGGTTCGATCCCCGATGAGGTCGTTGGAGTATTTCAATTGGCCTAATCCTTCTGGTGGCACTATGGTCCTGGGGTCGTCTCAGCTTCTAGCAGAAATGTGTACCAGGAGCAATCCTCGGGATAGAGGCGGCCGGTGCGTAAGGCTGACAACCTTACCACTTTCACGTGCCGAATGTCTAAAATCTGGGAGCCTCACATCCTGGAACCTCCATGGCCTGTAATAGGGAACACTTTACTTTACTTTACGTTGTTATGGTAATCTTTGAAACCAGTAATTGCAAATATATTGCAAAAAATATTTTGGAACCAGTTTTTTTAGGTAATTTGTGTATTTATCAAAAAGACGTATCCTACTCTGTCATGCAGAGGATTTCTCCTAGAATAAATGAAAAAAAAAAAAGGCTTTACTTCCCGGATTGTGGCGTTTCTGGTTTTATTTACGAAATTCGCGTTATTTCGGGGCTTACATTTGCCCGCAATTGGTACCTAACATCTTAATTTATGAAGATATATTATAATCCTGACATCAGAATATATCATTTTATAATGGTTTTAATTTATTTGAAGTCCAGTATTTTTTTAAATTATTTGTATCTGTCCTATAAGACGACCCCAGATTTTCCGGGCTTTTTTTACGATTCAACGTCTTATCTGCGGAAATATACGGTATGTTTCATGCAAATAGGAATTGACAGTTATGTGGTAATGAATGGCAGTGGGGTCTATTCCGCTTGTAATTTGACAGAAACACGACAGTGCTGTCTTGTAGAGGCCACGATATTAATGCACTTGTTTAATGAAATCAGCGTTGTAAAGCTGGAACATTAATCATATCAAGCAACACAGAACGAATATCACACTTCGTGGTTTCAAGGTGCGCCGAAAAGAATACGTGTGAAACGAGGATGGAGATACATGCTGCGTACATGCTGCCATCTGTACGCTACTGTATTAACTTTCAGCTCGGTACAGAATATGAAGCGAATTACTTAACATTGCTGTGGTTCGCAACCTGTGACCAAACCCTTCCAGGATTGGTTGGTTGGTATCAGTGGCGGACGCAGGAGGGGATAGGGGGGTTACACCCCCCCCAAAAAAAAATTGAAAAAAGGCTGTACTCTAAGTGGCCAGTTTTATAAAAAAAAAAAAAAAAAAAAACTAAACTCCGTGGCGCTACATCCCTGGAGGGACTTGGCCTACCACCCGACCGCTGCGTCATCTCCCGTAGGCAGATGGCAGGATTGGGGGGCATGTGGTCAGCATGCCGACACCCACGGCCGTTGATGGTGGTTTTCTTGACCGGAGCCGCTACTTCTCTATCAAGTAGCTCCTCAGTTTGAATCACGAGGCTGAGTGCACCCCTGCCAGACCTCCCTACCTCAGAAAAATCCGAGGAGGTACCGGGAATCGAACCCGGGCCGACGGATCTGTAGTCAGCGACGCTAACCACAAGACCACGCCGGCGGACGGCCAGTTTTATAAACTAATTGTATATGTAAGTTGGTAATTTTTTTTAGTTTTCTTTCTACCTATTCAAATCCCCCACCCCCCCCCCGAAAAATTTCTGCGTCCGCCACTGGTTGGTATATTGTTATTTAACGACGGGGATGTACTGCAACTTAGGCCTGTGACCGTCGCCGATTTGCAGAAATTTTGTCCCGCAGGAGTTCGTTTAGATGCCAGTAAATCTACTGACATGGGCCTGTCACATTTATGCACACATAAATGCCATCGACCTGGGCGGGGATTCAACCCGCAACCTCCCTTCCAGGAGAATATGTCGAAATAATTTAGGAATTTTTCTTTGGAGGCATGTAGATTTCAGCAGAACGTATAACTGCTAAACATATAACTTCCTCTACCCTCTACCCTAGAAAACTGAGAAATGTGCACACAAATTTGATTCAAAATCGTAATGTTCTCTTTTAGTTTAAATTGTCTTCATTTCTTTACAGCTTTCTTTCTTTTCTGCTATTTCTATGGCTGCCGAGAATTCTCGATATAAATATTTGATCGATTACAGCAAAGACTGAGGAACGTATGCTATTCAGAGATCACAATACACTCCTTTTCTGCTATCTCTGTGCAGAGTTTGGGATGCCTATGAATCTATGATTAAATGTGGCGAAGACTCAACAGATTTCGCATAATCCACAGTTAATAGTTTTTTTTTTTCTGAGGAGTTGAAGTTGTTTAATAGTGATTTCAATTACATTTATGTTTATATTTGTACATAAATCATGCCAAAATGGAAAGTTAAGCCTCCGACGATCCAAAAGGGAATAAGAGAAATTAAATATTTTATGTACTAGATGGCGCAAAAGTTTTTTTTTTCTTTTTTTTTTTGTACAAATATTGCAAATATGCCTATTTTATTTCAAGAAATACCCACTGAAATAGAAGGAAGATAACACCGAAATCTGCCATTTTATTTTATCAAAAAATACGGTCCCTAGTTATTGTTTATTATTCCACTTTCAAGGCATCTCCACTATAAGTCACATTAGAATGACACAGAACTTTCTTGGACTATCAGTTCGACTATCCACCAATCCCATCATCATCATCATCAAGATGTGAAGAAGTAACAGGCTCTAAACGTATAAGAAGAGAAAGAGGAATACGAACAATGTTATTAAAAAGAATTACGTTTTAACCGTACAGGAAATAATCTTCTCGTCTAATAAGAGAATCTGCTGCAGTTAATTGAGATACCTGACAGTGAAAGTATAAGCAAATAAAGAAGTTAACTTTCTCCACAATATACAATTGGTCAATGCATGGATGAAAATGCATTCTCTGAGGGCTGCAATCTTCACAATGATAGACAGACCTCATTACCATTTATGAAAACTAGCTTCTAGCTAAGAGCACAGTTTTAAAAACTCTAAAATTTAAATGAAAGATTTAAAATAATTTAAGGGGAGACATACAGCTTTCGGTAAAATTCACAGGTGAGAAATAGGTAAAGTAAAGTAAAGTAAGTAAAGTGATCCCTATACAGGCCATGGAGGCCCAGAGGGTTCCAGCAGGTTGAGACTCCCAAATTTTAGACAATCGGCACGTGAAGGTGGTAAGGTTGTCAGCCTTACGCACCGGCCACCTTTACCCCCAGGATTGCTCCTGGTACTCATTTCTGTTAGAGGCTGAGTCGACCCCAGGGCCATAGTGCAACCAGAAGGATTAGGTCAACTGTGAAACTTCAACGACCTCATCGGGAATCGAACCCGCGACTTTTAGTCCAGTCATTTGGTAGTTTTACCTGGAAAGTTTTCCGGGAGTTTTGAAAATTTGTGATTCTATAGATTTCGACGTGCTCTTTTCGAATTTTCACTTTGCTACCTCGTATCTTTGCCGCTCGCGCCGCCATATTGAAAAAATGGCGCCCAAAAACAGTTTTTTCACAATATCTCCTTTCCGACTCATTTTACGATGAAAATAGTTATGTAATAAATTAAACTAGAGAAAATTTCCTATAATTTATGTAGTAACGGTTTTTTTTGTAAAATGAATAGTTTCAGCGTACGAGCGCCGCGAAGTCTACTCCGACACGCGTTTTGGCCAAAGCCACGGAAGATGCGGATACGCCACTACCTGCATCATTTTGCGGTAAATAATTTAATGAGCGATTTTAACTAAATAAGGTCTCCTGATTTCAAAAATGTCATTATTTTTGTTGTTTCACCTCTAGTTTTCGTGTTTGCTGTTATGGCGGACGCAATTTTAAGGTCTGTGTAGACTTTGTTGGGGGCTTATAGTAGCTAAACGGTAAGTCGTATAAAAAAACCTGTTGCAGATGCAGTAACGGATTTTTAGAGATCTACAAGTTTGGTCTTATGACTTTTTGACATATCTTCATCGGTTATCCCTTAGATTGAGTTAGATTTTTTTATTTTAAATAAATTCTGTATATTTTTCTCACATTATGTAATATTGGCACACGTGGTATGAAAGATAGAATCATACAATTTGGTAGGAATTTGGGCACATACAACAGTCATAAGCGTGCTAAATTTGGTGTTTCTAGCTGCCCCATAAGTATAGAAAAACTTGCTGGATAGCCGTGACATCATTCACATCTACGACAGTCTAATCTTCCACTTATTAACATTGATGTTTATTCACTTCCAGATGAGCTAGATACTTGAAATTTGGCAAACTTATAGATTTTAGATTTATTAAAATACATGTTCAAAATCGTTCAGCTCGATCATTGTAATAAGATAATTAAGATACCATTTGCTCAACTAAAATATTTTTATAGATATTAGCTTATAACCAATGTAAAAATACCCAAAAGTTCAAATCTTTAATATTTTCCCCTCCAAACAAACTTAGATTTTTTTTCCCTGATCATTTGTACGGCATCAGATGATTTGGCAAAAATAAATTTATTTGGCCTGCACTCACAAAAAATTCTGGAATACATACGTCTTGGACTGTTTGAAAATATTATTTGATTTTTCCCCGAAAAATATTATCAAAATTATCCTATTTTTTTTATCCTGTAAGCTAGTCTAAGCAATAACTTATATCTCTCGTTGTGAAGTACCTATTGCAAGAAAACATGACATGTTACGTAGAAACGATCAACGGATTCATGTTCAGTTACCCAAAATTGGTTAAGATCACCTATCACACCACTTACCGCAAAGGAAAAAGTTTCCAAATTCAGCATCAAAGCTGCATACAGTTATTTTATTGTACAAAATGTCAAAATAATATTTTTCACAGATGTCAATTAACCAGATGTGATAGAGAAAAACGAAATGCATTTTCGAATTTAGCACAGCGAATTTAATCAAACACACCTATTTTCGTTTTTACCGCAGAAATTTTCGTCTTTTTTCTAGGCTGATATAATCAATACGGCAATCAGCATTATATCTACATTTGATTCCGTAATAGTTGTCAGCGAAGTTGTAGATCTTCTTATTCTTTTGACAGCTCTATCTACGCGTTCAAACATAGCCTATATAATCTCAAACTAGGAATAGGAAAAATTTCGCAACGAATATATTCAACTCCATACCACTGCTAAACTTGGTGATAGGTTTGGAACGAATGTTGTCGTGCTACTGCTTCCGTCGGTGGCAGCGATGCAATATTAAATTTATTTTCAAATGCTGATTTTGTGAAGCATGTATATCTATATTTGTTTAAGGACACACTTTTCACTGCACTGTAACCATACAATGCAAGGAGGAAGCTTCAGCAATGATCTTTGGATCTGCATTTTGGTTTTTGAATACCTGGACAAGCTCGTTTAATTCTTTTTTTTTTTTTAAATACATTAGCACATTTTATTTTTCTTTGTTTAAAGAGTGCTGATGTTGTATCACAGCCACTGAAGGCGTGCAGAAATAATATTATGTTATCTGCGGCTGTTTTATTTTTGTTAAATATATTCCTTGCGAAATTTTCCCTTTTCCTGGTTGGGGAAAAAAAAAATATATATAGGCCTATATATAATATATGTGTGGGTCTCTGAACGCGTAGATAGAGCCGTCAAAAGAATAAGATCTACATCTTTACCGACAACTATTACAGAATCAAATGTAGATTAATTAGTGTTGATTGCCGTATTGATTGTTATTAGCGTGTCCGCATCTTCCGTGGCTTTGGCCAAAACGCGTGTCGGAGTAGACTTTACGGCGCTCGTACGCTGAAACTATCCATTTTACAAAAAAAATCGTTACGACATAAATTATAGGAAATTTTCTCTAGTTTAATTTATTACATAACTATTTTCATCGTAAAATGAGTCGTAAAGGAGATATTGTGAAAAAACTGTTTTTGCGCGCCATTTTTCCAATATGGCGGCGCGAGCGGCAAAGATACGAGGTAGCAAAGTGAAAATTCGAAAAGAGCACGTCGAAATCTATAAAATCACCAATTTTCAAAACTCCCGGAAAACTTTCCAGGTAACCCCCCTTTTGAGCACCAAATGACTGGACTATTTCCGGTTTGTAGCGCAGCGTCTCAACCACTACGCTATGGCGTACCTCCGAGAAATAGGTAAATTTAATTATTTTTATCCTCAGCAATGAATTGCTCTACAATCTTGCAATCTGACATACTCTTTATTGACTACTACCAGAATTGCATACTATTAAATGAAAAGGGTTGACTACATTTTATTAAACTTATGTGATATAGAAATGCGACAGTGTACTATAGACGTGATAGAAGGCTCTATAAAATGATCTATGTTGCACTGATAAGATTCACGCCACAACTCTAACAATATTAAACTGTGTTTTGTAGGTTTATTTCCGAACAGATTTTGGATGCGAAACGTGTATGAAGTAAGAAGTAAGATTTCGCAACTCAGAATGCAATTAACGTCTTACAGAGTCCAGTAACCCTTAGGTGAGCCCTTATCAGTGTTATCTTCGCTGTATACACAGTGTTCTTCTCACTTAACTCCAGTTCGCATCTGCATTGTTCACGCTGACCCTTAACTCCCGGTCTCCAAACAAGATAATAATAAACTTCTGACATCATTTTCTACTTCACATTATTAAGTGCCAGTATGGAAGTATTCACAAATAAAATATTTTCCTTCTTACTGTAAGTTTTGTTTAATTTCGAATTTATTATGAATAACATTTTATTTTCTGGTTTATTTTCGCTTTAATAATTTGAATTACAAGTGAAAGGGTACCAAAATTAGACAGTGTCAAGCCTCTAACTTTTGATATACGTATTATTGAAGATGTGGCATATAATGATATTTTAGTTGAATTTTACCACCTTACCTGTGTCTTTATTTCATAAGCTTATGAAAGGCTAAATTTGGAGTGTTACTTTATAAGGAGTTGATACATGGACATGTTGATAATCTAAGCCAATATTTTAGTATTATTTCCAACACCAATAAAACTAAGTTCATACAAGAAATTAAGTGCCAGAATGGTACTTCATGAAACTGTGTGGGAGATGCGAAAATGTCTGTGTGTCTGTACGCGCGATAACTCAAATAGCCTACGCTTTATCGGATTTTCATGAAACTTGGAATACGCATTTATAACATCCATGGGAAGAAGTCTATTGATATTGGACCAAATCGGTTGACCGATACCGGAGTAATGCCCAATTTAGTGCCTATTTTATGGTAATATAATAAAATTTATCAAATGCAAATAAGTTTTCATGACAACATATTGTTTTACAGTGCTCATATATGGCTTTGGAAGTTGCAATAGCTTTGACAAATAACACTACCCACATATTCCTTCACATATGCTTCCGTGAGCCCTGCTTAATGAATCAATCTGGAGCTTAACTCAGAAATCGTTAAAAAAAATTAATTATTTTCTGCATATCCTTATAATAGCAAGTAGTATAATGTATTATAGATATGTAATACATGTAATGTAATAGTATAGGCCTAATATAATAATAAGTAGGGATTCTTACTGTATATAATTAGTATGTTGTTGAACTTTTGTTTTTAAAGAATGTCTCTAATTATGAACTTAGGAGTGGTATTCATGCATACAACACTAGACATAATAATGCCATTCAAATGACATTTTCTAGACTAAGCAAAGTAAATTCAAATCATGTGTTTAATGCTGTAAAGGTTTCTAACAAGCTTCCTGACACCATAAAGGACCTAAATGGAAGTAAATTCAAAACCAAAATCATAATTTGGTTGAAGAACAATCCATTTTATAATATGCATGAATGTTTCAACAACGACTTCAAGTTCTAATCTTTTACAGTAGACTTAAGTTATTAATCTTTTGTCATTTATTGGGGACAGTAATGATTAATTTTGGCTTCATTTATGAAATCTGACATGGCCAATTGTAAATTTTATTTAAAGGCTTAAATAAATTATTATTATTATTATTATTGCAATTATCACTGATTAAACAAAAGCATTCAGGCACTTTGTTATATCAGTTTACCTGATTTTACTTTATACATAAATGGGTAAACACATTTCCTTTCTTTTTTCAGTTTCTTTTGCCTCAGGAATGTTATGTACTTATGTATTTCGCCACGTGATAATGTGCCAATGTCCTTAAGGAGAAAAAGACGCAATAAACAATAGCAACTAAATTACGGTTTTTAAGCCGTCGTCGGAGTGACGCCGCATCGTTGTTTATGTAACAAATGCGCACTACTTTTTAATCACGCGACAACAGGACAATTATTGAAACAATTGACGACAGATTAAAACTAAAGTCTATGACACTTTTAATGTCAAGGATGTTTTCATCTTGAAAACTCTAATGCTTGTTAGAAAAGTCACGCTACCAATAAACCTTTGAACTTCGGAAATAGTAAAAGCCTTGTGAAACAGGGCCGTCCACGTCTTCATTCTGTCAAAATACGAGGGAGAAACAAAAGAAAACCGAAATTAATTTTTGAAGTGAAACTTCTTTAGCCGCGGTAGGGGTAAATTGAGAGCTTGTGTAACGCTCAAAAATCGTCACGAAATTAGTGAGGTGTGACGGAATGGAGTGCATAGAAAACAATCAACTCTATGATTATGCTTATCCAAAATTTAAAAATAAAAAAATTGAAAATCCAAAATTTAAAAAATAAAAAAAAATCAAAGATCCAAATTTAAAAAATCCAAAATTAAAAATAAAAAATTCCAAAACTAAAACATTCAAAGATCCAAAAATAAAAAGTCCAAAAAATCCAAAATTTAAAAATAAAAAAAATTAAATTTAAAAATTAAAAAATCCAAAAATCCAAATTAACAATTTTAAAATTTAAAAATTAAAAATCCAACAAATAAAAAATTTAAAGATCTAAAATTAAAAAAACAAAAATTAAAAAATCCAAAATTCCAAAATTAAAAATAAATAAAAGATTAAAAATTTAAAAAAATCCAAAACGTAAAAAGTAAAAAATACCCAATACCGGTATTAAAAAGTCCAACAATCCAAAATTGAAAAAATCCAATAATCCAAAATTGAAAAAATCAAAAAATTAAAACAAGTTTCACTTCTGTCACGTGGCGTTCCACGCACACTTTTTTCCCCACTAATTTACTGCAGGAAGAATGTTTGCTTGTATATTATTTATCCACATAGTCCCCTCCTAGTTCAATGCACTAATGCTATCTGATTTGAAGTGCTTCGATACCGCATGAGAAAAAATATTTTGGTTGACGCTGTAGCCACTCGTACACCGCCTATTGGATTTCTTCATCAGGCCTGAACTTCTGCAATCCAAGGTGCTCCTTTAATAGACCAAAGATGTGCAAGTCTGATGATGCCAAAGCGAAGTGGATTGCTGAGTGCAGGTGTTTTGCTTCTACATTATAATGCCCGTCCTCATGCTCCTCGTACAACCATGAAAACCATCGATGACATTCGCTTCAAGTGCCTCCCACATCCGCCATATTCGCCTAATAAGATGATTTATTAACAATTGCATGATATATGTAAGGTGTATAATACCGATTATTAGTTGTTGTTGTTGTTATTTTTATTATTATTATTAATATTAACGCAATAAGTTCATTATACTGAAAAATCACAAAGTATACGACAGTTTTCACTAGCATACGACTATTTTCGAATATTGGTACGACTGTCCTACGTTTCTGATCTGGCAACCTTGCGTGCCACATTACAATTTAAAGGAGAGTCCCAAAACATATTGCATGACATAACATCTTACCTACATCATTATGACTTTTTAGCTATTGCTATAATTTGGGGGGGGGGATTTGATCTGAATATTTTAATGAGAATTGCATATTTTGAAGCAGTGGGTTAAATTATCAAAACTGCAACTGCGTCTATAACTTTGAATATTGCTTCGTACTCAGGGAAACCCGCTCAACAGCAAAAGAACCAGTTTAATTTTAGCCCATTATGTGGCAAGACTCATATATAAACTCGTGCCGGACTGCAAAGAAAACTGTTAACACAATGATTAGATCCATAGTTTATGTCTTGTACCTTATTATGTAATTTTTACATGAAATTTAAATGTTTTGTCTAATTTATTTTTAGCCCTTTTAATATAAATTTAAGACAAACGACTGTATCCTGTAAGATACATTGTAAATTTATGGGTTAAACATTTATCTGACAAGAATGACTTCGAAACCGTAAAATGCGGAACATATTTCAAATCAAAACATATTTCCAATTACGTAAAGATATGCAAGATTTCTAAAATACGCAAAAATATGTATGTTTTCTATATCTTGAAACGTGGACAAATATGCAAAATCAAATGTGTCTTCAACCATTGCAAGTGTCCCAATTCGTAAACATAAATATCAAAATGTAAAAACAAATCTGTATTTACATAAAAATCCTATCCTTGTTATCAGTGTTTTACTCATCAAAACTAAAACAATTTGAGGAAAAATTCACTGTAGGCCTATAACAATAGACTATGTGTAAATTCTGTTGGTGCCATTTTAAGAAGGCCTCGTCCCAAACCATCGTGTATATCTACAAAAAATATAATAGCATTGTTCCCAAATCCGAAAATCTGCACAGATTTCAACACCGACAAAGAACAGGTGTTTATGTTGTAGTCGCGTGGATTTCCCCAGTGTTGTCGCTGTCTTTCACTACTTCTTAAGTACGCTTAAGTGCTGTGGTACGTATTTGGCAACATTGTACGGAACTGCAGATAAGTGTAAATAAGCCTAATTACCTTTCTACTCACTGAATGAAAAACACTGTACTGTGTAAGAAAATAAACTAACTAACTAACTAACTAACTGTTTGACAAGTCGAAGAGGATTAGGGTGGCAGTAGATAGGGAAATTTCTTGGAAAAAAAAGTATTTAAAAAATGGCACCCCCATTTCCATGTACATTTCTACATATAGTTAGGTATAAGAATAGAGATTGTACAGTTGAAAACACGTTGTACTGAAATAACTTCTTAATTTGCTTCAAGAGAGTGGCAAAAAACCACAGTATCCTCCAAGTATTCAACTGAACAATCTCGGGAATGTTAAATGTATTTTCTCAGAAACTCCTACGTGAGATTGTGATGTTCTAGTATTTTAAACACTACATTCCTATGAAAGGAAGAGATGTTGGACATTGGCCGCCCCTGCGGTTAGGTAACGAAGGAAAAAAAGCGGAGGGATAAACACATGGAGCAACTGGTCTCTGACGTCAAGTCTACAAATGAAAGGCTTGTCTTGCATCAGCCAATGGCATACGTGGCTCAGAACACACCTCCCGACGAGAACAAAAAATTTCTTGTTGACCTCTTTCATTGCATCAGCTGTCGCCGTCTGCAGGATATAATTGCTATATACAACACGCCCATATTGAGGTTCATGGAAAAATGAACAAGAAGAATGCATGGCTGATATACTGCAGAAATCCATAGCGAATGTGCTTATGAATAGGGACCGGATTTTTAGGTTTTTAAAAACAATGTTTTAGGTTTTCCATTAGGTGAAATAGTTTTTTTTAGGTTTTTTGTCCAAAACATCGTTTTCGGGAAGAATAATTGGTTCAATGAATTTGAATGTGCTACATGGGATTCAATACATAATACTTGTAAAGTTTAACTTAATAAAATTGACTTAAATTTGTGTAAACTTGCATAATTCGGCATAATTAACATGTCTTATTAAAACTCACAGGGCGGTACCTAAGGCAAACAAGCGCTTTAAAACACAGAAATCTATAATATCCTTGCTCATACACAGTAACAATGGTTGTTCGTACGAATATTTTAAAAGGAATACGCCGGTACTCTTACACTTCCTCTCTTGATACTGTCCATCCTAGACGACATTGGGTTGAACAAAACGCTGGTGGTATTAATTTCAACCCGACAAAAATTGTCTCTCCGCAGAATATCGATTTCTCAAGTGACAAACAAAAAAAGACAAAAAAGTAGCCTAAATTAGATATTTTAGGTTTCATATCCTGTTTAGGCATAATTAGGTTTCTATACCCCATTTAGGTATTTTAGGTGCCACAGAATTAATGTGGGTGAATCCTATGGACATGATACGAAAAAGTGTATGAGTGCTTTTTGTTTTGGAAGTAAGGAAAAAAATAGGTAAAAACCTAAGAATCCGGTCCCTACTTATGAATCACGAACTAGCCACAAAATTTTCAAAACTCCACGTCCACGGTAAAAATCCTGGGCACGGAGTCCTCCGGGAGGGACTTTACGGCACGTTAAAGAACTCCAAGCCTAAATTAGAGCCTCTGGACAAAATTTCTCGGCCCTTTCACGTCCAAGAAATACTTAGTTTCCAGAGGGGGGTTGCGAGGCGATGGGCTTACCACCTGCCCCTCTACACTCTCTCGGAAAATAAGCATATCAAAATTAGTATAGGTAATGAAACCTCCATTTGGAGGCCCCTTCGCCCCACCTGGGGATCATAGGGTACCAGATACCAGATACGTCCACGGTGTCAAAGTATGGAGATGAAATATTTTTATTAAAGTCCACGATCAGTTTGATTCAAATTTGTACAGACCATCAGATTCATAGGCGTAACGAGGGGGGGGGGTTTTGGGGGTTTGAACCCCCCCCCCATTGATTAAAAAAATGAAAATTGTATAATTTTTTAAAGTCTGCCCATAAATTACTTAATACAAGTATAAAGCGTGGGAAGCTTAAAACTCGTTATTTTGCGTCTTAATTTTTAAAATTTTCCGGGGGAGTACCCCCGGAAGCTTAAAACTCTTTATTTTGCATCTTAATTTTTAAAATTTTCCGGGGGAGGACCCCCGGACCCTCCTCTCCCTGGGGGGTATTCCATACACCCCAGACCCCGCGGATGTTATAACCCACCCCCCCCATATTGTCGGTCTGGTTACGCCTATGATCAGATTGGATAGTGTGACATCTACAATTCTACTGGATGCAACGGAATAAGAACGCTTCTAAGTTTCTACTTAAGATGTCGAATCTCTTTTTGACTTATGTCTTGGTCCAACATGTTTGGAGTGATGATGCCAATGGCTTCCACAGGTCTTGGAACATGCGGTCTTGGAAAACAGGTCTTGGAAGTCCCACCTTTTGCTGGCGTATAGCCTAGTTATTCTTTAAGACCCCACAAGAAATCCAAAAGCATTATGTCGGGAGAACGTGGAGGCCAATTCATGGCTCCACCACGTCCTGTTGAATCCAAAGGTTTGGTTGCACGTGTTCAACCTCTGGGAAGGTGTACAACTTCAGAATATCCAGGTACGTCGATCCTATAACCGTACAACGTTCATGTTGCACATCAGACCACACCAGAGCTTCACTTCCAGGCTGTCTAGCTTGTATTCCATATTGGAGTAAGAGTGTGATGAATCCCCAAAATTTGTAGATTAAAAATTAAGACCAAAATAATTAAAACATTACATTTATTAACACTTACACGCGAATCATTCATAAGCTAAACTATTAATAATTGTAAAGAAACAGCTAAAAATCCGACTTAGCACCTCTATTTCATTTGACACTATAAACAACGAATCGACCAGGGTGAGCCCACAGAATCGATAATTCCATGAGATATATTGAAAAAATAGCGATGCTTCTATTTCCAAGTTATGACAAAAAAAGACAAAGCCACCTGGAATTGAATTGACAAATGAAATGTATTACTGAAAGCTGATGCTTCGAAAGCACAAAAAATGCACGTTTTCTGCCCGTTTTTCACTCATTACTCGCGAACGAAAGCGAAAATTAAAAATCCGGCTTCGAGGTGCATTCACCCACCCTTCAGTCCATCTACTGTATGTTTAAAATTTCAGATCTCTGCGTTCAGTAGATTTCGCTGGGCATCGTGCACAGATAGAAAGACAAACATTTCCTTTTATTATTATAGATTCTTCTATTTATATCTTCACTCACTCTGTTACTATTCTTAGCTGACTATTGGAGAAAACAGTGTTATAAATTTCTACGGAAAGTAAACTTTCAAAAGTCAGGCATATAGCACAGAAGAAACTTAAAACTTGGTCTAATGACCTTGAAATACAGATTATATACAACCATGTTACGGATAAACAGGCCAATATCGCAAAAGCATTTGCATACATTCTCCAGGACATGTTCCTGGCAATTGTTGACAAGGCTTTCCCATTACGAAAGTACAACTTTTAAAACTACATAATTAATTCTGTGCGACACATTGATAAGAACTGTCCACTAACCAACATTTTTTTTTGCAACCATATTAAGTAAGAGCGATATGGATTGCTCTTGGCATAGCTGATCTGTCAAAAATATTGTTAAATTAAACTTTAACAAGATAACGGTCAAGCATGATCATTACAGAGACAGCTATTCACGTTTTCACATAACCAGGATAGATGTAGAATTTACAGAAGCGGGAATACGGGAAAGTTATTTCTATCGGTTCACTATAATATTACTTACTTACCCAACAGCAATAGATAATTCCTAAGCAAGCTAAAGGAATACTGTATTATCTATTTTACGGAACCCGAAGGTTCATTGTCGCGCTTACCTGAGTCCCCCAGTCAATATTTTTACTTCCTCTGCCCGTACCATAGGTACTATAGGTAGAGGAAGTATTGTTTTCGACCCTAAAATTCGAAGTTGAGTTTTTAGCATATATACACGTTTGAAGGCCCCCTGAATCCAAAAATACTATTTTTGGAAACATGTCTGTGTGTGTGTCTGTGTGTCTGTCTGTGTGGAAGTTTGTGAACAGGCTAGCTCCGAAACGGAGAATCGTATGAAAACAAAATTTCGTATTTGGGTCAGGTACCTTCTGAAGATGTGATTCGAAGATTGGCGACAAATTTCTCTTATTTTTAAGGGGACTTTACATGAAGAAATTTTCGTTTTTCGCGATTTTCTCGAAAACGGCTCTAACGATTTTCTTTAAAATTTGCACATGTGTTCCTTTTACTGAGAGCTAAAACTTTTATTTGAAACTTTTTTTCGAAAAATTCTCTGAGGGTAGTTACAAGCCACCCACTGTTCACCCACTGTTTGTAGAAATTTTGTCTTGCGTGATGAACAACTGAATACGCGCTCTTTCACGGCCTCTTATTCTATATAAAGGCTCGTGTCCACATGAGAGCTGAGAGTGCGAGAAACTCTCGAGAGTACTCTCAGATGGTGTGTCCACTTGAGAGCGCTAGTCGAATCCTGAGAGTAGCTGAGAGCAAAACTCGCGACATTACTCTCAGAACCGTGTCCACTTGAAACAAAATCGCGCGAGTTTTCGTCTCGCATTTACAAACAAGATGGACGCACAACAATGTATTATTCGTTGTTAATATTAATGTAAGCATTTTATGAGGGCTTGCTGAATGCTTTTAAGTGAGTACATTCATTTAATTATTAAGCGTTTAGAAGAATTTGACAATCTAATATTGTCAGAATATCAACAGAACATCATGAAGTACAGTATTGGTGAATTCGATAGGCCCACAAATTAACTAAAAAGACATTGAAATGTGATATGAGATTCTTGTTAAATATAAACTAATTGTGACTTTGTCCTTTTCCGGAATCAAGCATGTGATTTTTAATTTATAGCATGTCAATTATTCGAGTGGAGTGATCCTATCAAACTGTGAATCTAAACTCCGTGCATCTACATGAACGGATAGGTCTACTATTTATCCTCTGCGTCCACGAAGACCAAGAGCCAAAACAAGTGTTCTTTGTTGATTGGTCCTTTAGCACTAGAGCAAAAGCATTTTGTGCGTCGCTGCTACACGTCTACTTTTATACGCAATAGACTCATGTACGCCATCTTGGTCCCCTCAAAAGAATACAAAGACAACCACCAAGACTGATTACGCTATAGGCGCCGTGTTTCTAAACTCCGATTTGCAGAATATTTGGAATCGTATGTAGTCTACACTAATATTGTGTTCGTTTATTTTATTACTTAACGATTGCAACTTAGGCCTATGACGGTCACCGCTGTTCCGGAATTTTGTCCCGCAGGAGATCCCTACATGCCTCTAATCTACAGACATGAGGGTTACTGCACCCGTTACAGCCTTCTTCGCCTCAGAATATTCTGTAGAGGAATCGATGATCGCCGTAGTGAACCATGGAGATTATCAGTGTTTCATTATGTTTCATAAATAAATCTAATGTAAAAATTGTATTATTGTTCAATAATTCCCTTATGAACTTACTACATTATTTCATGATGAACATATGAACATTAAACGATACCGTATTATAATCTATTATCATTGAGTATTATTAGATTTCGTTTTTAGAAAATAAGTTATAAATAAATACTGAAGGCAAATTAAATAATTTTATCATATGGCTTGTTGGGCATAATAGGCCTATACACATTATCCACTCTCAGAGAACTCTCAGCTATACGAAACAGATTGGTATATTGCGAGCTGCTCTCGGAGATTGATTGCAAAGACGTGTCCACCTGCGAGTTGACTCTCTGAAAGCCACTCTCAGCTACCTCTCAGACAGTGCTCTCAGACGCGTGTCCACATACCGAAATGGAACTCTCGAGAGTTTCTCGCACTCTCAGCTCTCATGTGGACACGAGCCTTAAGAATGTGAAGTGAGAAAGATGTATTGTTGGCCAGGTATAGAGTAAAGAAGTATCTGAGGGAAATATTCGATAAATTTCGGAAATTATTCTTTACGGCGGAAAGTTCAATAAACGTCTGCAGTCACTTGTTCTTTTTTTTAAGTTTGTTATATAGGCCCTAGCCTGCGCTTTTAGTCGCATCATTGAAAGAAGAGGTATTTATAGGACAATTAGCGTAAAATTGTGTCTTGCGATTCTGTAAAAGGATATGTGAATACTGCTAACTTTTATTTGGGCAGAGGAAGTTATGTGACTTTCACATCAGATTTTTTATATGTCTTTCCTCCCCCATGCGCGCAACATGTCCAGCCCATTTCATCCTCCGTGATTTAATTACCCTCACTACATCCGGTGGCGAGTACAGGTTATGAAGGTCGTCGTTATGCAGTTTTCTCCAGTCCCCATTTTCATCTCTTTTAAGCACAAATGTTTTCCTAAGCCCCCTGTTTTCGAATACTCAGTTTATGTTCTTCCCGAAGAGTAAGCGACCATGTCACACATCCATATAATACATCCGGCAGGATAAAATTATCTTACAAATGAAATAATATATAGGCCTACTATTGGTTCTGTGAACAGTATAATTCGCGTCTAGGAAATCTAAGATCTGCTCTTCATCTTGAAGTGAAATAAAATCAGGTAAACTGATATAACAAAGTGCCAGTATATTTTTGTTGAATCAATTATAATTGCAATTATGATATGCAGAAAATAAGTTTTTCTAATCAGATTAAAATCAACCAGCGTCAGCAGAACTACAGATTTGTGATACCTTGACAATCGCGCACTCACATAGGCTATAAATAAAAAATAAAATAAAAAAAATCCATGTCAAATCGGTAGGCTCCGGGGACCTCAAAAATACTAGTCCAAGACGTTACCATTTGGCCAACTCAGTCAGTTTGACGGTGTCGTTTGATAAGCATAAGTGAAGGAATAGTGTTAACTGTCAAATTATACCGGTAGACAGAAATTAAAAAAACATGTAACCTTTAATTAGTCGTTACTCTGGTACCGGTCAACCGATTAGGTCCAAAATGAATAGACCTCTTCCGATGGACATTATAAATGTGTATACCAAGTTTCATGAAAATCCGACAAAGCGTATTTGAGTTATGGTGCTTTTAAATAAAAACACTAAATTGGGTTTGACGCCGGTACCGGTGAACCGATTTAGTTCAATAACAATAGGGTTCTTCCCACGGACATTATAAATGCGTATACCAAGTTTCATGAAAATCCGATAAAGCGTATTTGAGTTATGGCGCGTACAAGACACACGAACAGACAGACGGACGGACATACATTTTTCGTCCCCCACACACAATCTCATAAAGTACCATACTGGCACTTAATAAAAAATAAAAACCCTTACACATATGTCGTTTTTAATGATTCCAAGGAACGTTCATGAAAAATTGGAGAACAATCGAACCACGCGTTTGGTCGTAATTGCCTATTACACAAATTTACAGACAAACCGACGAAATGCTGAGCGGTGGAGTTGAAACAGAACCTCGATTCTCTCGTTCAATTATGCGACAAAGAGTTTTGTAAGCGTTTTTTAACACACTGCTGTATTTGCACAAGTTTTTAAGCATTTCATACGCGACTGTATACGAGTGTCAAGTTTTCCTGTCACCTGTCAAAAGGGACGAAAGCTTTGCATAGATTTACTGGTTTAAATGACAACGAAAAGGCAATTAACATGTTCATACCTTTCAGAACTACATTTCCATTTATCCTTGAACAATATTTGCAAATAAAAACTATTTAAAAACAAAATTATGGCAGCATGTGTTGAAAAGTGTTGTGAGAATGAAGAGTTGTTCTGTTTAACTAGTCGACTCCCTGGGTCGTGAGATTTACTATCCTAGTCACCATATTCTTTATGCCTTGCACCAAGCCGGCAACATAACTCTTAAATGCTTATTTAATCTATATGCTTATGCTTTAAATGCTTATTTAATCTACATCTTATAAAAGTATTAGATTTTTCAAATTGCAAAATATTATCTACAACTACTAGGGGAAAATACGTATAGGTCTACACTGCGGATGGTCTGAAGTAGTCTGATCAAATATAGGGCTCTCCCATATTATTGGAGCATTTATATCAGTCTAACAAATGTTACTACAGAATGGAGGTAACAAAAAAGCTATTTTCATAAATATTTCAAATTAGTTTACAAGTAATGATTAGGGCCCGGCAGGGGGTTTAGGTAAGCGCGCAATGAACCTTCGGGTTCTTTAAAATATATAATATTCCCTTAGCTTGCTGAGGAATTGTCTATTGCCATTGAGTAAGTAAGTAAGAAAGATTGGACTATGTGACTGCCTTGACAAAGAAACGCATAATTATTAGAGATGCTATTTTCCGGTGAATAAAAATGTTAAATTTCGGTATAAAAATTGGGTCAATTACGGTGTTATTTCGCACAAAAAAAACTTAATTTCGGTGTTATTTCGTATAAAAACTAAATACGTTTTTAGCCTTTGTGGTGCAAATAATTCTATATTTCCGCACATCAGAATGATCAAGAAAACCTGAATGGAAAATGTGCACCATTACCCATAAAAAAAATAAAGTTTGTACGAGTATTTCTATAGGCCAATCTCATTCTAAATTGCACCCATCCCCAAAGTACAAACGTAAAGCAGTCTCCACACTTTGAGGATGAAGTCTTGTCAGTTAGAATGTCTGAATATCCTGAGAAAGCTCTCTCAGCATCTACATTATTCACCGGAATAAAAATACTTTTATATTCAGAACATAGGCCTACATGTTTAAGAACTGCCATTAATATTGATTATTTAATTTTTTGTTGTTTTAATGAGCACAAATTATTTAGTTATTTTTTCTGAAACCCGAGATTCCCCTTGAAAGTAAAAAAATCGTTTTAAAAAATGAATTTTGTGCAAAAAAGAAAATTTCGCATAAACACAAAATTTAGCGTTTTTTCGCGGTTAAAAACCGACATAATTCCACACAGGAATGTTCGAAACACAAGATTATTGTTTTATCAATGGTAATGACAACAATTCGCGAATCCGTCATTCGCGAAAACCAGGTATCTCTTATAATTATGTCAAAATATCACAGTTAGCTAGCAAAGAACAAAATAGTCTATAACCTAAAGTGGCATTTACAATAGGGCGACACCAGCGACACGCGGCGTGAATTGGAGTATCGCGTCGCGCCGCGGACTGTGTTCACAATACGTCGCGACGTGAACTAATCAAACATATTAAATAATACTGACTTAATATTCATGCAATTCAAGAATACTTTTAGCCCTATATAAGAAGAAAAATGAGAAATCATGTCAGGGAGCGTCAATTATTTATTGCGTGGGAATTGTGGTTCCCTGATTCTGAAATGTTTATGGCTACCGAGATACAGATTCCTATTAGCAAAATAATATGTGAATGACACCTTGTTGCAAATCACAGGTCCTCATATAGTATAAATACATTATTTTGAACGCGAGAAGCAGTATTTCCAGCAGAGCCTATATTACAGTAACTTTGAATTTGAGGTTAGTTTGAGCTTAGTTTTATCCGTGGAACACATAACATCCTTTTCAAAGAAAGGGCTGTAAATAAATTTTACAGGCTGAGAAAATTAAATTTAATTACTTGAACCCGTCTTGAAATGATTAAAAACCATATAGAAATCTAATTAAATGTAGTATCGTTCCCCATATAAATTGCTGTGGCTGTGATCGCCATTGGAAAAACAAAATACATTCGATTTCCGCTCATCTCAGCTGATGTCGCGCGGTAAAAGTTAACTCCAACTCAACTTCCGTCGCGCCGCTATCGTGACGTTTTGCCGCAGAAATGCTTGCTTGCCATTGGTCAGAAAATGTCGAATGCCGCGTCGCTGTTGTCGCGTCGCGGGTGTCGCTCCATTGTAAATTAAGCATAAGAATTCGGGCCCTACTGATAACTTATTATTTCCCATGGGCTTCGAGAAGAAGGGTTGTTGACAATAGAAACAATATAGGTGTACATAATGATAACAATAAGAGCCCACTTATTATAATACACGCTGATTTAACAAGCTATTAAAACCTTCATAATACGCTACACTGACATTTAAGGTATTATTAATCGACGCAGACCTTTTGATTGACCGCAGGGGGTCCTCATTAGACATAATACTGTTCCATTCATAAGCATAAATATCGGATTAGCATATAAAACAGGTGTAAGACCCCGATATAATAGGAGCGGCTGAATCAAATTTTTCTTTGAAAGCATGCATGTCTATGCAATATTTCAAAGTAACTTACAAGTACATAGAAGTAGGTGAGGGTGGTGGGCCTTGGTGTGTATAACACTGACAATAGATTTAAATATTAGCATCTAATGAATAACTTTTAGTATAAGACCATGGCCAAGAGGTGCCGTAAGCTACAAGCTACAACCTCTCAGTGTTATGCAATTATTTCCAATTCAATACGCCATAACTCGCAACAATTAAAAAGCTATAATTTAAGTGCCTTCTGAATGCAAGATGCAATTACACCGTGTTGTAACACAACCGACCTGAGGGTCTTACCATACACCATACAGAATCGCAGCAGTATATAATGTTATTTTTGAAATCCAATGAATGATTTAACAAGCCAGTAGCAATTACTAGCAGCTGTAGACTTAATTGCATTTCTTCCTCTGTTTAAACCCCCTCCCATTTAGACGTGCATTCATGATACCCTTCTATCCACCTATGTAAAAAAAAAATCGGGTGCGTGGAACGCCACGCCACAGAGTGAAATTGGATTGTATTTTTTTTAATTTTTCAATTTTTTAATTTTGGATTTTTTAATTTTGGATCTTTGATTTTTTTAATACTGGATTTTCGATTTTTTAATTTTGGATTTTTTTAAGTTTTGTATTTTTTATTTTTTTAAATTTTGGTTTTTTAAATTTTGGATCTTTGAATTTTTATTTTGGATTTCGGTTTTTAATTTTGAAATTTTTCGATTTTTTAATTTTTAAAATTTCATTGACTTGATTGTTTTCTGTGCAGTGCGTCACAGCCCAGCTACTTTCGTGACGATTTTCTTCGTAACGCAACTTTGGGTTAGCTCTCGATTTACTCGTAGCGCGCTTAAAGAAGTTTCACTTCAAAAAAATTAGATCTCTGTGTGTCGTAGCCTAATATTATAAACAAAATAATCAAGTAAAGCGGGTTTAACAAAATAGAAGCGATCGATAAACCGATGTGTTATTTTGCGCAAAAAAATCTATTTCAGCTATGCTCTTTTTTCCTCGTTGCTATGACAATTTAGCAAAGCCATCTTCAATTAATTTCAAAATTACTGAATACGGTCTTGTTAATAGGAGGCGTTGGATCTTCATGGAAACACCAGCTTAAATATTATATTAGATAATTAATCCTGAGATGATCTGGTTTTATGTCATGTTCTTTATATGCTGGATATAGCAAGGCGACGGAATTAGGTCGTTTGTGATTCTGAGCTTGTATTCATTTTTTGAAACCGTGTAAAAGAATAAAAACCATTCTAATCAGTGGATCCCCATAGCGCTAAAATAGTTTTTATGGTAAAAAATTAGGCTACAGTTCGGAAGAATGCTGTAAATCAATAGATATTTATGTATCATACTCGGTAAATGGTTTATTAATGATGAATTATAAATTATTATATTTTAGCTCAACCTACTTACTATATATATATATATATACTATATAAGTAAGATAATTAAATCAAGGATGAAATGGGCTGGACATGTTGCGCGCATCGTGAAGGAAAGACATATCTCAAAAATATTGACGGGGAGACCCGAAGGGAAAAGACCACGTGGTAGACCTAGACGCAGGTGGTAGGATAATATTAGGATAGATTTAAGGGAAGTCGGATTTGCGAGGGATGGTTGGAATTAGCAAAGAATAGGGTTGAATGGCGGGCTCTGCTAAGAGCGGCATTGAACCTTCGGGTTCTATAAAATAGATAATAATCCTTTAGCTTACTTAGGAATTGTCTATTGCCATTGAGTACCTAAGTAAGTAAGCTCAACCTTCATACTGGCATGCAAAATATTTACTACAAATTGAATGGTTGTATCTCTAGACTAATTTTGTAAGACTTAATAATACTAATAATACAGTTAGTTTTCTCAGTTGGAAATTTCACAATAAAATACCTGCAAGCGACATATTTTTCTGCTGAATGCCAAGCAATAGACTTGTCAGACTTTTGCAAATAAACATATCACCACTAATGGAATTTGGCAAGATATCTAAGAGCTCCAAGCTAAACAGATCTGTGCAGCTGGTCTAGTATGTGTTAGGGAAAGGCTGATACAATCGGATTAACTATTTCAAAATATGTTAAGTAGGCTAAACATTAAAATCACCTGGCCCTAAGGCCTCTGTCATTTGCAAAAGCCGCCAGGGTGGTCGAAGGTTTCAAGCATAACATCACCGGCAACACCCCACTGGGCTACCTTGGAAAGATCTTACTCACATCAACGTCTCATAATTCTTTTCAGCCAATACACGAACGCCTTAAAACTAATTAATTCAGGTTGTGAAAATCTTATCAGATGACCAGTTATATCTGATTAATCCTTTAAGCAAAACGTTTGACGGCTGAGAGAGACCCATAAAGTATGGTAGTGAAGAGAGTACATGAAATTTCAAGGGCTTCCCACACGTAAGTTTCTTTTCATATAGGTCGGTCATGACAGGACCAATATGACATCACTTACCGCCTTAAGCACAGCCCAACTATTCATTGGTGGTTCATAAATTCGCGAACTGAAAATTTTCCACTGGTAGACGCTTTGATTAGGCTTCTCATGACATATAATTATGAGGAAAGGCGTAATCATCTGGATTGTACTGAATTCATAGCAAATTAATAGATGTCATTACGCATTACTGTACCATTCACGTATGAGTGGTCAAAAATTTCAATTTAAGGGGGGACATACAGCTTTGGGTGATATTTTATTTTTTCGCAGCAACTTTGCTATCTGACATTCTCTTTATTGACTACTTCTACAATTAGGCCTACATACTATTTTCAAAATTATTCGAACTATTACAGTCACAAAATGGCAGTCACGTTTCGTACACTGAAATGCCTTTTCCTTGATAACTTCCACAAATATCAACATTTCTGAGTGATTAGTTTTCTGAGTATTTACTAACATCGTATGAACAACACTATCTACAATCATTCATTTAACATTAATAATTTTTTTTAAATATGTATATTTTAATGAAAAAGAAAAAAAATTGATTTAAAAAAATACTTAGCCTATAGACTTATCGTAGACAATCCAAAGACTGTAGATGATGTTCATATGATGTTTGCAAATAGTTAGAAAAAAATAATCACTAAAAAAATTGTCATTTCTTGAAATTATCATAGAAACGGCAATTTAGTGCACGAAACGTGGCTGCCATTTTGTAACGATAAGTACCCATAACTGTAACAGTTAAATGAATTATGAAAATAGTATGCAATTGTAGAGGTAGTCTATAAAGAAGATGCCAGATTACAAGGTTAGAGGACAATTCATTCATCAGAAACAAAAATAAATTTCACATATTCCTCACCTACGAATTTCACCCAAAGCTGTATGTCCCCTCTCTTAAATTAGATCACAGTAATCTATCATAGTCTACTGACTCCATTACCCAGAATATTTTTGAAGAAAAATTCCTCTGAAACCGAGATTCGAGCCCATAACCTTCAGCTTTCCGTGCAGATGCTCTACCAGCTGGCTAGCTCTGATGGTAGAGCATCGACAGTGGAAAGCCGAAGATCATGGATTCGAATCCCGGTGCCAGAGGAATTTCTCTCCTAAAATAAACTCAAGTAATGTTAACGGATAATATTCTATGGTATGAATATGATCTACATCTTAAATGTTACTGCACGAGTACCAGCGAAAACTCGGTCATAAAACCACTAAATTAGTGTGCCTCACAATACTGTATATGAACACATCGAAAATATGATATGTCACTAATTTGAGTTCGTGGAAATGTATTCGGGAAATTTAAAAGGAATGATCAAATATGTTCTGCGTGCTGTTTCTAGCGTCCTTGTGAATGGAGTAAATTACTAATGATATATTATAATTATAAACTCTTACCAAATGTTGTTCATATGTACTGTCTTTCATGAAATAAACCAGCACTCACCTGTAACAGAGAAATATACAGTCAGCATGGCATGCTTCAACTATGAACTAATAAAAAAGTGTAAAGTGTTCCCTATTACAGGCCAAGGAGACCCAGAGGGTTCCAGGAGGGTGTTCGCAGATTTTTAAACATTCGGAACATGAAGGTGGTAAGGTTGTCAGCCTTTACCCCCAAGATTGCTCCTGGTAGTCATTGGTACGCACTGAAAACTCACTATCCAGAGTGTTAATGAATAACACCGAAAACTCTTACCTGTGCATAGAGGGGACATAGACAAGCAAATTTTATTAGATTTTTGTTCTGTGGATTTAATTTTTCCTGTTACAGCATAAAATCTCCCAAGACATGGCCGCCACTGACTTCTAACATTTGAAAGAGAAATACAAAACAAAAGAACTTCGTTATTAACACTGAAGTTATGAATAACAGAACCAATGTAGTAGCGGCCAGTCGTGTGATTAGTCTGTAAATTTTGGAGATCATGGAAACACTAAAGCTGTTGATGAATGATTAAGAATCAAATTTTTATCGATCACTAAGGAGCCATGAAGTCAATCTGATGAAAATTTTATCGATCACTAAGGAGACATGAAGTCAATATGATGAAAATTTTAACCCTATTTCGCTTCATTGTTGACTTAAGAGCACGAAATTGTAATGACTTTAATGCCCTGTAGCATACACACTTTACGTCATAGAGCAAACATCTCCTAATAAAAATTGCTTGTCTGCATAGGCGTAACTAGGCCGACCATATGGAGAGGGGGGTTCCGGGGTCCACCCCCGGAAAATTTTAAAACTTAAGATGCACAATAACGAGTTTTAAGCTTGCCACGCTTTAAACTCATATTAAGTAATTTATAAGCAGATTTTTAAAAAAGGTGATATATCACAATAATGAAATAAATAGTACAATTTTCCCTTAATCAATGGGGGGGGGGGTTAAACCCCCAAACCCTCAAACCCCCCCTCGTTACGCCTCTGCTTGTCTGTGTCCCCTCTATACATAGGTGCTATTCATTAACACCCTGTATTTTTTGTTAAATTTTTAATTCAACAATTTTGGCTGGGATTGTTTGTAATATTAAACTATCGAGACTCTTCTGTACTCCCGTTTAAAGTCTTGTAACCCCAAGAAGTGACATTTTAGGTTGCAAAACATCTGACAATAAATTAAATCTTCTGAAGAACATGCGAAACCATGCTGTTTTCAAGATGAATGGCACAAATCTTTAATATAATGTACCCAACTTTCCTGCAGTGATATTAATCTTGATTTCCAAATGATTTATTAGTAGCTGAACTTTCAATGCAATTCAGAACATAATATGGATTCCAGGACATACATAGGCTAAAGGAACCGATTTAGAATGACACAGTTTATTTTTAAACGGCCTGGCTGTCCTTGTCATTCGATATCTTGTCTTGCAACTTAATAAAATGCAAGAGTTAGAAGATGTGTAGTGTGTCACGATAATACAAAATCAATCCTCTGAAATATTTCACTTGGACGTTTGTAATTTAATTAGCGGGTGCCCGCGATTATTTACTCAACTGCTATAAAGATATTTATTTATTATTTATTAAATCATTTATTTAACAGAAAATATTTAAAACATATTTATTAACTCTCACATCGTTTTTTACATAAATTGCAGGAATTACATAATTTTATTCTTAATTATATTATTTTACGTAATAAATATAAATAATTGAATGAACAAAACGAATCTTGTGCTGCCATACGGGCATACAGACTTAAAATGAAACGATTAAAACGTACCACAGATTTATGAACCTTGCCCAAATCATGCATGAACAATTAAAACGATTGATAATTTAAAACGCTAAAAACCCGGCTTCGAGGTGCATTTCAATAGGTCTATTAAAGCGAGCCGTCCGGGGAAAAAAAGATCGCAGATTTGAGTTCCCTATTCCCCCCTCCCCCCCAAAAAAAATACAGCATAGTGCTTTTCGTCCAAATCATTCAATGTTTTCCCATTTAGGCGTGGATTTATAATCCCCTTGATCCCCTTTGTAACACAGTGGTCCAAATCCCTGGCGGCAGACTTTTACGACACAAGTGTTCAAAAGTTGGTTCCAGAGTATGACAAATGTTTCAGTTCCGGTGGCGATATGTTGAAAAATAGCTGAACACTTGATGCATCTGTTGGAATATATATCCCCATGAAATTGTGTTTTGTTTCTGTAAACGGTCCCAGGGAAACTTACTTTATGGACGCGCCTCGTATGAGTTTTTTCTCTGTACAGATGGGTCTAAGTAACTTATACTTAATACATTTCTACCATGAAGTGATTTTGGCCAAAAAGTGGATATGTGGGGTTTTTCAATTTCGTTAAGTGAAAAGTATACGACCACCCGAGCACGAGCAGTCTGCTCATTCGGGTGTATTTCTAAATAAATATTTGGTTCTTTTCTTTCTTTTTCTTTTCTTAAAAAGTATTGTACTTTAATTTTGAAATTTGTAAATGTTTTTTTGTTTATTTGTGTATTTGTATTTGATTTGATTAACAATAGGCAGAAATAAAATAAATAAAAATAAAAACCTTACGAACTAGGAAATACCGGTACTACTAGAAATCAAAAGTTCCATTAAGCTCGTCGAAGATGTTTAAGCTGCCATGGTATTGCGTATAGTTTCTTGATAGATTCCATGCTCATTAAACAAGATGAAATATTTTAATTAAAATGTATTCAAGACGAGTGAAACAAATACATTAGCTGTCTGCAATATAAATATCCACACTTTATAACTAACTTTGCATTATGATTCAGGTCTGGTGTCAGGTTTCTTGCCATTAGTTACAACTGAACCCCTTTGAGGTAATATACCCTATGTGACCCTCAGCTTGACAAGGAAGACCTTTTGTGGTGTAAGTAGAAAGCGGTGAAGGACATATACATTGCACTGATCACATAAAAACCGAAATAGGTTAATTATCTGAGCACTTTTATTCGGCTTGGCAAGGCAAATTGGATAATATTCTCTCTCGCAACGAAGTAAGGAATTTCGCTTGGCAGGAATGTCGGTAACGAGAGTTCAATTTATTGAGCCCACGGATAGAAGTCCTTAATGCAAAAAGTGGACAAGTACAACTTATTGTGTGATAAGTAGACCTGGGATTTTAGGCTCTAAAAATTAGTTTTAGGCACCTAAAAGAGGCTTTTGAAACAAGTAAATAGGCTTTTAAAAGAGAAAATATGCTTCATAAATATGTAAATAGATAGAAAATAGACTTTAAAATATTACAATATACACTTAAGCTGTAACATAGTCTTTTTTTTTACTGCAAGAAACGTGATATACCTATTCTTAACAGAATTGACTGCAAAATTAGGCAACACGAACTATATTCACTTAAACAGATGTTCTTTCACTGGTGACTTCACACTAGCCCTTCCTCCTTAATCCTCCCCCTCCCCCGTCAGTCGGCATCCCTTTATCGACAATTGTTCGAAATAATCAAGTTTCTGTGAAAAACCCACCTCTGCTGTTCTGCTTTTCATTGAGGGATGTCCTTTATAAGATTGTAAAAATTATAGAAGTTGAATTTTATTTTAAATGTACAAAATAGGCATTTTAGGCACTAAAACAGTAAAATAGGCTCTAAAGGTCCAAATAAGCATTTTAGGGCATTATAAAACTCTATAAATTTAAGTGATTTATCATGAAATATCAACATATTTTAAAATTTTCATGTTATTTCATAAGGAACAAAATAGGCATTTGCCTTAAAATCCCAGGTCTAGTGATGAGTTGATTGTTATGTTTATTTATCTGTTATGTAGGCTTGGAACTGTCGCCGGCGTGCCTGCAGTAGTTCTCTTTTACGCCTGTATAGACATGGGACTGGAGCATTTTCGCACATATTAATGCTATCGCCCAGGCCTGGGACTGAACCCATGAAATTGGCGAACAGAAAGCCAACCTCATAAAGTTATGAATTAAATTTGGTATAACAATTATACAATGTTACATGAATACATTAAATCTTAGGTTACAGCATAAAATCTCCCAAGGCATGGCCAGCACTGACTTCTAACATTTGAAAAAATGCAAAACAAAGGAACTTCGTTGTTAACACTGTAGTTATGAAAAAAATCTAATACAGTGATTGTTTTGTAAATTTTGCAAATTATGAAAACTCGAAATTATGATATAGCTGTTGATGAATGATTAAGAATCAGGTTTTTATCGATCACTAAAAAGGCAAGAATTAAAATTTTAACCCTATTTCGCTTAATTACTGAAATATGAGCACCAAATTGTAATGACTTTAATGCCCTGTAGCATATACATTTTACGTCATAGAGCAAAAATCTCCTAATAAAAGTTGCTTGCCTATGTCCCCTCAATACAAAAGTAAAATATTTCGGTGTTATTCATTAACACCCTGTATACTTAGCGTTCTGAGGTAATTCTAACACACGCTACCAAAGACGTCTTGTTTTGTATCATTCTACAAGTTGTGAAAGGAATTGGATATACAGATAAATCTTTATAAGCTGCCCAGCACAGAAATATTATCACAGGAACGAGTGTTCAATTGAATTGCATGCTATAAACAAGAGGTTTAATGTAAGCTAGTTACTTCTACTGTTGTAAGTATTATATCTTGTTGAAACTGAAATGCCTATGTCAACGTGTGACATCAGTAGCAGGCGCAACCTCTTCTTTGAAAGTGCATAATCAGGATATGACTTCAGAAACCTTCACGAAGGCATTGAATGCAAATTATGTTTTGTTCTAAAAACATTTTGAAACAGGGTGCTGCCTATAAATCAACGTGTGGGATGAAACAGCAAGGCAATCCATATTTTACGTCTCAAGTTACATACATAAATCTTGGTTTCTGTGGACAGTAACCAATTATTTACCGTAGGGCAAAGGATGGTAAGCTGGTCATAACTGCAAAAATTATGTTATTTCATAAATGCAAAGCTAGTTACACGGTTCAGAAAGGCTCCGTTTTGTACACATATGGAAGTAAATGTACCGTATCTGAATTGAACACCAACCTGTTCCCTAGTTTTCCTTAATGGGCTTTTGAGTACTCTGAATTCGCCTCATGTTTTGCTACGAGGAAATAAATACCTTTTTAGTACATAATCCTATAATAACAATGATAAAGCTAAGTTGGGTCGGGAAGAACATAATCTGAGAGCGTTCGAAAACAGGGTGCTTAAGAAAATATTTGGGCCTAAGAGAGATGAAAATTGGGACTGGAGAACCCCGCATAACGACGAGCTTCATGAGCCGTAGGCCTACTCTTCACCAGATATAGTAAGAGTAATTAAATCACGGAGGATGAAATGAGCTGGACATTTGGCGCGCATGGGGAAGGAAAGTCATCTCCCAAGTATTGACTGGGAGACCCTAAGGGAAATGACTACCTGGAAGACCTAGACGTAGGTGGGAGGACAATATTGGGATGGATTTAAGGGAAGTAGGATCTGCGTGGGATGATTGGATGGATTTAGCACAGAATAGGATTGAATGGCGGGCTCGGGTAAGTGCGGCAATGAACCTTCGCGTTCCATAAAATAGATAATATTCCTTTAACTTGCTGAGGAATTGTCTATTGCTATTGAGTAAGTAAGTGAAGTTAAGTTGGGATGTTGGATTAGTAATTTCTACGGCAACCAAAAATATGCTTTATTTTGCAAAGAATTATGCTTTTAATTTTAAAATATTATGCTTTCCAGAATTTTCGCTAGCGCTCGTTTTTTCCATTTCGAACTTCCCTGTTAAGTTCTATATAACGATCTTACATCGAAAATAACTAGCCTATAAGATATTGTGTACAGAACCAAATGTCTCAATCGGAGCGCGACTATGTAGAGAAATAACTAGAAAGGGGTACCTAAATGTTCCAAATAAAACAGTTCTGATTTTCACTGTGGTTTTCATTTTATGCCCCATCGGAGGTTAAAAATAAATAGCCCTCGTGCACTTTTATGAAAATTATACATAAGATTTTCTATTTCTCTTACCTTTAAATGACTTCAAAACTATTTTGATTTCGATACTATTTTCGTAAGCACTTCACACATATAAAATATTCATACTATCTCTGAATTTTACACACTGAGTTTCTAAGGAAACACATAACAGAGAAACCTTTACTTAATTGTGTGGAAATTACCGAGGAAACTGAACTGTATAGGCCTATGGATGCATAAAGCTTATCTTAAGAACGCGAACTATACATATTATTATTATTATTATTATTATTATTATTATTATTAACCATTTTACCACTTATTAACATTACTTACTTATATTACATTATTATTATTATTATTATTATTATTATTATCATTATTATTATTATTATTATTATCATCATCATTATTATTATTATTATTATTATTACACATTTAGTACAAGTAAAAATAAATAAAACCAAACATGTCCCTATATGAGCAAAGCTCGTGTTTAGGGGTATAGTAGATTAATTAATATAAATCTAATTATATATCAATGCGCAGTATACTTAAAACAAAACATTATAAATTCATGGGTACAATGTATAGGCTACATTGACCCAAGACTTCCTTAAATGGGTTTATTTTGTGTGGTTTTATGATTATTTAACAACGGGGGTGTACTGCTATTTAGACCTGTGACCATCGCCGGTCTTCCGGTGTTTTGTCCCATAGGAGCAGTTGGAAAAAAATCCTTCGGGGTGGGGATCACCTTTACTATGATAGGCTAGCTTCCGTAAAGAAGAGTACCACAGCGAATGAAAATTTTGGTCAAAGTATTTGGCTATGGGAGGTTTGAATTTGGTTACATTAACTTCCTCCCCCCCTTTTATCCATCCCTTCTCCTGATTTTCTGGACCTATTAACGCCTGGGACTCAGAAAAAAAGTTCCTTTTCAATATAGACCAACTGTAAGTCCGAGACCCAATATTATGTTCTGTAGTTGATTGGCGGGCCGCAAATTTTTGGGTAAAATTAGATAAATAAATAAATAAATAGCTGAAAAAAAGTAACATTTTTACATAACTTTCCTTCTTTTAAGACTTTTTCAAAGAGGTCTTGAGATATTATTTTGCTATCATGTACCAGTATTTCACGTAAACATTCGGAGTTGTGGACTTGAACTTCAGCGGAATTTCTAAAATCAGGCAATAAAAACAATGGAATTGCAAATTAAAATTTTGTTATTAAAATTTGCCACTAACATTCAATACTTATGTATTCAACATTTTAATAAAAAGTAAATCAAAATATTTTTCAAACTGTTTTCGCGGGCCGCCAGTTGGAAGGCCTAGCATAATCTGTATCTTATTGGTTCTTGGATAAATAAGTACTTGTTTCTTAAAACTGCGACATTAAAAGCAACATTAAGCCAGTTCTAGGTTATAATCTGGGGTACGCCGTAGCGTAGTGATTGAGGCGCTGCGTTACAAACCAGAAGGTCGCGGGTTCGATCCCCGATGAGATCGTTGGAGTTTTTCAATTGCATAATCCTTCTGGTGGCACTATAGCCCTGGGGTCGACTCAGCCTCTAACAGAAATGAGTACCAGCAGCATTCCTGGGGGTAAAGGCGGCCGGTGCGTAAGGCTGACAACCTTACCACCTTCATGTGCCGATGTCTAAAAATCTGGGAGCCTCAACCTCCTGGAACCCTCTGGGCCTCCATGGCCTGTAATAGGGAACACTTTACTTTACTTTACTTTATTTTACTTGAGGTTATAATCTATAATGTCTGACAAGTTTAATAAAATCTTTGTTATTGAACTTAACAAATAGGAAAATATATATCTACAGCTGATATAATCTGCCATAAAGTTGTCTATTCTGTATCTGTAATGGCTTCACGAAGGCCAGAATCGTCATAAAAACTACATTCGTGAGTATTGGTTAGAAGTAACAACTTAAAAAGAGTATGTCTTTACCGCAATACCATTTAGTTCTTTTAATTTTATGATTCTCAAATGTAGCGACTGTACTAACACCAGCAATAAAAATAACAATAACAGCGTTTGTAAACAGATTTTGCAGTTATGTAAGACAACCGTCTCGACAGATCTGTGCCAGAACTTGAGATTTCAAACTCGCTTAGATGGAAGTTATATTTTTCATGAAGCCGAAATAATTTGAATTTTCTCGAGAATCTCCTCTTTCCTCGCCACTACTATACCAACGCTCTCCACCAGTGTTGTCTGACACTTAATAATTGTGTAATCCCTTTTCATTTTAATAAAATGTACTTCTCATTTAGTGTTTTACTACGCTTATGACGTTTTATATCAGGCTAACAGTACTTATTGGGGTACGCCGTAGCGTAGTAGTTGAGGCGCTACACCACAAACGGGAAGGTCGCGGGTTCGATCCCCGATGAGGTCATTGGGGTTTTTCAATTGGCCTAATCATTCTGGTGGCACTATGGCCCTGGGATCGACTCAGCCTCTCACAGAAATGAGTACCAGGAGCAATCCTGGGGGTAAAGGCGGCCGGTGGGTAAGGCTGACATCCTTACCACCTCCACGTGGCCGAGTGTCTAAAATCTGGGAGCCTCATCCTCCTGGAACCCTCTGGGCCTCTATGGCCTGAATAGGGAACAGTTTACTTAACAGTTCTTATTAACAGTTGTAAAATCAAGCGTTCAAATTTCATTTTAAAGCCCCCCTTTTTTTAAGTTATGGTATGCGTTTAAGAAAGCTATTTGGTTCGTAACTGAAAAAGAGGTTAAAATTAAATTTGAAGGCTTAATTTTACCGTAAAAAACCGGGGGAGTACCGCCCAGAAATATAATAATGGAAGAAGCTTTTAAAAATAGAAAAAAAAATCAATTTCCCAGTTCACAGTCCTAAAGTGCCTCAGTAACCAACAGACTAGAAAATAGTAGACTAAGCCCTAATCAATGGTGCTACACTTCAAAATTCAACAAAAGTTAACAAAGCTGACAAATATTGAACACTGTAAATACATGGTAAATACACACGTTCGTAAGGAAATCTCAAATACAAATTCTTACATAACAACTAGACCTGGGATTTTAGGCTCTAAAAAAATTAGTTGTAGGCACCTAAAATAGGCTTTCAAAACACGTAAATAGCCTTTTAAAAGAGAAAATAGTCAATTAAAATAAATAGATAGAAAATATATATTAAAATATTACAATATACACTTAAACCGTAAAATGGTATACTTTTACTGCAAGAAACGTGATATACCTATTCTTAACAGAATTAACTGTAAAATTAAGTATCACGAACTATATTAACTTAAACAGATGTTCTTTCACTGGTGACTTGACCCAGTAGTCCCTCCCCCTTAATCCTCCCCCCCCCCCCCATCGGTCAGCATTCCTTTAACGACAATTGTTTGGAATAATCAAGTTCCTGTGAAAAACCCATCTATGCTTTTGTGCTTTTCATTGAGGGATGTCCATTATAAGACTGTAAAAATTACAGAAGTTGAATTTTATTTTAAATGTACAAAATAGGCATTTTAGGCACTAAAATAGTAAAAATAGGCTCCAAAGGTCCAAATAGGCATTTTAGGGCACTATAAAACTCTATAAATGTAAGTGATTTTTCATGAAAGACCCACATATTTAAAAATTTTCATGTTAATTCATAAGGAACAAAATAGGCATTTGCCTTAAAATCCCAGGTCTAATAACAACAAACCAATTGGTCTGGTCATCGCTTCCAACTTCTGCACACAGCATACTGCACTATACATAAGACTTGAACCATTAACATCCACAGTGGCAACACAAAAAATCTTGCTGTTCCCCGTCTTTCTCCTCACTTCATCGTCTTCACTGAAACGTGTTCTCGCTCACGAAAAGAGTTTCCTTGTCGAAGGACAACTTGATAATTGTCCAACAAAGGAGGATAGAATGCCCCTAGAACATTCTCTGGAGACCTCAATGCTCCGTTAGCAAGAGTTGCATCGCAAATGCAGTTCAAAAGTGAAGACAACTGCAAAGCACCTCAGCATATGTTGCCATTTAGTCGACTGTGCTAAAATATACCACTCCCTGCTAAGTGCCAGAATGGTACTTTCTGAGATTGTGTGGTGCACGGGAAAATGTCTGTCTGACTGCCCGTGTGTCTGTACGCGCGATAACTCAAATAAGCTTTATCGGATTTTCACGAAACTTGGTATTCGCATTTATAACATCCATGGGAAGATGCCTATTTATTTTGGAACAAATCGGTTGACAGTTACCGGAGTAATGCCCAATTTAGTGCCTATTTTGTAGTAATATATTAGAAAGAATTTATCAAATGCGAATCAGTTCTCATGACAACATATTGTTTTACAGTATTCATATACGGCTTTATGCTTACCAAACTAGACCTTTGTTCTTCCGTAAGCCCTGCTTAACGAATCGATCTGGAGCTTAACTCGGAAATCGATTTCTGCATATCATAATTGCAATTATCACTGATTAAACAGAAGCACTTTGATACATCAGTTTACTTGGTTTTACTTCTTTTCTGATTTACGTTGGAAGTTGTAAACTGACATAATTTTGTTGTTGATATTTTGCTGTAATTGGCCACATAATAATACTATAAAATATCATTTTCTTTACATGCACATTAATGTTGTCATTTCATATAAATCCATGTAGTGCTTTTGTTGTCTTACTACAAAAAAATCGGGTTCGTGGCACGCCACGCGACAGACGTGAAACTTGGATTATTTTAATTTTTGGATTTTTTCAATTTTGGATTATTGTATTTTTTCAATTTTGGATTGTTGGACTTTTTAATTTTTGGATTTTGGACTTTTTTATTTTGGGATTTTGGACTTTTTTAATTTTGGATTTTGGGATTTTTAAATTTTGGATCTATGAATTTGTTAATTTTGGAATTATGGATTGTTTTAATTTTGGATCTTTTAAATTTTGGACCTTTGATTTTTAATTTTTTTGGATTTTTAAATTTTTGTTTTTGATTTTTTGGTTGGAATTTTAGATTTTTTAAATTTTGGGTTTTAAATTTTTAAATTTTTTTAATTTTTAATTTTTGGATTTTTCAATTTTAGATTTTTTTGTTTTTAAAATTTTTGATTTTTATAATGGTGAAGGGCTTATCACGCCACTAGCTCGAAGCAGTAATAGCCCCCACTCAATGCCTGATACCTTTCCCCCGCGCGCTCCAGTAATTTTAATTTTTTTTAAATTTTGGATTCTTTATTTCTTGTTGATGTTTGTATCACGAGCTGAGTGCACCCCGTTCCAGACCTCCCTGCCTCAGAAAAATCATCCGACGAGGTACCGGGGATCGAACCCGGGCCTGCTGATCCGTAGCCAGCGATGCTAACCACGAGACGGTCTTATAGACTCTGACGAAGATTTTTACTTTGTGAGAGAAGGGTGATGAAAGAATGTATAACAGTTCTGTTTTAAAATAAATATATCATAAATGTAATTCATGCTAAGATTTTCAAATAAGGAATTTTGGACAGCACTTGTCCTTCAAGAAAGTACAAGATATCACAGTCGCCATTCTAAACCGATACTGCATAACGGTAAACGTATCCTACCGAAGGCCACAAAGACATATTTACCAGCATATTCAGTTTTGGCATTCAGTACTGTTAAAGGATTACTCTTCGATAAGAACGTACAATTCTCTGCTACGAATATGGATGCCTAAAATTTGCAAAACCAAATTATATATTCGATATGAATTATTTCTAGGGACCGTATTTTCTGGTAATAGAGATAAGCGCAAAATTTTACGAAACAGCCTTTCTTAGCTATATTTAGCTAGTCCCTTCAGGTATGCAGCACCGGGGGGGGGGGGGGGAGAGATAGAGAGATAGAGAGAGAGAGAGAGAGAGAAAGATGCTTCAGAGAGCTCATACACCGCTAACGTTTATCTAAGACTTTTCATTAAAACAGTGATGCAATCTACACTAAGCAACATATTTACATGACATTTTAAGGAATAATAGTGTAAATCATGTTCTTCAATTATATATGGTCTACACAAGAAATTTAAATGTGTTATATTAAATCCAGTAGTAAGGGAATATATTTTTTTTCACTTTTTGAATCAAATCATATCACAAGAAACATGATTTCATAAAAATATTAAGCAAATAAGATTCAATTTTTTTGCTCCAGTATCAAAGACCTCAGGCTACAAGTTAAACCTCATTCAAACTTTGTAGGTGCTTTCAGATAAGTTTTACAATGATGCAATGTGCATCAACTAACAGAAATTCTCATCACCAGGGCCCGGATTTTGATGACATGTCATCTTTTTATTGATGCTGTATAGACATTGCCAACTTGTAGATAAATCCTAATCATGGCCTCTAGAATATAGAAATGCATTTTTATCAGGTCATTTTTTGTCATGTTATGCAATTTTATATTTTTAGGGCATTTATTTAAATTTTACGTCATTATTTTGTCATTTTCGTGACATTTGCTTCCTTATTTAGACATTTTCATGCATTTATTTTAAATAAATTACTAGGTTACTATAATGCAATATTTTTGTAGAATTTACTTTAAAAACAATTTTCTTACTTTTCTTCTCAAATGTTCCAATCAAGAACAAAGTTTTTAGACCTACAACATCCTTTCTACATTTACAGTTTTTACAATTACGTACAAATTAGTCTACCATCTTTGTTGTGCACAATAATAATTGTTATAAATAAAATATCAGTTTTTAGGTCATTCTTTGTAATTAAGTTATTTTCTTTAAAATTTAGGGTCATTTTATAGGTCATTTTTCAAACAATTTTAGGTCATCAGAATCCGGCCCTGCTTACCACTAACTATTTCCATGCAGAATGAAGCAGATTGTTTGTACGTCTTGATATACCGGTAAAACATTACGATAGTGATAACAACAACTTAGAGTGTCGTAAATTTATTATGTCCACGCTACAATTAGAATAAGTAGTACTTTACACCACACTAGACCTGTTTTCATCACCCTCGTTTGCCTAGTAAATTAGATGACTCAAATGTATGTAAATTTTTACGGTAACCAAATTTAAGGACGACTGAACAGCTGAGGGAATCATGAGTGATAGAGGACTTGAACATAAGAAAGAAGCCGTTAACAGCAATACAGCTGTATTATGTTACCAAATCTTCAATGCCTGAGTTTAATTTCAGAATTAGAACTCTGACACAGTCGAATTCTCGGTATGCGCGGGACAGTCATAACAACAAAACAAGGATAAATTCAATACTTCTGTTACAAAAGAAGGCCGTTAGAATTATGAATTTTTGTTGGTGCAATGAACATTGTAAACCTCTGATCATAAAAAGCAAAATTTTGACAGTCATTAATCAGGTAGTTTATGTTAGGTCCGTTGATCTAAAACACAATTTCGATTTGCTACAAGCCAGTTCGTGTGCTTTTATAGCGTTTTGATGTAAGCAACTACCACGACGCCCTCCATGTTGTGGTACGCAATATTGGTAGCATTGAGAACTCGAGTCGATTCATGGACTGTTCATTCATTTAGTATGCCGAGATCTTACGGCTGACAGAATATTTTCAAAAAAGTAAGAACATAATTCCGGGGTGCGCGGGCAAAGAGAGTTAAGTCCACTATCCTAAAAAATTGAGATATGTCCATAGAGTTATAGATAAAAATGTTCTCTACATTTGTGTTAAGTCCAGTAAGTCATATTCAAAATTGTACGGTAGTTATGGATGTGTGCCTCATGGGTTTATCCATCTCTAAAGCTATGTTGGGCTGGTATAGTGTGTTAAGTCACTCTAATTCTCAGTAACAAGAAAGTGGACTTAACTCTCTTTGTCCGCGCACCCCGGAATTATTAAGTGCCAGAATGGTACTTTATGAGATTGTGTGCGAGACGGGATAATGTCTGTCCGTCCGTCCTACCAGAAGTCCGACAGTCCGTCCGTGTGTCTGTACGCGCGATAACTCAAATACGCTTTATCGGATTTTCGTAAAACTTAGTATACACATTTATAACGTACATGGGAAGAAGCCTTATTGATATTGGACCAAATCAGTTGACCGGTACTGGAGTAATGCCCAATTTAGTGCCTATTTTATGGTAATATATTAGAAAGAGTTTATGAAATGCAAATCAGTTATCATAACAACATATTGTTTTACTGTGATCATATACAGCTTTGGAAATTGCTATATAGGTAGCTATGACAAATAACACTATTCCTTTCCATACGCTTATCAAACTACACCATTAAGCTGAGCGAGGTGGCCGAGATGGTAATGTCTTGCACTCGCATTCTGGTGGTCCCTGGTGCAAATCCCGAAACTTGCCAATTTGACTTTTTTTTGTATTTTTATGTGAGTGTGCGATTGGAGCTTAACTTGGAAATCAATTTTTTTTTTTAAACTTATTTTCTGCATATCATAATTGAAATTATAACCGATTAAACAAAAGCATTCTGGCACTTTGTTACAATCAGTTTACCTTATTTTATTATTCACAAAATCCGTTACTTGTTATTCATGGAATAATCTCGTATTCTCTCGTGGGTTTACTTATGACAATTGTTATGTCTGAAGGCATAACCTTGTATATGAAAACAACAGGAAAAACGTTATTTATAAATTCAACATCTATCCGCTTTGTCTATTTGTATCATATCGTGATATATTCCTGCACAATGTAAATATTTTGCAAGCATCACGTTGCGTTTAACGGCAACTCGTTTACATAAGCATAGGATATGCGGAATGTGCTAAGTCTCTATTTTCAGAATTCTTCATCTCTTCCTTTGTCCGCCCACGTAATAAAAACAGAATATGACCTTGCACTGTGGATTTTTCCATTGAAGATTCAATACACAATTGGTGGGGAGGTTAAAGAAGAAAAGCGGGGAATAAAAGAATAAAAGGCGCCTCAATCTTCATCCCCACTCCACAGATCTTAACAGCAAATCTTGCTTGGTAATGTTAACCCTTAAATTCATAATGTGTCCTACGGGAAACACTAGTTTGCTTTGAATTTATAAAACGGAAAAGAAATCTCAAGAAAAATGTATACTTATTTACAGTGAGTCCCACGCAAGAGTTGGCCAATGACGCGGCTTTCTGCGTCGCGGCTGGCACAGCTCCAACTCCCGAGCGATCGGGTGAAATATCTACGCAAATAATGCCGCGGCCGGTGTAATGATTCAGGTTCTCACATTTACAGTTAAAATTACAATGAAAATAACCACGTACCTTATCACAAGAGATGTTGGAAATGTTCTCCCCTTGCATCCACACAACACAGGCATCTTTTTAGGATTTTTTTTTTCATGCACGTAAGTTCAGCTTCCTAGATAGGATTAATTTCTCTTGTGATATTGTCTTGAAGTTCTTCTTATGTATGAGAAATTGACCTATACACTTTATTTTTCAAGTTTCCCCATAAATAATGTTTACATATTGTTAGAAGAACTTAAAGACAATATCACATAAACCTATCACAAGAGACAGTAACTCTGTCTCGGAAGCTGAACTTATGCACGTGAACGAAAATTTCCTAAAAAGGTGCCAGTATTGTGTGGACGCAAGAGGAGAACATTTCCAACGCCTCTTGTGATGAGGTACGTGGTTGTTTTCATTGTAATTTTAACTGTAAATGTGAGAACCTGAATCATTACAACGACCGCGGCATTATTTGCGTAGATATTTCACCCGATCGCTTGGGAGTTGGAGCTGTGCCACCGCGACGCAGAAACCCGCGTCATTGGCCAACTCTTGCGTGGGACTCACTGTACTTACTCAATGGCAATAGACAATTCCTCAGCGAGCCATTTTATAGAACCCGAAGGTTTATTACCTGAGCCCGTCATTCAACCCTATTCTGTGCTAACTCTATCCACCAATCCCTCGCAAATCCTATTTCCCTTAAATCTATCCTAATACTGTCCTCCCACCTACGTCTAGGTCTTCCAAGTGATCTTTTCCCTTAGGGTCTCCCAGTCAGTATTTTAGAGATAAGTCTTTCTCCTCCCCATGCGTGCAACATGTCCAGCCCATTTCATGAAAAACTCATGTCAAACTGGCCGGCCACGGGATTTGAACCTGGTATCTCCCGAATGTGAATCCATGACGTTACCATCTCGGCCACCTCGCTCGGTGTAAAGAGGACCACATTCTGCAGAAAGGAACCAATCCTCAAATTTAAAAAACCGGAGTAGATGCTAAATTATTGCTACTTAACTGTATATCTACGTTGTGCAAACTAACCAACCCTCTTCATCCATTTATATGCCATCTATGAAGCAAATAAAAACACACTGAAAAGATCCAGGTGGCTTTTTATTTAACTTTAAATGCTTTTGTTTTAGTTTAATAATTATGTGGATTGGTTCCTTTCTGCAGAATGTGGTCCAATTATGCTTGGAAATCTGTAATACGTGTTTAGATAAAGAGTTTTACGATCACCGCTAATCACAACTAAGTTTATTTATTTTAATTACATTTATAAAAACCAATTATTGTGACGGAATGTCATTAAACAACAGCTCCAGTCTATTAACCACTGCATTAGCATATGCCTCGTATAGGCAAACTGTCGTACATCAACTGACAGGAAGAGATAGACGGTTTGTAGGCCAAAAAAAGGTAAATCTTATCTTATTTCTTACCTTCATATCGTTGAAAAATCTGATGTAAAATTCACATAACTTCCTCTGTCCAAATAAAAGTTAGCCTCTTAGTATAATAATATATATTTTATTTGGACAGAGGAAGTGAGTTTTAAATAAGATTTTTGTATATAACCTAATATTATGTATGACATTCTTTTCGCGTAAACTGGTTGTAAAAATGAAGAGAATGTCGTTACCACATCACATCGCATCCCCGAAGGATATATAACTCAAATACAATCTGATTAATGCAATCTCGTAACTTTCTTTACGCATGGCCAATATATTGTTCTCACTTTCACATCCTGATATAGAACAAGAGGCCATATTGCAAAGGGCACATATTCAGGGTGGGTGGCTTATAACTACCCTTCAAGGATTTTTCTTTTTTTTTTTAAATAAGGGGATTTTACATGAAGAAAATTGGGGGTTAGTTTCCCATTCTACTGGATTCGTTAACTTTGTTTTTTACTCACGTAAAACGGCAAAATTGCATGTAATATTATTCTCCAGAAGTTTTAGAATCCATATAAGGGCACATTTTGTTTCTAAGAATATTTTAAATATGGGTAAAATCGGTAAGAAGTTCACAAAAAACTAACCTAAAATGGCGCTCAGATTGGAATCACAATAATACAGAATCAGCTGCTAGAAACAGCGCAGGTGCATGCTGGGAAGAAGCCGATGGGTCACGTGGTGCTGGAATCAGCTGCCAACGTGATAATGGTCAGACAACCCTCCGGAAGATATAATATGCCACATTTTCGAAACCGACAAACAGTATATCGTACATTATTCGAAAATGCAAGGGCGCTTCGCTTCGGCTGCCGCCTCCGCTCGCGCACTTAACTAATGTGGTTAGTGTTTTGCATTATTTAGCTTTATGTAGAGGTTGCAGGACCGTATGGAACAGACCAATGACATGCAAGGTCGTTGGGAGCCAATGGGAGTGTTGGTCTGCAAGCCAGAGACCGCATACCAACGCCGAACATCGCGTGCCGAAATCCAGTAGAGTGGGAAACTAAATCCGATAATTGTAGAAACATGAAGAAAGTATAAGCAGCCCATGCATAAAATTTAAAGAAAAACTTTAAGAGCTGTTCAAAGAAGATACCGGTAGCCTATAGGCTTGAAGATATTTCAGTGTGCAGTGCTTATGAATTAGGCCTATATGAAAAATAACTCCAAGTAGGTGCGATAAAATGGAAGTGATAAAAAAAAAATCATGACGATAGACACTTCGATTGGTCGAAATTCCACATAGGTCTATTCTTACACTGGACTGTTCAGTGACTCATGAGCTAAATAAATTTACATACCAACTTTCCCACAGGGCATTAACGGAAACAAAACACAATTTAATGGAAATGTTTATTGCAACAGATACAGCAAGTGTTCAGCTATTTTTCTAACATATTCGCCATCGGAATTGAGGCATATGTCATAACGTGGGACCATCTTTTGAATACAAGTGCCAAAGAAGTCTGCCGCCTGGGATTTGAACCAATGTAGCCTATGATAACCTTCTCCGTTTCTCTGTCAATCTCTACCATTTTCTGTCATTTCTTGAGGGGTAGGAAAAGATGAAAATCTCTGGGTGGAGACTTCAACACCTCCCAGCAAGTCTCCTGCAAAAGTTCGGCTTGGAGGTGTTTCAACATTCATCCTACAGCCCGGACCTCGCTCCCAGTGATTTCCATCTTTAGGAGATGGTTGTCACACAGTGGTTCAAATCATAGGCGGCAGACTTCTACGGCACAAGTGTTCAAAAGTTGGTCCCACAGTAGCCTACAACAAAATGTCTCAGTTTCTGTGGCTAATATGTTGAAAAATATATGAACACTTGCTATATCTGTTGCAATAAATATTTCCATGAAATTTTGTTTTGTTTGTGTAAACTTACTTTGTGGACGGCTCTCGTATTTTCCTTTTCGACCAATTTCCATCTAATTTTGTTTGGACATCAAATGACCTTACCTTGTAGTACCTCATCTACACAGTACGATGACATTAACATTTAATTTTCACGACCTGGGAAGCATAAAACGTTTTATGCAGCTTTTAACTGCCGTAGCAACTATAAAATCAATAGACATGCCACGCTGTGTTTCATACAAGATTCGCTCATGCATCTTACAAACACGTTCTTGTGCTAATTTCACAGATTTTTTAAGTCTCACATTTAGGATAAAGGGTATACGGCATTTCCTGTAGGCTACATACAATGTTAAATAATGAGCTTAAAAAGGTAGCTTTTCTAAGAAACTATCAATGACAGATATAACATTTTTATGTTATAGAAATATAGGCCTACGAAGGATGTAATGGAAGTATAGATGTCTATAAAATCAAGGTGAATTACAGGAAGTTCAAATCGCTTTTGTTGGATGTTGGTTGGATATGCAGCATACTTCAGAGCAAATAAGAACCTTCTATCACTAGGAATGCCTTCACAGTAACCAGAAGAAATTGAGCTGGCTCTATCAACCATTCTAAAATGAATTTTGGATCTGACAGAAAATAATAATTCAATACATTAAAATTATTCTTCATCCACAATAAAATGCAATAACATAATGAACTGTTCTAAGATTGGTTAAAAATATTGCTTATTATGATGAATAATTGAGTGAACCTCCGCCGGAAGGAAGTGAAGAACAAGTGACAGGCTTTGACCCATCTTGCTCCTTTTTGGTATGGAATTATTACTACCAGGGCCCGGATTTTGACATGTCATCTTTTAACTGGTACATCATGGGCGTTGCCCACTAGTGCAGGTATTCTTAGGCTTGCCATATTTCTGAAGTGTTCAACCGGGACACCGGAATGCCCCCCAGCGTCGCGGGTATTCAAGGGTACACACCATTGGCGGGTTTTAGAGTGTTTTAGAGGGTAGTTTATTCTCAATGCTATGAATAAATGGTTACTGATTAGGAACCTAAACCAGGGGTAGTAATAAATGACATAAGCATATAAATTTAAACATTTTATTTCTAACATGTTAATATTTAAAAGTTACTTAAGTAAGAAGAAACACTTTGAATGAGGAATAAAAATTTGAACAATATTTACATGTACTCTTCATTGGCTAGGACTTCTTTTTAGACTTTTTTGGTCATCTATAAAATCAAATTTAATTTTTACCGGGACGTGAATTAAACCGGCAGGGACACCGGAATTTTGTCTGAAAACCGGGACTGCCCCGGTCAAACAGGGACGTCTGGCAAGCCTAGGTATTCTGATCATGACTCCTAGATTACAAAAATGGCAACTTATAGGGTAATTTTTTCCAATTTTTCATTCTTAGGTCATTTTTAGAATTCGAAGTCATTATTTGGTCATTTTATTACCTTTTTATGGTCTTTTATCCCCACATTTCATATTTTAGGTCATTTTTTAAATATGGAAGTCTTTTTTGTGTTATTTCCTGCAGTATAAGTTGTTGTGCATTTACTTACATTTAATATTATGAGAACTCTAAATAATCATAATTAAATAGATCTTGTTATAATTTTAATTTGGGTACTGAAAGACGGTGTTTGCATTTAACCGTATGTGCCAATTAACTAATTACAACCCTATATAATGGGGTCAAAAACATTAATGTAGAATAGACACAAATTTTCACATAAATTTTTGGGTCATTTTTCTGTATTTTTCCAGAAATTTTATAGCTCCTTTTTAAAGTATTTTTAGGTCATCAAAATCCGGGTCCTGATTACTATTAGTCGTGGACTATTCATTCATTTAGTGTGCTGTGATCTTACTTCTGATGGAATATTGTCAACAAACTAAGAAAATAATTATTTACAAAATCCATTACATTTTATTTGTGAAATAGTCTTTAGAAATCCTAGATGGGATTACGAATATCATCAGAGAAATTTGCTCGAACTTCGTTCTTACAAATATCTCTCGTGCGAGGAATTACTTTGTGGAATCCCGTTATTTCGTCAGCTCGGATTGTGTAGTTACCTTATATTCCAAGCATTCTAAGCTACAACAAAATAATGACTTGCAAAGATCCATAATATTTTCTTAGGAAATGATTGCGCGAAAAGTTGCACGATTGCGTTATTGTACAAAACGGACGGAATCTGCTACGTCTCTTACGTAACAGACACGTGCAGCAATACACTGCACTGATCTCCCATTTTCCCCTCTATCAAAAAGATAAAAATAACCCAGATTTCCTTGGGTAGGTCATTAAATACGGAATGCACATATCTCTAATCTGGGTGGCAACAAAGAAACGCGATCTTTGTCCTTCGACAGAGTCATTTTACAAATTAGTGTTATGTATAGAATGAAAACACATGATAGAGCCAAGCCTACAGACGAGCCTACCTAACGGAGACTTCCTATTGGTTGGAGATTGTTGGCGCATCAGGGGTCAATATAAGCTTCCCCACCACTTTCTATACGTCATTATGTCTACCTCAACAGGTGATAGCGCGGCACTTTCATTATATTTTCTTATATATGTGTTGTTTCGTCAGCAGTAATATTTCTTTTTCAAAACAAATAATCTACGATATTTAATTTTTTTCAATAACAATATTATTGATATTATTTTATTACAGTATTAATAGAAAAAACAAAATCTGTTAAATTTTTTAGTTTTACAAATAGTTTAATATTTCCGTATTTTTCCGAATAGTTTATTTATTTTTAAATTTCGTCAAGTGTCAACTTTCACCGAACATGAGCGTACGACTGCATCCATATGTCGTCGTCTTCAAGGTAAGTGTCCTTTTTTTGTTTTTCAAAGCAGTATTTCTGCACATCATTAAAGACGTCTGACCGGTTTGGGAACGGAAAATTACTGGAATGCAAGAAAGCACAGTACTTAATGACAATACTCGTGCATCAAAGGATGTTGAAAATTGGCCTGTTCAGAATTAATCACTGAGCTATTTATAATCTGCCTTTGAATTCTAAAACCAGGCCACGGATCGAAATATCATAACTAGGACCTCAAAATACGAGAAAGAATGAAAAATTAAAAACGCATATTTATGACCTAAAAATAGTTTAAAAATTACAAAAAAAAAAATAAAAACAGACCAATAAATTATCCACTACTTCTTGTAAATAGTTTTACAAATAATGAGTTCACTTTAAAGAGTAAGTTAATAGATGTCAGTGTTTAATTTAAATTTTAAAAAACTCTTATTTTCTTACTAATGAAATAAGTAAATTAAATGCTACCTGGACACTCTTTGCGAAAAAACTATTATTTCCAAACTGTTATACCCTTAAACTTACTTCAGAAAATAGATGTCATTTAAAACGAACTAACTCCGTGGCGCTAACATCCCAGAAGGGACAAGGCCTACCACCCGACCGCTGCGTCATCTACCATAGGCAGACGGCAGGATTGGGGGTATGTGGTCAGCATGCCGACACCCACGGCCGTTAATGGTGGTTTCTCTGACCGGAGCCGCTACTTCTTTATCAAGTAGCTCCTCAATTTGAATCACGAGGCTGAGTGCACCCCTACCAGACCTCCCTACCTCAGAAAAATCCGATAATTAATCGGCACTTATCAATCAAAATTTCGAACTCTGTCCTCCGAACATAAGAATTACTCTTATTACCGAAATTTTTATGAGAAGTTAAAAATAAATAAAATCAGGTAAACTGATAAAACAAAGTGCCAGAATGCAATTGTTTAATCAGTGATAATTGCAATTATGATATGCAGAAAATAAGTTATTTTTGTAATCGATTTCCGAATTAAGTTCCAGATCGATTCATTAACCAGGGTTTACGGAAGAACGAAGGTCTAAAGTTTGATAAGCATATGTGAAGGAATATGTGGGTAGTGTTATTTGTCAGAGCTCTCTGTATTTCAACTTCCAAAGCTGTATATGAACACTGTAAAACGATCTGTTGTCATAGGATCTGATTTGCATTTGATAAATTCTCTCTAATATAATACCATAAAAATAGGTACTAAATTGGGCATTACTCTGGTACCAGTCAATAGATTTGGTGCAGAATCAATAGGCTTCTTCCCATGGACGTTATAAATGCGAATACCAAGTTTCATGAAAATGTGATAAAGCGTATTTGAGTTATCGCGCGTACAGACACACGGAGAGACAGACAGACAGACGGAGAGACATTTTCCCGACCACCACAAAATCTCAGAAAGTACCATTCTGGAATTTAATAAACGTAATATGATGTCGCTAAGAATATCGTATAAGTCTTCAAGGAAAGGCAAAATATTAAATGTTCTGGTACTCCCTGTAGTGTACATGAAGGTATGGACAGCAAAACTAGCCACGTGTGCTAATTGCATATCTTATCTGAACTTCAGTGGCACGACATAAGACACTGGAGGATTTCTTGACATGGCAACATGGCTTTAGCTACTTAAGCAATATTATTCGCAGACAATACATAATTTGCGAGTGCTTGAAAACTATTTGAATGACCAGTAATATGTTAAACTACCAGGCGATTGCGATTATTTACTCAACTTTAAATAATTTATTTACCAGAAATAGTATATTGCGACACAAGGGCGGAAAGGCACGTTTACGGGTCGAGGAAACAGATTGAAAACCCGAGGCGCAGCCGAGGGTTTTTAAGTTTTCGAGACCCGTAAATGCCTTTACGGTCCGTGTGTTGCATGCTATTTTTTGCACGACTGTTACTTATATCAATTTAATTATATTAATTGTGATATTACCTGAAAATATTATGTAAATACATTCCTGAAAATAGATGTTTATTTCAGAAAGTGATTCGCATGTGTTTGTTGTTATGGGAACCGAATATTTGTCCTGGGGGCCGTGTCCATAAAGGCTTGTATTATGAAGTGTATCGTAATGAATTATGACGTGGCGCTTGGACCGTAAGTAATTTAACCTCATCGCAACGCCCTTAGCAACACGATTGTGTGGGAATGACAACTTACGATCCATGTAAACAACTTTCGTAAGTAACACTTACTAGCTAAGGAGTGCAAAAAGTAACTTTCCGCCCGTCGCCCCTAGCAACAAGTCACTTTCCGCCCGTCGCCCCTAGCAACAAGATTGCGTGTGGTAATGTCAAGTTACGATCCATGTAAACAACTTTCGTAAGTAACACTTACTAGCTAAGGAGTACAAAAAATAATTTAAACATTACATTTATTAACACTAACGTCGTTTTTACATAAATTGCAAGAATAAATGATTTGGTTCTTAGTTATACTGTTTTATGTAGCAAATATAAATAATTAAACCAATAAAACGAATCCTGTGCTGCCATACTGGCATACAGATTCCAAATTGATGTGTTATATTGCAAAAAATCGATTTTAGCGATGCTCATTTTTTCCCCCTGGTTGGTATGGCAACAGAGTAAGGTCACTTTCGATTAATTTCACAATTGAATACTGTCTTGTTAACAAATGGTGTAGGGTCTACATGGAAACACTGGCTTAAATATTAGATCTTTCTACGCTATCATATGACTGAAGCCATATACAGCTAAGATCTTATGAACTTACTCAGAGTGGCGAATTTAGATACCATTTTTGGTACATAAAGACCGACGACCCCAGGGGCACGCTGACATCACACAAGGTATAGCTTATCTTATTATATAGGCCTATATAAAAACAGGTATTTGTAATTAAAATATAGAAAGAGTCATTTCAGTTAGAACTTTTTCATTGCTCATGGATTACAAAAACACACTGATTAGTAGAGACCGGATTTTAAAGGGAATTCCTTTTTTTATAATTCATCACAAAACTTGATAAAATTGAATAGGGCATTACTTAGTAAGTTTCAACGGCAAATAACCTGGTTTTAACTTCCCCTTTTTTCCCTTTTTTTAGGAACTTTCCCTTTCCAGTACCTTTTTTGCTAATTTATTTTGAAAATTTCGTAAATTACCCAGTATTTGGTAATATGAAAACATTAAAAATTGTTTTCATTGATTCACCATTGAAAAAATAATTCCTCCCAGCAGAATAGAGCGTTACAGAGAAATCACAGGCTTGGGGAACATGGATTTCGTGTGCTGTTTTCCTCTGTGAGAATTTCAACAAGATCAAGGAATTTCTTCAGTCATTAGATGATACAGAATCAGCACCTGTAGAGCAAGCAAAGGCTTTACTTACAAACCCGAATTACGTTATCTAGTTCAACTCTTTTCTAATGAAGTAAAGTAAAACATAAAACAAACATGTATCTCTCTGTTGAATTTTTACACTATCTTATACTTTTGTATCCCTTTTTTCCACCTTTTTTGGCAATAATTTTCCCTTTTTTCGTCCTTTTTTTTGGGTGAAAATGTTCCCTTTAAAATCCGGTCTCTACTGATTAGCCATATCGCACTTTATTAATTACTTTGGCCCGCTGAGTAAATATGTAAAAATCAGACCCCTTCACAGGCATAATAGGCTAGGATTCTGTTATAGGGAAAATAATTTCTGTCATAAGCATGATGCAAGGGATATGAACGAATACCTACTGACAGAGTGCCACTAGAAAGACACGACTAAATCGGGAGATTTTCCATGGCACGTGTGCCTTAATCGATAGTTCGTCTTTTATCAATATACCAAATATCCGTAGGCCTACTACATCAACAAACATACGGGGGAAAAAAAGTACATGGCATTAGTCATGAATAGGGACCGGATTTTTAGGTTTTTAAAAACACTGTTTTAGGTTTTCCATTAGGAGAAATAGTTTTATTTAGGTTTTTTGTTCAAAATATAGTTTTCGGGTAGAATAATTGGTTTAATGAATTTGAATGTGCCACATAGGATTCAATACATAATACTTGTAAAGTTCTACTTAAAAAAAATTGACTTAAATTTTTGTAAACTTGCTTTAGGACAATATTACACAATTGAAGAAAGAAGCGTAAACAATCAAAAGAAGCAGTGAAAATAAGATTGCCTCACATTTCCTGGTTACAGTATATCACAGTGTATCTTTCAAGATTCTCAACTGTGAGTTGTATTGAATGACAACGTCTGTCATACACAGCAGGAGCAACTTGGAAAACGACAGAACAGACGTAGAAACCCGCGGGGTGCAACGTCATAAAATAACCTCAGAAGAAGAAGAAGAAAAAGAAGAAATTCAGGTCGTCGCCAATCCACTGCCGTAATAAACTCGATTTCATTTGTTTCGGCATAATTAACACGTCTTCTTAAAACTCAGTATGAATAACAGGGCAGTACTAAAGACAAACAACCGATTTAAAACAGAAATCTATATCCTTGGTCACACACGGCAATAATGGTTGTTCGTACGAATATTTTAAAAGGAATATGCCGGTATACTCTTAAACTTAATCGTCTCTTGTTACTGTCCATCCTAGACGACAGTGGGTTGAACGAAACGCTGGTGGTATTAATTTCAACACGACAAATTTTTGTCTCTCCGCAAAATATAGATTTCTCAACTGACAAACAAAGAATACATAAAAGTAGCCTAAATTAGATATTTTAGGTTTTATATCCCGTTTAGGTATATTTAGGTTTTTATACCCCATTTAGGTAATTTTAGGTACCACAGAATTAATGTGGGTGGATCCTATGGACATGATTCGAAAAAGTGTATGAGCGCTTTTTATTTTGGAAGTAAGGAAAAAAATAGGTAAAAACCTAAGAATCCGGTCCCTAGTCATGAATGTCAAATGATTAATGTACAAACACGATAACATAATGCTATGTATAAGTATTCAAAGTTGTACAAAGTAGTAAATTGTTTTTGTGTTAGTAAATTTTTAAGTGCCGGAATGGTACTTTCTGAGATTGTGTGGTGGGCGGGAAAATGTATGTCCGTGTGTGTGTACGCGCGAAAACTCAAAATACGATTTATCGGATTTTCATGAAACTTGGTATACGCGTTTATAATGTCCATGGAAAGAAACCTATTGATAGATTTTTTACCAAATCGGTTGACCGGGACCGGAATAAAGCACAATTTACTGCCTATTTTATGGTAATTTATTAGAAAGAATTTATCAAATGCAAATCAGATCTCAAGGCAACATATTGTTTTACAGTGTTCATATGCGGCTTTGGAAGTTGCAATACAGGTAGCTGTGACAAATAACACTACCCACATATTCCTTCACATATGCCCTGCTTAGTGTGAATCGATAAAAAAAATAACTTATTTTCTTCACTGATTAAACAAAAGCATTCTGGCACTTTGTTACATCAGTTTACCTGTTTTATCTAGTTGTGTGAAGAACGATTTCAGAAACATGCAAAACAAACCGTAAAATCTATGAAAATAGCCTGTATTAGAGGAAGACACATTTCACAGAAAATGGCAACTTTTACCGTTGAGGTTATTCAAAGGAGAAATATTCCATCTTTCACCGTGTAGAACTAGCTCAGTTATTAGTTTGAGTTTCGGTATAAGAGGATTTTTTTCCAAGCAGGCCTATTGTCTACAGATATATAATATCTGGAAACAATATTTCTACATGTGTCGTGATAGAGAAATTCCATTTTGTACCGAGATATGCTGGATACCTAGTCAATAGCAAGTGAACGTGACATAAACTTCATCATCTGCTATCAGTGAGATACTACAGATGTGATGGTACTATTAAAAAAATAACCCTTGTGGAAACAGCAATTAGTACTAGTGAACTAGGAAATTAATTAATGTAAATACTGAGGCCTATGAGGTAATGCTAACGCCATACATGGTCGAAGGTGTTTCAAATGTGTAAGTTTATCTAATCTAGTGATAAATTACATTACATATACTGATATGGTAATAGTATTAAGTACCCTAACAGTATTCAGTGATATGCCCAACCTGTATTGCATCAGAAAAATATCAACCGAACTAAGATATCTCGAGAATCAATCAAGGATACTCCCATCTTTATTTCATAGTGGAAGTACATGTTAAGGGTTTCTTTGAACTAATTATTACTAACATACAGAAAGGTCCAATGAACTATGAACCGCCTGCAGAGCAAACCCAAGATTCACAATAATAATTAGTACGAGTAATAACAAACGGAATCAATGCACATCAGCAAGCATTGGGAAACCATCTTTCATGGCCCATTATTTAAGAAAAGCAAAACTTTTAGCCGACAAAATCGACAGTTTGTCAGCAAAACAACTGATCCTGATCGATATGTCTACGATGCGATACTCGACACTTTATGTAGGAACAGTGCTGCACAATGTAGTTTTTTTTAACAGAAATTACTTTTTTTTCATGATTTATAGAATTATCCGGATATTTGATTTTCCGGATCGATCCGTTCCTCACTTTAATGGTTCATCTCTATCTGAACAGATTTGTAGCAAAAACTACTAACCTGATAGAGCTGAGATTATGCACGATAGATGCGAGGTTCACCTTACAGTACGGACCTTCTGGATTAAGAAGGCAACTGCCAAAAATCAAGTTTCTATCTTCAATCACAAACTCCTCTTTACGAACAATTATTTTTCATGGAGAAAAATCTTTTTGGAAATAAGTTACACAAAATGATGTCTTTCGATGGCTATCTAATATGGAATTAATGTCCTTTTGAAAATAAAATGTGTAGGCCTATAGCCTATACGTTTGAAGAGGGAACTTCTAATGCCTTAGTTGGCTAAACCCAAAATGAAATAAAATTTATACGATAGCAGTTGCTCAACTAGAATATTTTTTGTGATTTGCCGCCTAGGCCTTTCGGTGCCTTTACATCTTCAGGGCATCTTTTGCTGGCTTGGAGGCGGCGAGGAAGCCACAGAAGACAGTTCAGTGAAAGTGCCTAAGAGATTTTATACATTTTTTCTTATCTTATAAATGTGACGAAATGCAGTTTTTATTTTAATTGTTGGAACTCAAAGCCAGCAAAAGATGCCCTGAAGATGGTGTAAAGGCACGGAACGGCCTAGGCGGCAAATGACATAATATATCTAGTTGAGCAACTGGTACCATATATATTTTATTTAATTGATCGAGCTCAACAGTATTGAACATGTATTTTAATAACTAGGGTTCGGATGTTTAAGACCTAAAAAGTGGAAAATATGACAGCAAATATGACCTTAAAAATGACTAAATATGACAAAAAAATCCTAAATATGACATCATAAAAGAACGTATTTTCTAAAAATAAATGTTCCAATTTAAACCATTTAATGAGACTAAATCATTACATCATATTAATTCAATCAGGTATCACTTTTTAACAATTTTACAGGTGATTTACAGTTTTACTTGTAAAGAACTTCTAATCTCTTAATGTTTCCAGATACCACTGCAACTGTGAACTGAAAATATTTTAAACAAGGAGGAAGAGATAATTGTGCTATTACTTGTTATTGTCCCTTCGCATTTCAGTTACATTAAAACCAAAATATTTGTTACTCTTAAAAAAAAAAAAGTCGACAATTTAGCTCTTAGTATACTGCATAACTGCGCTCTTTTACCGAGTTTGTAGGTGAAATATGACTTTAAATTACAAATATGACCGAAATATGATCAACAGCATGAAAATTACCAAAATATGACTTTATATGCAAAATAAAAACTGTCCGATTAGGATAGCAAATCTGCAATTCATGTTTAATTTGCGTTTGCGGCGAGAATGGAGGTCAGGATAAAAAAAAAATCTGATGTGAAAGTCACATAACTTCCTCTGCCCAAATAAAAGTTAGCAGTAGGCCTATTCACATATCCTTGTACAGAATCGCAAGACACAATTTTACGCTGATTATCCTATAAATACCTCTTCTTTCAATGATGCGACTAAAAGCGCAGTCTATATAACAAACTTAAAAAAAAAGAACAAATGACTGCAGACGTTTATTGAACTTTCTGCCGTAAAATATAATTTCCGAAATTTATCGAACATTTCCCTCAAATACATCTTTACTCTATGCATGGCCAACAACACATCTTTCTCACTTCACATTCTTATATAGAATAAGAGGCCGTGAAAGAGCGCGAATTCAGTTGTTCACCACGTAAGACAAACTTTCTACAAACAGTGGGTGAACAGTGGGTGGCTTGTAACTACCCTCAGAGAATTTTATCGAAAAAAGTTTCAAATAAAAGTTTTAGCTCTTAGTATAAGCAACCCATGTGCAAAATTTAAAGAAAATCGTTAGAGCCGTTTTCGAGAAAATCGCGAAAAACGAAAATTTCTTCATGTAAAGTACCCTTAAAAACAAGGGAAATTTGTCGCCAATCTACGAATCACATCTTCAGAAGGTACCTGACCCAAATACGAAATTTTGTTTTCATACGATTCTCCGTTTCGGAGCTAGCCTGTTCACAAACTTCCACACGGACAGACAAACACACACACACACAGACACGTTTCCAAAAATAGTATTTTTGAAACGTGTATATATACTAAAAACTCAACTTCGAATTTTAGGGTCGAAAACAATACTTCCTCTACCTATAGTACCTATGGTACGGGCAGAGGAAGTAATATGACATGTCATAAACATCTGAACCCTATTAATAACTTTAAATCCAAAATGTTAAAAAACTGAGATAAGATATTTTGGAAATCAACTATTAATAAATTGTATACCATGTTATTGGAACATCTGGGCCAATGAGGAGTACATTGCGATCCAACAAATTTGCCAGTCACATAGTCAATACACGTGCCTAAGTCACAAGAACTTTGTGGTCACATTTTATAATATTATCAAAGAACTTGTCATGCTATTTAGTGTTATGATGTAAGCAGTTACGCCTCCAACAGGAGAAGGTGTGTGTCTGAAGCCCTCTTCTGATTGGTCAGGATCAGGACATTAGTAGGGGAATTTTGTAATGTACAAATTGCTTAGGCCTTGATACGAACTTTAGGCTGATGCTACCTTAGTAACCTTGGCCGTGACTATTTGTTCTGGCGGGACTTACGCAATTTCCCTGTTTGAACACCGATTTCCTCTCACGAGAACATGAAATTGCAATATCCAGCTGATAAATATAATCTCACGATACCGTTCCTTGCGGGTGTGTGGGGAAGCTTCGCCAATTACGAAAACTACTTTCCAAAATGCTTAGAATTGCATGAAATTTTAGGATATTTGAAATGTATTTGACACTATTATACACGGCGTTCAATCTAAATACATCAACAAAGAACATTTAATAATAAATACGTGAACCCATTAGAGAAACTGCTCGTGCTCAAGTGATGAGTTAGGTATTAATATTATTATTATTATTGTTATTATTACCATCCGGAGGGGGTTTGTGAGGCGATGGGACTACCACCTGTCCGTCTGCCCTCTCACGAAAAATAAGCGTAACAAAATTAATCTGGGTACTGAAACCTACCATTAGAGGACCTTTGCTCCACCGTAGTCGAAGGATTACATTATTATTATTATTATTATTATTATTATTATTATTATTATTATTATTATTATCATCATCAATATTAACACTATCATTATTATCATTATCGTTATATTGTTATATTATTATCACTAGTACCCGGATTCTTAGGTTTTAAACTATGTTGTTCCTTGTTAGCTAACTGTGATATTTTAACATAGTTAGGCCTATCCATTTCATAAACATGGCAGTCACATAGTCCAATATTATAAAACCTAAAAATAGCTAAATAGGACGTTACAAACCAAAAATGGCTATAACTGCTTCTCAAATAAAAGACGATAAAATAACAATAATAATTAATCTAATTATTATTGTAATACTAAACATTATTTTTTAAATATCTGTTTAAATTTTGCATCTTGCTCACTCTGGCCAGTATATTATTTTGTAAGATAAAATATAGAATTGCGTTTTGTAATTTTGTAACGCCATTGTCCCGGTTCATAATTACCCATTAACTATAATAGTTAAATTAATTCTGAAAATAGTATGCAATTGTAGAACTAGTCAATATAGAGCATGCCAGATTGCAAGGCTACAGAACAATTCATTGCTGAGAAAAAACAAAATGAAACTTCACCATTTTCCAACATCGAAAGCTGTAAGTCCCCCTTAAAGACATTCTTAAGCTGTCTTTTTTCTGTATTTGCTCCAGCAAGACCCCGAGAGTAAAGTATTCTAAAAGTTAATTTATTAATTGAAAAACGTTCTTCTTGAGTTTGTGGTGGAGTTGGAAATGACAGGGATGGTTCTAAAACAAAACTAAAATTTTCCTAAATTTATGTGACTGAGAGTCATCGGAATTTAAGGAAAAATAAAATTATTTAACATATTTTTTCAATGTGTTTATTGTAATTATTAAAGCGAATAACAAAAAATTAAAAAAAGTGTGCGTGGAACGCCACGCGACAGAAGTGAAACTTGTTTTAATTATTATTTTTTAATTTACAATTTTTTATTATTGGATTTTTTCAATTTTGCATTATTGGACTTTTTAATATTGGGTTTTTGGACTTTTTAAATTTTGGATTTTTTAAATTTTCGATCTATGAATGTTTTATTTATGATTTTTTTTAAATTTTGGATTTTTGAATTTTGAATCTTCGATTTTTTTTATTGTTTGGATTTTTTAAGCGCGGTAATGAACCTCCGGGTTCCATAAAACAGATAATATACCTTTAGATTGCTTAGGAATTGTCTATTGCCATTGAGCAAGTAAGTATTATTATTATTATTATTATTATTATTATTATTATTATTATTATTATTACTACTACTACTACTATTCCCATTTGCAGGTCCTCGTACTAGGAGTGAAAAAATTCCTTTGATTGCTCCTAATCATTGAGTTGATTGTTTTCTGTGCAGTCCGCTCCGAAACACTCTACTAATTTCGTGACGGTTTTGAGCGTTACATTAATTTTGTGACGATTTTTGAGCGTTACACAAGTTCCCGATTTACCCCGTACCGCCGCTAAAGAAGTTTCACTTCAAAAAGTCTGAAAATGGTAAAAAACTAAAATGTGTGGGGAATTGACCTACATTTTTCAAGTTCCCCCCAAATAATAGTGACATAGGCTACTGTTAGAAGAACTTAATGACAGTATCACAAGAGAAATTAACTCTATCTCGGAAGCTGAACTTACGCGCGTGAAAGAAAATTTCCTAAAAAAGGTGCCAGTGTTGTGTGGATGCAAGAGGAGGACATTTCCAACATCTCTTGTGATTTGGTATGGTGATTATTTTCATTGTAATTTTAACAGGTTACTGTGAGAACCTGAATCATTACACCGTTAGCGGCTTTATTTGCGCAGATATTTCACCCGATCGATCGGGAGTTAGAGCTGTGGCCGCCGCGACGCAGAAACCCGCACGATTGGCCATTCTTACGTGAAACGAACTGTAATCTAATATGTTTAAAAAAAACTAAAACAGTTTATAAAAACCTAAAAATCCAGGCCCTAATTGTCACTAATAGCCTAATAATAATAATAATAATAATAATAATAATAATAATAATAATAATAATAATAATAATAATAATAGGTACTGCGCCATAGGCTATGTACCTCATGAAGTTAAATACACTGTAGACAGTCGATTTCCAATGAAGGAATTTTACAGCTCGTTCACACTTTTGAACGGCGCCTTGAAATTTCAGGAATAATAGTCGGCCCATCCTTTCTGCTGCCAGCTGTAGATAACTTACCTATCAGAAGCTACAGTACGTATAGGTCTACTGTAGTTAACTCCTGACATTTAAATTATATAATATTGAGCTGTCGCTCATTTGTGCGATTAATGTTATAATATCAGTATGTGTCACCGGAATCTACTTGTATATTTTTATGTTACTTCCGACAAGGAATCACCGGCAAACTTGTTTAACAGCTCCTACAACAAATTTAAGCCCCCTATGGTTGAATCAAGTATTTTCCGGGGTTTCCGGGGATATGCTGTAATTGATAAGGGGCAAACAACTGAAACCTTAATCTAGAAGGCAATACCAACAAACAAACATATGAGTCAGAAATTCCCTTTGAATATTAGAAGCAAAGAATAAAGATTTCAAAAATAAAACATGTAATTTTCTCCGTATATACGTGGTTTTCCGGGGATATGTTGTAATTGATAACGGGCAAACAACTGAAACCTTAAACTAGATGGCAATACCAACAAAAAAATATGTGAGTCAGAAATTCCCTGGGCATATTAGGAGCAAAGAACAAAGGAAAATTAAAACAAACTCATTTTCTCCGGATTTCCGTAGTTTTCCGGGTAAATGCTGTAATTGATAAGGGGAAAACAACTAAAGACTTAAACTAGATGGCAATACCAACAAAAAAAATATGTGAGTCAGAAATTCCCTGGGCATATTAGGAGCAAAGAACAAAGAAAAATTAAAACAAACTCATTTTCTCCGGATTTCCATAGTTTTCCGAGGTTTCCGGGAAAATGCTGTAATTGATAAGGGGAAAACAACTAAAGACTTAAACTAGATGGCAATATCAACAAAAAAATACATGAGTCGGAAATTCCCACGGGGGGGGGGGGGATGGAGGGTATACAGTAGCCTACACTCTATTATTGCTCACGAGGAGTTTAGTTTTAAAAAATTGTGCCGCAGGGGTGGAATACGTTACAAGAAATGTCAGTATATTCCGGCATGTTGTGTAACTGATTTAAATTTATTGGGCAGCTAAATGATTTATTTTATACTCTCATGTAAATAATTAGGCTATATAAATTGTCTTTCTTAAATAAGCAAATTTCATGAATAGTGTATCTGCAAAACTGTAATATGTATATCTAGTGTATTGTATATTCTGTATATGTGTTTAATCTATAACCCTAATATGCCAGCTGGTAAAACAGGGTTCTGTACTTTGGGAAATTCAATAAAATAATAATAAAAATAATAATAATAATAATAATAATAATAATAACTAGCAATACAGGCTAATAATAATACAATACAAGCGATTATAATAATAATTGTTAAAATAATGTAAGAATAAAATCATAAAATGTTGTAATAATTAGTCGACCACGGTGGTGTAAAGATAGCGTGCCCGCCTCTAGATCCCAGGGTCGCGGGTTTGAACCGGCCGGGGACGATGGACTTTTCAGGACGTAAAAATCCTGAGCACGGAGCCCTTCGGGAGGGACTTTGAGGTGGGGGACCCGTGTCATAGACTTTTGAGACGCTAAAGAACTCTAAGCCAAAATTAGAGCCTCTGGATAAAATTCCTTGGCCCTTTTAGGGCCAAGTAATACTTTAGTTTCCTTCGAGGGTTGTGCGGCGATGGGCTAACACCAGTCCCTCTGTCATCTCTCGAAAATGAGTGCAGCAAATTAGGTGCCGAAACGTCCACTTGTTGGTCCTTTGCTTCCAACCGGGGGGGGGGGGCGGCTACAAGGATGTACGGATTCGAATACATAATAGGGTTATTCCATGCCGAATCATCCAACAGTGGTTGCATGACCATTTTAGAAAAAAATATTTTTTTGTATATGAGTTCATACATGTTTCAAGGTATCAAAACAAGTTTTCTACAAAATCTTGTGTTCTTGGTTGCCCAGGGGTGTCCATTTTTCAATCCTGGTGTAACACTTTTTTGCGAATGTAGCTGATTACAGATATTTTCATAACTCAACCACCATAAGAGTTAGAAATTTGAATTATGAACCATTTTGTAACTATTGAAGCGTACTTTCAGAAATATTTTATTGTTTTCTTCAAATTGAAAAAAAAAATTGATGCTTCTATTTCCGAGGTATGACTTAAAAAAAAGGCAACGCCACCTGCAATTCATTTGACAATTTAAATGTATTACTGAAAAGTGATTCCTCGATAGCGCAAAAAAAAAATCCACGTTTTCTGCCAATATTTCACTCATCAGTCGCGAACAAAAGCTAAAATTAAAAATCCGGCTTCGAGGTGCATTCGCCCACCCTTCAGTCCATCTATGTTTACAATTTCAGATCTCTGCGTGCATCTCGCTGGGCATCGTGCACAAACAGACAGACACTTCCTCCTATTATTATAGATATAGTATTATATAATATAATATATTATATAAATACTGCATACAAATATGTGGTTTTTTACGTAAAGAAATGTTTGCTTTTCCTGTTGAGACGTACCAAGTTGACGTAATATTAAACGTTACTGCATAACATTATACAGAGATAAGAATATGTTGTAATTATATCAGTATGAGTTTTCCCTCAAAAAGGGTTTTTCTTTCCTTCAAGGGCTTTTGTCACGTTTCCAGGCGAGGACATCCTGGGCAGGACACTCAACCCACACGCGACTTACAAAATTGACGTAATATGCTGCATTAGAGCAGTAGTTCCCAACCTTTTTTAGCTGGCGACCCACCTTTCCTTATCGGAATACCTCCACGGTTCATCGGTCCATGGTGGAGTAAAAAACTTTATTTGTAACATATCCCTTCCTTATAATATATACCCTATAATTTACCATCAAATATTGCAAATATATATATATAAGCATATATATGCTTTTTTGAAGATACTGATTGATTATTGATAAACACTTTGTTCTGATTTGAAAATGGTTGCCAAAACATAAGCACTTTGTAGCAAAACAGTTATTTATTTAACAATAGATATATGTTTACAATATATGCAACAAGTGGTTTCATACTCACTAACAAGTGTTGAATATAAAAACTAGGTGAAGATAAAAACTACAATTATAAAAGTACACAAAGACCATTTTATATTTCAGGCAAAATTGCTGTTTTTAAGTAAGAATACATATTAATGAGATTTTTGGGACTGTTTCGAATGAACTAACACGTCAATGTCAGGATTGAATGAAGATTTTTTTATTTTTTTTAAATCTTAAGTCACTTTCAACATTGAGATGATTTCTGTATTTGTTTTTTGTGGTTTTGTTGTCTGCCCCAGATGCCAAAAATCAAGACCCAAGTAAACAATCAAAACATAATTTGATTTGTTTCGATTTTTCTTATCTTTTATGATGGTTTATTCGATGGTTTCTGATAGTTTTAGGATCGAGTCGCGACCCACCTGTAACCCTTCCGCGACCCACCGGTTGGGAACCGCTGTTTCCTTCGGTTTACCTGGAGTTTCCTTCAAGTGTGCAATTTATAGTAATCTTATTTATTTATGTCTGGTTTCCTCATTTACTATGAACACTTATGTACATTTTACACAATAATAATTTGTTTGTTCGCCTACACTATAATAAGCTTACTATTTGTCACGTAACAATATCAGAGAGATATCCATTACGATTCAGAATTTCATTATGCAATTATCACTGATTAAACAAATGCATCCTGGCACTTTTTTACATCAGTTTGCCTGATTTTATATCATTTATATTTTTTGTTTAAAAGTATTTTTCCCAGAAAAATAAAATAAGTTCCTTGTTATTCTTAAAATCGGATATACAGAAAATAAGTTATTTTTGTTATCGATTTTCGAGTTAAGCATCAGATCGATTCATTAAGCAGGGCTTCCAGAAGAACAAAGGTTTAGTTTGATAAGCATATGTGAAGGAATATGTGGGCAGTGTTATTTGTCATATCAATATCAATCTTTATTTGCTGGAAAGTAAAAACACTTTTACATCTAGCATCGTCAAAAGAATAAAATGTTTACAATAGTCTAAAATCACTGTTTAAACATTCACTGTACTTATAAAATGGATTCTGTTTCAGCCAGCGCATAATTCTATTTTAAAAAGGCCTCATTGTCAACGTCCTAACATTTACTGGTAGTTTATTGTATAAGGTCATGCACTTACTATATAATTATTCTGTCTCTTCTTAAGCCTCCTGAATGGTATATTTATGTCATTCGCCGTTCTGGTTTCATAACAATGCACGTCAGTTCTTAGGTCATAGCTATATGTATTGCAACTTCCAAAGCCGTATATGAACACTGCCATGAGAACTGATTTTATTTGATAAATTCTAATAGATTACCATAAAACAGGCACTAAATTGGGCATTACTTCGCTACCGGACAACCCATGGACGTTATAAATGCGTATACCAAGTTTCATGAAAATCCGATAAAGCTTATTTGAGTTATCGCGCGTACAGACACACGGACAGACATTTTCCCGTCCACCACACAATCTCAGAAAATACCATTCTGGCACTTAATAAAAGGTCCAATAGTAAATTTGCAAAGCACGCATCAAAGAATCTTGCATAAAAAAAATTCAGATTATATTTTAGTATATATCGGAGTAGACAGATTTTAATTTCGATTTTAAAAATCAAGAAAATTAATAAATATCTCAAAAGCAAATTGTGATATTAAAACAAAATTTGAAATGTCAATTTTTCACTACGATTAATTAAATGTGCTAAATTTCAAGTGTCTACGATAAATAGTTTAGAAAATCACTCTCAACCATTCAGTCACCCCTTAAACGCAGTCACAGGCTATGTTTGCGAATAGACGTCCACGCTAACGTATTAGTACAAGGATATTGAAAGTCATACTACCCGCCTAACTCCAAGATTTCAAATAAAACTTTCCTACTTTTTTATTAACAGGAATTCCTTATCCAAACGATAAGAAATATTTGCGCTAACTAGGCCTATTGAATCATCTCTAAAAAAAAATACACATTTCCTTAAGGGTTTTCACTCAGCGCTTACTCAAAACAGCTCTGAAGAGGTCAATGCTTTGCAACGGTTTACTGTCAGCATTGAGGCAACAAAATTTCTACCCTCGTAATATAATAGGAAGTTATTTTCTTTGTACAACTTTTGTTATACATAAAGTTCCGGCCTTCCTTACTAACAATCCGGTTTTTCACAACAATATTTATAATCCACACTGATTAACAGTGAACTTACAGGCTAAAGGTGTCGTCCATTGCATCCGCATTGCCTATGATAAGAACGGACACGTGAGGTTATATTGCAAATTGGACAGGTATCTGGTTTTCTTGGGTACTCAATACTCGGATTTTCCACGTGACAAAAGACTGAATTCCGCTTGAGAGTGCTGAACGTCAAACTCCCCCACCTAAACCATAACGCCTCTGCGGTGTGGAGGGGAAAATATTGGGAACATTTAGCTTCTTTTATCACAAAAATAAATCCGTCTTGACTATGGTAATTATAAAACGGACAGTTTCATAATTTCTGATTCACTTGCAGTCCAAAATTTAGTGTTACAACAGTCGTCGCTGTTGAAAAGGTAAGGGAAGATACCAGTCAAAATATTTACATATGAAGTGTATTACAGAGTAAAATGATTTTAAGGGATGAGTAAGGGATATGTAGAAAATTTAATATCATGTACCAATTTCACTTCCTTTAACACCTTAGTGTATTAATACGAAAGTTTTAAAGAATGAGATTTGATCAAATTTACAGGCGGGATAGGTCATAATGATTATTTCTTAATTTTGAAACTGATTTAAAATTGATGGTTTTACTCGTACAAATTTCCCAAAATAAGCGAAGCTACACAGAAACCCTGTTAAATTTCAAAACTGACTTTATACGCAGATAATAAAGCTAACATCAAATAAACACGTCAGGGAGCTCTAAGTTTGAAATTATTAAGGAACATTTCAGTGAAATAGCTGGTTTTCAGGAATGATTACCGTAACATGAGATTTAAAATACCCACATTTTAAACATAAAAATTACTTTATTAATCTCACATCTCTGCAATTTACACAATTTTTGGGGCGAAGAATTTATATATCAGTAGCACTAAAACGGTTAAAATCTGGGTAATTTCTGAAAAAAAGGTAACCATTATAGGGCCTAATCGTTTTTCATATGGCACCTAAAACTGTAGAAACTTCCTGTTTTTGTAATGAATCATAAATCACGTCTGAACATCATAGCCATAGATAGAAAACAACAGTAGGCCCTAATGCTATACCCGACCATCAACCTCAGGAATTTCATAAGCTTACTGAAAAATACGGCAATAATATTCCAATAGAGGAATTATTTCAAGTCGGTATAGGAGATTTCTTTCAGGGCTGAATTTTTGTATAAATATAAGCAGTCATCAAGTAAAACCATCAATAGACTCTAGGCTTGGAATCGAATTGGGGACAGGCCCGACGAAAGGGAGGGGCAAGCCCCGGGGCCCGGACCCCAAAAGGGGGCCCGGCCGACCAGCTTTTATTTTTTACTTTCTAAATTTACTCTAAAATAAAATTGGTTATAAATCAATAAACAGCTTAAGTTATGTTTTATGTGTTTATTTTATCTGCATGTCCTGTCGTATAAGTGACACGGAATTATCAGTTAATCTGAAACAGATTAACCTTGAAGAAAAATTGCTATTTTTGAAAAGTAGAAGCACAAATCCTTTTGGACTCAACAGTAGTCCTCACTAAAATTCGGCATTTAAAATCATAATTTTGAAAAGATTAAACTGGTACATACAGATAAAATTGTTCCTAATTAGGAAGTTTTAATGTATTTTTCCGTTTCATGCCCGGCATCAGCTAACCGATTTGGTCCAAAATCAATAGGCTTCGTCCCATGGGCGTTATAAATGGTATACCAAGTTTTATGAAAATCCGATAAAGCGTATTTGAGTTATCGCGCATACAGACACACGGACAGACAGTCAGACAGTCCTGTCTACCAGACAATCTCATAAAGTACCGGTTGCATACATTATAAAGGGCGAGTTTTTCCCTGGGGCCCTTGCTTTCTTTCCACAGCACTGCTTGGGGATTTTTATTCTCATGTTACGATGTGTAGGCACGTAAGAGCGAGTGAAACAAACCTACGAGCAAAATAAAATAGCTGGCATCCATGAATGGCAATCACAATAAGACGTTAAAAATCCTCACATTTTACATAAAGCATTACTCTATTAGCTTTATAGCCTATCTCTGCTTTTATACAATTTTTAAACTGACCAATGTATACGCTAGCAGCTCTGAAAAGGTCCAGGTGACTCAAGGGACTCAAGATAGGGGCAAGACGCATCATACCTATTTCTTTTTTCGCCAATTTCTGCCTCGGATTTAACTTCATTCAAACTTCATATCGGCGTTAAAGTAATCCTTACTCATTCATCATTATTTTATACGATGGCAACTTATTGATTCGATAGTAAACATCCAAGATCTTTTCCAGAACATGAATGTATCAAGTTTTGTAGGCCTATTCTGTCTCTCAGAGGCAAAGGAGGCTGTCCCTATGAAAGTATGAATAAAAAAAATACTGTGATCATTGGTTTATAATAATAATAAGCGTATCATTAATAATAATAAAATCAGGTAAACTGATGTAACAGAGTGCAAAATGCTTTTGTTTAATCAGTGATAATTGCGATTATCATATGCAGAAAATAAGTTATTTTTGTAATCGATTTCCGAGTTAAGCTCCAGGTCGATTCATTAAGCAGGGCTTACGGAAGAAGAAAGGTCTAAAGTTTGATAAGCACACGTGAAGGAATATTTGGAATATGTGAAGGAATATTATTTGTCATAGCTAACTGCACTGCAACTTCCAAAGCCGTATATGAACACTGTAAAACAATATGTTGCCATGAGAACTGATTTGCATTTGATAAATTCTTTCTAATATATTACCATAAAATAGGCACTATATTGGGCATTACCCCGATACCGGTTAACTGATTTGGTCCAATGTCAATAGGTATTCTCCCATGGACGTTATAAATGCATAGACTATAGCAAGTTTCATGATTTGTAATTTGTAATTTTTGTGTGTTTTATCAACTTTTTCCATAGTAGAAAATTTTTAACCTGGATTTTTGTGATCTGATATTTTGTAATATTAAAATAAAAATAAATATTATTAAATATTAAATTACATTTATTTACAGTAATAATATGAAGGAAGCGTTTAAAAAGAAGAAGCATGACAAATAAATATTGATATAGGCTAATAAACTTAATTGGGGGTTATTTTTAACATTGGGATTGAATAATCTTGGACCAAAACTAGAGCTGTGTTTTAGACCTGCAGATGTGAAAAACGTTTAACTTGAACTTTTTAAGCATTTAACATTTTTTAAACATTTATTATTATTACACAATTAACAAACATGCCCCTATATGAGCAAAGCTCGTGTTTAGGGGGTAGCCTATAGTAGATTAATATAAACATAATTACATATAGAAATTAATTAATCTGATTTGTTTTTGTCTTGTATCATAAGTTTGGGGACATGAATGTGATCCAAAGCTTCAATTTATATTCATGTACAACACTCTTTTTTTTGGTATTGCATAGAAACTGCAATTACGTGTAAGTGTTTTTTAATATTTCGTGTTCCAGTAGTGTCGATGAACTGTAATCTTGAACTCGACGAGAAAACACATCAAAATATAATTAGGAGACCGGGAATTTTCCCCAGATTTTCACCTTGAAGGCACGTAGTGATTTTATTAAGTTGTTTACTTCGTCTTAATTGCTACTACGTTAGGAGTAATTAACTCATTATGGCAATGAGGGAATCAACCGATATGTAGCTTAGGGGAATCTTAGACCTAATCAGAAGACAGCGGGTTCAAATCCCGGGGTCGGTGAATCCAAATACTTGTCCTAAGTGAGCACTTTTCTCTGGAAAATAAATCGCTTTCGTATTATCCGTAGTTATTTTTTTACATCAGCAGAGGGAAGAATAAGGAATAAATTTTCCCCTTGTGGCTTTCATTACAGTCGGCTGTTTTGGTATAAATTAAATACAAAGACTTCGAGAAATGAAGCAACGTCCAGGCAAGAGCATTTTCTTCTCATAGTGTGTTTGTTTTCAGACGCGTGAAAGAGAACATAGCCGTACGGAAAAACTAGCTGACTGTTTTTAAAGCTCTATTCATTGAGAATGACATTTTAACAGTTGTGAACTTTATTTATTAGGTCTATTAGTGTACGTCCAAACCAATATTAATTATTATAATCTTCTGAAGAAATGTATACGGATACAACTTTAGAACCAATTCTTGCATTAACTTTCCAAAATTTAGAATAAGCAAAACAATACATTCATTGATGTCCATTACGTTATAAGTGTTACCTGTTTTTCCGGGGATTACTTTGGTCGTTGAGGGGGAAAGGTTGGAGTCCAGTCACCTCATTTCTACTTTCAATCATTTCTTCAATCCTAAATATTAAAATACGTATGTTACTGCACCGCTGAACTCCATTCATAAAACAGAATACAATGTATAACTGATACCAATGACATTTATTTCGTGCCTTTCGACCTTTTATATAATCCTCAGGGCAATTGTAATGCACATCAACAGACTAGGCATCTGACAGGTGTGTTCACATCGTTATAGTGTTATATTCTTTAAGGTGACCAGATTTATGAACTTAAAAAACAGGACATTTGACAAAATTTGCCTTAAAAACAGGACAAAACAGGACACTTGGATATCAAAGTGCAAGCGTTCCTTCTAAATTATGCTGTAAATGAGACTTCGTTGTCATCAAATATCGCCATTCTGAATTAAAAGCAGTCTTATAAATTCAAGCTTTGTCAATCTTTCTATGACTGAAATTACATTTATAACTGCCAACAATTAAAACTGTTAAAAATAATAATCTGTCATATTATAGAAGTAGGATATTTGAAGAAATTAAAACGGGTGCATTGAACAGACATTTGTCGCAAGTTTTGAAAAAAAACAGGACATTTGGCGTCCCGTTAAAAATTTGTCGGGACACCGGGACAATTAATGAAAAAAAAAGGACAGTCCCGTTAAAAAATGGACGTCTGGTCACCCAAATATTCTTTGCTGTGAAAGAAAATTTTAAAATGGACTTATTTTTCTTCGAGTGGATTTACCTCACTCAATGCTTGTGTTGAGTTTTACTTGGGTAATTTCATTTCGTTTTCATTCAACGTTATTACGGATAGAAACCACGTCTGCAGATGTCAGTTATCAATAGAAACTGTAAAACATGTCTTATTCGATTGTCCATTATTCTAAAGAAGAAGGTTTAATCTTAAATTGCATGATTCTCAGTGTGTGAAAACATTTTCCAACTCATGCCTACATTTATTTAACAAAGTCTGCTGTTTTAGTGAATTTATCAGTTTTATAACTTACATTCACGATCAACTATAATTGATTATTTATTTAATTTTAAAGTATCAAACATAAAAAAAACATATTTTAATATCTGTCGGAGGAGAGATGTTTCAATTTTTATTTTAAAAAATCAATTAAATGAACATCTCAAAAACTAACTGAGATATTAGGATGAAATTTTAAACTTAGGTTTAAGATTACAATTTAATTAAGTGTGCAAAATTTCAAGTTTCTAGGAAAAATAATTTAAAAAATCACTCTCAACACTTCGGTCATCCCATAAGATTTTCTGTTAAATGCTTTGAAGAGCAGATAGCTCAATACACGTATTAAGTTGATTTCCTCTGTTATTTTGTGCAAGCAGTCATAAGTTTTGTCCTGTCCACTGTGAAAATTCAGTGGAATATTTCTGACATTTTTAAGACGTACCTATCACAAACACATGTACGACTTGTGGGGAAGCTTTAGGTGTCCATTCTATCGTTACAGCTGACACTCACCTCTAAATTATCACTGCTTACCTTCACTTGTGAATTATTACCATCAACATAATTTATTTCAACTTCACTCTTTACTAATTTTTACTGTAATTACTGTATAAATTAAAATGAACATCGTACTAATATGTAACATTGGTGATGGTAAGTAGTAGTAGTAGTAGTAGGAGGTGGAGTAGTAGTAATAGTAGCAGTAGCAGTAGCAGCAGCAGCAGTAGTAGTAGTAATAATGATAATAATAATATTAACAGAAATGGAAATAAAATCAATACTTTGCAGTAATCACTATTACAATTATTACAACTACTACTGATATTTCGTTTTATCTACTTACTCGGAAAAGACGAACAACTGAACCGCCAGAGATTTTCAAAATGAGATTACGGGAAATTGCACTTACCTGGAAAACAAAAAGACATACATTATTAGATAATTTATAATAAGATATAATTTATAAAAGTTCTTCACAGGCTGACAGCCGAGTCAATGGTTTAATAAACTCCGAGCTTTCGGACTCCATATCTCTGAGTCCTTCTTCTGGGAAAGTGGTGAAATGGCGGAAGAGGCCTGTATATCTACGCCGGAGCAGTTAGTGGGTTCCAGCCAATGGCAGCGTCAGTAAAACTCTCTTGAAAAATTCACCTAGTCGAAAAAGACGCCATTTCACCACTTTCCCAGAAGAAGGACTCAGAGATATGGAGTCCGAAAGCTCGGAGTTTATTAAACCATTGACTCGGCTGTCAGCCTGTGAAGAACTTTTATATATTATTCGCCGAGAAAAATTCAAATCTTATAAGATATAATTTACTTATTTTAAAAGCTGTATTTACTCCTTTTAGCTATAAGGCCAAATCAGGAGTTAGGAATTTGTGTCTATACAGTAGGGTAGGCCATGGAACTATTGACTGTCAATTATTTCTATTGTTAGTGTATTTTATGGAGTAAATTTAACTTATATCAATTTGAATGGATATGATACAGGATAAAATGGCGAGGATGATTCATGGTATGTAAATATCCAATTCGGCATTTGCCTTTACGACTGGGGAAACCATGGAAAAAAAACTAAGTCAAATTAGCCGGCCACGGGATTTGAACTTGGAACCTCCGGAATGCGAGTCCAAGTAGTACTTCTTGTTAATATGATAAAGGTAGGGAAAGTACTCAAAGTTACTAAACACAACTGGTATTCTTAAAACAAGTAAAATAAACGTATTGAATACATTATACACATACCAGACGTCTCATTGACCCTATAAGCATTTGCATTACTTTCGCACTTATATCAATTCGCTTTTCACCATGCCAATAAATTTTATTTGTCTGGATGTAGGGGTTAACGCTCTTCAATGTAAACTACATTACATAAAAATATTTATTGGAGAATCAAACGTCATCTTTCCCTCCGCCGGTTCGCTTCAGCCAGGGGCGAATCCACAACTTATCGAAGTGTGCAACTACTACATAAAAAATAAAGCATTTTCGTGCTCTCTCGTATTCCTCATTCCACACTTGACTTCTTGTACATGAATCAAAGCGGCTGGGGTCAGACCCCAGTAGCCATCGACGTCATTCACTAAAGTTATTAACCTTCCACAATCAAGTTCAAACTCGGACAATGAATTCAACTGCGTTTATCCGACGACAGCTCTAACTGACCAGTCATCACAACTAAAGTTGGCAAGTTAAAAAAAGACGCGTGAGCTGGACAGTCACTGAGAATAATATCATTATAAAGTATCTGTTTTTCCACTGAGTAAATTTAGGATATAAAATGTATTTTTAGGTAATTTTTAATAATTTTCAGGGCATGTTTGAAGGATTTTAAGGTCGTAAATGCATGACTTATAGGTCATGAAAATCCTAGTTGTACTCATAAAAACACATGAACTGAAATAAATTTAAAATCAGGTAAACTGATGTAACAAAATGCCAGAATGTTTTTGTTTAATCAGTGATAATTGCAATAATGATATTGAAAAAAACTTTTTTTCTTTAAATCGATTTCCGAATTAAGCTCCAGATCGATTCATTAACTAAGCAAAGAAGAGCAAAGGTCTAGTTTGGTAACCATATTACATTAGCTCTATTGCTTGTACACGAGCGTTTAAACTGGAAAGTACATTAAAATATAATGCAGATATCACTAGCCGTACATTTCGATAGAATACACAATAGTATATCAACAGCACCTGCGTTTAATTATTCAACGGTTAGAGGTGTTTGAAACCTTTTATTTATATTTATTTATATTTGTATTCATTCATAGTGACAAGCATATGTGAAGGATTAAGTAGATAACAGAACGAAATTACAAAAAATAACTCACATTTAAAGCAATTCGTGATATAAAATTTTACAAACATCTGACTGCATTCTAGTCAAGGATCTCAGTGACTAGCAACGCGGCTTTGTAGTACAGCATTGTTTTGCCATTTAAAAGTAATTTTACTTTTAATTAGTCGTTACTCCGATACCGGTCATCCGGTTTGGTCCAAAATCAATAGGCTTCTTCCCGTGGACGTTATTAATGCGTATACCAAGTTTCATGAAAATCCGATAACGCAGGACAGCAGAGGTGGGTTTTTCACAGAAACTTGATTATCCCCAACAATTGTCGCTAAAGAAATGCTGACTGACGGGGGAGGGGGAGGATTAAGGGGAAGGACTACTGTGTCAATTCACCAGCGAAAGAACATCTGTTTAAGTGAATATAGTTCGTGATGACTAATTTTGCAGTTATTTCGGTTAAAAATAGATATACCACGTTTCTAACAGTAATAAAAAGATCACGTTACAGTTTAAGTGTATGTTGTAATATTAAAAAGTATATTTTCTGTCTATTTACACAATTTTGAAGCGTATTTCAAGTCCCTATTTTCTAGTGTAAAAACCTATTTACTTGTTTTAAAAGCCTATTTTAGGTGTCTCAAACAAAGTTTTTTAGAGCCTAAAATCCCAGGTCTACTCATAAAGTACCATTCTGGGACATAAAAAGAGGAGACACAGGGGAAGAAATGGAAAGTTTCTAATAGACGACGCCAAAAGATGAGTTGTGAAGCGGAATGAACCTCACCTAGGTCACGGTCGAATCAGTTAAATTCGAAGCGAAAATATGATCCATTAACAGGACGAGCCTCTCTGTACAAGTCAATGGTCAACAAGTAATTAGACTACTTGAGAATCAGAACAAATGCGATTGGTGCTGTGAAGACACACCAGAAAATCTAACCAATGGAGAGTCCGGTTTCTTAATTACCCAAGCAACCAGAGGTCTTACATTACCTGACGTACTTGACGTATTAGTGGGTTCAGTAAGAGGGAGGGTATGAGGGGTTAGAGTAACAATATGAACACACCCTCCTCATTGAAGATGACGCAAACATGTTAGTAATTTAATGATTTACGGACTGAAATGATAGTAAAGCAACTTGCACCATTAAATGCAGGGGTGCTCTTAGAGAGGTATTAAGACGCAGAGAGGGACATTAAAATTTCTGGGGGGAGGGGGTTGAAAATTTTTGCAAAATTAACTTTATGTTTAAAATAAAAACGGTCAAGTTTTATAACTTCAAAAGATAATAAAAGCTCTTCTAATTCTTTAGAAGTGAATAAAATATACTGTAAAGATAGTATCAGTTATGTATATATAACGTAAAAGTAGTCACATTAAACCAATCATTTTCAATTGACAGTTTTTATTAAGTGTCGGAATGGTACTTTATGAGATTGTTTTTATTAAGTGTCGGAATGGTACTTTATGAGATTGTGAAGTGGACGGGAAAATATCTGTCTGTCTATCCGTGTGTCTGTGCGGGCGATTAACTCAAATACGGTTTATCGGATTTTCATGAAACTTGGTATACGCACTTATAATGTCCATGGGAAGAAGCCTATTGATATTGGACCAAATCGGTTGACCGGTACGGGAGTAAAGCCCAATTTAGTGCCTATTTTATGGTAATATATTAAGAAAGAATTTATCAAATGCAAATCAGTGTTCGTATACGGCTTAGGAAGTTGCAATACAGTTAGCTTTGACAAATAACACTACCCACTAGACCTTTGTTCTTTCGTAAGCCCTGCTTAATGAATCGCAATTACAACTTCAATTATCACTGATTAAACTAAAGCATTCTGTCAATTTGTTACATCAGTATAAATTATTTTATTTAATAAACAACTGTTTATACCCTCAAACCAAGATTCGTTTCTGGAAGAATCAACAAATAAAATTTTAGGGCTTATGTTCAAAGAGGGTCACAAAGACACAAAGATGATATTACCAAGACTTTTCTTGTTCCTATCCTCTACTTCATCATCATCGTTATCATCGCCATGATTATATCAGCGTCAATTGGCCTATACTGATGTCAAATAATAAGGAAGGAATATGTAAACACATGCAGAATATTCACACGCAAAATTAACATATTGGAAACTAGAACACTTCATAAAGGCAAACATTACATTTTAATCAGTTCTTAACCTGTTATATGAATAAACAGTTAGTACGTTTCTCACCACTCTATTGTGCTGAATCATTACTACTTAAAACGTGAATTCCAGCTGATGGCAATTTACTTAGGAAAGACATATCTCAAAAGTATTGATTGGGAAGCCCGAAGGGAAAAGACCACGTGGAAGACCTCGACGTAGATGGGAGGACAATATTAGGATAGATTTAAGGGAAGTAAAATTTGCGAGAGATGGTTGGATGGAGTTAGCACAGAATAGGGTTGAATGGCGGGCTCAGGTAAGCGCGGCAATGAACCTCCGGGCTCCATAAAATAGATAATATTGCTTTAGCTTGCTGAGGAATTGTCTATTGTCACTGAGTAAGTAAGTATAGTAATATAGTGCAAATAGTTATTTAAATGCAGGAATCGCCAGAGCATTTAGCTTCAGTGTTTGTTACGTCAGGCTCTTCTCGGTGTATAGTTAGCAAATGAGAGGTAACTAAATACATCGCTACGGTTTACATTTGCCATCAATCCACATCACTTTTGATTGACACGAACTGAAAAAAGATAGGGAAAAGGCGAATAAGTCAAAATACCAAAGTTTCAGGAGAGAAACAAACAATTTATTTTCACAGCATTGTTACAATATTTAATTCAGCCCAACCAGATATTTTACACTAGCTTAAAAGACCCGGCGTCGCCCGGGTTTTGTATTTTGTAATTGGAAATTAACTTATAAAGGATTTTCAATTTTAAATTCTAGGTCCTTATATAGGCATTTATAATTTGAAATAGGAAGAACGACTTATTACACTCAAACTATTCCCTCATAAAACGCTTGATATAGTTTTTTATGGCTCATAGAGGATCTAGAATTTTGCATCCCATCGCTTGTA